>CM029604.1:46402815-47711149 GCA_017311375.1 Mytilus coruscus | reverse complement strand
TCACTTATGATTTTATAAATCGTCTAATGAGATTCCTACATTAACTCTTCTTTCTGAAGTCTTTTCGTTGACAAATTTACATTGACTGTAATTATCGCATCATGAAAGCGTAACCTTCTTGAAGTATATGGTATAACTATGGGATGTTCAGATAAATATATGGTGTCAACAAGCAAATGACAATCACGAGGAAATGATAATGTCTCCTCTGGACAGTTGGCCTTTATCAATCTGTGTAAGTCAACGCGCCGTTGTTGTAACTTAGGAAGCCATATTTCAGATATCTTATTTTCATTAATGTATCTATCATAACCTGGGTATGAGTGTAACGTATGTGTGATGGTGTCCAGTATAAAATAAAGATTGGTCTTCTGGATTTTTCTTTCGACGGGACAATCAGTAGACATAACAGTTTCTTCACATTCCTTCCAATCCTCTTTTATATTTCAGTATTCATCAGCACATAGTAGGGTTCCCAGTATAGAAAAAGGCTTCTAGTAAACGAGTTTAAGTTAACGGATAACACAAGGCTAAATTTATATGCAAACTATTGGAAAATCATTATATTTTGCAATCATGAATGTCGTTGTAAGCTCCCGTGGTCATTTTTTTTCAAAATTTTGTGGTTCCTTAGGGTACCCAAAGATACCGCACCGTACTGGTCATCTTCAACACGAAAAATTAAATTATTGCTCTCTGTGTTATTTGTTCAAAAGGTACTTAGCATTTAGCATAAATATCAAATTATTCATATAACGAAAGCTGAAAATATTTATATAATTTAAGTATAAGTATTTCATGATTTTAGTAAGACTATTTTCATAGCTGAAATTTACCACATTTTCAACGAAAGCAAATTTATTACGTGTTACTATCACGGGATTTTTTATTCTAATTGAAGCAATAAGACATGTTTCATATGTGTGCCAAATATCTTTCGTGTAATGATAATCGATGCGAAGAAAATAGCAATTTAAAACACAAATTTAGTAAAAATTTCTGCCTTGCTTCAGACAAAACGGCTTTTTCATTAGAATCTGTGCTTCAAACGGCATTATCTAGTGCCGTTTTTCGTTTTGTAGCTCACACTATCAGGTAATTAACTAGGACAATTGACACTCACTTCATTTCTCATTTTTGCTTGTTGTATGGTTAATTTGTATGTTTTGAATAGTCCAGTAAGTTTGAAGATCGTTGTTTTGTTTGGGGAAATATTTTTTTGTTGGTTTTTATAACTTTAATTGTTTTATTGAATTAATAGTTTTTTTTATAATTGTAATATACAAATCAAATCCTTCGGTCACGTTTCAGACCCAGAATATGGCACACATTTACAGTCCTATTAAACTATGCCCATCAAGTTCGAAACGTTATGAAATACAATGGGATAAGTGTGTTATCTGTCAGGGTTCTGCTTCTGAATTGCTTATTAATAGGCGAGGAATTAGCAAAAATAGCTTTATTGAGGCTATGGGAGCACGGAAAGATCATGTATATTTTAGGATATTGCATGTTTCCGACCTAGATCACCTTCGTACTGATGATTACAAAATATTATACCACTGTTCGTGCTATAAATCTTACACTAGCAGACACAACTGCAGTTATTTTAAAGCTTAATCGTCATTAGGTATGCCCGAGCAAACCCCTGCAGCCGTTGAAACATATGTGCCAAACATGCAGGTTCGATCTATTTGCCAAGTTTCAAATTTGGATGTATTTTTTTTTTTTTTTTTTGGTGAAAATAAGACATTTAAAATAGACAGAAAGCTCCACAAACTAGAGTAAAATGACAGAAAGGATTATTTAAGAAAATCAGCATATTAAAAGAATGACCAAAATATGCTTTGAATGATCGATGACAAAGCAATTATTGATAATGCAGGCTATCACTCAGGTTGTATAACAAAACATTTGCTAAGTAAATATATACCAATTAAGTCTGAAAGCTTAAACAATGCTAGTTCCATACTAGACCACAACACCGTTTTTCGGTCGCAATCTCTGATGTGCATGAAGATTTATTTGTTGACAGAAAGGCATTCTCTATGTCGCAAATATTGCAAATGTATATTTCTTATCTTCCCGATCACATACCAAAGACATACCCTGTAACTAAATTACAAGATAAACTGGAAAGGTATATCGGCAAGTCAATTATTTTGCAACCACAGCGCGATCAAGGGAAGTCAAACATTGTATTCAGTAGTAATGTATCAATAGGTAACGTTGTTGCAGCCGCACTGTTTATAAAGTCTTGAAGGACAATCCAGATGATTTCATCGATTCGTCAAACCTTCCGAATTGTGACATCGATAAATCTATAGAAGCAGCTCGAAGTCTTGTTGTAAGGTTACATGATCTCAATTCAAAACTCAAAATAGATCATAGTGACCTAAACAAATTGAGGGTAAAATTGGCTACAATTCAAAATTCCTCCCTTGTGAATCTACCTTTAAATAACATGTACTAAGAGCTTCACTCCAGACATATATTTGGATGTCTTCCCATATAGCAAAACTACCCTTACATTCTCCTCTTCAGTTCGGATAGGAAAAGAAGAATTGCCTTGTTCCTGTCTATTTCGAAGTTCAGATGTCATCCGAATTTCTGCAAGATTTAGTTTGCACTTGTAAGGGGAAATCTGTGTGTTCAAAGGGTTGCATATGCTTTGAACAAAATCTATCATGTACAGATTTATGTCCATGTCAGGCAAATGAATTATGTCAAAATGTAAATACTCGTCTGGTTGCAGTTAGAAACATTGATGACGACGAAGATGACGATGTATAAGATTTCATTTGTCTGTCGGTACCTTATTAATCATTGGTAGCTATCGAATGAAAATTAAGCAGTCCATAAAATTTTCCAAACAATAAATATATACTCAATTTTTAAATCGCGGGAAATATAGTATTCATCTATCTAGTGGGGAAAGATATGTTAAAAAAGCAAAAAAAAAAACTGCCATATGGTCTCTGACCTTGACGTGGTTGGTGGGCTTCCAAACTAACAGGAGACCATAGAATGTATTAGCCAATACTAGCTTCGATCATAATTTTCTATTTGCATTTGTTCTTTCTTCCGTCGTTTTTTCGTGTTTTTGTCATGCTGTTGTCAACTTGTCTTCAATTTATAAGTATTTAATGTCCTCTTGGTATCTCACGCCTTTTTTGTTTGCAATTGTTTGTAAAATACATCGGTGCTGTACATAACCCTTTCCCTGATTATATTCTGTGAATACTTGTAAACATTCTAGCCAATTGTTGCTCATTTAGTCATTTGTATATGTAGGATGGGGTGTTTAACCTGTTTCTAACAGACGTTTTGTTTTTATAACTTTAACCCCCTTTTTTCTCCGTTTGCAGTGGTTTTTTCTTCTGTAAAGCAAAGCTATACACAGAGCTATATATTCAACCAAGTTCGACGTTAATGTTACACAAATTTCAAAACAAATCAATAATATATACGTTTTCACGCTCAATAACTGACATTTGACGAACAGCTTACTATCAAAAGACGTGGAAACACATTTTGTTTGTGACAAATTATTAAAGTTTAGATCTAAAAAACGTCTTAAGATCTTACTTGTAACGAATTGAATATAAAAATTCCAAATTTTGAAATTGAATTGGGTCAAGGTCACTGTTATTTAACAGTTGTTTGAAAATGTCAAATTTGTAAAAAGTTCTTAATATAGAAACAAAAAAAAATATTTTCTATAAATAAGTTGTATTTATTTTGCTCCAAACGCATATATGTAGGAGCAACAAGCTACCTTAAAGTGACTCTGCATTTTCCTTGAATTTTCGCTTTAACCCTTGATCCTGACTTTAAAAAAAAACGTGACCGCTGCAGACAACGACGACAACGATATTTCGATGAAGCTTATTCTCCTCCTTCCAATAATATAAAATATAGCCGTGTGTTATTCCGTTAACCCAAATCGATCAAATCCGTTGATTTGGGCACCCTTCTAATAGGGCCATAGACTAATCGATTTAAAACCCGATGAAGAATTAGCCAAATTTTATGGTTAGCTTGATGCACATCAAACTTCAAGGATAGTTGTTGAAACGTACGGTAACTTCTTAACCATATTGAAGGCATCACAAGTTTATTCTAACAGCTTATAAGAACTGCTGCTTCATTCACCAGGACGTAACATATTTCTTTTCCGAACATGTCAAATTCGTGTTCTGTAAATGTATGGGAAACATCATTTCTGTTGTAGGTTTTGTTATTTCTTATTGGTCCCTTTTGGTGATACAGCCCTTCACCTGTTCTCCCTCTCAAATTCAGGTACTTATAATCCTTTGCTTTCATATTTGTATGAACGTTCTAATAAATGTAGATCCAGTAAAGCGCTTCCGACGCAACAAATCTATAAGTGCTATAACTTTCCTTTACTCGGAGAAGTTGTTTGGTCAGGTATAAATCGGGTTGGAAATATCTGACTTAATCATATGAAAGGATATATGTTGGCAAAAAAAAAAACAACATCAGTCTGTGCCTTTCCATTTTCTTCTTTTCTGCTGAACCTTTGAATTAGCAAAAATATTTTATGTTAACATCATTACATATATCGATTTGTACTCAGGTTAAATTAGATACCTAAATCATCTGGTTTCCTATGTGACAAAAATGACGCGATTACTTACAGATTGATTTACCTCGTAGGTCGAGAGAAGGCATGCTCGTTTCTTTGTGGATTTCACTAAAGTCTTGATTGTTGACGCCACATATCTGAACACCCCATTTTTACACTATAGACCTTCAGACGGTTAAACTATATAACGTGATATTTTTCTGAGGGTGGATTCGAATGGCGGGTGATAATTGCATACCCTTTCGACGCATCCGATCTCCCTTATTTTGAAATTCATGCGATTCCCTCAGTGTTTGTGTTTTACCTGGATTTGCATCTTCTTGATGGATTTAAGAGATTTGAACATCAGTTACTACGGTTACATAGGAATTAAGGTACCAGTAAAAAAATAATAATGGAAGACAACCAACGACAACCACTGAAATACAGACTCATTGCTTAAGACAACTTCATAAAGAATGTTGCAGATTTTATCATGTCTTTGAGAAATCAACCACCCGCTTGCATGGGATTATAGTGTATCAATTCAAAATTAAAACACATTATCAAATTCAATTGAAAGGACTTGACTCGTTAGATCGTAACTACGCACAAATCAGCTAAAACAGGATCAAAAGTCACAAACTCTTTTACTTAATGTAAGAAGCCAAGCTGTCTATGTATGATAAGCTATTTTGTTTAATGATGCCACTGGACGTTAAGCAACCAAACATTGATAATCTGGGTTCTACTGGATAGATCATCAAACATTAAAGAGAGTTTATCTTGGTCGTATGACAGGACATTGATATCGATTCCGAGGTATAAAAATGTTGGAACAAAAACATTTTTTTCTATTTCTGATACATCTTTTATATGTTTATGTTATGAAGGAAACGTTTACCAATGAAGACATACTTCATAGAATTTCTCTTCTTGAAAACAAGGTAGCTGATTTAGAAAATGAGGACGCTCGCCTTGCAGAAAAAAATGACAACATGTGAGAATGAATATATAAAGCCTTAGGCCCTATTCAGCTTTTTACAAACTACAGATCAAAGGTTAGTACAATGGATTATGCACCATTTATAATCTCTACCATAATCAATCTTGAAGAAATTATTGATCTGATGTTTGAGGAATCATATATTTCGGCTGAGAATTTTATACCTAATATTCATTTGGTGATTAAAGATCGTAGTGTTTCAATTCTTTCTTTTTTTATCATGTATGTCGCTTATTTGTTGTTTAATTTGGGCTTTCATTATGGCTCCTTTTACTCTTAGACAAACTGTTTAAAGCAACAATTATTTCTTATATTTTCAGTTGCAGTCATGTTTAATAGAAATAAGAAGATGTGGTATGAGTGCCGATGAGACAACTCTCCATCCAAGTCACAATGTGTAAAAAGTAAACAATTATAGGTCAAAGTGCGGCCTGTTTGTGTCTTTTACATAAAACAGCGATACAGACAAGAAGAACCTAACTGTAAAGGACACCCCACAGAATGCAAAAGATAAAAAATTAGTACATGTTCATCGATTGTAGCCAGTTTTTCTCTATTTTTTTCTAGAATCTGGTTACATGTTGAATCAGTCTTTAGTTGTACATCATAAGTATCACTACTAATGATTTAAAAATATTAAAGATC
The DNA here is from genome assembly GCA_017311375.1 of Mytilus coruscus. Lineage (NCBI taxonomy): Eukaryota > Metazoa > Mollusca > Bivalvia > Mytilida > Mytilidae > Mytilus > Mytilus coruscus. The sequence continues at coordinate 47,704,910 of CM029604.1, read as the reverse complement.
AGACATTCGTTAGTAAATTCTCAAATGAATTTGCCTTGTCTTCGATTTCTAGAGATGGGATGGTCAAGTGCTGAATTTAACAATCCTGAGACTGGGGAAAATATCTAGAACACCAAAATTGATGATTTGAATCCGAGCTATAAGTCACTATTGAAATTTTTTTATTTTCTGAAAAGAATCATAGGTTTTGATTATGCACTTCAAACTGATTTGTTTTGATAGATTGGATTTAATATATTTACCTTTTAGTACCATTGGCCTGTGTATATTTGATGCCATAGTATGTTTTGTACATTTGATTTGTAAGTTCTATATGTTCTATATTTAATTTGAAAGATTTCAAACAAATACCTAGTCACAGCGTAAGAAATAGGAAATTGGCGAAAAGACGAGAAATTAAATTGTTTCCAAAGCATTAGGTATAATATACATTTATCATCTATTTTATTTTTATAAAAAAAACAAGTGTTTTTAAAAATATATAGAACATATTAAAACCAAAATATTCAATAACTTTGAGTATTTCTAAGTATTTAGTTTTGAAAATAGTATTCTGTATAATAAGTAAGCAAGGAAGTCTGACTAGGAAATACTCAGGTCCTAAAATACAGTGTTGCACTCATCAAACAGCTTTATCTTCATGATATAATACGGTAATTGTCCTATCAATAATGGATGCCTTTCGAATTCGTGCACTTTCCTGTATATTTCCTATGTCAATGCATATATTATTACGTCACAGCAAGAACCGATTGTTCGATGATGTAGTTTAGGCCGATTGACATCGGGGAACTTATTCACAAAGCCTCCGTTAATTAGCGGACCCGTTAAGTTAGCGGAGATTATAACGTGGACGCCCGTTTAATTTTAACGTGATATTCACAAACGTCTCCGTTAACGCTAAGTTAGCGGACGCGCTATTAACGGGTTCTTTAGCATGCAAATTAGGTATGATAGATGAAAAGTTACTTTTCATTGAATGCCATATCGATTGCTCATTTGAATAAATTAAATTTTTTCATATGAAATATGTTTTGTTCTTCTTTCTTGAATTTTCCTTTGAAGAATCCCTTCAAAATTTATATAAATGCCGCGATTCAAGGAAGATTACTTGAATATACATGAAAACATAGAGAAATTAAATATTTAAACACAATTCGCATTACTTACGGAAGCTCATCTGCCTTCCTCGAATGCAAAAAATATTTGTCAAGATCTCGACGTCACAACTTCGGGGTAATTTCAGCATGATGCCTTGAAGTGATCTTGAATTATTTTCTTCTTTCTCTTTTTTATTGTTGTTTTGAAGGAATTTCCTTGGGTAATATTAGAATATAATATTTACTACTTCTATAGCTGGGTGGTACAATAAATATTATTAACATGTGTAAGTTTTGATGAACAGCTCGGGTTCAATTTTCTCTTTTGCTATCCGAATTGATACATCCATGAAAACGCAAAAAGTCACTTTTTCTGCAATTTCTCACGTTATTTTCGTTTATGACGTTGTTGTATAAATGACGTCACATTTTTTAAAACCGGTCGGGAAAAAGATGGAGAACGAAAATGACAGAAAGAGAAAGCCAAGGTTTTTCACAAAAGGAGGTGGATGTTCTCATAGAGAAGATTCGGTGTCAATCAGACACTTTTTTTCACGATTAAGTGACACTTTGACAAACAAAAAGAAGAAATCGGCATGGTTTTAGGTTCAAAACTCCATAAACGCCACATCTATGGTGTATAGGAATGTGGATGAAATCAAGAAAAAATGGGACGACGTCAAGAGAAACACAAAAAAGAGGACAGTCAGTGTAAGACGGGCCAGAAACCTGACAGGCGGGGTGAAAGTAGTGTAGAGCCTCTGTCTTCGGTTGAAGAAGCTGTGGTGTCTCTAATAGAAGAAGAGAAAATATATGGTATAAGCGAAGGACTCGATTGTTTCCAGCAACAAACAGCCGAGGTTCGTATAACAGGAAAACAGTTAACAAAACCACCTCTGTGGTAAATTAAATTATATAAAAAAAGGCATATTCACATCGGAATAGTCAACGTAAAATTTGTCGCAAGTCTATAGTTAGCCGTTAGGCTTTTTATGCATAATTATTTCCCATTCCTGATTTGCCCCAACAATTACGCGCAACCATGAAAAGCATTTTGATTTGGTAACAAGTCTACGTGTATTCTTTTAACATTACCCGTAAAAAATAATTTCTTACAATATTTTCTACGGGTAAAGTTTTACATGTTATGATCCTAATGACTAACCATACACATCGGACGTCATCAGAGAACAGTCGCATTGAAAAATATATCTGCGACGGTGTGTTTGGCTCATCCGCAGATTGATCTCAAATATTAAAGATGCCATGGCATATTCAACTATACTCAAATCTTGTAATTAATTATTAACCTTAAAAGCACGCACTTTAATATCTTTTGAGCGACTATCTTGTAAGTAGTATATGAGTAATTACGCGTACCTTTTGAGCGACATAATTTGACTGATGAATAAAAAGGTAAATAGTGATTGAGCGACGTTGAATATCATAGGTAATGTACAAGTAAGTTTAAACAAATAAATTGATAAATTCTTAAAATTAAAACATGATGAAAAATACGAAGTTGAAGCCTTCTTTGATTCTGAATTTTGAGAAAAATACTCGGCAGCAAGGAAAGAAAAAATATTCTGAGAGAGAATAATAACCATAATAATTAATGCTAAATTTGAAAGAAAAAAGTTGTCGCGCCGCATCCAAAAAATAAACAAAGTGCAAAAAATATTCTGACCGGGAAAAAAGCCCCCTTTTTTAAAGTTAAATGATCGGTCCCTTAGGAAGTCGCTCAATTCGTAATATAAAATGTTGCTCAATTTATCATCGCCCCATTTTGAATGCAAATGAATTAATTAAAATAAGATTGAATTGGAGGAAATGATTTGGAGGTCGGGTGAAACACAAAACGGGAATGTTTGGGTTCTTTATTGAATTTTAAAGAACTTGCCTGAACATTTACACACGAACGACGGTTTTAAATAATGATTTTTTTTCTAAGAATAATCATTTACCATAATTGATCATATTTCTTTTCAATAGACAACCATTATAGCAAGTGTACACCAATAACCAGTTAGCCCAGTATGCCATGCAGTAGTACAGGATAGATTTGCAGTGAAAAGCCCGAGGCCAGCCTTGAGTGCCCCAGATGAAATTCAGTGTTTAGGTGCAAACATGCCACACAATAAGAAACAGAAACTTTCAAATCCAGGAAAATGAAAGGTACTTCAATACTAAACTAACTTTCACATGTTGATAGATATTGGGTAATACTAAAAGTTCCCTGTTGATAAGATCACTCTGACCTATATTTTACACATGACTCTTGTATAATTTTGCTTTTAATCAATATGGTTAACAGTCGGGGTATGTCGTGTCTCATAGACACACTCTCTAGTTTGATAATTTTACCCGCTAAAGAGTTATTTCAGTGTAAAACTATCCTTACACTAATGACATATCCATTCTCGAAATAATGAGATGTCATATTATTTAACAGTCGGAATACATAGGTTATTGACATGTCGAAATAATTGGCTGTCGGAAATTTGGTGGTTCCATTTTCAACTAAAACCCATATTGCTAACACAACACTGTGAAATCAACCAACATTTCATCAATACAACTACATTGTCATGAATAAAAGGAAATAAAAAAAATACCCAACTCATGAGAAAACAAATCCAATAGACAAAAGGAATGGTGAAAAGAAGGAAAGTCCATGCATAACTAAGATAAATGGCAATATCAAGGCAAAACCCGGAACAATGGAAACAACCGCAATGGTCCTGAATTGGTACAGACATTTCCGATGGAGACGTATTTTTATAAACTTGATCCAAAGTCTATCTCTCAATATGTGATTTACTATGCCGCCTGATTGAGTGTGGACTTTTGAAATATCTGTCGATTGGCACGTGTTTACAAATCATTGAAAGCATTGTATTGTGACGATATGTCAATCAAGCTCGTAGTATCAATGGTTGATTGTTCACATGAAGCATTGATCTTATTTGAATGGGGCAGTAAACAGGTGCAGATCTATTGACAGGTGTTTCGAAAGTCCACACTCCATCCGGCGGCATAGTACAAATCCGTTCGATCAAATTCCCCTTTTCCCTTGCTGTTTAATTTCGCACAATATATTCCAACCCCGATAGCAATGACATATGATACGGTAAACTTAAATTGGAAGTGTATTATTTTCGTTGCGTGAGTTTAATGTAGTTTAGTATGTATTTGTATTTATTTTTTTTAGTGTAATAAGTCTTCAGAAACACCTTATTGAGATCGAGAAAGAAAGACTTGCTATTGAAAGGGAAAGGCTGAGGATAGAGCGCCGACGTCTAGAAATTGAAGAAAACAGACAGTCTCTTACCAAACACCAGTCCAGAGCATTAGCCAGACACAGAACCAGATACCATTTGAATTGAACTTTTCAGTTCTGCATTTATGCACAACCTGTAGCTACATTTTGTAGGTCATTTGAATAAATGTCAGTTTCATATTTACCTAAAATCTTTCTCATATTACCATAAAAAAGGAAGAAATGGTGTGATTGCCAATGAGACAACTCTTCACAAGAGACCAAATGACACAGAAATTAACAACTATAGATCACCGTACGGCCTTCAACAATGAGCAAAGCACATACCGCATAGACAGCTATAAAGGCCCCTTTTGGCTCTTTTAAGCTGTCTGTAATTATCTTGAACGCCATTTACATCCCTCGCAACTCCATCCGCTACGTCATCGTCTTGTTTATTAGCATTGGACTAGAAAAACTGTATCAAAGACATTTTTTGTCGTTCCTAGCTGTTATTGACATTTAAGAGGCCAACCATCGGTACACGGATTTTGTCGAAACTTTTCAGCCAAGGAACACTTGTCATGTTGGTCATTTGTAGGTAACGGCTTTTTCATATGTATATATATGTTTTGACACCCTATCATATGGACCCTAGGTTTTATTTTAGCCATGGCGGCCAAATTTGTGTCATGCTGGTCATATAGTTCACAAAATATAATCTATAGACACCCTAAGGAACATTCATAACGAGTTTTGTGTAAATCTGTTCAAAAGCTGTATCAGGGAAACAATGTTAACGGACGATGGATGCAAATTAGGTGCAATGAGCATTCTATATAAAAAAAGAAGATGTGGTGTGATTGCCAATGAGACAACTCTTCACAAGAGACCAAATGACACAGAATTTAACAACTATAGGTCACCGTACGGCCTTCAACAATGAGCAAAGCCCATACCGCATAGTCAGCTATAATAGGCCCCGAAATGACAAATGTAAAACAATTCAAACGAGAAAACTTACGGCCTAATTAATGTATTAAAAATGAACGAAAACAAACATGTAACACAGCAACAAACGACAACCACTGAATTACAGGCTCCTGACTTTTGGTCATAATAGCTTAAAAGGGTATGGCTTTAAAATAAACGAAAAATTTCTATGAGATATGCGATTCCCAAACGGTTTTTAGAATGAACCTGCGTGCAAAACTGTTTACCATGGGAGAGGCAGTTTAAATGTTTGAATAAGATGTCTTGTACATTATGTTACATGTTTAACACATTTCCTTTACAGACTCATTCAAATCGTTCTCTAATTAATCTCGCCCTCACAGTCATTCCTGCATTGTCATCATGGTCATTTACATTAACATCATCTCCGTTATCATTTCGTCCCATCGGTGGTATATCATCTTCAGGAATTGGTACACCATCTTCTTCACAGATGTTATGCAATACACCAGTTGCAATAATGGCGTTCTTCAGTTCAATTGTAATTGCTCCTCCTGATAATAATAATATTTGATAATATAAATACAGAATTCAGGCAAAATGTGTAATAACATTAACAACTTCTTGTTTCTGACTATCTAAAGAGAGAATATACCAAAGTACCAAAACGGCTCGGTAACACGTATTACTAAATCGACATAAAGACACACAATAAACAAGACAGCAAAATACACAGGTGCTTATGGTGTAGAACCACTAATTAGGGCCCGGTAAAAAGAACATATTTGAGACAAAATATTTCCTACGCATATATAGCTGTAACTTTGTTAATCTGTAGAATATTTGGTAATTTCGTTGTATCAAATGAAGCTTAAAGTCATAATTATGAAACGAGTTGTTGAAAAAAAAAATGTTGAACATGTTTTTTTTAACTGAATAGTTAGTCTATAGTATTAAACTTTTATTCATATACTTGTTCTAGTGAAAACTCTTATGTGCTTTCAGTGCGCGCTTTTGTCGATTGTTTATCAATATAAACATTTCGAAGAACATCGGAAGTTCGTCTCGGAGGTTAATTAACAAATATGGTTTCCATATAAAATCAACAAACGCATTATTTTGTTTGTAAATTACATTACAGATTCAATATAAAAGTTACGATATGTACAAAGGTCTTAGTTAAGTTTAGGATCTAAACAACAAAATTAAAAGGGCATTCACTGACAGATATGTATGTTCTCACCAAACTTGTGCAGCATTAACCATTAACCATCGACATTTCCATCGTCCAAACGTATCCTCTACACGCTGTCTTGTTCTTTGGTGAAGTCTGTTATACGCTAACTCGCCGTCTGACTGGGGATTTCTAACAGGGTAAGCAAATACGGCTGAAGAGGATACGCCTGATCTCCTAGCAAGTAACCACAGTCTGCATGGTTTTCCAAATACGCTTTAACTCCACTTTCATTCCAAATAAAAGCATCATGAGATAACCCTGGCCAACGAACAACAAGGTTAAGGAATTTCTTCTGACTGTCACATATGCCTTGAATGTTAAGGGCATGGTATCCTTTAAGACACACATACATGTCTCATCTGGTCGAGGGTGCTTTAATTTGCACAAGTGGGACATCCACACAGCCTAGAACATTTGGAAATGTAAATTCATTCATGAAACCTTCTTTAACTGCTTGCTGAAATCTAGGAGTTGTCGAAAATCTAATGTATTGTCCGGCATGACGACATTAAGCAGAAGACACTCTCTGGACAATCCTTGACATTGATGGCTGGCTAATCCCCATTATATCTCCTACTACTGTCTAAAAAAGATCCTGTGGCATAATATCTGATAGCTGCAAATGTTTGTTGTTCTGGTATCAAGGCATGTGATCTCTGTGTTTCATGAACAATATCATCTCGAACCATATCTATCACCCTCATAAGTGTTTGTCTAGACATCCTATACCGATACAGCAATTCATGGTCATCATTGGCATCTAAGGGATTCAACCTATCTCTAAAAATTCAGTTGCGTCGCAAATTATTTTGAGCATTGGCCAGGAATAACTGCACCAAAGCCATTTTTGACGACGTTTCCTAGCTGAGTGACGTCAAATGATCATGACGTCACGCTGACAGTTGTGACGCTGTGCTTCCTTCAGCTGTGCTCCATTTTAAATGGTGACTATAGGTATACCAAAATCGATTTTCGTTTGAAAGAAAAACTTGAAAAAATATTAAATATACAAAATTATCATGATTATATACAACCTTTTAAGGACAAGGTACAGAACCGAATTCGTTAAACTTTTGCATACAAATCAGGGTCATTTAATTATAACTAGAAATCGAAAAATAATGCATTTAACTCTATTATTTTCTGAAATATTACTGCCTGAATTCTTTTAGCACAGGTGAAGATTTGGATACAAAGCACACGAAATCGACGTAAAACGTTGTTAAATTTGTCTTAAAATCATCCAATTTCCTAGCGCAATGCATAGACTTTCGTTAAAAACGATATGTTGTTGATGTATACATTTCCGTTTTAATGATGTAAAAATGATAGGTTCATAAACTTCGTTTTTGTGTATTAATTGATTTGTTACCTAGGAGGTATTGACAACCTTTAAACTCGACGTTTTACGGCCTGCAACGCGATGATGTTACGCTTATTTCAACGTTTTTGGTATTTTTCTCCAGGTCCACCACTTTGTCTTATGTGTACCGAAAGAGCAAAGTAGATGACCCATGATTATTTTGCATCTCTAAAACAAAATTTATACATCAACAACATATTGTTTTTAAGAAAAATCTATGCATTGTGATAGACAGTTTGATGATTAAAGACAAATTTAACAACGTTTTACATCGATTTCGTCCATAAGTAACAATTTTATCAGCTAACACGCACAATAAATTGTTCTGTTGTTAAACACTTTTGCTGGTGAAGAATAACAAAATTCCAAAATTGTAATGATACTGTTATATACTGTCTGAAATGTGTAAGGTTTGTGACTGTATCATAACAATTTTTACATGTATGTTTTTGAAATTATTTAAGCGTTAGTATTACAATCTACGGATCTTTTGGAATCATTGAAAAGAGGTCTTTACCTGGAAAGTATAATTCATTGAAGAAAATTTGATAGACATGAGATATATAGACAATATATATATTTCCCATTTTAGGCAAAACGTCGGTTTGTGACCTTGACGGTTTTTGATCGTACCATAACAATTCGAATGTACGCTGTATGCAAGGCAATATTCGGTGTACGGGGATACAGTTTTACACATTAGATAAGTTTGCCTTTTTTGCATGTGGTATCCCCTAACTTATTATTGTATAAAGATCGACAAGAAGTCGCAAGGACATACATTAAAATGTTGTACTTTTCCGTAAACAATTTTAAGGGTAACTTTGTGTACAATATTATTTTTCCTGGCTACTCTTGAAAACTATCCATACCCACGACATATTAAAATATTGCCAAAGTTAAAAATCACTGTATTTATTGTATAAAATGTTTTTAGTGTCCGTTTAACGGGTACTTTGAGGTATCCATTAAATATTCAGGTTAACGTAACATTTAACGGAGACGCTAACGGATGCGTTAATTAACGGAGGTTTTGTGAATACGAAATAAAATTAGCGGAAATTTAACGGAAATGTTAACGGGTCCGTTAGCTAACGGATGCTTTTTGAATAAGTTACCAGGATGTGGATGCTATGCATGTGAGTGGGTGAATGTTTAGAAATTTTGTTGCGGTAATCTCGAAACTGTTCAGTGTATTTGAAGTATGGCTTGTAGCTTACATGTACAATTGCAAAGTAGCAGTGAACGGTAAGCTGCAAGGAAATTGGCCATAAAAATCTAAATTATTAAGCGATTTGTTTGCACGCTTTTGGGATTGCTAAAAGGGAATAAAATAAAATATCTTGTTCTCTTTTAATCACAACTTAATATGTCCAATTCAGATTGCGTCAATCTTGTCCAATTTTCCTTTCGTTTACTGATGTCTAAAACGTTAAACAATAATAAGTTAAAAAACTAATTCAATTAAAACAACGTTTTCATATAAAATCTTCTTGCAATTCAAGTTGCACATTTATGTTCTTAAAATCAAACTGAAATAACGTAAACATGTATTACTCATACAGGTAAAATAAATATGCTGTGATAAACTTTTGAAATTAATGTTTAGATTCATTCATTCTGATCGAAGGATGGTATAAGGCAAGCAAACAAACAAAATACCTTAAATTTCTAAACTAGAAGAAAAGCTGATATGAAATGCTAATTCAGGTGACAGAAACCAGTTATTTTACAATAAATCGGTAGAATATCGAATGGAAATGGGGAATGTGTCAAAGAGACAACAACCCGACCACAGAACAAACAACAACAGAAGGTCACCAATAGGTCTTCAATGCAGCGAGAAATTCCCGCACCCGGAGGCGTCCTTCAGTTGGCCCCTAAACACATATATATATACTAGTTCAGTGATAATGGACGTCATACTAGACTCAAATTATACACATGAAACTAAAAGTAAAAATAATGCAAGACTAACAAAGGCCAGAGGCTCCTAACTTGGGACAGGAGCAAAATGCGGCGGGGTTGTCTGTTAACTATATCCACTACTTTTCTTACCTGGAGGCGATTTAAAGCTTGACGAATTGCATATACACCTGTCAATATGTTAAGATCTATATGATTTTAATTTGTGATGAGGAGTTCATGTCACATTGGCTCATTCTTATTTAAACTGCCTACATACACAGGAATGACGGTACCACGAAGAATGTTTTAGTAAAGGCGCGATAAATAATCGTTAAATCATTATAAAAACGTGTTTGCATATATATAATGTTATTGATGAATTAAAATTCAGATGCTATAAATTAAAGTGGGTGAATGTTGAAAGAAAATTCAATGACTAGTTATCATGACCGTTGTAAATTAAATTAATTTTTTTAAAAGTTACTTCCAACAAACAAATTGACTTCTACATCAACAAGTGAAAAACATTGAAAATATAATTTATGTAATTCATCGCACTTCAGTGTTACCGCTATCGCACTTCGGTGTAGCTATAAACAAGATAGCGTTACTGCTTTTTTTTAAAGAAAACGGAAAAGTCGAATATACAGCTACGAACAGTAATGACATTGGATCTGTAGTATTTGATATTGTTGTGACGTACATAGCAATCAATATCATCCACACAGCGGAATTTTTACCACAGCCGTGTCTGGTGTTTATGTGTTTTTCCTTGATTTGAGGGTGAAACAAAACGTACAGTTGTATGCAGCATTTGTAAAGGAGGCATAAAGTTAATCGTGACATATGCTAAATCACCGAATGTATATCTTCACCATCGTGCCGATAGTAATATGGCAGTGGTTCATCTAAATCAAGGAGACTCTGTTAAGGTACAGACTGAAGAAGTTCATCAACAAACAGGTTTATTTTTAGTAAATAATAGGTCATCATTTTCTGGATTCCTACTGTATCGAGATTAATGTACGTGTAATCATTACCAAGAGCAGTTATAAATGAATAGCTTACAATAAACATCATGCCAATATGAATATTTGGAACCTTTTACAAGCCAATTATACAAATAAAATGAAATATAATTTCTGATTTCTATGCAATGGAAGTAAAATGATTAATTTTCTACCTTCGAAGAAACCCAATAATATTGCAGAGTATACTAAGGAACATAATTTAAAGTAGGGCAAGCATTGATATTCATCTTTGCTTTTATGAAATAAATATTGTGTCTAAGGAAAAATCAATAAATGTCTTGTTATAGTTTCTAGACGTCAAGACTTAATCTAGTTATTTAGCTATTTGTAACATGATATTTCAAAATGTCAAAATATTGAGTCTTTAGGCCTCTTTATTCCTTTAAAATAGCATACAAGTCTTTGAAGGTTTGACAAAGTTTTTTAGGTCTAAAATATCTTAATCTCACACTGAACCTAAATGTTTACGATGGATTCTAGGATCGCTACAGCTTGCCCCGCGACGTCCAGCTAAAATAATGAAAATGAGTTATAGAATAAAGGACATATACCAAACTGGTACTTTTCTTACTCGGAGGCGATTTAGAGCTTGGCGAATTGCATATACACCTGCCTGTATTTTAAAATCTATATGATTTTTATTTGTGATGAGGAATTCATGTCAAAATTGCTAATTTTTATTTAAACTGCCTACATACAGGGATGACGGTACCTCGAAGAATGTTTCAGTTAAGGCGCAATCAATAATCGTTAAATCATTGCATACTGTTATAGATGGATTCAAATTCAGCACGTGTATGCTATAAATGAAAGTGGGTGAACGTTAAAGGAAATTTAGATAAATATTTGAATCTTTGAGTGATTGTATTCTAAATGTTTTGAATTGCTAAGAGGAAATAAATCAAAATAACTTTTTTTCTTTTAAACCCCACTTAACATGTTATATTCAGATTGATGGCTTCAATCCTGTCCAGTTTTACAAAGTCAAAAACTAATTATTATAAAAATATCTGTGTCAATACAGTTGGAAATCTAGTGAACGAAAACAAAAGAAATTTCACTCTTCTTATGATAGAGTGGAGAAAGTTAACAATAAAACAATGCCGGTGACGATACTGATCAAAAGTTATTTCTAAATAATAATTGTACATTTTAACGAAATTATTTGTTAAACTGTGTTATAAGAAATATACATGCAAATACACGATGTTTTATGCTCAGTATTTATCGAGATAATTGCATTAGAAGCTTGTGAAACTGAAATTTATTAAATGTCAATCTTTGCTGCAAAATTAGAAAAAAACATGTACATACAAAATCTAAAGATTTGTCGGGTCACCAATTTTCGGAGTGTTCCACAAAGTCCTTAGCATGTTACAATTTCCCAAAGTATACTTATTTTTTCACACCTAAGTTATCGAACACCGGTCTGCTCTTGTCAAATATACATTTAATAAAGAAATATTGTCTTTTCGTGAACATAAAAATTTAAAAGTTTGTCTGTGTAGAAATTAAAAATAACTATACTTATAAAGTAGGTATCTTTCGACTATTTTTTATACAATTTTAAGAAAAAGTCGTCTCGATTTTTGAACATGTATTTGCGGTCTTCTCAATCTTTGAACATTCAATGTTTACAATCGAGATAAGGTCCGTTTGAATTTGCTTAGTAACTTAATTTAAAAAATGCCTATCTTTGCTGCATATCAACCGATTCCTTTGGAGTTTTTCCCTGACTTTCTTTGATCTAGCTGTATAAATATACGGATAGTTAGCAAGTTGTTCCAGAGAGGTATACAGCCAGGAGAAAAATAAATTGAAGTTGGTACACCAGGAATTTATTCGCATAACAATATTTTTAACAAATTTTACATGAAGCTTCTGTAGGCTGCTGTACTCGTCGTTTGCTACTTAAGGAGGGAAATGATAACATTAAATGGAAGTTTTGTTTTTATTTCAACTTATTTCTAATTTTACTATTTACCAGAACGTTTTCCCGTGAATCCATAATTGATAGCGTCCTTGTTAGAATAGGATAAACATTGAGAAGATCTAGTTTTCAGTGTTTACAGGGAGGGTATATTTTGTCACTAGATTTCTCACTGAATAAAAATCTTTTTTGGTAATCGAGTTTTAATTTATGTTCTTAAGATTTATCTGAAAAAAAGTAAAAATGTATATAGTTTAAACACATTTTATTGGCGAATAGGATCGGACACAAGTTTACAAGCTAGAATTGTCTTCCCATTACACAAATTTGATTACGTCTTAATCACATTAAAACAGTTTTGCACACACACACACACACACACACACACACACACACACACACATATATATATATATATATATATATAACTCGTCTAAACATCAGCCCAACAATGTTAGATCTGTAAATTTGCTTTCGCAAATTTTTGTTCTTCCTCGCCGGGATTCGAACTCATGCTACTGAGATATCGTGACACCAAATCGCATGCACTGTATCCGACGCGCTAGACCACACGACCACCTAGGCTTCACAAAATAAAGCTTTCTGTGGCCGGGTGTTACCTTTCTTCGTCAGTTTTAATCTAGCGTCGTAATATAGTACATGATATATAAGGCATGAAGATGTGATTGTTACAGATCAGCTTACTTATATATATATATATATATATATATATATATATATAGTTTTATACAATTGATTATAAGTATAGGTTTTAACAGGCAGTGGTAAAATCGTGATAATCGAACATCAATATAGAATACTAGTCTTTCGGCTCTTAAAATAGATTCATTATTCTTTTGATAATATAAACAAAATAATAAAATACGCCCAGTATAAAGTGTTATACATAAACTTAAATATAAATTTTTAACAAGGACGAATACAAATACTTATGCTTTATTCACAATGGAAACAACTCAGTACATAAGTTACACTTCCACGTACACAGTTTTCTAAATTTTGTCAATACTTATAATATTCTATCAAAATAATCATATCTATCGACTGTTATAAGTTTGGCCAGTTTTTGAATCATATTTCGTACAGGTATATCAAATACTAGCTTAAATTTGTATAGAGGAAAATGTAAAATGAAACAGTAAACAATCTGATTTCTGTCAATCAAATTTTTAGTAGCCTCAGCTTACAATATAATTGATTTATTTCCAATCTATGCAAAATTAGATAAGTAAAGCCCACAAATGGTACCTACGCCCAAAATAATGCAACAACAACTTAAAATAGAGGTACGGAGAGTTAAGCTGCAATGTATCAGACAAAATGATACATACGCCCCTTTCAAAATCAAGAAAATTCCAAAGAGGGAGTGTATAATTATATCATTGATATATTGATGATTAAAGTTTCATCAGCTTTTTCCTAAAACTCCATGAAATATAAAAGAAATCAGTTATAAAATACTTCATGCATGTGAATATATAAAATGCACAACTAATTTAGTGATATTCCATTATTTGTAAATCATTTATGCAAATGTTTACTAGATATTATATCTTGTCTGAATTTACGTGGAACACCTGTTAAACATGCACAACAAAGAAAAGGAAAAACTAATACCAAAGAGTACAATTTATTTATACTAATATTTGTTTCAGATAATGAACTTTAAAAAATTTCTCTTCATGACAATTGTAGCGTGTTTATATAAGCATGCGATTGTCTTAAATGTAATTAAACACTGTTGAAATTGCGCTTTGAAATCGTTCCGTTGACTTTCAGTGTCCTACATTTATATCTACCTTCATAAAGACACTCAAAGACAAAATATATATCAAAACATTTTGAGCTTCCACTATAATAAAAGTATGACGATCATGACATGTGTTTAGGTTCAGTATGGGTTAAGCATTACCTCTTTTCATATTAGGGTTAACAAAAGAGATTAAAGATATCAAACAAAATGATACATTTGTTCGTTGCATATTAGTAAAAAAATATAATAAGGAAAGCTGCCGTAATATTTCATGTGAATATCTGTGCACAAGTTTAGCATACCTGTTTTTTTTAATTAATCATTTAATCGATTGAATGGGCGACATTTATCAAAGGCAGAGAGTCACTTATTGTTTGTTGATGATATTTGGAGGTCTCATTGTAATTGACGTGATTTGCCGAATTTATTTTCCCAATTTATAATATCAAATGTTTCTCCTTACACTAGGCCTATACATCCTGAACATTCAACTTTGCTCTAATGTCGAGCAGTTAGTAATGATCCAAGGCTAGCAAAACATGATGAGCACTGCCTAAAACAAAAACAAGAGAAACATCAAAGTAAATAAAGTCAATGATTCTTTATTATAATAAATATAGTATAAAATGGCGACAGTTTTGTTATACACAATTACTATATAAAATATAAAAGATGCGATTTGTTTGGAATATTAACAACCTCTAAAAATATTCAGAAGTGTTTCATGTATCTGTTCTTCTGATTCTGCTGGTTTTAAATGTATAAATATGATGACTCTGTATAGGATTTTTAATGTGGTATTCGAACATCAATGTAGGATACAAGTCTTTGGAATTTTGAAAAGGGAGATTCCTAATTCATCTGATTATATAAACAGAATAAATACAGCTAGTACATATTTTTAGTTTAACCTTCATCGTACAAAGTATTGCTTTCTACATTTTGTCACAACTAATATATACATCGACTGTTATATAATTGGTCAGTTTTCGTACAGTTATATAAAATATTAGATTAAATTTGTAGAATGTAAATATAAAATTAAAAATCTAACAGTCTTATAACTGTCGATTATATTTTTGTAGACTCAGTTTACAATATAATAGATTTATTCCCATCCTATGCATAATTAGATATTTTTGAGTAAAACCCACCAAATGATACCATCGCAATGCCAAAACATAAAGCAATGACATTTCAGAAAATAGAGTTACTGAGAGCTAAGCTACTAGACAAATTGATACCTACGCCCTTTGCAAAATCACGAAAATTCCAAACGGGGGTATATTTATATGATTGATATTGAGGATTAAAGTTTTTCTGCCCCTTTTCTTAAATAGTCAATGCAATAAAAAAAATAGTTTAAAATAAAGTGTTTTTTGTAATTTAACATACAACATGAAAACCCGCCGTGGTATTTTACTGTGTATCACTTTATACAAGTTTAACATACATTTCCTCAGTTCCGTTTAATTAACCATTTAATGGATTGAATGTGATACACTTATTAAAATCAATGTTTGTCTTATTGTTTATTTGGGACATTTTGAGCTTCCATTGTTATTTAAAATGATTTGCGAAATAAATTTTACCAATCTATAAAATAAAATGTTTCTCTCCAATCTAGGGCTATCTATCCTCACATTCTACTTAGCTTTTATGTCGAGCAGTTACATATCCAAGGTTAGATAAACATGTTGAACACTACCAAAAGCCACAAAAAGAAAAAATTATCAAGGCAAATACTGTCTTAGAATCAGGTAATGATGTGATAATAATTAAATGATAGTATTAGTACAAGAATTATTTTTCCATAAACCTCGAATGTCATCGGTATACTGTATAAATACCATATATACGGAAAATGTGTGTATATGTGACTTTGAAATAAAGAACAGCAATAAAAGCGCTGTTCCTTTGCTGTTTGTGTGTTTTTTGCTGTGCATGTACTGATTTTGTGTCATGGATGGATACATCCTTGGTATTTCTATTATTTATATAGTAGTTATATAATTTTCTAAATGTTGATAGAGTATTAATTCTGTCATACCTTTTTTTTTATGATAAATAACATTTAGTATGCATAATGCCAAAAAATATAGCATTTATATGTGTAAAATAAATCTGTACTTCCATTTATGGTTGTTATAAACAATTTGAAATTAAGAAATGAACCTTTTGATGCATAGCTCTGATTCCTTGTCCGGGTTTGGCTTTACCTTTTTTCTTTTTGGTTGTATCAGCTCTTCCCCGTTTGTAAAAGGTTTCGAATTTTCAAATATGTTTTCTCCGATCATCACTGAAGAGACATTAATTATCAACATGTGCATCTGGTGAAGAACAATTGGTTCCGTTAAGGTAGCTAGAGTGTCTAAATGTTCGACGATGGATTTTTCTTTAACTTTTGTAAAAGTAAATCCACAATTGGGAAGCTGAAATCATCTCTTTTGTCGTAAAGTTTTGTTTACAACCGACCCTCATAGTCAATTTCTAGATATAATCATACTCAAATGGCAAAATCAAAAGCTCAAACACATCAAACGAATGGATAACAACTGTCATATTCCTGACTTGGTACAGGCATTTTCTTATGTAGAAAATGGTGGATTGAACCTGGTTTTATAGCTAGCTAAACCTCTCACTTGTATGACAGTCGCATCAAATTCCATTATATTGACAACAATGCGTGAACAAAACAAACAGACACAATAGGTAAAATGTCAAAAATAGGGGTACAGCAGTCAACATTGTGTTATCATCTTAATCACTATAAAAACAAACAAATGTAACGAAGAAGCACAAAAGGAATCTGATGTTCACTAGTTGTCGTTTGTTGATGTGGTTCATAAGTGTTTCTCGTTTCTCGTTTTTATATAGATTAGACCGTTGGTTTTCCCGTTTGAATAGTTTTACACTAGTAATTTTGGGGCCCTTTATAGCTTATTGTTCGGTGTGAGCCAAGGCTCCATGTTGAAGACCGTACTTTGACCTATAATGGTTTACTTTTATAAATTTTGACTTGGATGGAGAGTTGTCTCATTGGCACTCATACCACATCTTCTTATATCTATATACATAAATTTTAACATCATCATTTTGCTTTATTATTATACGATTATATTTATCTATGTAAAATCCACCCATAAAGGATGGAAGGTTTTAAGTACTGGCGTAACATCGCGCGTATGAAATTGCACAGGTAGACATAACATAATTTTGTCGTTCAAAGTATGACGGGATACATAAGTAAAGAGTCACGTAAAATGTATATCACAAAAACAGACTTAACAGTAAAAGTAATATTAATAAATAAAATAATATTGTGGTTCAAAGTATGACGGGATACATAAGTACATAGTCACGTCAAATATATACCACAAAAACAGACCTAACAGTAAAAGTAATATTAATAAATAAAATAATTTTGTCGTTCAAAGTATGATGGGATGCATAAGTACAGAGTCACGTCAAATGGATATCTCAAAAACAGACTTAACAGTAAAAGACTTCTTGGTCTGTGTACTTTCAAAGTTTAATATAAAAACTGATGTCACGAACCTTTTTTTCCGTTAAAATACATTGAAATTAATAACAAAGTTACAGTTATTTTATGTGGGTTATATAGTAGAAACTTATTTGTTTTCTTATTTAGCAAACATTAAACGATAAAATTGGTTAAAAATTCAATGAAATAATGCTTTTCATAAATATTTCCGAAATATCAAATTAAATAATGGGGTCACGGTCTTATCGTCTTGAAACACACCAAAAAAACATAGATTGTCCTATCGAAATCAATATTATTATCTGCCCTTGATTTTAAAAGGATTTTTCTGAAAACTTTAAATATACTTAATGACACTGATTTTTTTGTTAGTTTAATCTTAAAATTTCAAGTTTTAGATGTTTCTGTTGCATATTGAAAGATATTTGGTTTTTGTAATGTCAAGAAGGGATACTCAGAAAACGACACCCGAACTACCTTAATTTTATTTCATGACACATTCTGATCTTCCTAAGATCTTGGCGAGAATGATAAAAATTACTATTAAAAGAAGTAGATCCTATGGGGTTTGTGGGTTGTTAAATGTAGAAATACGTGGACTTTTGATAGTATGTTAACTGTGGCAAACAAGTGATATTTGAGCATTTTTCTGATTATTTGATAATATAAACAAAAACTTATAGAAGTGGTGAACATAAAACTAAATATAACAATGACGGATATCAATACGTATGTTTTATCCAGAACGGAAAAAACAACTCGGTTTAACAATTTCATCTTTCTCGTTACAATGTTTTGTTTTTTCTACTTTTTTTCGAACTAACATTTACTATCGACTGTTATTTATTGGGGTATAAAGTTATTTGTTATTATATTCCGCACAATGATATACAATGATATACTATGAAAAATGTAAAGTGAAACAATGAACGGTCTGAGTTATGCCAATACAAATTAAGCTAATAGTATAATGGAGTAATATCTATTTTATTAAAACAAATAATATGTTACGAGAATATCATTCATTGGGCTGTTTTCTACTCTTTGGTCGGTTTTTTGTCTCGTTGACACATTCCCCGTTTCTATTCATAGAAATGACAATGTCAATGATGCGAGACAAAAATTATAAATGCTCAATGGTATTACATGGGTTACATTCAGAAAAAACTCTCATTCAATTTAAATAGGGGCAGACGCAAATACGAAATTGGAAGACCCAAAAATACAATGCCAAATTCAACGATGTGAATAAAAGAACTTAACTAAAATAGGAAAATTAATTTCATCTTAGAACGATTTTATGTTAAGTTTAAAGGAATTCTGTGACAATGTTTGGGATCAGTAACAGACACAAAAGTAGGACGGAAGACAAAACGAATGGACTCCCATAAATAATGCACAATCAAAATTGTTGTTCATAATAATAATCAAAATCCATAGTATTATTTTTTCGGTGTTATCTGATACGTAAATTAAGTATAACATTTTGTAAAAATTTTATTTTGCGTTTAGCCCCAAAACAGTGTATAGCTACAGGATACACTAGAAATAAAAGGCTTTGTGAACAATTAGAATGTTCAGAACAAAGTAGATTTTCAGATTGAAATGTGACTATTATGCATTGTTATCATTGAAGAAATAAACATACAAATCAAATAGATATCAAAATTAAAAAATAATGTATTCTTTAGTTGCAGACTGATAAAACGTTTACTTTTGCCTGACTATATTTTATGTCCATTTAATTATTTTTTAAATCAGAAGGAATCTATTCATGTTATATAGAATATGACAGGACAATTGATTAAGACTTTATTGAACAAAAGGTAACTTTGAGACGGTATTTTCCGGTGCAGGGTCACTAATCTTTGTACTGGAAAGTAACTTTCGACAGGAATTATTTGAATCTTCTATAAGCAATACATCATTGACGTATAAGACGTCGTACATTATGTTATAAATTGGCGCTACATATTCGACTCTTTTTAACAGCTACAGATAAGAAAAGACCCAGTTTTTATTAGCATACAAATGCGATATAACCATGAGTTACTATAGTTTTTTTCACTCGACTATATAACAAAAGATCAAAGTATTAATATTTGTAAACTTTTGAAAAGTTCGACATAGTTGGATTTGGCTTTTACTTTTAGGTCCAGTTTAGTAATAAGCTGCTCACACATCCTTGCCAATACAATATTTGGATTGAAGCGTTTCTGATAAAGGTTAATCCAGAGGAGCATAACTGTTACACAGTATTTTTTTCATGATAATTCTTACAAATAAGCAGAAACAAATAGCAAGTATCATTGTTTTTCAAAACGGACTCAAAAAGCTATGATTAAGTAGATACAACAGGTCGAATTAACAAGAAAGTACGATTTGAGAGTACTCGCAGTTACTGACAGCTAGTTAAAAGCCAAAAACAATTAATGATAAAAATCATGCATCAGAGACTAAAATCAACTAAAACACATCCCAGGGATTTAGTATTTTAACGCCATGAACAGTCAGAGAAGACATGACTTGTGCAATGCCAAAAATAAATGTATCGACAGGTAGTAGGATAGTGAGGAGCTACTTTAAGAGATAAAATTAACGTGTGTGTGTCTCTAAGCATCCCGCCTCAAAAGAAGATACAACTTAGTTATGTTTTAATTTGCTAATGACAAAATCGATATTAGTGCCAATGTAAACTATATTCAGAGATCTAATTACAATATTGGTACGATAACCCTTACTTATAAGTTTGTTTAAAGGTTCGATGAGTTTACACGGATCACATAGTGATTTCCTCGCTTTAAGTACAATATTACCGTAAAATTTAGGATGTGAAATGTTTTGTTTTTCTACTTTTTCGAACTAACATTTACTATCGACTGTTATTTATTGGGGTATTTAGTTATTTGTTATTATATTCCGCACAATGATATATAATGATATACTATGAAAATGTAAAGTGAAACAATGAACGGTCTGAGTTATGCCAATACAAATTAAGCTAATAGTATAATGGAGTAATATCTATTTTATTAAAAAATAATATGTTACGAGAATATCATTAATTGGGCTGTTTTCTACTCTTTGGTCGGTTTTTGTCTCCTTGACACATTCCCTTTTCTATTCAAAGAAATGACAATGTCAATGATGCGAGACAAAATTATAAATGCTCAATGGTATTACATGGGTTACATTCAGAAAAAACTCTCATTCAATTCAAATAGGGGCAGACGCAAATACGAAATTGGAAGACCCAAAATACAATGCCAAATTCAACGATGTGAATAAAAAACTTAACTAAAATTGGAAAATTAATTTCATCTTAGAACGATTATATGTTAAGTTTAAAGGAATTCTGTGACAATGTTTGGGATCAGTAACAGACACAAAAGTAGGACGGAAGACAAAACGAATGGACTCCCCATAAATAATACATAATAAAAAATTGTGGTTCATAATAATAAACAAAATCCATAGTATTATTTATTTCGGTGTTATCTGATACGTAAATTAAGTATAACATTTGTAAAAATTTTATTTTGCGTTTAGCCCCAAAACAGTGTATAGCTACAGGATACACCAGAAATAAAAGGCTTTGTGAACAATTAGAATGTTCAGAACAAAGAAGATTTTCAGGTTGAAATGTGACTATTATGCATTGTTATCATTGAAGAAATAAACATACAAATTAAATAGATATCAAAAATTAAAAAAATAATGTATTCTTTAGTTGCAGACTGATAAAACGTTTACTTTTGCCTGACCATATTTGATGTCCATTTAATTATTTTTTAAATCAGAAGGAATCTATTCATGTTATATAGAATATGACAGGACAATTGATTAAGACTTTATTGAACAAAAGGTAACTTTGAGACGGTATTTTCTGGTGCAGGGTCACTAATCTTTGTACTGGAAAGTATCTTTCGACAGGAATTATTTGAATCTTCTATAAGCAATACATCATTGGTTTTAATTTCTAATTTAATGTTAATGAAACCATACTTTAAGTAAATTGAAAGTGAGCCACAATACAAGACGTCGTACATTATGTTATTAATTGGCGCTACATATTCGAACTCTTTTTGACAGCTATAGATAAGAAAAGACCCAGTGTTTTATTAGCATACAAATGCGATATAACCATGAATTACTATAGTGATAGTCACTACATAGGATGGATCATTCTTACATTGAAAGGACATTTATTTTCACAAGAACTATCATATTATGAAATTTATCAATTTGAAATATATCACTAGATTTGAACTAGTGTTAAAAAGCAATGTTAAAATATATTGAAACCATTGATAATTTACGCTATACACGTATCACTTCAATAATTTGTTGTAGAACGACTGTAGCAGCAAAGATCATGGAGGCTAACGATAGCAGTAAGTGCACATATTTCGTCTACAAAGACTCATCAGTAACAATCGATTCAAAAGATTAATTGCAAATTGCAAAATGCAAAAAGTTAAAGTTGTTAACGATGCTAATAACTGTTAAAAAAAAAAAAACACATTTCATATGTTTTTATCACGTGATATTATTGATGACCGAATGGTAATCACATAGTTTTTCCTGCTTATTTTGAACTTGTACTGAAATTTATCATTAATTGAATTGACTCAATTGAATTTTTGACATGGTTGTGTAACAGTGACATCACACAATAATTGTTCTACCCTAACATGACACATCTATATTAGGCTATGCACTCATGATTGGAATAATTTTCCAAGGATTAATGATTTTGCTATGCACTCATGATTGGAATAATTTTCCAAGGATTAATGATTTTACCATAACTGCTATCTAAAGAAATATTATAAAGATGCTTGATTTCTTTGTTGGCAACATATTTGTTACGTTTGGAGGACGTGTTTTTCAACAAATAATCGGCAGTCCCATGGGAACTAACTGTGCCCCTCTTCTTGCCGACTTGTTTCTTTATTCATATGAGGCTGATTTCATACAGAAACTTCTGAGGAAGGAAGAAAGAAAAGAAGTAAGCAGTATCCTTAAACTTTACTTTCCGCTATAAAGATGATGTTCTCTCACTAAATAATTCAACATTCGACTATGTTGAACGCATCTATCACTTTGACGAGAAAAGGGACAAAATCCGATTTGAATCATATTTCATCGTCCTTACAAATGCATTACCTGTATGCCTATAAGGTACCATGATTTATGTAAAAAAAATTGTGACTATCGTCGAATTTCTCTAATATAGCACATATTATGTATCATCAAATTTTATTCCAGACGCTTACCAAGAAGTTAAAGCTGACCTTATACAGTCAACAATACTTGATACGGATGTTTTAGACAACTTGATTTCTAAATGTATTTTAACTCTTGACGACAGAGATGAGATTGATAGCCTTTCAGACCAATCAAATCGTAACCGAAAACTCTTAGAAATATTGATACATCGACTATACAACACCTTAACTGTATTTGTTGAAGCGATGAAAAATTCTGATCAAAAGTGTCACACTTCTCTTGTTGAAAGGATGGAGGCCAAAGTCTCGGACAAAAACTTGACTTTACAGAATGTACAACTCACAAATGAAACAACAGGTAATATCCTTTGTTTTAAAATGAATTAAACAAAGCACTTTTGTCATGTCGAAGACTTTCATAGCTTACTAGATTGTATGGATGGTACTTATTGTGGTGTTACTGAGCTAACAGAAGCTTTTGATTGTACAAAGTACGACCACTCCAACGTTTATACGTGTCTTAAGCTTTGTTTGTAATAACCAAATTATAGATAGCCTTCAGCAGATTTGTATTAACTTTTTTACATGTTGTTGTTTAATGCTCTTCAAATTCGTTATTATTTCCATAACAGCTGTTTTGATTTGAGCGCAATGATAAGTCTTGTATAAACGCACTAAATTACGGTAACTTATAGTTGCTTACCTCCACTTAATTCTTTTTAAGAACATGAGCGACGGACGTAAATACATTGAAGGCTTCTTATTATATTGAACAAGTGTTGTAACAAACCATGAAAGATTTCCACCTTTACATATGAAGGTATTTCTTCTCATTCAGGGGAAACAGTATGTTGGAAAGATTGAATGTACTTGTACTTTTCCTGATATCCAATATGCGTGCTTATGTTTGACCTATTGCCGTGTATTTGTTTAGATCGTTTGATAAACACTTTCTTTGGTCAAATTTGAACCTTTAACTGATGTTTAATTACGTGATTAAAGCTGCAACTTATGTTTCACGAATTGTAAAGACGGGAAAGGATTTTTGTTTTTATGAAACAAAAATTTATAATCACTTGAAGCTCAGTATTCAGTGTAGTTACCCAAACCCCCGAAATTAATAATATAGAGAATATAATTTTGTTTTAAATCAACACTCTTATATGACGGAATGGCGACCATACTTTTTTATATTTTGCAAGATAAATATGCTAAATTATTGTCGTAATCGACATATTGACATCTGCGTTATATTGCTAAAAGCAAGAACATAATGTGCTTTCGTAAACATTTGCTTTAATTACGCTGATATTATAGTCTTATATATTTCAGGTATTCCAGATGCTGTTAAATTAATCAGATGCTATAAAACTATAGTTCATAAAATTAGCATCGACTAAACTGGAATTCTTGACAAGCTTTTTGCAAGAGATGTTATAGATCGTGAGGTTAATGAAACTTTCATCAGAAAACATATATAAAAAATTGAAGACTTTTAGGATGAGTGGGAATGGTAAATATATTTATCATCATTATTATAATAAATACAATGTCAATTGAGATTAAAAAATGTTTTTGAAGATTTGGAAAGATGTTAGTTTGGATTGACTTTGTTTGAATTATTTACAACTTGCCAACCAATTGAGATTTAAGTAATATGTCAATTAAACTTCAGCCAACCTGCACAAACTTTTTTAATAGGTCCACATATAGTGTTAAACGATTGACAGGTGTCTTACTGTTTTTTTTTCTTAGTTATTGAATCACTTGTTATTCAAATAGTTATTATACACTAGTGTAACAGCTCTTAAAAGATTGAACCTACCGAAAATTCCGACAATTCGCTTGCAGTCAGTTAAGATCTATTCAGTCTATGGTCACATTCTTTAGTAATTGTTATTTACCTGTTTACATCAACATCATACTGAATTGTCTGGAAGAAAGCTACTTAACAGTATTAAATTGACAACAAGCGAATTATATGAACAGTACTGAATTTACTGCATTGGATTAGTCTAAAATTGACTGAAAGACTGAACCTGTCTAGATAATTTATTGCTCAGACTTGTCGTATGCTGGTAAGATCAATATGACCGTTTAAGACTAAAATTAATTTACTAGTGTACATATGTATATAGAACGGAAACTACATGTAATAATGATCTGCCATCAATACTTAATTTCGTAGATGATAAAGTGTTAATATATGATTAAGACAGTCAATACTGATATAGGGCAAAATTAAATGTTTCAAAACACAAACTCTTAAAGGAAGTAGTGTCTAAATGTTCGACGATATTTTTTCTTAAATTTCTGAAAAAGACTTCTGGGTCAACATGGTCAACATGGTCAATGTACTTTCAAATTTCAATATAAAAACTTGGGGTCACATACCTTGTTCTTTCGTTAAAATAACACACTGAAAACAGCAATTCTATATGGGTTATACAGGGGAAACTGTAATTTTCCTTATTAAGGAAACATTGAACAACAGAATTGGTGAAATTCAATGAGAGAATCACTTTTTCCAACACCTGCTTTATTGAATTCGGCTAATGTATTATAAATTAACCCACTGATCGAGAATTAAAAGAGGAAGGGTTGAGGTATCAAAAACCAGATTGACCTCGCTACAGTTTCATGTGCCACTCCAATGATATGGACGTTGGCAATAATTTTGCTATATCATTCATAATGTTTTGATTTATTTCGAGAACTGTTTGCAAAAGAAAAGTGATTGAAGACAAACTGGCAACGACATGGTAAATAATCCCCCTTTCCCAAATAAAAATCGAAAAGACAAACAAAAGCCTACAAAACACTACATAGATTAGAACATTTAACACAGAGCAACATAAACTCCGTCAAAAGTCAGCGATGACCTATAGGGTACCCAAATCCTGCTACAGATATGACATCCGTCTTGTTGCTCATGTAAGTACAAATTTTGCGAAAAGTCTCATTCAGCGATATCACACTGAGGTAAAAGATGCCAAGATTACTGTTCAGTAAATTGGGACATATCCGTCGTCATCTGTAAACAGATATTCCATAACGGCCAACTAACTCGCAATGACGACCGTTATCTTTTTGAATGAATGACTTCAACTTAACAACCTGGAACCCTTGATTTAATAGCTTCCATGTAAGCAACAAGCTTCTATCAAGTAAATCGTGATAGGGAACGCAAGCTCTGGAATATCGTATCAACTGGGAGAGATATATTCCAAATGCAGGTGCTGCTGGTATGTTTCCTCTTATGATCAGTAATGACTATGTTAAATGTTTGAAAGGAATTTGTGGAAACGTCAAGTTTGTTCCATTTCTGTGAAAATGCAGATGGTAAAAAAGTCTTACGCAAAATTTGTAATCACATAGGAGAAACTATGTTGTTTGTAATGCATGCAATAAGGGCATCCAGTAAAGTAAAGAAACACCAATCTTTAAACAAAATATTCTGTTAAATAAAGAACACTAAACGGAACAGGTATTACGTTTATATTCTGCTGTGGTTAGATTTCTAGTTATGATACCTTATACCTAATGATGTCATTGATTTTGATTGGCATGATATACAAAACTATCATGTGATGATTTGAGTTGTCAGCGAAAAGAACTGGCAGCTGACCAAATAAATGAACAGTCATACAGTTAGGTTCATGTGGACTTTAACATTTCCATCCGTCCATGGTGGGAGTTATTGGAAAGTCTCCTGTGCCTATCCTATAGATTGGTAGTGCAATTTCTTTTCTTTCATCGTAAAAATTGAATAAGTATAAAATGTTGTACTGTTACACCACTGTTCCAAGTTAGGGAAGGGTTTGGCGCCTGCTAACATGTTTAACCCCGCCACAATCTGTAAGTGCCTGTCCAAAGTCATGAGCCTGTAATTCTGTGGTTGTCGTTTGTTGCTGTATATCATATTTGTAATTCGTTCATTGTTTTTTTTTACATAAATCAGGCCGTTGGTTTTCTCGTTTGAAATGCTTTACATTTGTCATTTCAGGGCCTTTTATAGCTAACTACGCGGTATTGTTTTTGCTCATTGTTTAAGGCCTCACGGTTACCTTTAGTTGTTAGCTTCTATGTCATTTGGTCTCTGGTTCAGAGTTGTCTCATTGACAAATATACCATGGCTTTTTTTTTTTATATATACATTGGAATTTAGCCTCTGAATTCAATATATTTAAAATGAAAACTATAGAGACAAATGTGCGTTTGTAAAACTTGGCTATTCACTTTGAGCAGGTATATATGATAAAAAAAAACAACAACTCAGCTATGGTTGCTGATTTCAATGTTGGAATCGACATGATCATTCAGTCCTATGTACAGGAGAGTGCGTGAAATAAAAACTAATACCTAGACCATCTTTGAAACCCTATTTAAATATAAAAACACCGAGGAGCCGGAAACCCCACACTCTTAAAAAAATGACTTTATAGATATTTTGTGAAATCGCCCCTACATCTTTATAAATTAAGATATTTCCAAATCTTCTTCTTGATATAAACGCGGTCGTATTCGTTGCCATTTTACTTCATCTACAATTCCTGATGCTTTATCAAATTTCCTTCCTTCATATGAACATGTTAGTAACCGTTGATAACATCCAACAAAACTATATTTATTACCTCTATAAAATCTTATTTATTCACTAAACAATGCTTTGAAAAACCAGATTGACCTCGCTACAGTTTCATGTGCCACTCCAATGATATGGACGTTGGCAATAATTTTGCTATGTCATTCATAATGTTTTGATTTATTTCGAGAACCGTTTGCAAAAGAAAAGTGATTGATACAAAAAGGAAATGCAAGCTCATACGTTGAAGACAAACTAGCAACGACATGATAAATAATCCCCCCCTTCCCAAATAAAAAATCGAAAAGACAAACAAAAGCCTACAAAACACTACATAGATTAGAACATTTAACACAGAGCAATATAAACTCCGTCAAAAGTCAGCGATGACCTATAGGGTAAGCAAATCCTGCTACAGATATGACATCCGTCTTGTTGCTCATATAAGTACAAATTTTGCGAAAAGTCTCATTCAGCGATATCACACTGAGGTAAAAGATGCCAAGATTACTGTTCAGTAAATTGGGACATATCCGTCGTCATCTGTAAACAGATATTCCATAACGGCCAACTAACTCGCAATGACGACCGTTATCTTTTTGAATGAATGACTTCAACTTAACAACCTGGAACCCTTGATTTAATAGCTTCCATGTAAGCAACAAGCTTCTATCAAGTAAATCGTGATAGGAACGCAAGCTCTGGAATATCGTATCAACTGGGAGAGATATATTCCAAATGCAGGTGCTGCTGGTATGTTTCCTCTTAATAATCAGTAATGACTATGTTAAATGCTTGAAAGGAATTTGTGGAAACGTCATGTTTGTTCTATTTCTGTGAAAATGCAGATGGTAAAAAGTCTTTCGCAAAATTTGTAATCACACAGAAGAAACTATGTTGTTTGTAATGCATGCAATAAGGGCATCCAGTAAAGTAAAGAAACACCAATCTTTAAACAAAAACTTCTGTTAAATAAAGAACACTAAACGGAACAAGTATTACGTTTATATTCTGCTGTGGTTAGATTTCTAGTTGTGATACCTTATACCTAATGATGTCATTGATTTTGATTGGCATGATATACAAAACTATCATGTGATGATTTGAGTTGTAATTTGAGTTGTCAGCGAAAAGAACTGGCAGCTGACCAAATAAATGAACAGTCATACAGTTAGGTTCATGTGGACTTTAACATTTCCATCCGTCCATGGTGGGAGTTATTGGAAAGTCTTCTGTGCCTATCCTATAGATTGGTAGTGCAATTTCTTTTCTTTCATCGTAAAATTGAATAAGTATAAAATGTTGTACTGTTACACCACTGTTCCAAGTTAGGGAAGGGTTTGGCGCCTGCTAACATGTTTAACCCCGCCACAATCTGTAAGTGCCTGTCCAAAGTCATGAGCCTGTAATTCTGTGGTTGTCGTTTGTTGCTGTATATCATATTTGTAATTCGTTCATTGTTTTTTTTTACATAAATCAGGCCGTTGGTTTTCTCGTTTGAAATGCTTTACATTTGTCATTTCAGGGCCTTTTATAGCTAACTACGCGGTATTGTTTTTGCTCATTGTTTAAGGCCTCACGGTTACCTTTAGTTGTTAGCTTCTATGTCATTTGGTCTCTGGTTCAGAGTTGTCTCATTGACAAATATACCATGGCTTCTTTTTTTATATATACATTGGAAAAAAGTATTTAGCCTCTGAATTCAATATATTTAAAATAAAACTATAGAGACAAACGTGCGTTTGTAAAACTTGGCTATTCACTTTGAACAGGTATATATGATAAAAAAAAAACAACTCAGCTATGGTTGCTGATTTCAATGTTGGAATCGACATGATCATTCAGTCCTATGTACAGGAGAGTGCGTGAAATAAAAATAAATACCTAGACCATCTTTGAAACCCTATTCAAATATAAAAACATCGAGGAGCCGGAAACCCTACACTCTTAAAAAATGACTTTATAGATATTTTGTGAAATCGCCCCTACATCTTTATAAATTAAGATATTTCCAAATCTTCTTCTTGATATAAACGCGGTCGTATTCGTTGCCATTTTACTTCATCTACAATTCCTGATGCTTTATCAAATTTCTTTCCTTCATATGAACATGTTAGTAACCGTTGGTAACATCCAACAAAACTATATTTATTACCTCTTTAAAATCTTATTTATTCATTTATAAGCACTTATGAATATTATTATCGTAAGATCGCAAGAACACTTAGATAAGTGAAAAGAAGTTTACATATCAATGAACATTAAACAAAAATTTTACCATCCTCCCCGCCAAAAACATGAGAAAAACGGGATCCATGCACACAGACGCCTTTGCGCCTGTCCATTCATATGTTTAATGGCCTAATATTTACCAAATATTAAGATTTCATGTTTAAAGTACAACGAAAATACCGAACTCCAAGTGTGTCTTTATTGTCATAAAGAAGAAAAGAAACAACGAAACAAGACTTCAACAATTGGGGCGACATAATAACAAACAGGTCAAAAATTATAAATCTCACAATCTTATATATATATGAAATTATTGACACTGACGAAGGCTATTTGTTAAGCCGAAACATTTGTCAACAAGATTTTATTACATCATCTTCGTATATTACCATCTTATATTAGTACAGTTGTGCAAATCTTTAGTCTTATATGGATCTGTCGTAGAGTTGTCACTTGTTTAGACGTACCTATCAAATAATTATTTCTGTGACTGCATCTTACATTAATTTGTAGGATCCTTTACAATAGATAATTCAGCTGATCTGTAACAATTCCATCTTTATGCCTTATATATCATGTACTGTGTTACGACGCTAGATAAAACTGACGAGGAAAAGTAACAACCGGCCACCGAAAGCTTTATAATTATAGAGCCTAGGTGGTTGAGTGGTCTAGCGCGTCGGACATAGTGCAAGGTGATTTGGTGCTACGATATCTCAGTAGCATGAGTTCGAATCCCGGCCAGGAAGAACAAAAATTTGCTTTCGCAAATTTATAGATCTTACATTGTTGGGCTGTTGTTTAGACGAATTATATATATATATATATATATATATATATATATATACAAGTCTAAATTGAAAACAACGTTCAAAACCGCAATTTTATACTTGTGCACGCAAAACAAAGTTCTTGTTAGAGGGTCTAAAACAGCAGAAACAACATTTTCCAAAAGACAAAAAGTGAAAAGTATATTTTAATAAAATGTATTTGACTAACAGGTCGAACAACAAATGTTCTTAAATCCTGCTGACTGCCATTGGCGATTGCCAAATAAAGAGATCACAAGGTGTAATAAATGGATCTTAACTATAAATTTAATACCAAACAGAAAACAATAAACTTGCGGCAAAGATTATGGTGCAAAGATTTTTGTACACCATATCCGGATTTCGATATATATATATATATATATATATATATATATATATATATATATATATATATATATATATATATACGTCTTAACATGTGACAACTTTATGACAGACATTCTCCATCGGATAACACGTGGTTAAACAGGGCCAACACCATAATATATATATAATTCGTCTTAAATTTTTCCCAACAATGTTAGGTATATATGAACAAAGAAGAAAGACGATGACATGAAGCTTATGTGTATCTATGATCGCACTGTCAACACTAGTAAAAAATGATTCGGTAAGTCGAGTTGACCGCAATACGACCTTCAGTAGGAATATCTAGTGACCTAGAACAATAGAAAATTCACTCTTCTTTTGAAAAAGTCGAGAAAAAAAAAAAAAAAAACAATGCCGGTGACGATAGTGATCAAAAGTTATTTATGAACAACAATTGTAAATTTTAAAGAAATCGTTTGTTAAACTGTATTATTAGAAATAAACATGCAAATACACGATGGTTTATG
Source organism: Mytilus coruscus (assembly GCA_017311375.1). NCBI lineage: Eukaryota > Metazoa > Mollusca > Bivalvia > Mytilida > Mytilidae > Mytilus > Mytilus coruscus. The sequence continues at coordinate 47,673,132 of CM029604.1, read as the reverse complement.
TTGAGTATTTATCGAGAAAATTGCATTAGCAGCATATTCACAGAAACAGCAGAATTATTAAGCAAATTTGAGACCCCAGTAGCTAAAAAACAGAGAAAAATCCCTAACCCCTGGGTCATAAAACAGATAATTTACCTGAAAAGGCTATGATTATATTATCATAAAGGTCTATTGTAAAAACGTCTTTCTTGGACGTTTTGCATAAAACATATTTCAGTAGTCAGTTCGAAAAAACTTTTAATGAATTTATATATCAAACTTCATACATTAAAAATGGCACAGTTTTAGTCGTAAAAGGAGTTCCTATGGGAAATTGCATTGTCTATATTTACAGCCTATAAAAAAAGACAATTCTTCAAAAATGTCTGTTTTAAGTCCTGAATATGGCGGTTGTTCTTCCCGTGTTACTTTGATTGATAGCGATTGATTTTGTCAGTTTTTAAGACTTCCCCTTTTTTCTAAATTTGCCTTGGATTTCAGTATCTTTGTTTCGCTTTTTTTTATTCTGTTACTTTTTTGAAAACGAATTAAGCTGAGAGAATATGGTTGCCCGTGCAATATTCAAATGATGCTAATTTTAATAGTAATATAATTTCTGGAATAAAACATTAGGAAATCTTTTTGTCGTGTGAAGTGTAAATAGTATGTATAGGAGAGGCGAAATATACTAAAGGAATATTCAAATTCATAAGTCGAAAACAAACTGACAATGTCATGGCAAAAACGACAAACGACGAAAAGACAAGCAACAATACACAAATTAGAATACTAAAAGACTGAGCTACACGAACCCATAGAAATAACGATAGGGTAAACAAAACTTGCTCCACTTGTGGAACCCGTCGTGTTGATCATGTAAGGTCATATTCGAAGGAAGGAGGACGGAATTGTGGTTACGAAAATTGGAATGTATCCGTCGTTATCTGTGATACAGATACTCCAAACTCACATTGTCGTCCGTACAATTTTCAAAGAGATGATTTCAAAAATCCCTCTTGGAACTTTTAATTCAATGGCTTCAAGGAAATCATGATATGAAATGCAAGCTCTGGAATATCGTATCAAATAGGAGATATATATTAAATTTGCAGGCGCTACTGGAATAATGCTACATAGAAATAAAAATATATTTTGAAAGTTGAAATCATCTCTTTTGTCGTAAAGTTTTGTTCTCAGTCGACCTTCTTTGTCAATTACTAGACGTCAGTCAAGATATTAGACAGACTTGTTCTTGCTGAAGTTCGGCATTTATTCTAAGGCTACATATCAGTCAAAGTGTAGAAGGCAGAAAAATCTTCCCTGCTTCTCGATGAAAATCTCGCACGTACAAATTCCATTCCGCTAAAGATATTTTTCCACTTGCCAGTAGTACGACCCGCGGCCGCCCTGGCTTTGTGAGCATATTATGAATTGTTACTCAAATCTGGCTATTTATGCGAAATAAGAATAGCAAATGATATTACAGTGTCACAGCCAAATATGAAACTTACAATTTATTTAAAACAGCATTATATCACCTGCTTATCTATGACATCAATGAAAAATGAAAATACTTTTGGTATTGTACATCTTCTTTGGTTAGCTAGTTTCGTAAGATTATTTTATTTCATAGATAGACGAGTCTATCAGATTTAAAAAAATACATAGGACTACTATAAGGACAAGTCATTATATTAGATTCAAGAATGTGTGATAAATGCTGGTTTGTGTTTAAAATTAGGGTGTAGGGGTGCAAAAATGATGATCTTTAAGCAATGGATATGAAAATGTGATTTCATTTCTCCCATAGAATCATAGACATCGTGTAGATTTCCAAGAGCATATCGCATAGGAAAAGTCAAATCGTTAAGTCGTCTGAGATCAACACAAATCACCAAGAGTTATCCGGTTTACGATTGAAATAAACATGGATTTGCCATATAGAATTAGAATGCTCAATAATTTTGTACCTCAAAATCTCTTCAAAAGCTTTTCAATCTCTTTCTTTATGTAGAGCACAGCCCTATTTAGAGGTTAGTTTACAGGAGGATTGTTCCCAGTATTTGTTTTATGATGGTGACATCAGTAATGCCAATTCATATAGATAATTTTCGAAAACGCTACTATTTTTATATATTGAAGTTAAAGGCCTCTAAAACCCTCTTGTGGTTGAAAATCTTGGATCAATAGGCTTGGTGTAAGTATATTAAATTACAGGTGTACCTTTACTTTTGAAGTAGCCAGGTATATTTTTTTTTACAGATTTCTGGTGGAAAATATTGCTAATATTGATAGCATCTAAACCTTTATTGGCGAATTCTAATTTAAAAAAAATACGTTTTTCCTCATCTTTGGAAGTAGTAGATACAGGTTTGAATAGGCTATGGTTAGCAATATCTATGATAACTAATCTATACAAAACATAATTATAATCAATAACGGAAGTATTTTGGGACTCTTGAAATAGTAAATAAAGTGTAGATAATGAAATGGAGTATAATTTAGTTCTGATATGGTGAATTCCGAAAGGTTTTTGAACAGACGATAACAGACTATCAATTGTCACAGTGTGAACATCAGGTGGTGTATAATTTCTATGACCATGAATTCTTTTTCGTCGAGTTAAAGTGTTAAATAATTGTAATTTATTGAAAGTACTACCCCCGTTACTATACAAAATACCTACACCATCAATTTTGTCATTGCATCCATAGAGAATGGCGGATCCCAACTCTCGTATCTCCCTAAAGAAAACTAAAGACTGAATAACACGAACCCCACCAAAAACTGTGGGTGATATCATGTGCTCTGGAAGGGTACAAATTCGGTGATAAATCCAATTCGGTAGGTCACAATCGAGGAAAAGAGTACGGGATTGTGATTATAACAGATTGAACGGGTGCCACATGTGGAGCAGGATAGTGCTTACCCTTGATATCACCCCAAGTTTTTGGTGGGGTTCGTGTTTCTCGGTCTTTAGTATGTTGTGATTTGTGTATTATTGTTTGTCTGTTGGTCCTTTTTATTTTTTTAGCCATGGTGTTGTCAGTTTTTTTCGACTGATGAGTTTGAATGCCCCTTTGGTATCGTTCGCCTCTCTTTTTGAACATATCCGTCGCAATCTGAGAAACAGATATTCCATAACGGTCAACCAACTCGTGATGGAGTCCATAATATTTTTGAAGCAGTGGCGGATCCAGAGGGGGTTCCGGGGTTGGAACCCCTTTTTCTTGACGATCAATGCATTTGAATGGGGATATATAGTTGAACCCCTTTATCCTGGGTTGGGAACCCCTTTAAAAATGGCTGGATCCGCCCTGTTGAAGGAAATGTTTTGAGACTTCTCCACTTGGAACTCTTGGTTCTATAGCCTCCTTGTTAGCAGCAACCCTCTACCATGAAAATTATAATAGGAAATGCAAGCTCTGGAATATCGTATCAACTTGGAGATTTATACTCTATATACAGGTGCTGCTGGAATGTTGCTAGATAGAAATGGAAAATTTCATATGAGTCGGAGTTCCTGCAGACATATGTCAAAAACAAAAAGATCAAGTAGACATATCATTTAACTTCAAATTCCGATATATTGAGGATATTCTTTTCAATTAACAATCCAAACTTTTCTGATTAGGTTCCATTAATATATCCTCCAGAACTAGAAATTAAAGAAACAACAGACACGGCTTCCTCTGCTTCATTTTTAGACTTTTGCCTCGAATTTGACATAAGCGGTCATCTCAATATCAGTAATCTATGACAAACGTGACGATTTTAATTTTGAAATAATCAGTTTCCTTCAACTTAGTAGCAATATGCTAACTTCATCTGCATATGGGATATACATTATCCAACTCATTCAGTATTCAAGAGCTTGAAGTTGCTACTCAGACTTTATAAAACACCAGTGTCTGAGCAGGAAGTTGATGAACCAGGGTTATGTCAAAGAACTTCTCGTCCTTTTTCTAAAAAAGTTAATCGGGAGATATCAAGACCTTGTTGATAAATATTCCGTATCAACTTTACAAATAATACATGATGGTCTAGAAGTATAGATTCTAGGTACTGACGACTGACGTTAATTACGTGTTATAGTGTTCTTTTATTTGGCTTTGTAAATTTTTAACCTTTACCTTTTAGTCCATTTTTGGTAATATCCTTTAGGCGTGGCTCGGTACTTATACATCCCGCCATTGTGTTATTGTGCTGTGGTCATTTTTTTGTATTCTTGTTTTTCATTTTTGCTTATTTGGATTGTCTATATGCCATTTTGTTTAGCACAATGTTGACTGCTGTACCCCTATTTTTTTACATTTTTACCTATTATGTCTTGTTTGTTTTGTTCACACATTTTTGTCAATATAATTGAATTTTATGCGACTGTCATACAAATGAGAGGTTTAGCTAGCTATAAAACCAGGTTTAATACACCATTTTCTACATAAGGAAATGTCTGCACCAAGTCAGGAATATGACAGTTGTTTTTCATTCGTTTGATGTGTTTGAGCTTTTGATTTTGCCATTTGATAAGGGACTTTCCGTTTTGAATTTTCCTTGTAGTTCGGTATTTTTGTTATTTTACTTTTTTCAAGTGTCGGCTAGGTCAATTAATCTGTCAGAGTTTGTGAATCTGCCTTTCTGAACATGCTGAAGCTTACATTAGATTTGGAACGTTCCATGATAATGTTATGTATCAAATTAATAATAAGTACAATGTATCAGATTATCGAAACAATATATTCGTATTCATTTCCTTTTTATTGATAATTTAATATTTTATTACAATAATATTGTATTGAAAATCTAAAAGTGAAACTAACTTTATCGTTCATATGTTACACATTAAAAAATAAATATATATGTACAATGTGTTTCAAATTGAACTTTTGCCTTTGTATGCATATGAGAGGTATTAATGTATTATTTTTTTTCTTTGAACTTTCTTTTAGATGAGGATCCCGGAGTAACCATGTGATCCAGACACAGATTACTTTATTCAATAAAGCTCATGTTTAAAAGTTTAGCAGACTTGTGCGTCAGTATGAAGATGTTTCTGAGCATGCAGGACATTATCGTATACAATAATAGCATCTTCTTTCATTTGATCAAGATATTTCCTCAGAAAATCTTTCACTATGAAATAGGTTGTTGGGGCAGATATTAACGATCCAATAATAGGAATGAAGAAATCTGCAACACTTTCAACAACGGCAACTGCAGCTGCTTTTTCGATCTGTTGTGTAATAAAGACAACAAGAGCTTTACCTGATTTCGTTAGAATACTCCAAACATTTAATCTTTCTTTGACTTCCGCTGGCAAACTTTCTATTTTGTCCATAGTAATACCAAAAGTATCTATGTAGTGATGTAGCTCGTGTATCAATAAATTTATGTTTATTAATAGATCTATGATAGGGATAGGTTCTGCTGATATTGCGGCTGCTCCGACTGAAACAATTCTTATTCTTGACTTCAGTTTCTGGTATTTCTTTTCAATTACCTCCTTTGATATTGCAGATATTGAAAACAAGATTGATTCAAATTTTAAAGATGAGATATTTTCTCCATGTGAGTCAGTAGCTGCGGAAATTCGCCTATATCTGTATATCGACCTGATATAAAGAAAATGCTTGAATGGCGGGTGATATTATTTGCAGCGACAGATGTCTGTACGTTTTCTCTGACTTCCTCTAGGACAGTATCTGAATTCTTTCCATCAAATTCTGCATTTTGAATGTCCTGGTCGATCATTGATCGTACAAAACAATAGGGCTTGTTGATTTCTTTCAAGCGTTCGGCCAGCCAGATATCATCATCGCTGATGACCGAATCGAAAAAAATAAAAATAATCACATTCTGAAGCGTTTACTTTTGTCATGTATTTCGATTTAGGATGATCCTCAGTCCCAACACCAGGAAAGTCGAACAAAACTATTTGTTCATTTCTCGGATGTGCATATGGAGTAACGTTCTGCGTTGTATTTCCAGAGCCTGATTTTGCAGCACCTGGTTGATTAGGTCTCAAACCAAGTACAGCATTTATAAATGTTGATTTCCGGTTTTAATTCGACCAGAAATGCCTATTTTCAATTCCTCTTTCTTCCATCTGTCAAGATTTTCCCTTACATGTTTAGCAATAGCCTCTGGTCCTTCATTTTCCACTCTGTCCTTTAGATCTTGTGCTTCTCTAATCTCCTCTTGAGTTAACTTAGTTTCACATGAACTCATTTGTCCCATTGTAACTATTTCTTGACTGCTACTAAGTTTTAGTATCTAATTCCTGTAAAATGTTTTAGAATTTTATTCAGTTTTATACTTATGCTTCATGTTATTTTTCAAAAAGTTGAAATAAATAGAAATTGCATTTCTTAAAAAATAACGGTACCAGATGCCCACTTTGACAATTAATGGTTCTTTAGAGATCATCGAGGCAAAAATACTAGAATCTGATAATCGAAAACCTTAAACAAACGAAGCAACTGATTTAAACTTTTGCTTCAAAATTGATAGAAGACAATCAATGTTTGGTACATGTAGCAATACAACAGATTTGTTTAAGAGTATTTTGAAGCATACGTGAACGTGCTCATCATATCTCTCAGATATCATCCACATGGAGTTGAATTGACATATCAAAAGGTCTACATTCGGCGCTTGACATAGGTAAAGAACACGTGTGTATTGTAAGCATGTGCAAAACAACATTAATCCACAATTTATATTTGTCCAAAACAACATTACCTAAACCATAAATTTTTCGTTTGTGTTCGTCTTTGTACCTCTATATAGAAATAAAAAAGATGTGGTATGATTACCAATAAGACAACTGTCCACCAGAGTTCAAATGGAGCGGATGTTAGCAATTATAGGCAACCGTACGTACGGCCTTCAACAATGAGAAAAACCCATAACGAATGGTCGGCTATAAAAAGCAACGTCTTGCAAAACGTGAAACAATTCAAACGAGCAAACCAACGACTTAAATTATAACAAAAAAAAAGTACGAAAACAAATATGACAGACATGACGTACGGTTGCCTATAATAGCTTACATCCACTTCATTTGAACTTTGTTGGATAGTTGTCTCATTGGCAATCATACCATATATCCTTCTTTTTATAATGAACCAACGACAACCACTGAACTACAGACTCATGACTTGGGACAGGCACATAATGCATGTGGTGGGAGTCGGATTTTGGTGGTTGGTATGATTAGATGCACTTTCTGAATTTGAGTGATATCTGTTATCCTCTTTATAACCTTAGCCGTATTTGGCAGAACTTTTTGGACCTTTTGGTCCTCAATGCTCTTCAACTTTGTACTTGTTTTGGCTTTCGAACTTTTTTGATCTGGGCGTCACTGATGGGTCTTGTGTGGACGAGGCGCGCGTCTGGCGTATTAAATTATAAGCCTGGTACCTTTTGATAGCTATTATTTGTGTGTGTCTCTGTCCTGTATGTTCTCCCATTTATTTGTATTGTAGTCCTGTCATGTAATCTTGTCATTTTAATGTTATGTTTAACATTGCCATAAAAGCGGGAGGTTTGGCTAGCCACAAAACCAGGTTCAATCCATCATTTTTTCTTAAAATGTCCTGTACCAAGTCAGGTAAATGGCCATTGTTATATTATAGTTCGTTTCTGTGCGTGTTGCATTTTAGTGTTGTGTTTCTGTTGTGTCGTTGTTCTCCTCTTATATTTGATGTGTTTCCCTCAGTTTTAGTTTGTAACCCGGATTTGTTTTTTTCTCAATAGATTTATGAATTTCGAATAGCGGTATACTACTGTTGCCTTTATTGATGTATTACAACATAACTCAGTGTATGAACTGTTTCGAAGGCGGACTGTCAGTCTACACAAGTTCCACCTGCCTTGTATACGGTATTTGCATGATGTCTATATATAATTTTACTGCACATTTTACAGCTGATTTTGTTGTCGCAGCTAATCGGGTTCAAACGTTCTTTCTTTTTTTGATACTCAGAAAACGTTTTGTTTATTTGTTACTTTGTGTCATGAGCGTCCTTGACAAATGTATTTCAGAAACACGTGCAGTTTGCACTGATATTTGAAATAAACTTCGGTATTACTACCACGTGGTAATAAACTTTACCGGTACGGTTAAACTATCCCCTTACCGTTGTCTTTTTATATACAACAAAAGTCAAGTTTTACAAGAGCTATTTTATCATAATCCTTGCGCAATATATTTCTAGTCTAGAACCTTAGCCTTTTTGCCAAAGGACAGAATGCCTAATTTGTTCGGACATTTTCGGGTACATATTATATTATATTATCCGTTGACCTTGATGGGATAGGAGAGACATGCCCTGATCTGACATCATAAATTGTGATATATATATATAGAAAACCGTTAAAGTTCTCACCCATTTACTATATATATATATATTCTTATTTGCTTTGCCATGACAATTCCTTTTGAACAAATGAATATGTATGTTAGGTCTTTTCTTTTCTGGAATGACTTCTAGAGATAAAGGAAAGAACTAAGTTTTTTTCCCGTCCTTTTAAACCATAAAGGTTATACATACGATTTAGTTGTCTGTATTTGATCTATTTTTCTCAATGATAATCGCTGAAATAATTCCAGGGAATTTGTAAAACATTTCTTGAAATTTTCAGTGATTATGTAAAATCACTGGTCATTTTCAGGGATTATATATAATCACTAAAGATTCTAGTGATTAAGCAGAATCCCTGAAAATCAAGGATTCTACATAATCCCTGATTATACACATTCACTGCAACATATATACGTATAAAATGTTGTTTTTCATGCACAGAATAATATATTCAAGACAAACTTATATTAGAAAAATGAGGGTTTTTTCAACAACGCTTTTATCTTTCTGTACGGGTTCAAAGATTCTGACAAAAATCTCCGAAACTGACATTTTCTAGATGCCTGTTTTTTTTATTTACAACATATTTGTTACGTTCGGAGGACGTATTTTTCGACATTTCTATCAGAACCTACTGTGCTTATTTTCTTGCAGACTTATTCCTTTATTCATATTAGGCAGACCTCATGCAACAGTTTCTCAAGAAAAATGTAAAGAAGCTAGCATTTTCCTTTTACTTCACGTTCTGCTAAATAGGATGAAATAGATTATGTCCTCACTGAATAATTATAACAATGGTGACATTGCTGAACGCATCAAAACAATAGAACTTGAAATAAAAGATACTACAGACACAGTTAAGTCTATCTCAGATCTTGACTTACATCTAGAAATTCAAAAAGACAAGTTTGTGAACAAAACTTTGCAACAAAAGAGATGATTTCAGCTTTTTAATTTTGAACTTTCCATTAGTTAGATATAGGAAGATGTGGTGTGAGTGCCAATGAGACAACTCTTCATCCAAATAACAATTTATAAAAGTAAACCATTATAGGTCAATGTACGGCCTTCAACACGGAGCCTTGGCTCACACCGAACAACAAGCTATAAAGGGCCCCAAAAGTACTAGTGTAAAACCATTCAAACGGTAAAACCAACGGTCTAGTCTATATAAAAAACGAGAAACGAGAAACACGTATAAATTACATAAACAAACGACAACTACTGTACATCAGATTCCTGACTTAGGACAGGTGCAAACATTTGCAGCGGGATAGTACCTACATTCTACACTTTACACAAGTATTCCCCATTCCAAACTAAAAGACAAATTGAAAGAGTTGGTATTACTTTGTTTCATTAAAAAGAATGGCGAACGTAGATACAAGTATCTTGTCTTGGGGAGGGATAAATCCTACTTTGTAAAGAATCACTCTGATTCAAACAAAAAATTCTCTGAACTGACATTATCAAGATGCTTGATTTCTTGATTGACAACATATTTGTTACGTTTGGAGGACGTGTTTTTCAACAGACTGTCGAAATTCTAATGGGAACCAATTGTGCCCCTCTTCTTGCCGACTTGTTTCTTTATTATTATGAGGCTAACTTCATACAGGAACTTCTTAGGAAGAAAGATAAGAAGTAAGCAATATCCTTTGGCTTTACGTTCCGCTATAAAGATGATGTTCTCTAACTAAATAACACAAAATTTGGTGACTATGTTGAACAAATATATCCCATCGAACTAGAGATAAAGGATACTACAGATACAGTTAAGTCTGCCTCATATCTTGACTTACATCTAGAAATTGACAATGGGGGTCGGTTGAAAACAAAACTTTACGACAAAAGAGATGATTTCAGCTTCCCAATTGTGAACTTTCCATTTCTATGTAGCAACATTCCAGCAGCGCCTGCATACGGAGTATATAACTCCCAATTGATACGATATTCCCGTGCTTGTATTTCATATCATGATTTCCTTGATAGAGGATTTCTGCTCACAAGGAAGCTATTAAACCAAGAGTTCCAAATGGTGAAGTTGAAATCATCCCTTCATAAATTTTACGGACGCCATCACGAGTTGGTTGACCGTTATGGAATAACCGTTTAACAGATGATATCGGATATGTTCCTTATGTCGTAACTACAATACCCATCCCTTTTCACGAATGTGACCTACCGAATTACTATTTACCGGATTTGTAATAACATAAGCAACACGACGGGTGCCACATGAGGAGCAGGATCTGCTTACCCTTCCGGAGCACCTGAGATCACCCCCAGTTTTTGGTCGGGTTCGTGTTGCTTAGTCTTTAGTTTTCTACGTTGTGTCATCTGTACTATTATTTGTCTGCTTGTCTTTTTATTTTTGGCCATGGCGTTGTCAGTTTGTTTTCGATCTATGAGTTTGACTGTCCCTCTGGTATCTTTCGTCCCTCTTTTGCAGCAGCGTTTGCATATGGAGTATACATCTCACAGTTGTTACGATATTACATAGCTTGCATTTCCTATCATGATTTACTTGATGTCAGGTCGCTGCTTACAAATACGATTTCAAACCATATTGAAGGGTTCCAAGTAGCAAAGTTAAAGTAATTCCTTCGTAAATTTTACGGACGCCATTACGAGCTGGTTGACTGTTATGTAATATCTGTGTCACATGTGACCGCGGACATGTTATAATTGTTTTGATAACAATGCCGTCCTTTTATTCCCAATTTGACATAACAGAGTTAGACTTGTCACAAAATTTATACTTATATGAGCAACACGAAGGGTGGCAAATGGCTGTATTGTCTGCTTACCCTTCCTAAAGTGTGGATCCAATATTTTTCTCATCTTTTGGATCTATCAAAGCCCAAATGAAGCGACACAAAATATTGTGTTTATTTTTCATCACATTGTTAATATCTTTTATAGTAACATTCTAAATGGTGAGTTAAAATAATATCTGTATTGCAATCTATATAATTCTATTAGTTAAATAGTCTTTATCTTTAAACTGATTAATTTCTACTCAAGTAGATTTATATGTTAGTGTTATAGGCACTTAAACCTGGTTTTATAGCTTGCTAAATCTTTCACTTGTATGCCAGTCTCATAAAATTCCATCATATTGACAACAATGCGTAAGGAAAACAAACAGACATAACAGTGGGAAAGCCACGGATCAGTTCTGCGCCTCCTTCCATATGACGTAACGGACAAAAATTCAAGGGCGACAATCGCGATTTTTACATAGACGGCGACAGTATCGCGCCATCTCGGTAATTTGTTTACGTCGTGTACGTGTGATTTTTCAAGAATTTTATTATTAAAGACAATTAAACTTGCATCATTTCATCATCAGTTAGTTATATAGGTAAGTTTAATAGGTGACCATACTATTTTTTCTTCTGAGAAGATTTTATTTTACAAGAAACGAGCTTCTGAAAATGGCAAGTGACTTCGTTGTTTTGGAAGATAAAAATATGGCGGGTGTTTTCCCCTTCTGAAAATAACTGACACATTTGCATCCTAATTAATATTTAAATATAAAATGACCAAAAATAGTATCTATGATGATGGGCTTCCCCAATTATTTGCATAATTACCCATCACTCCGTGTCAAACTGCAACTGAGGCTTCGAAAAGGAAGCGCATCATTCAGCGCCATTTTCAACAGATTTACATAAATAGCAGGTTTCTGAGCTCACAAAATCCCATTATTTTTTCATTATAATTATTGATTCAAATGTAGAAAGGTCTGAACAGTATCCCTTACATCATTTCCATAGATCATATCGGTATATAGCGAGATAATAACCCTTTTTCGAAGCTGAAATCCAGTATTTTATAGACCACATGTAATTCAGCGCCCCCGTCCTGCCATGTAAATTTAATTTTGACAACACTAACTTTTGCTTGTTCATAATTTCATCTACATTTTAATACATTTATTGAGGTCGTGTAATGATTGTGTTTAGTTGTCTTGCATAGTAAAAAAGTTCAACCTGTATTAAAACAGGGTTTTGTAGGTTAATTTTATCCTTCTAAAAACTGAAACAGTTACTGTAAAACCAAACCTACACAACTACCCATTGTTTGTTAACAGCAATACAACTTTGTTAAATATTCCATCCATTCTGGTAAAATATTTTTAACATATTTCAGGTTCTACAGATTATTGATGGCCTTATTCTATTCTTTATTTTGTTTTTATTTATGTTGTTTGTCAATATGTTTGCAATTTTGCATTTTAGTCACCATACTTTTAACATATATATGAATCCAGGGCAACATGAGAAAGTTCTTCAGTTTCATCATGTTCTGGCATTACATTTTAGTACCCATTTCAGGATTTGAAAGATTGGGGACCAAGGTAACTTTAGGGCTTCTGGACCCTCAAGGATCCCTGAATATTTGAATTATTTCATTGTTTATAGTCTAAAATGTTGTGTATTCATTTTCAGCATTTGTCACCAAGCTTATTTGTCAGTTTTATATGGCATGGTATGATTTTTGAAGAATATTTGTATACCATTATACAATAAAATGTGAATATACATGTAGCAAGCACACCATTTGTATGATATTCAGGTCCTTCATCAGGAACGTTCGAACTTAAACCTTACAAAAATTATTTTGATAAAATAAAAAATATGTCGAAGAAGACGAACTGTTTTAAGATACATCCTGAAAGAGAGTCTGGACCTTGCATACACTGTGAACGTCACAATGATAGGTATATCCATCTCATCCAGAAAAAAACTGATCATTTTGATTTTTTTCAGTTTATTGTTCAAATTTATAATTTTTCTGAAAGTGCTTGTATTTGTAGAACATGCGAAATGAAATTTAAACCTGCATTTGCAAAAGTTTCTGAGGAAAATGAAATTGAGTTTCGTCATCAAAAACCTTGTCCAAACATAGATAGTGCAAATGAAAGTAAAAAACCATGTTTTCTACATAATTTTAATTTATGCACAGAAAAAGGTGATCACAATACATCTATCGATCCAAATTTACTAGAAAGGAAATTTGATGTTAACTTTTTAGATAAATTTTCAGACAGAAGTAATGTAAATGATGTTTTATGTCATATTCATTATAATGCTTTAAGTAATTTTAAAAGAGAAATTTCTCAGCATGTTGAGTGTGTCATATGTGAAAAGTCCTCCAGTAAGAGGTTTATTTCTATAATAAAAGAGAATGTTGATATTTTCACAAAATATTTAAGATTAGAATTACAACATGACACTGATTTAGATACTACAGCAAAATTATATTGCTGTTCATTATGTTACAAAAATTTCAATGCATTTTGTAGGTCTGATGCTGGGGAAGATTTGAAATATCAAACTTCTCAATATATGTGTGAACATGTTCCTAAATTTAAGTTTGACGAGTCTGTTAGCCAAGACAATATAGATCTTTATACTTTTGAGCAAATAAACGATATTGTTTTAGAACCTTTGTTGCTTTCAAATATATATGAACAGTTCAAACAGTATTTACTTGTTAATATAGCAAAATTCCAATATGTTATATCTGAAACTGATCTGAAAAAATTACAGCACAACAATAAGTGGATTTTTAGAATGTTGAAAATTAGATTCAGTAAGTGTTTACAGGTTTTTGTGCCTAATAGAAAACAGGATGGACGTTTAATATATAGAAATGGGATGAATTTGATAAATTGTTTACATAGTCTAACTGTTAAAAATAGCCAGCTTATATGTGAGAAAAATGATATAAGTGAACAGTTGATAGAAAAAAATTCTACCATTATAGCTCTGAAAAATAAAGTAACTCCAAAACATGAAATTTTGAGTGAAGCACTCCAAATATTGAGATCATTTGTAAAATCATATACTGCAGGTAAGACCGCAACCTCATGTTTGCCTGATATACATGCTTTTGATGCTAAGCATGAAATAAATCAGATCCCCCCAGTTTTGTGGAACTTTTTATATAAGTTGAGCGCAACTGACAAAGAAGATAAAGAATTTATAAAAACTGTTGGTTCATGGGATCATCACTATATTGAGACCCCATTTAATGTAAATAGAGCATTTCCAAGATTGTATACATGTAGCTGTATATTTAATTGTCAAAATGCTCAGTGTGTACAACCTTTACATCTCCTTGTAACTGATATTTGTGACAAGTTTTCTAATGCCTCATCTACATTTCTATCAATAAATGCTAGACTAGGTCTTGGAGTGTCAAAAGATTCCTTACGAAGGTACATTACCAACAGATGTAGGCAGTTAGAACAGCAGCAAAGGTTTCTGACTTCAGACAGTTTTGTTGTAGCTAGTTTCGACAACTTGGATAAAAATCAGTCTTATTCTGTTGTTGGTGTAGGCAAAGATAAGAGTGGTTTTCATGGAACAACAACACAGGCAGTAACTCCTTGTCCTTCTTTACTTACTAGTATCAGCAGTGCTGAGTCTTGTGGTACTGGTTTAGATGATAGTGCTGTTCCTTTGCTTGTTGGTGGTATTTCATCTGAAGCTAGTGTTATTACTTCAGACATTGATAGCAGTTCATGTGAGGTAGACTTAATTTCAAGTGCTGTTGCTTTTGTTGATAAAGTTTCAACTTGCACAGAGTTATCTAGAGATCGTTCCCTAACATGTGATTTTATTCAGTCTATTGTAAATCCAGATGATAAAATTGGAACCTCCCGATCCAGCCGGGGTAATCAATTTGAAAATTTGACTGCTTCATATTTGGATGTTACCCCTAGAGAAGCTGCCTCCTTTACTGATTTCACTGACTTGGTACATAGGTATGGGTTTACCAAATGTTTGTTTCATGACAAACAGATACAGATACCTGGAATTAAAACTTTTCTTTCCATTCCTTCAGAAAAAACTGAGAAGTCTGATTTTACATCTGTTGCTGTTCTAGATGATACTGCCGACAAAAAAGAAACAGTTCTAAAGGTGCTTAACATCTTGCACGACATATTTGAGATCGGTAAATCTTGCAATTATATTGTTGTAGTAGGTGATGGCAAAAGTTATGACCATTTGATTAAATTAAAGAGTGAGTATGGTGCAAACTTGTCCTGGGTTCTTCCATACCCAGGGGATTGGCACATTCTCAAAAATCTGTTGCCAATATTTATGAAAGTGTATTTGGATGCTGGTCTGAAACAACTTGCATCCAAATTACATCATGGTTCAACATACAGAATTTTAACAGATTGTACTAAATTTGCTGTAACCCATAGATTTTTGTTACAAGTATGGGAAGCTATGTTGAGGTACCAGGTTAATTCTTTTCTTACAGTTTCAGATAAAATCATAGATTGCAAGACCTCTTTTGAACACATATTAGATGATATTTTTTCTTCTTTGAATTTAAATTCTGTTGATGAGGCAAATAATTGTAATATTGATTCTTTGTGGACTGAAATATGTTCTAAGAAAATAGAGATTTTTTCAGCTTTTTCAAATGATCTCCTGTCAGAATTTAGAAACTGGAGATATGACCAGAGTTCAAAAAGTGACACATTCTCTTTTTGGGATTCTTTTATTCATACAGATTTTATGAATTATCTTGGTTTTTATGTTGCTATTAGAACCAGAAACTGGGAACTGAGAAATGCATGTTTGAAACAACTGGCATGCTTGTTTCATGCCTTTGACAGGCATAATTATTTAAGGATGATACCTTATCACCTTGCAGATTTGCAAAACTTCCCACCTGATGTTTTGGACTTTTTTCAAAAAGGGTGTTTCTCAGTTTCCATTTCTGGAGAAAATTATTTCTCTGTAGCTCTTGATGAAGCTCATGAGATGCAAATTAATTTAAAAACAAAGAATGCTTTAAATTCTTTCAGCCAGTCCTCGCTGGCAACATTAACATATTATCTGCCATACAGAGCAGAAACACTTGATAATTTAAAAACCCAATTAGGATTTAACAGAGATTCTCCCCACCATACAGAAATGACAGTCCCATATGTACAATTACAAGAGAGAAATATAGATGAATACTTTTCTCAGTTGGAGCAGTCCACATTATTTATTTCAGATGACAAAAAAAATCTACACCACATTTGTTTGGACATTAATGCAACAGACGAACAGTCAGACAGCCTTTTGAATTACAGACGATATGGACATGAGGACCTTATAAATTATGTACAGTGTTTTTTGGTAGCTGCTTCTACTAAAAAAGCTCCCCCAAGGAGAAGAAGAAACCTTATTACATTTTCTGCTCCGAAGGTCACTGTTAGTAAACAGAAGAAGGAAATAAAAGATCAGAAGACAGTTATTTCCTGCCTGAGAAAAACAATAGCTTTTTCCAAATTTACGAACAAAGCTGTTTCAGATTTAGACCAGTTTCTGCAATTACCCAGGGCAATATGTGATGCAGATGGAATACCAGAAAAAGGTCAGAAATCCTGGGCTACTTCTGTATTTAAGAAGATGTATCCGGTATCCTTTATTTCAAGTTTACCCCCACCCCCACTTGATACTGATACTGCCTATATAATAGATGGAATGTTTATTATTAACACCATTCCCCTGTCTGTGCATAAAACATTTTTAGATTATGCAGGGTTTCTATTTGATAAGTGGGTGGTACGACCCCACTTTCAGTTTAAGGCAACTGAGATTCATTTGGTATTTGATCACCCAAACAGACAGGGTACCAGTCCTAAAGACATTGAAAGATCCAGAAGAGATATAACTGATCAAACTGTTGAATTTGATCAATTATCCCCCGATACCGATTTACCTTCTAACTGGAGATCCTTTCTATCAGTGCGTAAACAGAAAAGGCTTCTGGTAAATTTTATTTCAGATCAGTTCCTTACATTTGCAAATCAGAAATTTTCAAATTCTAAATGCTCATTCATCACTGCTGGTGGATTTGATAACCAGTTTAAAGATCAGGCTCGACTTGCTATTGCAAATACATCCATAGAGTACATGATAGCATCAGGTGACCATGAAGAGGCTGACACTAGGGTGTGGCTTCATGCAGTTACTTTCACTGCTCAAACAGTTATAATTTATAGTCCCGACACCGATGTTTATTTCATAGGTCTTCCTCTTGTAAAAAACAGTGATAAGTCATTGTATGTACAGTTAAAAGATTCCCCATATGAAAAACTTTTTATTAGCATGAATGAATTTTCTGTAGCCTTACAGAATGATATTTGTTTTCAGGGTATTCAAGATATTGAGTCATGTATACAATTGCTGTATATTTACAGTGGTTGTGACTACGTCTCCTACTTTAAAGGTTTTGGAAAGAAAACCTTTTTTGATGTATTTAGGAAGCATGCTTCATTTATCACTGGTACAGAAACTGCATGTTTGTTAGATTTTGATTCAGAAAGTGCACTGTTTGCATTTTATAGATTGATATCAGCAGTGTATTTTCTAAAATTCCACTGCATTTTGCCACTGACTTCTGTGAAATCCTTATATGACAGTCTTCATGGTCAAAATATTCATGATAAACATGTATCGTTAATATCTCAAATTGGGGAAAAATGTGGGAGAGTCCTTTCAGAACAGGAAATCATGCCAAATTCTGAGGCATTGAAATTTCATTGGCTGAGATCAAGCTGGGTTTTTCAGTTTTGGGCACAAGCTTCTGAAAATTTCCTTCAGCTCTCCTCTCTTTCAGAGTTTGGATGGAAGGTAAGTAATAATTTACTTGAATGTATATGGGACACTGAAGGAAATTTTCAGAAAGTAGAGCAGACAGTTCAGTGGTACACAAAGGATGTTCATGTAAGACAGGTTGTACCTCTAATCGCTGCAAATGCAAAAATCTAAGTCAGGTTCCAAGGATGGTTTCTGTGGTCCTGGATGTAAATGCACTAATTGTGTAAATCTGCCAGATAAGTCTGACATCTCATTAGATATTTCTCTCTCTGATATTTCATTAGATGAAATTAGTGATGTTGAGATAGATGATGATGATGATGATGATGATGATGATGATGATGATGATGATGATGATGATGATGATGATGATGATGATGATGATGATGATGTTGATGATGATGATGATGGTGATGACCCTGTCCAAGCACATCTATTTTCAGACTTTGATATGTTTTATCTTGCATCAGAAGACTTGTAATTATGTTACATATTTGTTACATAGAATATATTGTATAAAGAAAGGATATGAACATCCATATATGACACAAAATCAGTATATGCTCAGTGAAAAAAAAGAAATAATGCTTTTATTGCTGTTCTTCACTTTGCTTATTTTGTGTAAATTATATAGTCAAATTATACATCCAAGGAATAACAGCTACTACAAAAAATATTGGACACCATAACAGACAACATAGTTTATGAATATATAAATCCTTCGGAAAAAAAATGAAGCCTCGACTTGGTAGAGGCACAAAATTTCCATTAAATTTATTGTTTTCCCTAATTTGAGATATTGAATGTTTCACCAGACTGCAGTAGGCTCTGTACTATCTTTAGTTTCTGTACATACTTTCATATTTTCAGCTTCCAGGTCATATATATGTAAATCTTGATGAACCAGATATTGGTCACAATTTAAAAGTCAATGCTGTATCATATTTTTTGGCACCAATAGATAGTACTTTTTAATAGTATCAAACTGACGGCATATGAACTTTAATTTATGGATTTTTGGCATTCCATTTGCAACAAATATTAGGTATTAAATTTTGAAATATCAAGACCTATATTATTATATTCTTTTCAAAATTGTTCTCCTATATGTCATCATGATAAGTTGTCCATCATTGTGGATATATGGTTTTTCATGATGTTACAACCAGGATATTTTATTCATATTTCCATGAAATAATGATCTTTTGATTTGAAATAGTCCAAATACAAATTTATGGCCGTCACAAGCACAGTTAATTTAAAATATGAAATATAATTACAATACTGTTCTTAAAGATACATATATACAGTCTCTTTGGTGACTATTCTATATATATATTTATATAATATAAGTTAAATTTACATAAAGTTGTGACTTCAACATGATTTACTGATACTGGTCATCTTTATTTTTAATGTCACACCATTTTAAGTTTGTTTTTGTTATCAAATTAATTTGAATTCCTTTATGTCATCATGATACGTTGTCCACAGGGGTGGATATGTGACTGCTCATGATGTTACAGCCAGGATACTATATATTCTATGAATTTATTCTATTTGATAAATCCCAGTATTGCTTTTATATGAACAAAAAATAGTTGATTAGTATCTGCTTAGGTTTCTTGTTATATGAAGGCAGTTTTTTTTGTCTCTAATGTATTATTAAATACATTATAATACAATTGTTTGTATTATTATAATGAATCTATAATATTTCCTTTTAATGGTGGTATTTACTTTATGTAGGTGAAAGTCCTTTCAGGTCAGTTGCACTCAATCTATGTAAATATCTTATACAGTGTTATTATATGTTATTATATCTATATATATGTAAATATTGCTTACATAGATGGAATATTATGTTTAATGATTTTTTAATTATGAAATGATTATTTGCATATAATGCTAATGAAACAGGTAATTAGATTTACACACATTACTAAATGAGAACTAATACTTGAAAAGTTGTTTTCTAATTGATGTGTTTAAAGCTTAAACAGAGAATACATTCTATGTATCCTATTTAATGCCTAACATGACATCTGCTGACAAATAGAAATAGTATTGTTTATATTAAACCATTAATATGAGCCCATTTAGAATTCAAGTCCTATTTGAATGCAATTCAGCTATATTTATGACTGATCTAGGATGGAAATTAAAATTTTCAACACATTACTAAATGGAACTGATACTTGAAAAGTTCTTTCTCTAATCATGCTAACTGATGTGTTTAAAGCTTAAACAGAGAATACATTCTGTGTACCCATTTAGTCCTTAACATGACATCTGCTGACAAATAGAAATAGTATTGTTTATATAAAACCATTAATATGAGCCTATTTAGAATTCAAAAGTCCTATTCAAATGCAATTCAGTTATATTATTTATGACTGATCTGGGATGGAAATTAAAATTTCAAATTGTATACCGGTACATGTACTAGCTAAAAAATTAATTGTCCAGTGTTATAATGTGAAACAAATTATGACTAAAGTTACCACATAGGAATGAGAGTCCACATGGTCTTAATATGGTATTCATTGTGCATGTACATATATTTATATGATTAACAGTTTTGCTTTATACCAGATTTCTATAAAATCTGTCCACACAAAAGAAATTATTCATGTTATTGTTAATTTGAAATTTCTGATTGCATATTGTAATTTTTCTTATATTCTAAATATTAGTCTACTTAAAATTTATTTGCATTAAAGTTTGGCTCAGAAATATTTTGAAATATCATTTACCAATAGAGCAAAATTCAAGATTTAGGGATGGAAATTGAAAGGTTCAATAAGTAGGACTAAAAAGAAACCACAAATTATATATGATGAATTGCTTGTTGATGTTTAATGCCACTTTTTATAATTTGCTATGTTGTGCCAGCTAGTTTTTATTGGTACTAGAAGCAAGAATGCTCAGAGAGAACCTTCGTTAGGAGCCACCCTAGTCAGTTATGATTGGAGTTGAGCCAACCCGCACAAGGAGGGTTTAAACTCACAACCTCAGTGTAGACACGTAACTACTTTGGCATCCCCACAAGTAATGTTAGGAGTAATTATCAATAACTGCAAATTAATTTCAAGTGGCTGCATTATTGTTTGTTGGAGTTATTGTTTTATTAACTATTATTGTAACATTCTTAACTGTTGCCTTTTAGTCAACAGATTTGATAATATAATGTTGCAAGATGAAGTTTAACTTTGTTATTTATAAATACATATATGACATGATTTCTATAAAAAAGATTGATGTGTTAAAGTGGTCAATTAAAGATAAAGTATATTAATAAATTCATAGAATAATGTCTTTGAGTATATATATGTAGTTGTATCATGATTATGCCCCTTTCTCCTAAGACATATCATATAAAGTTATTAACATAGATGATTTATTTACATCCTTAGTCTTGAGTCTTATTTGTTTATTCTATTAAAGCTTATTTACTATTACAATAAAATTTATTTCAGTTTAATAAAATGATGATTACAAATATATATTTGAAAAGTCTGAGTGAAATTAGAAACATCCAAACTGAAATGTGAAACTTGTCATTATTGTTGGACTGCATTATAAAGAATCAGTAGACAATTGAAATATAACTATAATTTTATACTGGGTAACTAATACTTGCTTAATTAGAAGTTGAAAATAATTCTTACTTATGTATCTTTTATATTTACAGATAACAAGAGGAACGAAGAAGAGCTTGGAACATTTCAGTTTTGAGGATTTATGAAACAGAGGACTATTTGACATAAGATGATGTTTCACATGGACTTTTTAACATTAATGTCTCTTACATTTTAAGATATATCATTATTGCAGTTTTTATTTTTTTATTTACATTCAAAGTCTAAGTTTTTTTGTTTAATTTCTAGAAGCTTATTTATTTTTACTTATTTAAATTTTTATTTACATATGTTTCATTTTTACATTATTCTTTTATTTTTCATCCTTTAATTAAACTTTTTCCCTTAACATATTTTTATTTTGTTTTAAATATACACACAGCTACATTTATCATTTTCAGCAAAGCCTATTTGATGAAACAAGATCAAAAGGTACTTCAAGGATATAAATTCTTGACTAATTTTTTCTTGTTGACAATTAGTTGAAACAGATTTTGACAAAAGAGAATGTGCAAGTCAACGTTAAATGTAAAATATTCTAAATGTCACTGTTGGTGATTTTCATCCTGCAAGGAAAGGCTACTGTTTCTGTAATTGTGAATGCTAGTCATTATGTTTTGTTTGGGGAAAGACGGTATTGCACCCTAAGTACCTATAATTGTGAATGCTAGTCATTAAGTGTTGTTTGGGGAAAGACGGTATTGCACCCTAAGTACCTATAATTGTGAATGCTAGTCATTAAGTGTTGTTTGGGAAAGACGGTATTGCACCCTAAGTACCTATAATTGTGAATGCTAGTCATTAAGTGTTGTTTGGGGAAAGACGGTATTGCACCCTAAGTACCTATAATTGTGAATGCTAGTCATTCTGTGTTGTTTGGGGAAAGACGGTATTGCACCCTAAGTACCTATAATTGTGAATGCTGGTCATTCCATCTGTGTATGTTTGGTGTATGAATGCTAGTCATTCTATCTGTGTATGTTTCGTGTATGAATGCTAGTCTTTCAGTTTGTAGTTTTTATCTTGACATTCATTTGTTAAGTACAGTGAAGTGACTAAATTGTCTGCAACTTATCAGATTAAGAGAGAAATGGTTTTATTTACCAATTGCAACTTGCTATATGTCGACTGGTTTTCTGGCTTTTTCATGCCAATATGACCAGAAATTATTTTAGAACAAGTATGTTTTAAGTTTGAATAGGAATTTAACTCTTGTTTTTTGAAACAATATATATTATATATATAAATTATTTTGCAAGGTCACAATGCTGTTTAAAAATTATTTCATTAAAATGGTGTACATTTAGATATTATTTAACACAGTATTCAAAATAGAAAGATAATGATCCATAGGACTGATACAAAAGGACATTGTCTCATTGGCAATCATACCACATTCTTTATTTTTATATGGAATATTGAAAAGGACTTTTATTACTTTCTTATATTAAATAATAAATATGTTAAAGGTTGATAATGTAGCTGGTGTAATTTTTTCTTTCATTTTCTTTTTCAATTTGTTTTCCTCTTTTGTTTTATTAGTTTAATAAAATTGAATCTTATGTATGCTTTAGTGTTCTATTTGGATAAACTATTTATTAACAAGTAATTTCAATCACCCATATCCAAACCCAAACCATCCACCAAGACCATTGTATAAATGGTAAAATAATCAGTGCAAAACAGTTGTATCCAATGTTCAGCTTGATTTATTTTCCAATTTGTTTTACATTGATAATCTATCAACATTAATGCCTTTTTTATGGTATTTCACTTTTAATATGGCATGTTTAATAACAAGTCAAGGATATGCATGCAATATATTGCATTGCATGGTCAAGTTTTAATGTATTACTGATATAGAGGTAGAAGATATTAAGGGACAATCAAACTTGCAAGTTGAAAACTTGGATAAAGCCACCACAAAAAAAATAAAGATGACATTCACAAGAAAAACATGTGTCTACTTTACAACATGAATCACTTTATACCCTGAGCAACATGAACCACACAAAAATACAGGTGATCTCAGGTGCTCTGGATGAGAAAGCTGATCCTGCTCAACATGTAGTATTAAGAATTATATGCCCAAGTTGTCTTTTCCCACATGTGATCACATGATTTTGTAAAACCTTGGTTTTTTAATACTGTAAATTTACAAATTATTGTGTGCATTTATTATTGCTATTTTTGAAGAATGAACTAAAATGCAAGATTTAATGTTGTAGTTTCAGGAAAATCTGCACAGACAGATGTATGAATCTGTTTAAGATATAGAGCCTGTCCAAGCTTTGCTTCCTTGTAACGAAAGCGTGGACATAGGATCTGTATTTTAATAAGATTGATAAGCTATCAGAACTAAGTTTTTTTTTATATTTTGGGATATTCACCCAGTCACATTATTGCATTAATAAAACTTCACAATCATTTCTGAATTTACAGTACCTAAAATGTCCACCATGAGAGACTTGTAAAATAATAGTGTGAACTATTAGAGATGTGGGTTTAACACCAATTTCAATTATATAAAACAGGATCACCAAAATGAGTGAGACATATACAAAGCATCTTCAAGTTTGATCTTAGAAGCAATTTGGCCTTTGTTTCATTCCGCTATTAGTCATATTTAGCTGTTACATGAATTGAGACTTGTGTGTTCTTGGCTTTGAGTATTCCTGCTGATTGATTAAAACAATTTTTGTTTCAATAGTTACACATGCCCTATACACCCTAAAATGAATGGTTTAGTGTCCAACAGGTTCCTTGATAAGTATAGGCACATATTAACAAATGTGGGAGTGTAACCTTCCCACTAGTCTGGTACAGATTTGTTTAAACAACAAGAACAGACAAAAAATCAAGTGAAAAGGGATTGACTCATCAGATTGGGTCTTCAACTCACAGTGCCAGGAAATATATTTGTTGATCTCGGAATAAATGAATACAGATAACTCATGAGTTGTGAACATATGGCTAAACATGTTCAAGTTCTGAATAAGAACAATAAGACCCATTTAATATAGTGGATCCAAATTTGTTGGGATCCTTCAAAGGCTGGTTCAATTCTTTTATTTAATATTTATGTATACAACACAACTACATCAAAGATTGTCCTGGCTTGCATGTAAATATGTTGTTTTAGTACGTTGTGTAGAGATTAGCAAAGGTTTTTCACCTTGCATGTGTTTAAGGTTTTCGTTTCCTTGAAAGTAGGAAAAAAGGGGGGGGACAGCACCAGACAACTGAAATAACTATGAAATCCATTCATACACAAAACTAGTCTCCGTGTAGTACCTTAATATGTTACATACTGCATAATGATTGAATATCAAAAGCCAATAATTGATTCTGAGAGTTTAAGCAACAAGGAACAGATCAACAAAAGACGGAACAAAGCATTCAATCTTTAACCATTTTTAAATAAAATATATTTGAATTCGAGAAAACATCATCATATTGCATTGTCCTAATCATTTTCGTGGTTAAAAACGGGTAATTTATAGATCTAGTGCTCCATTTTGCGATGAAATAACTCCAAAAACGCCTGAAAAATGTCGATTTTTGACCTCCTGTTCAAGCGTTAATTATGTAAACAAGACAAATAGTGACGGGAAGTTTTTGGTATTGTCATGTGCCTTTATCTATCTGGGTCACATGTATTTATATCTCAACCAATGAAAAGCTTTAGGATGCAATTGTGTCAGTTATTTCCAGACGGGGGTATTACCCGCGGTTTTTTGGAAGTCAAAGGAGGTCGAAACTTTTTTTATCATATTTCAATAACGAACCAATTATTTTAATGATTTTCTTTGCAGTCGTTTAATAAAAATGAAAATGAAACCGCAAATACTGTTACAGTGGGAAAGCCAGTGACATTGAAGAGTTACTTCCGGTGGTCACGCGGGAAAGGGGACATAATCTAAAAATTTTGAGGTGGCGCTGTAATCAGCGTGTAAACAAAAGCATAGCGAGTTATTCAGACAATAAATTTATCAAAACGACTTATCATTCAACAGTATTTGCGGTTTAATTTTCATCAGAATAGATTTTGTTAAACGACTGCAAAGAAAATCATTAAAATAATTGGTTCGTTATTGAAATATGATAAAAAAAGTTTCGACCTCCTTTGACTTCCAAAAAACCGCGGGTAATACCCCGTCTGGAAATAACTGACACAATTGCATCCTAAAGCTTTTCATTGGTTGATATATAAATACATGTGACCCAGATAAATAAAGGCACATGACAATACTAAAACTTCCGTCACTATTTGTCTTGTTTACATAATTAACGCTTGAACAGGAGGTCAAAATCGACATTTTCAGGCGTTTTGGAGTTATTTCATCGCAAAATGGAGCACTAGATCTATAAATTACCCGTTTTAACCACGAAATGATTAGGACAATGCAATATGATGATGTTTTCTCGAATTCAAATATATTTTATTTAAAAATGGTGAAAGATTGAATGCTTTCTTCCGTCTTTGTTGATCTGTTCCTTGTTGCTTAAACTCTCAGAATCAATTATTGGCTTTTGATATTCAATCATTATGCAGTATGTAACATATTAAGGTACTAAACGGAGACTAGTTTTGTGTATGAATGGATTTCATAGTTATTTCAGTTGTCTGTGCTGCCCCCTTTTTCCTACTTTCAAGGAAACGAAAACCTTAAACACATGCAAGGTGAAAACCTTGCTAATCTCTACACAACGTACTAAAACAACATATTTACATGCAAGCCAGGACAATCTTTGATGTAGTTGTGTTGTATACATAAATATTAAATAAAAGAATTGAACCAGCCTTTGAAGGATCCCAACAAATTTGGATCCACTATATTAAATGGGTCTTATTGTTCTTATTCAGAACTTGAACATGTTTAGCCATATGTTCACAACTCATGAGTTATCTGTATTCATTTATTCCGAGATCAACAAATATATTTCCTGGCACTGTGAGTTGAAGACCCAATCTGATGAGTCAATCCTTTTCACTTGATTTTTGTCTGTTCTTGTTGTTTAAACAAATCTGTACCAGACTAGTGGGAAGGTTACACCCACATTTGTTAATATGTGCCTATACTTATCAAGGAACCTGTTGGACACTAAACCATTCATTTTAGGGTGTATAAGGCATGTGTAACTATTGAAACAAAATTGTTTTAATCAATCAGCAGGAATACTCAAAGCCAAGAATACACAAGTCTCAATTCATGTTACAGCTATATATGACTAATAGGGAATAAAACAAAGGCCAAATTGCTTCTAAGATCAAACTTGAAGATGCCTTGTATATGTCTCACTGATTTTGGTGATCCTGTTTTATATAATTGAAATTGGTGTTAAACCCACATCTCTAATAGTTCACACTATTCTTTTTACAAGTCTCTCATGGTGGACATTTTAGGTACTATAAATTCAGAAATGATTGTGAAGTTTTTATTAATGCAATAATGTGACTGGGTGAATATCCCAAAATATAAAAAAAAAAAACTTAGTTCTGATAGCTTATCAATCTGATTAAAATGCAGATCCTATGTCCACGCTTTCGTTACAAGGAAGCAAAGCTTGGACAGGATCTATATCTTAAACAGATTCATACATCTGTCTGTGCAGATTTTCCTGAAACTACAACATTAAATCTTGCATTTTAGTTCATTCTTCAAAAATAGCAATAATAAATGCACACAATAATTTGTAAATTTACAGTATTAAAAAACCAAGGTTTTACAAAATCATGTGATCACATGTGGGAAAAGACAACTTGGGCATATAATTCTTAATACTACATGTTGAGCAGGATCAGCTTTCTCATCCAGAGCACCTGAGATCACCTGTATTTTTGTGTGGTTCATGTTGCTCAGAGTCTTAAGTGATTCATGTTGTAAAGTAGACACATGTTTGTCTTGTGAATGTCATCTTTATTTTTTTTGTGGTGGCTTTATCCAAGTTTTCAACTTGCAAGTTTGATTGTCCCTTAATATCTTCTACCTCTATATCAGTAATACATTAAAACTTGACCATGCAATGCAATATATTGCATGCATATCCTTGACTTGTGATTAAACATGCCATATTAAAAGTGAAGTAACCATAAAAAAGGTATTAATGTTGATAGATTATCAATGTAAAACAAATTGGAAAATAAATCAGGCTGAACATTGGATACAACTGTTTTGCACTGATTATTTTACCATTTATACAATGGTCTTGGTGGATGGTTTGGGTTTGGATATGGGTGATTGAAATTACTTGTTAATATTTAGTTTATCCAAATAGAACACTAAATAAAATTGAGAATGGAAATGGGGAATGTGTCAAAGAGACAACAACCCGACCACAGAACAGACAACAACAGAAGGTCACCAATAGGTCTTCAATGCAGCGAGAAATTCCGCACCCGGAGGCGTCCTTAAGCTGGCCCTAAACAAATATATATACTAGTTCAGTGATAATGGACGTCATACTAAACTCCAAATTATACACAAGAAACTAAAAGTAAAATAATACAAGACTAACAAAGGCCAGAGGCTCCTGACTTGGGACAGGCGCAAAATGCGGCGGGGTTAAACATGTTTATGAGATCTCAACCTCCCCTATACCTCTAGCCAATGTAGAAAAGTAAACGCATAACAATACGCACATTAAAAGTCAGTTAAAGAGAAGTCCGAGTCCGATGTCAGAAGATGTAACAAAAGAAAATAAACAAAATGACAATAATACATAACTAACAACAGACTACTAGCAGTTAACTGACATGCCAGCTCCAGACCTCAATTAAACTGATTGAAAGATTATGTCTTCATCATATGAATATCAGGCACAATCCCTCCCGTTAGGGGTTTACTAAAGCATACATAAGATTCAATTTTATTAAACTAAAAACAAAAGAGGAAAACAAATTGAAAAAAAAATGAAAGAAAAAATTACACCAGCTACATTATCACACCTTTAACATATTTATTATTTAATATAAGAAAGTAATAAAAGTCCTTTTCAATATTCCATATAAAAATAAAGAATGTGGTATGATTGCCAATGAGACAATGTCCTTTTGTATCAGTCCTATGGATCATTATCTTTCTATTTTGAATACTGTGTTAAATATCTAAATGTACACCATTTTAATGAAATAATTTTTAAACAGCATTGTGACCTTGCAAAATAATTTATTTTGTTAGTTTCAAAAAACAAGAATTAAATTCCTATTCAAACTTAAAACATACTTGTTCTAAAATAATTTCTGGTCATATTGGCATGAAAAAGCCAGAAAACCAGTCGACATATAGCAAGTTGCAATTGGCAAATAAAACCATTTCTCTCTTAATCTGATAAGTTGCAGACAATTTAGTCACTGTACTTAACAAATGAATGTCAAGATAAAAACTACAAACTGAATGACTAGCATTCATACACGAAACATACACAGATAGAATGACTAGCATTCATACACCAAACATACACAGATGGAATGACCAGCATTCACAATTATAGGTACTTAGGTGCAATACCGTCTTTCCCAAACAACACAGAATGACTAGCATTCACAATTATAGGTACTTAGGGTGCAATACCGTCTTTCCCCAAACAACACTTAATGACTAGCATTCACAATTATAGGTACTTAGGGTGCAATACCGTCTTTCCCCAAACAACACTTAATGACTAGCATTCACAATTATAGGTACTTAGGGTGCAATACCGTCTTTCCCCAAACAAAACATAATGACTAGCATTCACAATTACAGAAACAGTAGTCTTTCCTTGTAGGATGAAAATCACCAACAGTGACATTTAGAATATTTTACATTTAACGTTGACTTGCACATTCTCTTTTGTAAAAATCTGTTTCAACTAATTGTCAACAAGAAAAAATTACAAAATATCCTTGAAGTATCTTTTGATCTTGTTTCATCAAATAGGCTTTGCTGAAAATGATAAATGTAGCTGTGTGTATATTTAAAAACAAAAATATGTTAAGGGAAAAAGTTTAATTAAAGGATGAAAATATAAAAATAATGTAAAATGAAACATATGTAAATAAAAATTTAAATAAGTAAAATAAATAAGCTTCTAGAAATTAAACAAAAATACTTAGACTTTGAATGTAAATAAAACATAAAACTGCAATAATGATATATCTTAAAATGTAAGAGACATTAATGTTAAAAAGTCCATGTGAAACATCATCTAATGTCAAATAGTCCTCTGTTTCATAAATACTGAAAACTGAAATGTTCCAAGCTCTTCTTCGTTCCTCTTGTTATCTGTAAATATAAAAGATACATAAGTAAGAATTATTTTCAACTTCTAATTAAGCAAGTATTAGTTACCCAGTATAAAATTATAGTTATATTTTAAATGTCTACTGATTCTTTATAATGCAGTCCAAAATAATGACAAGTTTCACATTTCAGTTTGAATGTTTCTAATTTCACTAAGACTTTTAAAATATATATTTGTAATCATCATTTTATTAAACTGAAATAAATTTTATTGTAATAGTAAATAAGCTTTAATAGAATAAACAAATAAGACTCAAGACTAAGGATGTAAATAAATCATCTATGTTAATAACTTTATATGATATGTCTTAGGAGAAAGGGGCATAATCATGATACAACTACATATATATATATACTTAAAGACATTATTCTATGAATTTATTAATATAGTTTATCTTTAATTGACCACTTTAACACATCAATCTTTTTATAGAAATCAAGTCATATATATATATAAATAACAAAGTTAAACTTCATATTGCAACATTATATTATCAAATCTGTTGACTAAAAGGCAACAGTTAAGAATGTTACAATAATAATTAATAAAAACAATAACTCCAACAAACAATAATGCAGCCACTTGAAATTAATTTGCAGTTATTGATAATTACTCCTAACATTACTTGTGGGGATGCCAAAGTAGTTACGTGTCTACACTGAGGTTTTGAGTTTAAACCCTCCTTGTGCGGGTTGGCTCAACTCCAATCATAACTGACTAGGGTGGCTCCTAACGAAGGTTCTCTCTGAGCATTCTTGCTTCTAGTACCAATAAAAACTAGCTGGCACAACATAGCAAATTATAAAAAGTGGCATTAAACATCAACAAGCAATTCATCATATATAATTTGTGGTTTCTTTTTAGTCCTACTTATTGAACCTTTCAATTTCCATCCCTAAATCTTGAATTTTGCTCTATTGGTAAATGATATTTCAAAATATTTCTGAGCCAAGCTTTAATGCAAATAAATTTTTAGACTAATATTTAGAATATAAGAAAAAATTACAATATGCAATCAGAAATTTCAAATTAACAATAACATGAATAATTTCTTTTGTGTGGACAGATTTTTATAGAAATCTGGTATAAAGCAAAACTGTTAATCATATAAATATATGAACATGCACAATGAATACCATATTAAGACCATGTGGACTCTCATTCCTATGTGGTAACTTTAGTCATAATTTGTTTCACATTATAACACTGGACAATTAATTTTTTTTAGCTAGTACATGTACCGGTATACAATTTGAAATTTTAAATTCCATCCCAGATCAGTCATAAATAATATAACTGAATTGCATTTGAATAGGACTTTTGAATTCTAAATAGGCTCATATTAATGGTTTTATATAAACAATACTATTTCTATTTGTCAGCAGATGTCATGTTAAGGACTAAATGGGGTACACAGAATGTATTCTCTGTTTATCTGTTAAAGCTTTAAACACATCAATTAGCATGATTAGAGAAAGAACTTTTCAAGTATCAGTTCCATTTAGTAATGTGTGTTGAAAATTTTAATTTCCATCCTAGATCAGTCATAAATATAGCTGAATTGCATTCAAATAGGACGTGAATTCTAAATGGTCTCATATTAATGGTTTAATATAAACAATACTATTTCTATTTGTCAGCAGATGTCATGTTAGGCATTAAATAGGATACATAGAATGTATTCTCTGTTTAAGCTTTAAACACATCAATTAGAAAACAACTTTTCAAGTATTAGTTCTCATTTAGTAATGTGTGTAAATTTAATTACCTGTTTCATTAGCATTATATGCAAATAATCATTTCATAATTAAAAAATCATTAAACATAATATTCCATCTATGTAAGCAATATTTACATATAGATATAATAACATATAATAACACTGTATAAGATATTTACATAGATTGAGTGCAACTGACCTGAAAGGACTTTCACATACATAAAGTAAATACCACCATTAAAAGGAAATATTATAGATTCATTATAATAATACAAACAATTGTATTATAATGTATTTAATAATACATTAGAGACAATAAAAAACTGCCTTCATATAACAAGAAACCTAAGCAGATACTAATCAACTATTTTTTGTTCATATAAAAGCAATACTGGGATTTATCAAATAGAATAAATTCATAGAATATATAGTATCCTGGCTGTAACATCATGAGCAGTCACATATCCACCCCTGTGGACAACGTATCATGATGACATAAAGGAATTCAAATTAATTTGATAACAAAAACAAACTTAAAATGGTGTGACATTAAAAATAAAGATGACCAGTATCAGTAAATCATGTTGAAGTCACAACTTTATGTAAATTTAACTTATATTATATAAATATATATATAGAATAGTCACCAAAGAGACTGTATATATGTATCTTTAAGAAGAGTATTGTAATTATATTTCATATTTTAAATTAACTGTGCTTGTGACGGCCATAAATTTGTATTTGGACTATTTCAAATCAAAAGATCATTATTTCATGGAAATATGAATAAAACATCCTGGTTGTAACATGATGAAAAACCATATATCCACAATGATGGACAACTTATCATGATGACATATAGGAGAACAATTTTGAAAAGAATATAATAATATAGGTCTTGATATTTCAAAATTTAATACCTAATATTTGTTGCAAATGGAATGCCAAAAATCCATAAATTAAAGTTCATATGCCGTCAGTTTGATCCTATTAAAAAGTACTATCT
Organism: Mytilus coruscus; assembly: GCA_017311375.1. Lineage (NCBI taxonomy): Eukaryota > Metazoa > Mollusca > Bivalvia > Mytilida > Mytilidae > Mytilus > Mytilus coruscus. Next base: position 47,640,508 of record CM029604.1, on the reverse strand, counting down.
ATTGGTGCCAAAAAATATGATACAGCATTGACTTTTAAATTGTGACCAATATCTGGTTCATTAAGATTTACATATATATGACCTGAAAGCTGAAAATATGAAAGTATGTACAGAAACTAAAGATAGTACAGAGCCTACTGCAGTCTGGTGAAACATTCAATATCTCAAATTAGGGAAAACAATAAATTTAATGGAAATTTTGTGCCTCTACCAAGTCAAGGCTTCATTTTTTCCCGAAGGATTTATATATTCATAAACTATGTTGTCTGTTATGGTGTCCAATATTTTTTGTAGTAGCTGTTATTCCTTGGATGTATAATTTGACTATATAATTTACACAAAATAAGCAAAATGAAGAACAGCAATAAAAGCATTATTTCTTTTTTTTTACTGAGCATATACTGATTTTGTGTCATATATGGATGTTCATATCCTTTCTTTATACAATATATTCTATGTAACAAATATGTAACATAATTACAAGTCTTCTGATGCAAGATAAAACATATCAAGGTCTGAAAATAGATGTGCTTGGACAGGGTCATCACCATCATCATCAATATCATCATCATCATCATCATCATCTATCTCAACATCACTAATTTCATCTAATGAAATATCAGAGAGAGAAATATCTAATGAGATGTCAGACTTATCTGGCAGATTTACACAATTAGTGCATTTACATCCAGGACCACAGAAACCATCCTTGGAACCTGACTTAGATTTTCTGCATTTGCATTAGAGGTACAACCTGTCTTACATGAACATCCTTTTGTGTACCACTGAACTGTCTGCTCTACTTTCTGAAAATTTCCTTCAGTGTCCCATATACATTCAAGTAAATTATTACTTACCTTCCATCCAAAATCTGAAAGAGAGGAGAGCTGAAGGAAATTTTCAGAAGCTTGTGCCCAAAACTGAAAAACCCAGCTTGATCTCAGCCAATGAAATTTCAATGCCTCAGAATTTGGCATGATTTCCTGTTCTGAAAGGACTCTCTCCCACATTTCCCCCCTAATTTGAGATATTAACGATACATGTTTATCATGAATATTTTGACCATGAAGACTGTCATATAAGGATTTCACAGAAGTCAGTGGCAAAATTGCAGTGGAATTTTTAGAAAAATACACTGCTGATATCAATCTATAAAATGCAAACAGTGCACTTTCTGAATCAAAATCTAACAAACATGCAGTTTCTGTACCAGTGATAAATGAAGCATGCTTCCTAAATACATCAAAAAAGGTTTTCTTTCCAAAACCTTTAAAGTAGGAGACGTAGTCACAACCACTGTAAATATACAGCAATTGTATACATGACTCAATATCTTGAATACCCTGAAAACAAATATCATTCTGTAAGGCTACAGAAAATTCATTCATGCTAATAAAAAGTTTTTCATATGGGGAATCTTTTAACTGTACATACAATGACTTATCACTGTTTTTTACAAGAGGAAGACCTATGAAATAAACATCGGTGTCGGGACTATAAATTATAACTGTTTGAGCAGTGGAAGTAACTGCATGAAGCCACACCCTAGTGTCAGCCTCTTCATGGTCACCTGATGCTATCATGTACTCTATGGATGTATTTGCAATAGCAAGTCGAGCCTGATCTTTAAACTGGTTATCAAATCCACCAGCAGTGATGAATGAGCATTCAGAATTTGAAAATTTCTGATTTGCAAATGTAAGGAACTGATCTGAAATAAAATTTACCAGAAGCCTTTTCTGTTTACGCACTGATAGAAAGGATCTCCAGTTAGTGGGTAAATCGGTATCGGGGGATAATTGATCAAATTCAACAGTTTGATCAGTTATATCTCTTCTGGATCTTTCAATGTCTTTAGGACTGGTACCCTGTCTGTTTGGGTGATCAAACACCAAATGAACCTCAGTTGCCTTAAACTGAAAGTGGGGTCGTACCACCCACTTATCAAATAGAAACCCTGCATAATCTAAAAATGTTTTATGCACAGACAGGGGAATGGTGTTAATAATAAACATTCCATCTATTATATAGGCAGTATCAGTATCAAGTGGGGGTGGGGGTAAACTTGAAATAAAGGATACCGGATACATCTTCTTAAATACAGAAGTAGCCCAGGATTTCTGACCTTTTTCTGGTATTCCATCTGCATCACATATTGCCCTGGGTAATTGCAGAAACTGGTCTAAATCTGAAACAGCTTTGTTCGTAAATTTGGAAAAAGCTATTTTTTTTCTCAGGCAGGAAATAACTGTCTTCTGATCTATTATTTCCTTCTTCTGTTTACTAACAGTGACCTTCGGAGCAGAAAATGTAATAAGGTTTCTTCTTCTCCTTGGGGGAGCTTTTTTAGAAGCAGCAGCTACCAAAAAACACTGTACATAATTTATAAGGTCCTCATGTCCATATCGTCTGTAATTCAAAAGGCTGTCTGACTGTTCGTTTGTTGCATTAATGTCCAAAAAAATGTGGTGTAGATTTTTTTTGTCATCTGAAATAAATAATGTGGACTGCTCCAACTGAGAAAAGTATTCATCTATATTTCTCTCTTGTAATTGTACATATGGGACTGTCATTTCTGTATGGTGGGGAGAATCTCTGTTAAATCCTAATTGGGTTTTAAATTATCAAGTGTTTCTGCTCTGTATGGCAGATAATATGTTAATGTTGCCAGCGAGGACTGGCTGAAAGAATTTAAAGCATTCTTTGTTTTTAAATTAATTTGCATCTCATGAGCTTCATCCAGAGCTACAGAGAAATAATTTTCTCCAGAAATGGAAACTGAGAAACACCCTTTTTGAAAAAAGTCCAAAACATCAGGTGGGAAGTTTTGCAAATCTGCAAGGTGATAAGGTATCATCCTTAAATAATTATGACTGTCAAAGGCATGAAACAAGCATGCCAGTTGTTTCAAACATGCATTTCTCAGTTTCCAGTTTCTGGTTCTAATAGCAACATAAAAACCAAGATAATTCATAAAATCTGTATGAATAAAAGAATCCCAAAAAGAGAATGTGTCACTTTTTGAACTCTGGTCATATCTCCAGTTTCTAAATTCTGACAGGAGATCATCTGAAAAAGCTGAAAAAATCTCTATTTTCTTAGAACATATTTCAGTCCACAAAGAATCAATATTACAATTATTTGCCTCATCAACAGAATTTAAATTCAAAGAAGAAAAAATATCATCTAATATGTGTTCAAAAGAGGTCTTACAATCTATGATTTTATCTGAAACTGTAAGAAAGGAATTAACCTGGTGCCTCAACATAGCTTCCCATACTTGTAACAAAAATCTATGGGTTACAGCAGATTTAGTACAATCTGTTAAAATTCTGTATGTTGAGTCATGATGTAATTTGGATGCAAGTTGTTTCAGACCAGCATCCAAATACACTTTCATAAATATTGGCAACAGATTTTTGAGAATGTGCCAATCCCCTGGGTATGGAAGAACCCAGGACAAGTTTGCACCATACTCACTCTTTAATTTAATCAAATGGTCATAACTTTTGCCATCACCTACTACAACAATATAATTGCAAGATTTACCGATCTCAAATTTATCGTGCAAGATGTTAAGCACCTTTAGAACTGTTTCTTTTTTGTCGGCAGTATCATCTAGAACAGCAACAGATGTAAAATCAGACTTCTCAGTTTTTTCTGAAGGAATGGAAAAAAAAAGTTTTAATTCCAGGTATCTGTATCTGTTTGTCATGTAACAAACATTTGGTAAACCCATACCTATGAACCAAGTCAGTGAAATCAGTAAAGGAGGCAGCTTCTCTAGGGGTAACATCCAAATATGAAGCACTTTCAGAAAAATTATAAATTTGAACAATAGACTGAAAAAAATCAAAATGATCAGTTTTTTTTCTGGATGAGATGGATATACCTATCATTGTGACGTTCACAGTGTATGCAAGGTCCAGACTCTCATTCAGGATGTATCTTAAAACAGTTCGTCTTCTTAGACATATTTTTTATTTTATCAAAATAATTTTTGTAAGGTTTAAGTTCGAACGTTCCTGATGAAGGACCTGAATATCATACAAATGTTGTGCTTGCTACATGTATATTCACATTTTAATGTATAATGGTATACAAATATTCTTCAAAAATCATACCATGCCATATAAAACCGACAAATAAGCTTGGTGACAAATGCTGAAAATGAATACACAACATTTTAGACTATAAACAATGAAATAATTCAAATATTCAGGGATCCTTGAGGGTCCAGAAGCCCTAAAGTTACCTTGGTCCCCAATCTTTTAAATCCTGAAATGGGTACTAAAATGTAATGCCAGAACATGATGAAACTGAAGAACTTTCTCATGTAGCCCTGGATTCATATATATGTTAAAAGTATGGTGACTAAAATGCAAAAATTGCAAACATATTAACAAACAACATAAATAAAAAACAAAATAAAGAATAGAATAAGGCCATCAATAATCTGTAGAACCTGAAATATGTTAAAAATATTTTACCAGAATGGATGGAATATTTAACAATGTTGTATTGCTGTTAACAAACAATGGGTAGTTGTGTAGGTTTGGTTTTACAGTGTAACGAAAATCGGTCATAGTTCATTTATTTTGATGTAAAATACCAGTTGTCTTTTCCTGTTAGTTGTGTTTCTATATGTATATAATTTTCTCCATAGTTGGAGCACCATCTGTTACTTAAAACACCCCTAAAGTTGGTATTATCTTGATTTTCACCCCTTTAAGTTTAATGGACTGATCCAGATGGTAGTATATAAACCAGCTCAAGACAGAGAAACTTTGTCAGTTTTATGTGGACCGTTGAAGTGATAACATCAGGGATTATTTTCAAACTGGTAAGTAGAGTGAATTAAGTGATTCCAAAGGATATATATACATAGTGTTCGGATTTATATGTGAATATTGCAATAGTGATTGTGATACAATGTATATAATAAGTTATTTGTATTAGTGAGAATACAAGGTGTATACTTGCTGGTGTTGCAAGTTGTACTATGTGGAAGTGTGGATACTTCATAGATTTGTATTAGTGAGAATACAAGGTGTATACTTGCTGGTGTTGCAAGTTGTAATATTGTGGAAGTGTATTAGTGAAAGTGTACTGTGTTAAAGCTTGTACCAGTTTGGATAATATTCATTGTGCGGGAACTCAAAGGGATAGTTAGTGCGTGAGTTCAGCTGTGTTTATATATATATATATTCCTTGTGCATTGAAGGATTTGTGCATGTGTAATTGTGTCATTGTGTTATTATGGTTATTTGCAGACTAACAAGGTGATACAACATATTGGTGGACGTTGTAAATAGAAGTTGTATATATGTGATTTTGTGTTCATACGTTTTGTTTGATACTTACTTGATGCATGTTGCAAAGTAATCTGTTGGTGACATTGTGTAATAAAGGGCCGTATGCATGTTACATAGTAATCTGTTAGTGACATTGTGAATAAATCGGTCTGATACATGTTGCATAGTGATTGCATAGTGACATTGTGTATATATAGTCTGTTATGAAACATTGTGTTTATGCATTGTGAATGAGGTACTTCACCTTGCATTTTGATTTATGTGCATTGTGCTGTGTATATATTTTACGTTGTGAATCAATTTAAGGGTGTGTTAATTGTTTTGAATAGGACAACTGGTTGTGGTACAAAATTGAGTTGAACACTTGAAATCCTGATTTATTCAGATACGGATCCATTGATCGCCCGTTACACGTTACAAATTTCGTGGCAAGCGGTGGGATTTCATGTGTTTACTTCGTTACTGTAAATTCGCATATGATTGAAAGTTGTTGTAATATTTCAAAGTTATTTGTGTGTTGCGTTTGTAGTCAAAGTATAGTACATTTTTTAAGTAAAAAGGAACATTAAGTCAGTTGATATTGAAATGGCAGATAATCTGTTTGATTCGGAAATTGCAGTTTTAACAAGTGAAATTGAAAGATTAGAATACAGCTTAAAACAAAGATTTAGGCATTCACTGCTCAATATTGATCATATTGATTTATCTACGTTGAAAAGTGTAAATGATTCTAGAAATACACTTGTGCTGATTTCAGTAAGGATGAAAATGAAGTAACCAGAAATTCTGTTTATTTTAGGGACATAGGAGCACTTTTCTGAAAACATGTCTGTTCAAATTGAATATTTTGACAAAGAGACTCTGCCTTTAAGACATACAACTAGGCAAATTGTAGAGTAGATGATAAGATATATCATATTTGTATATAGTGTACATAGAGTTAAATGTGAGTCCGTCGGATGGGGACATTAAATCTGAGGCCCCATGTACAGGAACATGTCACGCCCTGTGCATGTAAAAGACCCTCCTGCAGATTTCGGTAAGAGTAGGCTCCTTGGGGCCGCTGCAGAGGCAAAATTTGTTAGGAGCTTTTAAATTTATTCTTTGGCAGTGACGCTCAAAATTACAGACGTTAATAGGAAAGAGGTTAATATTAGAAACAGGGATATTTTGAAGTAGGAAGTTTTAAAAGTTTTATTCGAAAAAATTAAAAATCCTTTGAATAGTGTTTGTGCATAAGAAGAAAGTTCAATATGTTTGATATGGCTGACTGGAATTTGGACATATAGGTAGACTTTGTATCTACGGGTTGTGCCTTGTGATGTCATCAGTTTAGACCTGATGGACAAAAGGGTAGCCTGACATTATTGTCGGATGTAATTGTGCCTGACGTTGTGGTCAGAAGATATATATATGTCCAATGGAAATAGTGCCTGCACTATGGTAGCGTTTGGGTATGAAAAATGACCATTTTGATAGATGATTTCTCAGCATGTCAGATGTATTCAAGGAGTCATGCGAGGACGCATGATTTTATAGGCGTGGGTAGTGTAACGAAAATCTGTCATAGTTCATTTATTTTGATGTAAAATACCAGTTGTCTTTTCCTGTTAGTTGTGTTTCTATATGTATATAATTTTCTCCATAGTTGGAGCACCATATGTTACTTAAAACACCCCTAAAGTTGGTATAATCTTGATTTTCACCCCTTTAAGTTTAATGGACTGATCCAGATGGTAGTATATAAACCAGCTCAAGACAGAGAAACTTTGTCAGTTTTATGTGGACCGTTGAAGTGATAACATCAGGAATTATTTTCAAACTGGTAAGTAGAGTGAATTAAGTGATTCCAAAGGATATATATAAATAGTGTTCGGATTTATATGAGAATATTGCAATAGTGATTGTGATACAATGTATATAATAAGTTATTTGTATTAGTGAGAATACAAGGTGTATACTTGCTGGTGTTGCAAGTTGTACTATGTGGAAGTGTGGATACTTCATAGATTTGTATTAGTGAGAATACAAGGTGTATACTTGCTGGTGTTGCAAGTTGTAATATTGTGGAAGTGTATTAGTGAAAGTGTACTGTGTTAAAGCTTGTACCAGTTTGGATAATATTCATTGTGCGGGAACTCAAAGGGATAGTTAGTGCGTGAGTTCAGCTGTGTTTATATATATATATATTCCTTGTGCATTGAAGGATTTGTGCATGTGTAATTGTGTCATTGTGTTATTGTGGTTAGTTGCAGACTAACAAGGTGATACAACATATTGGTGGACGTTATAAATAGAAGTTGTATATATGTGATTTTGTGTTCATACGTTTTGTTTGATACTTACTTGATGCATGTTCAAAGTAATCTGTTGGTGACATTGTGTAATAAAGGGCCGTATGCATGTTACATAGTAATCTGTTAGTGACATTGTGAATAAATCGGTCTGATACATGTTGCATAGTGATTGCATAGTGACATTGTGTATATATAGTCTGTTATGAAACATTGTGTTTATGCATTGTGAATGAGGTACTTCACCTTGCATTTTGATTTATGTGCATTGTGCTGTGTATATATTTTACGTTGTGAATCAATTTAAGGGTGTGTTAATTGTTTTGAATAGGACAACTGGTTGTGGTACAAAATTGAGTTGAACACTTGAAATCCTGATTTATTCAGATACGGATCCATTGATCGCCCGTTACACGTTACAACAGTAACTGTTTCAGTTTTTAGAAGGATAAAATTAACCTACAAAACCCTGTTTTAATACAAGTTGAACTTTTTTACTATGCAAGACAACTAAACACAATCATTACACGACCTCAATAAATGTATTAGAATGTAGATGAAATTATGAACAAGCAAAAGTTAGTGTTGTCAAAATTAAATTTACATGGCAGGACGGGGGCGCTGAATTACATGTGGTCTATAAAATACTGGATTTCAGCTTCGAAAAAGGGTTAATATCTCGCTATATACCGATCTGATCTATGGAAATGATGTAAGGGATACTGTTCAGACCTTTCTACATTTGAATCAATAATTATAATGAAAAAATAATGGGATTTTGTGAGCTCAGAAACCTGCTATTTATGTGAATCTGTTGAAAATGGCGCTGAATGATGCGCTTCCTTTTCGAAGCCCCAGTTGCAGTTTGACACGGAGTGATGGGTAATTATGCAAATAATTGGGGAAGCCCATCATCATAGATACTATTTTTGGTCATTTCATATTTAAATATTAATTAGGATGCAAATGTGTCAGTTATTTTCAGAAGGGGAAAACACCCGCCATATTTTTATCTTCCAAAACAACGAAGTCACTTGCCATTTTCAGAAGCTCGTTTCTTGTAAAATAAAATCTTCTCAGAAGAAAAAATAGTATGGTCACCTATTAAACTTACCTATATAACTAACTGATGATGAAATGATGCAAGTTTAATTGTCTTTAATAATAAAATTCTTGAAAAATCACACGTACACTACGTAAACAAATTACCGAGATGGCGCGATACTGTCGCCGTCTATGTAAAAATCGCGATTGTCGCCCTTGAATTTTTGTCCGTTACGTCATATGGAAGGAGGCGCAGAACTGATCCGTGGCTTTCCCACAATCTTGGAAAGTTATAGTAAATAATACGGTAGACAAAGTACAAACTGATGAATGGACTCGTCGTATACAGAACGACAATAACTTTTCTCGTTTTAGAAATATTCACCTCTCAGTCAAAGTCCCTGAATTCTGGAGAAGCGCAAGATCATCAAGAGAAATCATAAACGCATATTTCATAACAAAATTACTAACTGACATCCCTAATAACACGGGAAGCACTTGCGAGCTATGTGACAGACCATTTCTAGATGTATACGTACATGCGTGTTGTAGTTGTTGTGGAACTCAATCAATCAGAGATATATGGTGGGATTTCATTATTGAAAGTTTTCCATTACAATTATTTGTTGAACTGTATTCATACGATGATGAACAGTTATACTGCATTCTTTTGGGCAAGCACGTAACAACAGTCAATATCGACACTGACAGTTTTCTTAAGCTGTGCCACGTACACGTTGCACACTGCGTTTCTGAGTATAGCAGAGTAACGAGAAGGATAATACGGTAGCGTGCTAGTACATGATCTGTCGTTAGTGATTTTCTTTAAATGTTCTTTTGGTAATATACTATAGTTATTGTACATATTGTAATATTATGTTGTGTTGTCTGTAAACTTTTGTAATTTAATCTGTTGAATCTCTTGATAGAGGAAATAAAGAAATGAATGAATGAATGAACGTTGATTTACTTTCACATTTGTGTACACATGTACTATTCTTAGCGTGTATTGAGTGACGTCGTCTAATAAACGTTTTCAGAAAGTATAGTCAGTTTCAAATTATAGCCGCTGGCGAACAGCTGATTTTTAGACAGTGACCCAGATTTATTTATTCAGGTATTTTGGCACACACTGCAGTTCTATTCACATATATTGTAACTTATAAGTAACTATTATTAATGATATTAGCTTTTAATAAAGCTGCTTTTATTTATTTAAACAAATCTTATTTCTTGTTTATCCAAAGTTTGGACTTCAAAACAGTTTTATTACTTTGACTTTATAATTGATATTTGTATAATATCTGCCAACCATTTACAATAACGGTTGGCGCTTCAGTCTGTGATAAGGTCATTTTATAGAGAACCACTAGAGGCAGGTCAATGATATTTGGTATGCAGCTGTATAAGTATTGGCGCATCTCATTTCCATGCAGATTATTTAGACCCGCTCCCTCAGTCATCGTTTATTCACTTTGAAACCTTTGCTATATTTACATAAACTAGTTTGTGCTTAAGTCAGTTTTCACGGGCAATCACCAGTGATATGTCGGTATGCAGTTGTACCAGTATTGGCACATCTCATTTCCATGGATATTATATGGCCTCGTCCTCCTTAATAATTGTCTATTGACTTTGAAACTTTTGCTTAGTTTACATGTATTAGTTTGCGGTTAGGCCCTTTTTGGGGGGACCAGTAGTGGTAAATAAGTCAATGATATTTAGTATGCAGTTGTATTAGCAATAAGTGAACTTTGGAATTTTTTCTTTATATGCCATGTAAATGTACATTAGGTGAAATATTCTTGGCTCACACCGAACAGCAAGCTATAAAGGGCCCCAAAAGACTAGTGTAAAACAATTCAAACAGGAAAACCAACGGTCTAATCTATATAAAAACGAGAAACACTTATGAACCACACCAACAAACGACAACCACTGAACAACTTAGGACAGGTGCATACAAATGCAGCGGGTTTAAACGTTTTAATTATAAACCCACTTTACACATATAGACAATATAACAATAACAAGTTATGTATTGTTTGAAAGAATAAGCTGCAAGCAATCGAACAATAACAAAAAAAACATAGATGATTGGGTATTTGGATGAACTGGCTGCACTTAACTTAAGGAAATAACCCAATCAAGAGTTCACCAAGTCAAGAAAGTCCTTTCTCAAGAATCCTTGACCGTTAAGTCATTTTCACAATACAACTTTCGCTTTATAACCTCCAAAATTCAATGGATCGTCAGTCATAGAATGGTTTGCAGCGTTTGGAAAAAATGACGATTATGATAATTGCTACCCTCGAAGTAGAATATAAACATAACATGATCTATATTATTTGAATCAGTGTAAATGGGAGGGGGATGAAAATGAATAATTTGAATAGAGCACAAACTTAAGTATTCATTATATGATGTTGATTTCTTGTACAATATCAAATGAACATTATGTCATATTCGATGAGATTCAAAAATGACCAAAGGTCCAATAAAAGAATGAAGAAAAAGGAAATTGACATTGAGCCATTGCGTATTAATTTATATAAAATAGGGAAAAAGAAGTTAATCAAAAGGTAATGTTGACCTACAGATAACTTGATTCAAAAGCCATTCGAATAAATTAAAGAAAAACATTTAAATTCCAATTTGACATGTGTTCAAAATTTCATAATATTGTGTTTAAAATAATGTCGGTGTAGCCTACACTTGTTACTCTACAAAACCATATATTTGGTTGCCTTCCAGGAATATTCTCTTAAAGGACGAATATAAACTATATCAAATTGCAACTCTATCTGTGATACATAGTCCCTCACAAACATTTCAAATTTCAAATAATTTGTATTGTAAATATTGATTTAATCATAAGACCTGAATTATATCTTTGAGATAAAAAAAAAAAAAAAAAAAAAAAAAAAAAAAATACCCCTCTCCCCGGAAAAAAACCAAAACAAAACAACTGAACTTAGATGATGATGTGTGTGGTCATGTTTTACCATCTAAACAATATAATAATATAATCTATTCGACCCTCTAATAAACTCAAACACATGTTTAAATATATTTTCATTTTGCTTCTGAGTAAGTAGACTACTAACCGAGGTTAATAGTTCTATATTTAATGGATAGCCTTATTTGGGAGCCAGCTAAGATTTTCTAAAAGCTTACTTTGTTTTTCTGAATATAATATACATTCAAGAAAGAAATGAAGCGAATCTTCGCAATACACACCGCAGTGGCAAGATGGATCACAAATAATATTAAATCTAGACAGATCTTAATTTAAGAAGGAGGGAGGACATCGAAGTTGGGTTAGAACAATGTTGAGTTTGCGACTTCCAAACTCGTATTTTTCGGCATGTATTTATTACTATTAGGATTTAAGATTTTTAGTTGTTTTAAATTTTCCTATTGTATCTGCTTCTCTGGTTCCCTAATTCCATCCAAACCCCTTACATAGGGGAAGCTAGAACGTTTTGGTAACATTTTTTTTTTCGCCTTTAACAAGTCACAGAAAATGTCATGCCAATAAGTAGAAATACAAATATATCCCAGCTCATATAAGCTTCAAAATTGTAGAAAATAAAATAAATGTGATGAAGGACTAACCTGAAATAGGTATTTCTCTTATATCCCAGCGAAACAAAACAAGTGAATAACTTTCAAAATTTCTTGTTATTAATAGTTATATTCATTTCTGAATACTTTATCTAGTTTACCAAAGTGGAAAAACCGATAAATTCTAAATATAGCATTTAGACTTTTGTGAGATGAGGTCTTTCATTTTAATTGGTTTTATTATGAACAGATTCTTCATATTTTTCTTATTTGATATACGAGTGCATTGAAGAATTTTTTTTCATTTGCATTGCCATATTTGTTAACACGATCAGGGTAAAGTCGATCTGATAAATGTCATCAGATAATTTGCCATGCGTAAATACCTAAAGTTGATATAGTTGAAAATTGTTCGATCAGTTTATTGGTTATTGATTTCAAATTTATACATTTTGTTCAAGCTCTAGTGTATCATTTCTTTTTGTAGTGTCATTTTGTTGAGGGGATGCATAAGTACCCGCCCACGTCCACTCTGTGTTTTTGTTTGATGTATTTCTATTTATATCCATCTAATGAGGTAAGCCTTTTCAACTGATTTTTATAGTTTGTTCTTATGTTGTACTGTTACACCACTGTCCCAGGTTTAAGGGGGTTGGCCCCTTCAAGCGAGTTCAACCCCGCCACATTCTGTACTGTTCCTATCCCAAGTCAGGAGCCTGTAATGCAGTGGTTGTCATTTGTTGCTATGTAACATATTTGTTTTTTGTTCATTATTTTGTACATAAATGAGGCCGTTAGTTTTCTCGTCTGAATTCTTTTACATTTGTCATTTCGGGGCCTTTATAGCTGACTATGCGGTGTGTGGGCTTTGCTCATTGTTGAAGGCCGTATGGTGACCTATAGTTGTTAATTTCTGTGTCATTTGGTCTCTTGTGGAGAGTTGTCTCATTTGCAATCACGCCACGTTTTCTAATTTCTTATAGTTAACAATATTGTAAGGAGGCTAGTTTCAATAGCGGTACTACCTATACATGTGTGTTCCTGCCAGGCATGGGGTAATGCAAATTTGTAATTGTAATGCATGGTAATGCATTACATTTTACCAAGTAATTGCATGTAATGTGTAATGCAGCAATTTTTGCATTACATGTAATTGTAATTTAATGCATTACTTTAACAAAAAGTTATGTAATTTCATGCATTACATTGCATTACTTTTTCACGTACTATATATCTTTAACAGATTGTTGGAGATTAAACTAAAGCAGAATTTAAGATTTTTGGATTAACTAAGAACATAATCATTTGAATATTGATTTAACATTTAATACTTTTTTTTCACACTCTACATAAATCACTAGAGGAAATTCGGAGATTAATCCTTGCCCCAGGTAGAACTTGAAAAGAAAAACAAAGAAAGTGGTATAAATACTAGAATGACCAAATTACAATTCTAAATGTATAACACAACACTGTGTATCAGATTGAGTTTTTTTTTTTTTATTTCATTTTATTTTATACATTTTCCTGCATAAAAAGATTGATATTTGAAAATCATTAATGTAAAAGTGTTCCATTGTTGTCAAAAGATCACAAGTCATGATTAAATAACAGATAATTGAACATTGTCATAAAACACTAATTTGTATGTTTTACAATCAATCTTTTCACCATTTTGACACTTGGTCATAAATTAAGCTCTATGTTTATTATCTAATTAGGAAAGAAATTCTCAGTAAATATTTTGATTGAAATTAAAAAAAAATGTATATTTATATATAAAAAAGTAAAGTTAACATTGAGTTAAAATAAGTATTAAACTTCATCTCTGTAATTTCTTTTTAGAGAAAACACAGAGATGTATACCTTTAAACATTAAAACCAAAGATAGAAGAGCAATCAACTTTGATAGGTTTTGTGAAACAGTCGGGTAGTCAGAAATATCATTCATCATGAAACCTTCGAAACCCTTATGATGTTAAAATGTAATAGTCGTATTGAATAGGCTTTTTACAAGTATACTTAAATTCAATACATGGAACAGTTACTGCATATGCTAGAATCTTTTGTGACTTCATGTTGTTTTTCAAAATATTTGATTTTTCTTTTCACTTGATAATAAAATTTACAAATGTAAGTGTAATTCAATGCATTACTTTGCAAAAGTAATTGTAATACAATGCATTACTTTGATAAATGCATGTAATTGTAATTGTAATTTAATGCATGGTTTTGTCAAAGTAATAGTAATATAATGCATTACATTGCAATGTAATTCGCCCCATGCCTGATTCCTGGATCACTGAAAAAAAAACTTTGGAGCAAGACAACATATTCCTTTGTTTTTTTTTTGGCATTTACATTAGGTATAAAAAAAATTATGTTTGTTCTTGGAATTCCTTTTCTGTTTAAGACAATACTTTTTTAAACCACCTGTGAAGCTTATCAACATTACAGTGTAGGACAGTGTCAGCAGGTTGAGTACTATAATTATAAAAATAAAAAGATGTGGTATGATTCATAATGAGACAACTCTCCACAAGAGACAAAATGACACAGAAATTAACAACTATAGGTCACCGTACGGCCTTCAACAATGAGTAAGACCCATACTCATAAGTTTGCATTCAGTAACAACGAGCATTCTTTGATAGAGTATTGTACATTATATGTTTTTGTATTTGTGTAATTGTTATCTTTTCTACCGCTATGTTACAGTAAAGTTCTTTTCCTAAACATATTTTTATTGTATGTTCTTCATGTACCTTTTGCTATTCTGCCTATCGATATTAACGGAAGGGGGTTTGTCTCTTTAAAATAAAATAAACATGCCACATGCGTGGTTGTCTTATTTCATATCGTAATGTGGTTTTGGTAATTTTGGAATTTGAAGTTTATGGCAGGTCCTTGAGAATCTCTGTGACATATATAAACTACTTTTCCTTACTCGTGGGCGATTTAAAGCTCGATATATCATATGTACGTCTGTCTTTATGTTGAAAATCTTGATGATTCCTGTTTATATGATAGACAATATCATGAAGAATGTGTTAGGTCATGTGCATTGTGATTGCACTAATATTTATGATGAGTATAATTATAACAACAGATTGAAGCACAACTTAATGTATGGGGAAAGCAATGTTACAAAAACAATATACACATGAAATATAAAAAATGCTGTTTTTATCCAACGCAATCATAGGTTTGAACGTTGTTTTCAATTTAGACTTGTTCATATTTATTTTTTTGAGCTTGTATTATATTTGCCTTCGGTTTTATATAATCCGTTCATCCTATTTCGACTCTTCAAAATTAAAGAGACTATCCTAAATTTAGGTAAATTATATGGCCTTCCAAATACCGTTTCGATTCCGAACATCACTGAAGAGACATTAATTGTCGAAATCGGATAATATGGTGTACAAATTTGTGCACCTCATGTTTGCGGTATACCATCTTTTCCGCAAGTTTATTGTTTTCTGTTTGGTATTAAATTAATAATTAAGATTCATTTTGTTACATCTGGTGATCCGTTTATTTGGCAATCGCCATGGCAGTCAGCAGTATTTGATAACACCCGTTGTTCGACCTGCTAGTTAAATGCGTTTTGTTAAAATATTTGGTAAATTGTGATCGTTTTGTGTCGTTGGGTTGCTGTTTGTTGAAGTATACCCTATGTCATTTTTATTAAAAGATACGATGTTTGCACTGATACATTTTAGTTGTTAAACGTATCAGTACTTTTCTAGTTAAAATCTTTATTTTTATATCCTAAACTGTTCATATAATATACTAAACAGAATATTTTGTGTCTTTTTACCTGAGTAGCTATACAGAAAACAACATTCTAACTACAAAAGACACCCATACGAAGGCAAAAGGTCAATATAAATAAAAACATTTAAGGCTATGAAATAGTTTTTGATTATCTTCAAGTTTGAGGGCTGGAAGAGTATTTTAAAATTAATATGCTGGCCGCACGAAATAAAAAAGTCTAGCAACAGGTGAAAATGTATATTCAATCCGCGAAAAAATCCTTTGCCCCCTTCCCACAGAAAATCATATGGTAATCCTCTTACCGCTTACCAAAATACTATATAAGATAAGGAGATGTGGAATGATTGTCAATGAGACAACTACCCACCAGAGTTTAAATGAAGTCGATGTAAGCAATTACAGGCAACCGTACGGTCTTCAACAATGAGAAAAACCCATACCGTATAGTCGGCTATAAAAGGCCCCGACATGAAAAATGTAAAACAATTCATCGAGAAAACTGACAGGCTAATTTATAACAAAACAATTAACGAAAACCAAATATGATAGACATGAACCAACGACAACCACTGAACTACAGGATCCTGACTTGGGACAGACACATAAAGAATGTGTCGGGTTAATATGTTTGTGAGCACTCAACCCTCCCCTAAACAGGAACAGAAATGTAACAGCACAACATAAGAACAAACTGTTTCAATTGGCTTAACTAAAAATATTAGTATAAAGAAAAAAAAAAAAAAAAAAAACAAAATTAAAAAAAATAAGACACAAAGCTCCTAAATAAGAATACTCGCAGATACTGAAAGCTTTTCCATGTGTTCCCAGACTATGTTTTAGAATCTTTTATCCGTAACCATTGCTGCTACTACTACTGGTTCCAATTATAAAGATGAGATGTCAAATATTATTTTTGTAGATTCTCATGGTTCCAACTCCCTTAGGTAAAGTTGACATTAGACAAATTTAGCTATTTTGGGGTCCCTTTTTATAATATATAACTTAGCTTTTCTACGTTTTCATATTTCCTGGCTTTAATTTGTTTTTAGTTTGAGCGTTTTTGGTGAAGATAAATCCAGAAAAGCGCTTTTGACAAACGAAATCAATAAAGTGTTATTCTTATTTACTAGCTCTTGGTCGATTCCACTGGTGGTGGGAAATATAGGTTCTACAGTGTATCATCAGGTCAGAAGTCAGTGTTTCGGTACTGACATGAAATAACCATATTTGGTTCTCAAATTCCCTATTGGTAAATTAGAAATAGTAGAATTTACAAGTAGAACTGTGAGCTATTGCTCAGTAGTGATACCCCGGCGTTAGATATTTGGTAAACAGGAATATGAAAAAAAAAAAAAAAAAAATAAATTTAAAACGCATTACACGGTAAAGCATGTTCACATAACTTGATAGCAAATATAAGGGAGCTTTTATTTGAAGTTTTCAAGAAAATGCGACAAAGATTTCATACATGACCAGTGTGTTTTATTAGAATAATATATAAACATTCGGTAAACAGGAAGTTAATAAGCGATCGCCGCCCCCTAAATTAATTTCTCAAATTTTTATTGAATAATGTATATTTTTGTCTATCCAATTTCTAGAAAAATAACAATAAATTCAGTTACATTTACAACAGCAAGTTGATATTCAATCTACTTAAATGACTGCAGATTTTGACTAAAATGTGTTTGTTTCCAAGAAATTTTCAAAGTAATGACTGAAACATTGGAAACCTATACCAGTTATCAAAACTAGCATTCATTGGCTTTACCTTTGGTCCTTTTTTGTTTTATTAGCTCTTCAACGTTTGTAATAGGTTTTTTGACTTTCAAATATATTGGCATCGAGCATCAATGAAGAGACATTAATTGTTGAAATGCGTATCTGGTGCAATGAAATTGTTATCGTTAAGGTTATTACAACTTGTATTAACCATGGATATACAATACAATACAAAATATCAAAAATCATAACATCTGGCATCTCGACCTGCCTTTTAGAACCTTATGCAAACATTACGTTCATTTAACTACATGTTAAAAATTCACTTGCCTTTGATACTTTTAGTTTCTCTCTAAAATGGAAAATACAAATAAAATTTCAGAAAGGAAACTGTATAGAATATATTGATAGATAATCATTAAAGACCTATTATTAATAACAATAGCAAATATTACTTCAATGAAACATTAATTTTCATAAGTTACACGTCTGTTAAAAATATACGACTACTTCTCCGTCTCTATCATGGTAATCATTGCTTGAGAGCAACAAAATACGTCTGATGCCATGACACCTTAATTAAAAAAAAAAAATTATATCACAAGACAAAATTACATCATTAAACAAAGGGACAAAACTCTCACGATTTTCTTTAAAAATACATTCGACCATGCAACATACATATAGATATCACAAGATTAGAGTATGGCAAGCCGTTTTACTATTTGCTCTAACTTCAAGATATCTCATATAATATATAAGATGTCTCATATAAAGTTTAGAAGATATCTTATACATATTTTTATATCTCATATCTTTTATAAGATATCTTATAAAGAAAATTATATAAGGTATCTTATAAATTATATGAGATATCTTATAAACTATATAAGATATCTTATAAAGTTTAGAAGATATCTTATAAATATTCTTTTATATCTCATATCTTTTGTAAGATATCTTATATAGTTTATAAGATATCTCATATAAATATAGTTTATAAGATATGTCATACAATTTATAAGATATATTTTAAAGAAAATTATATGAGATATCTTAAAATTGTATGAAATATCTTATAAACGATATAAGATATTTTATTAACTAAACTATATAAGATATCTTATAAACTTTGTTAGATATTTATTAACTAAACTTTATAAGATATGTCATAAACTTTATAAGATATCTTATAAACTATATGAGATATCTTATATCATATATAAGATATCTCACAAATATAAAATATAAGATATCTCATATATATAAGATATAAGATATCTTAAATGATGTAGTTTTTATAAGATATCTTCTTAACTTTATAACTATGTAAGATATCTAATAAAATATTTGAGATATCTAATAAAGTAAATAAGATATTTTCGATACAAAATCTTAAAACTTTATAAGATATCTTATATAATCTATAAGATATCTTCTAAAGTTTATAAGATATCTTATAAATATATTTTATATAAGATATATTATATACTTTATAAGATATCTCATATTTTATAAGATATCTTGCATTGTTTATAAGATATATCAAGTAGTTTAAAAGATATCTTGCATTGTTTATAAGATATATCAAGTAGTTTAAAAGATATCTCATATAATTTATAAGATATCACATAAAGAAAATGTTATGAGATATCTTGTTAATTATATCAGATATCTTATAAACTATATAAGATATCTTATTAACTATATAAGTTATCTTATAGCCTATATAAAATATCTTATAAATTATATGAGATAACTTTTAAAGTTTATTGGATATCTTGAAGTTAGAATAAATAGTAAAACGGCTTGCCATATTAAAGGATTATAAAAACATTTAGTGTCCTCTTTTCTAAACCTGCACAGAAGAGACCCCTCCAGAAAACATTATCCTGGTAAATACAAGGTAACCAACTTTCATGGTCCTGGATTGTAGAAAAGTCTCCATGACCCGAACTAAACATTGAAGATTTGAATGGTACCAATTCCAAGCTTTCAATCCTTTATTTGATTTTCTCTTTTATTTTCAAGATTCCTAGATTTGTTTGTGCACTTCGATTCGTTTTTTTTTCATTTGTTGGATAAATTTAATTTATTTTTAACTAGCTTTTTAGTAACCTAATGTGTATATGATTCTATATTAAATTCTTTTACCTTCGATTTATTAGTTACTGGGCCCGTATGCATAAAACATCTTAACTTAAGTGTTCCTTAAACTTAGATTCCACTAAGAATTCCCTTAGTTAAGTAAAATTCTTGAGTCGTATGCATAAAATTACTTAAGTCTTCACTTAACTAAGGAATACTTAAATCGGAACCTTTCTCTAATTACCGTATGATATATATTAGCTAATCGCATGTACTCATCCGTGTAATAGTTTGTTATGATTATTTACATTGATTGGTCAATTCATACTTTTAGTAAGAGCTGGTGTTAAATTGATGTTGGTATGTAAAACAACTCAATAATACGTAACAAAGTAAAATGTCGATACAGATGACAAATTGGCGCATAAGAGAAAAGGTTGACTTTTTGATGGATGAGCATGGGAAGAAATAAATATTTGTAATCCAAAACTTTTCCCCACTTTATCTTTAATTCATCTTTCATGCATATGGGTGTTGCTGGAAGGAGGGGCCTGTTTATTTTCTGGAGACAACAATATTTTTAACTCTAACAATACATAATGAAGGTTTCAATGGCGTAGCCCAGTGTAGCAGTGTAAGCATATGCTTACAAATAGTTTTGTGAACAAATTTTTTCAATAAGATTTTACTATGATCGTTCATCTTCTGGTGGGCTGCCGTCCCCTTTCCAGACCCCTGCTTACAATTTCTTTTTGGGTTTAAAAATCTATTGCGATTTGAAATACACTTTTTTATCACTTCCCTTTTGGAACAATAAAACGGGGTAGGATCAAATTTCAATGAATTCATATAAGAACAACGGCATTTTCAAAAGTCCTACAATCTTTACTAAAACACCCATTATTAGATTCGTATGTTTACTATATCAACATCTTAGCGTATTTCATTAATGTTTTACTGGAAAGTTATCAATGTCTAAAGATGACTCAAAACTGCATGCATTCTTGCTAGATTTCGACAAATTTGAGCAAATATCCAAAATGATAAGAAGGACAATTCTATTGGAAGTGATTACTAAGTATTCTTTCGGATACAATAATTTATTTAGGTTAAAGTCTTCTCTCTACGCAAAATTTGAAATTTGCAATATTTTCGTTAACAGCAATATATCACCGAATATATAAGAAAATATGAAAAATAATTTAATACGATTTAGGTATTACAAATACGTTATGTAAACTTCGAATTCCACGGGGTAGGTCATAAAACTTTCCAATTTCGTCCCAGTAAGTGAAACAAAATTAGGGGAAACTTGCCCTACATCTTTACAATAAAACTAAATAATTGAAAATTCAACCGATTCCCATCCCCCCAATCCCCACCACCAACACACACAGAAAACAGGATTTTGCATGCCTAAAGATCCTCATCTCTTCCTTCCTTCATACTGTTTTTACTAACGGTTACAATTGATAACACGCGGTGTATTTTACCAATATAACGTTCAAAGTTATTTGTATAAACATGCACGTACAGAGTAATCAAAGAAAATAATAGCATGAATTCCATGCGTGTAAAACCGAGTACTTTTCGGTATACACAACAACGAGATTGATAAATAAGGGTAGAATGAAGTTGTATAACTACCCTCTGTTATCTCTTGATTTGTTGATTATACGTGATTTTAAGAAAATTGCAATGATCGTTAATATTAAGCAATAAACAAACGAAATATTACTGATATAATTATTAATCAATTAAATGGTAGCTAACCTATTAATGTTCCGCAAAAACGCATACTTTCGACTGATTTTAACTATTTTTGAAAATTTAAGGTAGCTCTATAGGTACCTTAGACTTAAGTATAATCTTAGGCGTTTTCTAAGTATAAGGGTTTTATGCATACCACTTAAGTTTTGTGGGCGTGACTTAAAACAACTAAGATTTTCTAAGGAAATACTTAGTTTAAGATTTTTATGCATACCACTTGGGTAAAAGGGCGGAGTTTCCTTAACTTAAGTGTTTACTAAGGAAAATCTTAACTTAAGTAGCTTTATGCATACGGGCCCTGGTGTGTATTTAATTTATTATATATTATTCATAATACCTAGTAACAGTCCAATAAACAAAACTTCAACAAAAAGACGGGAAAGAAGAATTGTTTCAGAGAATTGGGTATGTAGTATTATATTTTTTAAAGAAATAAGCACTGAATTCCCGCGACATTATATTTTAAATTTTGTCGGCAAAAATCGAAAACAAAATAGCAATACTAATGTAAACTATGCAAATAGTCAAAGTGCAGGAACCATGACTGAAGTTGCAGGGTCTAATAATGCTCACGGAAATGATATATGGCAATGCCACTACAACTGCATACCAAATACAATTGACTTATTATAAGTGGTTCCCTTTAAACACAAACTTTAATGTGTAAACTATACAAAAGATTCAAAGTCAATGACCATGACTGAGGGTGGAGGATCAAATAATCTCTATGGAAATGAGACTTGCAAATGCTAATCCAACTGCATACCAAATATCATTACCATTAGGAGTTTCCCTTCAACTGGCCTTATCACAAACTCAATAGATATAGGAAGATGTGGTGTGAGTGCCAATGAGACAACTCTCCATCCAAATAACAATTCATAAAAGTAAACCATTATAGGTCAAGCTTGTTTTAATAACATTAACTGTACCAATTGTTCTGCATCAGATGCGCATTTCGACAATAAATATCTCTTCAGTGATGCTCGAGGTCAAAATGTTTGATAATCCAAAGCTTATTAAAAAGATGAAGAGCTATAATCCAAAAATGACAAAAGGTATAACCAAAGCCGGACTAGGAAGCAGAGCTTTGCGTGAAGGAGATATATTCCTTAATCTAAAATAATTTATAAATTTTGTAACAGCAGATCTTAATAAAAAAATCCGTATTTTCATGCCAGTTCCGAAGTACTGGCTACTGAGCTGGTGATACCCTAGGGGCCTAACAGTCCACCAGCAGAGGCATCAACCCAGTAGTAGTAATAACATTAACGGTATCAATATTTCTGCACCAGATGCACATTCCGACAATTAAATGTCTCTTCAGCGATGCTCGGGGTCAAAATATTTGAAAATCCAAAGCTTATTTAAAAAAAAAAAGAAGAGCTATAATCTAAATAAATTATGAAATGACAAAAAAGTATAGCCAAAGTCGGGCAAGGAATGAAGGAGATATATTCGGAATCCTTAAATTTAAAATAATTGCTAATAGTTGTATGTTAGAAGTAATTTCTCGTATCGAAGAAGGGTATGAGGCAAATAAACGCCATAAAGCTTGGGCGCACACTTTTATTAAGTCTCCCAAACAAAGTTTGGAGACTTCTTATATTTGCTCAGTTCTTATTATTTTTCTTCTTCTTCTTCTTCTTTTCTTTTTCTTCCACCGCTTTAAAGATGAACTTGTCCGCAGCGGTTCTCCTAAACCGCTTGTCAGATTTACTTAGGGTTTCATAAAATGTAAGACTAACATGTCTAGGGGAGCCATCAATCTTTCGTTTGTGCATTGGGGTCTATTTAGGGGTATTTTGAGGATCCTAAAGAAGGAGGGTTTACTATAGAACCCTATGGGATTTTATTTTTAAATTTTCAAATGACTATTCAAACTTAAAACAGTAAGTGATAGACACACGCGGTCTTCAGTAATGATCACAGGACAATAAAACAAATAAAATAAAATATAGGGTGATTCCTGGGCTCACCCCACCCCTTCAATTTGAGAATGTGTTTTTCTTGTAAACGGTCGAGATCCCCACCCTAAACCATATATATTCTTGTATGGGACAATAAAACAAATCAAATGAAATATTGGGGAGTCCCAGGGTCACCCCACCCCTTCTGTTTGAGAACTTGTAAACGATCGAGATCCCCCTAAACCATAAATATTCCTGTATGGGACAATAAATAAATCAAATGAAATAAAAGGAGAGTCCCTGGGGTCACTCCCACCCCTCCTGTTTGAAAACTTGTAAACGGTCGAGATCCCCACCCTAAACCATAAATATTCTTGTATAGGACAAAAAAACAAGTCAAATGAAATAAAGGACTTTGCCCAATGTCAGGCGACCATGTGAATGACGAATTATGGGAGCTTTGTTTGGGAGACTTCGTAACAGCATCCTGTTACAATTATTTCTTGTTTCTCACTTAATGCTTTATGAATAAGTGCAAGGAGGTGCCGATTCCATGCCTAATCAAACCTCAACTGAATATTATGTCCGCTATGAGTCCTCCTGGTAATTTTCATAGTTAAAAATGATAAAAACTATTCAGTCATTATAAATACAGTGCACTTTCCAATCAATTGGGGTCCGTCTTCTGTAATCATCCGTCGTCGGTTAATTTCTACAAAGAACGGCTCCTCTGAAACTACTGGGTAAAATTTAACCAAACTTGGCCATAATCATCAATGGGGTATTTAGTTTAAAACACGTGTCCGGTGACCACGCCTGCCGACAATCATGGCCGACATGGATAAAATAGAACATAGGGTAGAATGCAATTTTTGTCTATTATCTTGAAAACGGCTACACATAGAGAAAATCTGACAGGGCACAAATGTTCAATATGATGAGATATGACTAATGACTATGATATCAAAACTGTCAGATGAATTCTTGTAGGAGTTATTGCCCTTAATCGACGAATTTTACCATATGTTTCATGTTTGTCTTTTATCTAGAAAACTATAACAGGTAGACAAAACATTGAATAGCAAAAATGATCAGCATAACAAGATCAACAAATAAATCAAACGATGGAAATCGTCAGGCGACTACTTATTAAAGTTATTGCCCTTTAATGACGATTTTTTTCCCCAATTTTTTGCATTTTTGCCTATTATCATGAAAACTATAATAGATAGACAGAAACTTTAAAAGGCAAAATGATAAGCAACACAAAATCTACAGATAAGTCTGCACGACCGAAATCGTTATTCGATTCTTTATTGAAGTAAAATTGATCAGCAAGACAAGCCATCATAGCTGAAATCTTCAATCGACTCATTATTGGAGTTACTGCCCTTAATTATAATTTTTGACATTATTTGCCGATTATCTTGAAAACTTTAATAGATAAATAGAAACTTTAAACAGCACAAATGATCAGCAAGATACAACCTTTAACAAGCCAGCATTGCTGAAATCTTCAGTCGACTCATTATTGGAGTTATTGCCCTTCAATTATAATTTTTACCATTTATTTTGCCTATTATCTTGAAAATTATAATAGATAGATTAAAACTTTAAAAGGAAAAAATTATCAGCAGGATAAGATCTATCAATAAGTCAACATGACTGAAGTTGTCAGTTAGCTCTAAATAGAGTTATTCCCTATAATGATGATTTTTATTACAATGTTGCCATTGTTGAAGATGCAGGTGGGCGACAGAGGCTCTTAAACTTGTTTATGTTATGATATACTTTATTCAATCGTACAGAAAAGAATATTAACCTTGAAGTTGTAAATCTTAATATCTTTTTTACAGGAGACGTAAAAATCGCATTAACAGCTACGAACAGTAATGACATTGGACACCTAGGAAATCATCAGACTATTTTGTTTGATCGTGTTGTGACAAACATAGGCATTCAGTATCATCCTCACAGTGGAATTTTCACCACAACCGTCGCAGGTGTATATGTGTTTATCTTTGATTTACGGACGATGGATCACGCAGAGTTATTCTGTATGCAGCACTCGTTAAGAACGGTACAGCCCTTGTCGTGAAGTCATGCTTAATAACCGAATGTAATATATCACCATCGTGCTGATAGTAATATGACAGTTACTCATCTTAATCAAGGAGACTCTGTTTGGGTACAGAATGTAGAAGTTCATCACCAGATGGTATTTTAGAAGATAATGGGTCTTTCTTTTCTGGTTTCCTACTGTATCGCGATTAATGTGAATTAAATCATTTAAGTAGTCATTAATGAAAAGCCTACAACAATAACAAAAACATGTCAAAAGATGAATAATTTGACATCTTGTTTTAGCCTCTTTTAAAAAAATGAAATAAAGTTGCTTATCGCTCTCAAATGAAAGTATTTAAACATGATTAATTTTCTACCTTCGAAACCAAAAGCATTGCCGAGTATAGGAAATATAATTTTAAGTAGGGCCAGCATTGCTATTCAATGGCAAGCCTTTCTCGTCAAAACTATGTTTAAGCTATTTTTTCGAAAATTGTACACACTGAGATTTAAAAAAACAACGCTGAGATTAAAAAACTTAAAAACACATACTGAGAATTAAAAAAAATTACACACTGAGAATTCAAAAAGACATACTGAGAATAAAAAAATGAAAAACACACACTTTAGAATTGAAAATTACACACTGAGATTAAATAAACTAAAAACTGAAGAAAAGGTTGTAGATGAGCGGAATTCTTTGCAAAATAATTCGGATAGACTTGGTAAGATGTAACACCACCAAATCCTGCACGGTCAAAAAGAAATACTGGAAATTAGTACATATTTAAAACAAAATAGTTCCTACGCATAGGTGTAAATATCAAACTGTGTAGAATATATTTCGGTAATTTAGGTATCAAATGAAAGGTGAAGTACTGGTGATCCTTGTAGAACACATTTTGACTGATAATTTTGAATAATACAAAAATGTATGAATGAATCCTAAAATTGAGGAAATATGTTTCCTGTTTCTCAGATATGAAGTACATGATTTGGTGTAGCCAAAGTTCTGGTTACCAGTACGGTCTGATGTTTAAATAACGGTATACTGATCCCGCCACCCCTAATTAATGTTTGAAAGTGAAAAATTTAACGTGGAAAGGAATGGAGGCCAGGAATAGGTGCACAAACTGGCCTTAAATTGAAAGAATGATGTGGCACACATATAAGAGAAGTTATCTCAAGAATAAATACACCATAACTTAAAGGGCATTAGCTACGCGATATAAAAAATAAAATATGATTTTTTTGTTCAATCATTAATGAAAGTGAAATTGTGAAATAATAATCGCTTTTAGCAGCCAGTTTAGTTCAATTTTGTCAAAATAAGCTAACAAACATCGCTGATGAATTATTCACTTAGTAAGGTCACCGAGCCGTGCAGATTAAATGGCATATACCAATTTGCTTGTTCAATAACTATGACTTAACTTCGTATTTTACTTGGCCTTTTTAGTTTTTTTTTCATTCGAGCGTCACTGATGAGTCCTTTGTAGACGAAACGCGCGTCTGGCGTACAAAATTTTAAACTTGGTATCTAAATTTTTGGGGAAAAGCAGAGTAGCAAAAAAAAAGAAATGTTCATGAATTGTTGGAAAATAATGTGTTCACTATGATAAACCTAAAAACTTAACTCTCTAGTAATACTTTGTCTACAAAGTCGCAAACATAATTCACATAAACTGAAATATTACACAAAATTATTGTTGCAACTGGTGTATGTCAAACAGAGTAATTGTTGTTCTCAATAATATTCAAGGAATTTAAAAAAAAAATGATATATATGACATTGTGTGTTTCTGAAAAAACCATAAATGCTAAGAGCTAAGAGTTGTTACATGGCCAACCATACCACATCTCCTTATTATTAAAAAACTTAAAACACATACTGAGAATTAAAAAAATTACACACTGAGAATAAAAAGAAATACTGAGAATAAAAAGATGAAAAACACACACTTAGAATTGAAAATTACACACTGAGATTAAATAAACTAAAAACTGAAGAAAAGGTTGTAGATGAGCGGATTTCTTTCCAAAATAATTCGGATAGACTTGGTAAGATGTAACACCACCAAATCCTGCACGGTCAAAAAGAAATACTGGAAATTAGTACATATTTAAAACAAAATAGTTCCTACGCATAGGTGTAAATATCAAACTGTAGAATATATTTCGGTGATTTAGGTATCAAATGAAAGGTGAAGTACTGGTGATCCTTGTAGAACACACATTGACTGATAATTTTGAATAATACAAAAATGTATGAATGAATCCTAAAATTGAGGAAATATGTTGTCTGTTTCTCAGATATGAAGTACATGGTTTGGTGTATCCAAAGTTCTGGTTATCAGTACGGTCTGATGTGTAAATAACGGTATATTGATCCCGACCCCCCCCCCCCCTAATTAATGTTTGAAAGTGAAAAATTTAACGTGGAAAGGAATGGAGGCCAAGAATAGGTGCACAAACTGGCCTTTAATTGAGAGAATGATGTGGCACACATATAAGAGAAGTTATCTCAAGAATAAATACACCATCATAACTTAAAAGGGCATTAGCTACGCGATATAAAAAAAAAAAAAAAAATAAAATATGATTTTTTTTTTTTGTTCAATCATTAAGGAAAGTGAAATTGTAAAATAATAATCGCTTTTAGCAGCCAGTTTAGTTCAATTTTGTCAAAATAAGCTAACAAACATCGCTGATGAATTATTCACTTGCAAGTGAATAATTCGACCTCATTGAATCCGTATTCATATGACCTTCAATTTGACCCCTTAGCTAGAGATTGGTTACGCATGTATGAGGCGTGTTTAGCCATTAAAAGGAAAAGAATGGCAACATTGAAAGTGAAACAAAGGTGAACCATTTTGTTGACTGATTCGATCCACAAAAAATCATTCTTATACAGGTAAAAACGATTATTAACTTATTTTTTTAACCTATAAAATGAAATCAAATAGACCTACAAAAAATCAAATTGCACGTGGTAGCTATCTATTTATATTTATGTTTATATCGGGTTATGTGACCGTCGGTAGTCTTCGGAGGTCATCTCGATGGTTAATAAGATGGCGTCTAGACTAAAATACAGACGAAATGCTGACATATATTATCGAGTCTATGTATTGTTAATTGTTTATTTCAGGCTTATTGTAATTTGGATATACGTTTTACTGTTCCTTGACCTTAAATGATCATACACCTCATGATCTTCTTCTCAGCATATTCTTGAGAGAGAGAAAAGCAATAAAGCTATACTTAATAACCCTTTCAGTTATCATGCTTTGTCATAAACCGGTTTAAAAGTACGTCAAACGGAACTAAAAATGTAGGAGATGCGGGTCATACGTCAATAAGACAACAATCAGAAGACAAAAACAACAAAAGGACATCAAGAGGGCAAAATATAGTTTTCAAGAGTAAACAGGTGTCTACACAATATATCAAGTTCTAAACAGTCACGAATTCATATACAAATTGTGAATGAATTTAACAGAAACAATCAAAGATCTGCTATTTAAACGCAATTCTCCAAATAATATAAAAATTAAGGAGAAATCCTGAATATCACACAATTTCATAGTTTAAAAGTTACCAACCTTTTACTAGTAACAGATTACCTTAGCTGTATTTGGCAAAACTTTTAGGAACTTTGGGTCCTCAATGCTCTTCAACTATGAATTTTTTTTTTTGCCTTTTTAACTTTTTTGATTCGAGCGTCACTGATGAGTCTTAAGTACACAAAACCCGCGTCTGGCGTACAAAATTTCAATCCTGGTATCTATGATCTGTTCATTTACTATGATAAACCTAAAAACTTACCTCTCTCGTAATACTTTGTCTACAATGTCGCAAACATAATTCACATACACTGAAATATTACACAAAATTATTGTTGCAACTGGTGTATGTCAAACAGAGTAATTGTTGTTCTCAATAATATTCAAGGAATTTAAAAAAAAAAAATGATATATATGACATTAAGTGTTTCTGAAAAACTATAAATGCTAAGAACTAAGAGTTGTTACATGGACAACCATACCACATCTTCTTATTTTTATATTTACTACAAAGTTTGTTGCTCGCACTGTATGGATGCAATAGAATGTGTCCCCAGGCCTGTGGTGTATGCCCTTATATTTTACAGATAGGGTTTTTTTGCTTGTGAGAGAGCTGTCTACATCTTCTATTATATTAATGTTCTATTTCTTTATGGTGAAGAGTTGTCACATTGGCAATCATACCATATCTTCTAATTTTTATATATAAGATAATTTTTTGACTTTCAATGAGAAGCATTCCATATGATTAAACATTATGAAAGTATACGTTTTATTGGTTACAATAAGATATTACCGTTGTTTCAGTTTTTCTTTCGGAAATTTTCGAAAGGCAAAGTTTACAAGCAACACCAAAGGAATCAATAAAAACGGACTGTATATAGCAAACAATTTAAGCCTCTCGTTCACTGAAGTTGGTCCTGGGTATTTTGATGTGCTGAAGTCATTTAAAAATAAATGGAAGGTAATGCATATTGTCGTTGTCGCTGTGTGGGCGGCGTAGATCAACATAGGTCTTTGTATCCAGGGACATCGGTTTACACCTAAAATGATATGGTAGTTATAAAGTTGACAATAAACAACTTGCAGAGATTAAATTGCACTCGATATATTTTTATGATTGTTTTATCGGTGTTACCAACCCTTTGGCAAGTATCAGAAAAATGCAGGATGAAGAAAAACTAGATATCATTGAGATGGAAGCCATCTCTGTGGGCCCCGCTGTGAATAATGTGTGGTAAAAACTTTGTATCTTTATCATTGGACATGGGGTTGTCAACTGAAACCAAAGTTTTTGACCTTGACCTTTGACCTAGGAAGTTGTACATAAATTATGACACACCCTCTGGTGTTGGTTTATATACATGTCAAGTATAAACTTTGAAATCATAACGGTTCTCAAGATATAGAGCGGACACAATTTGTTACGGACGGACGGACAGACTGATCACTATATCATAAATGCCATTCGACGGGGCCCTAATTATCATCAAATCATTGTAACAGTGGACTGGTAGTCATAGGATAAGTAGACTAGTAGGTCAATGTCACAGCCTCTGGAAAAATAATAGTGAACTTCACGTATATGCTTCTACTTTGCATATATATTTAACTCATATGCAACTCTTTGATTTTAATTGATTATATAACACTGATGCATATAGGCCTTTCCTTGCTTACTTTACGATATTACTCAATGTTGAAGGCCACACGATAACATGGAGTTAATTATATCTTTGGTATTGGGCGGATAGTTGTCTTATTGTCAATCATACTGTTGTACAGAAGTTTCATGCAGATATAGTTATTTACATCATATACTTTACTACTAGAATGTTTCTTTTGGTTCGTATTTAACCCCTGAGTTTAAACTCAAGCACCATTAAAACCATCGACGAGTTTATCTCAGTAATTACTAAAGAACTCCTATCACCCTTACCGAATTTATTAAATTTATTACTGGAGCATCTCTACCACCATCCCCGGGTTATCTGAGTATTTCCTGGGTTTTAGGTTTCTAATTGTCTGTTATGTTGCATTATTGGCTTTGTTTGTGTGTTTCGTCTATGGTTTTATCTGTTCTCACTGTTGACATAGGTGTACATGTAACGATGCTGTCCTTGACCAAGTAAATTTAAAACCGCCCTTCAATAGTTGCGCTTGTATAAACGAATAAAATGATAAGTGGGGTACATGTGTGATAGACACAACGTAACAAAACAAAAAAACATATGTAGGTCAACATGCGATCTTCTTTATCTGAATTAGTAGAGCGTTGGCCAACTGTGTGCTAGAGTGTACCGGCTGGTACGGTGGTATTTTTTTTTATGGAAATGAATGTTATACTGTTGCGTAGATCCTTCAAATCGCGTTCATGGTATCAGTATTGACTCTAACTTACTTACATTCACTCACCCCCTGCGAATTGATTAATGAATTAAAAATAAAAATAAAAAGATAAAGATAAAAAATCTAGTGCTAAAAGGTTTCTTGCAAATTAAATAACTAAGAAAAAGAAAATGACAGAAATACCTTTTAAAAATGCGTATACTGCCACAAAAAAGAACGGCAGTTGAAACAAAACTTCACAACAAATAAAGGACTTGAACCAGGCTGGTGATTCTACCATCATTGGATCTTTAAACTCTCGGCAATACCAATCCATCAGGTCTACAACCTACAATAAAAAAAACTTTATATACAATGTAGATAAGTAAACGAATCCATGCTTCCCTTCGTGACTGGGAACATAAACATGTCATCACCTGGACTTCTCCCATCAGAAAGTTAATTTATACCGTGATGCATCAGGTACGTTTGGTTGTGTATGATGCATTAATATGCCACTGCTTCTATCAGCTACATGCAGGTACATGCAGTTCGGGTTAAGGAAAATAGTATACTTCATGTGTACAGAGAGCCACCTTCGATTTCTCTGCACATAAAAATAAACATTGAACAACGCTTTGATTGTTACTAGGTGACTGGGGGCAATCGCAAGATAAAAACATTCTACCACAAACAAATCACCCCTTTTGCTAGTGACAGTCAACAATTTCCGCCCTTCATTCAGGCGGACAATCTTTAAATCGCAGAACCTCACGTGTTTCGTTATGCATATGGATTGATATTTCCTCTGGATGTTACGCATAATCATACTAAGTTTCAGTACCAATTCTTAATATAAAAAACCAGAGTATCCCCTGTATATATGTGAATATCCATATGCACTCTTTTCCATTTTCACCTGTTATTCCGAGATATCCAAGTCGTGACATCAAGAAAGTATAGGAAATACTAATACAAATGTATCTTATTGTGATAGCAATAGTCTATTAAAATCAAGAAATATCATAATAACTGTTGTTGCCGTATTTTGATTACCTTTGTCGTTTGTTGCTGTCCCATTGACGTTTACCTAAAATATGCTTTTATTCTTGTCTATAAAAATAAGTCGATTGATTGTCGTTGAATTATACAAAAAAGCTATACAATTTATAACAGAGAAAATTATGTTTGATTTAAGCAACACTATTGAACGGTAAACAACTAGGCCTATGACATATATGACAACGAATAATCAAAGGAATACAGGCTTCCTACTTGGGGACAGGAACATAAAGCATATAACATAGTTCTACACAGGTATGTGAACGCTCAACTCTCACCCTAATATGGGATAGTAATATGGGATAGTCGAGTACCAGCACAACAAACTAAAAATTCGTATGTCTTTGCTTTAAAAATGTACTTACCACTCCAGGGTAAATCCATTTTGGAAAAATTGCTTGTGAATCGATAAATATTGCTACTGGAATGTGTACAACAAAATACATCAGGAAAATAAAGTCCAAAATAGATGTAAACTTCATAACTGTGTAACGTATAGTGTATATAAAAATATACCAAATACAAACAACAAAGTGAAAGTAAAAGATAACGGATAAATCGTAGACGGTTTTTGTAAAGTAAAATAAATCCGGAAAATACAAATAGAATGTTACGGATTTTATTTTTATTTTAAATTTATTCTGTTGACTTTTTTTTTGATGAATGTTCTGATCTTGTATATTTAAGGTATGTAATTAATTTCAATTTAATTATGAACAGTTGAAATAATTTACATGGCATATAATCAATGTATGAACGGAAATACGGGGTATATAAATGTAATTCAGTACGTCATTGAGGGAGTAAAAATATATACTAATAATTAAAACAACAACAAACGCAATACAACAAACAAACAAAGAACAAAATCGTAGGGCAAAAATCCACACAAACATATACATGCACACTGAATAACAATCACATAGTTATTAGTAACTGAAAAAAGTATTAATCATGGTTATAAATATCAATCAAAACTATTTTTTTATTTTATTGGGTTTTATACTATCAACATGATGGCTAATTTATAACAAAAGTAAGAATTTCAAATATAAATTAATTACCATTAATTCTAATATGACGTTCTTCAAACGCGTTGAGTACACACCGTGGTAAAATTCGAATATATTCATATGTCAGCTGATGGACAACGTCATAATTTGTTTGGGCTGTTCCAATACTACTCCCACGTCGTATATCTCACATCAGATTGTGTAAGAAGTAAAATAACAAAAATACCGAACTCCAAGGGAAATTCAAAACGGAAAATCCTTTATAACATGGCAAAATCAAAAGCTCAAACACATCTAACGAATGGAAAACAACTGTCATATTCCTGACTTTATAGAGGCATTTCCTTCTGTAGAAAAATGGTGGATTAAACCTGGTTTTATAGCCAGCTAAACCTCTCACTCATTGAACGATCACGTAACAATGTAAGGATTTTACGGGAAATGCACGAATTGGAAACTGAAAGACGTAAAAACATGAAAACATAGTTTACGTCAATATTATTTAATAGTGTGTTCAATTACGGGAACAGCAAACATTTCCCTTCACATACAGCGCTTCGATCAAAAAAAAAAATGCAGTCTTTGACCTATGAGAATAGAAATAATTCATGGGGGCTTAAATTTATACTGATTTTACCGTCGCTCGTGGTAAAATATTTAGCATAAAGGGCCAACCCGTGGTAAAATCAAAAATTCAAGCCACCATGAATTATTTCTTAAATATATATATATTCATAAATTCAAAAGCATTATTCGCCAAATGGTTTCAGAGGATTTTCAAATCATAATGATAACGTTCTTTTGCAAAAAAATAAACTTCAAATAAACACACAAATGGTGAGGTGCTATTGTTTCATAAATCTGCTTCTTATTTTGAATTGTCTCTCTTCGTCAGTAACTTCATTGTATTATGACGTAGTTTTAGAAACTGATCAGTGTTTGACTATCTATCTCAAATAATATAAAGCTCATGAATTACCAGTCCTGGCGAAGTACCATGTCATGCGCAAAAGGGAATACTATTATACCAAAGTTTGATAACTATTCCTTCTTTTAGCAGTTTGTATTGCCAAATATTTTGTGCTTTTTACTGATTCATCTGATTTTATTTTACTCGAGTCTTATGATCCTTGATGCAGATCTGATAAGTAAAGTTTTTTGGAGATAATTCTGTCTCAACCACAAATCACTCTTGGAGATATCATTCACAGACAAAGAAAAGGATTTGAAAGAAACGTACTATATAGAGAACTCCATAATGATAAAGAACAACATGTACATGAAGGGTGTAGTGGTGTGTATTATTTGCATCTTTTATAACTGATATAAGAACTCCATTGCCCTAGTAATTTAAATTAACCTCTGCTACATTTGGTATATATAATGCATGCCTTTTTGTTGCTACATATAGGGTTAATCTACATCTACGTTCTACATAAACCAAAATAAAACGTAACAATTTTCCTGTCTTCGATGCAAATTTCTGGATTTGCCTTAAACGCGAACTTTAAAAAAAAATAAATATTCTCGGAAGTCGAAGAGAGATATGTATATAGGAAGCTATAAAAAAAATAAGGACTAAAAGGAACAGCCAAAACGAGAAATAAGTCCTGCTTTTCCATTGATAGTTATCGTAATTTGTGGAATTTACAAAACATACCATTTTAGAATAAAATAATTGCAGTACTGATGACATTTACATAGAAGATTAGTGAATTTATTAAAAACATGTTCGTATGACTAAAGTTTGTTTAAATCACAACTTAATTGTGGAAAGAACCAAATCCAGGAAGGATATCACAGTCAATTTGCCAAGGATGTTTATCTTTTTCTTTGATGATTTCCGACCAGTCGATATGGTATTTTTCGAAAACAACATACCTGTATTTGTCAGAGTGGTAAGACACGTGTACAGCAACATTTTCAATTAAGTTTGTACAAATAGATATAGTACAAGTGTTTATACATACAGTTAAGTTCTTACGAATTTGTTTCAACTACTCCACAGATTTAACCCTTAACATTATATCTAAGTTTCACCGAAAATCTATATATTCTCGACAGAACAAAAGAGTTTTATAGTTGTGTTTCCAGTTTATGGATTTAGAATTTAGATTCATGGTATTTTGGCCCCCTTTGGCTAACACATTTCGTTGAGCAAATATTATGTAAAGCTAACAGCTTATGGATCATAAATGGCAGAATAAAGACAATCACAATCACTGAGCAGCAGGAGGAACTGGATAGAAAATCTATGCCATCAATTTTGCCATTACAACAATAAGGTGTTAAAGTTCCAAGTTCATGAATCCAGCATGAATTCTCCTTTGTAGATAATTCATTCAAACGTCAATTCAAGATTCTTTTAGCAGCATATTCTTTCGTAGACTCATGATCATTAAAATCGGTTACAGCTTAACTTTGAAAGAAGCCGCCTCACTTTACGTATCACGTTTTTAAGTATTTGTCCCAGATTTTAATTTTCCATTTGACAATTAAATGATGAAAATGTACGTTCACTTACCATTTTCAATTAAAAAGTGTTGTACCTTTTGACACGATTTAAATTCGAGGGTAACACCAGTCAAATTGCCAGTACTTTGGTACAGACATGAAAAAACTAATATGTGTTTTTATTTAAATTTGTTGTTATACAATTTCGAAATATTTTTAGATTAAAGAATGTATCTCCCTCAAGCATAGCTCTGATTCCTTGTCCGGATGTGGCTTTACTTTTGGTCCTTCTGGTTTAAAAGCTCATCAACGATTGTATTAGATTTTTGATTTTCAAATATTTTGGCCTCGGGCATCACTAAAGAGACATTAATTGTCGAAATGATAATCTGGTGCAGGAAAATTTGTACCGTTAATGTTATTAAACTCCATTTAACGATACAGATATATATAGTGAAAATATGTAAACATATATTTTATTACACAATAAGCTGTACACATGGGGTATTAGGCAGATGTTTACGATACAAAATGAGAAAACACTGAGAGAAAACAACATTAAATGATGAGTATAACAAGGACGACGCCTACTCTGGGTTTTTTTTTAAAGTCATAACTCGATTCGATACAAACGTTAATTACCCTCTCAAGTACATGCTGTGTTAAATATAGTTCTGTTATGTTCTCTTTATTACAACTCACATTTATATTAATTTGATAAAAGTAAGACTTCTAGAGAAAAAAGTAAGACCTTCAGAGAAGGATTGTCTATATTAATGTATTTTTCGTGATGTGTTAGTTATTCCAATTTTATTTATTGAAATGATCTCCAAAGTAAGATGACACATCTTTTGATGATGTCACCAGCGAAAAGACAATCACCGCTTATCATTTTGTGTTCATTACCATTACATGACTTCAAGAAGTATTTTGGTAATATTTATGTGGTTGGGTTACTGTTTGATTGGCG
Organism: Mytilus coruscus; assembly: GCA_017311375.1. NCBI lineage: Eukaryota > Metazoa > Mollusca > Bivalvia > Mytilida > Mytilidae > Mytilus > Mytilus coruscus. Next base: position 47,603,558 of record CM029604.1, on the reverse strand, counting down.
AATACCTTACATCTTCTTCACATTCACGATTCAAGCATTGTTGAACATCAAAGTTATAGGGCTAACAATATGTTATAATAACATTTCACATTTTAAACCTGTAAATAGAAAAATAAGAAGACGTGACAACTATTGACCAGTGCCCAAATCCTTTGTCATAATAAAATTACCTCATGATGGTCAAGTTTTGTATCAATTTTTTGTTTTAGATGTCAAAACTAAAGCTGATTTACCAAGCTACACGAAGAAATGTTGGGATTCCAAGCTTATCCATTTGTTTGAGTATTTTTGTATTTTACACACTGTAATCAAAGACACAAGGTATAGTTGATGAGCATATACAGTCTCAATGTTGTTGTCTAAATGACTGATTTTGGTTTCTTACCTTAAACATACAGTAAATTAAGGCTTGAAATTTAAAGAATAATTGCTAATTATCAATCTTCTTAATTCAACTGCTGACTTAATTCAAATCATCTCAACTGATGTTTGTTTCACCAAAATGTAATGCAAATATACACACATGTATCCTAAAATCGAAAAAGTTGACTTTATTTTTTCGTTTTGTTAATAAAACATATGACGTTGAACAAACTCCCTCAGGCAAAGTTGAACTACAATGCATATGGCTATCATTTTATGTCCCTTTTGGTAATAAAGCACATAATGTTTCAACGTATATGTACTTTTAAATATTCAGGTTTGAGAACCTTCCTGGTAAAAGTAAGTCTAGAAAAGCTCTTTGGGCACATGAAATCTATAAAGTGTTATTCTCATATTTACATATCATGGATTTTGATAGCTATAAGTTTAATAAGCTCTGTGATCAAACTATGAAAAATCACATTGACATTTGTCACATGTCTAATTTATGTTAAATATTAATTGTTAAATTGAGGATACACATTCAAGCAGAAAATTTTCAAAACCGAAAAGTTATTTGGTTTCTTTTTTTTTAAGACAACATATTAATTGTTTCGATTTATAGGTTGTTATTAAATGTGAGTCTAATAATCTTATTAACAAATATTGACCTCGTAACTCTTTATAAATTTTAGAATCATAACAATAATATAGACGAACATGAACTGCTAACCCTTCACCTCCGATTGATGTTTGGTGGGGATCAATCTTTTCTGTGTAGTGATTTGTGGACTATTTGCCTGAACGTTTCCTCTCGACTGAAGAGGTCCATGTAGTAATATACCATTATACGGTAGTAAAAATGATAGAACAAAAATAAGAAAAAAATGATACCTATATAAAAAAAAAATGTATTATCGTTGGTCATTTTGATACAATGCATCAATCAATAAGTACTGCATCAAAAATTACATTTCTGCACTAAATTTACTTTTATACCCCAATCTACCCTTAGGTTTCTTGAATTGGAGGTCTTTGTAAACACAAAATGTCTTTATCAGTCGATATATTATCGTTGTTAAGATGTTTACCAATGTCGAAGATGAGCTTAATATCAATATCTAAATGTAGTTTCTTAAACATATTAAGTTAGCAGCTAATATATAATCCTTTACCTGTCTAATTCATCTATTTTTTTTCGAATCATTTTAGCCTTGAAAGGTCTTACAACATTACCTGTCTAATTCATCTATTTTTTTCGAATTATTTTAGCCTTGAAAGGTCTTACAACATTGCGTGTTTAGCTGAAACAAAAATACAGGCAATCAATACATTCTTAAAGATATAGTATGAACAGAGCATAACATAACACCTTTAGATCACTAAGATAAAGCTAAAATAGGAAGAAATTCATTAATAATGAACAGATACATTGTCTTCTTTCAGAGAAACTAATAACAACCAAAGGACGTGTTAAAAGATCAGGCGTCTTTCTAGTACATATCCACGCCGAGAAAATTACTAAATATTTTAATCGAGTGATGCGTGCTTTTGTTAAACAAAAATGGGAAGATTCTCGTTGCATACATGGATTTAAAACACATATCTTAGAAAATGATTGAAGGTTAACTGTCAAATAATTTAAGCATAAAACTTTACTAAATTCTTCCATAGATACGATTCTTAAAATAAACTTATTCTAAAAGGTCACCAATTCAACACTGTAATTAGATCTTTGAATATTGTTTTATCGAAATAAGTATTGATTTTGTTTTAGTAAATTAAAACAAAACTAATAACTAACCATAATAGCCCAGTTTCTAGTATCAAACATAAGCTAAAAGAACTCGCCAAGGAATTTGTTTTTGTCCCGGCTGATAAAGCTGCTAACAATATCATTATTGTTTCACGTAAATTTTACATTAAGGTTCTACAAAAGGAAATCACGAATTCACCAACATTCCAACTGACTCCATTTTCGGAAAATGACATCTGTAACAAACATAAACTTTTAGCTACCTCTTTACAAGCAGAACCAAATACAATGAAAGTTCCAACTATGTACTGGCTTCCGAAGCTGCACAAAACTCCTTACAAATATAGATTTATTTCGTCTTCAAGCCATTGTTCCACTACTAAACTATCTATTCTACTTACTAGTACGCTTGGTACAATCAAAAACCTGGTAATAAATTGTTCAAATAAGGCTTTTGAAAATAGCGGAATTAATTACTTTTGGAGTGTCAAAATTCATTGGAAGTACTTGATAAATTGCATGCTTATATTGGTGATTTCGAATCTGTTCAAAGTTTTGATTTTTCTACCCTATATACCACTTTGCCTCCTAATCATATTAAGAAAAAATTCACACACCTGATTAAATGGGCATTTAAAAAGTCGGAATACGAATATATATGTTCAACCAATTTTAGATCATTTTTAAGTAACAACAAACATAAGAACTACGTCAATTGGACCTGCTTTGATACTGATATAACTGCCCTTGAATTTTTACTAGATAACACTTTTGTTCGCTATGGAGATTCCGTATATCGTCAGGTTATCGGAATTCCCATGGGGACTAACTGTGCACCACTTATTGCGGACCTGTTTCTGTATTGTTATGACTAAAATCAGCAAAGACCCATCGAAACAACATCTGATTCAAAAATTTAATAACACTTTTAGATATTTAGATGATATATTGGCTCTCAATAATGACGACTTCAGTATCTACACTAAAGAGATTTGTCCTGCTGAACTGACTTTAAATAAAGCTAATACTAATAATGAACACTGCCCTTTCCTGGATCTTGATACCTATATCTTTAACGGGAAGCTTAATACCAAAATTTATGATAAAAGAGATGATTTTTCATTCCCTATTGTTAATTATCCATTTTTAGATGGTGACGATCCCTTGTCACCATCTTATGGTGTTTATATGCTCAATTTGTTCGATTCGCTCGTGTTTGTAACAATGTATTTGATTTCAACGAAAGAAATCTCTGTATTACTGAAAAATTATTACACCAGGGTTTTCGATATCACAAACTAGTCAAAACATTTACTAAATTTTATCATCGGTACAAGGACATCATTCGTAAATATAAATCAACATGTAGACATCTTATACGTTCAGGTATTTCACATCCAATATTTTATGGTAATATTCTTTACAAAGCACAAAAATGTCGGCATTCACCTCAAAAGTTAACTAAACCTTTAAACAGACTTATTCGGAAAGGATATAGTTACGATACTGTTGTCAGGTCATTAATGATTGCATATTTTGGTATTAATATTGATTCACTCATAGGGTCTTTGCACTATTATTCTAAAACCAGTTGTTGGCATGATACGGGTTATGTTCTTCTCATATATTTTATGATTGTATGATACTAAACTCCTAACGGGAGGGATTGTACTTGATTTTCATATGATGAAGACATAATCTTTCAATCAGTCTAATTGAGGTCTGGAGCTGGAATGTCAGTATCTGCTAGTAGTCTTTTGTTAATTTATGTATCATTGTCGTTTTGCTTAGTTTCTTTTGTTACCTATTCTGACATCGGACTCGGACTTCTTTGAAACTGAGTTTTAGTGTGTGTATTGCTATGTGTTTCTTTATTCTACATTGGCTAGAGGTATAGCGGGAGGGTTGAGATCTCACAAAACATGTTTAACCTCTGGCCTTTGTTAGTCTTGTATGTTTTTTAATTTTAGTTCATTTATATGTTTTGGAGTTTAGTGTGACGTCCATTTTCACTGAACTAGTACACAATTTTATTTAGGGGCCAGCTGAGGACCACCTCCGGGTGCGGGATTTTCTCGCTGCGTTGAAGACCAATTGGTGGCCTTCGGCTGTTGTCTGCTCTTTGGTCGGGTTGTTGTCTCTTTGACATATTCCCCATTTCCATTCTCAATTTTAAATATTATTTTAATACACATATGTACATTCACTGTTCTACAATCTGTCGATTTGACATTGCACAATGTTCTGTTTTTCTCTGACTGTTAATGCTGCGTCTTTACACTAAATCTATTGGATGTTGGATGTGTACTGATTGATATTTTAATCTTAGACACATGATTTTTATTAGTTGTTATTGGCTTTGAACTAGCGTTCAGTAACTGCGAGTACTCTCAGATCTGTACTGAGTGTCTTTTGTGTTTTTGTTAGAGTTTTTATGTGCTTTGTATCGATCTGATGTGTTAAACCCTATTCAACTGATTTTTATAGTTCTTATGTTGTATCGTTACACCACTGTCCCAGGTTAGGGAAGGTTTTGGCGCCAGCAAACATAATTAACCCGCCACATTCTGTATGCGCCAGTCCCAAGTCAGGAGCCTGTAATTAAGGGGTTGTAGTTTGTTGCTGTATATCATATTTGTTTTTCTTTTATTGTGTTGTACATATATCAGACCCTTAATTTTCTCGTTTGAATTGCTTTACATATGTCATTTCAGGGCCTTTAATAGCTTATTATGCGGTATTGGTTGTGTTCATTGTTGAAGGTCATAAGGTGACCTGTAGTTGTTGACTCCTATATCATTTGGTCTCTAGTGGAGAGTCGTCGCATTGACAATCATACCACATCTTCTTATTTCCATAAGGTATGTATATTTGGGCTCATAAACTTTGAAAGCGGCTTGTGTACGACATAACAGTTAACGGCACTTTTACAGCAAGTGGGAAACGGTAAAAAGATAAGAAATATCAATCTTAAAACAGCATATCCAACACTGCCTATCTCTTAATTGAAATCGAAATAATCACTAAAAGTCTTTAAATAAATGAAAACGTAAATCTCTCACCATAGATTCAAAAGGACCCCTATCAAAAGTCATGTTGCTGCACAGACTACAAGGCTGTCTGTAGTATAAATCAAAACATGTACAATATCACTCTCCGGTGAAGAGTTCATATCCGTTCCTTACATGTTCCGCAATACTACACTTAATATGTCATATTGAGTGTTTGGAATGGAATGGATATGATTTATGAGCCGGAGATTGGTACAATAACTCTTATAACATAATACAAGTTCGGTAGTTTTTTGGTCCGTTATATATTTTTCCAAATGTCCTTCTGATATTCGTTGTTGTTGGTGTATCCTACATTGTAAATTCTATTATGGTAACGAACAGTAAATTCGTTGTCCGAAAATAATTTGTTAAACTAAATTGTCGATAGTTACGCCAAGACCGGTTTCGATTTTATCATTTTTTAGAGGACGCCAAGTGATCAGGCCAATAGCTCAAGTATGCCCTTTGCACCGAGAGATTTAAGAACAAATACCAATTCTACCCATACAATAAAGTTGTTTAAGTCCATCATAATTGGTCTAGTTGTGTACACTCCTGAACCAAACTTTCCTTGCAGTGGGAAAACAAATGGTAAAATCAACATTAAAAACTGTACTAAAAGTGGCTTCATACAAAAACAAGACCAATGAAGGGTCTGGACTTGCGTCGCTGTATGTAATTGATTGAGGATACATGTATACTGGAGCATAACTTAGCATTCCCTTTCACTGACGCCAAGACAATTTCACGAAAATGTCCTTGTAAAAAGAAGACAATTTCAAATTATCGGCAAACAAGAAGTGGATATATCGCAGATTTTAAAAATTGCTTACTCGCTACAACTCAACATTGATAAAGATGTAGACCAAATATTAAATCATTCCGTTTCATAGAAGCAAAACAAACTTTGACGTAAGATTTCTTTCAGATCAACGGAAAGACAGACGGATGGACAGAATCGAGAGGTTACTAGGCCGGATTTTTTTCGGCGAAGCAGGTAAAAAAAGAACAGTAAAAGTACTGAAACAAATCACAATGGTCTGACAGTTACCGGTGTTCAGTAATAAGTTGTTGGTTGTGAACTATACGGTATTGGTTTTCTCATTGTCAAAGATCGTATGTTTGCCTATAATTACTTACATCCACTTCATTTGAACCATGGTGGATAGTTGTCTCATTATTGACAATCATACCACATCTCCTTACTTTTGTATTATTGGTTGGGAAGACGGACGAAGTCCATACTTAAATGGAAGAACAAGTATGTATCAGGTTGAAAGAAAAAAGTCTGTATTAGTTTCAATAGACGGAATTCAATAGATAAACATCTCATCATTATTTTTTTTATATGTTTTTGTTAACATAAACTACATTAATAAATTAAACGACCTCATCTGAATTCAAAAGAACAATTAAGTATATTTTTTTTACTATTATCATTATCATTTGTCTTTTAAGGGACTCTATTTATAACAATTTTATTATATCAAAGTTAATTTTCATGTTTAAAAACAAAGTTCGTGCGAAAGTATTATCAAAACCGGAATGGTTTGATTGTTCTGTTTCAGACAAAATCGGAAATTGGAAATAAAGTAACGTATAACATGAAAGTAACACAGTACTTTAAATCCTTCTTTTTAGATTCAGGGCACGCAAAACACAGTTAGATCACATATTTATGTTTTAATGTCACCGTTTAAGCAATGGGTCAGACTTGCCTGATTTTATTTTCTAATTGCTAATATTCTAATCATAGAATACAAATTCGAATACAAATTCTATGACATAAATTCACGCGATATCTGGTGGTAGGACAAATACATATGATTTTGAATCCAAAATCAGACGAAAGGAACAAAGATATGAAAATAAAAAATATAATACTTATAATTCTTACATTTCCCCGTGATTTTTAAACTTAAAATTGGTTGAAATGGTTGAAAACTTGTTTTGCAATGTTTACGGGAGCCTATTTTCCTACCGTAGAATTTGTTTTTTTGTTCTGAAGCGTACTAACATTTCAATATTAAAGGACACGCCCTAATTAAAGCAAGTTATGGGTCAACTCTTTGGGGTTCTAGGGAAGAGGTTTTATGAATGAATATGCTGGCCTGGTAACAACTGAAAAGGGATAATCTTGCCCAAGACAGTATGAATATAAATCTTCTGCCAATAAAATGCAAGAAATAATGAAATACAAAATAAAAACTAAATATTTGCGCGTCAACGCTACACAAATCAATAAGCCGGCTAAGTAAAAGGTGAAAATGAATATTCCGTCGGTGAAAAATTCACCTGTCTCAAAATTCAAAATAATATTCCTTTACCATTACAGAATTGGTATAGCCGTATGGTTTTAGATACATGTACAAAGGCAGTTAGATGTAGATATACTACTATCAAATGTGGTAAGGTATTCTCTTTCGTTTCAGTCTTTTGTTATTTAGAATTTGGTTGATTCCGTTAAATTCATTCTGATGCTTTAAGTTGTTGATCGTCATGGTAATGTCTATTTCAGGTTTATTTGTTTTACCACAAATCCATTTATTGAAGATTATTATGTTTACTAGTATTAGACAATTTTTGATAAACTTGTTCAATTAGTGTAAATTTTTATACCATCAACCTACTCTTTTTGAAAATAGGTTTCAGCTTGCAAGTCAATTTCCCACTAGTTTCAGAATCATATTCATATAATAAAATACAGATTACTGTGAAAATGTATTACACTACCTACAATTCCTTTTAGATGTGACCGAACAATGATCTTTGCAATGCTCTTGTGAATTCTAAATATCACAGCTCTCATTTTGATGTGAATTTAATGAGCTCCCAGTGGGCCTTATTAGACTGATACTTACATGTATTTTATCATATATTTGTATACAAATAGTGTCGTCTTGCCACTAGATTCCATCGTTGTTTCACTGGGAGTTTGCAATTAATTGCAAAACAGCAGTAATAAATTTTTTTTTTTGTTCTGAAAATAGGTTTGATCAATTTGTTCTGAAATATAGTTGAAACCATTTGTAAATTGAACAATATGTATTACTTTAAATTTCATTTTGTGTTTGGAAAAGAACACAGTTAATATAAATAGTTTTCTTATATCAAAATGATTAGAGATTATTGGGTTTTGTTGTAGTTAAAATCTTTAACCTTAGACAGTAATATAAAAGGTTTCCTTTCGCTTTTTCCTCTTCTTAAATTTTTCATCTTTTCATGATTGTTTCGGGTGTATTTTAGTTCAGTATAGCGCTTAGCCAACAATCCATTGCACTTCAGAAGAAATTTCAATTGGTATTTTTTCATTCCCCTCTAAACATCTATTTGTTCGTCTATTTGATAAAAAATAAAATAACAAAAATATATAACTCCAAGGAAAATTCAAAACGGAAAGTCCTTATCAAATGGCAAAATCAAAAGCTCAAACAACTGTCATATTCCTGACTTGGTACAGGCATTTCCTTAAGTAGAAAATGGTGGATTAAACCTGGTTTTGTAGCTAGCTAAACCTCTCACTTCTTTGACAGTCGCAAAGAATTCCATTATATTGACAACAATGTGTGAGCAAAACAAACATACATAATAGGTAAAAATTATAAACCTTTCCATCTAATCTATCTATCTTTCCGTTTAGTAGTTAATAATTCCAACATTCAAGATTATATAAAATATCCAATCCTGCCTCTGTTTCCAGTCCACATCTTACTGTATGCCTATTTATCAATTTCTGCATCAAATGGTTAGTTTAGAAATCTTGTCACAACAATATCATCTATAACCATATATCTAACATAATTTAGCTAATATATGAACTAGAAGTGTTTAAACAAAGCCATATCTGCAAAAGTTGTATGTATGAAGTTACCAGTCTGATGTATGCATTCACTAAAAGTTTTATAAATTGACTGCTTACATCTGTTTTTGCATACTTTCTAAGCACAGTTATTGTTTTCTTTACAAAAGACCTTTATAATAATAAAATCATAGCATTTACAGGTTAAATTATCTGTTTTATGACCAAGGGGTAGGCATTTTTCTCTATTTTTTCCCTGGGGCCTCAAATTTGCTAAATAATTCTGCTGTTTCTATGACTATGCAATATTTAGTACATATTTAGGATAGAACACACTATTGTTAGTTTTATTGAGGTATTTTTGTATTTCTAGCTTGTATCTTTTTATGCCGTGGTCACAAAAAAGCACATTCAGGAGTTACGGCTTACTTTTGGGTTATCGACAGGACAAAAACACCCCAGCGACAATATTTATCAAGGATCTATGAGTTTCAATGACTGCGAAGAGTATATGTGAGCACTTCTAAACAATTTAAATTACAAATATGCATATATTATGAATTTACTTTGCATTCAGGGCTTTAAGTAAACTATGCATTCTGTAAACTGTGAATTTATGCTGAGTCATCATAGTTGAGGCCCAGGTTTTTCTCAATCTTCATGAAATATTTATAAAACTTTATATTTGAGTTAATTTCATAAAAATCTCTGAGATAAACTAAATTTAGTGAAATTCTATATGTTCTCTTTTTTCACCCAATATAACAGAAAAGAAAACCAACTAGGGAACTTATTCACGAAGGTTCCGTAAAATTTTCAGTTGCGGAAGGTTTACGGATGGTTTACGGGTTTATTCCGCATCTAATTTGCAATGTTTACGCCATATTCACAGAGTGTACGCAAAAGGTGTTAGACCACCAATTCTCCCATTCCAATTTATAATGTATGTAAAAGTAGCCCTTCCCTGACAAAACAAAAGTGCTTTTGATGGCATTATTTACTTAAATAAACCAACAATTTGCAAAATTGAAACTTTTGGTGAAACAAAAATATATTTAGACCATTTGAGCTAAAATTAACTTTTCCATGAGTTTGCATTAAAAATTGAGGATTAATGCGCTCCATAGTATACTTATTTAAGATTTCCAGAAAATCAGGAATTATTTTTAGCAGTTGCCTTCAGAACGTCCGCTTTTCGCTACAAGACTTTATACATTGGTTGAAATTTGGCATGTAGAAAATTGATACATGTACAATTCAGGATATACCTGGTTTCTATGAATTTTAACTTAAGGTAAAATATTTAGGAAGCTATGGAAATTGAAAAAAAAGGTTGAACAGATAGCGATTTTGAATTGGTGGTCTGACATCCAAAGGTACCATAATTTTTCGCAATACTTTTGACGTCTAAATTTCATTAAATAAATGTTTTACTAAAATGTCTAGTATATTTCATATTTGAGTATTATAGCATACTTGTTGTTTTCTTTTTTTCTCATTCTAAGAAATAACGTTTTCTTCATTTTTCAGCCTAGTCGTTGTCTATCCCTCCAACATGGCAGCCAAAGGAAATAAATCCAACCCAATTAAGTCATGGGAAAACAATCTATAACCATTGTTTCCAATTACAGCATTTAGTTTAAATCTTTGTTACTTTACCAACGTATTAGAACTTTGTACCGACCTACGAAAGACATGATAAAAATATCGCTTTTTCAAAAATTTAAGACTTCAGATTTGTAAAAGATTTATTTGCATAATTCTACATTTCTCTTTATGTTACTGGTAAACATATTAACTTAAAATTTGTAATTGTTGTATTTAAAGTAATGCATGTATTGACCAAAACTTCCTAATATTTAGTTAGTATGTATACAACGCAAAATTACCAAATATAAGAAAGGCCAACTAACGATTTTTTTAAATATGATTATTTCTATAAAAAAATCCAATTGTATATTAGTATGAATAATTGTTGTACTTCATTCCAATGAAACGTTAACTATACGACTTGTGTAGATAAAATGTATATGATATATTTCATTATGTATATTTATTTACATTTAACAAAACAGTAACAATGATAAAAATCTACAAAGTCCCTAAAACAATAATAAATAAACATGACTAGAATATCATTTCAAACGTCACCCGAATAAGAAGAAAATTTACAGAAAAAGCATTTCCATGACTTAAAAAAGTATAACAATTGTATAATTCGAGCATGGCTATAGCATGTTATTACATTTCGCGAAGAACAATACTTAATAATACTAAAACAATTGTAAACATAACAATGCACATTGCTAATCACTATCGAAGATACATTTATAGAAAAATGGTATGAATATCTCGTCTCCAAAAGTCCTTAAATAGAACACTCAAAGAGTTCTAGATTGGAACACCCTTTTTAGTCATCACAATTCTCAACCTTCACTTAATACTGTTTAAAAAACAGGACTACAGACACCGGTTATCATCAATCATGAACATGAAACCAACAGATAAGCTCATCTTGGACAATCTATCAACCGAACTATTGTTAAACAAACTAGATCTACTAACATCGAGACCAACAAATTTAAGCAGATCTGACAGAATTCAATGTCACTAATCTGTTTTTGATGTGATCTAAACATTAAAAAGAAAAGTAAATATTAAGTTATTACCAGAAATGACAAAATCCACGCGACGACCTCTTGAAATTATGACCGAGAGAAATTGTGCATATGGTCAAGTATCTAAGAATTTGAAAGATTTCTAATCAAACTCAAGTATGTAGATTTGGTATGTTATTTCTCTTTTTCCAAAAAAAGTTACATGCTCTTACAGACTACGATTAAGGTGGTTTATTAGTACTAATGGTTAAGTAGTATTTCTTTTCTTGATCGTTCTTGAATACTCAAAATATAAACAAAACAGCCTTATTGTATTTGCTATCATTATCCGAAGGTCTTAACAAGTTCTACGTACTTAACATATAGCTAGCTACAGTGCGATCTTTTCTGTATTCTAGAGTGAAATTGTAATATACCCGGAAAGAAATTATAACTTAGTGTTTATAACAGTAACACATTCAGATTGAACATAAAAAATTACATAGCAAGCGTCGTTGTTAATAAAAATAATAATAATAATAAACTGTCCGAGAAAACGTGTTTGTTTAAATTGTGTAATATTCCTAGGAGAAGTTTTTCTCATAAATCACGGTCCTCACTTAAATATTTGTCCCTAGATTCAACTTGTACTAATTCTTCTCTTGTTTCATACATTGGTCCATCGAATGAAAATTGCCCAAATGAAGACTGTGATGGATGGTCTTTGCGGCCATATTGTTCTTTTGAATAATTTGATGAATTGAAGCCTGTGTGTCCATTTCCAACATTTCCGTTCATTGCTATAACTCCGTTGTTTGGTCCTTTGTAATCAGATGTTTGTTCCTGAAAAGCACCGTACGACAAGAACTTTCCGGTTGTGTCCGGTTTTAGTGTATCTTCCGGTCTCCATGTATCTTCTCCATGCGGTTCTGCCCAGTGTTGTTGTTCCCCGGATGCAAATATTCCGTAGAATGTTATACCAAGAAAATGAACTACGCTGGCTATAATGAAGACATTTTGCCACTCATCTGCAGTCTGTAAAAATGATTGAGATATTGTCAACATACTAATACATAACAAATGTGTAAACAATATATTTTAATTATATACACAACATATCATTTCATTCATATGTAAAACAAAATCATTTTATGTAGCACGACAAAACTCAATGATAACTTTTGATTTTTATAATTTTTTCAAGATTTATCATTGATTTATAGTGATTTAAAGCCGATTCAGCACACATCCGTTATGTATGTAGCGATAAAAGAATTGTTTATAAGAAATATGTAGCCTTAAGTCGTTGTTTAAACGACATGACTTGAAAAAATACATAGTAAAACAAAATTTAAAACATGAATCATAAAACAGTACAGCCAAACAAGCAAAACATGTCTTTGTATCTATGAAGATTTTGGGTAAGGTTATAAGTAATTTCTGGTAACGAATGTCCTGACTTAATAACTTACCAGAGTTGCATAACTTACGAAAATGTTTGTTCAATGAAATCTATAATTTCACTACAGACACGGACACAGCAAATGATATATAAACATCGTATGATTGGGCCAATGGAAATCTCCGTCCGAAAAAAAAAAAAAAAAAAAAACAAGAAGGAACGAAAAATTTTTCCTTTGGTCGTAAACTTTTGTATAGAGTTTTCAGTGTGAAACCGAAATATTCGAATCTAGGAAATGGCAGTTATAACTGTTTATTTTAAATTTGATCGGGTAAAAAGTTAAATCACAAAAAAACTGAACTCCGAGGAAAATTCAAAACGGACAGTCCCTAATCAAATAGCAAAATCAAAAGCACAAACATATCAAACGAATGGACAACAACTGTCATATTCCTGACTTGGTACAGGCATTTTCTTATGTAAATGTCCGGAGTATGTTTGAAGAATGCATGATTATTTCAAGCAAAAAGGATTATCAAGGTAACAGCAAGTTTTATTACCTGCGTTATTATTTTTATATCTACTTATCATTGTTTATTTAAGGTAAATTATACTTTATAATTAACTTGATTACAAAACTAATAAAAACCTACTGTTCAAGTTAGTCTGGATCAGATTTCTTCATGTATTGAAATATGTGGACAGAAAACAAAAACATTTTAGTATACTGAATTACAGTATAAAAGAACATAGTCAAAGAATCATTGAACTTTGGGCTTTATCTGACCAACAGTTAATTAAATTATTGACAAGAAAGAGACGTGACACAACGCTTATTGACGCATTTTGACTTGTCCTCAATTATCTGATGGGTAAATGAATGAATAATGAGTTTTTTATTATAAAATGATCAACATCAGTCTGGACTAATTGTTTTGATGAACTTACCTAATTGACTTCATCAAGGTCCATTTATATTCATAAACATTTATAGTCGCGGTCATTATATTCAATAATGTCCATTCAAAAGCATCCGTAGTTGTCATATGTTAATGTCCGGTTTTTCAAAGAATTCAGGGACAAATGTGACTTATGGTAAAGCAAACTTTTATTAGATTAAAAAGAATATATCCTCGGGATTAAAGCAGTTATTTTGTCTGATTACAGTATATTTCGTACATTAGCAAATTTAGCAGTCTTTAAACTGACTGCTATCAGAGACAAAAATTACATTATGCGTTCATAGTGTTCTTTTGAGTTAAATTCATCAGGAACGGTTATGTGCAAAAGCAAGATCTCCCAAATGAATACGAGAACTGTTATATTGACCATAAAGCATTTCCATGATTATCCTCCAAATATGCATAGATGCATTTGTAGAGTATAAACATACAAAATTATCAAAACAGCATAAACTAATGTCAACTTTGCCGTATGAATTTGGAACCTTAGTTTCAGTAACTAACAGTCAATAATCTGAGAATGTATGAATTATATCATTTCAGTGACAAAAAAATGAAGATACATAACCAATGTTACCCTCAAGGTAAGTTTGATATAAAAGATGTTAGCCCAATGACACAAAATGGAAAATCTTACAGACCCACTGTATGTGTATTCGAAAAGAATTTTGCACATGCCTTCATTAACAGAAAACGTTAAATACATTAAATCAGATTCTGCAATAATCAGATTTAGCTGTTTATCTTTTAACTAGAAATAAAGGAAAAGACAAGACACGAAGAACTAGATCGGAGAACGAAATAACAAAAGTAATTTGTCTTGGTGACAACATCAGTCAGCAGATAACCAATATAGATAAAATAATGAATCTTACCCCCTTTTTAGTTAACAGCTCGGTTACAACTGGACACAACATTCCTGCAAGTGTACCAATCCCATTTGATAGACCCATCAAAATGGAAGCATAACGTGGTGCTAAGTCAAGGTGGTTTACGTTGAAACCTGAAAAATGCAGTACATGTAAGAGGACGATAATTTGATTTCCGTGGGGTGGGGTATCAGATCTGTTTTGGCAGACGAAATATTCATGTTCACCTGTTTCTAGGCCGCCATATCTTTTTCGCTTTAGAACACAATTGTTTCATGCATTTGTGGGGCAGAATATTTATTTTCATTATGCATTTGACAGTGCTATATATTTGCAGTTCTTATCAGTCCAGAATAATCATATCTAAAGTCCTTCTGCTCCCAGGAAAACAAATGGTTGAAATTTGAATGTATTTACGATTCTTTTGGAGTTCATGTTATGCCCTCATTTTTTGTTTACGATGTACAAGAATTGAACATCAATAAACGACTGTCGCCTTAATTCATACAATGAGTAAACAATCGATAATATGTCATCAATTTATTCATTTTTTTACATATTGATATCGTGTGATTTAAAAAAATGTATTGGATAGAACCATAATTCGTCGGTATATTGTAATTTATAATTATTTTAACTCTTTGTATTGAAATTGTCAAACTTACGAAAAAGACATAATTATAACCACTGTCTATTTTAATTATTATAACAGGTTTTGTTTGTAGATAAAATGCTGTGTCATCATTATCATCTGATAAAAATCTTCCCGAGCACACTCAGTAATTCAATTCCATAAAGTTTTTTAAACTTTATAATATACTTTTATAGCCATCATATTTCACAATGATATGAACTTTTATTGGTTTGTTTCCAATTAAAAAGACATTAAATGCTCGATTCTGTGACAATCGATGAGACAATTCTATGAAGTAACTATTTACTGAAATCATTACATTTGTTGGAAAGGCTTTTGATTAGACTAAAGTCCGTTGCAAATATTGATAAGTCATTCTCATTATGTGACACGTACCTGAAATAGCAAAACCACTCGATCCAACAGCTAATGTCAAACATACCATTGCTCCAGTTTTATCACGCGCGAAAGCAACACCCAAGAGAAAACAAGCTTCTAGTCCGAAGCCTGAAAAATAAGATTATAACCAATTTTATACGAGTGTTCTGAATGAAACTTAAAAGGTTTTGAAAACTTAACATAAAGGTTCATACACAAAGGTATTGACTTTAATACATAAACGAGAAATGCGATTAAATAATTTGCATTGCATTTATTGATTTTTATTATGCATTTCATTTTTATATGCAAAATTTGCTAAAAAGATAATAAATGGGCTGTTTTCTGCTCTTTGGTCGGGTTATTGTCTCTTTGATGCATTCCCCGTTTCTATTCTCAAGTTTAATAATTATTCCATATCAGCCTCATTTCCTGGTGTGCTATATCAACTGGCAATATGAAGCACATTTCCCCCTCGAGGGTCATCCACTTAGCTGTGCCATACGTATAAATACTTAACAACATTTAGTGTCTTTCAGTCGGAATGGGGATGTTAAATCTTTTGCCACGTGTATTAAAAGACACATATTCTCTACAAGTTTAAGAGCCCTTGCAACACATCTTTGAGGGTCTCTTGTTTGACCTTGTTCAACGTAGCCACATTTTCTGTGTCAGTCCAAAATTTTGTTTTGAAAAAAAAAAATATGCCTTATTCATATATTTGCATACACTTATTTACTTTTACTTCATCATCACATACGGAAAATGGAAAAGGACACACCAGATTGCACAGCATTTGGTAAAATCATCATGTATACTTTTCTATTTACAGCTCAATTTAAATACACAAACTGGCTACATGCAGTCTTTGGTCTTTAATCTATCGTTACTACTGAAAATGTTTCCATCACGTACAATGGCGACACAAATCTGTAGTTTCCTATACATATAGCATCTATCTCATCTCTATTGTTAGATATAATTCCTTTTGATTAAATAGTCTTACCTCCACAATTGAATATTTTTCTGACAGTAGTAGTGGTAAGATGTCTTTTTCGTAAATTATCTGCTATTTGTCCACCAATAGGCACGATAATAGCCATAACTAAATGAGGTAGTGCCGACAGAATACCACTCTAAAAGATGATGACGAAAATAAAATACATTTAAGTATAGCTTCAATAGTGTTTTAAAAGTGTGAGTTCTTACAATACTAGGTTTTTAAAGCATAAGTTTGACGAATCTAAGAGTACATGAACAGAGTATTTACTGATGTTAGTTATTGGAAATGTATTTTTAAATTTAATTATCCAAAATGGTGACATGCTTCAATACAATACTCATGAGTATGTTTTTGAAGTAGAGTCTCAGTTAGTTATATGTAATTTTTTATCCGTTTCACGAATAGATAGTATTATGACTGAAAATACTGAAAAAACCATAGTAAAGCCTTTAACACGGAGCAAGATCTCACAACTCACAGCTACATCAAGACGGTTCCTAGCACCGGTTTGACCGAACTCTTTTATGCTGAAAACGTCTCATATATGCATTGAAGAAAAAGAAGGGGGGGGTAATATTTACAAACCGGGGAAACTAAATCTTCATATGAGTTATTTACGGACTGATTCACACCACAGATTACCGATTTTTAACAATATAAAAAATGTTTTAAATAAATTTTTAAGAAACGCAAACGAACCTGAAGGGCATGGGGAGAACATGAATCGTCATATGAATTGTAAAAATAATTTGCAGATCCATTTATCATTAATGACTCTTTCCAAAGAAATTATGTTTTTACCGAGCATTAAATAATATGATATTTATAGTAATAGAAAAACTGTCAATTTGTACTTGAAAATGCGTTAATGTGCTTCATTTGGTCTTTAAACTATTTTGGATTCGAGCGTCACTGATGAGTCTTTTGAAGATGAAACGCACGTCTGGCGTACAAAAATAAAAAGCCTGGTAATTTGATGAGTGTTGTTATTGTTTATTTTACAAGTTACAACCTGTAAAGATGTTGATCTTTAAGGTAAGGTAAACAGCAGTGTTATTTGTATTGTTAAGTATGGTACGTTCAATACAAAATATAAATAAGATATTTAATTACAAAAACCGAAAAATCAAAATAGGTTATATTTCCGAATTGAAAACATCATTATAGATGCAGAAATGCTATTTTCAAAATGCAGAGACATGTACACTTCACGGTCTTATTTTTATAAAAACATTTACCGAGAAAATACATATTTCGACCGGTTTCCCGATGAACACGTTAATACAAATACATTTTGTTTACCTTCAAACAAGCATGCAATTCTAAACAGTATATACATGTTCGTTTTGTGTCACAAATCATTGTTAGTTCAAATAAGTTCTGCTTATTTTCAGACAGTTATTTCATATTTTGCTCATCTTTTGGTAAGATATGTCAAGGCCAGGACACGATCCCTACAATACACTTTTCTTTTTACCACCGATGAATGGGTTATGTATTTAGGCTAGTCACCAGGTACTTTTAGCTAATTACTTATTAATTAGTCAAAAGGATGAAGGATTTGAATTCATCTACTTTCGTAAGTACAGTAGTGCGAGAAAGCTTAACAAAAAGCTCCAGAATCGGATTAGGGGTAAAACAATAAGATCCGGAATCGGATCAGGAGAAAAAATGTAATGATGGCATTAATTTTCGTTATGCTATTGCACGAATTACATTCTTGATATAGTGATTAATAGGTGAGTTTAATTTCATATGACAAGCAAATGAAAACAGACAAGGTTATAAACTGATTAGGTGCTGGCGAAATGGAATTTTAATCAAATAAATGGTAGACTGATTAGGTTCCGGTAACTTTGCTCTTAAAACTGGTAACAAAAGTTATAAAATATTAAGATTGATCTTAGAACAATAGATAGCATGATAAATGAGGTGCCAATAAAGAAGTCCTCAAAACTGACATACTCATCCTTCAAATGAACATTTACTGGAGTTATTCAGTATCAAAGTCATTCAGTATCACTTATGACATTTGCAGAAAGGCAACCTATATATTTTTACTGACATGTAGTTTAATAACAACACAATCGACGTGCACTCAAGATCAAACTGAAGGATAGATATACATTTACCCAATATAATAATTATTATTGTATGTATAACTAATATCGTTTTTGTTGTCAATATAATGGAATGCTATATGACTGTCATACAAGTTACAGGTTTAGCTAGCTATAAAACTACGTTTAATCCACCATTTTCTACATAAGGAAATGCCTGTACTAAGTCAGGAATATGACAGTTGTTTTCCATTTGTTTGATGTGTTTGAGCTTTTGATTTTGCCACTGAATAAGGGACTTTCCGTTTTGAATTTTCCTTGGAGTTCGGTATTTTTGTTATTTTTCCCACTAGAACTTTATTTTTTTTTCTTGCTCATTTATTTGATTTTATTTCCTAGTCTCATCTTTTTGTTAAAATCATTCGTTTCTTTCTTGTTGTCTCTTTACTTTGGCCTTGCCTTAATTTTCTTTTTGTGTTTATGACTTTCATCATCTTCAAAACATGTAAATGTTGAAGTCATATCTATCGGATTGTGATAAGATTCTCTTTGTGTACCTTTAACAATTTTATAGCGTTACCTGTGCTATTTTATTACATTTACCTTGGCAACATCGTCATGAAAAACTTCTTTGAAATACATAGGCTGACTAATAATAAGCAGATAAAATGTCCAACTTCTACAGAAATTAGCTACGTTTATGGCATATACTGGCATGGATGTAAAAAAGCTTAACCATGGAGTTCTCATATTCTAGAAAAAAAAGAGAAATATAATAAAAAGTATTGAACCACACAAATTTGCTTTATATAACTTGATTGTTAGTGTTTTTAAACTGTACGGTAATATAACTTTACTGTTGCTTGTCATTTCATAAATAAATATATTTTATTTTACTTTAAGTTAAAACATCATCATCTGCATGAGTGGCGAAAGATACCAAAGGGACATTCAAAAACAAACTACTCAAGTAAATTTTCAAAAATTGTTCTGATGCTAATGTTTTAGTTTCACGCATACCTTTTGGTGTCATTTAAATTAAATGAGTTGTCCCTTTGTGTGTTTTCAAAACTAGGTTTATTATAGATTATTCATTTCTTAAAACTATATCTATCGTCACGCGTGGTATTATTATGAAATTTAATTTGATTACGAATGAAACCTTGCGCTATCATTTGAAATAATTGCTAAGCAGTAGTATAATTGCGAAATTCATTTATAATGTAATTGAATTTTGCACTTTTCAGACTTCAAATTTGTCAAAAGCAATTATCTGGTATAATGTCGTTAGAATTATTGTCATTTCGAAATCCTTAATACAAAACAAGAACAGTTTCAAAAAGCCATACTAATGCATGCTAAAATGCTTAGATTTTCAATAATGCCATAAAAATCCACTTAATTGAGATCCACAATCATTTTCTTAGATCCGAAATTATAGACAATTTGAGGTTACCAAATGAATGCAATTGGTAAAACTATTTTTGTCAATATGCTTATCAAAATTATTGTACTGACATCATGCCAATACTAGCAAACGATTGGGTTCATTGCTGTACTTGGCACAACTTTTCTGGATTTTTGGTTGTTAATGCTTTTCAACTTCGTATTTGTTTTGGCCTTCCAACTATTTTGATTCGAGCGCCACTGATGAGTCACGTGCAGACGAAACGCGCGTCTGGCGTACCAAATTAAAAGCCTGGTATCTTTGATGAGTTTTTATAGAATTGGATGGTTAGAACATTAACAGTGTTTCTTTTTATTCCTACAAATAAGTATATATCGTAGCATTCTTTCTAATTATCAAAACAGTGATGACAATTGAAATAAACAAAAAGATACCTATAGCATGTAATTACTGTTTTTTCTCCACTAATTTGTGAATACATAAAAATCAAAACGTCTTGTTTTCTTCATCTTTTACACATTTGTATACTCCTTCTTTGAAAAACTTGTATTTGAAAACCATAGTTTGAATCTTGTATATTAAGATAATAATTAGATAAATTTTCATTTTTGCATATTTTTAGAATATAGATAGATACCAGAAGAAATTTATGAGATTTTGTCCAATCTTTTTCAGTTATTTGAAGTTTCTTTTTTCCAAGTAATTCTGTTTTTAAAAAAAACATGCAGTTACATGTATATTCCGAATTGCATACCAAAACGTGTAGCGTTTACTCTTATGAAAAGAAAACAGACTATCTAAGGCTGAGAAAAAATGTTTAAAGTCTCCCATTGAATATTATTCATATACTTTACTTAAGATAAGACTTAATTAATTAAATCAACTTGACGAACAATTCCATATGTGTCCCTCTTTGTTGTGGAGTGTTCTCGATTGTGTTTAAAGCAAAATGTATTGGACGACTTTCCTAATGGTGGAACCTAATCAAATCAAAATACTATTGATGGCAACATAAAACTCTTTAATGTCATGAATAGACATTATACTAACTCATTGTATTCCTAGATATTTGCCAGACACCGAGTGATAAAATCGGAAAAGAACGGGATTATTTAATTATCAATCGATTCGAAAGATAGAAATTCTATAACAAAACATCCGAGAACTGGAATATGTAATGTTTAATTTTTACAGTAGGTTGTTGTCGTGTCAGCTCTGTTTTAAAGAACAGGAAAGATAAATGTCTTGTTATTCAGATTATATTAGAGTTCCCTATAGATCAAACGATAGACAAATCTTGTCAAAACTCGTAAAGAGAATAAAGTAAAAATTAGATTTGAGAATTGAACTAGGTTCTAAGACTCACTTTGTTTGTTAAAGATGAACTTTCACCTATGGATGTTTCAATATAAATAAGTTCCTCTTGAGATATATAAGGATTACACGCTGGCCTTTCAAATGAAAAGAACCAAAAAATTATAGCCCATATGATACCCATAGCACCTGTAAAAAGAAAATTAAAAGATTCATATCAAAGCCATTATGATACCATTAGCACTTGTACAAAGAAAAAAGGTCCAAATTATATAGCTTTTATAATACTCTTAGCACCTGTAAAAAATCAATACAATAGTTGAGCATATAATACACAAGGTACCTATTGAAAAGGAAAAAGGTCTATCCTATAGCCAATTTGATCCGTAGTATAGTCTATATAATACCCGAAACACTTGTGAAAAAAAAAAGATATTTAGTAAAGTCCTCATGTCACCAACTGTACCTAACGCAAAGAAAATATTCATTTTTTCTGCTGTTTAGTCGGGTTACTGTCTCTTTGACACATTCCCTGTTTCCATTCTCAATTTTATTAAAGCCCAAAACACATGTAAAACAGAAAAAAAAACTCATTTTATTGGCCATATGATTTCAACTGCGACTGAAACATAGAAAGAAATCCATTTTATAGACCAAACGATACAAATAAGAAAAAAAATCCATATTACATGTAAGTAGATGTGAAAATAAGAACACTATTTATCTTATAGTCCATATGATTCCAATATAACCTTCATAAAGAAAACTATCTATCTTATAGCCCATATGATTCCAATATAACCTTCTAAAAGAAAAGATCGATATTTTGCAATCTTGAACATTTTAAGAAAGTACTAATACGTATACGATACGACCATTAATTTAAGTTAAGTGTAGTCAATATTCATCATTTTATATCATACAATGGACTGTGTCATAAGAATATTAACTGCGATTATTCGATGGTAGCAATAGAGAAAAAGCTACACACAAAATTAAATAATCTCATATTGCAAAATTCAAAATTAATTAATCATCTGTAGCAGCTGTTATAGTCCTTCAATAGTTGGTTGTTTTCATCTTAAATTTTAAGATGCTTGAAAATCACTAAGCAGAGCTGGCAGTTAGTTGCCAACTACTTCTATGTGGCTCTCTTTGAAAAAAACACCCCAAAAGAAGCGGTATTATATGCATATCAATTGTATTTTATAGATACCTGGAAGTTTAGAACATTTGTAATTCTCATTAGACGGTTTGGATTTTTTTTTATGCTCCTGAAAAGTTTTCAAAACATGTATAATGTACTTTTGGTCTTAAACGTATTTTAGGAAATAATTGTCTCAACGTTTTCCACGGGCGGACTTGGATTCCAAAAGTTTAAAGTTTAACCAAAATCAACAGAATAATAATAAGAACAAATAGTTACCAAACACATAGAATCCTGACTGCCAACCAAAATTCTTTGTTAATATACCAGACAGGGGCATTCCCAAAACTGCACCAGCGTAAGAACCTGTAGGTAAACATATTTATATGTCTTTATCAAATAGATTTCGATACACTTTTATTAATTATGAAATTATTATAGGATCTTTAGATATCGATCACCTCATTCTTTGTATAATTGTAGGAAATAGAAATTACATCTTTCTTTTGAAATGTCTTGTAAGGCTAGTAAAGCGAGTCTGTATATATTTTTGTTCATTATAGTACAATCTGAATTTAAACATAGTTATACAGGTATACCCGCTTCATATGCTACTGATTGTTTCGCGCATTCGATTATGTATGTAATTCAATTATAAGAAAAGACTCTTTATATTTACTGAAGTGTGACTAATAGTATTGATAGTTTATACCCATAACTTTATACTTACCACAGAATGATATGGTTGCCAATTTGGAACGTTCTAGTGGAGGAGCCCAATGCCGCCAAATACCATGACATGCTGGATATGTGACTCCCTATTGAAATATAATAATTTTAATGCAAAAATAAACTGAACTGATTTATAAAATTTCTCATCTATTGTGATTTTCATTAGGAAATGTAAGTGTCATGAATACTTGTTATGACAAAAAAAAAATATATAAATCAATTGCTTTAAAAAAGCAATTGTAAACGGTCTTTCCCCTTTGAAACATGATTGATGGCTATGTTTGTTTGTTCGTTTGTTTGTTTGTTTGTTTTATTTGTTCAATGAATGTCTTAACGTCTACCAGTCAATTGTTCACATAACAAGGAGAAAAAAAAAAAACGAGTAAAAGAAAGAAACAAGTTAATAACACCTCATTAAATAAAAAGACGGGCGGGACCCAAGTTCACATTTTCATACAAGGGTCCACATTCTTGACTTGGTTAAGTTTCTATATTTAGATTGGAAAGTTTTTATTCTATTTCAGGTCCCGCGCGCGTCTCTCGCGCCAGATTGTGACGTCACGAGGCTGGTTCATATTAGCGAAAACTTCGCATACGTCTATCTTTTTTAGGTGGAGATGTTGGACAGACAACATGTATATCGACGGAATAAAATAAAACGTATTTCTTTTTTCACTGTAGGTCATTGATGTGTTGATCGGAGTTCACGAGCAGTGCATGCTTTTGATTTAATTGATCCTGTGTACTTTTAAAACACGTTTATCGATTATTTTCATACAATGTACATTTTTCAGCAGCAGTTTGTAAAACAGTAATCTAGGAGCAAACATTTGATTGTAGGATTTCACTGATATTTACGGAGCTCGAAAGCGATTTTTACGGCATTGAAATTTGTTTTCTCTACGAAAATTCTTGGGAGGTAGCTGCACAACGTTGTCGTAGTTAGATGAAATACATGTATACCCTGGTGGCTGCAAAGTTTGGGGTCAATTGAACATGCAATTTTAGTGCAGTAGCGCACACAAGAATTTGGTCAATGTTTTCCGAGAAGAATTGTAATAACAATATTAAAAACCAGTTGTTCAGAGAACAATTGAAGGTCTTTCCACCAAAAAACCATGTATTTTGATATGAAAATATTACAATCGAGTTTAAAATGTCATTTCCAGTGTCAGATGATAGCTAACTGTGCGCTGATTCCAAAAAATTATGGTTTCTATAGACTTTTGTTTGAAATAAGGGAGATAATTTGTTACTTCAGGTTTAAAAAATGTCACTTCCGGTATAATATGATAGTTTACTTGACACTGGTTCCAAAAATATATGGTTCTATATACTTTTACATTAAATAAGTACAAAAAGTAGTTATTTCCGGTTCACACAAGGTCACTCCTGGTTGGCTTTTTCAAGGTTATATGGCTTGCAACAAAATGCAAGAAGTCCCATGGCTCTATCATTTATAAATATAAAGTTAGAGCAAAGGTCAGTCTAGAACGTCAAATTTACCTATGACCTTGACCTAAATTTCAAGGTCATAAAGTAAGGACCTCAAATTAAAAGATCATAGGTCTCTTCTATATATGGTAAGAGAGTTATATAACCATACAGCTAGTTTTAAATATGAGATTGGAGAAAACTCCCATTTTATGTCAACGTACCCGTTCAACCAAAATGTATTTTGTTACGACATGTCGCATATAACAATTTAGTAAAGATATTTTGTCGATATCTTATACGGCTTCTGATAATAAGTAATAACAAGCCAAAATCAAAATTTAGAACATTACCTTGATCTTTAACCTTGACCTCATTTTTCTTTTAGTGAACCATGGACCTCAAATCAAAACACCCTAGGTCTCTATCACTTATGGTTTACAAGTTACAAATACATATCACTTATTTCAAATACATAAGAGAGAATAACTCTCAAATGGAGTCTTCGTAAGACTTCGGTCAAAATAAAATGTAACATTCTGAGGATATAATGAGCAATTTGGAAAAAATAAATTTGTCGCTTTCTTTTACGGTTGCGAAGGAGATCTCATAAAAGTGTTCGGTTCAGTTTCAAAAGCGTATACACTGTATGATATGATATAAAAAAAAATCTAAGCGACATCTTTTGAAACAAAAATACAGCGTAAGAAAAAAAATAGGCGGAAGAAAAAAAAAAAAAAAAAATCAGAACAAAACTCCACGGAAATGTGGAAAGACCTAATAATAATAATAATAATAATAATAATAATAATAGTAATTGAAGAAACTTTTTTTAATATGATTTACACAATATTTCAATATGAAGCAACGAATTTGTCAAATTGAAGTATTTTACAAAGAAAATTAAATTTTTGTCTCGCATTTGAAAATAAACGTTAATCGCAGTGTCAGTCATTTACAAAAGACATTCGCGTTGTAACAAACGCTTTATTATAACATTATAGAAGGGAAAATTTTCAGGAAAGTATAATGAAAAAGGATAATTTGTTTCTCAAATCACATGAATCCCTTTAGATTTCTTTCCTTTTAAACTTTAAATTCCAAGATTAATCTATTGTGCAACTCGATCTTTTTTGTTGAACGTGGTAACAAATAAATGAATCTGAGCTAAATTATAATGGGAAAATAAATTAAGATATTACATAATGAAAATTGAATTGTCTCTAATACGATTTGGCCCTTTTATAATTCAGGTCATGATATCCAATAGCGATAAAAGATGCATCATTTTATTCGCAGTGTTAATTTAACGCGTTGCTTTAATGAAGAGTAAATTACAACCGACACGTCTGTAGTTAATTAAAATTGAATTAAAATGCAATCAAGCTGGAACACTGTTTTCAAATAACGTCAAACTGACACACAGTTTAAATAATTTGAAACGATAAAAGCAGTAGAAGCAACATTTTCAATAGAAATAAAGGAAAGCACGTGACACAACAACAATAAATGTAGTATCCCGCTCATTTTACATAGAAATTAATTTTACCAAACTGTTACAAAGCTGCCGACGGAAAAAGCAAACTAATAATTGATTATAATAAAATGCTCAAACGTATATAGCGTTCCTGGATTTTAATATAATCTTTGTAATCCTAATCCGAAATGAGTTGTCTTTCAAAGGAAAGATTGATGGCTGCAAATTAATCTTGCTCTTATTCATACAATAAACTGAACACGCTTTTCTAATGGGAAAGCATCAAGCATTCAAATGGAATAAATAACAGAGGTGAAAAATGTAATTTTAATATCCCTTTGAAGCCTTTATACTAGACTGAATAACAATATCTCAGAAATGGAAAGAAACCGACAGCATTTCTTCTTTATACACGTTGTGGTCATTTAATCATGGAACAACAAATCTATTATAGCGCAGCACAAATGATGTAAAGGGACAACCAGATCATATTGATTGAAATATTGCTTATTGTTCATTCCCTTAATAAATTAGCATACATGAATATTAAATACCAGTCTTAATACCATTGTTTCGGAGTGAAGTGCTTTTCTTCTACTGTTTTTTTTAATATGTTCTTTTATGTATTTATTTTAAATTGTAATAAGTTTATCAGTTGTTGTGACCATAAGTTGAACTCTAGATTTTAAAAAATTTAATTGCAATAGGTTGCTGTGAAAGAAAGGCAGGAGATACCAATGGAATATTTAAATTCTTAAGTCGAAGACAGTGAAACTGTCCACGTCATGGCAAAACACAAAAACAGAAGAAAGACCAACAACTACTACAAAACACAACATAGACAGCTAAAGACTGAGCAAAACACAAAAACAGAAGAAAAGACAAACAACTACTACAAAACACAACAAAGACAGTTAAAGACTGAGCAAAACACAAAAACAGAAGAAAGACAAACAACTACCACAAAACACAACATAGACAACTAAAGACTGAGCAAAACACAAAACAGAAGAAAAGACAAACAACTACCACAAAACACAACATAGACAACTAAAGACTGAGCAAAACACAAAACAGAAGAAAGACAAACAACTACTACAAAACACAAAGACAGAAGAAAAGACAAACAACTACCACAAAACACAACATAGACAACTAAAGACTGAGCAAAACACAAAACAGAAGAAAGACAAACAACTACTACAAAACACAAAGACAGAAGAAAAGACAAACAACTACCACAAAACACAACATAGACAACTAAAGACTGAGCAAAACACAAAACAGAAGAAAGACAAACAACTACTACAAAACACAAAGACAGAAGAAAAGACAAACAACTACTACAAAACACAACATAGACAGCTAAAGACTGAGCAAAACACAAAAACAGAAGAAAAGACAAACAACTACCACAAAACACAACATAGACAACTAAAGACTGAGCAAAACACAAAAACAGAAGAAAAGACAAACAACTACTACAAAACACAAAGACAGAAGAAAAGACAAACAACTACTACAAAACACAACATAGACAGCTAAAGACTGAGCAAAACACAAAAACAGAAGAAAAGACAAATAACTACTACAAAACACAACATAGACAACTAAAGACTGAGCAAAACATAAAAACAGAAAGAAAGACAAACAACTACTACAAAACACAAAAACAGAAGAAAAGACAAACAACTACTACAAAACACAAAAACAGAAGAAAAGACAAAAAACTACTACAAAACACAAAAACAGAAGAAAAGACAAACAAGTACTACAAAACACAACATAGACAGCTAAAGACTGAGCAAAACGAACCCAAGAAAAACCGGTGGCGATCTCAGGTGACTCATCAGCGTATATCTCTTTTATATTTATTAAATTTTAAATTGATTGTCACTTTTCGTTGGAGCCTGAATGGTATCAATTAGAATTTGAATGGGATATAGATGGTAAAGAATAATTTAATATAGATTTAATTGTATGCAGTATGCGAGTAGCTGTTCATGTTACATAATATATATATATATATATTCCTGATGCGTTTCGGTTGTTTGTGTTGTTGGGTTTCTTGACATAAACCCCACATATTTTATTTAAATAAAATTAAGCACGTCTTTTTGTTAAACTAAAATAGTTTCGTGAATTTTTTAAAGTAAAATGCAGCATTTAAATAACCTTAAACTATAATTATTTCCATTTCCCATCAGACAAGTAAATGTTTATGTTCAGCATGTAGCAATTGTATATAGCAATTATTTGTTCTTTGTTAACTGCATATGCATCACAAAAGTGCTATCAAGATGTAGATACACAATTTGTACTAAACAATTATAAAGGATAAAGTGAGATAAGAGCTTTTATCTTGCTCCTGAAAAGGCAAAATAATAATATTTATATTTAATAATGTCAGAATTGTGTTATTATCAAATATTTGTATGAGAACCGAAACATGTGAAGAGCTGCATGTCTATGACCAAAAGGGACCTTAAAATAATAGCTAAATTCGTCTAAGTTCAACTTTGCCTGAGGGAGTTGGAACATTAGTTTCACGATTGATTTCTATTTACGGAGAATTTTAGAAAGGTATGTTACTAATCATGTCAGTACGGAATCACTGACAACTGAGCGGATGATATCCTCGCGGACTAATATAAAAATAAGGAGATGTGGTATAATTACCCACGAGACAACTATCCACCAGAGACCAAATGACATAGAAGTTAACAACTATAGGTTACAGCCTTCAACAATGAGCAAAACCCATACCGCATAGTCAGCTTTAGAAGGCCCCGAAATGAAAATGTAAAACAATTCAGACGAGAAAACTAACGGCCTGATTTAAGTAAAAAAAAAATGAACGAAATACAAATACAAATAGTCCACTAGCAGTTTTTGTTAGTTAATCAAACTCAGATCTTAAAATCAGTAGGATCTCAAATTAAGGCTATTTTATCAGTGTTTGGAGAAGACCTGATAATGCAACTTTTACTTTTCTTTTCGGATGACAAAAAACACGGCATACCCGTGATAAAATCTCCAATGGACCAATGAACCACGGCGTCAATAATTATATCTTAAATAGCCCAATTGTCAAAAGCCCATAAAGAGCTATTTAATTTGCTAGATATTCTTTATCTAACGAATCCTGATTATAATTAGGTTAAGACACAAAAGGGTCGATGATAGGTGTACCATTATCACCACCAATTGACAAACATATCTTTTAAATGAGTCTGCATAAATCTCTTTCGCTTTAGAATCTAGAAAAAACTTGAGGTTTGATCGGTTTTGCTTATTTACATGGAGAAAAACACCCAAAATGTAAATCTCCTTTCTCGTTTTTGGTATAAAACATTACATATCATACGTACCTCTACTATTCCTTGTAAAATTCGAACAGCCATTACAAGACCAAAATGCACCTGCGCAGCACCCGGTAGTAATAAATTTAAGAAAGCAGATGTTCCTATTGCAAGACCAAATATCCTGAAAGAAATGTCATTATTTAAAAATAATAGAAGTTTGTTACTTTGTAACGAAAAAAGTATACAATCTTGTTCAATATAAACTGACATGAAGCTTTTGATTTTTGAAACATATTTTAATGAAATGCTGTCATTAGAATTAGAATAAATTGTTGTGGGCGGAAGAAATTCATATCGCACTGATATGTCGTCTAGTTAATCTTAAAGAGATAGACTGAACTGAAATATAAGTAATTTTCAAATGCTCATTTTAATTCAAAAATATGTTTACCAAATTAAAAAAAAAAAATAATAATTACACAAAATGACGACTCTCGGCCTGATCAGAAGAAGATCAAACAAATAAAAACGGAATTTTGAGTGTGTTGTTTACTGGTTTTTCCCTTCAGTTAACACGTTTTGAGTATAATTTCCAGTTTACATAAAAGGATTGGTTTCCGAAAAAACTGTTTTCCCCCACTCTATAAAACATTAAACTTATATTACTAGTAAAAGTTGAGAATAGCATAACTACCTATTAGCCGGAAGTCTGGATGCTAGATACCCTCCTGGTATCTGCGTTACGATATAACCCCAGAAGAAAGAGCTGTCCACTGCACCTATTGTTTCAGGTGTCCATGAAAATTCTGGTAAACGCTAAAATTAAAACATAAAATTTCTTTTTCATGACTTTTACGTATTTTTGGTTATACCTAGATTATAATTTATTGAGAGAGAGCACTATTCAATCGAATAAATATGTTGAATTAAAGCAGTTTGATAGTAGCATTTTGTGGACTCTGTGTTTATTAAAATAAGGAGATGATTGCCAAATGAGACAACTATCCATAGACCATAAGACTAAAATGTGCACATTTTTAGTTGTTTGTCTATCAGTGTTTATGATCTTATTGATCGTAAATTCTCTCTTTGTATTCCGAGGACTGTACAATTTATGTTTCAATCCCTGCGTATTTCTTACTTGAAAAACAATTCAAACATATGCCTCTGTGGCATGTGTTCAATAAGTCTATAGTTATTCCAATCAGAACTACGTTAGAAATATAAAGTACTTAGTACTGTAGTTAATCTATTGTACAAAATATAAAAATGTCATTTCATTCTACATCTACATTAATATAAGTATAAATTAACTAATATAACTAATTGCATTAAAACTTACTAAAAAAGGGTGGGTTTTATTAGTTTCAGAGATGTTAGAAGATATGGATAAGTTACTATTACTATCACTACTAGATTCCAATTCTTTAGTCATTGTTACAATAGCCACTCCCATATTACATCGTATTCCGAATGATATGATAAATCCTATACTGCTAAGACATGCGATAAGGTAGCGTTGGGAAACACAACGGCAGCAGTCACATTTAAAATGGAATGGTTTTGACTTTCGGACTTCCTCTTCGTCCATATACGCCTCATCGAGTTCGTCATATTTAACAAAAGATTTTTCATCGGCATCTTTCCGCATGACCCTGTAAATAAAAATAGAAATGCTGATTACTTTTTGTGGTATTGTGCACACTGAAAAAAGTACACTTCATTAAAAGAGTAAGATAAATGATGATAATTAACTGCAATGATTATTAAGTTCAAATTATATAAAACTAAATATAGGTACAGCTTATAGGATACGCGATTCGCGAGAATTAAATATTAAGAGTTACCTTTAAGCGTTTTAGTAAAGTTTAAGAGAAGATTGTGTTTATCCGACCCGCATTCTACCGCTTAATTTGTCCATACGAACAACATTTCTCTTGTAAATAATCATTTAGTTCTTGAATGCATTCGATATTTCCTGCTCACAAATATATGTTAAAACTAATTAGTTTTTGGCATGTTTTAACGAAAAAATAAAGCAATATTTCGATCTTCAATAACGGTTCTTCTTTAATTCATTTGAAAGATCTTACAATAATATCTTTAATTCTATGACTTAATAAATAGATAATATATAAATATGAATAGGTTCTCAAAAAACAGCAGGTATTGGTTTTTTTAATATATGTATCTGTAAAGCATAATCTATTTTCTGAAAACCAACAGCAACATACATCTATATGAAACAATTGAACGAGTTCATGCCTCAAATTGGCATGTTGGCAAATATCTTGTAGAACATTGTTATGTCTTGAATATGTTCACGCTTTATAAATAATATTACGAATGCCATATTGGTCAAAGCTATCGAAATTCTGACCAGCGTTTAGTTCTAAAATAGTTCTTTTTAATGGAAAATTTTCAATATGCGCAAATTTATGCAAACACCGACTTCTTGATTTTTTTTCTTTTGAAATTATGTCACATCTTGTATTCCAGAAATTTAATCAGCAACACACTGTACTTTTACAATTTTAATCATAAGAAAAAAAAAAAAAAAAAACAAGCGAAGTTATTAGTGCATGCAAAATGATAAAATATCGTATTGCATAAAGTAATTTCCAATCGCCCTCAGCAAAAACTTAAATGATGATTGTTTTGATTGAAATACAGGAACCTGTTTTGTTTGATTTCATTAGTTTTTTTGTATCCTTATAATGTATCCATTTATCAACAATCTCCGTTATATGTTCGTTTGATTAAATCCAAATGAGATTTTATTGCCATCTATATTGACATAAGTGACAACCAGATTGAAAATCCACTTTGGCGGGAATTATTGCAGACGACAAACAATTGCACGGATCTCTGCTATCATGAGCAAATATAATCTTCTCACTGTTAATTAAACATTGGGTTCGCAACTGTTTAATATCTAAAGGCACAAGGAGGAAAAATTTGCACAACGAAAATCCTTTACTTTGAAGAATGTAGAAACAGAAACCACAAACACACACATACACTAGTAAAAAGGCGCATTCGACTTCTTACTGATTGAAAATATGTGCTGTTGTTCTCATAAGCAGCATAACTCAATTGTTGTGTTTATCTGAATTTTCAGGACAACATATACATATAATACTTTGCTGCGTGATCGACAGCTAGAAAAGAATTCCGGTGCTCTAGGCTATTTTCAACCTGCAGTGTAGTGTGAGATGTGAAATTTTGTCCCTTATTGAGACCTCGTTTCAGTGAATTTGATATAAAGGAGATCAAAAAAAAAAAAAAAATGGTTACTTTGCCTTAATTTTTGTCTAAGACATGGAGGGATTATGTCATTTGAATTTATACTCCATACCCCTTCTTATTACTCGAAAAACTGTTCGAATTAGGTATAATCAATGTTGATTAATGATATTTTCAAAGTAATTTTGTGTCTTTAATTCAAAACCATTCTTCAATAGAATTTCAGCACAATAACACTTAACTATTTCCAGAGATGATAAAAAGGTTTAAATCTTTAAATTTTGCAGCAACCTATTGAGCTTGAAAAAGTAACATTGTGGAGAAGAATACTGCCTCCATAATTTTTTTAAATGAAATTTAATATTTTTTCAATAACAAATTTTTTCCCATCGCATCCCTCAACAATCCTACTTGTAATGATCTGTTTTGATTGTCTTTATAAATCTTATTGATTTCACTGACAGATATATCTTGTCACTTTCTCTTAATATCAAGACAGAGATTGTGACGGGATCAAGCTATATTGGGACCTTAAGTCAAGTAATAATAACAAAGAAAACCCATAACAAATAAATAGAAAAGACAATTAGAATATGTTACTAACGATAAGTCGGACGGGATACGATAATCTAAGGAACTAAAAGTTAAACAGCAGAATTGAAAAAAAGATATCTCCATCCAATGAAATACGACATTTGTCCTCTCATGGATGATAGATATTTGAACATTTTATGTACTTAAAAGGTCGGGTGAGAAGAAATATCTTATTGCAAGAGAAGCTATGGTGGAAAATTCTAAATTCTTCCTTATAATTTTTATTATGTATTCTGTGCCGTCATCAGCCGCGAGCATCTGCCATTCTCCTTTTACATACCGTCCATCTGATAAAAATACAATACTGCTGTTTTTTTCACACTACAGAAGTAATCAAAAATAGCATAGATTTTTTTTTACAATAAGCCTTTTTAAGATAAAAATGGTAAAATGATTTAATATGAGTTCACATGGATCATTGTGCTTCACCCATATATCGAAACAATAAATCTTGTCGACAGAATTTAGCAGTAGGACGTTTTTTTTTGTATATCAAAGTTTAATAAAAAAAAATATCGACAAAACATTATTAATAAGGAAGCTATCATACAAAAATATGTTAAAATTCTGCTGAAGGGGATGTCAATGTTACACAAGTAAGAAATAACATATGGCATATAAATTAAGAGAGTCAACAGACTATTTATTGTTTTACTTACAGCTACCATGAATTTGTAAGTGACAGTTTACGTACAGTAAAAGTTGATTTTAAAAGTTGTAATGGGTTAAAATTGGTCGGGTACACATGGGTGGGGTCAGGATGCCGATTTTTACACTTAAAACCTACAAAATCCGAAGACAAATATAAGTATTTATCATTATATATTTCCTGTTGCGTTATATTTGTCATTTTGATAAATTGGAATATGTCAAAGTATGTATCTGTAATAGACCAACATGTGATTATGCTTGCTATTTTAAATTACTATTACGTTTCAAAAGATATTTTGAAAAACGTAGTATTTTTTGTTAGAAACGAGAGAGTTTGACACTGTATCTTAAAACTAGTTATATAGTCTCATAATTTAACAATCCTATTCAAATAATAAGAACGATGTATTTATTCCGTCTTATCAGTTTAATTCAACAGTATCATTTACCCAATAGTTATTGCCGATATGATAACCAAGATGTCATAATAGACAATTAAGTTCATGAGTGTGTACTACTTTTCTTACATCTAAATAGTTTCATTCATCTTGTTGTCAGTGTTTCATCACTGGTAAAAAAAATCACAGTTGATAAACTATGTACCTTTTACAAAAGTCGAATATCTATAATGCACAATGACAAAATATAGACGGTTTGGCTATTCTATTTATAGCCTACCGTCCATCGAAACATCTTTGAAATTGACGTGTTTGGTTTTGAACCTTTTAGATAGAAAATCCCCCAAAGATCAAATGACAAGGATTAAACAACCACAGGTCACCATACAGGCTTCAACAATGAGATATTACCATACCGTGTAATAAGCTATAAAAGACACCGGGATAACAGAATGTGAAACAAGCCAAACACGAAAACCAAACGCCTAATGAATAAAACTTACATTAAGTGGAAATCAATTATAACAGACAGCAACCAACGACTTCCACTTGATTACATGCTCCTGGCTTGGGACAGGCATATATAAAAAATGCGGCGGTTTAAAACAATCACATCATGTTTGTGCACGCTCTACCCGGCATTAATCTGAGACATGTGTAACAGTACAACAATAGAAAAAAATCTTATAGAAAAACGTTATGTACGAATGTTTTTTGCTCTTATAAGATAGATTTTATTTGAAATTAGTGCTTATTGATGGATAACTTTTTTTACCTTTAAAAACTATCATTCATTTGAAAATTATTCTAAAGTCTTAATATTCGACTAAACTGAGACAGAAAACTGTGAAATAACAAAAGCATTAATTATTAAACTTAGTAAAATGTCACCTCAAATGCCTGGTTCTCTTCAGAACTTGTCACTATAAATTTCCCAAGTTACAAACGTATCAAAATTCGTTGTGACAGAAACAAACCTTATCCATAAATCTATTTCTGGTCTTAAATTGTCAATTTCCGTTAAGCGCTTAAGAACAACCCTACTAAGTCTTTGCTAATTTAATGTTGTTAAATTGTCGCTTTTCTCAACGCGGTTCCAGCGAAGCGTTTCAAGACAACATTTAAACAGTTTTACGTAGAGTAATAATTCTTAAAGAGTTGAATAAGATTGCGTTTCATAGCTGTAATCAACATATGACAAGCTGATTGCAAGGTTTTACAATGCAATATTTATTGCAAATGTCTCCTTTATTTCGATTGTGACATTGTGTCGGTTCTAATTCGCAGTTAAAACACGTTAAGAAGAGCTTTATTTTAAGAAATTATTTTTGTGTGTTATGTTATTTTTTTTTCAAACCGTCGATTTTTTTGTGTTTTCAGGAAACAGATATAAGAAAATATCATTCAGTAAATGAGTGGTAAAGTTGTCAAAAATCAAGTTATAATTTATGATGATTGAAATTTTATACGCAATAGTCGATTCTACTGAATCAGTTTAATAGTTGGACAAACAATTTTTATAACTATGGTGTGAAATTGTGGATTCGGAATAAAACATAATTTCATTAGACACAAGTTTTGCACAAAAATACATTTTAAAATGGAATAATCATCAAGATTTTTATTCATTTATTACTTATTAAAATGTCCTTTGTAGTTCAACGCTTTTTGACAGGATGTTTTATATTTTGAAGGAAAAAATATGCATGTTAAAGAACACATAGAGACAACAACATCCTGTCAATAATGTGGCTTGAACAGAAATCTTCTTATCAACCGTCATACTGACGCTTCAAATCAATTGATATTCACTTAATACTTTATAATCATGCAATTTCTACATCTATTATAAATTATGTATAGTCTTTCAGATTGCAAAAGTATAAATTCAGACAATTAACACGGAAAGAGTACTCATAAATACTTGTCTGTGGTGACCAAACGATTTTTAATTAGAAAATATGGGGAATAAAAACTGAAAATAAAGTAAGAGTAATGGGTATTGAGCTTGTAAGGTTAATGTTATTGTTATTGAGACCAACGCAATAACCCACAAAACAGATTGCATTGAAATGAACACTTGATAATGTAGACACCAGTAATATGAAAAGTTGCTTATTTTGAATTTTATATACGATTGATTGAATGATTGGTGCTTAACGCCACTTTCAGCTCGGCGGTCAGTTTTTATTGAACCACCGATCTTCGGTAGGAAAACTGTCAATCCTAGTCTATTAAGTTTGGAGTCGAGCACACCTGCCACATATGGGATTCCATCTCACAACCTCAGTGTTGACAGGCTAGTGTTACAGTTGTTCGACTACTTAGACCACTCGTCAACCGAGGACCGGATTATATTCACGATATGTACTTTATTAATGCTTTTGACAAAGGAGACGTAGGGAATCACTCAACGGGGCAACATGAACATATATCTCAACAATAAAACTTCACAAGAAAAGACACCAAAAGGTCAACATATTAATATGGTCTTCAACTATAGACCATTGTTTATAAGAGAGACGAAAATACCAAAGGGACATTCAAACTCATAAGTCAAAAATAAATTGACAACGCCATGGCTAAAAAAGAGTATTCGAGAACCTGTGAATAACTGAAAAAAGCTATGCTTACAATAATAATAATTATGCTGATATTTGATTTTCTGAACTTAATTTCCAAGTACTTAATATTAGATTTGATGCTCAATTGGCGTATTATACATAATCAACTTTTTGGAAAAAAATAAACACTGCTGGTATTTTTATCAAATAACAGTCTTTTACATTCCTTCTTTACACCAAACGTAGTCTTTTAATTAACACCGAGATATTAAATTGTTGCTTTCATGCAACAAACGGAAGAGATTAATACAATTATACCTTCAAAATGACATTGGTGTGGTTCTAAACATGTAATGAAAAAACAATGTCACGAGAAAAAAAATTTAAAAGACAAAATAGTCCACAAACCATTAAACAGAAATCTAACTTAAAATTTGTACAACACGAATATCACGAAATAAAAGGGATTCTATCAAAGGGTAGCATTTCCTGTGATTACGAGGCATCATACTTCATCATCTGCGTAAAAACTCTTGTCTAACATTAGAATAGTACTGAATTTTAAAAATCAAAAACTAGCTGTAATAAAAAAACTCTAATCTTAAAATGAAAACAGTAAACGTTTTTCAAGACGGAGCAAACCGTTTCTTTACGACTAGTTATTTTAATTTATCTAAGTAAACGTGTTTTCATTTCATTTTTTTTTACATAACAATGCTTGATAAAATTTGAATAAATTGCAACTTAATTTTCTTTGTTAATCCTGCATGTTTTCTTTCATTGTGGCCATCAATGAAAAATATATAATAAAAATCAAATAAAAGACGGGAAGAACATGACATGGCGTCCGGAAATTGACAACAGAAGAACATCATTGTAAATGGAACTTCAAAGAATATGATTCTTTCAGAACTTACTTGAAATCCGTCAACCGTAGAACTTCTCTAAGTAGACTTCCCATAACAGTCTTTATTCAGGTAAACGATTGATGTTAGCTTTTGTCTTTTATTGACTGTACTGTCATTGAACATTGGACTTCGCCAATCTAATTTGTTACCGGTAAATGACTTTGCTATCAATAAAGCTTGACATTTTCAAAGCCTACTCAATGAAAAGTTACAAGGTTTCTTAATACATCTTTCGGCTTTGTATGATGAATTGATTTCTGTCTGTATTATAAAATTCAATGTGTTAACACAACTTTAAACTTCCTTAACTTTCAAGTCTTAAGAAAATTCCCTTTACTTGCATTGCCAAACATGAATTTTATTTACACACCATAATATCGTTTTGTTTTTATTTCATATGGAAAGAGTTAATGTCAGTTTTACTTTACACTGTAATGTCCAGAGTAGAGGTATAAATCGACAAACGATTTGCTTTGCGAGTTAATTTCTGATTTTCATTGAATATGAGAAGATGACAGTTTCGATTCGATCCCATCATATACGGTTTCAATGTTCAATCGAAAAATACATCTAATTCCTTTGAAATTGAAATTCAGATCACAGTGCTATTTAGCACCTTTTCCAGGTGAAAGTAATTGTTTGTCAAGACAATATGATTTGTCCAGGAAGTAGTCTGGAAGACAACATATGGATTCAGTTCAAATTTATCAAAGATCTTTATTCCTATTTACGAGAACGATCAGCTGTACTTAACTTGTCCATAAACAGTAACGTAACGATTCGTAGCCATAACAAGTTGCCTTCAATATTGCGAACTTCAACCATGAAATGAAACTTGTTCAGCTGCAAACAAAGCATCAAACTGCTTTATAACATTGATTTTTAATTACAAACTAAAATAATAGAATATTTATGAAATATAATTGACAAATACATCAATTTCGTTTTAAAGCAGGAATTCAGTTTAAGTGGTGTTTAATATCTATTCAAACTACGCTGGAACTGGCAGAGAGTGAAAATTTCAAATGTGACTCATTGCATTTCAATTTACTTCTAATCACTGTTTCAGACAAATCAAAAATTTGATCATTAACATTTGACATTAACAAAAGAATATCTGTAGAGTGGATAAAGGTGAAACATTATATAATGAAATGTCTAAAAAACATAAAGTTATTGCTTTTATACATTTAAATTAATAAATTTAGAAACTATTAAGAAACTGAGGTCTTTCTGACAAAGTTGACCTTAAATGAAATGTTCTGAGTTTGAGAGGTGAAGATAAATCAAGAAAAGGCTTCGGACGCCCGACATTTATAAAGTGTTCATTTTGTTTTAAAGTCCACGCCAACCTTGTACATTACTAAAATGCAGCTAAGTCAAAGTCACGATTTGGACGACGAAACATGAGTCAATATTTTGTTAATATTCTTTCTTTTATGTTATTGCTTTAAAATGGGTTGATAGATGTCAGTGTCTTAAATTATTTCATACTTTATTTTCCGCAACATTTCATAGGTTCTTCTCAGTATGGGCCTTTCCTCATTGTTGATGGCGAGGCGCAGAATCGTACTTTGAATATAGTCTTAAACGAATGGAACATTCTCAATTAAGGATCGTAAATACAACATCTGTTTAATTCGTTTATTTAATCCGTTAGAAAATGAAATTTAAAAATATGGTTTGAACAAATTCAGTGTGTGGAGGAAAACAATTGCAATTTTAGGTCTTATAATCTTTCAATTTGTTTTTTTCCTTCTTTTTTTCTGATAATACTCATTGTAATAAATATAAATTAAGGAGTTGTGACATGATTGTGAATGAAACAACTATCCACCAGAGACTTCTAAGATTACTTGAAGGATGTGTCAACTCAACCGACCCACTCACAAAAGTCCAAGAACTTTTTGTAAAGTTTGCGAGTTAAAAGCAGAGTTGATACACTGCACATCTAAAATCAATGTAAAATAATATTTATTACCAACAAATTTTCATAAAATGCAATGAAAATTATTCCCAGATTAAACATTTTAAGAACACTTGTACTTACAGAAGTATTTCGTTTTTGTAGGAATTATAACTGATGA
This sequence comes from Mytilus coruscus, assembly GCA_017311375.1. NCBI lineage: Eukaryota > Metazoa > Mollusca > Bivalvia > Mytilida > Mytilidae > Mytilus > Mytilus coruscus. The sequence goes on along the minus strand of CM029604.1, from coordinate 47,563,417 downwards.
CGGCATGGCACGGGTTTATTCATATTCAAACTTTCTTGTTGCCATGACGTTACCAATGAAATAAGACTTAACATATAACATTGGAATAAGTGTCACATTTGTTACGTTTTATAATCATTAGAAAAATAATTGTATTTTATCACAAACATTTTTCATTTTGATATACAAGAGGTGTATGCTCAGACTGTTGTTCTACTTGTAGCTAGGTTACGAAAGTGCCATTTATTTACCAAAAAAAGCAATACAAATCTTCTTTTCCAAGGCTCATTAATCAAGTAGCGTGAAGGGTGTTATATTTCATACTACAATTAGCAAGAACACACATAGAAGTAATCTAAAATTGAAAACACAGCAAAGTTAATTTGTTTTTTGAAATTAAAGGCATTAATGGGAGAATACACGCAATGAAATTTTGTCAAACGTGAATACAATCATGAATACAAATAAAACAAACGTGCGAAGGAAAATGGAAATATTTATTTACTCATGCTAAAAAAATGAAGTACTAGTATATGGAACTGAAGGACCACATACAGTAAGTAAAGTAGTCGTTTTCAGAATTATTAAATATCGTATAATACTATTATGTCTTCCTCTAATACAACAAGTAAACGCATCAGTTACCAGGCTTAAAGTTTTGTACACACGAGTTTCGTCAACAATAGACTCATCAGTGATCATAGAATAAAGAAAAAGTTTAAAAGGCCAAATAAAGAACGATAGAAAAATAGAAGGAAAAATAGAGTCAAGCACTGAATAATGACTTCTAGAATATCCAAAATAACAGTCGAAATTAATTTCGTCTTATTTTACATTATGGTTATCTATCTCTTTGTAGGTGATTAATCATCATGATGCTGCCTGTAATCTTGGAAAAATTGTCTGAAATGACATACGAAACTTTGAGGAATAATAAGCGACAAGGATCTGAATCGCTTTATGAAGATGGTTGTGCAGCAGTGGCAGTCTTTATTTTCTATGTTGTGATTTGTATACTGTTGTTAATCTTTTGGCCTTTTTTCTTTTTCTTTTTTTTTTTTTTTGCATCAACTAATGAGTTTGAATATCCCTTTGGTATCATCCGCCTCTCTAATACTGGAAGTAAACTCGTGGTCTTTGGAGATAAGAACAGTTTATAATTTACATAGGACTGCCGCTTGGTTGATAAGTATAAAGTATACAAATAGACTGTATATATAAATACTTGTTGGTGACTATAGTAAAATGTATATGTATGCATATCATCAAACACAAATATATCTAATAGGTCTTTGACTCAGATTTTCCGAAATCAACTCGTGATAGCGACAAAGGTTTATTTGATGTGAGGACCTACACTCACTACTCTCCAATCTTTGTACAGAGTTAACTTTTTACGATTTGAATTCATATGACCTTTGAACTATATCGAAAAAGATAAAAGGATCCTTCAAATTGAAAAAAAAACCAAAATAATATAAATCCATCTTTGAGTTATTATTTAAGATAATCTATTAGATGTAAAACAATTCTGTATTTGAGTTTTGTCTTCAATATCTGCTTTAGGCAATTCAACACCGCGCATGCAAGAAAAGGGAATGACTTGCTTTGAAGAGTCGCTCGATTTCATCATACTTCCTCTATTCGCAGAAGAAAAGCTAACCCTCTCTCTTGTCGAGAGGTATACTTTCATCAATTTTAACTTGAAACAGACCTAGTAGGAAACCGTCGATAATGCGTGTCTAAATGGCGTATATTCGATTGCAATGTCACCAACGTTTGTTTAGTGAATTTCAGATTTGGAATAGAAGGGTTTATTAGGATAAAATATTAGTTAAAGATGATATATATTTTTATCCTGCAATCAGCCAACTATTATACAAATAACAGGTACACAAATAAATTTTTGCTTTATTTATACATGTACAAATAAAGTCTCCTGTTACCCCGCTTCCATGTTGAGCAAGCGATAATGTGAATATTTCTTTTTGCGTACTAGTTCATTTTGGGGTCCTCTTCGCGGTCCGCGTTTAAACTATGTCGATTTCTTTGAAAAATAGAGACAATGATTTACATTTTGATAACGAAAGTTTCAAGTGTTGAGTGTAAATTTCAGGATAAAAACAATATATGTACATTGTCGGAAAATATAAAATTTATTTGTACTCGCTACGAAACAGGAGAAAAGCTCGGCGAGCCTCGCTTTTCGTCCTGTTTCTAAAGCTCATACAAATAAATTTTATATTTTCCGACAATGTACATATATTGTATATGTTCATTGCAAAAATGTTGTTTATGTCATACTTATTTAGAAAAATATATTTTGCACATGTTCTCAAGCTACAAATTATGCGAAATTCTCCTACTTTGTTTGGATTAACTGAAAAAGCAAACATTTTGTGTGTTAAAAAGTAAAACCGTCAGAAAAGATAATAAATATTCATTGAAATAAAAAGTCTTGCATATAAATTGCATTTCTCTATCAAAATTTGCCTGTTTTTGTGTAAATCTACGCTGTTTATGTGCATCCCGACATAGATGAATATGGGTACTAAAATTTACCCGTTGAACATGTTAAAAATTATTAAGCACAACTACTGAAATGAACAAGTGAAATAATATTGAAATCAAAGCATTTCAATTATTATAGTAATTTACTGTTTCATGATATACAAGAATATTATGAAAGCATCTGTTTCTATCAATTGGTTGTTTTAAGAGAATGTACCAGCTGACAAGTTTTCTACGTCAACTTGAAGATTAATACAAAGCGCTTAATCATCTATTGAGAGAAAACAATAACCATTATGACAATCATTTTATCGAAGGTTTTGCCGTAATGACACGTCGGCTGACAGTCAATTGCAAATTGATTGAGACAAAAATTCCCCCTGTCATCGTATTGTCAAAATATATAGCTTTATTACATTAATATGTCAAGGAATGTAGAAAATCAATAACTTTTAAAGACTGACATAACTCTACAGGATGATGCCATTTCTTTAGTTCCAGAAAATCTTTGTTGACATTTATATTACATAACATTGAATCCATTGAAAACATAAATGTAGTATACTTTTATGTTATGTGAAAAATGATTCTTTTTGTATAAAAGTGAGATAAAACAAAAGTATTTATTCTAGAAAAATTATTCAGAATTTAGCCACTACAAAACCTGTTCGCTTGAGTCCTGCAATTTTCATTTTCATGAACGAATTCTTAAATAAAAAGCTATTTAAACAAAAACATCAAGATGCCATTCAAAATCCACAAATTGAACAAAAACAGACAACACAATGACCCAAAGGAAACGATGACAAGAAAAAAACAACAGTCCTCAAAACACTACACAGAAAACTTTGATTAAGTATCAAGACACCAACCAAACATTATACATTTGTAATGTAGGATGACGGAAAATTAACGCTTATAATTTAGAAATCAAATAAAAATACCAGTGTCGATTCAGTACCATTAAAACAAATATTTGAAGTGACATATTCGAGGGAACAGTAGTATACTGATGTTTAAGTCCTATAGATTCGTTTAGAAGATACAAACCAAGGTTTAAAACATAAAAACTGAGACTATTGCATAAACTCAAAGAGGAGCGAGTCCTGATGCGTCGACATAGTAGCATCTCGTGCCTAATATAACCTGACATAATCTTTGTCCATTTGGTCAATACTGGATAGTTGTTTTATTGGAAAGCCTGCCACTTCTCCATAATTTTATATTAAAATTATGCTATGTTCTACGCAAGCTTTTATAGAATGCTTCTTCATATATCAAATACATTCTGTTTAAGAAACGATTAAATACTATTCATGTATGTTATGCCTGACTGTATCCATGGCATTGTTTTCTATTACCCTATAAACTAGTGTAAGAGTATTAAATCAATCAATGACCTGTAGAATTTACAAAAAATATGGTGCTATCATAAATTTTTATTCGCACTTTAGCGCTAAAAGCTTCTTTGTCTGCTCTCAATGCATATATTTGAAATATGAAGTCAACATTCAATATTATATAAGAGAATAATTTAAGTTGATCAAACAGAAGTAGAAATGAGTAAATTGATGAAAACCATAATTAGAAAGTGCAACAATATTTGATCAATCATCGATCAAAGGCAATATCCTGGTTGAATTTCCAGACAATTAATCCACTATGGTTACTTATTTGTGAGGTAATAAAATGAATAAAACATGCATTTGTGTCCATGGCAATTGTTTGATAAAATATATCTTTTTAAAAAGAAAAAAAAAAATCGAATGTGCACTACCTACCTTGTAATTGTCATTTTCCTATCTTATTAAAAAAAAAGAAGAAAAGTTTCAGAATGTTTAGTTGAAATTTTATGATCTATAATCATTGAAATTTCGCCAGGAAAAAGAGTTTTTCTAAAGAACAACACTGTATGTATGTTAATGTTTTTATACTATCACGGTTGTTTCATCATGTATCAAAATATAAATGTTCATTGTTTTTCAAACTTTGGAAGGCCAATCCTATAAATTTGAAGAGTGTTCAGAATTAAATATTCCGAAAAGTTGTATTTGATTAACTATATTTTTTGTAAATAGTAAATTTATGAAAAGGACAATAAATATACCTAATAAAATACGAAAGTTCCGAGATAGTCTTTTCCCGGTCCGATCTCATTTTTCACACAAAAGTCACAGGAGTACACTAGAACGTTTTTGGGATCAACAACACGTCGTGTGAATGAAATATTAACTTATTGGTGATTTCACCTGGCTATGGGGTTTCAACAGGAAAAGAAGGTTAACAAAGAAAAATAAAATCATTTTAAGTGTTTAACTTTTAAAATCCTTCCATTTATAAACTTGCCTGTTAAAAAGAATAGGCAGAATAGGCAGAACCATAGAAAAATAACACGTGCTATGATTTTTTTAACCTCCGAGTTGAAGATGTCACGAATATCGGAACTTTTCTATTATACGTGGATTTTGATCTTAGATGACCGGTATCCTTCTATGATTTGTAACTTATTTAAATAATGGCGGTTAATGTACTTTGGAGGCAAAAGTGGAAATATAAATTCTATATTGTAACTGTCACGCTATTTTCCTTAATATACCAGTGTCAATCAAGTTGTGCTCTGTCTCGTTAAAGATGTCTACTCAGCAAGACGCGTATAAACACAAATCATTAGTTCATTTTGCTTTAAACAACAGGAAAGAAAAATCCTTTAATGATCTAGCACCTACAGAGTACCACAGATTGACACGAATATAACCATTACATAGTTTGCATTGAAAAGATTTCAACGTCGAGATACAACTGCATTGTAAACATTCAAAATGGAACTGTGTTACTGATATTTCCGATTCATCTTTCCATCATGTTACTAAAATCTCTTGATACGTTAATGTCAAATAACTGTTAAAGGTAAATACAAGTGTTTTACCTAAACTTTGTAATGGGGTGGCAATACAAATTTTTAAAAAAACCCAATTAAAACCGGAAAAATATTGGCAAATAATTTTAAAAAGAATTTTTCTGTACATGTACGTATAATATACGATGAATATATATTAAATACTTCTACAACACGTTACTTTGATGCATGTTTTGAAATGCATTTCCTGATTTTAATAGCATCTAAAAACGTGAGAAGATATAAATATTTTGTCGCGAAACTATTAATTAGAATGGAAGGAATGACAACTTTTTGTGAAAAAGGAAATTAGAAAATTGAGAGGTTTTCCTAATGGATTGTTAATTGAACGTACTTTTATATTATATGAATATTACTTTTGCCATTCCATTGATCGAGAATACACTGGGTTTGTTGAGTACTCTAAATACTAGTGTTACCGTACGACATACTAAAAATTCAGAAATTTAGTCAGAGCTTTTTTTTTGTATCCAAATGTAAAGTCCTCCAGGGAATTTGGTAAAAACGGTTGGTCTTTGATAGTCTCTGTTAAATTTATTTACTACTTAATTAAACTCAAAACGATTAAAAATTTGTCATATGTTTAGACATTTGTCTATTGTTGATCTCTGGATACATAATTGTCCTTTGTATAGTTGACTTGCTTTTCCACTGACGTAATCTATATACAAATCATTTTATTTTCATTCTGCTAATTCATTATTCGGAACGGGTCGAGTACCTCATATGTCATAGGGTATAATCGAGGAGAGTAGGATAATATTCTTAGTCGGATTATTTTTAATGCTTATTTCATAAGCCTTTTCGACTTGACTACATATCTGCCTTTAACTACATTTAGGATCTTTTAACATAATTTGAAGGTTTCTTTTATTTTGCAATGAAAAGAATAAAACTGGATAAAAAATGCCAGTACGCTAAAAGGAGAATCACTTGAGGATAGTTTGAAGAAAATGGATGGATACTTTAAGTACGTCGGCTTTGGAAAATACATATGCATGTTCAAGACGAGATATCAAAAGGAGAACTGATAAGTTTGATTTTAAATGCTTGTTCAGGAAATCATGTCACCTTACATGGAAACATTATTCTGATATCGAACCAACCAGACTTTTCCGTTACTCCCAAATACCGTGTACTAGGTATATAGCAAAATAATGGATTTTTATATGTGCAATAATCATTGAAAAATTGCAAATTTAAAACTACAATCACAAAATTTTCTATTTCTTTGTTTGCAAAAAAATTTAAAAAAAGAAGCATAAAGCATTATATTTGCTTCTGAGATTAATGTAAACATCTATGAAAATATTTTTCTATCAGACATCAAATACATTTTGATTAGTTCCTAATGCATCTTAAAATGTTTCTATATGCGGCGTGTTCTACGTCCTATTAAGTCATTAATAAGAAAGGTACATGCGTATAATGTCGAACTAAATAAAATAATGTTTTTCTTGTCAACACCATCCAGAGCAATTAAGTGTTCGTCTGTATATCGACTACAAAATATTTTTACCAATATATCTGGTACTCATCACATTCCAAGCTTCAAATCGGTATTGTTCTGATCCTATCATGCTCTTAGATAGTAATGATTATTATTGATGGAGTTTAAAAGCCTTACAATGACCCGTTTATGAAATGGTTAATGTTTTTTTATACATCTCATTGGGGTTTTACTGACTTAACAAACTATTTTACAAAAGGATGCTTTATAACCATAACAATACTTCATACCTCAGTTCTGACGTGAAGCGATATTCACTAGAGAATAGAAAATATGCATCAAGACTGCAAATTGTATCATTGATAATATTGCATAGCAAGATTTATAGAAAAAAAAACCTCATCAAAGATACCAGGCTTACAATTTTTGTACGCCAGACGAGAGATTTTTTCTACAAAAGACTACAAATGAATAAGACAAACTCTCTATTAACTTTTCGAAATTTATAAACTTATTCACAACCATTTTAAACAAATCTACATAAGGAAATGCCTGTACCAAGTGAGGAATATGACAGTTGTTTTCCATTCGTTTGATGTGTTTGAGCTTTTAATTTTGCCATTTGATAAAGGACTTTCCGTTTTGAATTTTCCTTGGAGTTCGGTATTTTTGTTATTTTACCTTTTAGCTATGGTTTAGCGATGTATGGTTTGTCCTATAAAAGGTTATTAAACGACAAATTGGATGAAGAAATTGCAATACCCTATAAAAACTATTCAGTATATTTATATGTTGTTATATGTTGCAGAAGTATAATAATTGCAGGTCAGCTGAATTGTACAGAAAGGTATACTGACTGAAAGCTAAGTACCTTATCGTTTAAATACCATTCGCATGAAAACCTATGAACGCGTCGGCAATTACATTGCATATTATTATTAAACTACTGTTAATTTGAATAGACGGACAATATATATTGATAATGACGTAAGCAGTCTGTTGCTATTGCCTACAAGACAAACTTGCATACTCCATATATTTTGTGTGAAAGCATTAATACAAGATATTTATCGCTTTTAGTTTCGCACATAGTTCTTCTTAAACTGTAATTCTTTATGTCATTACTAAGCTCTCTGGAACCCAAGAGACCTTATTCAAAGGAAATCAGTCTTCTTTGCATAGCATAGGAAAACTTAATCAATCTACCCGAACCTACAGGGACTTTCTATCTAGTGATATTTCCCTTAATCTAGAACATCGTCAGTTTCAATCTAAATCATCAGTTGGCTTTATTGTCTTATAACATGCGCAAGTAAATGTATATTCCGATAACAATGCCCACGGTATATACAAAGATATGTAATGACACTGTGTAAACTCTTTTTCTTTTAATTATTTCTAAACTTCAACCATAGACAAAAATAAGTTTAAGCTACGAAATCATTTCTGCAGGATTTTGCATACAGATATAATTACTAGTACCTGAATTAATGTATAAAGCAGATAACATACCAACCCATACTCAACATTAAAAAAAGAGATGGAAATTGGCAGGAAGCTTTGTTCTATGATTTTCTTTAATGAGGGATATAGACATGTATGCCAACAGAAAGTAGCTGATGTCAGGAGGGTACATTAAAAAAATATATTTATACAATTATTTTTTCATTGTCTTTGATTTCAGTAACCAGTAACATTGCCACAACTTGCCACAATCAAAACATGTTTTAATTAATTATTATTTCAAGAAAAATTCGATGGATGAAACTTATTCTCTATGCATATATCTATCAAGATTCAGTCCTCGGTACAGGAAAACAAAAGAGAGAGAAAGTGGGACGAGATTACAAATTTTTACTTTATTTAGCCTTTTAACTTTTTTGTTTGAGCGTCACTGGTAAGTCTTTTGTCTAGTCTGGCGTACAAATGTATAAGCCTGGTATGTTTGATGAGTTATTTTACAAAAAGGGCTACCAAAAACAATTATTTGAAGAAATCAGACAATAAAACACAGAAAACTACAGATTGAGCAACACGTATTCACAAACTAGCTTTCATTTAAAGTGGCTACCAAATCATATCTAATAAAGGCTTATACAAGTCTAGTGTACAATCTTTCTGTATTGAACCTGACCTTTGTAAACATGCGTTGCATAGAACTTGATAAATTTCTGATGAAATATTTATTATCTAAGCATTATTATATAAGATATTAGATATAGGTAATTGTATACTAAATGTTTTAAATTATTTAAAAATCCCAACGCATAGCATTCCGACAGTACGTCAGGTTGTATTTGTTGAAAATATAGAGAAAATTGTCAAAGATTTCACAAAATAATTGCAAACATTTTATTCTAGTTGATTTCATCGGAAATGTAGGTTTTATTTTGTTTGGATCGATGATATCACATATTTTTTGAAATAATGGTAATTATCTAATAACATTTGCTTTTAAGTTATTTCATTGAATGACAAAAGTAAAAACTTTAGCACATTTGATTTCAGTTTAGGATGTCAGCAATGGAAAGAATACCAAGAGGACATTTATAATACCATATATGCAACCATACATCATTTACCCTCCCTCATATATACTATGAGTCTTTAGAAAACTGACGTAACGATAAAAGAGATGACGACTATTATCCAATTATGATTTTCAATTTTGCAGCAATCTTCAAGTACCACCTACTCATCCGAATCTATGAACAGCCGTTGAAAAGTAAGGGCTTTAAAAGCACACAGACACCAACGAAGTCCCTAGTGTTGTCTGTCCTTTTTTATTTATGGTTTTCTATTGCCATCTTGGAATCTTCTTACAACCATTATAGCATGATATCTTCTTTTCATCTTAAGTATCTTCAAAAGACTATTATTTCGGACATATTTGTCTACATAAAGTACTCAGACATTTTGTCAGTAAAACTATTGCTGTATAATACTAAAACTAATAATATGAATACATTTTAGTTTTTTCTTGCCATTTAATGTTTTCTCTTTTCATGTAAATTTTTATTTTCCGTGAATAGTCACAACGTTTTCCATTAATGTATCAATATTATAAAATACTTTCATGAAAATAACATTGAAAAACTTTTAAAAAATCTCTGTCAAATACAATATCAGATCTTCAAATTCTGTGATAAAGAAAACATTTTTTCAAGTCACAAAAACGTGAAAATATTAATGACAATAAACATGCCCATTCAAAACCCTCAAACTTGTACTAAATTTTATGAAAAATATGATAAACATGTGTATAAAAATGCAATAAAGCCATACAAAACGTCAAAACCCAGTAAAGTGTATATAAGTTGTAGACGTTTTAAGAAAATAAAAGTAAATTTAATGCTTCTGTATTGGACAAGTTCTGAAAAGCTGCACCTCATATTAAAATCACTTGATGGAAGATCTTCAAAGGATGAGTAAGAATTTAAAATAGATAGGCATGTCGATACAAAGCATAAAAACAGCTCACAAATAGACTAAAGTCCAGATATTACTATGTTTGTTTTATAACTGTGGCCGACAAATATTTGTTTACTTGAAGATTACAGTATTAATCTAAGGTTCACTTTCTTAACCATTTTACATGTTGAACAGTCATTGGGTGTACTGACTAGACTTGTGATTTGTTAACTGATATTTACTTCTAGACTTCGAGGATCTGAACTATCCTTAGTAAAAGCTGAGAAGCATCTCATTATCAATTTTTAATTAGAAAGAAATGGTGTTTTGTAATATTAAAATTTTAACGTTGTAATCAATTTTAAATCTAATTTGTTCTACCAGCGATTATAAATTAACTGTTGAAATGCAACATTTAATGGTTCGGATGTTTAGAATCCCGCATAGTATTAGCAAACCAAAGAAACACTATCTGTCGTCATAAACGGTATCTATCGTGTTGTTGAAGTAAAAGACAGGTCTTATTTCTATTTTGTTTCATCCGGTAGAACAATTTAATTAAAACGGCATAGGCTAAATTAATAAGCAAGCCTTGTGCTATTTTCTGTCGAATAGATGATATTTGATGTACATTTGTACTATTCTAATTGCAGCAGACTCCTTTGATTCTCATGAGGAAATAATATTACAATAATTATTGTAGACACTTAATATAATTACGATTGATTTGTTACCTTTTGTGAAGAACCAGGGAATAAATAGTCATAACATTCAGAGTATTCTAGAGATTCTTGAAACCATCATTTATACATGAGGGTCTAGATGAGGAGGGATCCTTCATTACTGTATTCTTTAATTTGTTAGCCATTTTTCTCTATTCTTTATATATTAACACCTCATTATTCTCTAGTGTTTATTTTTTTGTCCATTTTTCTCTATTCTCTATATTTTGGCCCATTATTCTCTATTCTTTCCCCACCCACATCCTCATATATATATATATATATATATATATATATATATATATATATATATACCAATCCACCTTAATATCAAACAAAAGTCATTAAATAAATGATCAGTTCAACATACACAATTGCTATCGTTTTTCAAATAAGAAATGATTACTATTCCCAAAATCAAAAAATAAAAAGTACAATAGAAGAACTATCTTTTTCAAAACTGAGCAATATCATATGTTTGTGCGCGTGTGAAAAGTAAAATAACAAAATACCAAACTCCAAGGAAAATTCAAAACGGAAAGTCCTTTATAAAATTGCAAATGTGTACGCACATAAGAGAAGTGTTTTTCAATAGAATAAACCCGCACCATTGGAAAACGAAAAGCTTTACAGTTGAAACCATGTTTCTCTGATAATTTCACAATCATAAAATTCTTAGTCTTAAACGGGCATTTTAATCTTATCATCATCTGAAAAGTCTGAACAATAAATTATTCACTCATGTTCAGTCTTTCAGTCAATTTTCAGACTTTTCGGTTAATTAAGACAATTATCTTGCACTAACTTCAGTAGTTTTTCAGACAAATCAGTATGATGTTGATGTGTACAGGTAAATAATAACTACTGAACCTACGGGTAAATAACAACTACTGAACCTACAGGTAAATAACAACTACTGAACCGTCTGAACATAGACAAAACAGATCTTAATTCACTGTATAGCCTTACTAACAATACAAAAAATGTTGACACTAAATTAACCCAAAACTCGTTTTAAGGATGTTTGCTACTCTCTTTCAAAATAACTAGCCTTTTAAAAGACTGTTATGAAATGATAGTATATAAATAAAGGAACTAAAAAAGCAGAAAAAAATGAAGGTTCCGTGTGCTTGTTTTCGAGATATAAGCCATTGAAAATTTGGCGGGAAATGATTCTTATTAGATTTTTCATACTTTTAACATTGTCCGCTTTTCTCTTTTTAAAAACTACGAAAAAATAACAAAGATTTTATAAGATTTTCAAATATGGCTTTTAAAACTTTTAAAAATTATAAAAAGAAAAGTAGGGGTTAGTGGACAAAATTTTTTAATGGCAAGACATGGGTAAAACCAGAGGATTCCGAAAATCTGGCAAAAATTCAAAAACAAGAGGAGCGAACATCCTTTATCAGTCCTTTGTTATGTATTACATATATAAGAAAATACTATGAAGGTAAACTAATACATGTAATAACTGTTTCCCTTCCTTCAAAAATGGAAGATAAAATTTAATCAAAAGGAATAGCCTTATCAAATATGTTATATAAGTTCATATAATCTGATTAAATTCTTCCTGGAAAACTAAGATTTAAAATGTTCTTTCTATACAGTCTGGAAGAGATGAAATGACAGCATATACGATTTATCATTATATCAAGGGATCAACACAAAATGAAAGCAATAATCCTCTTAGGTTGGCAGAATTCATTGCGATGTTATCAAAGTATTATACTGTGGGGGCAACTTCAAGTATCTTCTAACATGACGAAGATTATATTTAGTTTGTGCTTTGCATTTTGATCACTAATATGCCAGAAGAAATAATATTGCTATGGTATTGAAACGAAATGAAATGAAGAAAGCAAAAACATTCTATGCTAATATCAAAATGCCATTGGTAAACACAACCTCAGTCAAAATTAATAAATATGTTAATATTAACTTAACAGATATTTCTTCTAAATAAACATATCATGGCGATTTAAACGCGCAAGACAAGTGTTTCGGAAATAACCGTTCGTAGGTACGGTAGAATGCAAGAAGTTCGAAAAGCCAAAAATATAAAAGAATTCAGAGTATCAATTACCAAATGGGCTTAAACAGAACAGCCGAAGTAGTCTAATGTCTCTTTTCTAAGAGTAAGTTCCTTGGTGTTACCATTTTTCTTTTCTGTCATGTGATGGACCAATCCTAGCCTTGAACTCTTCTGACCTGTGTTGGTTTAACAATTTCCTGGTGGGTGGATTGCTTACCTTTATTCATAGATTGGTTTTTAAAACATTTGTATCTTTATTCTTCCATCATGTATAAATGTAATCTATCCATTAGCAGGTAAAGTTTTTAGAAACAGAAAACGGAAGTACATGATTAACGTTGGTAATTTCAATGAACGTTTCTAATGTTCATTTCTGTTGATTTAATTGATAAATTTCATAATGTTTGCTAATGGATAGGAATCGGTTGGTTTAAAATATCAAATCAATGAATTACATTAGAACTGAACCATCAATTAATTTATTTATAAAATTAAAATAACTTCTGATGAGTTTCTATTTGCAATTCATTTTAGAGTGTATCAATTTCTGGGTATCTCAATAGATAGAGGATTGTAATGTTCATCCAGAAGGCCATATTCAATTATTGAAAATCAAATGTATTGAATAGGGAATTAATTCAACGTTATATATGATACCAAATGTAATGAAAAGTATAGATACCCTTGTCTGCTTTGTATAGATTTATGATTTAGATGATATCAGTGTTTGATCAGTTCATTGATGTATCATGCAGTCAAATACAATTTTATTTATAAATAAAGGGGTGTCGTTCGATTGATTTTCTGAAGGGAAAATTATTGAAGATTTGTTTTTGTTCTGAAATTGTTCAGTTTTGCTTTTGAATACACCAGTATTACATTCTGTTTATATACATGTAGCAGAAATCACAGTTAAAGGCTGTTATTTTTTTTTAAATTAGCTGAAATCTGTATGTATTAATGAAAAATGAAGCGTTAACCACATGCAGCACAAAACGAAAGCTAATGACCGTCTTGGACGACTAGCAATGGCGTGGGACCTTTTGATCTATGATAAAGGCCTCATTGTGTTTTAGAGATGATAAACAGTAGTACAAGGGGCGGTTCCCGTGCGTCGTGTTTTGTTAAATGTATCTTGGGAGATTGTGTCATGAATTGATACACACATTTCCTTCTTTTCCATATTTCTTTTTAACAAATTAATCAAAATCATTGATGATACAAAACGTGTTATTTTGATACAAACATAATAGATAGAGAGAATATAACACCTAATCGAAAAAGATGTAAGTTAAAGGATACGGCGAGTGTATCAAAACCAATATAATAATTTAAAAGAAGTCACAGAAAGCTAAAAATGCATGTTTGACCATGAGATCATAAGGTTGGTTTTCTTATGTTATCAATAATAAGGAATATGATGTCATAATGAGTGAAGAAATGTATCAGAATACTACAAAGTAGGATATTTCTGTAATTGCGCTTCTCCAAGAGAAAGATCATTATTCACCTATTAATAAGTTATAATGAAATAGTTCCACGGAAATGGTATAAGAATTTGAATTCTTGTATTTTAAAATTAAGATTGGCTCCATTTGACTTACTCTGTGCAAGTTTACAGTATGAATAACATTGTTTCCCATTTGAACTGAGTGACTCTTTTGTCCATGACAATTTCATAGTTATTACTTTCAATAATGCAAACTTAATCATGCATGTAATAAGTAAATAAGTAAATCATTTTACATGGCAAAGCGGGATTTTGTATATATATTTTTTCGATTTGTATATACGGTAGAATTTCGGTATATTTGATCATATTAATGGGACGATAGAAGAACAGATAAAATGATTTTTAAAGATAAAAAACAACCGAAGTTGCATATATTCTACAACCATACAATATACATTTGAATCTTTTTATTAAGCAAGCTAACGCTTAAGATATTCCTGGAATTATCATAACAATGAACGGGTTGACATATTGTACTCTAGCATAGTACACCACAAATGTTTCTATTTAAGAAAAATGTCTTGCATCGTGATTACAATATGAAAAAAAACATTGATGTTAATATGACCGGTGGCCAGCGGCTGAAACTGACAACAAATCAATTACATTCGACTTATTTTGTTGAAATTGATATGGACTCTCATCAATGACGGGGAAATAATCTACGTGCCAGAAATCCAAAACAAAGCTTATCTTTGACTCTGAATGAAGAAGATGTTCTACCGGAAATATTGTTCATTTAAAGCGCAGATATGATTCTGATTGTTGTGTCATTCACCATTTTAATAAAGACCAAATTTTGTTTTGCTTTTAAATGTGCGAATGTCATTTGCTGATTGGCAATATTCTTTGCTTTCTGTCGTTCAATCTATTCTCTTGTCATCTTTGTTCAAACATAATAAGTCATCTACAGAAATTAATACATCTCTGAGCATTAAAAGTTAATGAATTATAAATGAATTTTGAAAAGCATCGAAGCTTTCATAATCGGCACGAAGTCTAATAGTTATATGCGTGGATTGTACGTTGTTTAATAAATTTTCCCACTGATGACAAAACATCGACAATAAAGAAATGTATTGATAATGACGCCTCATTAAGTTTTCTCATGTGTAATTGTTAGAAAACAGAAATTTATACTGATGTTTTTGTCCAAAAAAATTGTTGAGTGTTCAGTTAGGATAACTTTCATCGTTCCTTTGTTTAGTTTTTATTGTTTTTCTGATGCATCAATAAACGTTTATGTGGGTTCACATGCAATATAGGAAAAAATAAAAAAAAATCCCATAGTCTATCCTACTTAAATTGATTTTGAAAGAGTGAAATGCCCATTTACATAAATGTAGGCTTATCCTGCAATATTGAATTAGCTAAAAAGTAATTTTAGATAATTTGAAGCAAAAAAAAAAACAACAAACTTTTATGAGAAAGATGGACAACTACCCAGTAAAATCATCAAGCACTGATATCAAATGTGTTTAATAGTCATCACTTGTACTAACCTCATTTATAAATATCAGTCATGATTTGTATTTCAATTTCGTAAGAATCGATGATAAATAACCGCATAATTTTGTGTTAGTTCTGTAGCACTTGAAGATAGTGGTGTCTAGTTAGACCTTCTAAATTAATTTACTATCCAAATCATTCTATCCCTTTAATGTTCATTTAAGTGCTATTTAATTAATATATGTTTACACTCTGATCGTTACAAGAAATTATTCTTCCTTTTAATGGAATTTTCTATAATGAATTGCTCCATCTAAAATTATCCTATATATCTTATTAAGACGCAGTCTTAAGGGATTGCCCTTGCATATAGTGTTAATTTAATTACAATTTCCGCAACATTTTCATGTACGATCACTCTTCTCTAAAAGTGATCAAGTATAATTATTTTTATCATTTTTCTCACGAAAAGACTCTATTTTGTTATTTCTCCCACTAATAGTCGGGAAAATTCAGTTTTCATTTGAGACTTATAATGCAGTCACTGTTAATATTAATAAAAGGAAAAGTGGAAATAAACTCGATGAGAAAACACTAACTAACACAAAGTCCCCCCTTCAAAAATCTCCCAAAATCTCTAACACAATCCTGCATGGTCATACTAGTAATTAAAATAACATTTTTTCCATCGATACAAATTGTTAACGCACAAAAATTTCCGATTACAAGAATGTATTTATTTTTTTTTATTTATTGTAAGAAAATGTACATTTTTTGTTCTCAAAATAGATGCATTAAACATACTATACAAGCCCTGGTATTAATTCTCTATATTTTAGATGTCACTAAAACCATTCTTTCCATTATTATTACAGAACTTCCTGGAAAAAGACGTGTTTTCTTGTCCATTAATGGACTATCCGAATTATCAGGTAATTTTATGTGATAAGACGTTTTTACGAGGACATTTCTATGCAAATAAGAACTTATTCAATTACAATATCCGTCGTCGTCCTGGACATCAAACACTCTCAAGCTAATATGAGGGTCGCCATAAAAAATTAATAAACAAAAATGCAAGAAGTGATGGGATTTTATTAGCAAGACATGATCTTGCAAAAACATCTTTCAAAGGAAGAATAATATCGATTTCATGATAAAGGGCGGGGGCTTATAAAATAATAATGAATTACACCTACAGTTAGATCCTAAAGTTATATCAGCAACATGAAAGGTGTAAGTTAGTTAAGTATTGGAAATATTTAAGATAAAGTTAAATATATAAGACATGTTCCAATGTATTTGTTTCATTACCTCATTTACAAAATCAATATGGAAAATCCAGAAGCATCTGAATATTCAGTTAGAGTCTTAAAACAATGCCCTTAAAGGTTTGCCAACATTTTACACACAAAAAATCTTGCCCATTCCAACACACTGCTGTTGTAAATGATTTCAACTGAAAATTAATATTTTGACATAATGATTGTTTTCTAAAACCTTGCTTTAATTGATACTAGTAATCGGGAAAAAAAAAGAATACACACCTTTGAAAGATGTTTGGTTTTTGTTGGGAGTGTTCTTCGTATTTCGTATTCGTGTTTGATAATCAAAACTTAGAAAAATATATAGAAATTGCAGTTTTAGTAAAAAAAAAAAAAAAAAAAAAAAGGAATTATATGGCATCATAATGTCGGAACTCTAAGTTCTGATAAAGCTAATACTAAAATTAGTACCACATATTTATAGTGCACTTATTTATATTTAAGGTGAAAAAAACAAAATTTTGTTTAGAAACATGACACTAAAGTAATTCAGTATTTCAACGAAAACAAATAATAAGAAAATAGCACAGAATATCATGCTTGAATGACGACAGAAGATGATAAGGTGATAATGATTACAAAATTTCAATGGGAGACAGTTACACCTTATTGTTGACTTAGTACTTGCATGCATAAGCAGTTCACGTGGGAGTTAAAATATTGTAAGTAGACATTATAAACTGGAATCCGCTTGTATTTAACGATTACATAAGTGTGGTAGTGAGCCCAGAACCAGCTTACAGACAATATAGCTATTTATTTCAATCCGGTTAAGTTCTGAAATTACACAACTTTTTCATGACGTCACTAACCAGTTGAAGAGAACTAGGGCCCTGTTTAAACAATGTATTGTGCATAAAACTTTTCAATGAGACATGTTTAAACCATTGTTTAAACTTCAAACAAAGCATTTTTATGACTTTAATTTGTCTTTTTAACATTGTGTTTTCAAACTTTTCCCTCTCTCAGCTCATTACTCATGGTTTGCAACACCAGGACTTGTCCCCAATAGGAAGTTGTCTTGGCAACTGTTTTTTTCCGGATTTGACTAAATAGGAATATAGTATACGGGAAACTTTCCTCTTTGAATACATTAAGAAATAAAATAGACTGGACAACTAAAGGTCAGTATTATGAGTCCGGTGAATTAAACTGTCTGTCTGAATGTAGATATCTCTATATTTTTGCTCAGTTAATCTTCAAAATCAAATATCTACTTACATACTATCCCGAATAATTCAGTCATTCCGAATAATTCAGTCATTTAATTCCACTGCTCTACGATGGCAATAATAACAAATCCTTGCTGGTAGGCGAGATCGATTACGGGGAGAGACTGGCTTAATCGGGGTACAAACATAATGAATTATCTAAGAAATAGTGTATTGTACTAGGACTTGATGTCGTGACAGCATTATATGCAGTGGTCACGGCATTATGTGCAGTCGTCACAACATTATATGCAGTGGTCACAAAATTATATGCAGTGGTCACAGCATTATATAAAGTGGTCACAACATTATATGCAGTGGTCACAATATCATATACAGTGGTTACAACATTATATGCAGTCGTCACAGCATTATATGCAGTGGTCACAACATTATATGCAGTTGTCGGAACATTGTATGCAGTGGTCACAACATTTTATGCAGTGGTCGGAACATTGTATGCAGTGGTTACAACATTCTACGTGTTGTGTTGATGAAGCAAGGTGATGATCAGTGTTAGTGATGACAAAACACGTATAATGTTGTAACCACGGCATATAATGTTCCAACAACTGCATATAATGTTGTGACGACTGCATATAACTTTGTGATCACTGCATATAATGTTGTGACGACTGCATATAATGTTGTGACGACTGCATATAATGTTGTGACGTCTGTATATAATGTTGTGACGACTGCATATAACTTTGTGATCACTGCATATAATATTGTGATCACTGCATATAATGCTGACCACTGCATACAACGTTGTCACCACTGCACATAATGATGATCATCAACATAAGGCAGTCATGGCGTTCCATACCAAACAACAGATGTCAAGTTTAATATTACCGGTGAAATTTCTGTACATTATTGGAAGCCCAATACATAGCATAAAAAAGTCTTTTGGTTTCAGTGTCGTTATTTATATAATCAAAATTATTCCAGAAAATTGACTGTTAATAGGTTATTTTTGTCTATTTCAAATCAGCACCAAAGTAATCATGAGAAATGAATATAACTCGTGCATTTCGTATACTGCATTTTCTTTGACAAATTTGTAAAATATATGACGTTTGGATAAAATTACGCAATACTGTAAATGTAAACGCTTCATGTGTTCTTTCCGATCAATTTAAATTCTGTAATTTATCAATCTGACATAATGGGTCTTGTACCAGTTTCAAATTACATTTTTAGTAATTCTCTGTTCTCCATTTTATAACACTATTAGTTACTTTTTCTTGATCCTTATCATTCAAAACTTTCAAAAAACCTAATTTATTGCATGTGGTTTATATAATTACTACAACCTAATAAACGTACAAATCGATAATGAACAATTAATTCAGCAATAAAGTGATTTTATCAATATTATTGAATGCTCTGAACACCCCCTGTTGAGCAATCACTATTACAATTATTACAATTCAGTTCACAACAAAAAATGCCATTTTTGAACATGAAATAATCGTGCAAATTGGAAATGTTCATGAAACAGAACTGTTTTAAACATGAAATTAATATTTGTCCACATCTTATGAAACAGAAAATGTTGTGTTGAATTTCATGTTAAATGAAATGTAAACTAATGTTAACGGTTCCGTTTAAGAGTTAAATTCCATGCTTTTAAATGCATATTGCTGCTTCATAAAGTCATTGATTTTATCTGCTATGATAATATATCTCTCGAAGCAATAGTTTATCATTAGTTTCTAGAATAGTCCGTGATAATAAAATATGATACATACTAAAATAAAAAATGCCAAACTGGAGTCTTCTGGGAGCTAATATCGCTACTCTGCCATCGCTTATCGATGCAGCTAAGCCAAACTGGAGTCTTCTAGGAGAAAATATCTCTACTGCGGTGCCATCGCTTATTGCGATACTGCTCAATCAGTATTTAAGGATAATGGTTAATTGTAATTACATAGAGTGTAATTTCAAGTATTTGTATGTGTTTTGCACCATTTCTTCTATTTGATATGTTAAAGTTAATTGTTACTGTTTTGTTCGTAAGCTTTGATCATGTTCAATAATACATGTCAATATGTTCGCCTTCCTGAAGCTTGTCTTTTTTTAAGAACGGCACCAGTGGGAAATAGTTTTCAACCTTCAACTCCAAAAAGTCATCAATACGTTGATTAACAATACAGCATATGAAACAGGCATTCCTTTCTCGACCTCCCCCCACATCTGATATTTTATTCAAGTTCAAAAAAGCAGAAAATACTCAGTACTCATTGCTTAATATTGCTTAACAATTGTTTTGTTAAATTTCCTGCATTTACCTCAGAATGATTGTTTTTTTTTCATAGTAATTTTCATCATTTTGTTTGAATTGTAATTTTCAAGAATTCGTAAATTTTGACATACCAAGCTAATAAATGAAACAAACAAAAAACTACTCCAAATTGAAGAGTTCTTTTTTTTTTTTAGCTTTTTATGAATCACGAATTCGTGAATATCAAACATCATGTGACAGCTATTGTAATAAAGTACAATGTTTCGATATTATTAATGAAATTTCATGAAAATAGGAAAAATATCTTTTGTTATTGATTAAAAAGAAATAAATCTGAGAAAAAAATATAAGAAGGAGGACATGTGTCCTTATATTAAGGTTTGCAATGGAATCACCTTCAAACTTACAAATTATATACTAGTATTTTCACATTCATTCACACGTAATAAAGAATTGTAGGGAGTTTTGTTTTTCGATTTATTTGAGATTCTTATCACAATGAAATTTATGTCTTAACAACTGCGACATACGTATTGGGGAACATCGACATGTGTCTTAACAAAGCCTACATATGTCTGGCGAACAACGACATGTGTCTCAACAAACCTACCAACATGTACGTCTTTGGGAACAGCGACATGCGTCTTAACAAACCCGACATATATCTTAGTTACAGCGACATGTGTCTCAACAAACCCGATATATGTCTATGGGAACAGTGACACATTCTTACAGAACTTGATCATTGAATAACCGAACGAAATATCGATTTTATATAACTACATGTATCTAATACTGGATTGCACTGTGTCGTGAAGTAAGACGGGAAACAAGATTTAACAATTTAATGGTTTCTTTTAATTTTGTTAACCCATTAAGTCCAATGCATTATATCTAATTTTGTTTACATTCTATCTGAAAATACATTAAATAAATTCATTGCATTATTCGGTACTTAATGCCAATCTGTTTATCCTTTTATAGCTTTCTTACTCAACTAATCAATTTTCAGGAAGCAATCTTCGAAGAAATAAAAGTAAGCGAAAACGGAATTTTGAAAGTGCAAATGGATGCAATATAAAACATTCATCTAGTGGGAATAACTTGGCAAAATTTTCTAAACTCTAGCATCGATGTTATTGAAATTACTTCATATATCCCATTGTTATGTCTTAATAAACATGTCATAGTTATTTCAACAAGGGATCCCTGAAATTGATTTCCAGTGACAGAATGGCTTTCTTTTAGATGTAGAAACCAATAGATGTATTAAGATACCCTCCTGAGACCTATTCAAGCCTCCAAGTTATTTTGCTTTTCAAGATCATAGTTGATATGGTGCCTTAGGGATACTTTGAGAATTACAATCATTTAGCATTCATTTCTTTGTCGGTTTCAGTCAGTCATCTCGCAGTTTGGTCTTTAGTTAACAATGTGTTGTTGCGAAGTTTGCCATTTTAATTGAAAGGTCTCGATCTTTTAGCAGTCATAATTGGTTGTCAGTTTTATAATTATTATTTAATGAGAGCTAATGTACAGACAGTGTATTAAAAGGTGTCCCAGAATGAGACATCACTTGAGGACCCTTGAGGACCAATGTCTTGACAGTTTTTAAAAAAAGGATGACAATACATGAAAGTACTTAGTACACATGCATATAAGAGGAAATGTAGTCATTTGAGTAATGTGGTATAAAATAGAACAAGAACACATAAGAACAAGGAAAAAGTACTGAACCTTGAATACGGGAAAAAGGAGAAAATATCAGATGCAAAAATACAGAATAACATGAGAAACAAAAACTATGACCTGAAACTGACAAAGTCGACCCCTGCTACCAAACTTGTCGACCCCTGCCACCCAACTAGTCGACCCCTGCTACCCAACTTGTCGATCCCCTGCTACCCAACTAGTTGACCCCTGCTAACCAACTTGTCGATCCCCTGCTACCCAACTAGTCGACCCCTGCTACCAAACTAGTGTAGGTATGACAACGTTCATGCTTTTCTGCATTAAAACCCTTAAAATTATTAGGATCAAAATATGATAGACTATGGAATCAACCATGTCGTGATATAAGAAATATTCTATGAACTTAAGTTGCAGAAAAAAGATGGCAATCCCTTTTGTAGTTATGACAAAGCATGATTTGTTTGCTACTTGAAACCCGAAAATAATATAGATAAAACATTAAATTGGAACTGAAAAATATCATACGTTACTGAAGATTCTATGAAAGTGTCTTTGAAATCAACTCTCTGCTTTAAGATGAGTTTCGTATAAAAAATAGAAGTACAAACAAATACATGAACAAACGGACGAAAGAAGAAAAAATGAAAAACAGACTAACGGAGACGAACAACCGATACAAAAATCGGTATTTTTCGGACTGTTGTTTGTCGATTTTGTATTTATTTCCTCTAGTCATATTTTTTTTTCTGTCTTTCCTCGACTAATGGTTTTTTAATTGAATTTCTCACAGGAAGTGATCACTAACAGAATATTACTCTGTTATTGTTGTTACATACATATATATTCAGCTTGTTAAATATGTCAAATTTGCTAAATTCTAAAACTATACCCCAAATGCACAGGTATTCCTGTTTATGTATCTTATTTGATGTTAATCTGGTTTTTGCGTCCTATTTGGTGTTATTCTGGTTTTTGCGTCCTATTTGGTGTTACTCTGGTTTTTGCGTCCTATTTGATGTTAATCTGGTTTTTGCGTCCTATTTGGTGTTACTCTGGTTTTTGCGTCCTATTTGGTGTTACTCTGGTTTTTTAGTACAGTTTGGTGTGATTTTGGCTGTTGTATTCTATTTGGTGTTATTCTGGTTTTTGCGTTCTATTTGGTGTTACTCTGGTTTTTAGTACAATTTGGTGTGATTTTGGGTGTTGTATTCTATTTGGTGTTATTCTGGTTTTTGCGTTCTATTTGGTGTTACTCTGGTTTTTAAGTACAATTTGGTGTGATTTAGGCTGTTGTATTCTGTTTGGTGTTATTCTGGTTTTTGCGTTCTATTTGGTGTGGGTTTTTGGGTTTTGTATTCTATTTGGTGTTATTCTGGTTTTTCCGTTCTATTTGGGTTTATTGTGTTCTTTATTTCTGTGAATTTTGTTTACCTTGATTCCAAATATTTGGTTCAGCACACCAGTGACGAGAAGTACATTTTGTAAACGTGTGCCTTGTAATTTTGTATTGATAACCATAGATTAAGCAATAGACATTTTTCAAGTATTGTAACTAACTGTACATGACATGTTGGTATTTTAAACATAAAACTATAGGATAGTATAGAAAAGGCAACAAATGAAGTTAAATACTCACAAAATGAAAGGAACGTCTCAAGAATATAATATACTTTTTATTAAGAGGACACAATCTCGAATGGTATTTGTATGTCTTGTATGGGTTAAAGGGCATAAAAGCGCGCAGTATGTACCAACATCGACTAATTTTAATTATTTGTGTGTTTGTAGCATTTCTGCATACGGAATAAATATTATATAAAAATATATCAGGTTTTCACTCTGCCCATGGGGAAAATAAGAATAAATTAGAAATACTTTACAAAAACAAGTTGTTGTTCAAAAGAAATTGTTTTACAATGGTATTGACAGCTTTTAATACAGACTACAGGCTCCATCAAATCTAATTTGTTTTTTGCACTGTATAAGTGTTTTGGCATCAACATATCTGGTCATTACAATTCGAAACATTGAGAAGTTCTATTCGATGTCCTCACTTGGTCATAATTTAAACCTTGATCTATCATTATTATTTATACAACATTTCTATCTATCAAACGTTGACTAGTAATTTATAAAACCCCACAATATCTAAGATATTACTATATAATTATATTATCTTTTAAGGAACGAGTCATGAAGTGTTAAAATTCATACACGTTGAAGATGCAGTTAAAACAATTAAGAAATTAAGCACAAACAAAAAAATTCTTCAAATCTCTTTTAATGTGCCATTTTTATGTTGGTTCTGGTGTTCGTATTAGCTTGGGCATGTTGAAGAGCGCGTGGATGATTACTGGCTACAGGCAAAACACCCATAAACCGTCTTTAACTTGTTGTACCTAACTTCTCTGGTCGATTAATGAGTTCCAGCCTGCCTGATTTAGCTCATCTATCATTTAAACAATCAATACAACAGACGTAGAATGAAATCTACCTGATAAAAAATACATGTTTCCATCGATTTGAAATGTGTCATTTTATGCCAGAATTCACTGGACGGTTAACTTAAAATAGAGAACCATTAACGAGAAACGTGCGAACACAATCCGTATATCAATTCGTTAAAATTCATCAATGTCGGAAACATTTGAACTTTTTGTAAAAACAAAGCTGCGGATATTATTTTCCGTAGTGAAAACGTAGAATATCTTTTACATAATAGAAGCTTTTGAGTGTCTAATAAATATTTTTTCTCTCAGTCAATTAGATGTAAAAGTATTGATGCGCGCTTGATAAAAAGCTTTCCACCGCGGCTTATTTGTCGATGCATTGTGAAATAATACTCTTCTCTCACACCTTCACGTTTTAAACAAATAGATCGATTTTATAAATCTCGGGTAGATACATTTACGTCGTGTTTGAAAAGAGGATTTTAAAAACATCAATAATCTTTTTATAATCCTACTTTATTTTCAATAATGCATTGATATTGTTGAACGATAAACTTCACATCAAAATCATGGTTTTCCCAATACTTTTTAGTTGAAAATCGACGTGAAATATGAGGAACTGGGTAGTACAAAATATAAAAGACTATAAAGTACTGAATGTTTAAGACCTTGAAAGATTTTATTCACAGTCGAAAGTGTGGTAAGGTAGAGCACAGCTGAACCTTCAATACGACGCATCGCAGGGATTACATGCAACAATTTTTTGTGTAAGAAACAATTTTAAAGATGATTAAATAATAATGATACGCTTCTGTCTCTCCTCTCAAGATTCCAAAATTAGAGATTCCATAGCAGTGTAATTTTCATTTTCAAAACAAGCTTTTTGTATGATTGTAAGTTGATTCGCCCTATGAACAGACAGTATACTTAATCTTACTGCCATCCTCAATCAAGCACAAAAACTTAAATTTGCATAACTGTGCTACAAGCCAATTCCTTATACAACAAAGATAGAAAAAAGAATAAAGCTAGTATTGCTTTTCATTGGCTATTAATTCGTATAATTTACAAAACACCTGCTTCCAGGAGAATTTGATTTATTTAGACGATTACATGTCTCTCCAATTACTCATAAAAGGCTGTTATATATGAGAAAAAATGTCTTTGAAATAGAAAAAAAAAACATCGAGGATGTTTAAAATGGGACAAAACTGCATGAATTTTATATATATCTGAAATGAGGCAAAGCTGTACAAATTCATATGGTCTAGATAGGCGAAGGGGGACATTTGTTGGCACTTAAAACACCACGACATGCTGTGTCTGTTTGTCTGGTAACCTGGGCCTGCCACCATGTGTTGCTGCCTTTTTTGAATGTTTATTTTTCTGGTTTTGTTGGCTAGGTATGTCTAATATGTTAAGTGATCACTTATCCTTTATTTGTATATGTGGAGGTAAAAAATCCTAACATTTGAAAGATAGTCGGCTTCTATTAGGAATGTACTTCTTTGATTTATTTTGTGAATTTCTGAGTGAACATATCGTCTACAAATATAACTTAACTCTGTTATAGGTCGTAAGGTAGAGTTTTAATATGATAGACATGGTGATAGCTTCATTTGAAGTTCCACATTATCATATTTGCACCAAATAGGGTGTAATTGTATAATTTGTAATTATATTAGCCCGCACCTGTATGTGTTCTTCGACGCACACATGTAACGTTGTTGGCATTTAGCAGAGCAAAGAGTTGCGCTCAAATCGTCCCTTGTGGTTATCTTGAACTTTCAATGAGGCGTAGACGTTTGCATAATTTTTATGGCTGAATGTGACTATGGAATGAAGGGCAGCGCCATTTTGCTTTGTGTTTTATCAAGTGTGTAAAGGGGTGGCATGTATTCTACTCTTTATATGAATACAAATAGATGTGCAGTATACATCATTTAAATAGCAATCCAACGGCACAAACAACAAAAGACATATAGAAGTCAATTTACAGTTGTCTACAATAGATAAATGACTATAGCACATGTCAAGAACTGATGCCAAACTGTAAATGATCCCGAATCTAAAAAGCGAATTTCTCAAATTACAAAAAGAAAAAAAAAAAAAAAAAAAAAAAAAAAAAAAAAATTGATATGACAAAAACCGTTTCCTTCTTTACCATTGATCATAAGCAATAAACAGATAAAAAATTACGTCAGGGAGTGATTACAACACTTAAAAAATTCGAAATATCTTACAGAATTGGTGCATTATAAAAACTCGCAAAAACATCTTAACACAGAAAAAATATGTAGGCGAATTAATTTATAAATTTATTATCACAAATTCAATATTATTATCTAAAAATAATTTATGAGACCATAAGACGATCTGTTTCTTATTATGTAATTCAAGAATTCACAAGACATATTCTAATAAATTTTTATATGTCTATTTGAGAAAAACAAATGTGTATATTAAATTTATTTGATGTATGAGTATCATCATTCCGAATGTAAATTCTATTCACATAATTCGTGATGGATATCAGAAATTCTATTAATCAAAAATATTCGTTTATATTATTATCAATATTATTGCCACGAATATTTTCTTTTTTCTATATACTTTTGAATAAAGTTCCAGTATACTTCAGCAAAAACAACTAATTAGCATGAACAAATAATTCAAGAATAACTAGACATACCTCGAAATAGAAGATTTTGCGGAGGATGCGGCATCTCTTGCTGGATAGATGATTCTTTCCTTGAGTTGTTGAAAGTTTCCAAACGGCATTACTTCATATATTCACAACTTTACAACAAATGATTATAAGCAGGAAAAGTTGCAAGCAAATGCTAAAATGTGAAAAAGAAGAAACAAATGTATGTCGTCACAGATAAAGTCCTCTTGTGATGTAGTGAAAATCAAATTATTCAAGTTCCGCCGCCGTAGGTGTTACTGGTTCTATTTGAGAAGATGATTTCCAGTCCGATGAAGACCAACCAATCAAAATGCGAGAAAAGCTTTAAAATATTCATGCGCTACATTCGTTTTTCGTAAAATAGTTATTTTCTTTCAGTTCACACAAATAGAGGAATTCAATCAAACGGTTCGTGAATATTGGTAGAAAACAATATAACTCCCGTGGGTCCATTAGTAAATTAAATTTCACAGAGGCAATTCCTGCAGTGGGAGGAACGGTTCTTTCTAAGCTGATTTAGTTTGCGATGAGTTTTCAACATATTCCACTATCATTATATTCACAAGAGAGCGTTGTAATAACAATAGGGCAGTATTGATCGGCTTAATCTGACTTTAAAGGTAAATGCAACAGATACTGAAATTTACATCGACACTCGTCAACGAAAGCAGACGAGCTAAATGCACGCGACATTCTGCAATCCTCGATTTGATATATTTGATTTTCGTGATTTTTTTTCGTTGAACTTAATTAAGAACATAAGTATTTGTTTTAGCGGTGACATTTATTCTAAGTTTATTAAAAGTTGAATTTATTTGCTCAGATAGATTTATTGGAATTAAACTTCATTTAACTATCCTTTATATCGTTTTTTTTTTTAAAGTACAACACTTTTGATAACGAATGAACGATAACGCTTGGGATTTTTCAAATAAAACGAGTGCATTATTTCCCCCAAAAGTTAGGAATAATAAAATATAAAACCCTCCCCCACAAAAAAACCCAGATAATCGTTCATTATTTTATTTGTTTGTGAATCGAATATTTGGTTGAATTTTGTTTATCCATCAAATTGTCCGTGTCCCCATTGAATACACATTAAAACAGTGCCTAAATGGCGCTTCTACGTACGTTTCTAAAATATGTTTTTTTTTTGTTTATGTCATCATTTCTGCTTTTTAGTATATATTTTTTTATTCTATCATTTCTGTTTTCTTTAAAATATTTTGATAACTGTTTCCTTTTTCTTTAATATATTTATTTGTTTGAATTGTTTCATTGAGATTTCAATGCAAACCTCTGTGATTCAAACAGCGTCTATAACGTCTAGCGACCAATTATCTTGATCTTCGTATGGGGTACAAGCGTTTGCGTGCTGTTGAAATACAGAACAGGATGTGCGTGTCAGCAGTTTGTATCTTGAATTAATCCACCATTTACTCTTTTCCATTACAAAATGCATTTCAGAAATTGTCAGGAGCCTGTAGTTCAGTGGTTGTCGTTGGTTCATGTCTGTCATATTTGTTTTTCGTAAATTGTTTTGTTATAAATTATGCCGTTAGTTTTCTCTATTGAATTGTTTCATATTTTTCATGTCGGGGCCTTTTATAGCCGACCATACGGTATGGGGTTTTCTCATTGTTGAAGGCCGTACGGTTGCCTATAATTGCTTACATCCACTTCATTTGAACTTTGGTGGATAGTTGTCTCATTGGCACTCATATCACATCTCCTTATTTTTATATACATTGTATCATGTGTCATGTTATTGATTCATGTTTGTAGTTGTTTTTCTTCTCATGTCTTGAAATACGAACCTTTTTACACAGTACTTTTTGTACGTGTTGTTAAGCTCATTCATAAAGTCTGTTCAACAGAAATATACAATTCTACGCTAAATCGTGGTAATCTACTGTTTTTTTTTTATTATTAATAATTAAAGCCTCGATGTGATACTTTGGGGAAAAAATCTCATATTAGAAAACGCAATCTTTTAATTAGCTAACCACTATTTCCCCCAACAGTGAGTTAAGCAGGCTAGTAATTTTTTGTTTGGGTCATACTACATGCGCATCACTTAAATATATTTTTTAGGATTAAACACTTTTCCCAATTTGGAAGTGTTGAGCGCCAATATCATATTTGGACCAAATGCTCATTAAAAAAATAAAATACTTTAGCAAAAAGCTTTTTACGTGTTGATTGACTATTATTTTACATTCTTGTATTAAAAGATTATACTTTTTTAGCAGTTGTGGTGCTTATTTGTTTTAGTTTAAGTAACGTTTTAGACAAATACCTTTTTGACTCGCTAAAGTCCGTGCAGTGACCGCTCAATGTTCATGTTCTTGCGATTTTGTCTTAAGTACACAACAACCTTAATGATATCAGTGCAACATTGATATCAGTGCATATTTGTTATCAGATTCAAACAATTCGCTGTTTCAGAATCTAATGCATTCTGGGTAATATTTTCAAAAGCGTACAACAAACGTTGTGATTGGTTTAAAACGTTCTAAACAATGGAAATTCAAACAATGACATAACGCTTTTTTCATTTTGATGTATGTCCAACGAGATTACCCATAGTGCTTTAGATTCTGAAAAGGCGTATTGCTTTGATATACTGGTATTATATTAATACTAAAAGACGCACGGTTTTCTGTGGAGTTTAAAATGCAATTTGACTGTAAAATGTCTTTTTCAGTGTTTTCTAGACGCATTTTTACAAAACGTACACGAAGAAACTCAAGGGTTATATTTCGTTTTCCGTGGATTCTGGTGAAGAAATCGTGTCCGGAAATATATCATTGGTTTCTTTAGTTGCTGAGTACTATGTGCTGCTTGTATCTTAATAATTGAAAATTTGAAACGCTCATACAAACAAAGCATGTTAATACCTTGAAATGTGAATAATAGGAGATATGGTTTTGAATATCTAGTTTGATCAGCTCTTTAACGATTGTATTAGATTTTGTTTTTTTTTACATATTTTGGCCTCGAGCATCACTGAAGAGAAATTGATTGTCCAATGCGCATTTGTAGCAGTAAAATTGGTACCGTTTATGTTTTTAGCAACTCAAAGACCATGTGTCTAACTTGGTATTCCATTGAGTAAATAAGATATATTTAAGTAATCAACGAACGTTTTAAATGTTTCTTGGGACAATTACATTGCAATTTCTTTTAATTTTCCTCACATCAGATTTCATCAACATCACAAAACACAAACGACAAAGGGAAGCAATCAAACATACTTAATTTTAATAACACAATCACAATTGATAAAATTAATGGGAATTTCCTTTTGCATATTTATTTCTAAATGCATATTTAGAAGATCGTTTATAAAAAGAAGTTGTATGTCAAGCAACTTGTCCCCAATATAAAAATATGGAGACGTGGTGTAATTCTTAACGAGACAATATTCAGTCTTAGACAACAAAAAAAAAAAAAAAAAAAAATAAATAAATAAAAAATAAAACAAACACTAACACGGCAATAATATTCCTGTTGAAAAATTATTAAATAAAGTAATTGATCAGATCTTCTCGTAAAATTTGAATGTGACTAATTGTCAAGATAAATAAGAGTACACATTGTTAAGTTAAAAATCGAAAATTCCGAAATAAATATAAAAAAGTATGATGTAAGACATCGTAATAACAGAAGATTCGATTCTATTCTCCTACTCATATTACATACTCCTACTGCCCAAACGAAAAATAAATAAAGTAATAAAATTAGGTTTTCGTTTTTTAAACTCTTTCATTTATGTGCCTTATATTTAAACAGTCGGTTTTATTGTTTGTCTTGCTTTAAATCTGCTGGCAGTAACCTCTTTAAAATTAATGTTTTACTAAACAAATCGTCATTCGATACATTCCATCATAACAGAGTACTGTATCACATTTCATAGTTTATTGAACTTTATTACTTTTAATTTATTTATAATCAATGACCAATTAATAACTCGAGTCACCAGTCAATTTTTCTACAATTACATCAATTACGTGAAAATTATCTCAAATTGTTGACATTCAAATAGTTACACAAATCAACCACTGCATTCATACATTATTGATTCGTATACTGTGGAATGAACAATTGCTATAGTTAAGACATTCATTACGACGTATTACTTATAACGAGTCATTGGTATCCATATTTCATTATTTATTACAAAATCCCTTGTCAATACTATTGAACAGGTTGTTTGGAATTAACGAGAATATTAGAAATGATTAAATTCAGAATTTATTAAACAAACTGCACCAAAAAGGACAATACATGACTTTTCCTGCATAAACGCAGGCCATCAGATTTTTTAATGAAGTTGGTGAATAAAAGCCAAACGATGCCGTAGCTGGTGGCATGGGCTGGAAACTATCATGTGCTTAATAATTGGCAAGGTACATACACCGTAATGGCCCGACATAGAATGAATTTTAGAATTTTTTTGATAGTCCAGACGGTCAATATAAATGATTGAAAAAATATTCTGTCAGCTAAACATAAAAAAGTTTTTGCACGGTTCTGATGTGAGGTAGCTCTTCTCAAAATTAGAAACTGGAAGGTATGATCAATGTACATGAAAGGACAAGTTTTAACTGCTATATAGACGTTGTATTTTATGTCATTTTAAAATGAGTGTCATGAGTTATAGGTCCAAGACAAATCATGATAATGAAATTTTACGTTTCAGTGAACTTTTAAGCTTTAAAATACTATCAGATAGCGAGACAAGTTTTTATTCAATAATGAAAGTGCTGCTCCTTTAGTGGGCATGCGCTGCAACAATATTTTATTGAGCAGAAACAGTATTTTGTATCATTTGGTTTTGAATAAACAAAGTCTCTTACAAGTAAATTGGTAAATGTAAATATCATATTTATATGTGTTAAAACTAATAGTAAAACTTCTTACCTGTCAAATAGAATAATGTTCGCAAGTGCCATTCTATTAAGTATTATTAGAAATTATTAAACAAATTATTATATTATATTATATCATATCGCACTGTCTCTGAGGTGCGACGCCACATCTAAAGTTTGTAGAAGCACTTCTCAATTTAACAGAGATATCTTGTTTTAAAAGTATAACTCATTACTATATCGTGTCTTATACAATTTCTAAATAAGAGGCTTGTTACAATTACTATGTGAAAAAATAATATCTTGGCATTCTTCAGTATATGTATTAAATAAAATACCTCCAAGTAGTAACACACACTTCTTAATAAGCATGCTATCTAGATTAGCATACAATTCAAAATTGCAATCTTTTAAGTTTTTTTACAACTCTGTTACACCAGTTTTTTTGTGACCATTAAAACACTATAATACTTATTTCTGTCATTTTCTATGACACTACATTGTAGTTCTGTCATTTTCCATAACACTACATTTGCCCAGTGCCTAAAGACGCATGTCCACTGTTTTGCACTAGGTGGTGTTCAGCCCATGTTCTAGTTTATATCTGTAATGCTAATGAACTTGGTGATGAGTTTCATTACTTATTCAAATGTACCTTTTTCAACAATGTAAGAGCTAAATGTTTACCTTTAAATGTATGTTATAACCCAAATGTTTTAAAATTTAAAGAACTGATGAATACATCATATTTATTTACACTTACTGGAATAGCAAAATTTTGCAAAAGTGTTATTTGAACCTATAATTTGTACTTCCTGTCACATATCAGTATTCATTATGTATACTATAATTGCACCTTTGTTTACCATGTTGTTGTAATGTAAATATGTTCACACTTTTATGGTTTGTTAAAATGTCGTACTTACATACCCAATGTGGGGGCTTTAGTGAAATAACATGTCTTATGTCTTATGTCTTATTATTATCAATTGGCGTATACTTGCCAACGCCCATATAGAATCTGATAAATGTAGCTCTGTTCAAGACACTGTTAACACAAGAAATACGATTGACCCATATGAACGCATTATAATTTTCCACAAATGGATGCACCATAGCTTGCCTCAAATTGATACATCATAGCTAATACCTTACTAGTCTAGAATATGAAACAATTTCGAAATTTTACTGTGCTGGAAACCACAATGTGCGTCACTTTTTACAATGAGTAAAATTAGTGCACGACTTAAAGACCTTGATGCGGATTTCGGCATTTCATGACATTATGTCCAAAGTAGTCCCAGATGTTTGTTACATGATACTATCTGTACTGTTTTATAAGTTAACACAAAAGATATACATTTATTTTAGACCCCATCGTTTTAATTAAGGAATGAGTGTAATATTTTTTCTGTCTATGAAGAAATAGCATCAAAAATGTGTTGCACACTGAATAACCCGCGTAGCGTAGTGGGTTATTTAAATGTGTGCACCACATTTTTTTAGGTTATTTCGAATAGACAGAACAAATATTACAGTCATTCCTTATAATTTAATTCTAAATTCCATTTTTAAGGAGTAAATCATGAAAAAACGTTGATGACGTCACGGTCACATGACAAAATTATGTCTATGAGTTGATAGACAAATAGCTTTCAGCCAATCAGAAGACGTGTTACATCCAAAATTAAATTATTTAGGTACATTCTTTTTTTCGATATTGACATTTTCAGTTTTACAGCAAGATGACAAGTAGTTTCATTTTTCATAAATAAGCATAGGATACAAACCCCAAAACCGTGTCTCAAAATTCTTAACTAATGTATGTTTTAGTTCGAATAACCGTATAAATAGCAAATATTCAAAATTGATTTATTTTGAAACTTCACATTATATATAAATTCTTAGACAAATTTTGGTAGAATTGTTGGTGCTATTTGTGATAAAATAAAGATACAAATTGTATCTCTTAAACTTATCAAGCTAGTTTTTGAATGAGAATGGTATATTGTTTAGAAAAAATTCTTCAAAATTTTGTAATTTCGAAAGATGCAGGTAATTGTGGATATACCAACTCTTTTAATGATTCTTTGTTATCTCCCCTATAACATGATTCTCCATTTGTCTTACAATGTAATATCTTTTGAAATGGCAGAGATATAAGTTATGCAACCACTCCAATTTTCCCGATCTGTCTGACGGTTGTGCTACCTTATATGGCAAAAATTTATAATCAGTAAAATACGGTAAAATACGATAACTTGTGACAACTTTAATGCTATTGATAATGATTTATTGCTATCTATTAATGTGATTCCTAAAATATTCTTTTTAGAGGAACTGTGAGTGTTGAATTTTTAATGAATGTAGATATAAATGGAAACCTAGTCAAAATATTATTTTATGTTTGGTTTATAATTTTGCAAACATACAGTCGACTTTTGTAAGGTGACAACATTTCGCAAAACGGTGAATTATTGTACACGTCAATGGAACAGAGGCTCAACGACACGCGTAAAAAAGAATTATACTTGTCACCATACAGTCTTCAACACTAGGTAGGCATCTATACAACATGTAAAGCTCTAGTTAAAGAGTGAATAAACCTAAGAGTGACCATCAAATTTGTCATAAAAAAAAGAATAAAATATATGACTAAAGACAAGCACTGAGTCAGACTTGAGACAGGAACATACAAATGTGACAGGTTTTAATTAGTTTTATTTTTAGATATGCACCCTCCCATTTATAATCTCGATTAGGATATACTGTATACATAAAAGAACACAGAATAATTATCAGAAAAGCACAAGTTTAAGTTTGAAATAGATAATAAAAAACAAAAACAAAAAACAAAACAAAAAACAAAAACAAAAACAACAAAAAACACATACAAACAAAACAGTAATAAAAAGTTAGTTTGCATTTTGAATATTAGAATAAACATCTATCCATATCTTTCGATTTCTTCTAAAAATACGTATAGATATCACCATCAGAATTTACATTTATTTAATCCCATTAAATATATCAATTTAACTGAAAGCTGTGGGACATTTTTAGTTTTACAATACGACATAAAACATCTATTTTTGTCTCACAGAACAAAATGATCTTTTTTTCCAAGTATTTGAATAAAACAATCTTCAATTTGAATCTAATTTTGATCCACTTTTTGGCATTGGACCTCTGACCAT
The DNA here is from genome assembly GCA_017311375.1 of Mytilus coruscus. NCBI lineage: Eukaryota > Metazoa > Mollusca > Bivalvia > Mytilida > Mytilidae > Mytilus > Mytilus coruscus. Next base: position 47,527,741 of record CM029604.1, on the reverse strand, counting down.
AAATATGCCAAAATGAGATGTGAGGTATACACATTCTCAAAGACTACCAAAGAAACCGAAGAGTGCCACGACACAGGGAAGCTTAAGAAGCAAAATCGCCTCCTCCACCTTTGAGACAAACGTTGCTAGAGAAAAAGACAATTTTGCGTTTTAGATTTTAATGAACATAATTTATGTATAACTGATAAATTATTAACTCAGGGATTTCGTAACCACATATTAATTAAAATATTAACCAAATTCTTTCATAGATACAAGGATTTGGTTTGAAAGTTTGGCTGTACATGTAAGAGTTCTTATTACACATCCTAATTTGTACTGCGATGTTGTTTATAAAGTCCGTAAATTTAGATACGATCCATGTAAACTAATTGATCCTTTAAATAAACTTATTTTTAAAGTTATCAATTAAACACAGTAGTAAAATCTTTGAATATTGTTTTATTGGTATTAATATTGATTTTGGTTTGGAAAAATTAAAACATAACTACATATATATTGCTATATATGTACAGTTATGAGAACACATGATCCTACATCCTGTCGTTACTGTTTTCTTACATTTTGGCATTGCACAATGTCATGCGTTTCTCTGACTGTTTATGACGTCTTCATACTAAATCCGTTGGATGTGTAATGATTGATACTTTAGTCTGGGAAAACATGATTTATTTTTTAGTTGTAATTGGCTTTGAACTACTTTTTAAACATCTAACAACGCCAAGACAAAAAAAAAGATGGAAAAGACGACCAACAGACAAACAACAGTACATAAAAAACAACATAGAAAACAAAAGACTGAGTAACACGAACCCCAACAAAAACTGGAGTTGATCGCAGGTGCTCCGGAAGGGTAAGCATTCCTTCTCCACCACCCGTCGTGTTGCTCATGTTTGTACAAACCTGGTGATAAGTCTAATTCGGTAGGTCACATTCGGTGAAAAAGGGACGGGATTGTAGTTACGACAATTGGAACATATCCGTTGTCATCTGTGAAACGGATATTCCATAAAGGTAAACCAACTCGTGATGGCTTCCGTAAAATTTACGAAGTGATTACTTGGAACTCTTGGTTTAATATCTTCCTTGTAAGCAGCAACCCTCTATCAAGGAAATCATGAAAGGAAATACAAGCCCTCGGATATCGTATCAACTGGAAGATATATACTCCGTATGTAAATTAAGCCATTAGTTTTCTCAATTGAAATGTTTCACACGAGAAACCCTCCAAAAAAAAAAAAAACCCTCGAAAAGGACAATTGTTCTTTCCCCATTGTTAAATTTCCTATTTGGACGGTGCTGTTCTATTCCGCCATTTTGTTATTGTGCTATGGTCATTTTTGTATTGTTGTCTTTCACTTTTGCTTATGCAATTTGGCTATAGAGTGTCTAAATGCCATTTTGTTTTTCTTTGTTGAAATAGTTATTTGTTTTTATAGTGATTAAGATTTTAACACAATGTTGACTGCTGTACTTCAATTTTTGACATTTGTACCTATTATATCTGTTTGTTTTGCTCACACACTGTTGTCAATATGCGACTGTCAAACAAGTGAGAGGTAAAGCTAGCTATAAATCCAGGTTTAATTCACCATTTTCTACATAAGGAAATGCCTATACCAATTCAGGAATATGACAGTTGTTTTCCATTCGTTTGATGTGTTTGAGCTTTTGATTTTGTCATTTGATAATGGACTTACCGTTTTGAATTTTCCTTGGAGTTCGGTATTTAAGTTATTTTACTTCTTGGCACCGTCTCACGGTGTTTATATATCCCAACTCGTTCGCTATGCCCGTGTCTGAAGTGACATTTTAGATTTCGATGAGCGTAATCTATTTATTACTGGTAAATTGTTGTCAGGAATTCCTTTGCCACAAATTACTTAAAACCTTTACTAAATTTTTTAGATACTAAGATTTGAGAAATTTGACTGTACCTGTAGAAGCGTATTTCAAACGGAATAGCACATCCTAATTTTTACGGTGATGTTGTTTACCGAGCCCAGACATTTAGATACGATCCGGGTAATCTTATCAATCCCTTTAATAAACTTATTCGAAAAGGTTACCAATAGAAACACATTAGATCTTTGAATATTTTTTTAATGGTATAAATATTGATTTTGTTATCAGTAAATTGAAACCATACTAAATATTATTCTTATTATTTTTACAAATATGCACGTTCACGGTACTACAATCTGTCGATAGCTTTATTTTGGCATTGCACAAGGTCGTGTTTTTCTCTGACTGTTAATAACGTCTTTACACTAAATCCATTGGATGTTGGATGTGTACTGATTGATATTTGAGTCTTATATACATGATTTTTTATTAGTTGTTATTGGCTTTGAACTAGCGTTCAGTAACTGCGAGTACTCTCAGATCTGTACTTTGTGTCTTTTTTTGTTTTAAAGGATGTATAAATACCCTCCCACGTCCGATCTTTTGTTCTATATTTTTCTGATTTGTATTGATCTGATGAGTTAAGCCCTTTTCAACTGATTTATATATTTTTTCCTTATGTTGTACTGTTACACCACTGTCCCAAGATAGGGGAGGGTTGGCGCCCTCAAACTGGTTTAAACCCGCCACGTATGTGCCTGTCCCAAGTCAGGAGCTTGTAGTTCAGTGGTTGTCGTTGGTTCATGTCCGTCATATTTGTTTTTCGTTTATTATTTTTTATAAATAAGGCCGTTACTTTTCTCTATTGAATTGTTTAAAATTTTTCATATCGGGGCCTTTTATAGCCGACTACACCGTATGGGTTTTATCATTGTTGAAGGTCATATGGTTGCCTATAATTACTTACATCCACTTCATTTGAACTTTGGTGGATAGTTGTCTCATTAGCAATCATATCACATCTCCTTTCTATATTTATGTTTGAAAAATAAGAATAATAATTACATGAAGAAAAGTTTTTTAAAGTTACATTTATTTTTATGATTCATATTGAGGTTCCAAGAAAGTTGAAAGAAAGGGTTATTTATGAAGATCAATGTTACATGCAAAGGGTTATACTTTAGCTGTATTCCTGTGTTAAATCGAGCTTTTGCATGTGACAAAGACCATAGCTTGATTTATTATTTTATTTCATTTGTGCTGTTGGGTTACTGTGCTATTTCTACAAACGTTACGTGACCTTTCATTCACATCTATTTCATAGATTATTTTGTAAACTGCTATACACTTAAAGGTTATCATCCGGGGTTTAAGTGTCAATTTCTTGATTTACTTTCTCATATGGATAAATTTGGTTTACTTTGCTGATTTGCATAGCAGCCAAAGTGCCTAAGTGTCTATATGCCATTTTGTGTTTCTCTGTTGAAATAGTTTTTTGTTTTTATAGTGATTAAGATTATATTACAATGTTGACTGCTGTACCCCAATTTTTGACATTTTTACCTATTATGGCTGTTTATTTTGCTCACACATTGGTGTCAAAATAATGGAATTATACGCGACTGTCATACAAGTGAGAGGTTTAGCTAGCTATACTAGCTATAAAATCAGGTTTAATCCACCATTTTCTACATAAGAAAATGCCTATACCAAGTCAGGAATATCACAGTTGTTTTCCATTCGTTTGAGGTGTTTGAGCTTTTGATTTTACCATTTAATAAAGGACTTTCCGTTTTGAATTTCCCTTGGAGTTCGGTATTTTTGTTATTTTACTTTTTTCCTAAGTCTTATCAACAATTTGTCCGCATATAGGCGAATTAATAAACGGACCATTGGCGCTGAAAATCAACAATACATAGTTTAGAAAGAATACAGAATATTTATTACTAATATTACAACAAGTATATGTACAAAATTATGTATGTGTGGATAATTGATAGGCCGCAGATAAATTGTTTTACCAGTTCCAGGGAGACAAACAACCCGATTACCAAAGGATTGAAAGGAGCATATCGGGGACCCTATGATAACATAAGTGTCAAAATATCCCTCCTACGTGCAAGAGTGGACTGGACGGAGAACCCCCTCTGTTTACACAAACCTCTGCAAAACAACAGTCTCTCCGATTTTTTTTATATGCAAACAACCCGAATAACGTGTACTGCGGAGATGACACCTCCCTTCTGATACCAGAAGTTGAGGGGATTCTTCTCGATGACAAGAGTAAACCATAGGAATTATTTAATACCCTCCACTATAGAGCCGGTAGGGTAGAGATATGTGCCAGAGGGGGACAGTTCTAAGTACGTTTATCGTCTCCCTGAACCGCCAAATGAATGGGGTCTCATTATTCCCCATTCACCGCCAAACATTCTCTGCGCTCATTTATTTGGTGGGAAAACCTTGGCAACATCGAGAACGAATGTTTCAATAGCTGCCTGAATGTTATTCAAGAAGATACCAATACCAACTTTTGACAGATGTGTGCCGTCATGTCTGAATAAATTAGACTCAGAGGCTTTGATAGCTGGATACCTTAAAATGTATTGACCCACTTTCTTCTTAAACGATTTTACAGCACAGTTTACTCTTTTTCTGGCTATTTCAACTAACTTTGGCCTTAATGTTCCATGCCAATAGGGCCTTGGTAAAATATCTGACCATATGATTTTAATGTCAGGTGCGAAACTGTTATTCTTAAAAATGAGCATTTGATGTTCTCGATTAATTCTTTTGACTTCATAAGCACTAAATAATTTGCACCTAGATGTATAAAGATATAATAAGGGGCTGACCACTTTTTTAATTTCACTTTCAAAAGATGAATCCAGATATTTCCAATTCATTCCTGAATTTGTTATCCATTTAATTTGTACTCCTAGCCTATCCAAATTAAGAATTTTCCCACCAGATCGGCTAGCAGCTGTTACATCAGCCCAATGAGGAATAGACGATCCCTTTATCCACACAGTTGACTGCGCCTCATGACCTACAAACTGAAAACTATCTTAAGGATTTTGCTATAATGTTGTTAGCATAAGTTTACTTCTGTTCTATATGTACATTTAAAGAAAATTGAAAATTGAAATTATTTTCACCAAGGAATTCTGATGTAGCGCTCAAATGCACCTGACGACCTCCTTTCCCACTTTTTAATAGGTTCGTCATAAATACCGCGATTGCCCGCCTCTGTGGCGGCTCCAATTCTAAAAGAATGCGATTTCAAACGTAGTATCCTCTAAATTACGTGCCTTTGGAATTATATATAATCGAACTGTACTGGAAAAATTTCACCGACTTAAGCGATGATAGCATAGCTGACTTCTTCCAGTGTATATAGAAGTTGGAATGAAGCAAGAACCGATCTAGCTCTTGAATAGCTTTTCCATGTATTTCCGGCTAACGAATCGGAAAAGAGTCTAGCTGATTCCTCTGTTATAGAATCCATACTTGATTCGGAATTGGAGTTGGTGTCAGAGATGCATTTGGTGCTAGGTTCCGGAAGCGGGACCACTGGCAACGAGAAATAGCATCAGCTATAATATTGACCTTGCCTGGGACGTGATCTGCTTTAAATAATATGTTATTATGTAATGTTTCTAGAACTAAACGTCTGACTAAAATCATGACATCCGATGATTTTGATGTTTTCTTGTTAAGAATGTGCACCGCTCCTTCGTTATCAATATGAAACAACACCTTTTTATTCCTAAGTTCAGACCCCCATAGAATGATAGCTACCATAACTGGGAAAAGTTCTAAAAATATAATGTTAGAAAATAAACCGCGCTTATGCCACGTTCTTGGCCATAACCCGTGAGCCCATCTACCCTTAAAACATATGACGAAACCAAGTGTGGACCCCCGGCACTGTCTCTGTAAAATTCGGCGCTTCTTTAGAGGTCCATTATCTATCTGGCATAAGACCGTTAAAATTTTCCAAAAATGATTTCCACATCCAAAGATCAGCTTTAATATGTTCGAAGTTATTCTTATTCTGTAATGTGGTTTATTCAAAGCAATCGTTGAATCAATCAATCTTCTGCAAAAGGCTCTCCCGGCGCGACAACACGACACGCAAAGTTTAATGAAGCCAAAAGGGATTGCATTTCCTAAGCGTGACCTTCTTGTTTTTTTAAAATAAATAAAATGAAGTATTTCATCAAGCTTATCTGAAGGTAAGCGGAGAGTTATGTTGGAAGTGTCAATTTCTACACCGAAGAATGTAAGCCATGTCGTGGGAGAGAAGTTTTCTCGTCCGCTAATGGAACTCCCAGATCATTGCAAATAACCTTGAAAGTATGAAGCAGGTCACCACATTGACTGGTTAAGCCCCTTCCCAAAAATAAAAATTCGTCAAGGTAGTGTACAATGGCGCCAGATTGTTTTACAGAAACAGCCCAGTGGAGAAAAGAGGCAAACTTGTTAAATAAAGCACAGCTAATTGAAGCTCCAAAAGGGAGGGCTTTATCAAAATAAAATTCTTGATTAATTTTGAAACCAAGAAGATCAAAGTCAATCGGCGAGATAGGGAGTAATTTAAAAGCCGAGAGAACGTCAGACTTGCTAGCTAATGTATTATTACTGTAAAATTTTATAACATCAACAGCGTCATCAATATTTGAGTAGTCTACTGAACATTTCTTTGGATCAATAAAATCATTGACGAATGAATTTTCGGGATAAGATAAGTGGTGAATAACTCTAAATTGACCGTCTTCCTTTCCCTTTGGAACTAAATCCAATGGGGAGATTCGTAAAGTAGGAATAGGCCTAAACTGAAAAGGCCCGGCAACACGCCCTGCATCTATTTCCTTCTTAATTTTTTGAAGAAGTATATCTGGTCTCTCGATAGCGCTTTTTAAGTTTTTGGAATCTGTAGGTAAACGAGGGCCTGAGTATGCAAAAAAAACCAAATTTGAAACCGGACAATAAAGACGAGGCACTTTCTAAAAGGGGATAATCATGTAAATATATTTCTAAATTTTCAACATTAACTGGGGAAAAACCAAGTGAAAATGTGTCTCTTTGTTTTGACATTTTAATGTCTCTTGCAAAAGTAAGCTGGGTGTTGACCTCCGCATGCTGAGCATCCATGTTTGAATCTGCAAGGGTTAAAATTACATCGCTTCCCTTTTGTGTTGTACGCATTGCATGTTCTTGGTGGCTGAAAATTTTGCTGGCCTGATGACTGACGAAAGGAATGAAGGGGCTCACTTTGAGAACTGAAACCTACTTTACTTTCATTACTTTGACCTTGATCTCTCATAGCTGTTGTTATATAAAATGACCATAAGTCTTGGTTTATGACAGCCCAAGATGACTAGGGTCTGAATTGCTCATCGTATGTTCCCCAACCGTGTGATTTATTTGCTGCAAAACGAATATCTCTCATGTACTTTAGCAGTTCCTGTGCCAAAAAACTCTGTTGCTCAATCAAAATACTCATATAAATCATGAAAGCGCTTCTCCATATGTGTATATTTGGTATATCTTTAGTTAAGATTCAATCCGCATGTGAACCCCTTTTACAACTAAGTCACCTTCTTGGTCAGGAAAATTTGCTAGTTCTCTAGGAGATTTAATCAACAAACTCAGGTCAATAAATTCTTGTTTCCAAATCTTATCTTTTAGCTTCATGGTTACGTAACACCCGATTTGATCAAACAAACTTTCCTCAAGACAGGGAAGGCTTTGTGAAAACTGAATGTGTTCGTTAAATGTGTTAGATTCTGTCCCAGTTGACGTTTAGAGGGCTTTCTACTAAAATCAATAACTGACTCACCAGATGATCTGTGATTGATTTCACTAATTGGTTCTTTCTCCTTGTCCCATTCTTTTCTTTAACCCCTGTCCTCTAGCAGGAGTCCATTTCTTCGAATTCCCTCTTGGCATATTGGTGTTGAACCTGGTCGGCAAACAAACAGCTAGGATGGTACTTAGACAATGATAACGTCACACTTTTAATATAGGCTAATGTTTCGTTGGTATAAAATATATAAATGTCGAACGAAATGTTTGTCTACGATGGTACTCAGGCAATGATAACTACACAGTTCAGAAGTGCACAATGATCCATTTTTTGTATTACAAAATGTTTGTATGAAGCTAAACAGATACTGTGTGAGAAAGTTTAAACGTGCTTTACACTCTTGAGAATAAAATGCACGTGATAATAATCACTCTAAACAAAAAAGAGGCGTTCCTAAATGTAAGCCAGTGTAAGCAGACACTTTAGATTAATAATACAAAAACATTATAATCCAAAAAAAAAAAAAAAACAACGTACACCAGTGGCCTCATTAAATTTAATTATCTGATAAACAATAATTGCTATTGTACATAATTTGCCTTCTTTTCGTGTATACTAGAACATTGTCTACTTTGAAAACTTTCGGCCTTTTCAGTTTTAGATCCAAGACGGAACAAGACAGGATTATCCGCAAAGGGATAGGCCCTGTAAAATTCCCTTTCGGCCCAAAAAAATAGCATTTTAAAATTTTGTTAAAAATGTAAACTTTTATCTATCTACTGGAAGGTACTGTTACATAAATATGGGCTGTTTTTTTTTTACAATACAATGCACATGTTTTTGTCTAAAATGGAAGTAGCTGCACTTGTGTTCAGTCTTAATATTTATATATATGTTGTTTTTTATGATAATACATAACATATATTAACTTTTGTAATAATACATTTGAAAATAGTGGAATTAACTTTTTTTTTAATGTAAAAAAATCTTTGAATGTTTTGTTCATGGTCCTTTTGATTCTGATGAAAGTTTTGGCTTTTCAACTCTTTACCATGTTTACACTACATTTCCACACAAAAGTTTTCCTATTCAATTAAATGGTCGTTTGAAAAATCTGATTTCCAATATATTTGCAGCAAATCATTGAAAGCTTTCGTCTCTAATGAGAATGGTAAATATTATAGATATACTTACTGGAGGTGTAATGAAATGATTGAAGCTGTTAATTGTCTCTTTGACAACATTTATGTTTGTTTCAGCAATAGAGTTTATCAACAGGTTGTAGGTATTCCTATAGGTACCCATTGCGACCCTTTATAGCAGACTTTTTCTTGTACTGTTATGAATCACAGTTTATGGCCAAACTCAGTAAAGACCCGTCTAAATTGCATTTAATTGATAAATTCAACAACACTTACGGTTATCTTGATCATATTTTTTCGTTAAATAATCAAGTATTTTCTAAATATACCTCCGAAATTTATCCAAAGTAACTAACTTTAAATAAATAAAATGTAAAAGATAATAACTGTCCTTTCTTAGATTTAAATATTTCAGTTTTATACAGAAACTCTACGACAAAATTGACAATTTTACGTTCCATATTGTTAATTTACCTTTTTTGGACGGTAATGTTCCTTTGGCACCATCTTACGGTGTTTATATGTCACAACTTGTTCGCTATGACCGTGTCTGTTGTGACGTTTTGGATTTCAATGACATAATGTATGTATTACTGGTAATTTATTATGTCAGGGATTCCGCTACCACAAAATATTTAAAATCTTAGTTAGATAACCACTATACATGGTGATTTAGCGCAAAGCAAAATTTTATCTTGAGAAAACAAGATTGGTTGCATACGATTGATTTAGATATTTTGTCGTGTATATCTATAAGACGGTCCGTCAAGGTTCAAATACATTTATGGTTACATGTCTCCTGCTTCGGTGTACGGAATGGTTCTGTAGGCGTAAAATGCACCGGTTCGAGATGAGGTTGTTGGCAAAAATTTCACGAATAGACTTAATAGGGCTTGATAAGGGATTCTGCGGGCGGCTTAATAAGAAAATCGCTCCGGACACATAATTCCAAAAAGATTAGGGCACAAATAACAACACAGAAAGTAAACTTGATCATTTGAGTATGTGAAAATAACACTGCCATTACTGTATGTTTGTCATCACTTACCATATGTCTGATTATTTTTTCGGATTTGGCTATACTTTAGGTCCATTTTGATTTGATTTGCTCTTCAAAGTTTTTATTAGTGTTTTGGTTTTCAAATATATTGGCATCGATCATCACTGAGAGACATTAGTTGTCGAAATGCGCATCTAGTGCAATACAATTAATATGGTTCATGTTATTACCCCCACCCTCTGTCACAACCTACCCTGCATACGGAGTAGGTTGTGACATGCGACAACCTTCATCAAATCTCAGCTGTGAATAAAGAAGTAGCCTTAGAGGTTTAAAATCCTTCTTAAAATGTGAATGAGATGTTGGTCTAGTTCTCTAGGGTCAAGTGAGAAAACTGCGTACGGTAGATTTGTAGGTACATGTATAAACATTTATTTATTCATATAGACAAAACATTCTCAAAGACAAATATACTTTCTTTAATTTTATTTTTAGATAAGGTGATGCTCAATAACCTGAATTTCAGTGAGTGCTTCCATCTCATATATCCTTACACAAAATCTGCTTCAACAGAATTACGAGGAAGAACGACTGATATCGACACTCAATAATCACGAATTAGTAAAACTACACGATATATCTGTGTCTAAACTCTATAATGAAATGTCTTAGGTCTTTAAATACCAGAGTAGTCAACTTATTTTTATTTTTACCGAATATTTATTTCATTAACCGACTGTGTCTTATTCCCGATAGTGGCATTTTGACTGTGTGTTTCCCAGGAGTACAAAGCAGGACACGCTTATCCCGTTGACGTACCAGGTCTCGCTAGTTAACGATCTCATGCGATTACCTTAGATTTTGTTTGTTACCTTTTTTAATCGATATTTGAGATCTGAACATTGCCTCACTACTATTGACCATATTTCTTCTTCAACATAATCAAATAAGAAGATCTGGTATGCCACTCAGAATACTACACACCAAAGACCAAAGGTCGGACTGTATGTTGCTTTTATTATCGTTATGGTTATTGTTGTGGTGGCATTACAGTCTCATATATTCATATATAATAATTTGTGATACTAGTATCACAATGTAAAATAGCATAGAGCTGAATGGAAATTACAATGATCAGTATCTCATTAATGCTCCTGACTGTCATGTAACGAAACAACAATATTATGATGTAAAAGTATACATAATCTTTTACCTATTAAAAAAAGTATTAACAAAACTCTCATCGTTAAAAGAAGGTCTGGAGGACACTACTTTGATTTGTTGCAATTAATCAACATAAACTCGCCGGAAGGCAGCTGGCATTTTCTTGTACTTGTGACGTCACTACTACTATTATTTTCCGATTCCATTCAGCATCAGTATAAACACAACTCACATATTCAACAAGTGAAAAAAAACATAAAAAATGGTTATGTTATAACTTTAAAATGTAATATTAGACTGAAGAAAAAGTCACAATCCCGTCGTCGATTAAGCATCAGTCATCAATATAAATAACAAGAATATATGTGGATATGACTCGTGACCCCGTTCGCACTAAATTTCTAAATAAAAAAAGGGAGATGTGGTATGATTTCCAATGAGACAACAATCCACCAGAGTTCAAATGAAGTTGAAGTTAACAATTTAAGGAAACCGAAGGGCTTTCAACAATTAGAAAACCCATACCGTATAGTGGGTTTAAAAAGGTCCCGACATGAGAAATGTGTAACAATTCAAACAAGATAACTAACTGCCTAATTTATAACAAAATAATGTTCGAAAAATAAATCTGACAGACATGAACCAGCGACAACCACTGAATTACAGGCTCCTGAATTAGGACAGGCACATACAGAATGTGGCGGGGTTAAACATGTTTGTGAGCGCTCAACCCCCTAGACTTAGACAGTAGTGTAACAGCGCAACATAAAAACAAACTGCAAAAATCTGTAGCAATTGCCTAAAATTAAAAGATCGGTACGAGGCACAAAAACAACTAACATAAAACAATATACACAAAGCAACAAAATAAGAGTGCTCGCTGTTACTATAAGCTAGTTCAAAGCCAGTTACAACCTATAAATAAATCATGTTCTCCCAGACTAAAGTATCAATCATTACAGATCCAACGGATTTAGTCAAATACGTAATAAACAGTCTGAGAAATGTACGACCTTGTGCAATGCCACAATATAAGTAAACAAGATATAGGATAATGAGTTCTCATAATTGTACATTAGTAGCAATATATATGTAGTTATATTTTAATTTTTCAAAACAAAATCAATGTTAGTACCAATAAAACAATATTTAAAGATTTTACTACTGTGTCAAATGGATTACTTTTAAGAATAAGTGTATTAAAAAAATCAATTAGTTTACATGGATCGTATCTAAATTTATAAACAACATCACCATAAAAATTCGGATGTGTTCACTGAACTGTGAAACTTATGGGGTCTGAATCCTAATCTGACATATACTACATATACTGTAAATAGTTTACATCATAATAAACATCTTTACTAGGTTTCAAGTTGATACAATTTCATGGTAACCTTAACGAAAACTTCAACAGGATCATGTTTTGATTTTACGTTATCTCATTTCTATGCTCAATGGACCGTGAGATTGGGGTCAATATTGTAATTTGGCATAAATATCATTTCTTATCATACTGAAAATGTATACTAAGTTTAAAGTTGATGACCTTTTATTTTGGGTTTCTTTCTCCTTTAAGTATTGCTGTTCATTCTGTATTACTATATATAAAGTATTCGCTTGTCTTCAATTAACGTTGTTAAACTCATTTTATTTATGAATTCAATTGTTCAGAAATTTTAAAAGAGAGAGCACTTGGTAAGCTTATGTCACAAACATATATTTGTCATTTGGTTATGATTAATTGAAAATTAATTCCAGTATGGTAAAATCGTTTCACCAGCCCAGTAGTCAGCACTTCTGTGTTGACATGAATTATCATTGATATGGTCATAATTATAAATTAACTGTTTATAAAACTTGACATTTTTGAAATACTAAGGCTTTTCTACCTCAGGAATAGATCACCTTAGCTGTATTTGGCAAAACTTTAGGAATTGTTGGTCCTCAATGCTCTCCAGCTTCGTACTTTATTTGGCCTTTTTAACTTTTTTTGATTCGAGCATCACTGATGAGTCTTTTGTAGACGAAACGCGGGTCTGGCGCAAATACAAAATTTCAATCCTGGTATCTATGATGAGTTTATTTACAGAGCTAAAACCCATTTGGATATGAAACGCTCTATACAAAAAATGTGCTCACGTTCAACGCTTTTACACCGTTTATAATTACAAAAAAAAGCAACATTCAATTTTTAAAATTACAAAACAATTACTATTATACAATAAAGTGCCTTCATGAGCGCAGACTACTTTATTATCGCTACAAGACAGAACATCCAATACTAAAAAAGGTTTCGATGACTGATTAGATAAAAAATTCCACATTTATTCATTTTATAAAGAAATACATATAATATACTGGTATATAAAACAAAACAGTAGTATGGATTCCACTTGGAATTTCATATAATAAAGAGGGACAGCTCTTAAGTCAATTATTCATTAGATACATTTTAATGCTATAATCATGAAGTTTTGAGTTCAATCAAACATTTGTTATTCTGCACATTGTTTTAATGATACTAGGGATATCACGTGCAGTCATGGATTTTCAAATGAAATATTCGAAATGCATTTTAAACGGAAATAAAATATTACTCAGCAAATCAAAATTACGGAATCGCATGAAACTTCTATGTAATGTAATAATTGGTAAATCGCGTATGCGTGCACTTGCACTAAGGGCACAAAAATCAACAAGTAAACGTAAAATCATTGCTGCGTTGCTATTCTAAATTCAAATGGTTAAACGTAACATATTAAATAACAACACAGAAACCAGAATAAGCTGAAGTTCTTAAGCGAATTTGCACTAACAATACTGGTAGCACAAATCAATAAGATAAATAAACTCTGAATGTAAAAAACTAAAGCAACACATGAACTGGATGAAAAGATGTCATCAAGATAAATAATTATAATTGGTAAAATAAAATAGAATAAGCACATATAGAATTACGACAGTAATCATATCCGTAATTTTAATGTGTCTTACTGTTAGACTACTATTAGTTTACTAGCAGATACGTATGGTAATCCAATATTACCAGCACGCGTTGAAATCGGATGTATACAAGCGGGAAACATTAAAAGACATCCGATCACTTGTGTCATGTACTTTTAAAATGTACTCATACAGTACAAAAATAAATCATGTACCATGAGAGTCTTGTTTAGCACTGTGATGTCACGGATTTAGTTTAGTACGTAATAACAAGTCTGACATATTTACGACAATGTGCAATACCCCAATATAAGTAAACAAGATATATCATATTGAGTTCTTAAAATATTAGATTATAAGCATTATACATGTAATTATGTTTTAATTTTTCAAAACAAAATCAATGTTAGTACCAATAAAACAATGTTTAAAGATTTTACTACTGTGTCAAATGGATTACTTTAAGAATAAGTGTATTAAAAATCAATTAGTTTACATGGATCGTATCTAAATTTATAAACAACATCACCATAAAATTCGGATGTGTTCACTGAACTGTGAAACTTATGGGGACTGAATCCTAATCTGACATATACTACATATACTGTAAATAGTTTACATCATAATAAACATCTTTACTAGGTTTCAAGTTGATACAATTTCATGGTAACCTTAACGAAAACTTCAACAGGATCATGTTTTTGATTTTACGCTATCTCATTTTTCTATGCTCAATGGACCGTGAGATTTGGGTCAATATTGTAATTTGGCAAAAATATCATTTCTTATCATACTGAAAATGTATACTAAGTTTAAAGTTGATGACCTTTTATTTTTGGTTTCTTTCTCCTTTAAGTATTGCTGTTCATTCTGTATTACTATATATAAAAGTATTCGCTTGTCTTCAATTAACGTTGTTAAACTCATTTTATTTATGCATTCAATTGTTCAGAAATTTTAAAGAGAGAGCACTTGGTGCTTATGTCACAAACATATATTTGTCATTAGGTTATGATTAATTGAAAATTAATTCCAGTATGGTAAAAACGTTTCACCAGCCCAGTAGTCAGCACTTCTGTGTTGACATGAATTATCATTGATATGGTCATAATTATAAATTAACTGTTTATAAAACTTGACATTTTTGAAATACTAAGGCTTTTCTACCTCAGGAATAGATCACCTTAGCTGTATTTGGCAAAACTTTAGGAATTGTTGGTCCTCAATGCTCTCCAGCTTCGTACTTTATTTGGCCTTTTTAACTTTTTTGATTCGAGCATCACTGATGAGTCTTTGTAGACGAAACGCGGGTCTGGCGCAAATACAAAGTTTCAATCCTGGTATCTATGATGAGTTTATTTACAGAGCTAAAACCCATTTGGATATGAAACGCTCTTTAAAAAAAATGTGCTCACGTTCAACGCTTTTACACCGTTTATAATTACAAAAAAAGCAACATTCAATTTTTATAATTACAAAACAATTACTATTATACAATAAAGTGCCTTCATGAGCGCAGACTACTTTATTATCGCTACAAGACAGAACATCCAATACTAAAAAGGTTTCAATGACTAATTAGATAAAAATTCCACATTTATTCATTTTATAAAGAAATGCATATAATATACTGGTATATAAAACAAAACAGTAGTATGGATTCCACTTGGAATTCCATATAATAAAGAGGGACAGCTCTTAAGTCAATTATTCATTAGATACATTTTAATGCTATAATCATGAAGTTTCGAGTTAAATCAAACATTTCGTTTGTTATTCTGCACATTGTTTTAATGATACTACGGATATCACGTGCAGTCATGGATTTTCAAATGAAATATTTGAAATGCATTTTAAACGGAAATAAAATATTACTCAGCCAATCAAAATTACGGAATCGCATGAAACTTATGTAATGTAATAATTGGTAAATCGCGTATGCATGCACTTGCACTAAGGGCACAAAATCAACAAGTAAACGTAAAATCATTGCTGCGTTGCTATTCTAAATTCAAATGGTTAAACGTAACATATTAAATAACAACACAGGAAGCAGAATAAGCTGAAGTTCTTAAGCGAATTTGCACTAACAATACTGGTAGCACAAATCAATAAGATAAATAAACTCTGAATGTAAAAAACTAAAGCAACACATGAACTGGATGAAAAGATGTCATAAAGATAAATAATTATAATTGGTAAAATAAAATGCGTACTCATACAGTACAAAACTAGAGGCTTCAAGGACCCTGTGTCGCTCACCTGATATTTTTATTTACAATTGATGCATGATAAATGCAACTGTTGTACTGTCGTTTAGTTTCAGAGATATAAGACTAAAAGTGTGTTTGAAACCTATGTTTTATTTCAGCCATGTGTGCCATGTTGGCAGGCAGGGTCATCATACAATGGTCCCTGGATATCCTAGTGGTGATTTAAACCAAGTTTGGTTTAATTTGACAGTAGTTTCAGGGAGAATTTTGTAAAATTTATCTAACGAGAAAGTTTGTTGTGAAGTTTTGTTGTTGCGCAACCCCCACCCAAAAAAAACCAAAAGGTAATAAAAATTATCATTTAAGGCAATCTTTCCTATTAATGATTTCTGCAAAATTCAGTTGATTGTGCAAGGGTTGTATAGCCAGCTGAGGTCGTTAAAACTCTCATTTGTTGTTGCAAAATTCAAGTGGTTTTGAATTGCTTTGTTGATCTTATTTTGTATTCAACTTTTAAACAACGAAGTACAACAAATATGATGACTGATACTCATGACACTGAAAATATATGGTCTTCATTCTTATGAAGAAAATGGTAAGGTTTGAAATATTTCTTAAATATTAATTCAATACCAATACTTTAATTTGTATTGGATTTATCCCAGGAAATGAGAACAAGGGACACAATTAAATTCAATTTTTTCCTAAACTTCTGATAAAATATAAAATGAAGAACTATATTTTTTAATGAGAATTTTTTTTTAATAGTTAATTGATAATTTGAACAATATTAATTAAGTTTAAGATCTACCTATTGTTCGGGATTATAGTCATGCATTATTAGTTGTCGAAAGAAGAAAATAGTCAGTTGAGATATGACAACGGCAACATTTTGAGTATCACCACAACGCCTGAATCGGATCTTCATTATCAATATTTAACACCATAGTAATGTTATACTCCGATTTATAAGAAACATGACTTTCCATTAGGATAAAAACTAAAGTTGATCCGGATCCTCAGTTGCACAATCCAAAATGCACGGTATGAACACATAAGTCAAAATACCGTAATGCCATTTTTCAAAATTGTGATTTCATTGGTTAATACTGTGATGTCATTGGTTAAGACCGTGATGTAATTGGCTATTACCATGAAGTCTTGTTTAGCACTGTGATGTCATCATTAGTTTAGTACAAATAACAAGAACATATTTAGACAATTATACCCCTTTAAAGATAATCAATTATTCTTAAAATATTAGATTATAAGATTAACATTAATATTTTAATTTTTTTCAAAATTTGAAAACTCATATCATCACAATAGACCAAGTAGTGCAGGTGATATGCTAATTGCCCAAAACAAGAAAGGACAATGGAACAAGCATCACAATGTTATATCAATCATTTTGTCCTTCATGGATAGTTTTCTCCTTATTCTATTTTTATATTATTATGTGTTTTTGAATTTCGAAATTAGTAGGAAACTAAAAAAAAGAAAGAGAAAAAAATAACAAACACCATGTGACCGGGACCAGCATGATCCTCCTATAGATGAAAATAACACTTCATGAATTTGGTACGTATTAAGCGCTTCTCTGTATTTTCCTTCACCAGGAAAGCTTTTAATACAAAATTCATGCCTACAAAACCTAAAATTGCTCCAGTTATCTTGTCTAGGCTAGTGGCAGAGCATTATTAACTATTCCGCACACAACCGGCTTATCCTATTTTCTGAAATAAGCTAGTTCGTATACAGAAATGCAATTTATATGTGAAACGTTTCATATAAATGAAATCATTCATGTTATTATATTATTTTCTCTTCTATGATGTATTAAATACAGAAATGTTTTCATTTAAAAAATAGAATTATAACATTTAATTAAAAAAAGGGAAGACAAACCCTATAGTAAACCAATTTTGAACTGAAACGGTCATTTTGATCTGAAAAGCTTTTTTTTAACAATGAATTATTTAGTTATGTTAAGTCTATCAGTTATTTTTCACACTTATCCACTGCAGTGTAATCAGTACTGTTGAGACAATTTGCATGCAGTTAACTAAGTTATTTACCTGTGCAAAACAATAACATACTGAATTGTCTGAAGAGCTAATGAACAGTTCTGGATTTACTGCAAGCTGAATGACTGACCAGAACTGATTTTAAAGCTAGAAAATATCTAAAGAAAACTTACTCTTTAAAAAAGACTTAACATTTTGAATTTCAGACTTTTCAGACGATGTTCAACTCTAAATTGTCACATGATAATACATTTACTCCAGTATTATTCGAAATTGATACGACTAGCAGGTTGATAAAAACCTCGTAAGTCAGATATTATTTTAATACATTTTTAAGAAATTATAATGAATACACCATTTTCGTAAGTACAAAAACATTTTACATCATAATAATGTTTTCTTGACGGTTTCTATATCAACAGGAACAGGAAGAAAACTGTGTCGAATATTCATTGTAAGGTTTTTCAACAAATAGGAATAAACAACATGTCAGAAAAAAATACACAATTCAAATTCAAGTAAATACTTTGAAAGAAAAAAGATCGAGAGCAAACAGAGGCTATTTTACATTCCTTCAAGAAAGTGTAAATGGTGTAATGATTTTAAATACAAGAAAGATAACAATTATTTAAAGTTATGAGTTCTAAGTAAAATGAGTTAATTCATATGGCACACAATTAGAGACATACTTGGTATGCTTCGCATAAATGTTATACATGTAATATGAATGTTTTAATATGTTTGATTTATCAAATCTCAGTTTGAAAAAAATATTGATACTCTTTTATTCAGTTTGATATTTCTGTTTGATTTAATGACAGCAAGTTGGTAAATTTCAGGATAGCAATATTTTTCAAACAATTAGTGGCAAATGTTACATAGATTTTTAAAGCAAGGTGTAGAAAAACTGTTAAAAAAGTGGTAAGGTCAATCACCCCTGACTTTGCATCACACAAGGGGTATTTGTGAAAAGTTTTTAACTAAAATGAAGAGTGTTACATCAAAAGTTTTATATATGTTGGCTCTCAATATGTTAGGCATCGAGCGTATATGAAATAAAACATTGGTTGATAGAAGAAAACATATATGAAATATATATATGGATTATCACTTGATGCGAAACTAAGATTCCTGATTTGATACAAAAATAAGAAGATTTATTTATATGATTGTCAGTTAGAAAATTTTCCACCAGAGACCAAATGACGTAGAAGTTAGCAACTATAGGTCACCGTACGGGCTTCAACTAAGGTGAAAATCAATATCGCATAGCAAGCTATATAAGGCCATGATATATCAAATTTAAAATAGTTTAAAAGAGAAAACAAATGGCCTGATTAATGCAAAAAAAACAAAACACCCCCAAGTATATGATAAACAGTAACAAACTACAACACCTGTCTTACAGGCTCCAGACTTGGGACAGGTGGAGAGTAGTCATACCACATCTTCTTATTTTTATATAGACAGAACGAGGCGGAATTAAACATTTTTGAGGGCTCCAAACCTTCTCTAATCCGGGACTGTAGGGTATCAGCATAAGGTTAACATAAGAACAAACTAGAAGAACAAACAGTTGAAAAAGGCTTGACTTATCAGATCGACACAAAGCACACACAAAAATAAGAACTATCAAAAGAGAAATTACCGATCTGAGGGTCCTCGCAGCTACTGCAATCAAGTTTAAAGCCAACTGAAATTAATAAAAACAATTGGTACACATCCAATTTAGTGTAAAGACGTCATAAACAGCCAAAGAAAAAACATGATCTTGTACAATTCCAAAATATAAGAATCGACAGAATGTTGGACCGTAAATGTTCATAACTGTAAAGCAGTAATATCAAATGTTGTTTGTAGCGATAAAAACTATATTCAAAGATCAGTCTTTGGTTTTCTATGTTGTGTTTTGTGTACTGTTGTTTGTCTGTTTGTCTTTTTCTTTTTTGGCCATGGCGTTGTCAATTTATTTTCGATTTGTGAGTTTGAATGTCCCTTTGGTATCCTTCGCCTCTCTTTTACAGTATTAGATAGATAACCTTGTATAATTAGAGTTTGATTCTATCATTTGATCCTGTTCGTTTTGGGTTTTTTTATATATAAAAGAAATTTAGGATGTAATGAGAGAGCAACCTTACCGCACAATGAAACTAGAGAAGGTTTTCAGAGAGCCATATAATTGTTACCGTTAAGGTATAAGGGATATTAGCTACGATTCAGACTAAACATTAAATTATGATTTTTGGCTTCCAACTTTTATATATGCGGAATATTGAAGTAATATTTCGCCATCAGCAGTCTGTTTGGTTCAATTTGGTAAAAAATCATTAGATGACACCAAGTTTACTTGCAAAGTCAGGTATATGGCAGTTGTTTTTGTCACTTGTTTCGTTGATTGATAGCGTTTGATTTTGTCAGTATTTATTGAATTCCACATTATGAATTTGCCTTGGAGTTCGGTTTATTTGTTATACTCTTTTTGCATAAGACGTCCGCATAAAAAATTCACATCTTATAAATTTGTAAGGTCAAAATTAAATTTGTGTAGAGCTTTTCCAAAAACCAAAATACATACGAAATGTTGATACTTAACAAATCCAAACCTTGTGAATTGTTTTCTATGGAACATTTATAATTCAAAATTACTTTTATGGATATATTAGATCAAATTTGAGAGTTTGAATAAATTAGATGGGCATATATTTGGCAAAATATGCCCCTTTATAGAAATAAAGAAAAACGAGTGTAATATATAGAAATATAGATATATTTCTGAATTTTTAAATTTGTTAAACTTACGAATCCTCTTTTAAAAAAGAAAATACCCCCTGTCAACTTCTTTATATTGCTGGAATGACACATCTGGTGATTGTCTGTATGGAAACGGAGCTTGTCTTCTTAAAAACAAGTATTGTGTAAAGAAATTGTACTTGATGTATCGGAAGACGTAGTCGGACTAATGGGCGGACAGAAGGACATCGGTATCCCTGTTATTGTCACATGAACCTATTATGTTTGTTTGGGTTGCTCATCCACTTTTGTCAATATAACTATAAACAACTGTTCTACTAGTGGGAGGTTTAGATTGCTATAAAACCAGAGTTAACCAACCATTTTCTTCGGAAAATGCCTGTACCAAGTCAGGAATATGGCAGTTATTTTTCACTTGTTCCGTTGATTGATAGCGTTTGATTTTGTCAGTTTTTATAGACTTCCCTTTTGAATTTGCCTTGGAATTCGGATTATTTGTTATACTTTTTTGCATCAGATGTATAAAGCTTTTCAATACATTAAAATATTGTTCACATGTTGGAATTAATCAAGATAAAAAATAAAAGTTGAGGCTTTCCTTCAAAACACTTTTCGTCGCACAGTAGATTCTATGGTCATTACAAAACATTTATGGAAACAATAAAAAGAATTCGATTAAAGCTAACTAAATTAAGCATGCAGGTTTGTGAGCTTCGACAAAGCGAAAACCACATCAATATTGATTTCAGCTTACGCAAAATTAAGGAAGAACTTAATAAATATCTGATCATTTATAAATGTTTTAATTTGAGAAAGTATTTCCTATTTAGTGCATTTTCTCTATTTTCTAGCAGTATATTGTACTGATTACATCCTAGTGTTCCATATTTGAATTCATTTCCCACTGGGGGACATCTATAGGCATTATATCTAAGTATAAAACCCATTTCCTATCACACGTTTATAGATCATCATAGTTGATCAAATCTACTTATCCATCACTAGTATTTTTTCTTTTTATTTAGTCGAGTGGATATTTAATACTAGATATAACAACAAGATCAATGAGGGAATTGTAATTTAATAACTTTGTATTCTGGTTTTGTAATTTTGTAATTTTAGATGTATACTGGGAATAGGATGAATGTGAAATGTTGTGGTGAAATAATTCAACTTACTCAGAAAACGATTAGAATGAATTTAAAAGGTTAAACAGTTAAACAAGAATCATCACAGCGCTGATTTGATACAAAACCTTATTTTACATTTAAATACTTTTGAATGTTGCATACAGTTATTGGATACAAAATTAATCTTTCTAGGATTGTACAAAAAATATTATATGTACAAACTGTATATACAAATGTTTTATTAACAATTTGTCAACCGTGAGTTACATAGAATGTAAATTGTAATTGCATATTTCTAAGTCTGTAAGACTTTTCTGACAACTTCTATTATATTCTACAGTACTATAGGTAAAACCCGAAGTAACTTAAATTAAAAGTATAAGTAAATAAATCAGTTTTCTGTGGACCAATAGCAATGTTATATCTAATTTTAGACTAAATATTGATCTCATTATTATTGTAGCAGAATGATATAAAAATGACACGTCAGCCACTTGATTAGTATATATTTCTTCGTTTTGAGGCAAATTGTGTCGTTTCTTTTTAAATTTAAAACATTCTCTCAATCATATTTTATCTCTACAGGTCGGTAGATGTTTAGTCTAAATAGATGTCAGAGTTTTGAACATCGGTAAATACTGTTGCCGCTTACCTTCAATGTTTTAACCAGCAATAGTGAAGGACTGTTGTTATCAGTGTTAACTTGATATTAATAATGCATAGTTTAAAAGGAGTAAATCATTCGTTATTCAAACTGATTGCCTAATTGCGAATAGAGATGACAATGAAAAGCATCAAAATAGACAATATCAAAATTTTAAATGAACCAAAATCGTTGATGTTTTTATACCTATTTTAGAACAATAAATATGACGCAATCTTCTGAATAATATATAAAATTGTAATTACCAAACTCCCCCGCACCATATAACTTTCACATTTAAATCAAATTATTGAATATAATTAAGTTTGTAGTCTTTACTGCTAGTAGATAGCTTTAGTTACATTGTTATTTTTAGATGAATAATTATCTGGATCAGTTTTTGCCAAATGCATAATCTGGGCTATATAATAATATATCGTATGTTAACGAATATGGTCATACATAATAACTTTGCAAATAAATTTTAACCTGACAGAGAGGAGTGAAAGAGTGCATTGTTCATCTTGTGTTTATTCAATTTCATATAAAAATAAGAAGATGTGGTCTGATTGCCAATGAGACAACTCCCCACCAGAAACCAAATGACGAAGCTATAGAAGTAAACAACTATAGGTCACCTTACTGCCTTCAAAATGAGCAAAACTTATACCGCTTAGTAAGCTATAAAAGGCCCCGAAATTATCAATATTAAACAGTTTAAATGAGAAAATAAACGGCCTGATTTATGTTCAAAACAGTAACCGAAAAACAAATATGATATACAGGCTCCTAACTTGGGACAGGCACATATATAATGTTGGGGTTTAACTTTTTGCTGGCGCCAAACCCTACTCCTAACCTGGGACAGTGGTGTAACAAGACAACATCAGAATAAACTAAAAATCAGTTGAAAAAGAATTAACTCATTAGATCGATACAAATCACAAAAACCCTAACAAAAACAGAAAAGACACAAACTACAGACCTGAGAGTACTCGCAGTTACTGAAAGCTAGTTTAAAGCCAAAATCAACTAATAAATAAAAAAAATAATACATATGACTAAGACATCAATCATACCCAACATGCAATGGATTTAGTGTAAAGACATCATTAACAGTCAGAGAAAATCATAACCTTGTGCAATGCCAAAATATAGGTATCGGCAGATTGTATGACCGTGAATGTACATATGTGTATAAAACAAGGAATCATTTGAATCCGGAATAATTTTGAATTCTAGAAAATTGATAGAAATTTATGATGAAAACTAACCCAATTTTGGAGGGTTATACATGCATGCATAGCTAAAAAGGGAGGGATGGGGGGTAGTTAGTTCATACTGAAATATCTGTGAAAGTAAAATTAACCTAAGCCATGGCTAACCCTGTCGGGTTAGTTTTCATCATACATTTCTTATCAATTTTCAAGAATTCAAAATCATTCCAAATTAAAATAATTTCTTGTTCTAACATTAATATTTAGATTTGTTTTAAATTACGGATATCAAAATTAATATTTATACTGATAAAACAATATTAAAAGATCTTATCACAGTGTTGAATTGGTAACATTTTAGTTAAGTTTATCGAAAGGACCGATAAGTTTACTCGAATCGTGTCTAAATTTACGGTTCGGTAAACAACATCATCGTAAACATTAGGATGCACCATCCCATTTGTAATATTTTTTCTATAGTTGCAGCCAAACTTCCAAACCAAATCTTTGTATTGGTGGAAAAATTTAGTATAGGGTTTAAGTAATTTGTGGTAACAAAATCCCTGACTTGAGTACATAGATTACGATCATTGAAACCCAAAACGTCACTACAGACACGGGCGTAACGAACCAGTTGTGAGATATAAAGAACACAAGATGGTGTAAAATGAACATCATTATCCAGAAAAGGTAAATTAACAATAGGAATCGAAAAATCGTCTCTTTTGTCGTAAATTTTTGTACAGAGTTTCCGTGTAATGCTGAAATATCTAAATCTAAGAAAGGACAGTTATTACTGTTTCCATTTAATTTATTCAAGGTAAATTCCTTTGGTAAATTTCGCCAGTATATTTAGTGAATTCTTGATTATTTAATGAAAAAATTTAGACGGATCTTTTCCGAGTTTAAAACGGTCTTGCTTGTTACACGCATTCGATGTGATGCTCTTGGGAAGAATGAAATTCCGTTACGAAAACATATTATAGCAATTCTTAAAGTTACTGGAATGAATGAGATTGAAGTCAATCTGAATAAAATAAAGGAAACCAAAAGAGAGTGAAACAATACGGATTTATTGAAACACGATAGTAGACCAATAGACAATGTCTGCGATTACTATGAATAACACATATATTATCCACAGGTAAAAAAGAATCAACACTGATAGTGTGCAAAACATTTTGAAAATTCGAGAGTGCTCCTGCTTCACTATGATGTCAAACTTATTTTGTTTTTATGTTTTCAATTGCAATAGAATATGACTCGTTTCATTGACGTATATCCCAAATCTACTGGTATTCATACTTCGATAATATTGCAAATGTCTCATAGTACTTGATCTTTAAAAATACTTCAAATCGTGAATTATTGCTTATTAGAGAAAATACGCAGTGGAATGCCAAAAAATATCAGACGTATTATTATCTGTTTAGAATTGTCAACAGCATATGTCTGTACGATTACAGCATCTTGCCTCTTGGCACTTGTAGCCATATATCAAGTGGATTAGTAATTAGGTTGTTCAAAATCTATTACCTCAATCATTATATGCTTATTTCATATTATGACACATACCTTATATACGTTTATTTCTAATACACCAATTAAACTAGCTTCTAGCAAATAAGTACGGAAGGACCTTTCAATATATATTTCTGTTTATGTAGAATCTGCCGAATCACTAAAATATTAAAACATTAATGGTTTTTTTCGATGGTAATAATAATACATGGATTATAAATATGAAATACTAGTATTTTGTTTTGAGTGAATATCTGACAGGATTATGTCTAAAAAACTTATTTGATTTATTGAATAACCGTGAATCCTGGCTACTTTCACCACGCGACAGTATGTGGTACAGTCAAGATCCAGGCTAATTAATGATTTTACAGCGCAAAACTCGTTTTATTTTTGCCGGGAAACCAGTAACAGAATGGCATGCATTTAAAAACAAAATATGAATAAATTACTTTGATGTGTTTCAGCAAGAGCGTTGTTCTTTGAAAAAGAGTTGGAAGAGAGTTTAGTGCTGCGTCCATTTCGCTGAACTAGTATACATTACTGTTTAGGGCCATCTGAAGCCCGGCTCGGGGTGCGGGATTTTCTCGCTGCGTTTAAAACCCATTATTGGCCTTGGGCTGTTCCTGCTCTCAGGTCGGGTTGTTTTCTCTTTGACATATTCCCCTTTTCCATTCTCAATTCTATGTAATAATAAATTAATGAAACAAGGTTCTGTGCTAACCGTAGTGCATAAACATTATATTTTACTGTCATATTGACCTCCTAAACATGTCATATTTTACCCAAATCTGATATTTTACATGCAGTTTTTGCAATTAACACAACGGTGTCTTCCTGGAATGCTTCTATATTATAAATAAATAAATAAAAATTTCTATTCCTCGGATGCCAACAAAATAAATTCATTTGATGTTGTTTTAATTTCGGAAATTAAATATTAAAATTAAAAAGAAATGAAATGGAAAAATAAGAAAAAGTGGTTAAAAACATAAAATTAAAAATAAAACCAACATTTAAACAAGTTAATGAAATAAAGTTGCATTTATAAATGTTTTTAAATTACCGAAAAGACTGTAAAAGTAAACTTGGTGAAATGTGACTATGTTGTAAATGATAAATATACCTGTGCTTAATATATATGTGAATGACACAAAAACAATTGTTAACCAAATAAAATCAAAATGAGAAATCTTTTTGTTCATGTTGTTGTAATTTCACTTTTCGGAGTTCAAATTTATGTTTTTTTTTCCTTTTTGTTTGAATTTTCCCGACATTTATTTTTGTCTTGGTAATTTATTTCTTTACATTTATCTTTTTCTAATTGGTGGATTTGATAATGGTTTATAGATTTTAAAAAACAATTCTTTTTTGTATGAAACTTATTAATAACTATGTATCCCAAGATTTGACTAGAGTAAAGCGACGAATTCCACCAAAAGAACAAGAACTAGTATTCCCTCCGGAGCCCTCGAGTTCAACCCTCATCATTTTGGTAGAAAAAGGAGAGCTATAATTCCACGGCTGTCAAACATAATAAGTACAATAAAACAGCCAAATCCATAATCAAAAGAAAAGACAAACAACAATAACAAAAGACTTCACAAAGAGTAAAGATTGAGCTTCCCCAAGACAAACCATGGTTGAACTCAGGTGCTCCGGAAAATTAGCAGTTCCTGCTCTTCTAGTGACATATGCCATGCTATCAATTATTGCAAGTAAAGATGAGTAGTGATAAATCATATTCGATATTATCAAATTCGAGAAAAGAGGGCGAAATTGGATCGACGACAGGTGGTAAGGTTCATGCTGTTTCAACCTTTCTGCGGCTTGTTTTAGGTATTTTCTTTAATTTCTCTAGTTTGCCTTTCATTTACCTTTTGTACCCGCCCGTTAGCAATGTTAAATGTCTTTAAATAATTATTTTGTGCAAACGGCAATAGTTATAAAAAATCGTTTCTTAAAACATCGATTAGATCTGGACATCTTGTAAAGAAAACAAGAAATGATTTCATGTAGATATATTTTCGCCTGTTTCATTAAACTGAACTCTTGGTATTACATTTTTTGTAACCTGCCCACATGTTTTTGAAAAAAGAAATTGATATTTTCTTTTATTTGGTTTCGTTCATTATTTACAGAATATGTAAAGGGCAGTAACCGATATTAAACTTTTCTAAAATATTCAACTTTACTCTTATTCCATAGTATGCTTCATTTCGATTTATTTCTTCTGCTTTTGTGTTCTGTAAATTGTTAAATGACACGTTATCGTTATATTTATAGGAATCGATTTTGGAAATTAACAAGATAGCTTGTTTTACTAAATTAAAAGAGAATAGTTTCATTTCAAATATTTCTGATACAACACAATGGACGTTCCAGCAACAATGGACAGTTGAAATTTTTTTTAAATATAAAATCGAACAGACATAGTTTATGTTGTAGTTATTAAATTATTATATATGTAAATTAATAAAGGGGAAGTCCATAAAATCTGACAAAATCAAACGTTATAAACCAACGAAACAAATGGAAAACAACTGTCACATTACTGACTCCCTCCTACTTGTATGATCGTTTTTATAGTTCCGTTATATTGACAAAATTGGGCGAGCAACCCAAACAGACATCATAGGTTTATGTGACAATAGTCATGATCCTGCAGCCAAAACTGTGTAAACATACACCACCGACATACAACACAACTGACAAAAAATTAAAAAACATACAAATAAATCTAACAAAGACGCCAACAAAAAGTTGTTAAAGTTGATAATAAATTTGACAACGTTTTTTAACATCGTTATATTTCGTCATTTGTGCATATGTCAGTACTTTGAACAATAGAATGTATATCTTGATATAGATAATTTTCATATCACGGCTAAGATAAATGTAATTATTGATAAAATTACTATATTTATTTATAGGTAGGATTGAAAGATGGACATACAGACAGGTGCTTGAACAATACAAAAACAATTTTCAAAAATACCGAACTCCAAGGTAAATTAAAAAAGGGGGAAGGTCCATTAAAACTGACAAAATTAAACATAAGACTATATCAACCAAATTATCTTCTATTCAGGTCAGTGTGTTGGAAAACAACTGTCATATTCCTGACATAGTACAGGCAATTTTCGATGAATACACGTTTGCTAGTTCAAGCATAAATGTATCCAGTTTTCCCGTAGAATAATTAAAAGAGTGTTAGTAGTTTACACAATTTCAGGTAATGGAAATGAAATGATCGAAGGATTCTAACCGTTATCGTTCCGTCAAAGCATTTTGTTTAAGACGACGTTATTACATCATTTGTGCATTTTAAATCAACGTCAGTAATTAAAAGTAAAGGGATGGATATCTCGATTGGAAAAAAATTCATACGCTTTTGCTGTGTAACTGTATTAAAATTTAAGATATAAAAAAAAATCAAACAGAATAAAATTCATTATTTATTTCGTCCAGGTAAATATCTTAAAAGAAAACTGGGACTTTGTCTACTTATATCAAACGTGGATAAACATATACGTTTCAGACATCATGTTAAGGCGATTAATTAAAGCATCAACTAAATAACGTCCTAACTTCAAATAGTTTCCTGTTGAAAAGGGGAAATGTGTGTTTATCTTGTGCCCTGGTCAAACGACTATGATAAATAGTTTCACAAAATATAATCAAGAAATAAACTTATACAGCAAAACAGGTTGCATACTGATCACCAATGTTTTAGAAAATAATTACATTTCAAAATTTGAATTTTGAGCAGTATCATTTTATGCATTGCATAGCAAAAATTGACATAGAACATTTTTGTTTCTCTGAGAGTTCTTCAACACACGACCTGAATAGAAGATAATTTGATGACCATAGCACTTGTTGAAACAATTGTTAAATGATTACATTTAAATTATCCGAGGTAATGAAATATTTACATTTTTGAGTAATTTATGTTTTCATGCGAGTAATCTGGTATCATAAACTTCAAGAAATAACTAGTGCTTATGTTACGACTATAGTCATTCAGTGATTGTATATCACATTACAACAACCATGGACATATCTAGATTCGGAGCAGGGATTAAAGCGGTCAGTCGAAACCTTTTGTAATATTCTGTTTAGATAATACTTGAACTCTCAATTTTTATCCCCTCACGCTTATAACGTTTTTTTTTAATTTCGTACTTGAAAGTGAAATAAATGAATTATTTTTTTAATTTATGAAAATACTCCTCACTGTTCGAAGAATAAACAATTATTCATTGTTAATCAAATCTTGGTCTATTCTGTTTATGTTTAGACTGCATGTACATGTATGTATCTATATTGAAAGGAAACAAAGATCCACATCTAGAAAAAATGTGACAAATTAATAGCAACGAATTATTTGTTATTACAAAACAAATTTCCATAAACAACATGGGTAACATCACTCATACAAAAATGGAAGTTTATTGCTTGAACGTGATTATTTAAGCTACTTATAGGATTTTCGTGTTACTGGGCATCGAATTTATTCAGTACAAAAATGTCAATGAACATTGTTTTGTCTAGCCTTTAAAGACTTCTGTGTACTGATTTATACTGAAAAAAGTAAAATAACAAAAATACCGAGGAAAATTCAAATTGGAAAGTCCCTAATCAAATCTCAAAATCAAAAGCTCACACACATCAAACGAATGGATAACAACTGTCATATTCCTGACTTGGGACAGGCATTTTCTTACATAGAAAATGGTGGATTAAACCTGGTTTTATAGCTAGCTAAACCTCTCACTTGTATGACAGTCGCAGAAAATTCCATTATATTGACAACGATGAAAGTCACTCTCCAATGGTTTTAGAACTATTTTATTACACCTTCAAAGCTTTTTGATCACGTGACTGGGATTGAAATTATGTCATTGAAGTCATACTGTAAATATCAATCAATACTCTAAGGTTTAATACAACAGTTTCATCTAATGGCAGAGTCAGAAATTTCTGAAGAATGAAATGCCATCCGTATAAATAATTTCATGACGCAGTGGCTGAAAATGTTTTTTGTTTAATCAGTCGGTAGAAAATGTATCCATATTATGAGAAAAATCATCTCGTACTAAGAATGAAACTTAATAGCGATTAACTTGACATTTCGTTATCCCCATCACACTAAACTTAATCTGTGTATATGGATTACAGGTAGTCAATATAAAAATAAGTAGGTGTGATATGATTGCCAATAATAAAAATACCAATGCAAAGATACCAATGCATCATTCAAACTCGTAAATCGAAATCAAACTGACAACGCCATGGCACAAACATGTGAAAAGGACCAAAAGGCAAACAACAGTATACAAAACATAAAAAAACTTAAGACGGAGCAACACGAACATAACAAAAAAAAAAAACGGGGGTGATATCAAGTGCTTCGGAAGGGTTAGCAGATCCTGCTCCACATGTGACACCCGTCGTTTGCTCATGAAAGTACAAAACTGGTGATAAGTCTAATTCCGTAGGTCACATTCGGGTTAAAGAGGACGGGATTATGAATACGACAATTGGAATATATCCGTCTTCATCTCTGAAACAGATATTCCAGAACGGTCAGCCAACTCGCAATGGCTCCCGTAAAATTTTCGAAGGGATGATTTCGAATTCACCACTTGGAACTCTTAAATTGATAGCTTCCTTGAGAGCAGCAACCCTCTATCAAGGAAATCATGATAGGAAAAACACACTCTGGAATATCGTATCAACTGGGAGATATATACTCCATGTGAAGGCGCTTCTTGAATGTTGCTACATAGAAATGGATAGATCAAAATTGGGAAGATGAAATAATCTTTTTAGTTGTAAAATTTTGTTTCTTACCTACCCCCATTGTCAATTTGTAGATGTAAGTCAAGATATAAGGCATACCTAACCTTTATCTTTTGTATCCGTTATTTCAAGTTTGATGGGATATTCCCAAGAAGCCTAACAACGTGGGCTAAGGACGTGGATATAAGCACGTAAAAATCACCGAACGGTCTTCAAAAATGATCAAAGTTTTTAACGTATTGTTAGCTATGTAATGACCTGGAATAGAAAAATGTTAAACTATTCCAACGGCAAAACCAACGGTTATTTTATTCTAGAACTATAAAAGAAATATAGTATACATTAACCAAATACAATCACTGAATGTTAGGCCCCTGACTTCTGCCAGGCACATACAGAATGTAGCAGGGTTTAACACATTTCTGAACGCTCAATACTTCCTCTTTCGGGCAGTGGAGTAACAGCTCATTATAAGACAAAAAGGTGAGAAAAATCAATATTTGGAAAGGGATTGTCTTTTTCTGTAACATTGTTATGTACACGACGTCATATTTAATTACTTTCATTTTAAAATTCAAAAGTCAATAATGACAGAACATATAGTATATTAAAATAAATAACACATGGCTAAGAGGGTGATAGAGCAGATTGTTACCCCTTGACTTCGCCTCTGTTGAAAATGTTTTCTCGGGGTAACAATCTGCTATAATACCCTCGCAGCTATGAATTATTTTTATAACGTTTGATTCTGTCAGTTTTAATGGACTTCCCCTTTTTGAATTTGCTTTTGCTTTGGATATATTTGTTAATACTTTTTTATAAAAATTAACTGAAATGCAGCTTTCAGTACGTGAAGCTTTTTCTCTTTTCCGACGCTGCAGATATCATACTGTAGTGAATGGAATGATTACCTTGATGGGAGATATAACCAACCTCGCTAAACATTAAAATTGAAATCCCGATTAAAAAAAGATGGGATCTAAAAGGAATATTTAAGGATTTGAAGTATACCCTGCATTGTATCGTAAAAACAAAAAACAACGAAAAACTGCCATAGTCACGTCGAATCGTATAACCAATATCAGTTATTGACTAGTATATGTCTTATGATCATTTTTCTTCTTTCCATTCAAGATGTTTTGAAATACTTTATTATCTGATTAGTCACACCGAAGTCCCTGGTTCAAGAGGATCAGGCGTTCACGAACATTTTAACCCTGCAACAGCGGTAAACTACTGTTGCCTTTATTTATATGTTTGTTTCTAGTAAGGATCTTGTAATTCTTTGGTTGTTGTTGGTTACTTTGCGATATTTGTTTGTCGTTAATTTAGTGGCATAAAAACTCTTTAAAGATAACAGGCGTAGCATATGCTACGACAGACACGCGTTTCATCTACACAAGACTAATCAGTGGCTCTCGAATCAAAACAGTTGGAAGGCCTAAACAAAATACGTACTTGAAAAACATTAAAATCGAAAATGCCGAAATTTTTACTAAGTGCAGATGAGATAATCTTTAAAAAAGTCTTCGTGTTTCGAATTATTCAACATTTTATAAACAGTTAATTTTTAGAGAATGAATAAATCAATGACAGTTCATGTCAACACAAAACTGCTAACTACTTAGCTTATAACACTAACGATACAAATTTAATAGTACCCGATGAGCATTTCGCCAGTTATTGTATCTTCGATGAATCTCGAGGTAAAAGTATTTGAAAGTCCAAAACATAATATAGACGTTGAAGGGTTGATAAAATAAAAAAAGGACCAAAAGTAAAGCCCAACCCGGACAAGGAATCAGGATTATGCATGAGGGAGATACGTTCCTTAGTTTAAAAGGAATTCGAAATTTTCTAACAGCAAATATAAATAGAAAAATTACCGTATTTTCATAGAGATATTGCAGGGGACGAAACAGCCATAAAGCAGGCAATTGGATTCCTTTCCTGAATTGGTTTATTTCTGACATACGATTTGTACACAGTACTTTTTACAGCTGTTTTGAAGGAACACTTAATGATTGAAATAATTTAACAAGTTTAGTATAGAAAATAATATATGCTAAAAAATAAACAAAAACGAACTCTGCTTTTACATCATGGTTTGTATGCACATGACAGCCGTTGCAAAAATATCAATTTACACAAAATTGTTAAAAGAAGAAAGAGTAAGTAAGTACGTAGGTAAATAAGTAAATGAAAAAGATAAGTCTAAAAGAATAGTTTGTTTGTTTAAATTCCACTTATTATGCATGTTTGTTTTTGGTCTTTTCTTGTGTTTTTTCGTCCTTCTGAAAATGAATACAGGTGTATTACAACAACAACATTAATAGAATATGAGATGTCATAGTACCTGAAATTGTATATTTTTTTGGCAAAATATGCTATCACACACAAGAATATGCGGTGCAACAGTTGGTATAGGTAATACATATAAAATACTTTGAATGCGCCAAATTCATTGTGTTGTTCATAGTGACTCGCTAGGAAAATCAAGGTAAGAAATAATCAATATTACCTGTAGTTATTAGCATCTTTTTCAATATAACTTTAAATACATGCATGACTTTATCATATACATATGTGTCAAGTATGATAAAGTTAAGATATAAATAAATAGATATAGAAAAATATTTCAAAAGTAATAGATAAAACATATACTATATATTCTATTAAAAACAAAAAATGTCAGAATTTTGTTATTTTATTTGATCCAGATCATTTTGATTAGTTAGGAAAACTTTACATTACACAGTTTAAGAGTCAGATTAGACATAACAAAATTTTCTTGAAATAAAAATTCGGAAAAAGAATAAAAATGCAAATTGCTTTCACTTACCCATTGATTTGACATGCAATTAGATGGATTGTTTCTTTGGCGAAGAAGAGAAAAATGTTGTGTTTCAACTAAAGTTCAATATATTTGACATGATTTTTTTCTTTTAAGTACCCACAATTGTGTTTAATTGAGGATATACAATGTGGACGTAGATTATATTTTTCCAATAATTTCAGAATACTGTCTTCAAATGAAAGACAGTAACAAAAGTCAAAATAAAAAATATCGCAATCTTATACATTTCTTATTACTTCTGTTGAATTGAAATTTCGTTGCAAAGAGGAGGTATTATTCGTCCCCTGAAATTGCAGAAATAGTAAAACCATTCAAGCCTTTCAAAAATATTTAAATTTTATATATAAATGACCAAAATATGGACACTTTAGTGAAGAAAAGTCACGTGTGATGGCATAATGATGTCCTTACAATATCGAAATGACAATTTAACATATAGGTTTTAAATAAAATAGATACGAACAAAAGCTTTACACAAACAGATATTTTACACATGTTGACATCTTGGTATAATACATCTTGATGCAAAATACCTCTTTCA
Organism: Mytilus coruscus; assembly: GCA_017311375.1. Classification (NCBI taxonomy): domain Eukaryota; kingdom Metazoa; phylum Mollusca; class Bivalvia; order Mytilida; family Mytilidae; genus Mytilus; species Mytilus coruscus. The sequence continues at coordinate 47,493,124 of CM029604.1, read as the reverse complement.
GTCAAGCCTTGGCTCATATCTAAATATTAAAGACAAGATGATGCTGTTTTTCAAATTTTGCACTTTTGCGAAGTCAAGAAGTTTGAAGTCCCGATGTAAACATGTAGAACAAAATTCAAATATATAAATTGCGATGTCTGACAGACGTATGTCCTATACAGTTGAAGAATATTATTTGGTATATCTGGTAGATTTATAATACCTTGGAAATTAGAACTCAAGGGGATAAAAAAATTACCTTATCATACCTTCTCATATGAATTGCCCCTGGGTTCCTTTTCCTTTTTTTCTCCTTTTACTTAAAATATTTTTCCGTGATTGATATTACTCTGTTCTATGATTAACTTTATAGTCAATTAATTCATTTAAAAATGTTTGCTCTGGTGATTCTTTTAATGATTGTGTCTGTTGATGCCACTGGACAGGATCTATGCCTGGCTAAAAAGGAAGAGAGTCATTTAAATAGCTTAAGAAACCAGTTGAAAAGTTTCGAGAAGACAATCAGAGACTTGGAAAAGGGTCTAAAAGGTCAGTTCTAGTAACCTTATAGTTATCATAAAATCGCCGATTAATTTCTTCGCGAAGATGAAAAAGAATTATCATTAGCTGCCAATATTTTTATTATTTTTTTATCGTCTCATTTTAAGTCTTTGCGTAACTAACTCAGACATTATATGTTAGTTATAACGTTTATTACGGATGAACATATAGGTTCAAATGAATACAAAGGGCAATATTCGAAAAACGTTAATGAGTCACTAATGTTTTAAAATTTTACAAAGAAGATACCGTTTATTTATTCTGTATACTGACTTTGAGATAGTTTTTAGTTTTTTTCTTCTAAAGTAAACTTCAGATATTAAAACTCATGTCTACTGTTCGCTTAAAATAAAACAATTATCGATATGGAATGAAATATATCTCAATAGAATGTCTTGTGTATGATTGTACGTAAGAATTAAAAAAAAAATGTCTCTTTTTTCATTTCAAATACACGCGCCGAGAAGTAAAGTGCATAATGTATTGATTGTGGTGTATAGTTTTCATTATGAATTTGATTGCGATTATACATCACAAATATTTCCCAAGGGTCACAATGTCTGGAATATTCCTGTCTTTGCTTGACAAAGTTTGTCACTATAAACTGTTACCTATATGAACTTTAATTGTTCTTTGTTTAATAAAATCTAATTTGATACTTTGATAGGAAATAACAATTCGGCTAACTGCGAGTATTCTCAAATCTGTACTTTGTGTTTTTTGTTATTTTTTTGTGACCTTCGTTTTGATCTGATAAGTAAAGCCCTTTTCAACTAATATTTTTTATTGTTTGTTTTAATGTTGTTCTGTTACACCACTGTTCAAAGTTAGGAGGTTTCTGCACTAGTAAACATGTTTTAACCCCTCCACATTCTGAATGTGCCTGTCCCAAGTCAGGTGCCTGTAATTCAGTGGTTGTCGTTTTTTGCTGTATATCATATTTGTTTTCAGTGTATTGTTTTTTACATGAATGTTCTCGTTTGAGTTCTATATATAACTAACTATGTAGTATGAGTGTTGCTTATTGTTGATGGGCGCACTGTGACCTATTGTAGTTAGCTTGTACGTCATTTGGTCTTTGGTAGAGAGTAGTTTCATTGGTAATCATATCCATCTCCATATTTTCATATTAATGTTTGCTCATTGCACTAATAAATGAGTTTGTCATAACATCATCTGAAAAGACAGAACCTGAAAACTTTAAGCCTTGTTAAGGGTATAAATTATAATGCAAATATTTTCTTGGTAAAAATTCAGAACTTCTCAGACATTAGACTTGCAGTCAATCCAGCACTGTTCAGTAGCTTTTCCAAAAATTCAGTATGTTGCTATTTTGTGCAGGTACAATGTAAAATGATAAATACTGAACATAAATTGAATCGTTCTTATTTGAAATCGTGTGAATTTCCTATCAAATTTGTTTAATTTGGACACGGTATCAGTACAGACATCGAGATACTACATTCAAAATTGAACAAATGAAATTAATTAAGATAAAAAAATGCGTAATGGAAGCACAAGAAAGAAATTTTTGTAGACATTGGATGGACTTCTTTCTCTGTTGAATATTTTCAGGGAAGCATATTATTAGTGAAGGTGGGTGTAAAAAGGACTGGGACCAATTTAAAGATCACTGTTACTATTTCAGCAAAGAAAAGAAAAGTTGGTTTGAAGCTGAGGTATGGAACTACACCCATAATATACATACATATATATACATGTATACGTCTAAATATGCGACACCTAAACGACAGCCGTTATCCATTGAATAAACTAACCTAAGACTACATAGAGCTAGCAACATAAATATACTTCGTTTGAATTATACCCCAACTATTTTAGCAAATTTGCAATAGAACATTTGTACTATTTTCTGAGCGTGATTTGAACGCATCCTTCTGTGACATCATAACCTCTATGCCTTTACAGGAACCAACAACCTATACCACTCGGTCAACTAGGCTATATAAAGTATAGCTTAAATTTGACCAATAATGAATTCCTTGTTGGATTTATCTAGGATTGTACCACAGTATATGATGTAATTTGGTATGTAGATTGCATACCTTGCCGATCAAATGTTTTTGTTAATCGTAAAGTATGATCATACTAACGATACAGTCACATCAATCTTTTTTTTTTATATCATATACGTATTTATATGTAAATACGTTTCAACAGGCATTCTCCATCGCCTAACGTATTTGTTATACAGGGTTTTATAACAATTTTATATAAATTTCATCTGGAATTTAACGCAACACTATAAGATATGCTAATGCGCAGTAGGGCATTTAGGTTTTTATTATCTCACCTCAGCTGTCTTTAAACCTATGCTTCTGTGACATTTTTTCAAAACATCCTGCACTGTGTCCAACGATCTACACCTCGCTGTATAAAACACATATTCAGTTGGTCGACTAATGATTTTCTCGTCGGCTTTGTCTAGGGTTGTAACATAATACATGATATATTTCGACATATGAAGGCAGTTTGGGTGTATAAACGAAAAATGGTATAATTTTAGACTTTGTGCCAAAATATAGTATAAAGTATTGTGAAATGATCAAAAATATAATAAAAATGTTTGGTCACCGATCTTGTTTTCAAGCTAGGGTTATGAAAAAATGACACATATGTAATGGATTTTACAGATAATATGCATCATTTTGTGGAATAAAGGTAAACCAAATTATAGAATTTTGAAATAGAATATGAGAAGATAGCACTTACAAAATCGGTTCACTGTTCTTTCCTGCTAGAACATTAAATGAAAACGTTTTCGGTCGATTCCTTTATAAATTAAACAATTTCTGATCTAGGTTTTCTTAATACGCTGTGTTTAAAAAAAAAACTGAAATCAAGCAAAATTATAAGTTATTGTATGAAAATATCACATAAATTTGTTTATTCAAATGGAAATTCTTATTATTAAACTGCATTGCTGCACCGACACTTGTTGACTTGATTAAAAATCAATCTATTGTGTTCTGTTTAGTGGGAAAAAAAGGTTTCCTTTTTTTAAATGAAATTGATCATCTGTATCAATTACCGTTTATTATTATGTACTTTTAAAATTTAATGGTGTACATATTGTATGTTTACTTAGTTTGACGTTGTCATAACATATTGCATCGATAAGTTTTAAGGTGGAGAGGAATAAGAGAATATTCTTTATTTAAACCATCTGACATGTAAGACAATGTCTTTGATTTATATATTTTTTTTTTATTTATCTACAGAGGTATTGTCAAACAGAATATTCATCACTTGTCACCATTAATGATCTGAATGAAAACAACTGGTTAATGTCGAAGTTGAAAGGTAAATTGAACTACTCTCTCTTTCTTTCCCCACATACCAAACACAAACAAACCACAATAATTACTTTTGTTTCAGATATCATAGTTTTTGTTTGCCGTTTGGTTCTTTTGTAAATAGTACAGCGGCTTCTTTCTTTATATCATACTATGTAGTTTGCAATGAAATAATTTTAGAATACAATAATTGAAATTTTCAGCAAAAAAAGTTGTGCATGCATGGATAGGTGCAACCGACTGTGCTTCGGACAAATGGATGTGGGCGTCGACATTTGCACCCGTTAAATATTCTAAATGGTACAGTAATGAACCAAATGGTAAAACAAGAGAAAATTGTGCCGAGATCTACCCAACTTATAATGGGACATGGAATGATTCGGTGTGTGCAAATGGATTTATTTTTGTATGCAAGAGACACATTGTAAGTGCATAATACATAAATAGTATAGAATTAAAGTAAATTAAAATATATTGTTAAAATGCAAAAATATAAATTTGTCAAATAAAATCACTTCAAAATAAGATGAGACAATAACACGTTGCTAGTAAAAATAACATCAGAACACATAGGAATAAGTCAGAAACAACCAATAATACATGAAAAAATTAAAATATCAATAATCTAAAAACAAATATTCTAGTCTCTTTTGATAAATAAAAAATGGTACAAAATACGGTAAGTTGAAGTGTAGGACGTTTCTCAGCTTGTTATTTAAACATTAGTTTCTTATATAGTTTTCTTTTAATTTCAGACTCATGCCTGTCCTCTACACAAAGATGTGTAAAGAAGCCAATAAAATTACGACAAACAAATATATGATCTGATCTCTTAAATAAAAAGCTTACAAATGAACGTGTCTGAATAGCTTTAAAGGATTTTCTGAAGACTTTCATGATTTTTTTCTATCGAACTAGGTTATGCATTAATCAAATGTCATTGCAAGTAATGCTTTTTAAGTCGATATCCGTTTCCTATATCAGTCGTATAAACATTTGTTTGCACTAAATAGATTAGCTACTTAATAAAAAAATAATTTTCCAATTCTACTATGAACAATATTTTTTTTATCATGCTTTACAGATTTGTTTCTTATTTTGCTTTTGATTTGCACAATCTTTTCGTCTCTCTGTGTGTGATGTATTTCAATTGTTTCATATACAGTGTGCCCTTGTGCAGACTTATCCAAAACACTTGTCATTTGAACTGTCATACGTAGTACGTTTGTTAAAAGAGAGAGAAGATACCAATAGGGCATTCAAATACCATAAGTCACGTAAAAACAGATAGCAACATGACCAAACATAAAAACGACGACAGGACAAACAACAATAACAAATCTGTGCAACACTAGTCCATAAAAACAATGGGTTTGAAATCAGGTGTAACTGAAGGATAAGCAGTTTCTGCTCAATATGCGACACCCGTTCATGTTGCTCAAGCAAGTAACTTATATTTGACTCCGTGGTATCTTCGCTGTATAACCAGTGTTATCTTGAATCGATCTGATGAGTTAAACATTTTCAACTGATTTGTATAGCTTGTTATTATGTTATGCTGTTAAACCACTGTCCAAGGGAAGGAGAGGGTTGGGCGCCCGCAAACATGTCTAAGTACGTTACATTATGTATGTGCCAATCCAAAGTCAGGAAAACAAAAACAAAATTTCATCTGTTGTTATTTTCGTTGGCTTTCAAATATTGAAAACATTTGGCCTTTTGAACTCATATTCCTGAAGATATGTATAATTATTTTTTTTAAAACTGATGCTGGTAGACTGTAAGTAAGATGAGTACCAGGCATTCTGTAATCAGTTGACCATGTTGACCTTAGATTGTTCTGCTAATATATGGCCCCATAAAATTATATGCCTTTGGTTTTGAAATTTTTTTGCCTCGAAAGTTCGCCTTTAAGATAATATACAAGTAAAACTGTGAGTTCTCTATAATTATCTCTTTAGTCCTGAAAAGCGCCTACTGATGGTTGCCGTTCTGTCTATATATCATGTCATTTTCCGTATTGCTTAAATTCAAATCTTTCATTTCGATGTTAAAGTTCAGTTTGCTGGTTAATATATTATATTATTGTATCAAACAACTATGGATGCAAAAAAGAGGCAGATGATACCAAAAGAGTCTAAAAACTCGAAGAGAGTCTGACAAAATCCTGACTAAAAACGGGAAAAGGCAAAAGGACACACAAAAGTCTTCAAACCACTTCATTAAAAAAACTTTAGACTGAACAACATGAACCAAAAACTTGAGAGATATATTAGGTGCTCCGGACGGATAAGTATTTATGCTCCACATGTTGAACACGTTGTGTTGTTCAAAGTCAGATCACACTCGGTGCTAAGACTCATTCGGTGTTTGATATTCTATGATGATTAACCAAAAGATAATGTTGCCGTAAAGTGTCCGAAGGGGTGACTTCATCATTACCCCTAGGGATCCTTCTCTTCCATTGCGTCCTTGTAATCAGCAATCTCTATCAAGGAAATCACGATAGACAACGCAAGATCTCCAATATCGCAAAAACTGAGAGAATTGGTAAGTTCAGAATTGGAACGCTTAAACCATCTCTGTTGTCGTAAATCTTTGTTTGGTAACAGATATAACAATACGACAGGTCGCTGGACTAGTTATGAAAAGTTCAACACGAACAAAGCAACATCTACGCAATAGATATGTAAAATTCCAAATAAAATGTCTAGAACACAGCAACATATTATTACTATATACTGCACTCTACAACTTTTTTCCTTGACATGGACGAAATTTCTGTTAGCATATATACAATCTAAGTATCTTTCCTCTTGCGATAGTATAAAAAATTGACTTTTCTACCCCTTACAAAAGTATACTCAATTCTAAACGTATATACAGATTGAAAGCATAAGTCCTACTTTGTTTCATAAAAAAATGGCCAATTCAACATGGATAAAAGTATCTTGTTTTATGGAGGGATGAATAATACTTTATATAATTAAAAATTATCTAATACTGAAATTATCAAGATGTTTGTTTCGTTGATCGGCAACAAGTTTGCGTTTGGCGGATGTGTTTTTCAACAACAAAAAATCAGTATTTTCATGAAAACCAGCTGTGCTTCTCTTTTTGCCGGCTTATTCCTTCATTCATATGAAGCAGACTTTTTACAAAAGTGTCTAAAGAAGAATGGAAAAAACCTGACAATATTCTTTAACTTCACGTTCCGCTATATAGATGATGTCCTCTCACTAAATAATTAAAAGTTTGGTGACTATGCTAACGCATCTACTAGTATCCCATCAAACTTTAAAAAACTTTTAAAAACTTAAAATTTACCACAGATACAGTTAAGGGTATACGATACAGTTTAGATCCAACGGTGAATTTTTACCGAAAATTTGCACACAAGTTATTTTAAACATAGACAATTCAAATATGTAATAAAAATATACCTTCACGCGCTACTTTGAGAGATAATGGGGATCGAAATTTTAGACAATTACTCAAAACTTAGGTTTCATGAATATTTATATCCTTTGAACAGACATACCCAACTTTTTTGTTACAAGAGGTAAACACAAGCAGATTTGCAAAACCATTTAGAACATCTTCGTAACATAAGTATACTCTGAATTTGTTGTGTTACCATTCTTTGAACTTTCATAACTGTAGAAGAAACCAAAATCTTTATCGTATTTAAAAACAATAAAATCAGTGATTTGTTCATGAAAATTGGTACACAAGTTCTTCTTACATAATTAAGCAAAATGTAATTTTTAAAAAGATCAGTCTATGTACTCGTTTTCAATCGAAAAGTGCGTCTTTTCCCGATATATTATAGTTTGACGTACGAAAAGTAATATTTTATGCTAGCATCGTTATTACTCCCCCTGTAATGGTATTGTGTGTCCTTAAGTCTGCTTCATATCTTGACTTACATTTAGAAACTGACAGTGGGGTTGGTTGAGAACAAAAAGATATGATTTCAGCTTCTTAATAGTGAACTTTTCCTTCCTACGAAGCAAAATTGAAGCTGCGCCTGCATATGGAGTATATAGTCATTTCGTACACTAACCATTTCGTACCCCCATTTCGTACCCTGGCAAAAACCATTTCGTACCCTGACCATTTCGTACCTTGACCATTTCGCACCTCATGGAAGATTTATATATACACCATTTCGTACCTCATGAAAGATTTATATGTATACCACTTTGTACCTCATGGAAGATTTATATGTATACCATTTCGTACCTCATGGAAGATTTATATATATATGTATGCCATTTCGTACTTCATGGAAAATTTTTATGTATGCCATTTCGTACTTCATGAAAGATTTATATGTATGCCATTTCGTACCTCATGGAAGATTTATGTGTATAACATTTCGTACCTCATGGAAGATTTATATGTATGCCATTTTGTACCTCATGGAAGATTTATATATATACCATTTCGTACCTCATAGAAGATTTATATGTATACCATTTCGTACTTCATGGAAGATTTTTATGTATGTCATTTCGTACTTCATGAAAGATTTATATGTATGTCATTTCGTACCTCATAGAAGATTTATATTTATAACATCTCGTACCTCATGGAAGATTTATATGTATGCCATTTTGTATCTTATGAAAGATTTATATGTATACCATTTCGTACCTCACGGAAGATTTTTATATATGCCATTTCGTACTTCATGACAGATTTATATGTATGCCATTTCGTATCTCATGGAAGATTTATATATATACCATTTCGTACCTTATGGAAGATTTCGGATTGCATTTTTGGAAAACCATCTCCAGACAAAATTATCTATTGGTTGTCTGGAATTTCTCAAATTTAAAAACGCCATAGCAAGTTCTTTGATTGGTCACATAAGGTTCAAATTCTTATGCAAACATATTTATTAATGGCTTCCTTCTTGAGTGAATATCAGCTTGTGTCCTTTTTTACTGCATTTCCTTACATAAACGATTGTTAACTATAACAATAGTTGACATAAACGATTGTTAACTATAACAAAAGTTGCAGATGATTATTCCTCTGTTGATTTATTAACCTCATATATTTAGAGTTGAAAAATTTAATTAAGGATAAACCCTGGAAACAATCAAAGTGTAGTTAAAACTATAAACGTTTCAAAGTGCTGCTTAGTCAAACCAATCATTGGTCTTTATAAATTTTTTACGGCTGGATGTATTTTATTTATGTTATATCAAAAAAGATTAAAAACACCTCAGAATGTTTTATATCTTTAAAAAAATATAACTTTTTTATATATCTTGTTGAATGGACCAGTATGCATTAAATGTAAAACATTTCAAATTCAATAATGAGGCTGTATGAGGGATCTTTCCTTTTTTGAATTAAAAATTTGTGTTATACAAAATTTCTAATTCCGATTTTGGTACAAAAAAATTGGACTATTTACAAATATATGGTGCGAAATAGTAAACATGTATTTAGTCCATGAGGTAAGATATGGTTTTTATCATAGGTACGAAATGGTTAATGTTGGGTACGAAATGGTAATTTTGGGTACGAAATGGCAGAGGTACGAAATGACTTATGACCATGGAGTATATATTAATCCCAGTTGATACGATATTCTAGAGCTTTCACCCCATATCATGATTTTTTATAGAGGGTTGCTGCTTACAAGGAAGCTAATTAACAAAGGGTTTCAAGTGGTGAAATTGAAGTTCTCCCTTCGGAAATCTTACGGAAGCCATCACGAGTTTTTTGACCGATATGGAATATATATTTCATAAATGACGACGGACATGTTACAATTGTCGCGATTGTCATAGCAACAATTCCATCCTCTATTCCTGACATCAACGATTTGGACTTGTCACCGAATTATCTCTTACACGAGCAACACAACGGGTGACACATGTTGATCATGATCTGCTGAATTTTCCAGAGCACCTGACATCATCCAGGGTTCTTGTAGGGTTTGTGTCGCTTTGTTCTTAGTTTTTGATGTTGCGTTTTGTAGATTGTTCTTTGTCTTTAGGTCGTTTTTTTCTCTTTTTTTTAGCCAAGGCGTTGTCAGTTTGTCGTATACATATGAGTATGAATGTCTCCTTTGGTATATTCAGCCCCTCTTTTATGAAGAGATTCCCATGCATTTAGATTGAATTTATTCTTCTTTTTCAATAGTTTATTGAATTGGTCTTGAACTTTAAACGTATTTTGTTTATGCACGTACGGAAGAAGAGTTGACTCTTTACTTGCTGCATGACAAAACATGTCTTTATTTCATTATTTGTATAGGAGGTTTCACTTCGAATAAAGATGTTGGAATTTTTAGTTGTTCTGTCTCAGAATCCATCCGATAGGTACTCGGCTTTTCATCAAGCAGAATTTTGTAACTATATCTGAACATTGCAACGTTTTGTCAGAGGACAATAATGCATATATTGTCCTTTCTATATTACAGAAAATATAGTGCATAACAGAAAATGGAGAATATAATTCATTATTTAATTGTAACCATGTCCCCTCTGGAATGGTCATTCAGGTACAGCTGCTAAAAATCACGGACAATCCTCTTTTAGACTTAAAAGCAACATCTGAATCATATCTCCTACCTTATGAGTAATAAATCCATATTTGTCGATGGATTTTGTTCAATGGTTAAATTTGTTAGGTTCCCCTTGAAAACAAGTGATAATTTGAGCAACTTCCTAAGCCCTAATAATGCTAGAAAGGCCTGGTATTTGTAAAGCCATTCTCAAAATGCTCCTATATTTGGTTCAGCCATTTCAAAAACAAATTTTCAAAGTAATTCTAAACTAAAAAAAAAAAAAAAAAACACTCGCCTTGAATTTCCTGCCTGATTCCTTATTTCAGTATACTCATGTCACCTATGCAACCCTGGTTACATCACCATTAAACCCAAATCTAGCAAAACTGCTGAGGTGTTTAAATCTAATAAGTCATGAATGATACATGTACATTGTTCAGGTGTTTAAATCATGAATGATACATAAAATTGAGAATGGAAATGGAGAATATGTCAAAGAGACAACAACCCGACATGAACATATTGGTATCATGCTTGAAAAAGCATTGTGACAATTTTCTATAAAATTTAAAGCAAAACTATTACTGTTTGTTCTTCGGTTTTAAAATCATTAATTAATAAAAAATTGTTGAAGTCGTAAAGTTCTATCATTCTTTAATCACTCTAAGAATCTACATAACTAAAGTGTATATTGTTCTAAGTTATAATACACACGTCCATAAACTCATCATGGATACAAGGATTAAAATTGTGTACACCAGACGCCATAAAAGTTCTCCAGTTGTACTATGCTTTGATAGCAAATAAAAAATGTTCATGTTGTGTACCTAAGAGAAGTAAAACGTAGGTCCTATGATTGTCCTACATCATAAAAGATAGGCGAAGGATACCAACGGCACATTCAAAATCATAAGTCGAAAATAAACTGACAACGCCATGGCTAAAAAAGAAAAAGACAAACAGACAAACAACAGTTTACAAAACACAACATAGAAAACTAAAGACTGAGCAACACGAACCCCACCAAAAACTGGGGTTGATCTCAGGTGCTCCGGACAGGTAAGCAAATCCTGCTCCATATGTGTCACCCGTCGTGTTTCTCATGTTAGTACAAACCAAGTGACAAGTCTAATTCGGTAGGTCACGTTCGGGGTAAATGGACGGGATTGTAGTTATGACAATTGGAATATATCAGTTGTCATCTGTGAAACTGATATTCCATAACGGTCAACGAACTCGTAATGGTGTCCGTAAAATTTACGAAGAGGCAATTTCAACTTCACCACTAGGAACTCTTGGTTTAATAGCTTTCTTGTGAGCAGCAACCCTCTATCAAGGAAATCATGATAGGAAACACAAACCCTGGAATATCGTATCAACTGGGAGATATATAATCCGTATGCAGGCGCTGCTGGAATGTTGCTACATAGAAATGGAAAGTTCACAATTGGGAAGCTGAAATCATCTCTTTTGTCGTAAAGTTTTGTTTTCAACCGACCCTCATTGTCAATTTCTAGATGTAAGTCAAGATATGAGGCAAACTTAACTGTATATGTTGTATCCTTTATCTCAAGTTCGATGGGAAAGATGCGTTCAACATAGTCACCAACTTTTGAATTATTTAGTGAGAGCACATCATCTACATAGCGGAAAATGAAATTAAAGGATACTGCTAACTTCTTATGTCTTCATAACGTGTTATAAGACGTGACATAATACTCTTATTTGATTTAAACGTTACATTGTTTCAGTATTCGCAATTATAACAGACTGGATGGTATGCTCTCAAATAACCTTGTATTGATTAAAGCTTGTAAACAGGTTATTTAATCCCGCCAAATTCTGTATGTGCATGTCCAAATTCAGGAGCATGTGATTCAATGGTTGTCGTTTGTGTTGTATATCTTACTTGTTTTTCGTTTACTGTTATGTACATGAAGAAGGCCATTATTCACGCTCAAATTTTTTTACATTAGCCATTTCTAGGCTTTTATAGCTTGTTATGTAGTACGGGTTTTGCTCATTGTTATGGACCATACAGTGACATATAGCTGCTTACATACACGTCCTTTTAACTCTGGTAGAGAGTTGTTTCATTGGCAATCATACTACATCTTCTTATTTTTATATTAAATGTCATTGTTAAAATTGCACCCATTCATTGTGCATAAAAAAATTTGAGCCATCATTGTGTAACATATGCTTAGGATTTTGGAATTTTTTGAAGATTGTTAGCCTTGAAAAAACAAAACGACTTCAATATTGATTTCACTTTATGCGAAATTAAGGAAGATATTGACTTTATAAATATCTGATCACTTACAACTGTTTTAATTTGAGACAGTATTTCTGTATAAGTGCATATTTCGATTTGCTTGCAGTATACTCTACTTGTTATATCCTAGTTTTATATATGTAAATATATTTCCCTACTGGAGAGCATTTATAGACATTATTAATAGGTACAGTGTAGTGATGTCTTAGATATTAACGAACGTTATAAATGCATCACTGGTAAATTATTAAGTCAGGGATGTCGTTACCATAAATTACTTAAAACATTTACTAAATTCTTACATAGATATAAAGATTTGATTAGTAAATTTGGCTGTACCTGTAGAAAAAACGGTATTTCACATCCTATATTTTACAGTAATATTGTACTTAAAGCGCAGAAATCACTATGTGATCCGTGTAAACTCGTCGAACCTTTAAACAAAATTATTAGTAAAGGTTATCTTATTAATGTTGTAATAAGATTTTTGAATATTGTTTACATTGGCACAAATATCGATTTTGTCAACAACAAATTAAAACATAACTTAAATTGTATTCTTTTCGAATGGTGTTTTGGGATGTATAAATACACATCCACATTTATTTTCTATATAGAGATTGCTTTATCTATATATAACATTATACATATTTATTATAAGGTTAAATCTTAACTATCCTACTGCCTGTCGATACCTTTATTCTTGCATTGCACAAGTCATGTCTTCTTTGACTGTCCATGACGTTAAAACACTTAATCCCTGGGATGTGTTTTACTTGGTTTTAGTCTCTGATGCATGATTTTTTATTATTAATTGTTTTTGGCTTTTAACTAGCTTTCAGTAACTGCGAGTACTCTCAAATCGTATTTCGTGTTAATTTGACCTGTTGACACAATTGGTTATGCATTTTTGTTATTAAATATTTACTTATTTTGTGTTATATCTCGTCTCATTATTTTTAATATGTACCACCTTTGATAAGTATTTAGTATGAAGACACATTTTCATTTCTGTACTCGTACTATGAATAACAAATTTATTTATTTTTAAAAAAATACTTTCGTACTCCTAACAACAAAGTTATTATATTTAAATTTACCTGTGTACTTTATTTTATTTACGCCATTTTGTCCCAGGTTAGAGTTGTCTTTTTTACCTTGTTTTACATCCCTTTTTTTTCTTTTTTCATTTTATATTGTGTCATAGATCAAATTTATTCGTTCAATGTTTTATGTTTACTTGTTTTTGTCAATATGTTTTTTTGATCGAGTAAAGCCATTTCAATTGATATTTTATAGTGTGTCTTTTTATGTTGTAATGTTACACTACTGTTTTAGGTTAGAGTGAAGGTTAGCGCCTGTTAAAACGTTTAAGCCCTTTATAGCTTGCTGTTCGGTGTGAGCCAAGGCTTCGTGTCGAAGGCCGTACTTTGGCCTATAATTGTTTACTTTTTACACATTGTGACTTGGATGGAGAGTTGTTTCATTGGCACTCATACCACATCTTCTTATTTCTACAAACACATATTCAACCACAGGTTGATAGATCATCATGTTGTTCTATTATATTCAAGCATCACTATTATTGTTTTCCATTTTTTTCAGTCAAGTCTCAAGTCAATATTATTCGCTTATCTTGTTTTTGACTTTTTGTTAGATGTTCGGAGTTCTCTTGTTTTATCCATGTAGTGCCATTAAAATGTTTGCGCCTCTTTTCATAATTTAATTACATAAAGTTAAAAAAGCCATTTTTTTAAATGTTATAAAATCCTTCTTATTTTCATGTTTTTAAAAGAAAAAAGATCCCAATGTGAAATGTATGAAAAATCTAGAGAGAATCATTTCCTGCCTTATCCGCTATCTTGTTTTTTACTGTTTGTTAGATATTCGGAATTCTCTGGTTTATTCCATGTAGTGCCATTAAAAAGATAGCGCCTCTTTTCATAGTTTGATAACATATAGTTTAAAAAGCCATTTTTGAAAATCTTAAAAAATCCTTCTTATTTTGCATAGATTGTGAAAGAAAAAAATCCCAATGGTAAATGTATAAAAACTCTAGAGACAATCATGTCCTGCCAAATTTGTTATGGCTTATAGCTCATTCTAGGATTAGATGGTTTATGAAAATTGAATGCATGTATATTTCAATAATTAAATATCGTCAAAACCTAGAATACTGCTATCAAAAACACAGGTACATGTATATGTATTTAAGAAATGCTTCAAATTGTGCAGCTCTAGGTAATCATGGAAAATACATTGGAATCGAGAAAACATTACACATATTATTTGTTTAGTACATGTAGTATTTATAACATACGTCTGTACGATTACATCATACATCATCTAGCCTCTTAGCACACCGATTAAACCAGCTTTTTGTCAATAGATGCGGTGTCACTTTTATAATTTCTTAATTTATTTTGATGATTGTTATTTGTTGAATGTCCAGGGGTAGATATTTCATGCTTTTTATTTATGTTGAAACTGCTGATTTACTAGAATATTAAAACAATGAATGTTTTTCGTTGATCAATTTTAATGCATAAATATAAAGGCAAAAAACGAAATATTTATTTTGAATGAATATCTGACTGGATTAATTTGAAAGGAAATATTTGAATTATTGAAAATCATGGAAATAAAATTGAGAATAGAAATGGGGAATGTGTCAAAGAGACTACAACCCGACCAAAGAGCAAAAAACAGCCACCTCATTTGATGAGGAGACGTAGCAGTTGTTGTTGAGTGAAGAGTAATAAATTTTACAGCGAAAGACTCCTTTCTGTGACAGGGGAATTAGTAACCGAATAACATGTAAAAAGTTAAATAACAAAAATACTGAACTCCGAGGAAAATTCAAAACGGAAAGTCCTTAATCAAATGACAAAATCAAAAGCACAAACACATTAAACGAATGGACAACTACTGTAATATTTTTTAAATACATTTAAGTCATTTTGGTATTTTTTGGTCAGATCACTGTCCTTTGAAAAAGGAATAGAACCATTTCTTAGCCCTATATTGCCTACAAAAAAGAAGGAACTTCGTTGCTATTTTATAGAGTTTTTTGTCATAACAAGGTCGTAAACATGTCATATTTGACCCGAATTTGACATTTAGAATATTTGTATTTATTAAGAAGCTTTTACAAAACGATTCCTCACTGACCTGACCTATTCGAATGAAGCATTTGTTATGTACCCGTTGTTGATCGTATATGCATATAAGTTGAAAGACATTTATAATTTGAGCTTTTATCTAGATACACGATGTTCAAAGGTTTAATACCAAATATGTAAGACAAAATTCCAATAGTAAATATAAAGATAAATAAACTCATCATAGATACCAGGATTAAAATTGTGTACGCCAAACGCGCGTGTCGTACACAAAAGACTCATCAGTGACGCTCTAATTAAAACAAATTTAAAAAGACTAAATAAAAAGTTGAAGAGCATTTAGGACCCAAAAATCCGAAAGGTATTGCCAAATAAATACATCTAATGTATTAAATGATAAACGAATATCTTGTTAATGTCTGAAATATGTTATTCAATGGTCTGTTAAACAAATCTGTGCACGACACGTGTTAGGTTATGTACTCTCGAGATCTATATTTAAGAAGTCAATACGTAATGATTTTGAGAACATCAATGGATGACAACAACAAGTTTTTAAAGGACAAAGTAAAACCAACCGCCTGACTTGCAATGAAATTGACACTGTTAACCAAATAAAATCATAATGATACATCAATGTTGCATTTTCAGTTTTCTGAGTTTAAAATTATATAGAAATAAGAAGATGTGGTATGGGTGCCAATGGGAAAACACTCCATCCAAGTCACAATGTGTAAAAAGTTAATAATTATAGGTCAAAAAATGGCCTTCAACACGGCCAACCTTCACCCTAACCTGAAACAGTAGTGTAACATTACAACATAGAAAGACACACTTTAAAATATCAATTGAAATGGCTTAACTCGATCAAAAAGAAATATTGACAAAAGCAAGTAAACATAGACTGAACGAATAAATTTGATCTATGACACAATATAGATACAATATTAATTAAAAAAGGGGATGTAAAACAATGTCAAAAAGACAACTCTAACCTGGGACAAAATGGCGTTAATTAAAATAACGCACACATGTAAATTTAATAAGACTAGTTTTGTTGTTAGGAGTATGGAAATATTCTTTTACAACATAAATAAATTTGTTATTCATAGTACGAGTACAGAAAAGAAAATTTATCGTCATGCTAAATACTTTTCAAAGGTGGTACAAAGTAAGTAAAAATTGAATAACAAAAATGCATTGCAAATTGTGTCAACAGATCAAATTAACACGAAAGTACGATTTGCGAGTACTCGCAGTTACTGAAAGCTAGTTAAAAGCCAAAAACAATTAATAATAAAAAAGCATGCATCAGAGACTAAAATCAATTCAAAAACATCTCAGGGATTTAGTGTTTTAACGCCATGGACAGTCAAAGAAGACATGACTTGTGCAATGCAAAAATAAAAGTATCGACAGGTAGTAGGATAGTTAGGATTTAACCTTACAATAAATATGTATAATGTTATATATAGATAAAGCAATTTCTATATAGAAAATAAACGTGGATGTGTATTTATACATCCCAAAAAACCATTCGAAAAGAATACAATTTTAGTTATGTTTTAATTTGTTGTCGACAAAATCGATATTTGTGCCAATGTAAACAATATTCAAAGATCTTATTACAACATTAACCAGATAACCTTTGTTTAAAGGTTCGATGAGATTACACGGATCACATAGTGATTTCCGCGCTTTTAGTACAATATTACCGTAAAATTCAGGATGTGAAATACCGTTTTTAATAAGTTTTCTACAGGTACAGCCAAATTTACTAATCAAATCTTTGTATCTATGAAAGAATGTAGTAAATGTTTTAAGTAATTTATGGTAACGAAATCCCTGATTTAATAATTTACCAGTGATGCATTAATTACGTTCGTTATAATCTATGACATCACTCCCCCAGCGGGCATAACGAACGAGTTGGGATATATAAACACCGTATGATGGAGCCAAAGGAACATCGCCGTTTAAAAAAAGAAAATTAAGAACAGCGAATGAAAAATCGTCTCTTTTTTCGTACATTTTAGTATGGTGTTTCCCTTTAGAAATTGAAATGTCTAAATCTAGAAAAGGACAACTACTGCTGTTTATGTTAGATTTATTTAAAGTAAATTCTTTTAGGTAAATTTCGGTAGTATATTTAGAGAACTCTGGATTATTTATTGTTGAATGTGTCAACCAAATGTAACAATGACGTGTCTGTATTGAGTTTGCTCATAAACTGAGATTCATAGCATTACAGGAATAAAACTGCTATTAAATGGGTGCAATTATTGCCCATGGAAATACCTACTACCTGTTGATACACTTTATCGCCGAAACGTACTCATATGTTGTCCAGGAGAAAATTTAAAGCTTGAATCATATCTTCACATTTCCAGTAAGTGTATCTAGCATACTTTCCTTTTTCGTTCAGAAAAAAGCTTTAAACTAGTTACAGCAAATAAATGTGCAATGAGCTTTTTCAAAAGACCATTTAATTAAATATGAAAACTTTTTCTTGATAAGATTGTGTGGAAGTGTAGCGTAGAGAGTAGAAAAATCATAACTGACAACAGAATTAAAAGGACCATCAAAAGCACGTATTTCATCTAAAACCTCTAACAAATTTTTAACACTCCAAAAATAATTAATACCATTATTTTCATAAACTTTATTACAAAAGTAAATAACAAGTTCTTTGATAGTAGTAAGGAAGGTAGTTAGAAGCACTGACAGATTAGTAGTAGAACACTTACTAGATGTTGAAACGAAATTTAAATCGTTGTTTGTGTAATTTAGGTAACCAGTACATAGTCGGGACTTTCAAATGTTCGGAAGAGGCTTTAAGCTGGGTAGTGGCAGTGATATACAGATATAAGAAGATGTGGTATGAGTGCCAATGAGACAACTCTTGTTTACAATTTTACTCTCTGTGGAGCGTACGGACCTGAATGTAGGAGAATTGAAAATTTCGTTTTGGAGAACTTCCGTGTAGTATATGTGTCACACCACCACTACATTATTAACTGCTTTGTCTTCCGGTACGAACACAAACCGCTTTATATTGTTTTTGTTGTTATTATTATTGCCCCGACATTTGTTTTGTCTCGTTTTTCGATTTCTTTTAACTATTGAGATTTCTTTAATTCTACTTTATGGAATTGATAATGGTTTGTGGTTAGGCAAGAACAGATCGCAATCCGCTTTTGTATGAAGCTTAACTACTGACTACGTATACCAAGTTTGACTTGAGTAAAGAGACGGATTCACCCAAAAGAACAAGAACTAAAGGTTACGGAGCAATTTAACTGTGAAGTGTTAAATTCTGTGGACCTATTCGTTTTTTCTTTAAAAAAAATCTTAATTTCTGTAAACTGTCTTTCATCTACTATATATTTTCCTCCTACCCTTTCGCACTTTAATATGTTTTTAAATAATTCCAGTTGTGCAAACGGTAATAGTGTAAAAAATGTTTAATCTGGACATCTTGTGTGACAGAATTTTTTTTTACATTTTCATATATTTTCGAACGTTTCTGCTAAACTGTTTTATTACACTGAACTCTTAGTTTGCATTTTTTTTGGCAGCCTACATTCATGTTCTTACATAAATAAATTGAGATTATCATTTGGTTTAGTTTCATTCTTTGTTTAAAAAATATTTAATGGGCAATAACCGATATCAAACTTGTATAAACTCTTCAACTTTACCTATTTCGTTTTATTTCTTCTGCTGTTTTTCTCTAGTTTGTTAAAAACACGTTTTTAGAAATCAATATGGGAATCTAACAAAATAGCGTGTTTTGCAAAATTGAAGAGAAAAATCTAGCTGAATCTAACAAAATAGCGTGTTTTGCAAAATTGAAGAGAAAAATATGACTTTCCTATTTCTTATATTTCCGATACTACAAAAGGGACGTTCTAGGAATTCATGCACATTTGTAAGAATTTCAAAATACAACATCGAACACGCAACTCGTTTATGTTAATTAGTTATATTATTTATGAGTTAATTCAGTCAAATAAAAGGATGTGAAAAAGGGAAAAATAATGACATTCCTTAACACGTAAGAAATAGATGGCGATCAATATATTTTTTCTAGTTTTATTGGTTACTAATATGAACCAATAGCATGCTGAGAATTTCCATAAAACAAAGTAATATAATCCATAGGAGAGCTGCTGTCATTACTATTTTGACTTATTCTTTCTTTAATGTAGTACTACAGTCATTGAGTGGGCATGTGTCCGGGGAGGCTCACTCACTTCTGAAAGTTATGTTTAAATCATGTAAAATCGAATTGAAATTTCGTTAAAAATCATGTGTGACATAATTTCTCCGAAAGGGTAGACATAAATTGTTTAGTTACGATCATTTTAGCTACTTACCAGTTTGTTGTAGTACATGATATCATATAATTCTAGTAAAATTAAAATGACATTCAAAAATATGTAAATCTACATCACACTGACTATTACTTGTAAATGATTATAGGTGGTCAGAAGAGTGAAATATAGTCATGTTTTTGTTTTACTTTTATTTTGTAATCATAAGACAGATTTTATCAAACTAAGGTAATAAAACGTCAATCAAATTACATTGTTGTTTGATTTAGATGGGGCTTGCTTGTTTTCAACGTCGCAGTGTAATGTTATATATACGTATGTCGTCTTTGTGAACGGCGAATTTTGCAGACATGCTAGTGTAAAATAAATGATATAACATCACTACATGAAAAGCTGCATTTATGTCACCGCTACAAATGGTTAACAGCCTCTTTACGTACACTTTGTCAATTCTTTAGTTATTTCTTACTATTTATTTGTTTGTTTGTTTGTTAAAACTATGTCATAATTTTCATTCTTAAAATAAAATTATCGACAATTTTACAGAAAACATGATAGTTTTCAACCTTGCACTGCATTTGTTATATGAATAAAACAAGAATTTAGATCTGTGTCATTAAAAAAAAAAAACGCATCTGACCTCTAGAGGTCAACACACAGTTTTCAACCACAGTCATGTATCTGTACAATATGCCAGGCTTTAAATCGTTCAGAGTCAAAACATTGCGCATGAATTTCAATGAGAGGCAACAATTGTCTATCGATATTCAAAGCTCGTCAATCTGTTTTAGAATACAAAACAACTGAAAAACTTAATGGAATCGCTTGAACTCTGAATGAAGTAAGCCCGAGGCTTCGACAGTGTAAGATATTTCTGGAATGCTAGCATAACTCCGCCAGGCAAATCCAGATTCAGTTCAAATTTCACTATTTATAGTAAATTGCAATTGACAGATCGGATGACTACATGTTGTTCGTGACTTGACAATGATACGTCGTACTGGTAAACCAATTCGAGATGGTATCCGTAGTTCTTGTGACTGGAGGGAACAAATTATTGTGTTAGTAGCACATGCCTTTTAATGAAGTCCATATAATGTGAACATGCATGCAAAAAAAAACAAAGATCATCAAAGATCTGCCTTCATAACGTGTGTTTCCTTACATATGGGCTCTTTTCGTCAAATGTCATTCCTATAGGTGGAATCATTTTTGTAATACTTAACATTTTGTCCTTGCAAAATGTTATCTGTTGCATTAATAATTTCATTATCACTTACCTGCAATGTTTAGAAGTTTAATGCATGGAGTATATCTAGATTATAAAGATGTGTCTAGGAACTATAAAGTAGGCATTATGAATTCGCAGCTAGGCGAAATTTTAAAGTCAATAGAATTGTTTGGTTACAAAACAGTTAATTTACAACTCCGATTTCTGTTATTGACTACCGGTGTGTTTAAGCTTCCTATTTCATTTAACATCTTATGAAGTAGTTGATATCAACAAAAAAGTAAAATTAAACGAGATTAGTCCGAATAGTACAGATAAGTATATATGGTCAATAAATACTTGTTTGGGTTGTGTAATATCGACAGTATAAATAAGCAAGAGTTATCTATCTTTACATTGAATGATGCTGTGTGGCTTATCTGTAACTGTATTAACATGTGTAAGACCGGATGTGGTATTAAAGATTGTACCTTCAATGGTGTTATGTGTTTGTCCATGCCTTTGGTTAAATCCTGTATAATCGTCCGATAGAGACATTACAATTGGCGACGAGGATATGGCAGAAGCAAGGCCAGTCATTACCGATGTTGGGGGAATTCCAAAATTTGATGCTCATGGAGAATTAAATTCAATGGGACCACGATGGAACAGGTGGAAGCGTGCTTTTGAACTTTTTGCTATGGGGAAAGGTGTAGTCGAACCCGAACAAAAGAAAGCATTACTTTTGCATACCGCCGGATTTTCAGTGCAAGACATTTATTTTACGCTGGAAATAGCTGAGCCAGTAGAAGAAGAAACTGTGTATGATGTAACTGTTAGAGCTTTAGATGCACATTTTACACCGCATGTTAATTCAGCAGTTGAACGCTCTCAATTTCGAGCAATGACGCAAACTTCAAGTGAAACAGTGGAACAATATATTACACGTTTAAGACAGAAAGCCGTGTTTTGTAACTTTCACAATATCGATGAAAACATTCGTGACCAAGTTATAGATAAATGTTATTCTCAGCGTTTGAGAAGAAAAGTTTTGGAACGAAACAATGTGACTTTAGTGCAGTTAAGGGAAATTGCTCAATCATTAGAAGCATCCGAACAGAGAGCCGTGTCAATGGAACAAAAGGAACAAATAAACAAAGTAAGTCAACATAAATTTGATAAACATTCAAAATTCAAGACTCAAAATCAAACCGATTTCAAACAAAGACGTTGCTTTGCATGTGGTCATGAGGGACATATTAAGACAGACGCAAATTGTCCAGCGAGGGGAAAGAAATGTCGAAAATGCAAGAAAGAAGGGCATTACGAAAAGTGTTGCAAAACAAAGCAGACAAGAAATTTTAATTCGAGACGTGGACACGCAACTGTAAGAAATGTGGAAACCGAGAACAACGACGAAGAACCATATGTTTTCACGATAAACAGCGATAGGACCGATAACGTTGATTTCACTATAAAAGTGGGAGGAGTTATTATGCCAATCATCATAGATTCAGGAGCGTCGGTCAATGTAATTGATAGGACCATGTGGGAATTCTTGAAGAAATCTAAAATTAAGTGCGAGTCAAGGTTAAGTGATAAGAAGATTTATGCATATGGGAATACACAACCGTTAAATGTTGCAGGAAGCTTTATCACTAGTGTATCTGTTGGAGATAAAAATGTAGATGCAGAATTCTTCGTTGTCGAAGAAAAAGGTCAAGCGTTGTTAGGAAAAACAACTGCAGTATCGTTGGGAATATTGAAAATTCAAAATCCGTCAGAAAGTGTAAATTCAATAAATGATGATAGGAAAGCGATTATTAAACAGAAATTTCAGAAATGCTTTGAAGGCGTAGGAAAGTTAAAGAACTTTCAGCTTAAAATTCCGATTGATGAGTCCGTGAAACCTGTCATTCAGCCGGTTCGAAGAGTACCGTTTCATTTGCGTGAAAAGCTGGATAAAAAACTTGAAGAGTTACAATTTAGGATTCGACATTATTGAGAAAGTTGACGGACCGAGTACATGGGTATCGCCTGTCGTAGTTATACCCAAGAAAAACTCCGAAATACGCCTATGTATCGATATGCGCAGAGCAAACGAGGCTGTAGTCCGTGAAAAGTATCCAATACCTACCGTTGAGGAAATATTGCAAGATCTCAATCAAAGCAAAGTATACAGTAAATTGGATATAAAGTGGGCATTTCATCAAATCGAGTTGTCACAAGAATCAAGGGACATAACCGCATTTATGACACACCAAGGACTATTTAGATACAAACGTTTAATGTTCGGCATAAGTTGTGCTCCCGAAATGTACAACAAGATTATTCATCAGGCTTTAGGAGGACTGCCGGGCGTTAACAGTATTTACGATGATATTATAGTACATGGGAAATCCGAAGAAGAACATAACCGTAATTTAGAGCAGCTATTGTGTCGTTTGCTAGAAAAGGGACTAACTTTGAACATTGATAAGTGTCAGTTTAACATGGAACGTATTGAGTTCATGGGACACATACTTTCTGAACATGGAATTGGAGTTTCTGATAGCAAAGTACAAGCTATAAAAGAAGCCAGAAAACCGCAAACAGTCACTGAAGTTAAGAGTTTTATGGGACTTGTAAATTTTACTGGGAGATTTATTCCAAACTTAGCAACTATAGCTGAGCCGCTAAACCGTCTTATGAAGAAAAATAAGCCATTTAATTGGGGACCGGAACAGGATGATGCATTTGAAAAACTAAAACAGTGTTTAGCGAACAATACGAACTTAGCATACTTCGACATAAATGCAGATACGCAAGTTATAGCTGATGCAAGTCCAGTAGGGTTAGGCGCCGTATTAGTTCAGAAACAAGGAGATTCTCATAAGATTATATGCTACGCGAGCCGTTCGCTGTCCGAAATTGAAAGGAGATATTCGCAAACGGAGAAGGAGGCTCTTGGTTTAGTGTGGGCTTGTGAACGTTTTCACGTATATCTATTTGGGAAAGAATTTCAGCTATTAACTGACCACAAGCCGCTCGAATTCATTTTTTCGCCGAAATCGAAGCCTTGTGCTAGAGTGGAACGTTGGGTTTTACGTATGCAAACATATCATTATGTTGTTAAACATATACCAGGAGCGAAAAACATTGCAGATTCACTGTCCCGTTTATTATCTACAAACAAGCAGAAACACGAATACAATAAAACGGAGGAATATTTACGTATGATAGTGGACGAAGCCATTCCAGTAGCTATGAACATTCGCGAAATTGAAGAGAGTTCCGAAAATGACGACGAATTTAACGAAATAAGGACATGTTTACGAACTGGTCGATGGTATGAGTTAAAATACAAACAGTATTTGACAGTGAAATCGGAGCTTTGTGCTTTAGGAAATTTGATAATCCGGGGAACTAGAATTGTTGTACCCAGCAAACTTTGCGAACGAATCTTACAACTTGCTCATGAAGGTCATCCAGGCATTGTAATTATGAAACAGAGACTCAGAACAAAAGTATGGTGGCCTAACATAGACCGTGACATTGAACAGTGGTGTCGACAATGTTATGGATGTCAATTAGTATCTAAACCAGAAAGGCCTGAACCTATGCAAAGGTCTGCGTTACCGTCGCGACCGTGGGAACACTTAGCAGCAGATTTTCTTGGACCACTTCCATCAGGAGATTTATTGTTTTGCGTTGTGGATTATTATTCACGGTGGACAGAAATTGCTGTTATGAAGTCAACAAATGCCGAGAAAACTGTTGAAGCATTAAATAAAATGTTTATAACTCATGGATTGCCAATATCCATTAAGACTGACAATGGACCACAATTTATTAGCCAATATTTTAACAGTATTGTGAGTAGAATGGCATAACACACCGTCGAATTACACCGTTATGGCCGCAAGCCAATGGAGAAATCGAGCGACAAAATAGATCTTTTCTGAAACGACTTCAGATTGCACACGCGGAAAATAAGAACTGGAAAGAAGAACTTCAGAAGTATTTGTTTATGTATCGTGCAACGACACATTCAACAACTGGAGCCAGTCCAGCCGAATTATTATTTGGGCGTCAAATAAAACAAAACTACCTGAACTTGGACATTCTAAAGAAGATATAGAAGTCAGAGATAAGGACCGTGAACGAAAGGAAAAGGGGAAAATGTACGCTGATGAAAAGCGAAAAGCAGTTAAAAGTGAGTTACAACCGGGAGATAAAGTTCTCGTTAAACAGAACAAAGAAAATAAATTATCCACTACATTTCATCATAAGCCGTTACTTTTATTAGACAAAATGGTAACAGTGTATTAATTCAATCAGATCAAGGAGTTAAATACCGCCGCAATGTCACACATGTGACAAAATTTGAGCAGCAAAATGTATCAAATGAAATACGCCTATGTATCAAATAAAAATAGGTTCAATCAAAAATCAAATGAAAATGTGCTTAATAGAAATGTGTATATGTCAAATGAAAATTTGTCACAAGAAAGAAGTGTGTTAGATGAGAGTATCTCAAATGAAAATATGTCTAGTGAAAATCAGTTAAATCTAAGTATGAATGAAACACCAGATGTGGAAAATTCTCAGGATCGTATAGATAAGACAAATGAGGTCACGACCGCAATTAGCCGACCGACAAGAAATCGCAAACCACCTGCGAGGCTACAAGATTATATATTGAACTAATTGAATAAAGACTTGTTAACGAATATGCCAATAGAACTTTTATTTTTAATAGCTATTTGAGAACAATAGACACTTCTTTATAATTTCTTATGTTTTCATTAAATTTATATTTTGAAGCAGAGACAATTAAATATAAAAGTTTTTATTCAGTGACATTAAATATTATGAAACCTTTGGCGAATTTTATAGATAACAATTAATTAGTTTTAAATGATCAAATATTCATTTTAGTTAGTTTAGATATTTCATTTCATTTCATTAAGTTTAGAAAAAGGAAGGGATTGTAATATCGACAGTATAAATAAGCAAGAGTTATCTATCTTTACATTGAATGATGCTGTGTGGCTTATCTGTAACTGTATTAACATGTGTAAGACCGGATGTGGTATTAAAGATTGTACCTTCAATGGTGTTATGTGTTTGTCCATGCCTTTGGTTAAATCCTGTATAATCGTCCGATAGAGACATTACAGGTTGTTCACCAAATTTGGTCAATATAAAGGACTATAAACAACTGTAATCCAAGTGGGGTGGTTAAGCTAGCTATAAAACTAGTTTTTAACCCACCATTTTCTTCAGGAAATTCCTGTACAAAGTCAAGAATATGACAGTTGTTTCCAACTCGTTCCGTTAGTTGGTATATTGAGCGTTTGGTAATGTCATACTTTATTGACTTCCCCCTTTTTGAATTTACCTTGGAGTTCGGTATTTATGTTAATACTGTTTTTACAATACATACTAAGAAAATCTATAAGTAATGTTCAAACGTTATAGAAATATAAAGAAAATGAAAACAAGTGACGTTTAAGTCAGCAATTATAGATTACCGTACGGCCCTCAACAATGAGCAAAACCCATACCGTATAGGAAGCGTTAAAAGAAGCCAATTTTACTAAATGTCAAAACCCATCTCAAACGAGAAAACTAAAGGCCTGGTCTATGTACAAAACAATTAACGAGAAACAAATACGATATACATTAACCAACGACGACAACTGAACCACAAGCTCTTTATTTGTCATTTTGCACAACCAAAAAATAAACCGTGACCCGTACTTTTTATTATATTTGTGAAAAAGCATGATGTAAACTACATATTATATAATTCTACCGATTTTAGTTAAGACCCCTCATCTACCGCAACTTGTAAAATCGACATAAAGCACAAAAAACAACTACCAAAAACGTAAGACACACAGCACCGATTAAAGAGTACTCGCAATTACTGAAAGCTAGTTCAAAGCCAATTACACCAATTTATAAATCATGTTTGCGAGATTAAAATCAACGATAACAAGTCCCTGGATTTAAAAACGTCAGAAGTCTTAGAAAATCATGGCGTTTTGCAATGCTAAAATTTAAATATCGACAGGATATATTGTCCGAAAGAGTGATAACTGTATAGTAATATATAAGGATATCTGTTATCCGTAATATTTAACATTTGTTCATTTTATTGTTATTTTTGGTGATGTTGTACCCTTTTAGACTTGTTATATATTATATTTTGTAGTGTACTGTATCATAATTATATGATCCATCTCCCGTAAGATTTATCGTTGGCTATTATTCAGTCATTTAATAGTAATATATATGTATATATATCTATGGCTACTAATTTAGGTTTTAATGTATTGATATCAAAATCAATATGAGTACCGAAAAAACAGTATGGCCATAACTTTATATGACCAAAACATATTTTAAAATCACTTCTACCCTAATCATATTTCGGAAAAACTATCCAGATAATCAAATGAGATACGGTCAACTCCTTGTCATACATGTACATTATTCCAATTAATAAATTATAGATCTAATAGATTAAAGTTGTCGATAAGATGACATATCACTAAAATGTAACATTAATTATAAAACGATGCTGCAGCTGAGAGTGGTCTCAGATATATAAGTTTAATTTGGAACAACCCAAATCATATTCATCTTTTCGCTTGATAGATATTAGTGTTGATGTAGACATTAAAGGCAGCTGTACCAATGTCTCTAATAAGTCTTTGGAAAATCAGAGGTTTAAGTGTGCAATCCCATTAATGTGTATACCAACTGTGAAATATCGACAGAGACAAATATAAAAAGGAAAATCTTTAAACAATCAATTAAGGTGGTACCCAACACCTTGACTAATATTAATTTGGCTCGTTTAATTTTCATAAAATTTTGACGAAATGTTTACTTTGACCCTTTGACAAAAATATAAAAATTTCAAAAAATTTGAACCAACCACTTCATCAGAAAAATTTCATTGGTTATATAGCAGTTTGACAAACACTAATTTTGATCATTGGGAAGCTTAATATTTCCTTAACAATACAACGTGATTAAAACGTTTAGCTGATTTTTACAGAGTTATCTCCCTGTAGTGTTAGGTACCACCTTAAAATTAAGATTAGTATTTTCATTTGCCCATGAATGATACAGAGTTGTGTACCTACAAAAATAATAACAATAATGGTGATACATTTTCAGTTCTGTATTTCTGTATTATTATTATCATGCATGAAGATTCCGCCCTCCTACACATAGTAAAATCCATTTGAATATTTGCAATACCAAAATTATGACATGAAACAAAAATAATTTTAAATAATAGGACACAGGTTTTACATTATTTAAAATTCTTTGTTGATTTCATTTGTGTATTTTCTACATAAATTGATCGTTGATGTCAAAATAAATATACACTGTCTTGTTCTTATAAAAATATAAAATTTAGATTTATATTTCAAGTAATCGCCAATGACGCTATACGAATTCGGACTGTATGGAAAAATATAACTCAAATAATGAAAATTTAGATACCATCATTATTTGCTATGCACAATTTTCTATCGTTAAAAGAAGCCAATTTTACTAAATGTCAAAACCCATCTCAAACGAGAAAACTAAAGGCCTGGTCTATGTACAAAACAATTAACGAGAAACAAATACGATATACATTAACCAACGACGACAACTGAACCACAAGCTCTTTATTTGTCATTTTGCACAACCAAAAAAAATAAACCGTGACCCGTACTTTTTATTATATTTGTGAAAAAGCATGATGTAAACTACATATTATATAATTCTACCGATTTTAGTTAAGACCCCCCATCTACCGCAACTTGTAAAATCGACATAAAGCACAAAAAAACAACTAACAAAAACGTAAGACACACAGTACCGATTGAAGAGTACTCGCAATTACTGAAAGCTAGTTCAAAGCCAATTACACCAAATTTATAAATCATGTATGCGAGATTAAAATCAATAAGAACACGTCCCTGGATTTAAAACATCAGAACAGTCTTAGAAAATCATGGCGTTTTGCAATGCCAAAATTTAAATATCGACAGGATATATTGTCCAAAAGAGTGATAACTGTATAGTAATATATAAGGATATCTGTTATCCGTAATATTTAACATTTGTACATTTTATTGTTATTTTTGGTGATGTTGTACCCTTTTAGACTTGTTATATATTATATTTTGTAGTGTACTGTATCATAATTATATGATCCATCTCCCGTAAGATTTATCGTTGGCTATTATTCAGTCATTTAATAGTAATATATATGTATATATATCTATGGCTACTAATTTAGGTTTTAATGTATTGATATCAAAATCAATATGAGTACCGAAAAAACAGTATGGCCATAACTTTATATGAGCAAAAACATATTTTTAAAATCACTTCTACCCCTAATCATATTTCGGGAAAACTATCCAGATAATCAAATGAGATACGGTCAACTCCTTGTCATACATGTACATTATTCCAGATATGATTTTGATAAATTATAGATCTAATAGATTCAAGTTGTCGACAATATGACGAATCACTAAAATTTAACATTAATTATAAAACGATGCTGCAGCTGAGAGTGGTCTCAGATATATAAGTTTAATTTGGAACAACCCAAATCATATTCATCGTTTTGCTTGATATATATAACTGTTGATGTAGACATTGAAAGCAGCATTCCAAATGTGACTAATTAGTCTTTGCAAAATAGCTATTTAAGTATGCAGTCACATTAATATGCATACCAAATATGAAATATCGACAGAGACAAATATAAAAAGCAAAAAATCTAAACAATCAATTAAGGTGGTACCCAACACCTTGACTAATATTAATTTGGCTCGTTTAATTTTCATAAAATTTTGACGAAATGTTTACTTTGACCCTTTGACAAAAATATAAAAATTTCAAAAAATTTGAACCAACCACTTCATCAGAAAAATTTCATTGGTTATATAGCAGTTTGACAAACACTAATTTTGATCATTGGGAAGCTTAATATTTCCTTAACAATACAACGTGATTAAAACGTTTAGCTGATTTTTACAGAGTTATCTCCCTGTAGTGTTAGGTACCACCTTAAAATTAAGATTAGTATTTTCATTTGCCCATGAATGATACAGAGTTGTGTACCTACAAAAATAATAACAATAATGATGATACATTTTCAGTTCTGTATTCATTTATTATTATCATGCATGAAGATTCCGCCCTCCCTACACATAGTAAAATCCATTTGAATATTTGCAATACCAAAATTATGACAGGAAACAAAAATAATTTTAAATAATAGGACACAGGTTTTACATTATTCAAAATTCTTTATTGATTTCATTTGTGTATTTTCTTCATAAATTGATTGTTGATGTCAAAACAAATATACACTGTCTTGTTCTTATAAAAAATATAAAATTTAGATTGATATTTCAAGTAATCGCCAATGACGCTATACGAATTCGGACTGTATGGAAAAATATAACTCCAAATAATGAAAATTTAGATACCATCATTATTTGCTATGCACAATTTTCTATTGTTGTAAATTATTCGAAATTGAATTGCATTTATGCCATGACTCTTCA
Source organism: Mytilus coruscus (assembly GCA_017311375.1). Taxonomy (NCBI): domain Eukaryota; kingdom Metazoa; phylum Mollusca; class Bivalvia; order Mytilida; family Mytilidae; genus Mytilus; species Mytilus coruscus. Next base: position 47,462,207 of record CM029604.1, on the reverse strand, counting down.
ACTAAATCTATGTACACATGTATTTCACTGGCTTTATAACAATTATCACATTTTCATAAAATATTTAAGGCTCCTTTTCTGTTCTGGAATACTGTTGCTGAAAAAGAATGTATGCCTCTCTTTGCATTTTATATTCTGACCGAAGATGCAATGCAAGCAACTGTTAATCACAGTAGGGTGGAATTTTCGGACAATAACGAATTATGATCGTTCACAAAATTAGTTAATAAAAAGTCAATCGCTACAGTTGTTGGTGATTTGTGCAATAACGGAACCAAATAAGAACAACGATATGTGTTCACTCTGAAGAGGGAATTATAATTTATTACAAAATGTATCATTAGATTCAAATCTGGATATTTCGAGTTTACGATACATCGTGAATTGCTCAAATAATGCTAATAATTTTAAATACGGATCAGGAACCAGATCTTCTATCAATTAGCAAATTTTATTAATTTTGGTGTTTTTTCTCTGCACTAGGTAGATGGAATTTTATTTAGAATATGACGATCTCGGAAATAACACGTGAGGTATAAAAAGCGTTATGAGTAACTATTGCCTTACAGGTTTGAAAATGATTTAAAATACATAGCAGCTTTCAGGAATGCCGCAAAGTATATTTTTTCCCATTTGTAACAATAGTTTTCCACTTTTTTAAACTAAATTGATTTGACCCTAAGAGGGTAGACGACATCCCTCACTTTTTTTACAATTTTAAGTTGAACGTTAAAAAATCTTCTGTTATTGAAATAGTTATAGATATCAATAAGGAGTTAACTAATAAATGCAAACTTTTTCGATATCAAATACGCAACCAAATCTTAAAAAATTAATTCATGATTCAGGTATTCTTTTTTCCTTATTGATAGCTAAATGGAGGCAGTTGAGAGGGCATCAATTTTATGTAGGAGTGCCAATTTCGTCACTTTTCTCCAATCAGTTGTCCTATTCGAAAACCTCGGTGCGACGATGCTTGAACTCTGATACTGACATAATAATGGGTTTTTGACAATGTTTATAACATCACATCTATGTTGCTGCTACTGCGGGCTTATCATTGAAAATAACACTGATTTCAAAACAAAAAGTGTCTGCACATAATAGCTTGAAATCAAAACACATGCATTTGATAATAATAAAACTCTCACACTTCGTTGATGATATGCTTCAAAGTTTGACACATTGTTCAGGTTATTTTGAATCAACTGTATAGCTCATATTCTCTATGACTTTAAACCTGTAGGTGCAAAATTTACTAGTCCATTGATATGCATTTCTGGAAGAATTATATCTCTACCATATTAACAATGAGATGTTATTACTAATCAATGTTACCAGTTTTAGCAATTGTTCGGCACAATTCAATATACAGCCTACGACAAATATCAAAGCTGAAATTATGAAACTTGACAATGAAAATAATTTGTAACTTTGGAGATGTTAGTGTACGGAAGAAAACGTGAGACTGCCTCTCATATAACACAAACAATGTAATCCTCTAAAATTGGGACAATTTTAACTCTGGCAAAACTTATTCACTAACATTTACAAGCAATGTGTATGATTTACACCAGACGCTTGTTATATAAAACAGAAAATTATTGTCATATAGGGATGATAGTGATGGAGTGAACGATCATCTGAACGATTTGTTGCTATTTCATGGCTTATTGTCCGTTGGAAAAATTTGTATACCAGGACTTTAAATAATCGAAAATTTGATATAAACTGATTACAAAATATTTAAAATAGTCTCAATCTGAATGATTTTAAAGATATTTTACCTAAAAAATATCAATTTGGATTTGAAGAATGTTTCAATTCAAGGAAATAACTAATAACGAAAACATGATAGGAATGTATTTACTACAAACAACAAAACAAAATCCAAAGAAAATACCACATAATGATATGAAATAAGTTAGAATGGGATTGTATGGAAATACAATTGTTAGTCATATGTTCTTGATTTTTTAATTCGCCTGATACACGAGTTTGCATTATAGAAAATTGTTATATTTTACTCAAATGTAAATGTCTCCGTTAACAACCAATATAAACTTAACTGATATAACATATCTTTCTTGTTCAAAAAACAATATTATACAATATCATTTTGCATGGGCACTCGATAATTATCCAAAACAATCTTAAACATGATGACTACAGATGCTGGCGGGATTAGGTTTGATAGAAACTCAATGCAGATCTTTGAATTAAGAAGAGCTCATATTTCTCAAAATGGGAAAGTTCTTTGGTAATGTCGAATAAGAGAATCAAGTGTGTAGGGAAAAGAACATTTTAAGTTTGGGAAACCTTTTTCTTTCTTCTAGCAATTACCAACATGTTTCGAAATAATAGCGTCACAACTAGTATACATGTTGATAACAGTTACTTTTGTCAAGTCTCCCAGTTGGATCTGGTGTACTTTTGTTGACTTGAATTTCAACAGAAGTGTGATTTGAAAATTATAAAAGAAACAATACAGATGAAGATAAATAAAGAACGTGATATTTTCACATGTTTAATATTAGAAAAACTATGATTTGTTTTCTTGGAAATAATACTTCCTTTACTATTATACTGACTTCAAAAGTAGCATTATCATATTTCAGTAAAATGAGATGGTTCAGATGGTACAGAATTTACCTGTAAAAATACTTTATATTCATCCAATATTACAGAATGCAAAAAAAAAAAAAAACAAAACAAAACAATTTAAACGAGAAAACTATCGGTCTGGTCTATGTTCAAAACAAAATAACGAAAAATTAATATAATATACAGCAACCAACAACAACAACTGAACCACAGACTCCTGATTTTGGCAGGGTTTAACATGTTTGCAAGCACTGAACGCTGTACCTAATTTGGGACAGTGGTGCAACAGCACAACATAATAACAAGCTATAAAAATCAGTTGGAAAAGTTGTAAGGTAGATCGAGTAATCTTAAATGTGCAAATTTTGAAACAGAAATAAAATTTATTTGTCAAACGTTTTATCCAAATGAAGAAAATTATGTGTTTTATCATATTTTTACGATTGATTTTACAAATACTGAAGAAAAAATGTTTTTGTTTGATTCAATTTTTGACTTTGCCATATAAGGGAGATAACTCAGATAAAGTTTCTTTTAGAATATAACATGTTTTGAATTTTCCTGTTTTGATTTGTAGCAAAAACTTGTTACACCAATGTTTCTCTTTATTTTCTTTACACTAAAAATAAAAAAATAATCATCAGAGGTACCAGTCTTAAATGGGGACGAAGTCCCCAAACACAGTAAGAAAATCAATAAAACGAAAAATAAAAATAAAAAGCAATAGACTAATGAACTAAAAATTGTTAACTTATTTTTGATTTCCAAAAGGAATAATGAAACAATGTGATTACAAATATTTGGAATTTAGTGCTTATTCAACATACGATTTTCAACATCAAAACTGATGACCCTAGTACATTTTTCTGTCGTTTTTATTTTGCAAATACGTTAAGTAATAAAAGAATTATTTTAAGGGACTTCGTCCCCTTTTCATGTAATACCTGCCTCATATTAATTTTGTTCGCCAGACGCGCGATTCGTTTACAAAATACTCATCGGTGACTCGCAAATAAAAAACGTTAAAACGCCAAATAAAGTACAAAGTTGTAGAGCATTGAGGGCCAAAAATTCCGATCTTTTTTGCCAAATACATCTAAGGTAATTTATTCCTGAGATAGAAAATCCTTAGTATATCGTACTATTCATCAAAGATTTGTTCGTAAGCAGTTAATTTAAAAATATGACAATATCAATGATATTTCATGTCAACCCAGAAGTGCTGACTACTGGGGTGGTGAACCTCCACCAGCAGTGTCATCGACCCAGTGGTTGGAAAAAAACTAATGAAAGGTACCATGCTTATCAATTTGTACACCAGACGCACGTTTCGTATACAAAAGAACCATCTTCTCATGTTTTATCTAAAAATTATACCATTTAGTTTTCTTCCTATTATACCCAATTTTGTTTTTCCCTGTATAATCTATACAACACCTGTCAATTTTAGACAACCTGCATGTAGCTTGATAAAACCACGCAACCCGTACTTTTTATTATTATATTTTTTGAAAAAGCATGATATAAACTACATTTTAGGCAAATTATTAGAAAATTATATCGATTTTAATTAATACCCCCATCTACCTTAACTCATAAAATCGACACAAAGCACAAACACAACAACTAACAAAAACGTAAGACATAAAGTGCTCATTGAAGAGTACTCACAATAGTTGAACACTAGTTCTTAACCAATTACAATAATAAAAATTTCTGAGACTAAAATCAATCAGAACACGTCCATGGATTAAACGTAAAAACGTTAGAACAGTCTCAGAAAATCATTACTTTTTGCAATGCTAAAATTTAAACATCGACAGCATGCATTGTCCGAAAGAGTAAAATTTGTATTGCAATAAATAAATATATAAATATATCAAAAGTTCGAATCCCGGAGAGGGAAGAACAAAAATTTGCTTTCGCAAATTTGCAGATTTAACATTGTTGTGCTGATATTTAGAGTAATTATGAATATAATATGTGTTTTCAGCCGTGTATCACCTTCACTGGTGATCCAATGGATGGATGTGTCGTAGAGTTGTCACTTGTTTAGATGTACTCATTAAATAATTATTTCTGTGATTGCATCTTACGATCCTTTACAACAAATAATTTAGCTAATCTGCAATCAATTTCATCTTCATGCATAATATATTGTGTTACAACTCTAGATTCTAATGACGAGGAAAGGTAACACTAGGCCACCGAAAGCTGAATTTTAGTTCAGTCTAGGTGGCCGAGTGAGTCTAGAGCACTGGACACAGTGCAGGGTGTTGTCTCGATATCCCAATAGCATGAGTTCCTGCGAGGCAAAACAAAATTTGCTCCTGCAAATTTGCAGATTTAACATTGTTGTGCTGATATTTAGAATAATTATATATACATATATATATATAATTCGTCTCAAATTTAGCCCAACAATGTTAGATCTTCAAATTTTCGTTAGCAAATTTTTGTTTTTCCCTCAGCGGGATTCGAACCCTTGATTCTGTGACATCGTGGCAACACCGCCTGCTCCGTGTCCAGCGCCCTAGACCACTCGACCAAGTAGGCTACATAAATATATAAAAAACGGGTTGGTATGGAAATACAATTGTTAGTAATATTTCTTGATTTTTGAAATGAGTGTGCATTATAGAAAGTTGTTATATTTTGATCAAATGTAAATGTCTCCGTCAACGAACAATGGAAACTTAACGAATATAATATATCTTTCCTATTCTAAAACAATGTTATACATATAGCTTCATTGTGCACTCGAAAATGAAGCAAAACAATCTTTTAACGAGATGATGAAAGGTTCTGGTGGGATAAGTTCAATAAAAACTCAATGCAGATCTTTGAATAAAGAAAAACTCATACTTCTCAAAATGGGAAGGTTCTTTGGTAATGTCTAAAAAGGTAATCAAAAACAGTTCAATTGTGTAGGAAAGACTTCCTCTGTCTGTTAGCAATTGCAAGCTTATTTCAAGATAATAGCTTGGCATCTAGCATACATGTTGATTCCAGTTACTTTTCCGAAGGCTCGCAGTTGGATGTAGTCTACTTTTGTTGACTTAATTTCACTAGAAGTTTGATTTAAAAATAATAAAAGAAACAATACAAATGAGATAAATGAAGAAATTGATATTTTAAAAGATTTCAAAATGTATAAAAAGTTGTTTTCTTTTAGAATATAACATGTTTTGAATTTTCCTGTTTTGATTTGTAGCAAGAACTTGTTACACCAATGTTTCTCTTTATTTTCTTTACACTAAAATCAAAAATAATCATCAGAGGTACCATTCTTAAATGGGGACGAAGTCCCCAATAACAGTAAGAAAATCAATAAAACGAAAAATAAAAATAAAAAGCAATAGACTAATGAACTAAAAATTGTTAACTTATTTTTGATTTCCAAAAGGAATAATGAAACAATGTGATTACAAATATTTGGAATTTAGTGCTTATTCAACATACGATTTTCAACATCAAAACTGATGACCCTAGTACATTTTTCTGTCGTTTTTATTTTGCAAATACGTTAAGTAATAAAAGAATTATTTTAAGGGACTTCGTCCCTTTTCATGTAATACCTGCCTCATATTAATTTTGTTCGCCAGACGCGCGATTCGTTTACAAAATACTCATCGGTGACTCGAATAAAAAACGTTAAAACGCCAAATAAAGTACGAAGTTTTACAGCATTGAGGGCAAAAAATTCCGAAAGTGTTTGTCAAATACATCTAAGGTAATCTATTCCTGGTGTAGTATATCGTACTGATCATCAAAGATTTGTTCGTAGGCAGTAATTTTAAAAATATGACAATATCAATGATATTTCATGTCAACACAGAAGCGCTGACTACTGGGCTGATGAACCTCCACCAGCAGTGTCATCGACCCAGTGGTCGTAAAATATCTCATGAAAGGTACCAGTGTATAACTTTGTACGCCAGACGCGTGTTTCGTCTACAAAAGAGCCATATTCTCATATGTTATCTAAAATTATACTATTTAGTTTTCTTCCTATCACACCAAATTTTGTTTTCCTGTATAATCTATACAAAATCTGTCAATTTTAGACAACCTGCATGTAGCTTGATAAAACCACGCAACCCGTACTTTTTATTATATGTTTTGAAAAAACGTGATATAAGCTACATTTTTGGCAAATTATTAGAAAATTTTATCGGATTTAATTAATACCTCCATCTACCTTAACTCATAAAATCGACACAAAGCACAAACGCTAACAAAAACGTGAGACACAAAGTGCCTATTGAAGAGTACTCACAATAGTTGAACACTAGTTCTTAACCAATTACAATAATAAAAATTTCTGAGACTAAAATCAATCAGAACACGTCCATGGATTAAACGTAAAAACGTTAGAACAGTCTCAGAAAATCATTACTTTTTGCAATGCCAAAATTTAAACATCGACAGCATGCATTGTCCGAAAGAGTAAAATTTGTATTGCAATAAATAAATATATAAATATATCAAAAGTTCGAATCCGGAGAGAAGAACAAAATTTGCTTCCGCAAATTTTCAGATTTAACATTGTTGTGCTGATATTTAGAGTAATTATGAATATAATATGTGTTTTCAGCCGTGTATCACCTTCACTGGTGATCCAATGGATGGATGTGTCGTAGAGTTGTCACTTGTTTAGATGTACTCATTAAATAATTATTTCTGTGACTGCATCTTACGATCCTTTACAACAAATAATTTAGCTAATCTGCAATCAATTCCATCTTCATGCATAATGTACTGTGTTACAACTCTAGATTCTAATGACGAGGAAAGGTAACACTAGGCCACCGAAAGCTGAATTTTTAGTTCAGTCTAGGTGGCCGAATGGTCTAGAGCACTGGACACAGTGCAGGCGGTGTTGTCTCGATATCCCAATAGCATGAGTTCCGGCGAGGGCAGAACAAAAATTTGTTCCCGCAAATTTGCAGATGTAATATTGTTGTGCTGATATTTAGAATAATTATATATACATATATATATATAATTCGTCTCAAATTTAGCCCAACAATGTTAGATCTTCAAATTTTCGTTAGCAAATTTTGTTTTCCCTCAGCGGATTCGAACCCTTGCTTCTGTGACATCGTGGCAACACCGCCTGCTCCGTGTCCAGCGCCCTAGACCACTCGACCAAGTAGGCTACATAAATATATAAAAAACGGGTTGGTATGGAAATACAATTGTAATATGTTCTTGATTTTTGAAATGAGTGTGCATTATAGAAAGTTGTTATATTTTGATCAAATGTAAATGTCTCCGTCAACGAACAATGTAAACTTAACGAACATAATATATCTTTCCTATTCTAAAACAATGTTATACATATAGCTTCATTGTGCACTCGAAAATGAAGCAAAACAATCTTTAACGAGATGATGAAAGGTTCTGGTGGGATAAGTTCAATAAAACTCAATGCAGATCTTTGAATAAAGAAAACTCATATTTCTCAAAATGAGAAGGTTCTTTGGTAATGTCTAAAAGGTAATCAAAACAGTTCAATTGTGTGGAAAGACTTCCTCTGTCTGTTAGCAATTGCAAGCTTATTTCAAGATAATAGCTTGGCATCTAGCATACATGTTGATTCCAGTTACTTTTCCGAAGGCTCGCAGTTGGATCTGGTCTACTTTTGTTGACTTAATTTCACTAGAAGTTTGATTTAAAAATAATAAAAGAAACAATACAAATGAGATAAATGAAGAAATTGATATTTTTAAAAGATTACAAAATGTATAAAAAAGTTGTTTTCTTTTATTGTAGAAATATAATTCAATTCTTTTTAATGCATGATTGTTCATCGTTTGTTTGTCATGTGTTTTGTTTTCTCCTAAAATGATACAATTATTTGAAAAATTTGTTTTCTTGGAAATAATATTTCTTGTAATATTATACGGACCGCAAAAGTAGCATTATCATATTTCATTAAAATAAGAGGATCAGACGGTACAGGATTTACCTATGTAAATACTTTGTATTCACCAAATTTAATATGTCATTTATAGTGACTTGCTTGCAGATAGATCAAGGTAAAGTAGTAAATACTTTCGTTTTATAACCGATTTACATAACACATGTACATATCAATATAAATATAAATGCAATCAAATTAAATTAACATCTGACACTTTCATAATAAAATTTTATAAGAATCTGCTTGAAAAGCCTACCTTGTATAACAATATTTTTCAACATATCTACCTAGTGTGATAGAGAACTGAAATGTCGACCGACTAAATGAAAAAAAAAAAAAAAAACTATAGGCTCTAAAGAGATTGTGTCCTCACCTCGGTCTATGTGTATCTTCAACAATGGACGGAGAACTGAAATGACGATCGAATAAATTAATTCAAAACTAGAGGCTCTGCAGAGATTGTGTCGCTCACCTAGTTCTTTGTGTATCTTCAACAAATGACAATCTCCAACACTGCAGACTACAATATGATTCATGACAAATATCTATTTTTTGATGCTCTTGTATTGCTGATAATATTTTTTGTTTACAGTTTCTCTCTTCCTTCTTTGTTGTTTGTATCTATATTTGTATATATCTATTATAACTTTTACGAAATTACGCAATACACAAAAAATGGTTAACATCTTTATTAAAGGGTCGATTTTGGCCATTTGACTTATTTGTAGATCTTTTCTTGCTAATAACTTTTACTGTCTCAAGTTTCTCTCTATCTATTATAGTTTTCAAAATAATAGACAAACAGAAAAAAATGGTAAAATTCGTCATTTTAGGGCAATGACTGATATACAAAGTCATCTGACAGTATTGATGTAATAGACAAGTGATAATTTTTGTAATAGTTACCGGACGACGGACGAGGGACGCCAATCACAAGATACTGATATTCAATCCTTTCGTTATAAATATTCCATTTTATTGTTGTTATATTATTTTATCATTTTAATGTCTGTTGGACTTAAAACTATTTATTACACGGTCTAAGAATCAGACTTAAAACAACAAAATTTCTTTTTCGAAAAAACAGTTCAGAAGAGATGAAAATGGGAATGCTTTCTACATATCTGTATATTTCATAAGAAATGACATGGAATCAGAGTTTAGAATTTTCAATATATTGAACATTGAGGCAAGCGATGCGCTTTTATTAACGATCAGCCTACCATGGCATGACGTTCATCTGTAGAATACCGCCACTTTTAATACAAAACGCATACAATGTGAATGTTGATCATATCTTCGAGGTATATTCAGAACACTGTCAAACGTAGAATTTAAACGAATATCAAAAAAAAACTTAACACATTCATAGCAATCGTATCTATTTGTTAACTTCTTTTCATTTGGCAAGTCTTTCCATATATGTTTATAGTAAACGATAGGTTCGTGCTTACTGTTCAATTTTTTTTGAATAACATTTATACCAAAACATATAGCTTCATTGTGCACTCGAAAATGAAGCAAAACAATCTTTAACGAGATGATGAAAGGTTCTGGTGGGATAAGTTCAATAAAACTCAATGCAGATCTTTGAATAAAGAAAACTCATATTTCTCAAAATGAGAAGGTTCTTTGGTAATGTCTAAAAGGTAATCAAAACAGTTCAATTGTGTAGGAAAGACTTCCTCTGTCTGTTAGCAATTGCAAGCTTATTTCAAGATAATAGCTTGGCATCTAGCATACATGTTGATTCCAGTTACTTTTCCGAAGGCTCGCAGTTGGATCTGGTCTACTTTTGTTGACTTAATTTCACTAGAAGTTTGATTTAAAAATAATAAAAGAAACAATACAAATGAGATCAATGAAGAAATTGATATTTTAAAAAGATTTCAAAATGTATAAAAAAGTTGTTTTCTTTTATTGTAGAAATATAGTTGTGTATCTTAATTCAATTCTTTTTAATGCATGATTGGTCATCATTTGTTTGTCATGTGTTTTGGTTTTTCTCCTAAAAATGATACAATTATTTGAAAAATTTGTTTTCTTGGAAATAATATTTCTTGTAATATTATACGGACCGCAAAAGTAGCATTATCATATTTCATTAAAATAAGAGGATCAGACGGTACAGGATTTACCTATGTAAATACTTTGTATTCACCAAATTTAATATGTCATTTATAGTGACTTGCTTGCAGATAGATCAAGGTAAGAGTAGTAAATACTTTCGTTTTATTACCGATTTACATAACACATGTACATATCAATATAAATATAAATGCAATCAAATTAAATTAACATCTGACACTTTCATAATAAAATTTTATAAGAATCTGCTTGAAAAGCCTACCTTGTATAACAATATTTTTCAACATATCTACCTAGTGTGATAGAGAACTGAAATGACGACCGACTAAATGAAAAAAAAAAAAAAAAACTATAGGCTCTAAAGAGATTGTGTCCTCACCTCGGTCTATGTATCTTCAACAATGGACGGAGAACTGAAATGACGATCGAATAAATTAATTCAAAACTAGAGGCTGTGCAGAGATTGTGTCGCTCACCTAGTTCTTTGTGTATCTTCAACAAATGACAATCTCAACACTGCAGACTACAATATGATTCATGACAAATATCTATTTTTGATGCTCTTGTATTGCTGATAATATTTTTGTTTACAGTTTCTCTCTTCCTTCTTTGTTGTTTGTATCTATATTTGTATATATCTATTATAACTTTTACGAAATTACGCAATACACAAAAATGGTTAACATCTTTATTAAAGGGTCGATTTTGGCCATTTGAGTTATTTGTAGATCTTTTCTTGCTAATAACTTTTACTGTCTCAAGTTTCTCTCTATCTATTATACTTTTCAAAATAATAAACAAACAGAAAAAATGGTAAAATTCGTCATTTTAGGGCAATGACTGATATACAAAGTCATCTGACAGTATTGATGTAATAGACAAGTGATAATTTTGTAATAGTTACCGGACGACGGACGAGGACGCCAATCACAAGATACTGATATTCAATTCTTTCATTATAAATATTCCATTGTGTTGTTGTTATATTCTTTTATCTTTTTAATGTCTATTGGTACTTAAAACTTTGTATTACACGGTCTAAGAATCAGACTTAAAACAACAAAATTTCTTGTCGAAAAGAAGTTCATAAGAGATGAAAATTGGAATGCTTTCTACACATCTGTATATTTCATAAGAAATGACATGGAATCAGAGTTTAGAATTTTCAATATATTGAACATTGAGGCAAGCGATGCGCTTTTATTAACGATCAGCCTACCATGGCATGACGTTCATCTGTAGAATACCGCCACTTTTAATACAAAACGCATACAATGTGAATGTTGATCATATCTTCGAGGTATATTCAGAACACTGTCAAACGTAGAATTTAAACGAATATCAAAAAGAAAAACTTAACACATTCATAGCAATCGTATCTATTTGTTAACTTCTTTTTCATTTGGCAAGTCTTTCCATATATGTTTATAGTAAACGATAGGTTCGTGCTTACTGTTCAATTTTTTTTTTGAATAACATTTATACCAGAAATGCATTTAAGAATGATTGCTCTGGTTATTGTTTTGATGGCTACGTATGTGAAAGTTGGTGGACAATTTGTAAATGACAAAAGTTTCGAAAAGACAATCAGTGTATTGGAAAAGGGACTCAAAGGTAAAGGTCAGTTCTAGTAATCATGAAGTAAACACACATTTCCAGGTTAAACATTTTGGCAAAACAAAGAAAAATGAAAAAGAAAAAAGAATTAACGTTTGCTGCCAAATTGTTGTAATTTTATTGGTTTGCTATTGTTTATTATTTCATTTCCTACAGTCTTTTCGTAACTACCAAGACAAACTTGTACATGTTAGTTTATACGATTATCAATATGGGAATAAACATTTTACAGTAGGATATCTTTTTATGAATGTACGTTTCAATTAAAATATGAAATATCTCTAATTTCATTTAAGACAGATAGACAGATACCATAAACAAACTAATGTATACACAGGCGAGAGTCTGAGCTTGTTTTGCTTTATGATATAAAAACTAAATTGACGAAAAAAGTTCATTTATTCAAAATCATAAAATGTGAAAAAGATTTTGCAAATAAAACATTTGACATAAAAGTTCATAATTAATATGAAATTATAATACATAATTAATACGAAATTAAATCAACTAAAATCATATCAATTGAAAAATGACAAAGAATAGAAATAGTGGGAGAAAATCTGCCCCACTAATAAACTTATATACATATCTACTTCTAAAGATAAAATTAAAGGAGGTATGCGGGTGGAATTTTTCACAAATTGTTTGATAAGAATTACAAGTTAACAAGTCAAAAGCTGATGATAAAAGGAAGTGCCCACAGAAAACATACAAGTGAACTCATGCTGACCCCGCAAGATCAGTGACCAATAAGAAAGATGCAATCCAATCATGCACTGAACATTAGTGAAATTTCTCTACACGTGAAAACATGTTATCTAATTTCAACAATTTATCGTTTAATTTAGTATAACAAATCTGACCCATTGACAAGTACTGAGACATCATAAATTTACAGTATAAATAGCTCCTTCTTTATTTATGTCTTCGGTGATAAACAAGACAGAATTTATCTTCCCTGCTGTCTTTACAAAATGATTTTATTCAGCTTTTCAATTAGCAAATAAAATTGTTTTTAAGACAGACAGACAGGCAGATACCATAAGCAAACTAATGTATACACAGGATATAGTCTCTGAGCTTGTTTTGTTATATGATGCAAAAAACTAAATTGACGAAAAAGATCATTTATTCAAGATCATAAAATGCAAAATATACATTTTACAAATAAAACATTTGACATAAAATTTCATAATTAGTATGAAATTATAATACATAATAATACGAAATTACATCAACTTAAATCATATCAATTGAATAAATGACAAAGAATAGCATAGGTGGGGTGAAAAATCTGCCACAAATCCACTCTTAGGTTGAAAGAGTGGATCCCCCACCATAAGACTCTGGCGACGTGAATACAATTTATATATACTTGTCAATCACATACACACAAAAAAAAAAAAAAAACACTATATTTTGTAAAACATTTCCGCATTGAAATGAAATATTAAATGTTCATATAATTATAAACCTACATTTATTACTTTTATATTATGTCTTGCTGATAAACATGATAAATGATGTAAATCTTATTCCAGAAAGGCCTGTAGCCATAAAGTTACAACAATCATCATTATTAAGTATATTTATTCACATTTCGTCTTACATCTAGACATTTAATAACATAAACCCTAATTATTTTAGTACACACAATATGTATCATTTCAGTAATTAACCAAAACATTTCCACCTCATTTGTATACTGGACAACTAATAATAAAATGTTGTTCATCTTTAATCTTCAAACAAAATAAAAGTACACTTAAAATATACTTATATGTCTAGAATTGGATTTTTCTAAAAAAAAAATAATAAAATAATAAAAATAAAAATCATTGCTTTAAATGTATTGAAATAGATATTCATTTTCTTCCTGGCATGCTGCGGAGCTAGTTTTGAACATACCTGTAATTTCACTGCCATAAATTGAAAAGGGTTTTTATTGTATGCTCGTAATTTAGTTGAAATACTTGGATGGGAAGATGACAAATATCTTTCAAATCTAAATATAGCTTTTAGTGATTTTCATATAATTCTTCTTTACCTTGCTTTAAAAGTCCATGAGATGTAAATTTTATTCCTAGTAAATACTTATAATTATTAACACATACTCTAATATCTTTCTCGAAAGAGAAATATTCTTTAAATATTTACCAGGTTAGGTTAATATATTAACTTTGGTTTTGATAGATTGACCTCTAAAGACCATAGCATTAAGTATAAAATTGGGATAAATCATCATGTCTTTTATATATAAAATTTGAAAAAATGAAAGTTTTAATTAAATAGGCAACGCTGACAACCATAACATGATATATAATAATTCATGTATACATACAGGAAGTTAAACTGAGCCATAAAATTAAACAAAAACCATACAATAGTAGCCTATCGAATTTTAACATTGACAGTCTTGATAATGTGTTAAGACATCAGGAGGGCAGGCAATACTGACCCCATCCAGACACCTTTATACAATTTACATTTACCAAAGGCAAAGCTATCTATTCATATACTCGACACTGATCATAATTAAATTGAAAATATAATTTCTCATTACAATATTAAATGTAAACCAAAGAACAATGTTTCTTCCCCGACAAATCAACAGATAGTTGTAATTGTAAAAACTAAAGATCATAAACGTTTTGGCAGGCAATACTGACCCAAAACAGAAGCATAGCATTTTATTGCTAAAAATCATATAAACGTTCTGGCAGGCAATACTGACCCAAAACAGAAGCATAACATTTTATTTATAAAGATCATAATATTTTGGCAGGCAATACTGACCCAAAACAGCCGAAGCATAAAATGTTATTACTAACTTTATCCTTGTTATCCTAAAATAAAACCCATAAACGCATTCGTAATCTATCCTTGAATCTTTGAGACGAGAATTCCATCCATAAGTTGCAGTAGAAGTCATTATTCTAAAACTAGGTGCTGTATAGTACCGAGAGTCGAAACCAATTAACGACAGAGCCAACTTTAAAGAGGTGGTGAAATAAGAGCGTGCAACTGGTGCTTCAGACTTACATTGGAACTAGGGTCCAGTTGTGTATCCAAATGCTGAACGAAGACACATTGTGTAAATTAGTATTGATGAAACAGTCAAAGTAGACTTTGGCCAGTCAAGGATTATTGTTGATACGACTCGCACGTCCAGATCAAAATTCTAATCTCAAAATTAAGTATGTGTCATAAACGTCAGTGAAACAGCAACCCATCAACATTCGTATGTTTGTATTATCGGAACTATGACATACCACTGATATATAAAAGTATATGTAAGTTGTTGATATCACGCTTTATTGCATATTTCCTTCAGTAGGCGAAAGTTCTTACGTAGAGGAATACCAGACTGATCGCTCTTCGTCCATTGTTAAAACATGAAATAAACAAAATTAAAATGTAATCTAATTAAAACAAAATTGTCATTATATAACAAACTCGATCTAACTCTAGAACAATAAACATAAGATATGTTAAGGTATAATATGCAATAATTCAATTTTTTTCTTCAATCAATCAACCATAAAACATATATATGTATTAAATGGAGAGTATGAACTTTAAACTTTTATCATTGTATTGATAACTTATGTCTTGTCCAATGTTATAGTCAAAAGTAAAACTATTATAAATTATAAGCAAACGACCTTACAATGATTCATAAATCCAAGTTACCACGACCTCTCCAAAAATAAATACACAGAGGACATACGTACAAGCAACCACGCCCTCTGCAAAAATTAAAATATCGTCCACATTACCCAAACAGGCAAAAACAGGCAAATTGGTTTGTAACAAATAAGCATTGGGTTGCGATACATGTAAGAGACATATCCTTTTCATACCGTTAACATAAGCAAACAAGGTACATGTGCATACAGTAAAATACTGACAATTTTAGCGAATAGCCTAACCTACAAAATAAGTTGTTCCAAACCAATCACCGGGACGATATTAACCAAAATAGCATGAGTTTCATGACATAGCATACACAATAATAAACACTACATAAAAACATATTTGCAAAAGCAAATACACAGAGGTCATAAGTACAAGCAACCAGGCCGTATGCACCAATTAAATTGTCGTCCACCTTACCCAAAAAAAGTAAAGCAATTTGGTTTTTAACACAATAAACAATAGCTTAGCCTTATTACTTAAACTGTCTGCCTCTATCATATTAGAGTGTTTAAATGTAAGGAATAGTTTATTAACATCATATATAAGTCTGTAACATTTTATTCTATCATGTATGTTAATATTATTATATAAACAAGTCTAAATTGAAATCAACGTTCAAACCTATGATTGCGTTGGATAAAACCCGTATTTTTTATACATGTGCATGCAAACAAATTTCTTGGTAGAGGGGTCTAAATACATTTTCCAAAAGACCAAAAAAGTGAAAAAGTATATTTTAACAAAACGCATTTGACTAGCAGGTTAACAACAGATGTTCTTAAACCCTGCTGACTGCCATTGGCGATTGCCAAATAAACGGATCACCAGATATAACAAAATGGATCTTAATTATTAATTTAATACCAAACAGAAAACAATAACATTTCGGAAAAGATGGTATACCGCAAACATAAGTTGCAAAAATTGGTACACCATATCCGGATTTCGACAATTAAATTATATAACCTTTTCAGTGACATCTCAAATTTCAAAACTAACAGTTCATTCAATGGCATTTAAACATTGTTTAAACTTTGAAGTGCCTGCTTGGAAAAGTTTTACATTACCAAAAAGATGAACTTTGCAAATGAAATAATATCTCGTGCTAACTTCTTCGGCTCAGCTCTATTGTGCTCAATATCATCGTGCCCCTAACTTGTAAAAATACAACATTGGGTTTATCATCACCTATGGTAAATAAGTACATTTTGATCGCAAACAAACAGTGTCACCACCAAAACCAAAAATAATTTTACCCCAATATATCTTTCACAAAGAGACACATTTGACCAACCGCTACGTGTATTGCATAAAACAAAATCGTGGAAACTATATGATTGAAAGAATGGTCAAAAAGCAACTGTAGTTTTTCATTAATGTTAGCATAAAACAGCTAAAACACAAAAATATGGTTCGATTGTACCTCGAATTGCAAAAAGGAAATCCCTCCAGTCCAATATTATCCATAAAATTGAATTTTTCACAAATTGTTTTATAAGAATTACAAGTTAACATGTCAAAAGCTGATGATAAAAGGTAGTGCCCACGGAAAACATACAAGTGCAATAAAACAGGTACCGTTAATGCATGGCTTACCACACTTTATTGATCTAGAATTTATCGCAACACTATAAGATATGCGCAGCAGCTTATTTTTGTTTTTCCTTCAGCAGTATTTGAACCCGTGTTTCTGTAACATTATGTCAATATAGCCTGTACTGTGTCAAGCACCTTGGACAATTCGTCCAACTTAGCTTAATAAAACAATACATTTTGTTAGTCGAGCAATGCATTTTCTCCTCGGATTTGTCTAGGGTTGTAACATAATACACGATGTCTTGCGACTTGTAAATTAATATTTAATTACCAACTGTAATTGCAAAATATACATATAACGACAAAACACATTGAATAGACGAATATGAGCACAAACTAAATTGGGAACGATAGACGTCCCTTCATGGGAGCGTTCGATGGTAGCAAATGCAAATAGTATATTTTTGTTCACGAATCAGCATTTTTTTATGTTGGTTGTTTTTGACTTTAAGTCAGATATTTGGAATCCTTATGTTTTATCCATGATGCCATTAAAATTTTGCCCGCTTACCCCTACTTTTTTCCATTATTTTAATGCATGTAGTTTAAAAAGTTATTTTGATAAACTCATAAAATCCTAGTTTTTTTTTTTTTATAGTTTTTTAACGAAAAAAAGATACCAATGTTCAATGTATGAAACATCTAGAGAGACTAATTGACCGCCAAATTTTCAATGGCCTATATCTTAAAAAAAAGGACATGAAAAAAAAAAATTCTGATTTTTTAGCACTGTTATATACTATCAACATATTTATAAAAGTCTTTTTAAAAAAAAACTTGTTATTTTAATTTCAAACAGAGAAGCGAACATTCTTTTGCAAAGAGAACAGGCTTGCTATATAATGTCTTTGACTCATAATTCTCTTTTCTGATTTTACAGAGGTACTGCAGAACAGAATATTCATCCCTCGTCACCATTAATGATGTTAATGAAAACAACTGGCTACTGTCAAATTTGAAAGGTAAATTGAATGACCCTCCCTCTTCCTACAAACTTGAAATGAAGGAAAGGTTAGAGATGGAGAAAATAAAAACAAATAAGATGCATTTAAAATAAAACAGAAATCAGGCAGAACTTGAAATGAGGGAAATGTTAGAGATGGAAAAAATAAAAATAGAAATAGTCAAAGTAGAAAGCAACACTAAAATAGAGTCAAATAAAGGCAATAGTAGTATACCGCTGTTCAATAGTCATAAATCGATTTAACTGAAACAAATCCGGGTCACAAACCAAAACTGAGGGAAAGACATCAACTTTAAGAGGAAACAAAACGGAACAACAGGAACACTGAATTGCTACAAAAACAAACGCCAACATACAAAATCAGAACATTTTGATGCAGCAAAAAATATACATTTGGTGTAGATTATGTGAAAAAAAGTTGATAAATATTTTCCTAAGTTTGAGAAAATTGCTCAAAATTTGAAATGGCTAAAGCTTTATTGGACTACAATGCTGAAAAGTGTTTTTGTAGGCAAGACCGCTGAAATTTACTCAGCACTTTCTTCAGAAAAAAGTTCTGATTATATATGACACTGTAAAACAAGAAATTTTGAAAGCTTATGAGCTAGTGCCAAACGCATATAGACTGAAATTTATGTCTTATAAAAAGTTTGAATCACAAACCTATATTGAATTTGCTAGGGAAAGAGAAGATCTATTTGATAAATGGCTAACGTCAAAGAAAATAGATAACAATTTTGATAAAATAAGACAGTTAATTTTATTTGAAGAGTTCAAGCTGTGTGTTCATTTAGACTTAAAACACATTTAGATAACAAAACTGTTGAGACATTGCAAGATGCAGCTGTTGTTTCCGATAATTATACACTTTCACATAAAAGAAGTTTCAAAGGTCAAAATTTTAGTACTTCGAGCGGAAATTACAAAATCAAAGTAATGAGCGTGCTGATAGTAAGCCTGTTGCACAGAATAAGACTCAATCTAGTTATACCATGTCCAATCCAAAATCTTATCCTTTTGAGAAGAACTCACTGACTTGTGCATATTGTAAGAGAAATAGTCATATGATGGCTGATTGTTTTAGACTCCAGAAAAAGAATGAAAGCGATATTAAACCAAAGTCAAGTGTTTGTACGACACCCCTTGTTACCATTAAGTTAGAAAGTCCTGCGAGTCAGGCTTTTAGAAATCTTTTTCAACATGTGCCAAACAAGACAACTGCTGCTTGTCATGATGTCGATGTCAGGCTTTTAAAGGACCTTTCAGCCGAGTACTAATTGATAGCGTTGGACCTTTGCCAAAGACCAAGTCTGGGAATGCGTATTTATTGACGATCATGTGTACATTCACTCGCTTTCCTGAGGCTATTCTGTTAAGGAATATTAAGACACCAGCTGTTGTCAAAGCTCTTATCAAATTTTTCACGTAAGTAGGACTCTCTAGGTCTATACAGTCCAACCAGGGTTCACACTTCATGTCAGGATTATTTCAGCAGGTCGTTTACCAGTTAGGGTTTGCTCAGAATAGGTCAAGTGCTTATCATCCAGAATCTCAAGGTGCCTTAGAGCGTTTCAATCAAACATTGAAGAACATGATTAGAACTGTTTGTCTTCAATTTAACAGGGACTGGGATGATGGTGTTCACTTTCTACTTTTTGCGGTCCGAGAGACTGTTCAAGAATCCCTTGGTTTTAGCCCTTTGAGTTGGTACTTGGTCATACTGTAATGGGACCTTTGAAATTGGTTCAGGAGAAATGGCTTACTGAACATACTGACGTGAATCTTCTAGACTATGTATCGAGATTTAAAGAAAAGTTGTATACTGCTTGTTAAATTGCTCAAAAAAAATTAGAAAAATGTTCAGAATAAGATGAAACTATGGTATGATAAAGATGCCAGGGACAGAGCTTTTGAGCCTGGTAATAAAGTACTTGTATTTTTGCCAGTCCCTGGGCATCCTTTACAGGCTAAATATAGTAGTCCTTACGAAATAGAGAGTAAATTCAATGATTTGAATTATATTGTAAAAACTCCAGGTCGGCGTATACAAAATAGAGTATGTCACATTAATATGTTAAAACCATATTTTGAACGTGCTAATGAAGGTGATAACAAACCAGTTGCCACTTTAGCCATGGTTAAATTGGAGAACAATCATGACAAGCCAGATATAATTTAACCACCTTTTGATTCTAAGACTTTCGGAACAAACAATTAGATTGAAAAATTCAGAAATTTTGTCAAATTTAGACTTAAAACTTGCACATCTGACTTAAAATCGCAAAGAGAAATTGAAAACTTTGGTATTTTCTTTTTAAAATCTTTTTCAACATGTGCCAAACAAAACCACTACTGCTTGTCATGATGTCTATGTAGGTGATGCTTCTCCAATTAAGCAACATCCTTACCGGCTCAATATACTAAAACTTGAACTTATGAGACAAGAAATTAGATATATGTTTGACAATGATATTATTGAGCCGAGTAACAGTGAATGGAGCTCTCCTTGTCTCCTTGTGCCCAGACCAGATAAAACCTTTCGTTTTGTAACTGATTTCATAAAAGTTAATTCAGTTTCAAAATCTGATTCCTGTCCGATTTCAAGGATAGACGACTGCATTTATAACATTGGGCAAGCAAAATTTGTGAGCAAATTTGATTTATCGAAAGGTTACTGGCAGATGCCACTGACACCAAGAGCTCGTGAAATATCAGCTTTTGTCACACCAGAAGGCTTATTTCAGTGTACTGTCATGCCGTTCGGTATGAAAAGTGCTCCAGCTACATTTCAAAGAAAGATCAATAATGTTATAAATGATTTAGACTGTTGTTATGCTTATATTGATGATCTTTTTGTATGTAGTGATAGCTGGGAAGAGCATTTAACACATTTATATGATACTTTTGGTACATTGTCACAATCAAATTTGACGGTTAATCTTGGTAAAAGCGAATTTTGTCAGACCACTTTGATTATTTAGGGCATACAGTTGGCCAAGGTCAAGTGAAACCTAGTATGGCCCACTACAAATAAAAAACAACTTATGAGATATTTAGGCATGATTGGATTTTACAGGAAATTCTGTTAAAATTTTACTACTGTTGTTCAACTATTGACTCATCTTTTACGGAAAGATTCTAAATTCATCTGGAATGATAATTGTCAAAACGCTTTCGAAAATAGCAAAGCATTTCTAATTAACAGTCCGGTTCTGATCACTCCAGACTTTGAAAAACAATTCAAAGTTGCCGTTGACGCAAGTGATGTAGGAGTTGGATCCGTTTTATATCAAGAGACAAATGATAATGTTGAGAAACCCATTTCATATTTTCCAAGAAATTAGATAAACATCAGAAAAATTATTCGACTATTGAAAAAGAGTGTTTGGCACTGTAGTCTGCACTTAAATATTTTGAAATATATCTAAATCCCACTATGCATCCTTTTCTTGTTTATACTGATCATAATCCTCTCACCTTCATACAAAAAATGAGAAACAAGAACCAGAGACTGACTAGGTGGAGTTTATTGTTACAGGAATATGGTGTTATTGTAAAACATATTAAAGGTAATGGTAATGTAATAGCAGATGCTTTATCTAGATCTTATTAAACACTGTATACATAATATGTACTTTTGTATATATTGTTCATTGAAGTTCTCGTTACACTCAAACATTTTTTAAGGGGGAGGTGTTATGATATTGTAATTATCATGTTTATTTATCTTGGCCTAATAGTTTTGTGTGGCCTTATAAGATATTTACATAATTGGGTTATAGTTGTTTACAAAATAATGTTATAACTGTGCAGTTTAGAAATCACTGGAACAATCGTAGATACTGATGGAATGATTAGAACTTTCTATTCGACTTGCATAATAATTCCGGAATGATCATAATCTACGATGCGTAATTTAAACTTGTACAGTATTCTAGAAGTTTCCCTTCTACAGTTTGGGGAGCTCGTCCGGGATGATTTGTTTTTGTCCTTCTGTGTTTGCACATTTGTTTCAATTTTGTTATATACAAATTGCTTTTGTACAGACTAATCCAAAAACACCTGTCATTTGTACTATCATACGTAGTTCTTTTAATAGCTTGCATTTGATCCCATGATATCTTTTCCTATTGCCTCTGGTGAAAACAGTCTTAAGAACTTTAGTTTGAAATACTCAGACCAAAACAACATATCTTTATAAATAAAATTGAAATCAAGACAATAAGGGAAATTGGTATTGTAAACTTAACATAAGTATTTTAGAAAAGGAAGAATATTGTTATTTATATATTCCACATGACATATAGAGCAGGATCTGTTAACCCTTCCGGAGCACCTGAGATCACTCCCGGTTTTCGGTGGGGTTCGTTTTAGTCAGTCTTTAGTTTTCAATGTTGTGTTTTGTATACTGTTATCTGTCTTTTGGTCATTTTTCTTTTCTTCTCATGGCATTGTCAGTTTGTTTTCGACTTTTGAGTTTGGATATCCATTTTGTATCTTTATCCGTTTTGAACTTTCCTTGGAGTTCAGTATTTTTGTTATCTTACTTTTTATCACTCTATTAAACTAAAGAATATAAAGAAATTAGGTACACGGAAAAAAATATATAATACTATAAGAAGACTGGTAAATAATATACAGATTAATTAAATTAAGAGCCGTCAAATTAGATATCGCACTAAAAGGAGAGAGAAAGGAAAATGTATTTTTTTTTATAGAAAATCAAGTTAAACGAAAGAACACACAGGAATAATACAACAAAGAGGAAGGTTCTTAAACTGATCAAAGATGAAATACTTCAAATAGAATTTGAATATTAAAAAAAAATTGTACAAATCGATACACTAAGATATAGATAAAATAAAATAATTATAAAATACTGAATACAAAATGTATAAAAAAATAAGTAATAAAAGCCCAAAGCCTTGATGAGAAAAGTGTTCAAGGTCAAATTAAACATCTCAAAACAAAAAATATTTCAGTACACTTATGATTGATTGTTGATTGTTGATTGCTTATCGTTCAGTGGCAAACATTCCTGCATATTCAGACGTGAACACATTAACAAAGAATAGTTCGATGTGGCGTCATTCGAATGGTACATATAAATGTTTGGTAATGTTCATGCAGTAAAAACAATCTCTATGAATTTGGCGCGCTTTTGCACTTGGAGAAATAAATTATTTTCGTCCGATGAAAATGGCAGTACGGTAAGACTCCTTAAACACAAAGCATGCTTCAACGTCATTCTGTCAGGCTGTTCAATATAGTTTTTATAAGAATTCTTCGACTGTTGTATAAATTGTTTATATTTCATTTGGTTTCTTGTGGAGCGTCGTCTCATTGGCAATCGTACCACATCTTCTTATTTTTATATTCAAAAGTAGAATGAATATATATAAAAAATTGAAATAGTTTGATTTGAATAAATAGCTGACAAGACTATTGAAAAGAACATGTTTTGATGAAAAAATAGCCTGGGATTCTGGTGCATTGTACGACCCGAAGCAGCAATTGGGTCAGGATTTTAGACTGACTGTTTCAATTTATAGCAAAAACTACTTTAGCGTCAGGGAACCAGCAACAGAATAACATTTAATTTATAAAACTGCAATAAGGTATAAAATTAGAAGATGTGTATGATTGCCAATGAGACAACTCTCCACAAGAAACCAAATGACACAGAAATTAACAACTATAGGCCACCGTACGGCCTTCAACAATGAGTAAAACCCATACCGCATCTTAAGCTATAGAAGGCCCCGAAATGACAAATGTAAAACAATTCAAACGAGAAAACTAACAGCCTGATTTATGTACACAATAATGAAAAAAAAAAAAAAAAAAAAATGATATACAGCAACGAACGACACTCACTGAATTTCAGGCTCCTGACTTGGGACAGGCACATACAGAATGTGGTGAGGTTAAACTAGTGTAAAGGCGCCAACCCTCCTCTAACCTTGGACAGTGGTGTAACAGTACAACATAAGAACAAACTATGAAAATCAGTTGAAAAGGGCTTAACTCGTCAAATAGATACAAAGCAGAAATACATCTAACAAAAACACAGAGTGGATGTTGGTATTTTTTATCCAGTTGATGAAAACTCAAAAGAGAAAGTATGATTAGAGACATTATTTGGACATTATTTGTTAGGGTTCTGGTCAAATATGCTTTTAAGTTGAAGACGTATGTGCAGTTTGAAGGCTCAAAATCAATTATGTAAGACAAAATCCATTAAACAAATATATACTACTAGGGGTGATTAACGACCTTGATAACCCATGAGGGTCTCGTACGGTCCGCAATAAATATATAGATAAACGATAAGGGAATATCTGGTGAATATCTGAAGTAAACTATTCAATGATCTGCTTTGTTATCTTACTTTTATCACTCTATTAAACTAAAGAATATAAAGAAATTAGGTACACGGAAAAAAATATATAATACTATAAGAAGACTGGTAAATAATATACAGATTAATTAAATTAAGAGCCGTCAAATTAGATATCGCACTAAAAGGAGAGAGAAAGGAAAATGTATTTTTTATAGAAAATCAAGTTAAACGAAAGAACACACAGGAATAATACAACAAAGAGGAAGGTTCTTAAACTGATCAAAGATGAAATACTTCAAATAGAATTTGAATATTAAAAAAAATTGTACAAATCGATACACTAAGATATAGATAAAATAAAATAATTATAAAATACTGAATACAAAAATGTATAAAAAAAAATAAGTAATAAAAAGCCCAAAGCCTTGATGAGAAAAGTGTTCAAGGTCAAATTAAACATCTCAAAACAAAAAATATTTCAGTACACTTATGATTGATTGTTGATTGTTGATTGTTGACTGCTTTTCGTTCAGTAGTAAACATTTCTGCATATTCAGGAGGGGAAGACGTTAACAAAGAATAGTTTGATGTGGCGTCATTCGAATGGTACATATAAATGTTTGGTAATGTTCATGCAGTAAAAACAATCTCTATGAATTTGGCGCGCTTTTGCACTTGGAGAAATAAATTATTTTCGTCCGATGAAAATGGCAGTACGGTAAGACTCCTTAAACACAAAGCATGCTTCAACGTCATTCTGTCAGGCTGTTCAATATAGTTTTATAAGAATTCTTCGACTGTTGTATAAATTGTTTATATTTCATTTGGTTTCTTGTGGAGCGTCGTCTCATTGGCAATCGTACCACATCTTCTTATTTTATATTCAAAAGTAGAATGAATATATATAAAAAATTGAAATAGTTTGATTTGAATAAATAGCTGACAAGACTATTGAAAAGAACATGTTTTGATGAAAAAATAGCCTGGGATTCTGGTGCATTGTACGACCCGAAGCAGCAATTGGGTCAGGATTTTAGACTGACTGTTTCAATTTATAGCAAAAAACTACTTTAGCGTCAGGGGAACCAGCAACAGAATAACATTTAATTTATAAAAACTGCAATAAGGTATAAAAA
Organism: Mytilus coruscus; assembly: GCA_017311375.1. Classification (NCBI taxonomy): domain Eukaryota; kingdom Metazoa; phylum Mollusca; class Bivalvia; order Mytilida; family Mytilidae; genus Mytilus; species Mytilus coruscus. The sequence goes on along the minus strand of CM029604.1, from coordinate 47,436,231 downwards.
TTAGAAGATGTGTATGATTGCCAATGAGACAACTCTCCACAAGAAACCAAATGACACAGAAATTAACAACTATAGGCCACCGTACGGCCTTCAACAATGAGTAAAACCCATACCGCATCTTAAGCTATAGAAGGCCCCGAAATGACAAATGTAAAACAATTCAAACGAGAAAACTAACAGCCTGATTTATGTACACAATAATGAAAAAAAAACAAAAAACAAAAAAAAAAAACCAATATGATATACAGCAACGAACGACACTCACTGAATTTCAGGCTCCTGACTTGGGACAGGCACATACAGAATGTGGTGAGGTTAAACTAGTGTAAAGGCGCCAACCATCCCTCTAACCTTGGACAGTGGTGTAACAGTACAACATAAGAACAAACTATGAAAATCAGTTGAAAAGGGCTTAACTCGTCAAATAGATACAAAGCAGAAATACATCTAACAAAAACACAGAGTGGATGTTGGTATTTTTTTATCCAGTTGATGAAAACTCCAAAAGAGAAAGTATGATTAGAGACATTATTTGGACATTATTTGTTAGGGGTTCTGGTCAAATATGCTTTTAAGTTGAAGACGTATGTGCAGTTTGAAGGCTCAAAATCAATTATGTAAGACAAAATCCATTAAACAAATATATACTACTAGGGGGTGATTAACGACCTTGATAACCCATGAGGGTCTCGCACGGTCCGCAATAAATATATAGATAAACGATAAGGGAATATCTGGTGAATATCTGAAGTAAACTATTCAATGATCTGCGATACAAATGAATGGTAAACACTTTTCTATGCACTACACGTGTGTCTGACTTATTGCAAGGAATATCGTCCGTGATATTTTCCTTGCTTTTTTTATAAAGTTTTTTTGTTTTATTTGACTTCTATTTGACTTCAATAAGATTGATATGGTGAGTACTTTAAAATAAAAAACAAACCAATGAAAATCTCGAAAAGCGACAATCACGGACGATATTCCTTGCAATAAGGCAGACACATTAAGTACTCACGATATCAACCGCATTGAAGTCAAACAGAAGTCAAATAAAGGAAACAATGAAATCTGGAAAAGCGACAATCACGGACGAAATTCCTTGCAACAAGGCAGACACATTAAATACTCACGATATCAATCGTATGGAAGTCAAATAAAACAAAAAAGTAAAAAAAAAAAACCAATGAAAATCTCCAAAAGCGACAATCACAGACGATATTCCTTGCAGTAAGGCAGACACATAACCAACTATTCCGCAACAAAATCCAATCATACTGAGATATCACTTTTTAGTTATTTCAGTTTTCGGAGTTTAAATTGATGTTTTTTTTTTGTTTTTTTTGTTTTTATGTTGTTGTTTGGAATATCCCGACATTTATTTTTGTCTTGATTTTCGCTTTCTTTGTTATCTATTTCTTTTTTATGAATCTGATAACGGTCAATCAAAAACCATAAGATAAGTCAAATGAAAACAATGAAAACCAAAAATAACAAAACATTTAACAGAAAAGTAAAGATTAAGCAATACGAAAAATCAGTGGCAAACTATTGTGCTTTGGAAGAATACGCAGTTCCTATTCCACTATTGACACTTATCCTGTTATCTATTTTTGATAAAGATACGGTGATAACATTGACAACTCGCATTCATTTATATCACTATCGAAAAATAGAAGACAGAATTGTCATTTCGACCAGTGGTAGGGGATGTATTATTCAATCCCTAGTTAAGTATGAACTGTTAAATCATGTGGATGTGTTTGTATATTTTGGGATTTTCTTATTGTTGTTTGTTGTTCATGTTTTTACTATTTTGTTTTGCAACAACCCTTACGAACCTGCTGATGCTTATCAGTTATTAAACTTCTACATTGATTAATTCTGAACATTTTGTGAGGCAAAAACAAAAAATAATTTTACATGTGAATATATTTTTTTCATTTCATTAAGTTTTGGGTATTGCTTTTTGTTTAATATAGCCTTCATTCATGTTCTTGGTTCTTATGCATCCTTGGCTTTCAAATAGTAGGCTATAATGGTTTACTTTTATAAATTTTGACGGATGGAGAGTTGTCTCATTGGCACTCATACCACATCTTCTTATATCTATTTCGGCGATCCTGATGAAGGTTAATCCGGAAAAACGCGTCGGACGCATTGAATTTATATAGTATTGTTTTCAATTTTACAGAATTAAATTGAAATGTTCATCTTCTTTAGTTTCATTCTATATTTTAGGAATATTAAAATTTTAATGGGCACTAAACGATATCAAACTTTCTAGAATCATTTTTCATATTGCACTTCATTTCGATTTTGTTCTACTTCTTTTACGTAATCTAGATTGTTGAATGACACGTTATCGTTATAATTATAGGAATGCAGGGAATAAAAAAGATAGCGTGTTTTACAGAATTAAAGAGAAAAGTCATATTTTGTCCTTTTTATATTTCTGAAACTAAATGCAGGACGTGCCAGGAATCCATGGACATATGAAGGACTTTGTTAATACAAAATCGAAAGCGCATCTTTGTTGTGTTGTAATAATTTAAATATTTGGGATAAAGTAGTCAAGTATAAGAAAGTGAATAAAACATCGAAAATAGAAAGAAAAAATTAAAATTATATTCCAATGTAACAATTGGTTTGCTTTCAGTACATTTTATGCTGGATATATTCGCTGTGAACTAATGGCATTCTGAAAATTTCAATTTAGTCAGTTTTCTTTTCAAGTGAACTAACTCTTATTACCATAGAACAAAAGATTATATTAATGCTCTTCAACTTTGTAATATTTGACTTGGCTTTTCAACTATAGTTCTATCTACCTGGATTACTTCTGCATATATCTATAGATGCAGAAGTAATCCAGGTAGATAGAGCTATCAGTGATCATGATGCAACACTAGTACACCTTAAAAACCATTCCTTAACAAAAAGTCCTTTACTAGAAATTAGAAATGTATGGTTACTAGTATATAAACATGCAGATTTTATTTCATTAAACGACGAAATTTATAATTACGATTGGAAAGTATCACTGAATTCAACTACAGATATAGATGATATGTCTGAAAGATTTACACACAAATATCTTGAGATAATACGGAAACATATACCGTCCAAGGCAATTCTTGTCCGACCTAACGATAAACCTTGGTTTAATCTGGAAATCAGAAAGGAAATAAGAATCCAGAATCGTCTTCGTTCTGAGCATAGGAAACCAAAACCAACCGTGCTCCTTTTAAGTACAAATTTCAGCGAAACAAAGTTTATAGTATGATAAAATACCCCCACGAGCAGTTTTTCTTAAGTGTCAATGAACTTGTCGACTCTATATCGAAAACCGATTCAAAGACTTATTGGTCTCTTATCAAAAACTTTTAAAGAGAACAAATAGTAACTATAATATTCCACCACTATTTGATAGTAATTTAAACGAAACGGTATACAATGATAAAGACAAAGCAAATCTTTTAAACGAATACTTTTGCTCAATTTCATCTGTTGACGATACTAACCATGATGCACCAATTATATAACCCAGAACCAATTTCTCTTTGTCTGATCTGGTAATAACTGAGCAAGATATTAAAGATATACTAAAAACATTGAAAATAGGCAAAGCATGTGGTAATGATTTAATTAGCCATCACATGCTAAAAGGCACTGCGGATTCTGTTTATAACCACTACAAACCAGTAAAAGTCTAAAATGGCCTATATCTGTACTCGACTGTACTGATTTTTACTCGACCAGTCTGAATTGGTCTGAATTTTACTTAATATTACTCGACCCAGTCTTAACCATACTCGACTGTACTGATTTGCATTTGACCCTTATCTTTGCTATTGAAAATAGTCTCAACTACTACTCGACCAGTCTGAAACAGTCTTAACTTGTCTCAACCTGTACTCGACCAATATTTGACCAGCTCTCGACCTATTTTGTCAGTCTGAACCACACTCGACCAAAGGTCTGAACAATACTCGACCAGTCTGAACCATACTTGACCAAATAACCTCTTCTTTATAATTTTGATTGTTAAAATAACTTTCTTTTTAACTGACATGACAACAGCCACATTAGATAAAGATAAACATAAAAACAGATTTTTACATCCTTTAATAATACATGATTCTCTTAGATTTGTCAAATCAAGATAGTTAAATCATATATTTCTAAAGTCTGAGTCTTGTTAGATAAAAGGCTTTCTTTTACCTGAAAACACACCTATACTGAAGGTAATAAAACCTTATTAAAAGGTGCTTTTTGTTTGGCATGTGTTTTTTTTTTTTAACAAAACTTGATTTTCCTAAATTCCTAAATAAAAACGAATGTAGAACAGAAAGTCACAGGACAAAAAGTCACAATTCAGTTTTGAGATTATTTTTCTTTGAACAATAAAACACTTATTTTTATAAAACATTTTTGTATTTTACTTGAAACAATATCAATAATGATCAAATAATTGTTAAGAAAACAAAATGTTATAGTATCTTGGTACTTAAATGGCTTCATGGTGCCAAGAAATATATCCTTTGCGTTATATAACGATCTTTTTATTGAGGTTACAACAGCCAAAAAAATCACTGACATTGTTTAACCTTATATCAGAAATATATTTATTCCTATTTATAATTTGGGATATATATATATATTTCAAAAGGGATAGAAATGAATAAAATTTTTCTTCTGATTAGGGGTAAACTATAAAGTAATACATCCTGCTTAGGGCACACTGATTAAAATGATCACATCTGGTCAGAGAGTAATAAATTTTAAATAACATCCATTGCAAATTACAACATCCTGTAAAACTTAAATAACAAGGCCTTTTGAATTCACTAGATAAGTAATACACGAGTTTAAGAAAAATATGGTTTTCTTTTCCTGTAAAACACACCTGTACTGAGGATTTAAACCATTAAACCTTATTAAAGTGCTTCTTGTATGCCATGTCTTTAATTTTGACAAAACGTATTTAAATTTATTTAAAATAAATTTCTACTGCAACTTTGGAATACATTTCCTTTTTACAAGGTTATCAAGGATTGCTATGAAAGTTTTATTATTATTATTATATTAAATTTTGGTTTTACAAAACAAAGGTGTCAATTTTAACATTTATTAAGTTGCTTTATATACTATTTTATATATATTTTGATAAAAATAATTTGCATAACATTCAAGATATTTGAATAATGGTTAAAAGTTCTAGTATTTTTGATGTGCATAAATCAATGTGAACATGATATCATGTATATAAAAATCATTTAACGAACTTAATTTATTACATGATATTTTTAATCCAACCAGAAATTTGATCACCTTGTTTTATTTTAATTTTAAATGTGATATACATTTTATATATATATATATGTATGTATATCAGTTTCTAAATTGATGAAATACAATAGATAGGTACAAAAATAGGTCTAGGTTGGTTAAGACTTGGTAAACTATTAGACTAAGTTAAGGACTATATCAGCAACAGACAGCAAGTTTTTTTGTTTTTTTTTTGTTATAAACAATGAAACTTCAAATCAAGGCGAAATCAAGGCAGGAGTTCCGCAGGGATCTGTATTGAGTCCTCTAATATTTCTTTTATATATTAATGACATTACAGATAATCTCCATAACTTAACCAGTTTATTTGCAGACGAACACTCTCTCCCATATTCTGTTAGCAACTTTCAAACAATTGAAAGTGATATTGATAAAGATTTTTTTAGTTTTAATATATGGGCCAAAAAATGGTTGGTAGATTTTAATCCAAAGAAAACCAAAGCATTGGTAATTGCAAATGTTAAACCACCAGTAATGAGTATTTTATTTAATGGTGAAAACGTTGAAACTGTTAAATGTCACAAGCATATAGGTGTCACACTTTCATCAGATGGAAACTGGACCAGCCATATAGATAATATTACAAAGTCGGCATTAAAACATGTAAATGTACTAAGGAAACTAAAATTTACGCTTTCCAAACAAAGCTTAGCCAATATCTATGTCACTTTTATAAGACCACTATTGGAATATGGATGCGAAGTATGGGATGGGTGTTTTGAATATGAATCTAATAAACTAGAAAAAATACAATTTGAAGCTGCAAGGATAGTAACAGGGTTTACAAAATTTTCAATTTAAGAATCCTTATATTTTGAAACGGGCTGGGAAACTTTAGCAGAAAGACGGTAGACAACAAAAATTAACAATTTTGTATCAAATGCATAATAAGTTTTGTCCCCAATATTCAATCGACTGTCTACCTGCAGTTACATCTGATGTCATTGGATACAACCCAAGAAATAAGGATAATTATATACCTCCTTGATGTAGACTACGAATAACTGAAAAGTCATTCGTACCATCTACTGTCAGAATATGGAACAATTTAAATCCAACAATAAGAAACGCATCAACTATCCCACAATTTAAACGAAAAAGAAAGGGTGAACTATTTAGACCTCCAACATATTATGGTGAAGGGCCTAGAAAAGTTAATATACTGCATACAAGACTAAGGCACCAGTGCAGTTCATTAAATGCAGACTTAAATAAGATAAATGTAGTAAATGATTCTAAATGTTCCTGCGGTTCTCCTGTTGAAGATTCCATCCATTACTTTCTAGAATGCCAATTATATTATAACCAAAGAATATCTCTGGTTAATGTTCTTATAAATATGAATATACACATTGATATTGAAACGCTATTGTTTGGAAAAGATGCATATAATTACGAAACTAACTCTTAAATTTTTGATAAAGTTCGTTATTTCATTAAACATTCAAAAAGATTTTAACGTTCTAATTAAGTCAGCAGCTTTCTTTTTTCTTTCTGTCCTATTTGCTTTTTTTTTTTTTTTTTGTTGCCATGCCAATGTGTGACTCCTTCCTTTATTTTCTATAACTGTCGCTATATAATGTTTGTGTTTGCTGTCATCATATATGTGTATTGTATATGTAAGGAGAGGACTTAATATAAGCTGTAATACCTTGTGTCCAATCCTATTGCTTGATAAATGCAATAAAATATTATTAAATTAAAATTAACTATTTTTGTGTGCTTTTGTAAACTAAACGCGCATATGGCGTACCAAATTATAATCCTGGTATCTTGTATGAGTTTCCATCAATGAAATGTTTTCTCATCCATATTTAAATAAGCCAGGCATTTTTCTTTTTGATTAATACTTAAGATAATTAAAACAAAAGTGATTTCCGTTAAAACAAAAATAGGTATTTTAGAATGAAGGTATCAGATACACGCATACCTTTTTCCTCTGCATAGAAATTTGAGCATCAATCTTGAAATATTGTGTTAGGAAACCAACTTTTAGTTTCAATCACGTAATTGTTGTGTGTCTGTCTTGACAACGTATTGCAATTCAAGATATAGAAATAATGTATAAAATGAAGAATACATTTTCTGATCTGGTCCACTGATGTCTTATTATAAGATAAAACATTACAGCAGCGTTACATAAGTTTCAGGATCTAAATTGCGACTAAATCTCAAAACATAACGTATTAACCTAAAAATATCTATGGTTGAAAAGGGACTGTAATGGTAATGTAATCTGGAAAAAAGTACACAATCAGGATTCATACTTCTTAGCAATTATTGGAAAATAATTACAATTTGAAAGTTGGACTTTGGACAGTGTCATTTTATACATGTCAAAAGTAAAATTATCAATTAAAAGCTTTGAGAAATGTTTGTACCTGGCCGTGTGATTTAACACTTTGAATGAAATATCATTGATGACGTCACCAGTGCATGTGTAGTGTTGGTCCAAAGTCAAATGACTAATCAAATATTCATATTACTCAGTAAGTAATGATCTGCTAGCACTACTTACAGAAATAACTAGCGCTAATTTTATACTTTAGACATTCATCCCCATTTCCATTCTCAATTTTATTGGTTGTATTACACATTAATACAGCCATTGGAAAATCTAGATTAATAGCGGGATGGGACTGGCCACTGGTATCCCCTTCAAAAATAGGCTGGAATCATCCATTTTACCTTGTGGAATCATCCCTCAACCTTGTTTTGGTTATACACTTGACATTCAAATAAATGAATAATATTTGTATTTCATAAACTCATTCCCAATTGTTCGAACAATAAAAAGTCTATCAGTTCAAATTAAATCTTGATTTATTATGTTTATGTATTGACTACATGCATATAACTGTATTTAAGGGAATCACAAATAGAAATCTGGAAAAAAAAAAACAAATAAGATGATATCAGGAAACAAAGCACGAATGCGACAAATAAATGACAACAACAAACATGTTAAGACAATATAAATTCTCATCAAAATCACGAGTAGTATCACAACTACGGCCGGGTAAGTATTTGTTGTTTAAATATAGTTATTTTAGCTACTTACATCGTTGTGTAACGTGAAATCGAATCTATTTATTACAAAAATAGACTTATTTGTACTGACTGATGCTGAATGCCACTCTCAAACGGTTTTAGAATTTTAGTAAGTGTTCTACTACCAATCTATCAGTGCTTCTAAATACCTCCCTTACTACTATCAAAGAACTTGTTATTAACTTTTGTAATAAAGCTTATGAAAATAATGGTATTAATTATTTTTGGAGTGTTTAAAATTCTTTAGAGGTTTTAGATAAAATACATGCTTTTGATGGTGCTTTTAATTCTGTTGACAGTTATGATTTTTCTACTCTCTATACTCATTTCCACACAATCTTATCAAGAAAGAGTTTTCATATTTAATTAAATGGTCTTTTGAAAAATCTCATTACAAATTTATTTGCTGTAACTCGTTTAAAGCCTTTATCTGTAACGAAAAAGGAAAGGATGCTAGATACACTTACTGGAAATGTGAAGATATGATTGAAGCTTTAAATTTTCTCCAGGACAACATATGAGTACGTTTCGGCAATAAAGTGTATCGACAGGTAGTAGGTATTCCTATGGGCACTAACTGCGCCGCTTTAATAGCAGATTTATCCCTGTATTGCTATGAATCTCAGTTTATTACTAAACTCAGTAAAGACACGTCATTGTTACATTTGGTTGATACATTCAACAATACCTTCCGTTATCTAGATGATATTTTTTCGTTAAATAATCCAGAGTTCTCTAAATATACTACCGAAATTTACCCAATAGAACTTACTTTAACTAAATCTAACATAAACAGCAGTAGTTGTCCTTTTCTGGATTTGGACATTTCAATCTCTAAAGGAAAACTCCATACGAAAATTTACGACAAAAAAGACGATTTTTCATTCCCCATTGTTAATTTTGAGACATTGTGGCGTTTTTATCTGGACACGTTTTGGCGAATAACAATTATCGGACACGTTTGGGGATGTGAAATCGGACACGTTTGGGCGATATATTATTTGAAGGACACGTTTGGGCGGAATAGACACGTTTGGGGGTATCAAACACGTTTAGGGGAATGGACACGTTTGGGAGTGTTACAAATATATGGATAAACGATAAAGGATATCTTGTGAATATCTGAAGTAAACATTTCAATGATCTGCGATACAAATGAATGGTAAACACTTTTCTATGCACTACACGTGTGGCTGCCTTATTGTAAGGAATATCGTCCCTGATATTTTCCTTGTTTTTATTTAAAACTTCTTTGTTTTATTTGACTTCTGTTTGACTTCAATACGATTGATATGGTGTGTACTTAATAAAAAAACAAACCAATGAAAATCTCGAAAAGCGACAATCACGACGATATTCCTTGCAATAAAGCAGACAAATTAAGTACTCATAATATCAATTGCATTGAAGTCAAACAGAAGTCAAATAAAAAACCCATTGAAAATCTCGAAAAGCGACAATCACGGACAATATTCATTGTAATAAGGCAGACACATTAAGTACTCACGATATCAATCTATGGAATTCAAAAAAAAAAAAAAAAACAAGAAAATCTCCAAAAACGACAATCACTGACGGTATTCTTTACAAAAGGCATTCACATAAAGAAGAGTTTACCAAATGTTCCGCAACAAAATCAAATCATAATGAGATATCACTTTTTTGTTATTTCAGTTTTCGGATTTCAAATTGATGTTTTTTTTAAATTTTTTTTATGTTGTATGGAATATCCCGACATTTATTTTTGTCTTGATTTTCGCTTTCTTTATTATCTATTTCTTTTTTATGAATCTGATAACGGTTTACGGTTAGATAAGATAATCCGACTTAGGCAAAACAGTGGATTTTACTAGAAAAAGAATAAATGGTTACCCTTCCGAAGCACTTGCGTTCCATCTTAATTTTTGATAGAAAAGGAGAGAGATGATTTAAGGGGCAATCAAAAATCATAAGTCGTATAAAACAAAGAAAGCAACGATCAAAACTAAAACCAAGAATAACAAAAAAACACTAAACAATAAAGTAAAAATTGAGCAAATCGAACCTCACGAAAAACCAGTGTCGAACTCTGGTGCTCTGGAAGTTCCTGTTCCACTAGTTACACCTATCGTGTTATTTATTTATAGCGAAGAAACGGTGACAAGTCGCATTCGGTTATATCATAATCGAGGAATAGAGGACAGAACTGTCATTTCGACCAGTGGTAGGGTTCGTGTTATTCAATCTCTAGTTCAGTATGAAGTGATAAATCATGTGGATTTGTTTGTATATATAGGGATTTTCTTATTGTTGTCTGTTGTTCATCTTTTAGGTATTTTGTTTTGCAACAACCCTCATGAACCTGCTGATGCTTTTATGGTAACAATTATTAAACGTTTTCTTTTCTTAAAACAATGATTAATTCGGAAACTTTTGTGAGTCAAAAACAAATAATTACATGCGAATATATTTTTGTCATCTCACTGAACTTTGGGTATTGCTTTTTTTTTTATATAGCCTACATTCATGTACTTGGTTTTTAAACAAAATTGGCTTTCAAATCGTCGGATGTGAGCGTTCCTGATGAAGATAAATCCAGAAAAGCGCGTCGGACGCATAAATGTATAAAGTACTGTTTTCATTTTTTACAGAAACAAATTGAAATTTTCATATTGTTTAGTTTTATTTTATATTTTAGGAATATAAAATGGGTAGTAAACGATATCAAACTTTTCTAGAATCTTTTTTCCATATTGCACTTCATTTCGATTTTTTCTACGGGTTTTCCGTATTCTAGATTGTTGAATGACACGTTATCATTATAACTATAGAAATGCAGGAAATAAACAATATAACGTGTTTTACAGAATTAAAGAAAAAAGCCTAATTTTCCTCTTTTTTATATTTCCGATAATACATAAAGGACGTTCATGGAAGCCTTTGACATATGAATGACTTTCTAAATATTTTATGTTGAAATAGTTAAACCAATTTGAGATAAATAAGTCAAATATAAAAAGTAAATATAAAAAAAAACAACAGAAAGAAAAGAATTAAATCATATTCCTTACATGTAACAAATAATATGTGCTTTGTGCATATTCCTATAGTCATATTCGCATTGAACCAATGTCATGCTGAGAATTTCCATTTAGTTAGTGGTGTTTACACGGGAACCACCCCTTGTCATCATAAATATTATGGAAGAAAAAACAATTACTATTTTACGTAAAATATGACAATATATTATTTACAGGAATGCAATGTTTTCTAATCTATGAAAAGGTAATCCGGTCATTTTTCATTTGATTAGTATTTAAAACACTATTTTCAAAAGTCATTTTCTAAAAAAAAAACATGGTATTTTAGGATGAAGAATATAGGGTGTAAGCATATCAATGTCCTCTCCTTTGAAATTTGAACATCAATCTTGACATATTGTGTTAGGAAACATAAGTAAATGAATCTTAGTCTTAAACGGTCATTTGATCTTAACAATATCTTAAAAGTTTGAAAAATTAATCATACAGTCATATTCAGTTTTTCAGTCATTTTTCACAAAATTTTATTTCACAAATTTTCGAAATAATAACAGCCTTTTAAAAACGTTTCAGCACTGTAATGTATTGTTGTATATGTAAACAGATCCGGAGATGTGGAGGTATATGTCAAGCTCTAAATCGCTTCGAATACAAAATATGAATCTATTGGATAAAAGGCAAAAAAGGTTTACCGATGATGATTAATCTTTAACCCATTTTGAATATACAACCAACTAAAAAAAAAAAAAAACCGAAATCTCCGTTTTTGCATTCGTTCCAACACTATGCAGTCAAAAGAGAGAATAGGAGTAAACAGGTAAGATTAAAGATAAGAAAACTATCCTTGTATCCTTACACCTAACACCACGAATACATGTCTTTCTTGAGTCAAGACATCGAAGGTCGCATCTGACAATCAATTCATGATGTTGACCTAAATCGTACGTATTGTCGATCTCAGACTTTCTTTCGTCAAACCCTAGCTGCTGGAAGAGATTTTGCGTTCTGAGCACAAGACCTGTAAATGAAGTCCATATAATGTGACATGCACGCAAAAAGTCTATTAAAAATCTGCCATAATCAACGAATGACCCCAACTGTTTGTATATACCTTATGGTTTCTTGTATTCAAATGTCATCCCTTCAGCTGGAATACTTTGGTCATTTTGAAACGATTGTATCAATGCTAAATGTTAACTAACTTTGCAATTATTTCCTTATTACTCAGCTGCATTGTTTAAAAACTTTGTGCATGGTTTATTTATGGAATATAAATATGTGTCTTGGACCATCAAGTAGAAATTATGAATCCTATCCACTATGAGGCGGAGTTTTATAGTCCATAGAACTCTTAAATTTACAAACCGGTAATTTACAACTACAATTTCTGTAATTGACTATTACATGTTTAAGGGCATTCGATACAGTTTTGATTCCACAATGTTTTTTTTAAGAAAATTTGCATACACTCTTTTTGTCACTTCGTTAATTTAAATATGTAATAAAAAATATACCTTCGTATGCTATTTATAGAAATAAATGAGGTCGATTTTTTAGACGTTCACTCAAAATTTGGATTTTTGGGAAATTTCTAGCCTTAATAGGGACATACCCAACTTTTTTGTTTCAAAAGAACAAAACACATGGATTTTTGTAAACACTTTTGGAACATCTTCTAAACATAAGTATGCTACAAATTTATGTAACAATTATTTTTAAACTATTCATTTTTAAAATTTTTATGATTTTAGAAAAAAACAAACGTAATTTTTAGCTGTTTATTCAACTTATTTAAACAAAATTCATCGGTGATTTGTTCTTAAAAAAGGTACAAATAATCTTCACTCATATTAAAACCATATACCATTTTAAAAAAGAGGGTTCCATGTACTCGTTTTCAAGCTAATGATTAAAATCAGTCGGAAAATGCATCTTTTCCCGATATGTCACAGTTTGACGTCGCGATAGATAACATTTTACATTAGCAACGTCATTACCTCCCCTGTAACTATATCGTATGTCCTGAAGGTTTTTATTTATTCTTTTTAATTCACTTGTTATGCAATACTTGATAATGTCTTAAATATGTTTAATATTTGCACACGGTACACTTTACAGCAGTTTAATTTTTCAAATTATAATGCAAGTAGTCTATTCCGTATAGTATAAAAGGTATTTACAACCACTCAAATTTTCCAAGAAGGTATACCGTAAATTACACAATGACATATTCAAGAACACATTGATTATCGTCTGAAAGTTGCAACTGGTATAAACTTGTAATTGACCTTAATGACCTGTACCAAGTTAAGATAAGCTGTCTGTAATTAAGTGGCTGGTGGTGCTATAACAGAGACAAAATGTCTGACTGAAAGCAAATAATTTCAACAGAGAAAACTGACAAATATAAAAGAAATATAAAATTTATTACCAAAAAAAAATGAAGTAATATAGAATTGGACTTGGGAAATCATCTCAGCTACTTTGAAAATATTTTAGCTAATTTTGAAAATATTTCTCCGTCGAATTCCTGAATCCTGATCTGTTGTAAAGGTAGTTAGCGAGAACTATGGATGCTTGCGAAACAGTGGTTGACAGGAAATTCGACGTGACATGTCCTATCAACTGTAGTCTAACTACAAATGTAATGAAATGTGAGTTGTAAGTTGATAGAACTTGGGGGATAAAAAATTGTCATTTAAAAGACTGACCAGTGATAAAAAATGCAATGAATGGCAGTGCAGAGGTATTGCTGCGTAGCTGAGATGTACCCGTCACATGCGGAATGAAGGCTGGCTGATTTGGGGTAGCGGAGGGAATATTTTTGGTTAGACAAGACTTCTAACAAACTGAATGAAAACAAGAAGACTGAGCGTTATCTATCAAAATAATTTCCAATAGTAATTATTTTACGGCTATGATCTGACCGCTAAGCTGTAAATTCGTGACGAGACACAGAAACAAAACGAACACCCGAAAATCGTTATAGATCATTAAGAGAAGACGAAATCTCTACCGAGTAATAAAACGCAGCTGTCGAAACAATTATAAATCAAATTATATGCTATAAACATTCAAATAATTTGAAATATATCTTGTCTGCTCAAAATTAAAAGAGACGAACTCGGCCTTTAAATCTAGTTTTATATGCGCATACCAATTGTTACAAAGATATGAAACTTTATAAATATTTTTAAAGAACACCAAAATGAGCAATAACAATAAGAGTATATATGTTACACAACGCAAGTGGTGTTACTAAAGTGTAAGTGATTACGACAGCTTGCTAGATGATATACTCAGTAAGTTATTCGTGCGACCACCTGAAAAAATAAAAAAAGTAAGTAAGTCAATCAATACTTTATTTTAAGAGGGTAGGGCATTTAGCAACAGCAAAGATATTCTTCAATGAGGCCCTCAAACAATAATTCAAATAAATAATATGCATAATATACATACATTATACAAATTTACACTTTAAAATAAAATAACACAAATACCCGAATCTGAACGCAATTATATGACCAAATGCCGGACCAAAACTGGACAGCTAAAATAATCTGAAGTCAACTTTGTCTGGAAGGGGGAGGGGTGGTTGAATCTTAGTTTCTTGATAATAATTCATTAGTCTAAGTTTTGCAGTTCATGCCTTTATGAACTCGTGTTCGTGCTTCAGTTATGGTTATTTTTTTTTTTGATTTGATACAAGTGTAATATTTATTATTTATTTTGTTAGAAATGAGAACCCTTCAGCATTTGCTGCTTCATGTGTTTCATGATGATGATTATTTTAAAAGATGTAATGTAGAAACGGTACGGGAATATGGTTGTTAATAAATATTTTTTTCTCAGAACTTTGAATAAATAAATAACCGTCTTAAAATGTGTTAAACCGACCTTTTAGAGAACTGTTTTTTTTTTTTTCAACAGTTAAAAGTCAATAAAACCACATATTGTTTTTTACCTAATCAAACGACAGTATTTATACAAACGTGTTATTATTCCGAATGATGCTTCCGATAAAATGATGTACTAATAATGATACTATGTCTTATTTATTTAATAGATATAGGAAGATGTGGTGTGAGTGCCAATGTATGCTTTTCATTTCATCGTTTTTAATAGTTATTACTGAAAAGGGAAGTTGTAACTATAATACACAAACAAAATACAATAAATATGGGATCCTTCCAAATATAAAAGTAATATTATACCGACTTAAAAACTTGCATGATCATATTACAGTAGGTTGCCAGAAACTGACACACGCTATACAAATATATATATATATAGATACATTTACTTTGCATGCATCAAACTTAATATCTTTTGAAGATCAAGGTAAGAAAAATGGTTCCATGTACTCGTTTTCAAGCTAATGATTAAAATCAGTCGGAAAATGCATCTTTCCCGATATGTCACAGTTTGACGTCGCGATAGATAACATTTTACATTAGCAACGTCATTACCTCCTCTGTAACTATATCGTATGTCCTGAAGGTTTTATTTATTCTTTTAATTCACTTGTTATACAATACTTGATAATGTCTTAAATATGTTTAATATTTGCACACGGTACTTTTACAGCAGTTTAATTTTTCAAATTATAATGCAAGTAGTTTATTCCGTATAGTATAAAAGGTATTTACAACCACTCAGATTTTCCAAGAAGGTATACCGTAAATTACACAATGACATATTCAAGAACACATTGATTATCGTCTGAAAGTTGCAACTGGTATAAACTTGTAATTGACCTTAATGACCTGTACCAAGTTAAGATAAGCTGTCTGTAATTAAGTGGCTGGTGGTGCTATAACAGAGACAAAATGTCTGACTGAAAGCAAATAATTTCAACAGAGAAAAACTGACAAATATAAAAGAAATATAAAATTTATTACCAAAAAAAAAAAAATGAAGTAATATAGAATTGGACTTGGGAAATCATCTCAGCTACTTTGAAAATATTTTAGCTAATTTTGAAAATATTTCTCCGTCGAATTCCCTGAATCCTGATCTGTTGTAAAGGTAGTTAGCGAGAACTATGGATGCTTGCGAAACAGTGGTTGACAGGAAATTCGACGTGACATGTCCTATCAACTGTAGTCTAACTACAAATGTAATGAAATGTGAGTTGTAAGTTGATAGAACTTGGGGGATAAAAAATTGTCATTTAAAAGACTGACCAGTGATTAAAAAATGCAATGAATGGCAGTGCATAGGTATTGCTGCGTAGCTGAGATGTACCCGTCACATGCGGAATGAAGGCTGGCTGATTTGGGGTAGCGGAGGGAATATTTTCGGTTAGACAAGACTTCTAACAAACTGAATGAAAACAAGAAGACTGAGCGTTACCTATCAAAATAATTTCCAATAGTAATTATTTTTACGGCTATGATCTGACCGCTAAGCTGTAAATTCGTGACGAGACACAGAAACAAAAACGAACACCCGAAAATCGTTATAGATCATTAAGAGAAGACGAAATCTCTACCGAGTAATAAAACGCAGCTGTCGAAACAATTATAAATCAAATTATATGCTATAAACATTCAAATAATTTGAAATATATCTTGTCTGCTCAAAATTAAAAGAGACGAACTCGGCCTTTAAATCTAGTTTTATATGCGCATACCAATTGTTACAAAGATATGAAACTTTATAAATATTTTTTAAAGAACACCAAAATGAGCAATAACAATAAGAGTATATATGTTACACAACGCAAGTGGTGTTACTAAAGTGTAAGTGATTACGACAGCTTGCTAGATGATATACTCAGTAAGTTATTCGTGCGACCACCTGAAAAAATAAAAAAAGTAAGTAAGTCAATCAATACTTTATTTTAAGAGGGTAGGGCATTTAGCAACAGCAAAGATATTCTTCAATGAGGCCCTCAAACAATAATTCAAATAAATAATATGTATAATATACATACATTATACAAATTTACACTTTAAAATAAAAAACACAAATACCCGAATCTGAACGCAATTATATGACCAAATGCCGGACCAAAACTGGACAGCTAAAATAATCTGAAGTCAACTTTGTTTGGAAGGGGAGGGTGGTTGAATCTTAGTTTCTTGATAATAATTCATTAGTCTAAGTTTTGCAGTTCATGCCTTTATGAACTAGTGTTCGTGCTTCAGTTATGGTTATTTTTTTTTTTGATTTGATACAAGTGTAATATTTATTATTTATTTTGTTAGAAATGAGAACCCTTCAGCATTTGCTGCTTCATGTGTTTCATGATGATGATTATTTTAAAAGATGTAATGTAGAAACGGTACGAGAATATGGTTGTTAATAAATATTTTTCTCAGAACTTTGAATAAATAAATAACCGTCTTAAAATGTGTTAAACCGACCTTTTAGAGAACTGTTTTTTTTTTCAACAGTTAAAAGTCAATAAAACCACATATTGTTTTTTACCTAATCAAACGACAGTATTTATACAAACGTGTTATTATTCCGAATGATGCTTCCGATAAAATGATGTACTAATAATGATACTATGTCTTATTTATTTAATAGATATGCTGTTTCATTTCATCGTTTTTAATAGTTATTACTGAAAAGGAAGTTGTAACTATAATACACAAACAAAATACAATAAATATGGGATCCTTCCAAATATAAAAGTAATATTATACCGACTTAAAACTGCATGATCATATTACAGTAGGTTGCCATGTATATACATATATATATATATATATATATAGATACATTTACTTTGCATGCATCAAACTTAATATCTTTTGAAGATCAAGGTAAGAAAAATTGTACAAGTAGATATTAACAATTTATTTTCGATTAATTGCTAAGATGTTAACACAAATATGGTATGAATTTGATTATTATGCGATTTTAGTTAAATCAACATACATGTATGAAATCTAACACAGATAATTATATTTTTTCAGTACACGCAGCGAATGGTAAATACAATAATGTGACTGTTATCTAATTTGAATTGACCTTATGCTAATGATCGTTTATCTTATTGTTTTAAATTATTAACCTCGTATGATTGATATATAAAACTACGCATGGATTTCAAATAATTTATGAATGAATGAATTTTCAATAGAAATTTAAAATCTTACAATAGGCAATGCAAAAATTCATCCCAAGTGTTTTCATAAAAAAAGGTTAAAACTTTGTTGAATTATTGGACATTCTTATTTGTTTGTACTTTTAAAATATCGTAACATTGTTTACCAAAGTTAATAATACAAAAGTTTTTGTTGAATTAATGGTTAGAGATTATTGACTGGACGTATTGTTCTTCATTGTCAAACTTTTTACTAAAAGATTGTTCATTGAAACATGGAATTTAATCACTTATATGATTAATAATTACACAAATCAAAAAAAACTTTTGAAACAATAACGATATAAAGGAAGATCCTTTTCTGCAGTATATACAGAAAACATCAATAATATTCCACAAATCAGACTTTGACAATAAATCAATAACAACATAATTAACAAATATGTTTACCTATAAGGCATTTTCATTTATAAAACATTGTTTGGAATACGTTTTTTCTATAACTTTTCAGAATGATTGCTCTTGTGGTTGTTCTGGTTGCTACCTTTGTTGAGGTTGGTGGACATAATGTATGCCTTGAAAACAAGAAAAAAGTAATTTGAATCAATTGAGAAACCAATTAAAAGGTTTTGAAAAAACTATCAGTCACTTGGAAAAGGGTCTTAAAGGTTAGTTTTAGTCATTTGATTCTTGTATCATTGTCTAGAGATAAAATTTTCAGAAAAGACCTACTTCAGTGTCCATTGAATAATGTTAATAAATAGCAAATTATCATTATTTTTGAAAAAGAAAGGCGAAAGTTACCAAAGGGATATTCAAATTATAAGTCGAAAACAAACTGACAAACAATATAACTATGAGGAACATTTTTAGAAAGGGAAGTCTGTTTTTTTACTTTGAGACAGCATATTAACTACTGACACTGGAATAAAGACATTTGATTGAGTTAAGCCATTTCAATTGATATTTTATAGTATGCCTTTCTATGTTGTGATGTTACACTATTGTTTCAGGTAGGGTGAAAGTTGGCGCCTATTAAAACGTTTAAACCCGCTGCATTTGTTTGCACCTGTCCTAAGTCAGGAACCTGATGTTCAGTGGTTGTCGTTTGTTAATGTGGTTCATAAGTGTTTCTCGTTTCTCGTTTTTTATATAAATTAGACCGTTGGTTTTCCTGTTTGAATGGTTTTACACTGTTTAGTCATTTTTGGGGCCCTTTATAGCTTGCTGTTTGGTGTGAGCCAAGGCTCCGTGTTGAAGGCCGTACTTTGACCTATAATGGTTTACTTTTACAAATTGTTACTTGGATGGAGAGTTGTCTCATTGGCACTCATACTACATCTTCTTATATCTATATAAGTTGTCAAAATACGAAGTTCAACAATATGAAAGTGTTCAATAGTTCTCAATTGATTAGAATCTAGAAAGGTTTTGAATAACCTTGGTAAGGATAAGTTTAAATCCCACATCTTTAAAAACTTGCATAAGTAAGAATTGTCTGAGGGTATTGGTGCTTGACAGGAAAAATAAAGAACTGACTTACACTGTTTTTTTATAGCTCAACTCATCCCTTTTATTATCTCTTTTTGGTACTTTATGTCTGTTTGTTTTGCTCACACATTGTTGTCAATATAATGGAATTTTATGGAACTGTCATACAAGTGAGCGGTTTAGCTAGCTATAAAACCAGGTTTAATCCACCATTTTCTACATAAGGAAATGCTTGTACTAAGTCAGGAATATGATTATTGCTTTCCATTCGTTTAATGTGTTTGAGCTTTTGATTTTGCCATTTGATAAGGGACTTTACATTTAGAATTTTCCTTAGAGGTCGTTTTTTTTTGTTATTTTACTTTTTATAGAACCACTAATTCTGACCACGTCCCAACCAAACAACACACAAGAAAGTAATACACATTTTGAACAAAAGAGTTTCTTTGTATAGCTGTAGCTTTATTTCAAATGAAATTCAAAAGACTTATGACCCCTGTTAAACCAATGTTGAAAATGTATTCATTATAATAACAAATATGAAATTGAAATAGGAGGCAATATTTTGATGTTTTTCAGATGAAAAATACCTGGTTTTTGTTACTACTAAACTTCTTGGAACCAATGTGAACTAATAGAAGTTTTATAGCACAAACCATAATAATGTATTGTTTGGACAAACAAGCAACAAACAAACAATTACTTCATTTGACAACCGCAGCGTGCAAAATGTGCACAATAATTACAATAATAATTTTCAAACATAAATAAAAATTGATTAAACAAATATAACATAATTGGTTTTAATTCAACGGATTAACATCTACAAATTACAATTAGAGTGTCTTATCTTCATTTTCGATTAACCTGAAAAAATGGAGATTTGTTATCAAGTTTTGAAAAAAAAATCAGTATTAAATATTTTGGCAAGGGACTTCTAATAACAAACAAAACTTTAAATGTTAAAAGAAAACGACAAGATACAAATGTAATCAATGTGTGGTTCGAGAAACGTTAAGGAATATATCAGTTAATATGTTTACCCTTCCGAAGCACCTGAGATCACCCCTTCACCTCTTTCTTTTAAATCATCTTAAAAATCTGATTACGATGGAGGAACAATGGAGAAATACAAGATATTGAACGAAATGTATTCCTTTTGAATATTCCAGAAAAACATGCTTTTGGAACTGATGGTTGTAGGAAAGACTGGGACCGTTTTAGGGATCATTGTTACTTCGTTAGCAAACAGAAGAAAACTTGGTTTGAAGCAGAGGTAAGAAAACATATTTCATTAATTTATTATTTAGTCTGAACACTGTGTCCTTCGTAAATTTAATACGAGATGTGTGTTGGTGTTTGTAACCGTTCTGAAGACCCAAGCAATTTTCCAATAGTTTTTTGCACTTTGTTCTGATGTTTGTCTGCCAGTGTCTTTAGTTCTATGATTATTTTTCTGGTTGCTGTCTGTCATTATTTTAAAAAGTTAAATTTTAACTAGGCCATTTGTGCTCACTCTTTATTTGTCATACAACAACTTATCTCTCGCTTTCGTATAACTTACTTTATGGTAGGGTCTTTGCTCATTGTTGTAAACTGTACGGTGACATGTAATTATATATTTCCTTGTCATTTGACTTTGAAGGATAGTTCAAGCCAAAACATATCCATATACAAATAAAATAGAGGAAAATATTAAATAGTGTAGAAGTTTAATGTTTTAGTTGTAATAATTGTATGTTTATGCTGTTGAATATTTCTATATAACAAATATGAAAATATACTAAATGTTTTTGAGTTTGTATTGCCTTATTTATTTTTAGCGGTATTGCCGATCAGAAGGTTCATTTCTCGTCAACATCAAGGATGACACTGAAAACAACTGGGTAATGTCGAAATTGAAAGGTAAATAGTATGACTTCCACAATATTCTCTCTCTCTCTCTCTCTCTCTCTCTCTCTCTCTCTCTCTCTCTCTCTCTCGATATGAGTTAATTTGTTTCTGGTAACCGTTTAAGCCAAATACACAAGAAATACTTCTCTTTGTTGAATATCTTTAAGGTGGAGGTTATAGTTGCTTTGTATTTTAGATACTGCAGTTTAATATCCTTTAAAATATGTGTTTTAGAAGCAAAAATAAGCAATGCTTGGTTAGGAGCAACTGACTGTGATTCAGACAAGTGGATATGGGTGTCTGACTTTGCACCTGTTAAATTTTTCAAATGGTATAGTAATGAACCAAATGGTGGAACTGGTGAAAATTGTTTAGAGATGTACTCAAATCTCGGAGGGGTATGGAACGATAAACCTTGCAAGTACACACTTGACTTCGTATGCAAAAGACATGTTGTAAGTGCATATGGAATAAAATAATAATGAAATAAATACTAAAGCATAATTCCTATAGCTAATATTGGCTTAAATCAAATCATTTCGAAATAACTTAAGACAATTTATAATGACACAATACATATAGGAAAACCTTCTGAACATCCGACATAATTGATTTAAAAAGAATATAACACAAGAATTAAAGAAAAATATGTCATTTAAAACAAATATTAAGTTGTTTAATAACGCATAGGTACGTACAATTTAAACCAGAAGCATTAATGATTTAGCAACATGTATGTCAGTTCAAAGAAGTAAAGCAACCCTATCTTTTCAAGCAATTTGAAATTTGTTATATTTATTTTTTTTTTTTCAGATAAATGGCTGCCCACCAAAAAAGGAAAAACAGTGAACGAAATAAAATGTGCCAAACGTACAATGAGGTTCTTTATTCAAAATTAAAAAAAGTACATTTCTGAAGGATATCTGGGTTTATAGTGGTGACTCCTTTACATGGGGAACTGAGATAGTTTCCACTGTTTTGGCGTAGAAACGTAGTATAAGTACTTTAAATTTCAAAACTAGACAACAGCTTCCTTTTGAATTATATGGATTTTGATTATCCGTTTATTTTTGTGTTGATCCTCCCAAATGTTTTGTATATGCGTTCCAATCCAGAAGCTTGTTTTAAACTTGATTGAAATTAATTTAGAAACACCTGTCATTGTCACTGGAATATGTATCATATGTTTCCATTTCTATGCGCATCTGGTGCAGAAAAATTGGTACCATTAATTTTACTACTTATTACAAAACTACCTGTAGACGGCTGTTCATCTTCATGAAGCTAATTATTACATATGAAACCGTAATCGAAAGACAAAAATACTAGAGCATCACACAGAAATGAATACTTATCAACAAGAGCATACTAATGTTCTTTACTAGGATAAATAGTTCCTGTTTTAAATGCGGTACATGTTGTGTTGCTAATGTCGAATTCTGGGATAAAATCAAGTTAAGAAGATGTCGTATGATTGCAAATAAGATAACTTTCCACCAGAGACCAAATGACGTAGAAGTTAACAATCGTACGGCTTTCAATAATGGGCTAAACCCATTCGCAAAGTAAGATATAAAAAGCCACGAAATGACATATGTAAAATAATTCAAACGAACTGCTTGATTTAGGTACAAATCAATAAAAGGTAAACAAATATGGCATATAGTAACAAAAGACAACTACTGAATTTCAAGTTCGTGACTTGTGTTAGGCACATACAGAATGTGACTAGGTTACACATATCATTAACGGTACCAATTGATCTGCACCTGATGCGCATTTCGACAATAAATGTTTCTTCGAGGCCAAAATATTTGAAAATTCAAAACTTTTTAAAAAGAAGATCTTATGAACCAAAGAGGACAATATATATTTCCAAAGCCAGACAAGTAATCAGAGGATTGCGTTACGGAGATACATTCTTTTATTTAAAATAATTTTCATATTTTATACCAGCAAATTTTAAGACAATATCAGTATGTTAATGCCAGTACACCGAAGTACAATTTGTAATACATATTATAATAATTGTACTACTTAACTGTAAAAGAAAACCTCGAGGAAAATTTTTGCTCTGATAATTTTTGTCCTTTCTTAATTTGTTATGTTCGAATGTTTGGTATCTTTATTTCTGATTTGTTTTTATTTTCGTTTATTTTTGCTTTCAAATATTTAACACATATGGCCTGTCAAATTTATATCGTGAATGTTTGTGTTGGAAGTTATTTTGAAACAATTGCAAACGTTTTTGGAGAATATATAACTTCCGAATGGAAATTAACAAGTGCTGGTTGACGGATAAAAACCAATATCCATTGGATGTTGGATTGGTACTGATTGATATTTTAGTCTTTGATAAATGATTGTTTTATTTGTTGTTATTGACTTTGAACTAGCTGTCAGTAATTACGAGAGCACTCTCAGATCTGAATGTGTCCTTTTTGTTGTGAGGGATGTACAAATACATTGCTACGTCTGTTCTGTGTTTTTGTTAGATGTGTTTTAGAGGAGTTACGCTCCTTTCAACTGATTTTTATAGTTTGTTTCTTTGTTGAACTGCTACTCCACTGTCCCAGGTTAGGGGAGGGTTGGCGCTTTCTAACATGTTTAACCCCGCCACATGCTTTATGTTCCTGTCCCAAGTCAGGAGCTTGTAGTTTAGTGGTTGTCGTTGGTTCATGTCTGTCATATTTGTTTTGTTTTAAATTTGGCCGCTATCTTAAATATGGAATTGTTTCATATTTTTCATGTCGGGGCCTTTTATAGCCGAATTTACGGTATGTGGTATTGTGAAGGCCATACGGTTGCCTATAATTGCTTACATTCACTTCATTTGAACTTTGGTGTATAGTTGTATCATTGCCAATCATACAACATATCTCCTTATTTTTTTTATCTATATTACAATTTTTCCTGTAATTAGTTGAGCTTAGACTATTTTGCTATTCTGTCAAGGTTTTTTTAAAATGTCTTATGCATTTGGCTCCATTTTGTATTGGCTTGAAAGTACGTGTTTTGGATATTACTTAGAACAAGTGTGTTCCTCAAAAAATTCTGTATCAGTTAGTTAATATGTTTGTCCTCCAAAGGTTCCACAGTAGAGGAACTTTCTGTATTTGTATAATTCAGATACTTTATGTCGATTTTAAATTCAATTTGAAGGTTTACGAATTATATAATTAGATTTTTAAAA
Source organism: Mytilus coruscus (assembly GCA_017311375.1). Classification (NCBI taxonomy): domain Eukaryota; kingdom Metazoa; phylum Mollusca; class Bivalvia; order Mytilida; family Mytilidae; genus Mytilus; species Mytilus coruscus. The sequence continues at coordinate 47,411,171 of CM029604.1, read as the reverse complement.
AAGGGTTAATAACTCTCTAAGGCAGACTTCACCCAAAGAGTTAGATAAATGATTAACGAGAATATTGTGAACATCTGGACTATATCATCCAATACTAAAAGTCTGTGATACAAATGTATGCTGTTTTTATGTTAGACAGTTGTTAGGTTAGATTATGTACTCACGATATCAATCGTTTGGAAATTATAAACATAAAACGTTAAGAATCATCAAAAGAAGAAAAGAAATCAGTTATAATATGAAAATTAAAACCGCAAAAGCGACAACCACTGACTACATTTCTTGCATACATTAAGAATTTATTCAGAAACTAATCCATGCAAGGTTGACTTTAGACGAATTTGACTATTCTATTCTTTATTTGGTAAAATAGTCCCTAACGTTGCATTATTTTTTATGCATCTCTAGCTGTCAAATGTTTAGGTTTTAGCGTTTCTGGTGTAAATCCAGGAAAAATCTTCGGCCGCAAGAAATTCAAAAAGTTTTCATTTCATTTTCATTGGAACAGACACTTTTTCAAAATAAAAATCCTAATGAGACATCACTTTTTTGTAACTACAGTTTTCGGAATTTATTGTTTTTTTTTTTTTTTTTCTGTTATTTGGAATGTCCCGACATTTATTTTTGTCTTGATTAAAGATTTTGTCTTTTATCGATAGTGTATGAATTTGGAAGTGGTTTACTGTTAGACAAGATAATCTAGGAATTCGCTTTATTAAGAAACTTGATATCTAATAACTGACTACGTACACCGGATTTTGACCTGAGTAAATAGATGGGTTTAACAAAAGAACAATTACTCGTAACCCGTCCGAAGCACTTGAGTTACACCCATGGGATTTTGGTAGAAAAGGAGAGGGATCCGGAGTTAAAAAACCAACAAAACTATTGTAAAAAACGAACTACGAACAGACAAACAACAACACAAAAAGTAATGATTGAGCAACACGATCCTCACCAAAACCCATGGGTGAACTCAGGGATCCGGAAGAGTAAGCAGTTCTTGCTTCACTATTAACCTATTGTGTTATTCATTTTATGCAAGTTAAATTACCAGACAAGTCGCATTCGGTTATGTCATAATCGAGAAATACAGAAGGGATTTGTAGTTACGACAGGTGGTAGGGTTTGTATGTTCAATCTTGAATTAACTGTGAAGTGTTAAATTCTGTGGACTTGTTTGTATTTTTGGGATTTGTTTCTATTGTCTGATGTTCGTGTATTTATTATTTTTTAAATGAACCCTTAAGCATCGTTTTACGGTTACTAATTGATACCGGTTGGACATGCGGCAATAGTAATAGAACTTTTTCTTTTCTTATAACTATGATTAATTTTGGACAGCTTGTGAGGCAAAAAAAAAAAAAAAAAAAAAAAAAAAAACAACAACACTTTATTAATTTTATGCATCTGAAGCGCTTTGCTGGATATACCTACACCAGGACCGCCCAACGCCGAATATTTGAAAGGCAGGATGTATAAAATCAGATGATGAGCTATATGAACAAAAAGGCCTACAAATAATAGCCAATTCCGTCAAAGGTCAAATTTGCCTGAGGGATTTGAAACCGAAGTATCTTTATAATTTCTTAATTGATACACGGAAATTTAAAAAAAGGTTTGTTATAAATCATGTCAGTACCGAAGTATTAACTACTAAGCTGACGAAACCCCAGGGGACTGATATTCAACCAGCGGTATCGACCCAATGCTGTAAAATAAAACAACACTTAATAAATTTCATGCATCCGAATCATGTACAACTTGTGCCTGGCTGTTTTATTTCACTGACGTTTGTGTTTTTTTAATATAGTCTATAGCCTATTTTTGATTTATAAGCTCTTTATATTTTTAATAAGCTTTGGATTTTCAAATAATTTGGCCTCGAGCATCACTACAGAGATATGTATTGTCGAAATGCGCATATGGTGCAGAAAAATTGGTAGCATTAGTGTTATTACTACCACTGGGTCGATACCTCTGCTATTAGACTGTTAGTCCCCGATGGTATCACCAGCCCAGTAGCCAGTACTTCGGTACTGGCATGAAAATACGGATTTTGTGTTATAAAAAGTTACTGTTACAAAATTTTGAAAATCATTTTAAATTAAGGAATATATCTCCCTAACGCAAAGCTCTGATTCCTTGCCCGACATTGGCTTTACTCTTTTGTCATTTTTTGTTTATAAGCTTTTCATATTTTAATAAGCTTTGGATTTTCAAATATTTTGGCCTCGAGCATCACTGAAGAGACATTTGTTGGCGAAATGCGCTTATGATGCAGAAAAATTGGTACCGTTAATGTTACTACATAAATGTTCAAACAGAAAGAAATTGAGATTTTGATGTGGTTTACTTTCATTCATTACTAAAGGAATATTAAAGGACCATTACTAATATCAAACTTTTCTAGAATATTTCAAAAGACTTAAATAATTTTCCATAAAAAAGGATTGATAAATGACACATTATCATTATAATTAAAGGAATGCGGGAAATTACAAAGATAGCGTGGTTTTACATAGTTTCGTCCTTTTTATATTTCGAATACTTGTGTGTATCTGTACTGACACAGTACTGTCATTCGAGATACAAAAATGGTGTATACAAAGAAGAATAAAATTCATGTGTAAATGTCTTAAGATAAAACTGGTTCATTGTCTATTAATATCACAGGCGGTGGTACATACATATCAGACACAAGATTAAGGCGACTGAATTGTCAAAAAAATAACGTTTGGACTTGAAATGGCTTTTAATAAAAAAGGGAAATTTGTGTCTTTCTTTTCCAATGGTATATTATGAGTAATAGTTTCACAAAATGTAATAAAAAAAAACTTACACAGTCTTAAACAGGATTCATAATGATCGCCAATACTTTGGAAAATAATCACATTTTAAAAGTTAGGCTTTGAGCAGTATCGTTTTATACATTTCAAAATTAAAATAAACCAAAAAAAAAAAAAAAAAGCGTACAGTAATTTTTTGTGCCTGACAATGTTCTTTCAAATTCTGACCTGAATAACTGAATAAAAAATAATTGATGACCTCACCATTGTATGTGTAGTGTTGGACAGAAGTCAAATGACTTTGATCAATGCAAAATTCTCCGTATATTCAAATATACATGTTGCTTAGAAAGTAATATACAAATGATTTGCTATCATTTATTTACATGACCAAAACGACGGTGCAACATGTGGAGCAGGATCTGCTTACCCTTCCACGAGATCATCCCCAGTTTTTGTTGGGGTTCGTGCTCAGTCTTCAACAGTCTATGTTGTGTGTTGTATAACGTTGTTTCTCTTTTAATCGTTTTTCGGGGTTTTTTTTCATGGTATTGTCAGTTTGTTTTTGACTTATGAGTATGCATATCCGTTTTGTAAATTTCTCATTTCTTTTACAGATTTTACTAGTGTTAACTTTACTACTATTGGCATGCATTGATTGTATTACACATTAGCCATTGGCATATCTAGATTAAGTGATGGGATGTGACCGGCTATTGCAATCCCCTTCTAAAAAAGGCTGAAACCCTCCATTTTGTCGAGGTGAAATCCTAACTCCCTCCTCTCTTATAATTTGTTTTGGTATTACACTAAACAGTTAAATGAATAAATAAAATTGTTACTTCATTATCATATTCCTTATTCTTAACATATCTGCTCAAATAAAATCTGAATGTATTCTGTTTATGTTCAAACTACACGTGTATAACTATATTTAAAGGGAAACTAAAATTAAAATCTAGAAAAAAAAGGTTAAAAAGGAAAACAGAAAACAGAAAGAATTACGAATGTGACAAATTAATAGCAACAAAAAATATGCAAGGACAATATACATTTCCATTAAAATCACGAGTAGCATCACAACTATGAACGGATAAGAATTTTATGCTTTAATATAATTCTTTAAACTTGTGAAATGATTGTTGTGTTTCGTGGCATCGAACCTATTTAGTACAAAAATGTCAATGAACTGTGCTTTGTCTAGAATTTCAAGACTTATTGGTAATGACTGCTACTGAATGTCACTCTCAAATAGTTCTAGATTTATTTTGTTACACCTTGAAAGTTTTTGACCACGTTTTTTGGATAGAAATTATGTCATTAAAGCCATTACTCAAATATCAATTAATACCCTAAGGTTCAATACAGCAGTTTTCATCTTTGTGAGAGTTGAGGAATTTATAAGGAATGAAATGCAATCCTGATAAATAATTTCACGGCGCAATAGCTGATTTTTTTTTAAATCCAGACGGTTGAAAAATGTATCCAAAGTAAAAGAAAACTAATTTCGTTTTAAGGATGAAGCTTTTAAAATTGCAACTTACTCGACAGTTTTTGTTTCATGTTTATTCGCTCCACTCTTGACTCTGTTTATATGGATTATAGCTCGTCAGAAAAGTAAAATACCTACAACATTGTATTAGTAAAATAAAAAGATATTGAATGGTTGCCATCAGAGAAGTAAATATTAGTTCCTAAAAGTAACAGTACGGCATTCCACAATGAGTAAAACCCATATCGAAATGACAAAATCTGAAACAATTCAAACGAAAAATCCAACGGTCTGATTTATGCTAAAATAATAAACAAAATATAAATATGGCAGATAGCAACGTCAGTGAGAGGCGGAAGATACCAAAGATATTCAAACTCATAAGTTGATGACTAACTGACAACGCCATGGCAAAAGCAAAAAAAAAAAAAAACCAAAAGACAAACAACAGTATTCACAACACAACATAGAAAACTATAGATTGAGCAACACGAACCCAAACAAAAATTGGGGTAGATCTCAGATGTTACGGAAGGGTTCCAAAGGAATATTTATAATCGATCAATTGATATGCAGCTGCAGTACATGGTATCAATTTCTCCATCTTGGCAGCAGTATGGTGTTTTATCGTGTGTGTAGTTGACGATAACCAATGTAGCTGATATATACAACGTAAAAAAAATTGCTCTCATCTCACGACTACCATTGTGATACAGGTGCTTTATTCTCTTAACACACAATATTATTAGTATTGAATCATGTTTAACTAAAAACAATGTATATGTTAAAACCATGCACGAGTTGTATTTTATGAATAATTACCCGAACAGATAAATGCAATCATTATTTTGGGACATTTTATTTCACAGAATTATGAAGTTATTACAGCCATTCAACAACTTTTCAACACTGTAACGTATTGTTTTATTTCTAAATAGGAGATGTCAAGCTTTAATTTGCTTCGAATAAAAATGTGAAAGTTTAAAAAAGAGGCAAAACTGGTTAACTGATGTTCATAAATCTTAACCCCATTTTGAACATACATGCAACTCGAAAAACCGGAGTCCTTTCTAAGGATGCAAAATCAAAAATGGAAAATAGGACCCAATTGAAAGGTTCGACGAATACCCTTGTATCTTTAGATCTAAGACCACGAAACCCTGTCTTTCCTCAGTTAAGAAATAGACGTGTGGCATCGGATAATCAATTTGTGATGTTGACATTAAACTTGTGAATCGTCGATTTCAGTCGTTTACATTTGGGATAATAGGCTATAATTGTTGATTAACCATTCAGTTTGATTAAAAAAAATATTTGACAATACAATTATTTTTTTATAATATTTAGTACGCCTTTTGATATAAGACAGATGTTACCTGTGAAAAAGGACGAAGTTCGTAAAAATGATTATTCAAATACCGATTTTTGCAAAATTAACATTATATTAAAATGTACTAAGGCCATCAATTAATTTTACATTTTACAAATCATTACTATTAAAAGATTGAACAAATGGTTATCATTTTAAAATAATCCATAACTTTGGAATACCTTACATCATCGCTTCATCATTGGCTTCGTGACTCAGGCTGAACAATAAAAAACAACAACCTTTATCAAAATGAATTCCCAGAATAAATTTCTGTTTAAATACAGGAAAAACGTATCTTACGTTGGTACTGTTGTTAGGAGTTTTATTTGTGAGTCATTTTCAATGTAAACAAAGAAATGTTATCTTCGCGTAACTTAAAAAAAAAAATTATTTTAAAAATCAAAAATATATCAATTTATACCTTAAAACGATGAAGATACAAATTCGGCTTATTATTCATCGCAGGTATCCGATTTACTATCAGATAAAAAAAATCTAGCGATTTGATCAGGTGAGTTTTCCCATAGACTCATTTTGTAGCTATAAAATCGTACGTTGAATAAGCAAAAGACTGATTTTAAAATGTTACGGAATTTATTTTCATTGTTTTATAAACTCCTCATTTTTCATAAATACATTTTCAATTTTCAAATATTTTGGCCTCGAGCGTCACTAAGGAGACGTGTCGAAATGCACATCTGGTGTTGAAAAAAGTGATACAATTAATGTTATTAGAATATCAGCAAAAACAATAGTGAAGATACCAGGCTTATACAGTACAACCTCTGACATACTCTGATAAATGACCATCATCTGATATTGTCACCATCAAATGGTGACCATTTATTTGGGGTCATAAATATGGGATATTAACCATTTATTGGGATCACAAAGTATGGGCTAGTGGTCAATCCAATTATGCTACTTGGTGAGATGCAATAATAATTATCTGTTGAGTAGTCCGGTGTGAAAATGACATCCTACATGAACATCAAAATTTTACCTGTACAGGTAGATAGTTCTTATCCCTTTCCAATTACCCTCATGTTAATCAGTTTTTCCCATTGAAATAAATGTGTTTTTTTTTTTCATTATTCATTGGGTTAGAAACTGATTACATATATCAGTAATAACAAATCTAATTTTATTTTGGGTATGTGATAATAATTGTATCATTTTGCATTTTTATGTGATACAAATTAGTTCCAATTCTCAAGCAGTTTAATTTATATATTGTACTGTTTGTATTTGAATTTTCTTCAAAATGCTAAAGATACAGGCATTAATTTTGTAATTTACTTTTCAAAAGGACTAAGTAGGACAATAATGAGTAAAAAAAGTAACAGAAAATGTCACAATTTAGTTTTGAGAAAATTATTCTATAATTCAAAAAATTTGACGAACTTAATTGTTAGCAAATAATTTTGGACTGTTGTCTGAAAATATTGTAGTAACAATAATTTATTTAATGAAACCTTGTTCCCTGAGGATTTTGGGTTAATGGGTAAAAAGTCACAAATCATGGTAGAGAAAAAAACTCAGTTGATTTATATGTAGGAAAAAAGTCACAAGAAAATCATTTGAAATTTCATGATAATATATGTATGTGTGTCATATATGAAGTTAATATCAATAGGATTATGTATTATCATACTCTCGGGCTCTGTATAGTTTTTTAAAAATCCATTAAATTTTTCGGCTCAAAACTGAAAGACCTGTACCTCTATCAAAAGCTGTTCAGCTGCGAATGAAGGACAGAAAGTCACAGGACAAAAAGTCAAAGACAAAACGTCACAGGATAAAAAGTCACAAATCAGTTATGAGATTATTTTTCAATTAGATAACACTTATTTGAAAACATTTTTGCATTTTCCTTGAACTAACATATATACAGCAACTTTGTTAACAAAATTTATTCTAAAAAAATTAATAATGAAGAAATAATTGCTAAGAAACAATTTGTCAAAGTGGCTTTGTACTTTGATGGCTTCAGGATGCCAATGAATATATCCTTTGCATGATCAAAATTTTACCAATGCTAAGGAACAATTTCATAAACTGTAAAAGGAATATAAGAAATAAAAAGATATTATTTCAAGAACTTTCTCTTACATATTTAAACAATTATAATAAAATAATTTGTGACTTTTTGTCCTATCAAATTTGTGACTTTTGTTCCGAGAATTTCTGTCCATTTGCCCAGGTAAAATATAAAGCACTTCTTTAATTTTTAAGATAGGAAAAGAATAATGAAAACCTTCTAAAATTTGATGATACATGTATTTTTTTTAAAACTAACCTGATATAATTATTACTTATGTATCAGGTAAATTGGGAAAAGAAACAAGTAAAACGACTTAACTCTGGTTGTAGTAAAGTCAAAAGAATAACATCTCAATTTTTTTATTTTGAAAACATCATGAATCTCACACCTGTTCTACAAAGAGTTAACCTAATGAAACCATTCATTTTTTCTCGGAATTTACTTAAACATTAGAATACATGAGGTAGTGGTTTACTACACTGTCAGTGTTTTTTTTTTCTTCATTTCAGTGATTGTTAATTGCATAAATTTTTCCTGATTATATTGTTAAACAGACAATGGTCCATGAAGATGACAAATTTTTAAAGCAAAACACAAGAGACTTATAACACTAACTGGCTTAATTTTACCTTTCCACTTTCCTACATTGTCTACTATTTTGACAATTGACAATTTTAGAAAGGTTTTTTTTTATAAATCATGTTAGTTCAAAAGTACTGACTACTGAGCTGATGATACCCTCGGGGATTGATAGTCCACCAGCAGAGGTATCGATCCAGTGCTGTAAAAAATGAAAACAACACGTTATAAATTTCATGCGTCCGAAGCGCTTTTCTAGATTAACCTTCATCAGGAACGCTCAAAGCCAAATATTTGAGAGCCAAGGATGTATAAGAACCTAAACAGTTGAAGAGGTATATGACCAAAAAGTACATAAAAAAATTGCCAAATCCGTCTAAGGTCAACTTTTCCTGAGGGAGTTGAAACCTTAGTTTCTTTTAATTTAAAAAAAAATTTAATATAACAATTGTAAAATCATCCAAAGAAAAGAAATTGTTGTTCTGAATAAAATAATATTGCATTTATTTACTAATAAAACTTCAATATTTTAAAAGTTTAATAAAAGAGAAAAGAGAAAATACCTATTAAACATTTCACTTAATTTATTTCTTAAGAAAGTCTTGAAAAAACAAAAAGAAAACACAATTCATTTTGAAAATTTAATTTGTCAAATGACTTTTCTATATTTTCATTTTATTGGGACTTTATTTCCTGTTCCCCTTTTCTGTAAGTGTTTTCCTACAATCATATATTAACCCAACTTCTCAAAGTCAAAGAACTAGACACATTTTGTTTTTTAATATTGACATATTTAGCTATTTCAAACTTTTTTAATTAGGCGTACAAGTATATATATTTAATAAAAGAGTGTACCATTTCTATTTAATTCAATTTTCGTTTTTTCCCTTACAAATATCACATTAATTAAATGCACAAATTCTGTCAAAACACTAACACAAAATCTACCTTGGACACAATATTACCTGTAAGCCTTTCAAGTTTGCCACAAAAATACAATCAGCAGTTCCCATGACTGGAAATTTAATTGTTAGTAATACCTTGTGTATTAATCAAACCACAGGTGGTATAAGGATGGAAATAGAGTGCTACCATTGTGGTCATAAATTGTATGGTCACCATTTATCAGAGTATGTCACAGGAAGTGCTGTAGTTTTGTACGCGTTTTGTCTACAAAAGACTCATCAGTGACGTTCCAATAAAAATAGTTAAAAGATCGAATCAAGTGCGAAATTAAGATGCATTTATGATTTCTATTTTAGATGTTAATTATGTACAGAAGTAATTGTCGTTTAGCCCTTAATATCAAAGAATTGCGGAATTAATAATTGCACATAGGATATGTGTTTGTTCATAATTTATAAACAAAAGTCATTTAAAGACCCACAGAGGTAATATCAAGGGGAATAACTTTCATACAAGGGGGACGGTTGGTGCATCGTAAAGCATTTTACGAGTCATTGTTTAATTTGCAAAGTGTCTGTACTAACTTAGTAATATGACAATCATCAACGTTTCAAACTTTGCCTGCGAGTTTACCACTGTATGTTGATATTGCTGTTTTCTAGCAATTACAAAGCCATTAAGAATTTAATACGCTCATATTTTTATAAGAAAAGTAGATTTTGATAAGGACAAGTGTTGAAATCTTCGATAATGCCTTTCAAACAGAACTGTTCTCAAGTGTTTTTTCATTGTTTTTGTGGTTTCATCTATACACTGATACGTTTGAACAGAGGTTTCAATCTCTTTGGCAAATTTGACCTTATCTGTATTTCGATATACTCTTTAGGTCCATTTTGCTTTATAACTCCTAACGTTTTTACGTATAACACATCCATAGCTTGAAAATGTTTGGGATTGATCCTGGTGATGGTAAATCCAGAAAAGCCCATCGGAAACACGAAAATTGAAAAGTGTTATTTTCATTGACATCTTTGACATTCCAAGTATTTATTGCTTCTAAAAGAAATCTCGATTGTGATATATTGATTCTGAGGGTGTAATCGCTTGGTAAATGGACATAACTATTAACGACGCTGTTACTCGCCTGGTTCATATTACACCTTGACGTTAAGGACACCCCTATATAATATTTCATATCGTTACCACGGAAATTATCACATCATTTCTTAAACAAAAATACGTAAACAGATATTCGGAAAATCGCAATAAAAAGTGCAAAAATGCATTTTATTGTTGCTGCTTTTTACATACATTCTATACATTTCTAGACCTTTTTACACATTTTAAATCGATTGCATATTGTTATATTTTCTAATATTAGGTTGATGATAGGGCTTTGTAACCGTTGATTATCTATTCTTTATATTATGTTTATGATCTGTTTATCATAGATTTTTTCTTCTTTTTCTAATATTGCTTATCATTTGGGTGCATCTGCATTCACGTACGGTTTTTTGGTTTCCTCTTGTTTCCAAATCGTCAGTTCTTTGTGAAGTGTTGTTTTTACTTTTGTGTGTCTTTTCTTTTTTGTCATGGTGTTGTTTACCGTACTTGAAAGTTTGGCTTTTGGTTGATTATCTTGGTGTAACAACCATAATTGATTAAGATATACCTATATATATATTTTGGCTTTTTAAAAAATTCGAAGTTAGTATAAATCATTCTGTGAATTGATGTATCCTTACTTTTACTTCATGTCTCGTTTTTACTTAAATTTTGTGAAAAAAAATAATAAAAACGGAACATATGACGAAGACAAATAACAGAACCTATATTGAAACGAAAGCATTCCTTTTCATCTATGATCCCATTTTTTGCCATATTTTTATTTTTGTATTAACGTGCGTTTAAATAACTTTCAAACGATGGAAGCAGTATAAGAGATTATTACTTGAATTAATGTGTATTCTGAATCAGTAACGATATGCGTGCTAGGAAAGAGAAAACACATATTGCATGTTTTATAATGAATGATACACAATAAAAATATACAAAATCACTGACAAACTGGTAATATCATCGACAATTCGTAAAATGAGTATGGTAATCTTTAATTAGTAAATGTATATGTTTTGAAGTTACAAATGTCACAAGAATGTCAAAATTAGAAGCAAGAACTATACGGTAAGCATGTATTTTATGTTGACTAAACGATTTTGTTTGGCGTACGACATCCTTGATACTTTTATTAAAATAAATATAAAGAAGTTTCAGTGTTAAGCAAAGGTCGATAAAGTGTCAATAAAATGATTATCTATTTACTGAAATAATCATCTTTTTCATTCTAATGGTAAGCAGATTGTCATTAACAGCCCGCATTAGTCCTGGTTTTACAGTGGCAGTGATGACATTAGCTTTGTTATTTTGGTTAGAAATAAGCTTCTTGTAATAAATACTTCTGTTTTGTCTTCATTTTGTTTATCATCAATTGTTGTTAGAAAATCGAAGGCTTACATACAAGGTTTTACAATAAAATAACCCAGAGTAATGCATCTATATTTTGTAATATAAAATCAGTATATAGAAGATTTATTTATTGATCTTGCATTACACAATTTAAACGTATTACACTGGGATATTTTTAGTAATCATTAAGATCGTGTTCAATATAACAAACCCTCTTTATGAGAAATATAGACATAAAACATAACTAATCATCAAATGTATAAAACTTACATATAAATATCTTAATTTTAAGACATCATGACAAAAGTCCCGCATTACTAACAAAACGACAGCGTAAACTACACACACTGTTGTCTACTGGCGACATGCAGCTAAACTTGGTGAGGGATAACAATATTCATCTCTTCTCCGTTTAGTTAAATAAGATGAAATTCAGTCGAGTAGTTTACTGATGTTCAAATCTAGTATTCGATCAGTAATAGACAAATCAAGGTAACACACAGAAATTCAGGGAATCGAATGAACTCAAAAGGACCGAGTCCGGGTTTGTCGACAGGAAAAGCGTCTCCTGCTATGCATACATCATCCGTCATGCAAATTCCCACTCAGTCCAAATGTCACAATCAGTAATAGAATAGAATCGAGTAAATTACAGATCAGACGACTACACTAGTATATAAAGACCCATATCATTGAAAACATGCCGTTAGTGAGTTGATACACCGACACATTGTATCAGTCAACCAGTTTGTGATGGTGACCGTAAAACTTATGTAGTGTCGATTTCAGTAGTTATTCCTCATATTTTTGTTGAAGCAGTATTTTTTTCAGGAGCACACTCCTTTTAATGAAGTCCATGTGAAAATACACGAGTGCAAAATATTAACTGACATGTAAACGCCAAAAGATGGAGCAGAGGGTATGTTACTGCTGATAAATGGGAAGTTGACAATTGGATGTTAAAACCATCACGTTTGTCAAAGATTCTAGCTTGAAGTGGTCCATCTGTGTCAATAAAGTTGGATGGACGGGTGGCAACTTCGATCCTTTTTTAGGACGAAAACATGATAATGTGATATGAATCATAATCCCTGCTTGACCGACACACGTAGCAAGATTTTAACATGGTACTTCAGAAGATAACAGTCCGCAGGTAGACATGTGAACCAGATATATTATTCTTCGAGCCGACCAGTTTTTACTGTTACTCCTAAATGCCGCGTGCCTAGTGGAGAAGCAGCAAATACCAGTTTTAAAGTCTTTGATTTGAACCGGCCGAGGGTTTTTTGATGATGTCATATTCAGTGTATTTGTTGTGGTAGTCAATGTGGTTCTTTTCAAAGTCAGATTTGTCATGAGCTAAAAAAAAACGGAATTTGTACCTGCGTTTCCAACTTTTGTAGAAAAAAATTCTGTTCAATAAGATGATGTAGTTGAAAGAAAGACTATACTGTTTAATATCACAAAAATGATAATCAGTAACAAAAATAACCTAATTCATTGATTTATCATTAAAGAAAGACACATAAAAAACAAATTTACTAACACTAACTAATTGTGATTTGAAATCATAAAAACAAAATAGGTTTTAATTCAAATTTAGATGAATACACTTATTGAACACAGCACGTGTTTCTGTGTTGCCGAATGAACTCATCATCAGTTTTTTAAATTAACTTAATGGTTTTAGTGTTATGATTTGTTTAGAAAAAGTACCTTCTTTCTTCGATAAGCTTATTTTCATTCAAATCTGAATAAAAGGAGATGTGGTGAATACGTCAATGACACAAAAACCCAACAACAAAAATAACCAAATGATATCTAAAGGTCATCATTACAGCACATAAACAAATTCTTGTTGTTTGATAATCCGAAAGTCAAGTATCTGTTATATTTACTACAGTTATGGAATACATTAATTTGATATTTTACAAAATAAGAATTGATTTCAGCCAGTAATTTTCACTCGGTAATTTGTTTTGTTTGTTTTGGCAATGATTTTATTTGAAAGGGTACTTTTTTATAAAGACAATTTATTTCTTTCTTAAAGAAAAAACTTTCCTAAACTCTGATGGTGGTCATATAAATGTTAAACTTGCAGAAATCTAGATGATATATTGTTTCTACATGATGCCAATTTTTCTGGAGAAAATTACTCGGAAATCCGAGGTGAATAATGTCCAATATTTGTTTGGACTTCAATACTTTCCTTTACTAAGGAAGTCTCGATACCCGAATCAATAATGATTTGACTGGTTCTTTTCTTACCTCTAATTTCGCTTTCTGTGATGACGATGGCGATGTACTGTTGATAGCTTTTTATTTATGAAATATAAAAAAAATCTCAGAGAAGTTTATCTTTGAAAACTTTCCAAATGCATTAATATCTTAATTACATTGCTTTGTCATAACATATAATTATATGTTTACTTATTTATTTCTATCTTTGATGCACTTCAATTTATCTAACATGCTCTTTTTGTATATAGCTAGTGAATTTTGAGATGCCGTAATGTGTGGTTTACAATCTTGGTTGCAGAAGGTAACGTAGAAGTATGATGTGGTCTAAATAGATACAACGAGAACTTAAATCACTTAAAAAATGTGTTTGAAATGTTGACATTGCCCAACAACTTTAAAAAATTGATGACATTTATTTCTACTTCACATCTTGATTCCAAAATACTTTCGAAAAAGTTTCCTCATAGTTGAAAAACATGCGGCAACCTGTATTAGTCATTGGCAATAATATCATATCTCCTTATCTTTTTTTATAAAAAAAAAAATGTACATCAATCAATAAAATGAATAGTATGGACGTTTGTATAGTAAAACAAAAGCAAAGAGAAAAAAAGAAAAAAACACAAACAGCTAGACATAGGAATTATTAATATGAATAGTATAAATGATTAATGTATATTATTTGTCTATTTATAAGTTGCAGTCATTTAGAAAAGAATAACCTTTTATTCGACCTTAATAATGTATTGTTTTATCCATTTATAAGTTGCAAGAAGAACAATCATTTATACTTAATTAAAGAATCTACATATCAGTTTTGTTAATACTTTTTCCAATAGTCTGCCATGATTTTAGACCTCAGTGTAGTAAATGCAAATGATGACATTTTCAATGACATATTAACCAACCTAGGCAAAACGAAACCATTATCTCCGATAATGAGGTATTCTATGAAAGTCTGATAACGTATAACGGAAAGTAATTCTGAGGAATTGTCAAAGTTTGGCTCAAACTGAATGAAATGACGGGAAAATATCTACATTCTCTTTTCAGCGAATACTTCGAGTTTCTAACGCCGGAATAGATTACTTGAGCTGTATTTTACAAAACCTTTCGGCATTTTGTGATCTCAGTAGTTTTCATTTTCGTATTTTATTTTAGCTGTTTAACGGTTTTCATTTTAGCTTTATTGATGAAACTGTTGTCGACAAACCGCGCGTTCGACGTGCGAACTTTTAAGCCTAGTATCTATAATGAGTTTATTCAGATTAAAACAAAATAATGACATTACGTTAAAATCAATTTCCGTTCATGTGGATTTAGATATTTATATAAAAAAAAAAAATAAAGAGATGTGGTATGATTGCTAAAAAAGTAAAATCACAAAATACTGAACTCCGAGGAAAATTCAAAAGGAAAGTCCTCAATCAAATGGCAAAATCAAAAGTTCAAACACATCAAACGAATGGATAACAACTGTCATATTCCTGACTTGGTACAGGCATTTTCTTATGTAGAAAATGGTGGATTGAACCTGGTTTTATGGCTAGCCAAACCTCTCACTTGTATGACAGTCGTATCAAATTCCATTATATTGACAACGATGCGTGAACAAAACAAACAGACACAATTGGTAAAATGTCAAAAATAGGGTTACAGCAGTCAACATTGTGTTATCATCTTAATTACTATAAAACAAACAAATGTTACGAAGAAGCACAAACAGGGGCATACATCAAATTTAACATCCTCATTATGCTTATATCATACGATTTTATTTATCTATGTTAAATCCACCTATAAAGGATGGAAGGTTTTAAGTACTGGCGTAAAATCGCGCGTTTGAAATTCGCACAGGTAGACATAAAATAATTTTGTCGTTCAAGGTATAAAGAGATACATAAATACAGAGTCACGTAAAATGGATATCACAAAAACAGACTTAGCAGTAAAAGTAATATTAATAAATAAAATAATAGTGTGGTTGAAATTATGACGGGATATATAAGTCAGAGTCACGTCACATGTATATCACAAAAACAGACTAAACAGTAAAAGTGATATTAATGAATAAAATAATTTTGTCGTTCAAAGTATGACAGAATATATACGCACAGAGTCACGTAAAATGGATATCACACAAAACAGACTTAACAGTAAAAGTAATATTAATAAATAAACTAATAGTGTGGTTCAAATTACGACGGGATACATAAGTACAGAGTCATGTCAAATGTATATCACAAAAACAGACTTAACAGTAAAAGTAATATTAAAAATGAAATAATTTTGTCGTTCAAGGTATGACGAGATACATAAGCACAGAGTCACGTCAAATGGATATATCAAAAACTGGACTTAACAGTAAAAGTAATATTAATTAAGACAAATAAAAGAATACTATAACACGTTATTAAGATGATAAACAACGTCACTACGCAAAATCTATACTTCAAGACCATCGTGTATTATTTGTGAGGTTGATACGGAATATTTATCAACATGTTCTTGGTACCTTCCGATGAACTTTTTAGAAAAAGGACAATACGTTCTTTGACATACCCCTGGTTCATCAACTTTCTGCTCAGACACTGGTGACGTTTTACAAAGTCTGAGTAGGAGCTGCAAGCTATTCAATACCGAATAAGTTGGAAAATGTATATCCCATATGCAGGTGAAGTTGGTATATTGCTACTAAGGTGGGGAAATTGATAATTTCAAAATTAAAATCGTCTCGTTTGTCATAGATTCTGGTACTGAGTTGACTGTGTATGTCAAATTCGAGGTATAAGTCTAAAAATTAGGCGGAGGAAGCCGTGTCTGTTGTTTCTTTAATTTCTAGTTCTGGTGGACATTAAAACGGAACCCAATCAGAAAAGTTCGGATTTTTAATGGAAAGAACATCATCAATATATCTGAAAGTTTAATTGAATAACCTGGCTTCTTTGATCTTCTTGTTTTTGACAAGTGTCTGAAGGAACTCTGATTCATATGAAAATAAGAAGAGGTCGACAAGGAGAGGCGCACAGCTCGTTCCCAAAGGAATGCCGACAATTTGTTGAAAAAGTCTACCTCCAAATTCAACAAATATGTTGTCAATAAGGAACTCCAGCATAGTGATCACTTGTTCCTCTGTGTAGCATGTTTTACCCTTTTGTTCGCTATTAACAAAATATGCCTTATGGTATCCCAAAGTAATAAAATTATAGCGTATGCTACCATTTTATGATGAAAAGCATTGTGGATTATTTCTTTTAGACGGTTTTCAATTTCACATGGGGAATGGTGGTATACAAGGTAGAAAAATCAAAAGTTTTGATAGAACTAATTTCAGAAAAGACCGAGATTTAAAATTATCCAGAAGTTCTTTAGAGTTTTAAGAATCCACATATGGTTAATACCACTACGCGAGTAAACCGTTTCACAGTATTTCTGAAGACCCTCTTTCACCGCAGACAGAATTTTAGTCAATCTAATGGACAATTCTTTAGTCGAACATGCAGATGTACCAGCAATGTACCGTTGTTTGTATGAAATTTTGTGAAGTGTATGTATCCAATACAAACAAGGTAAGTCCTCCGATTTGTTGTTCAATGTTATGTTCATTGAAGTCATGAAGGACTTATGATTCGCCAAAAATCTCATCCTTGTCAAATGATAGTTTTGTACGTGGGATTACCTGAGTGCTCATTTATTCCTAATTCTTTTACAAGACACTCGTAGTAGTACGATTTACATACAAAGACAATATTATTTGAAGCTTTGTCCGCAGGAACAACAACATACTTATCGTGAAGAGATAATAGACATTTCACAGCTTTTTTTTCTCTGACAAAGGACTTTGGTCGATCATTCACACAGTTTTTCAACTTATAAATTCGACCTTTTATCAGAGACCTGATTGTTTTGACCCATTCTGACAATTTCTCGTTTAGCTCATGCTCTGGCGTAGTTTTCAATGGAATCCATAATTATTTTGAAGTTATGGTTCCAATTGATGTGTTGGGGTTCTCTAAACTTAGGACCATGAGAAATCACCTTTCGGAGATTTTCATGTTGAATTATGTTTAGATCCCCAGTAATAACATGGCCGGAGGGCTGTAATTGTAAGGTGAGTGGGAACAGTCACATGTCAGAGGTTTTTAGGTATTGTTCTAAATCAAGGTCCTGCAATGCTTGTTTATAGTTAAATATTTTGGGTGCAATGGTTTTGGTGTAACTGTAGGATACAATAGGAACAGACTGATTTTGAAAATAAATAGGAATTTTAGATGTTACCTCCTTGTGATGTAGAACGTTGCTGATGTTGATTGCATCAATTCCTCTATTGGTAAAGTAAACAGGAAGGAATTTCTCTTTTCCTCATGTAAAGGTTCCGATATTACTGGTTTAAAAGACGGAAAAGAGCTATATCACAAATTATACTGACAAGTCTGTATATTGGAGAAAATGTATTAATGCATCCTTTGTCAAGTGCATAATCTCTCAAACATTTTAGAAAATTAACAGGCAGTGAAAAAGAATAGTTCTAATGTAATGTAACCCTAGTGGATGATGAAGATGAGAAAGAAGGTCATCAAAGCTCCCACAGGCCGATCTAGATTTGGAAGACTTTTTACATTAGGCCGATGGTAACGTTTTTGCCCAGGACTACGTTGGTTTCGTAAGGTAGTATTAAATAAACACATTACATTAACATCACTGCAGGCTGGACTTGACAAATTTCCTACTCCTTTGACATTATCATTGCAACCATATGGCATTGCAGTACCTAGTTCCCTTATCCAGAAATTTTCTCTATCTTTTCGGAAAGGAGTACTAAGTACACTAATGAGACAACTATCCACCGAGTTCAAATGTCGTAGATATAAGCAATTATAGGTTACCGTACGGCCTTCAATAATAAGAAAACCCATACCGTATAGTCGTGGATATTTTGTCACTTATCTTCACTTATCTTTTGGTGTTTTGTGTGAAGTCTGTTTAGTCAAATTCAGATTGATGTAGACATTATAACTGTCATGAAACAACAGTTACATTTAAGTTATCCTTCTTTGAATGAGGTCAACACTTTGACAAGTATTTTGGCTCGGTAATTTTGGCTCGGAAAATCAGATTGAAGGACATCTACTTATTGCGCTCCCATTTTTTATTCATTGTATTTTGTTATTTTCTCTGGCATGGGCAGAACAAATTTGAAGAAATTAGCAAGCACCGTTTTCCATTGCCCTTGTATATTTGTGTATAATGATTCAAGTTATAATTCCATACAGCCTTCAACAATAAGAAAAAATACCATATACTAAAAGTACAAGCTATAAAAGTCATAAGCATGACAACATCTTAAAGAGTTTATAAGACAAACTAGTTTTATCTAGTTTGGTTTATAAGTAAACACTAAACGAAAACATGATATGAAGACGAAACAATCAACACGAACTACTGACCTTTTGTGAATGCTGAACTCTCCCCCTAACCTTGAACAGTGGTCTTATAACACACCAGAAGTACAAACTGTAAACAAAACAGTTGGTCAAAGATTGATTAGTCATATCGATACTAAGCACAAAAACAACTACCAAAAGGACAAAAACACAAGGTAGGGATCTAAGAGTCCTAGCATTTAGGGAAACCGAGTTCAAAGCTAATTCCAACTCAAAAATAAAACATTTCCGCAGACTACAATTTCAATTTGTACACATCCAATTGATTAAGTATTGTTAAGGATTCACATTTTGAGAAACGCATGGCCTTGTACACTGTTAAAATATACTTATCAACAGGAAGCAGGATCAAAATACCTGTATCAATGAAAGTTGAGTTATTTGTCAATGCCACGGTAATCAAACAATACAAGCCAAGAAACGTCATTTAAATGCTAACGTGCTGTCTCAAATGGTAGACAAATGTTCGGATGTATTATAAAAGATGTGTGTTTCAACAGAAAACTTTGATAGATCCTCTATCAACACACTATTTCCATAACTACAATGCTTATTATGATATGACTGAAAACAACGTTCCTTGATTCTGAAACGCATACGATAACGTGCATGGGTTTTAGCACCAATCGTTCCATTTTAGTTTCGATCAGATGTATAATAAAAAAAAAAGATTCATCGAATGATCTTAACATCGGTTAAGAACAACGGCACTTTAAAACCGGCATAATAGACAAAATAATGATTAAACGTAAAATAAAATTACATAATCTTTATCTAGAGATCCAGCAGTTATTGAACCACAATAAAATCAAATATTACTGTTCTGTTCTTTAAACTATTCCCGTTACTACTATCAAAGAACTTATCAATAACTTGTGTAACAAACTATATGACAATAATAACATTATTTTTTGTTTGAGGGTTAAAAATTTTTATATCTTAAATAAAACAATTGTTTTTGATGGTCCTTTCAATTCGATCAATAGTTATGACATTTCTACTCTCTTCCACACAATTCAAATAAAAGTTTTCAAATTTACACAAATCGAACTAAAGATTTCTCATTTACACAAATCGAACAAAACTTTTCTAACTTTAACTAAATGGGCATATGAAAAATCGTATTGTACATTTATTTGCTGCAACTTATATAACAGCTTCTTCTGTAAGGAAAAAGGTAAATATTCAAGATATAATTATTGGAAGTGTGATCAGATGATTTAAACTGTAAATTCTCATCTCAACTTTATATATGTACGTTTCGGTAATAAAATGTAAAGACAGGTTGTATGTATTCTTATGGACACTCATTGTGCCCCTTAACTAGGAGACTTGTTCCTGTATTGTTATGAATCACCTTTAGCTGACATCTCATTATTAAAGATCCGTTTGATATCCATTTTATTTACCTTTGATTTTTCTACTTTTTCTACTACTATTCCCTATTCTCATTTGAAATATCGACTTCATCGTCTCATTTAACTAAGCCTTTTTAACAAAAAAATGGAAAAAGTAGATACTAATTGTTTGCTTTAGGTCATGAAAAATCTGACTTTGGGAAAAACACTCTGATTCCCACAACAAATACACAAAGATGATATCACCGAAATGCTGGACATTATGTCATCAACATTTTTATTGAAATTTTATATTTTAGCAGACAGTCGGTATTCCAATAGGAACTTATTGTGCACCACTACTGTCCGGTCTGTTTTTGTATTTATATAAAGGGGAATTCATACAGAATCTTCGTAAAGACAAACAGAAAAACAACTTGCAAAGTTCTTTAATTTCATTTTCAGATATATTGACGATTGTCTGTCAGTCAATAACCCACATTTTAATGAGTGCTTGCATCTGATATATCCCATTGAACTTAAAATTAAGGATAGTATCGAAAACAGAAGGTCTGCTTCATATATTGATCTATATATATAGAGATTCTAGGTACTGATGTTGTTTATCATCTTAAGTACGTGTTATAGTGTTCTTTTATTTGTCTTTGTAAATTATTAACCTTTACTGTTTAGTCCATTTTTTGTAATATCCTTTTGGCGTGGCTCGGTACTTATACATCCCGCCATTGTGTTATTGTGCTATTGTCATTTTTTGTATTCTTGTCTTTCATTCATGATGATGTGCTTTGTCTATATGTCATTTTGTTTTTCTTTGTTGACATATTTGTTTGTTTTATAGTTATTAAGAATATAACACAATGTTGACTGCTGTACCCCCATTTTTGACATTTTTACCCATGCTGTCTGTTTGTTTTGTTCGCACATTTTTGTCAATATATTGGAATTTTATGCGACTGTCATACAAGTGAGAAGTTTAGCTAGCTATTAAACCAGGTTTAATCCACCATTTTCTACATAAGGAAATGCCTGTATCAAGTCAGGAATATGACAAGTGTTTTCCATTCGTTTGATGTGTTTGAGCTTTTGATTTTGCCATTTGATAAAGGACTCTCCGTTTTGAACTTTCCTTAGGGTTCGGTATTTTTGCTATTTTACTTTATACACTATTTCAAATTTGTCTCTTCTCTGTTATCTCAGTTTTATTAAATAATAGGTAAACATATGTATAAAGTCACTTTAGATATTTATATTTCATATTTTTCAAACTTAATTCTAAAGAAACCTCATTTTATGATTTTTTTTCATTGTAAAATTTGCGGAAATATCATACCTGGAAATGTTTGGGATTTGCAATTTAAGCTATTTATCACTGCTCAATATTTCAGTGCTCTGCCATATATAAAAAGAGTCATAGTTTTAACTATTTTTGGTCAAAATCATTAAATTAACACATCTATTTTTTTCGGAATAATGCACAGATTTAGAAAAGCTGATATGTATTTGTGTATTGCATACAAGTGTCAGTTTAAGGGTGCTTTAAACAGATTCATATAGTATAAGGGTTGTTCTTAGAATAGAAATAGCCATTAAGGGACTTCCCTATTTATTTACATAGTTGGTAAAAAGAGTATCATGTTTTTTTTTATATTTAATAGTAAGAATTTGTAAGTTAGCTTTCTAATAAAACATGTTGAATGAATCAAAGTGATAATTCAAAAATTAGATTAGATGGAATTGATTCAATGGGAGACAAATATGCAAACATCCTGGTTTTTCTTATGGGAGGAAAATTAAAAACTAATTTGTATTTGCTCATGTTTCTGTAGCTCTTCTTTCGAAGCCGATGGATATACTCTGAAGTGAAACTCTTTCAAATGACCGGGTAACAAATCATACACTATTGATAATCCCATCGGTTTCTGATTTATATCTACATGGGTATACACATAACCTGGTTCTATGTTTTATATGTCGAGAGACGGCCAACTGTTATCATGTTTTGGGGTAGAACATTTTAATTATGTTAAAATTACAATTTATTTTTATTTGATAATAAACATGTGACCTACCGAATTACATTTGTCACCGGGTTTGTACTTACACGAGCAACAAGATGGTTACCACATGTGGAGCAGGATCTGCTTACCCTTTCGGATCAACTGAGATAACCCCCGGTTTTTTGTAGGGTTCGTGTTGCCGAGTCTTTAGTTTAATTTGATGTGTTTTGTATACTGTTGTATTTCTATTGATCTTTGTCTTTTTTAACCATGCCGTTATCAGTTGATTTTCGACATTTGAGTTTGAATGTCCCTTTTGGTATCTTTCGCCTCTCTTGAGAAAATTCTGATTATGATATCTGGTTTTATACAATTATTTTCTTGAATAATGTCAGCCCTAAGGGGTGACTTATGCATGGTTCTTCAAAATTTGAAGTGATACTTAGCTTAGCTTAAACTGTTTTTAAATGTTATAAAGCCGGATGAAAGCAACCCATATCGGCTAACCAGGGCTTGTAAGCCTATATCAAATTCTTTTTTGTGCATATGGAGGTGCTTACTGTCATTACTAACATTATCATATCAGTCAAACTTCGAATATAAAGTCATTGGCCTATCAGTATTAAACAGAAGATAAAAATTATAGGAAATTTGATATCTATATTTTGATACAGTTCAGACATTTGGTCAAGTATGGTTAAGACATTGAAAACATGTGAAGTACAGATCGAAAATGGGTTATCTGCCCATTTCAGTCTTAAACTGGTTTGTTGAGTGTTGAATACATAATTTTTTAACTGTTTCAGGAGAAAGCCTATTTACATTTCAATGAACTTTATAATGGTGTGATAACACAATATCATAATTTTATAACTTGTAAAATCAACCATATATGTTTGACCTTTAACTTGCAAACAATAAACGGACACATTTTTACGTAAGTTATTTCGTAAGTGAAAAGTTCTGTATCCCAGGACTGCATTTTTGTCTTTTGTTCTTGTTGGTTTTTTTTTATGACGTAGTACATAAACAAAATTATTAACAAAAAATAGTATCTGTAGATGTTACTGACTTGCTAGTAAAGCGTCGGATATAAAACCATTGGCTTATTAGCATTAAATCGAAGATAAAAAAAAACTACAGGAAATTTGATAACTATATTTTTATCCAACAAATTTAATTCAACGTATTTTATCTATTGATAATTAAAAATACGCGTTTCAAATATTTGTCATCCTTCTTATCACAATCTTGATAAACACTTATATTCTTATTTCAATCGTTTGAACAGATGTTTCACAATTTAACCATCATAAACTTCGCTTGACATCATTCATGGTTCGGAAATACAAATAATACATAACACATCGTAAGTATTAAAAGCCAAAAAAATGCAAAAATGTTTGATCGGTATTATTGTTTGACTTATGTTTAACTTAAGAGAACAATCATAAGGTACAAGTCATTGTGGTTACAACATGTGAAACATATCCATGGTTCTACATATATATATATTGGGGGGGAAATTCATAAATTTGGCTAGATTTCTGCCAGACAAAACGCTTTCTTAAAATGATCAAAACATTACATTTTTCATCTAAAAGTTATGATCGTCAGCTACATTACTAGTGAAACTAAATTTTTATATTAAGATACTGACTTCATACACGCTTGAGAATTTACGAACTCATCAAAGATACCAGGCGTATAAACGAGACGAGACTCATGAGTTGCGCTCAAATCAAATACGAAGTTGAAGAGTATGAGTTTATCTCACTTTAAAGCGCGTGTTCGTAACCTGTAACACCAATGTTGTAGAGATTAGATTAAAAATCGAAAAGTTGTACCAAATGAGGTTATGGTAATATATGCATGGGATTAAAAAACCTCAGTGCTTTAGATATTTAATATTTCAAAGAGAGAAAATTTACAGAAAATAAATATATTAATGAATGTTAATGGTATCACAAAAGTGCTGACTACTGGACAGGTGATACTATCGCTGACGAAACTTCCACCAACAGTATATTGACCCAGAGGTTGTAGAACTCATAAAAATACCAGACTAATAAACACGCGTTTCGTTTGGCGCTCAAATCAAAATAGAAAATTAACATATCTAGGAATGGTCATGTCACGACAAAAGAGCTTACTGCTAGGCTGGTGATACCCTCGGGACAAAACGTCCTCAAGCAGAGGCATCGATCCAGTAGTTATATAAACTCATCACAGATACAAGGTTTATGAACGCCTGTTACGTCTACACGAGAAAATCAG
Organism: Mytilus coruscus; assembly: GCA_017311375.1. Classification (NCBI taxonomy): domain Eukaryota; kingdom Metazoa; phylum Mollusca; class Bivalvia; order Mytilida; family Mytilidae; genus Mytilus; species Mytilus coruscus. Next base: position 47,386,206 of record CM029604.1, on the reverse strand, counting down.
TGGCACGCGAATCAAAACAGTTATAAGAATATGTCATATACGAAATTGGGCATTATGAGTTTAAATAATCATCTCACTTTAAAACGTGTTTTTGTAGCCTGTTACAGCGATGTGTTATAAAGATAATATAAAAATAAGACGATGTGTTCAGTTCTGTTTATACACTTCTGTTTGTATGTTTGACAATTCACTTTTAGTATTCCATTGATCAGGCTATAAACGGATTGAATATTAGAAAACCCGCTAAATGTAAAATTGTCTATCCAAGTTCAGTATCTTTTCAGTAGCTATCTTCGTTGATATCTAACAGGTTTTTTTAAATTTTAGAATAAGATGCTGTTAGCAGTTTTTACATTTGGTTGTCTTTCACAATATCGTAAACTATAGATATTTTAGAGTTTCAAAATTTGGAAACGGTTTTCTTATGGCTGCTTTTGCAAAACGTGTTTTCCTCCCACATTAAACAAGACATGTTTATAAGTTATTTCTAGACTCAGCATGAATTTCAGTTTGGTTTCATATTTTAACAGGTTGTTTACTTTCAAACTATTATTTTCAATGTTAGAAGTAGATGATTTGTATATAGCATGCGTATATGTTTGAACTTTGGTTTGCTCTCTATGAAGGACAAATGTTTACGTAAATTGGTTTCATTGCAAAAGCTTTTGTTATGTGTTTTTGTAAGGCGAAGATCATTACCGAAATCTTTCTGTTCTTTGAATATGATTTTGATTCACATTTTGTGCCCACAATAAGCCGCGATTATCATTTTCTATTACGTAAGTGTTATTCGATACAAATGTCCAAAGGCATCTGCTACTAATCCTGCCTTTTCACAAAAAGTAAAAAAAAATGAAAAGACATTTCTCTAAAAACTAACAGTAAACAAATGTCTTTCATATACTGATTAAGCAGTTCGTGATGCTTTTACTTTGTAATAAGGTAAGCCACTTGGTCGTTCTTCGGCATTTACAGAAAATTTAATTTGAATTTGATAGAGGAAAATAGATGGTTTCGTACGTTTGTTTATGTATGTCTAACTTTTACAATTTTTGCTATTTTTTCACTGCGTCAAATTTTAGAAACAAAATATTCAGCTTAAATTGTATAACATTTTGGACATATAGATATATGCACAAAATTATTATCAGTTCAACGGTGTCTCATTCTTTGTTTTACGTAATATTTTAACGGCTTTAAAGCAAAGGCAACAGTAGTTCACCGATGTTCAAATCTCATAAATCAAGTCAGGTCACGCACAAAAACTGAGGGAATCACAAAAGGATCGAGACAAGGTGCATCGACAGTCTTAGCATGTCCTGCTATGCATGCATCATGTGCTGCCTATTGAGTGCGACTTTCGATCGTAATTCCTAACATAATCATACCTAGACTCTAAATACTTTTACAGATTGGCTTCAGATATTGGCATTTCTTCAGTGATAAAACCTACTTTTAAATTATGTAAGAAGAAAGTCTTTAAGCATTCCAATAAACTTTCAAATAGCGTGATGACATTCGTATGTTCTTAAACTTGTTAATATCATTTGTATATGTTTGGCCTTAAACTTTCTTACTTTAAACGAACCAATTTTAACGTAAATTGTTTCGTAAGCGAAACGCTCAATCACATGACTGTCTTATTATTTTCTTAATTGTTTGAATGACGTATAAAGGTAGCTGGGGTGTCTAAATGTTCAATGGTAGATTTTTCTTAAACTTCTGTGAAAGATTTCGATGCTGGGTCAATGCTATTTCAATTTCAATATAAACACTGGTGTCACGGACCTTGTCTTTTCGTTAAAATACATTGAAATAACCAAAATCACAATTATTTCATATAGCTTCTTTAGGGGAAACTTATTTTTCTTTATTGAGGAATCATTAATTGATTGAACTGGGTAAAATTCAATGAGAGAGTTGCTCTTGATAAATACATTCGAAATATCAAATAAAAATAGGGGTAAACATTGCAACATTCCCATAAGGAATGCTCAGAAAAATTCACCCGTTCTACCTGAAAATCAAGATTTTTTTTTTAAATCATAAATTTTAAATGCTGTGGCTGACGTGTCAGTCAAACGTCGGATATAAAATCATTGGATTATTAGCATTTGATAGAAGATAATAAAAAAAAATATCATGGCTTATAATTACATGAAAATGAATTACATTTTATTAAAAAAAAAAACGTTAAAAAGAATAAAATCAAACTCACATAATAAAGTAAACTATGTAATTCAACATATTTTACTTATTAATGATTAAAAATATATGTCAAGAATATTTTTCATCCTTGGAACTATTTTCTTGATATATATACACTTATATTCTTATTGTAATGATTTTTGACAGGTGTTTTGCAAGCTAGCCATCATAAATTGTGCTTGATTTCATTATAGGTCTTGAAGCAAAATAATTCATAACACATCTGCACTATTAGTATCCAATGGTTGTTCACAGAACAGACAAAAAGCATGAGGATAATGTTTTCTTGAACGCTGAAATATAATTTACAATTGAAACAAATTTTATATCAAATCATCAACTAAACAATCTCTACAATATGTAAATAAGATTGTAACATATGACAATACCATTGTAACTATCACAGCACTTTATATCAACGACACTACAAGTTAGGATTTAATAAAAATGTAGAATAAACGTGACTGAGACATAAACATAACAACACAAAAACGTGAAACACATCCAGAAGTCAACAAACTGTCTTCAACTACAGACACTTTCTGTAAAATAACTTAACACACAATCCATTCAACGATCTATAAGTGCTTTAATAAAGATGTATTTGCTTTACTTTGGCGAACATACATTTTGCTTGGGTAGATGAGTTTTAAACGGCTTGTTATAAAGTATGATATAAGTACGTTGACTTTGTAAGACTTGGCAATATGTTTACTATTCATCGCCACTTTAACTTAAATTAAAAATAAAAGGACCTCATATCATTCACATCGTTAATGTAAATGCGTTATACTTTATGTATTAGAATTAATTAAAACTAATATCATAAAACGAACATTTCTAAATACCAGTTATAAATATTGATTTTGTCTCTTTATGTGGTTCAGTCGAAAGTTTTCTATGTTGTGTTTACACAAAACTAAAGTGTACTTAAATCGTATCCTATCACAGTCTGTAGTTCTTCTCATTGGTATGGCTTGACAACTGCGTTGACATAAAAAATATCATTGATGTGATCGTTTCATGTAAGTATTCCGTTTATAAAGTTTTTAATCATTCTCTCTTTCCGTAAAATGTTTTGAATATTTTGGTTTGCAATGCTCTTGGATTTCTTAATTGATTTAGTTTTTTCAACACTTTGATTTGATCGCCATTGTGTTGTCTTATTTAGGCTAAATGCGAGTTAGGCAGATTCAATTATACCAGACGATAAAAAAAATCGTTCTGATTAAGCTTTACCCTAAAATGCACACTTTTCCTGAGCACCGTGTCAGTGTACCCTTTTTATAATCTGTATATTTTGAAAATAGATTGTGTAGTATTTATCAAATATTTTATATACAAATGTGTTTTGTAAACAATCTTTCCCAGACTGTACTGTTATAAGAAAATTCACACTTACAATTCAATTTTTTCAATATCAAATTAAAAATATTGATTTTGTCTCTGCATGTGGTTCATTCGTTAGTTTTCTATGTTGTGTTTACACAAAACTAAAGTGTTCTTAAATAGTATTCTATCACAGTCTGTAGTTCTTCTTATCGGTATGGCTTGACTTCTGCGTTGACATAAAATATCATTGATGCGATCGTTTCATGTAAGTATTCCGTTTATAATGTTTTAATCATTCGAAACTGATATATTTTTCTTTCTCTTTTCGTAAAATGCTTTGAATATTTTGGTTTGCAATGCTCTTGGATTTCTTAATTGGTTTAGTTTTTTCAACTCTTTTGATTTGATCGCCATTGTGTAGTCTTATTTAGGCTAAATGCGAGTCGGGCATATTCAATTATACCAGACCATAAAAAGTCCTTCTGATTAAGCTTTACCCTAAAATGCACACTTTTCCTGAGCACTGTGTCAGTGTACCGTTTTTAAAATCTGTATATCTTGAAAATAGATTGTGTAGTATTTATCAAATATTTTATATAAAAATGTGTTTTGTAAACAATCTTTCCCAGACTGTACTGTTATAAGAAAAATCACACTTACAATTCAATTTTTTCAATATCAAATTAAAAATATTGTGTGTCTTACTCATTAAATTATTTATTGTGTCGTAACCACATAATCGGCATTTTATCCTCGATTGCGACATTTTCAAATGCGACTTATCATGGTACATTGACTTGCAATGAGTAATCTCGTTGCACTTTTTAGAGCATGAACTTCGTCATGAGAGCTTGTGTGCACCCCCGTTGTTAAGTGTTTTCGTATTGCTTAGGTTTTATATTTGTCTGTAAGGTTTTATCATTGTTGTTAGTCTTTTCGTTGTTATCACTTTTGTCATAGTGTTGTCTGTTTTTATTTGATTTATGCATTGTTATTGTTCCTATGGTATACTTATAAAGTATTATGTTCATAATTTGTATATATTCACATCTTTACAACCTCGATTTTGAAAGCTCGATACCTCAAACTATCATTATAATTTAGATAAAACAAAAAACATTTTGTAAACTTTAAATGGCAGAGTATAGAAAAATAACTTTCGTCTTGACTTATGATCTTCAGCTACATTAAAAGTGAAACTAAGTTTTTATATTATGAAATTGACTTCTTCATCCACGCTGGAGAATGTAAAACTTATCAAAGACACTAGACGTATAGACGCGCGTTATGTCTATGCGAGACTCGTCAGTGGCGCTTGAATAGAAACATTTGTAAGTGTAAATCAAATACGAAACTGAGTAGCATTAAAAACCGAAAAGTTGTGCCAAATGAGGCTCAGCAATGTAATCCCGGGGCAAAAACCTTAGTGTTTTATATATTATAAACTTTAGAGAGAATGGATTTACAGAAAATAAACATATCAATTAATACTTATGTCATCACAAAAGTGCTGACTACAGGTGATTCTATCGGGGACGTAGGATCGACCCAGTGGTTGTATAACTCATCACAAATACCAGACTTAGAAACGCGCGTTTCATACAAACAAGATTCATCAGTGGCGAAAAACGATAAAAGAGCAAACCAAATACAAAGTTGAAGAGCATACAAAACCGAACTTTGTGCCAAATCAGACTAAGGCATTATATGCCCGGGGATAGCAAATCCGTAGTGTTTTGAATAATTCAACATTTTATAGACAGTACATTTACAGAAAATATACATATCGATAAATTTTCGTGACATCACACAAGTGATTTCTACTGGGCTGGTGATACCCTCGGTACGTCCACCAGCAGAGACATTGATCCAGTTGTTATAAAAACTCATCAAAGATACCAGGCTTATAAACGCCTTTACGTCTACATGAGACAAATCAGTGGCGTGTTAATCAATTAAACAGTTATAAGAACAAATCATATACGAAGCATATATAACAGTATGAGTCTAACTCACTTAAGATATAACAATAAGAAGATGCGGTATGATTGCCAATGAGACAACTTTCAACCAGAGACCAAAAGACATAGAAGTTAACAAATATAGGTCACCGTACGGCTTTCAACAATGACCGAAATCCTTAAAGCAGGTTTCTGTAACCTATAACACCGATGTTATAGAGGTTTTTTGAAAATAAGACGATGTGTTCAGTTCTGACTATATACTTATTGTTTGTATGTTTAATCATTCACCAATATTATTCCACTGATCTGGCTATAACACGGATTCAGTAATAGAAAAATGGCTTCATGTAAATGTATCTGTCCAAGTTTGGTATCTTGTTAGCCGCTGTCTTTGTTCATATCACTAGGTTTTAATTTAAGTTTTAGAGTATGCATTGGTAGTATTTCACAATAAAGTAAACTATCGATAATTTTACAGTCTTGAATTAAGATCAGATTTTATTACGGCTTCTGCTGCAAAAAGGTGTTATGCTCACTTTGTAACCTATACAAAGATAAGACTATTTAGTTATCTCAAGGCTAAGCATGAATTACAGTTTGGGTTCATATTTTGACAGTTGTTTACTACTAGTATTCAAAATATCATATTAAATAATAGAAGTAGAAAAGCACTTCAGAAGTCCAATATCTTGAAAAGGGCGTGATAATTTGCGAATATCATACGTATATATTTGAACTTTGGTTTGCTCTTTATGAATGACAAATGCTTACGTAAATTTGTATCATTGCGAAAAGCTTTTGTTTTATTTGATTGTAAGGCGAAGATCATTTCTTAAGTCTTTCGGTTCTTTGCATATGATTTTGATTCACATTTTTGTCCACAATGAGCCGTCATTATCTTTTTCAATTACGTAAGTGTTATTCGATACGAATGTCCTCAGGCATCTGCTGCTAATCTTGCCTTTTCATAAAAAAAGTCAACAAAATAAAATACTATTCTCTAAAATCTAACAAAAAACAAGACAGTGTACGTGCGTCCTGCTATGAATGTACCAAGTGCTGCCTATTGAATATGACTTTCGATCGTCATTCCTAACATTTTCATATCTAGACTCGGAATCATTTCATAGTTTGGTTTTATATATTGACCTTTGTTCAGTGCTAATACCTTTAAACATTTCAATGAACTTTCAAATAATATAATAACAATTATATGTTCTAAAACTTGTAAATATCATTTGTATATGTTTAGCCATCCTTGTAATCATTATCTTGATACATATGCTTATATTCTTATTCCAATGGTTGCCGACATGTGTTTATTTAGCTAACTATCATGAATTTATCATTGATGCGATAATTTCCTGTAATTTTCCCGTTCATAATTGTTTTTAAATAATTCAAACCTAATATTTTTTTTTCTACCTTCGTAAGCATAAACTTTGGAAAGTTCGTTTGCAATGCTATTCAATTTCCTAATTCATTTAGTTCTTTCAATATTTTTATTTGATCGTCATTGTTTAGTAGTATGTAGGGTAAAAGCGAGTCTGGCATATTCAATTATAAAAGACCATCGAAATGGCCAAGCTGTTTAAGCTTTACCCTTAAATGACTTAAAAGATAATTTCCTAAGCACTGTGCCACTGTTACCTCTTAAATATCTGTATATTTGAAAATTGATTGCAATCATGTGTAGTATTTTTCAGACATTTTTTTTTTTTTTATTCTAATGTGTTTTGTAAACATACTTTCGCAGACTATACTGGTATCAGAAAGGGTGCGATATTTGATATTTATCATTATTTAATGATCAGTTATTTCAGAAAATTCACACTTACATTAATTTTTTCAATGTCAAGTTGAAAATATTGTGTGTTTTACTATTTCCATTTTTTTTTTTAAACATTTCTGTCGTTATGATACATCAAAGATTTTGTTTCAGGGATATAACAGCTTCAGCAGATCGACGCGTTCGTTTTACCTATTTTGAAATACACGTTAAAGCTGATATATGCAAATGAACTTTTAGACGAAAGGGTTAAAAACTCCATATAACATTGAACACCCGATTTATCTATTTGAATTGAGATTAATTTGTATAAGTATTTCTTAGACGATATGTATTTAAAGGACAAGGCATAAACAATTCGAAAGCTTCGTTTATCTTACATTCAGAACTGATATAAAACTCGACAAAGATACCTGGCTCATCATTTGGTTCGCCAGTTGCGCTCGAATCAAAACTGTGGAATTGCCATCACTAAAATGAAGTATTAGAAATAAGGCGTTAAATTTAATATATGTAATTTTCCATGATTTGAAGAAAGTTTTTTCTATGACAGAAATCAAGTCAAATTTATGAATACACAAAAAAATAAGAGAATATTTTATCGGTATGTTTGTTAATACTTTTTTATCTAATAGATGTAAATCCATGGAAATGTTCCACATGTAACCAAAATGTTGGAGCATGAACTTCTTACACGTCATGAGAACTTGTGTTCACCCCCTTGCTTTAGTGGTGTTCATATTGATCAATTTGTAGATTTCTTTCTAAGGTTTTCTTATTGTTGTTAGTATTTTCGTCGTTATTTATATTTCGCAATGGTGTTGTCTGTTTTTATTCGACTTGTGCCTTGTGATTGTTCCCTTTGTATGTATACTTATAAAGGGCTTTAATCATAATTTGTATCTTTTCACATCTTTACAACCTGGATTTTGAAAGCTCGATGCCTTAATCTTTCATTTTAATTTTGAAAAAGCATTCTGTAAAATTTAATTTACATTATAAGTAAAACGTTTTTACATTAAGATATTGACGTTATGCACGCTTGAGAATGTACAAACTTATCAAAGATACGAGGCGTGTTTCGTCTACAGTACTCAAACTGGCTCAATGTACACTATGATATCATTTTGTCTGTATACATCCTTATATCATAGATATGGAGATGAAGAAAATAAATGAGAAAACTATTCATACAAAAAAAAAAGAAAATAACAAAAATACCGAACTCCAAGGAAAATTCAAAACGGAAAGTCCCTTATCAAATGGCAAAATTAAAAGCTCAAACACATCAAACGAATGGAAAACAACTGTCATATTCCTGACTTGGCACAGGCACTCCCTTATGTAGAAAACGGTGGATTAAACCTGGTTTTATAGCTAGCTGAACATCTCACTTGCATGACAGTCGCATAAAATTCCATTATATTGACAACAACGTGTGAACAATGTTACGACCAGAAAAATCGACTTTTAATTATAGCCAAAAAAGACACAAATCAATAATAAAATTTTACACGATTTATTATACACTAGTTTACAAGAAGTATTACACAAATAGAAATGTCAACTTAACTGTCAAAATATGAGTCCAATCTTTTATCTTTTCTTTATCCGGAAATCTTCATGGGAATCCACAGAATATTACGTCCAATAGGTCACAATTTAGTATGATGTTGTTAGTAAATAAAAGTGTCAATCCAACTGCTGAGAATGTTGATGTCTATCGATGTCTAGGTCTATGTCTATGCCTATATCTAACTTTAGGGTCTGCATTTAAATACTTGTAACGTAAGGTTCTAGATAATTGTAGATGTTTAAATTACGCATCTTTTGTTATGATCATTCTGGAAACGTTATGTGAGTGAAATAGAAAGTTCTAATCATTCCATGAGTATTAATGATTTCTAAACTGCATAGGTGTAACACAATGTGTATTATTTTGTACACAATGTAAAAATATATAATAGGCCACACAAAACAAATTAGGCCAACTAAATAAATATGATAGTTACAATATCATAACAACAAAACAAACAGACGTAATAGGTAAAAATGTCAAAAATAGGGGTACAACTTTCATCTTTGTGTTATAATCTTAATCACTATAAAAACAAACAAATATGTCAACAAAGAAAAACAAAATGGCATATAGACAAAGCACATCAGCAAAAATGAAAGACAAGAATACAAAAAATGACAGTAGCACAATAACACAAAGTACCGAGCAACGCCAAGAGGATATTACCAAAGATGGACTAAACATTAAAGTAAATAATTTACAAAGACAAATAAAAGAAAACTATAACACGTAATTAAGATGATATAAAACGTTAGTACCTAGAATCTATACTTCAAGACCATCGTGTATTATTTAAGTTGATACGGAATATTTATCAACAAGGTATGAACTTTTTTGAGAAAAAGGACGAGACGTTCTTTGACATAACCCTTGTTCATCAACTTTCTGCTCAGACACTGGTGACGTGTTATAAAGTCTGAGTAACAGCTGCAAGCTCTTGAATACCGAATGAGTTGGGAAATGTATATCCCATATGCAGGTGAAGTTGGTATATTGCTACTAAGGTGGGGGAAATTGATCATTTCAAAATTAAAATCGTCTTGTTTGTCATAGATTCTGGTACTGAGATGACCGCTTATGTCAAATTCGAGGTATAAGTCTAAAATGAGGCGGAGGAAGCCATGTCTGTTGTTTCTTTAATTTCTAGTTCTGGAGGATATATTAATGGAACCCAATCAGAAAAGTTTGGATTGTTAATGGAAGGAACATCATCAATATATCTGAATGTGAAATTAAATGATCTGGCTTCTTTGATCTTTTTGTTTTTGGCAAGAGTCTGAAAGAACTCCGACTCATATGAAAATAAGAAGAGGTCGGCAGGGAGAGGCACACAGTTCCCATAGGAATGCCGATAATTTGTTGAAAAGTCTACCTCCAAATTCAACAACTATGTTGTCAATAAGAAACTCCAGCATACTGATCACTTGTTATTCTGTGTAGCATGTTTTACCTTTTTGTTAACTATTAACAAAATATGACGTATTGTATCCCAAAGTTATAAATTTATAGCGTATGCTACCATTTTTATATTGAAAAGCATTGTGGATTATTTCTTTAAGACGATTTTTCAATTTCACATGGGGAATGGTGGTATTCAGGGTTGAAAAATCAAAAAGTTTGGAAAGAACTAATTTCAGAGAAAGATCGAAATTTAAAATCATCCAAAAGTTCTTTAAAGTTTTTTAGAATCCACAAACCACAGAACAAGTCGTACGGACTTCAACATTGACAAAAACCAACAGTAGGACAAATTTTTTAAAAAATTCGAAAGAGAAAGCGAACGGTCTGATTTATACTACAATGCAGAACAAACACACAAATTGCAGAAAACAAGCAACGAAAACCACTGAATTACAGGTTCAAGGGTTAGTAAATGCAAATAAAGAATGTGGCTGTGGTTAACATGTGTATAAAACAGCATAAGAACAAAATAATGTAAAAATCAGTTGAAAAGGAATTAATTCATCGGATCGGTCATAAAACACAAAAAAATAACAAAAGACATTATCTCATTTTTATATGTAGATTTTTTTTCAGCTCAAAATTTTGTTAAGATTTTCCTATGGCTTCTGCTGCAAAATTTGTGTTTTCCTGCCACCCAAGACATGTTTATAAGTTATCTCTAAACGCAGTATGAATTCAAGGTTTGCTTTATATTTTGATAGTTGTTTACTATTCAAAATATTATTCTAAATGTTAGAAGCATAAAAATCTTAATAATTTCGATTATGAAAAAGGGTGATATAACTTATATCATTCGTACATATTTGAACTTTGGTTTGAACTATATGAAGGACAAATGTTCACGTAAATTGGTTTCATTATTTAAAGCTTTTGTTTTGTTTTGTATAGCGAAAATCATTACCGAAATTGTTTTTATTGTTTTAGAGTGCCATATGTGGAGCAGGATTTGCTTACCCTTCCGGAGCACCTGAGATCATCACCAGTTTTTTTGAAGGGGTTCGGGTTGGCCAGTCTTTGCTTTTCTTTGTTGTTTTGTGTGCTGTTGTTTGTCTGTTTGTCTTTTTTCTGTTTTGGCCATGACGTTGTTAGTTTGTTTTCGACTTGTGAGTTTGAATGTCCCTTTGGTATCCTTCGCCTCTCTCTTGATGTACATTGTTAATCCACAATAATCCATTCTATTTTCCAGTTATCTAGGTACTATTCGTGTAAGTACGAATGTCCTAAGGCATCTGCTGCTAATTCTGCTTTCTCCAAGAGTTTGCTAAACCAGGAGTTGCAAGTGATGAAGTTGAAATCATCCCTTCGTAATTTTTACGGACGCCATCACAAGTTGTTGACCGTTATGGAATATCCGTTTCACAGATGATAGCAGATATGTTCCTAATGTCGTAGCTACGTACATACCCGTGCCCCTTTTCCCGAATGTGACCTACCGAATTTGACTTATTGCCGGGTTTGTACTAACATGAGCAACACGGAGGATGCCACATGTGGAGCAGGATCTGCTTACCCTTCCGGAGCACCCCTACTTTTTGGTGGGGTTCGATTTGCTCACTCTTCAGTTTTCTATGTTGTGTTTTGTGTACTATTGTTTGTTTGCTGGTTTTTTTATAGCCATGACGTTGTCATTTTATTTTCGACTTATGAGTTTGAATGTCCCCTTGTGTCTTTCGCCTCTCTTTCTCACCAAATGTGTAAAAAGAAAAAAATACATTTTTGTAAAATCTAACAGTGAACAAACGTCTGGAAATGTGGCATGATAGCCAAAGAGAAAATTACATCAGTGAACAAAAATAATGGGTTAAACAGAAATAAAGCTACGCGAATCCACATTCAGACAAAATTCAACATCGCAAATAGGACACAGTCGATAAAATTAAAGACTATAATGGTATCAAAAAATCAGAGACTGTAAAAACTTGTCGCTAGTTAGTTGAGACACAAAAATATTGTATCCGTCAACCAATTCGTGAAGGTGGCCGTAAAACTGATGAAGTGTCGATTTCAGTTATTCTTTCTAATAACAATGTTATAGCAGGTTTTGTGTAAGGATCACACACCTGCAAATGAAGTCGATAGTTATGACAATTGGAACACATGTTGTCTTGTCATCTATGACAGATATTTGATAACGATTAACCAACGCGTGATGGCGTCCGTACGGTTTTCGAAGCCAAATGGAATCCTTGGTTCAATAGCTTCCTTGTACATTTGACTTTTCTAAACTTTACACAAGTATTCCCCATTCTAAACTAAAAGACAAATTGAAAGAGTTGTTTTTGCTTTGTTTCATAAAAAAGAATGCCCAACGTAGATACAAATATCTTGTCTTAGGGAGGGATACATAGTACTTTGTAAAGATCACTCTGATTCAAACAAAAAATTCTTGGAAACTGACATTATCAAGATGCTTGATTTCTTGATTTACAACATATTTGTTACGTTTGGAGGACGTGTTTTTCAACAAACAGTCGGATTTCTCATGGGAACCAACTGTGCTCCTCTTCTTGCCGACTTGTTCCTTTATTCATATGAGGCTGACTTCATACATGAATATCTTAGAGAGAAAGAAAAGAAGTTAGCAGTATCCTTTAACTTCACTTTCCGCTATATAGATGAAGTTTTCTAACTAAATAACTCAAAATTTGGTCACTATGTTTAACAGATCTATCCTATCGAACTTGAGATAAAGGATACAACAGATACTGTTAAGTCTCATATCTTGACTTACATCTATAAATTGACAATGAGGGTCGGTTGAAAACAAAACTTTACGACAAAAGAGATGATTTCAGCTTCCCAATTGTGAACTTTTCATTTCTATGTACCAACATTCCAGCAGCGCCTGTATACGGACGTTGATACGATATTCCATGGCTTGTATTTCCTATCATGATTTCTTTGATAGAGGGTTGCTGCTCACAAGGAAGATTTGAAAACAAGAGTTCCAAGTGATGAAGTTGAAATCATTCCTTCGTAGATTTTACGGACGCCATCACGAGTTAGTTGACAGTTTTGGAATATCCATGTTCCAATTGTCGTAACTACTATCCTGTCCCCTTTTTCCCAGAATGTGACCTACCGAATAAGACTTATCTCCGGGTGTGTACTAACATGAGCAACACGACGGGTGCCACATATGGAGCAGGATCTGTTTATCCTTTCGGAGCCCTGAGATCATCCCCATTGGTGGGGTTCGTGTTGCCTGGTCTTTAGTTTTTTATGTTGTGTTTTGTGTACTGTTATGTGTCTTTTTGTCTTTTTTCTTTTTTTTGGCATAGCGTTGTGTCAGTTTATTTTCCACTTATGAGTTTGAATTTCCTTTGATATAGTTCGCTTCTCTTTTGAAAGCAGCAACCCGGTATCAATAAAATAATAATTAGAAGCAAGCTATAAAATATTGCATTGACCGGGAGAAACGTAATCCAGGTGCATGCGCTGCTAAATACTGCTTTATAGAAATGGGATTCCATTATGGTAAAAGTGTTTTCTCATTTGACCCTCATGGTCAATTTCTAGATGTTAGGCAAGATATAAGGCTGAAACTGTATTTCCCGTATGAACTGTATCTGTGTTATCCTTTATATTTATGAATTATTTTGTATGAGGATATCATATTTGTAGGTGAATTTGCACGTGAGTTTAAAAAATACTACTATCGACTTTCACCCAAGGGATACATTACCTTAGCTGTATTTGGCAAAACCTTTTGACATTTTGGGTCCTCAATGATCCTCAACTCTATTTTAACTTTTAACTTTTTTATTCGAGCGTCACAGATGAGTCTCTTGTAAACGTGCATCTTGTTAAGCCTAATATCTATAATGAGTTGATATTTATTTTCCCTGACAATTTTATAAAGATATTAAAGATATGTGTGATCAACGTCAACGAGGCATCACACGAAATGACAGATCCAGAACAAAAAATCTAAAAACCAAAGTCTTAAAAATTAATTAAGTGGTCAAAAAGGGGGTAATTGTCTGTCCTTTTAATTTATAAACTCAAACATCTAAATTCACATAATGAAATTTAATCAATATGAATTAAATTCATTTATTGAATTGATAAATATTGGATTTATTTACCTTTTTCATGTTTTGATTGTTGCAAGCGACATATTAAACCGGTTGTATGTTATATATTTTTCTGTACAGTAGCGATACGCAATTAGCTCTTGCATTAAACGGCAGGAATTTAAACAATCATACAAACAGTTGTTTCGGACAAGTTGTTTTATTGTTTAAACTTTAGACTTAGTTCAAGGACAAAATAACACACCACACTCTACCCAAAAAATTATTTGTTAGCTGCTGATATTTTTTTCATAATAACAGATTAAGTATGCAGTCCATACCAAGTCGTCATGGCTTTAAAGAATCATATTTTGATACATTGCGCCATTTGATGGTGCTGTCATCCATCATATGTGAACAATCAATGTGTATGGCGGGATTGGTCTGATGTAGGGCTGGAAGCCCAGTTACCACCTTTTCAGTGCTGGTTGCAAATTTACTGAATCAATGAAAAACACAATTATATTTTATTTAACAGAATATTGATTGTTTTATTCATACGTAAGTTTGCTTTAAAATTAATCAAGTGAACACAAGCTGTATCTAATTGAAATGACTCATTGATTAGTGATAATTATATACTCACATTTGTGTCTGGTTTTGACAAAATTAATTTATAATGCAATGGTGCTAAATCTGAGTCTGCAAATACACTAATACAGACCTATAAAACACAGTAAAATTGGGTCCATTAACACTGAAGTGATGATTTTTTTTTTTTTTTTTCATTTTTCTGGTAAGCATGTGTATTTTTTTTAACCAAAACTACATTTGGTATTAACTATTATAAGTGTAAGACATTTTATCGTATATTAGTTAGTTTTAAGTTGAGCGTCATATGACTAACGATTGTGGGTAAATAAAAATGATATCTAGTTTTATCTTTCTACTCTTCTTAATAATCATGTTTACTTCGTAAAAAATCTAAACTATATTTAAAATAAAAATGAGTATGGAAATGGGGAATATGTCAAAGATACAACAACCCGACCAAAGAGCAGACGTAATTCATTATTTTAAATGTTAAATATTTTGCTCAAAACAGTAATATAATAAGTTTAATGGCATTTAAATGACATTGTAAATGATAACCACCGTCTAGTGACATTTTGAGACATTTGTCTTCAGACATAGATATAAGAAGATGTGGTATGAGTGCCAATGATACAACTCAAAGTACGGCCTTCAACACGGAGCCTTGGCTCACACCGAACAGCAAGCTAAAAAGGGCCAAAAAATGACTAGTGTAAAACCATTCAAACAGGAAAACCAACGGTCTAATCTGTATAAAAAACGAGAATAAATTTGATCTATGACACACTGTAAATACAAAATTAATAAAACAGGGGGTTAGATGTAAAACAATATCAAAAAGACAACCATAACCTTGGACAAAATGCCGCCAAATAAAATAACGTACACAGGTAAATAAAAATAATTTTGTTGTAAGGTATGCATGGAGTACGGAAATATTTTTTACAAAATAATTAATTTTGTTGTTCCTAGTACGAGAACAAAAGTGAAAATATATCGTCAAACTAAACACTTATCAAAGGTGGTATATATTAAAAATAGTGAGACTAGATATAACACTGAATAAGTAAACATTAAATAACAAAAATACATTACAAATTATATCAGCAGGTCAAATTAACACGAAAGTACGATTTGAGAGTACTCGCAGTTACTGAAAGCTAGTTAAAAGCCAAAAACAATTAATAATAAAAAATCATGCATCATAGACTAAAATCAACTAAAACACATCCCCGGGATTTAGTGTTTTAACGTCATGGACCGGCAAAGAAGACATGACTTGTGCAATGCCAAAATAAAAGTTTCGACAGGCAGTAGGATAGTTAGGAGTTAACCTGTTAATAAATATGTATAATGTAATATATCGATATTGTAATCTCTATATAGGAAATGAACGTGGATGTGTATTTATACATCCCAAAAAACCGTTTGAAAAGAATACAAATTTAGTTATGTTTTAATTTGCTGATGACAAAATCGATATTTGTGCCAATGTTAACTATATTCAAAGATCTAATTACAACATTGGTAAGATAACCTTTACTAATAAGTTTGTTTAAAGGTTCGATGAGTTTACACGGATCACATAGTGATTTCCGCGCTTTTAGTACAATATAACCGTAAAACTTAGGATGTGAAATACCGTTTTTAATACGTTTTCTACAGGTACATCCAAATTTACTAATAAAATCTTTGTATCTATGAAAGAATTTAGTAAAAGTTTTAAGCAATTTATGGGAACGAAATCCCTGACTTAATAATTTACCAGTGATGCATTGATTACGTTCGTTAAAATCTATGACATCACTACACACACGGGCTTAACGAACGAGTTGGGATATATAAACACCGTATGATGGAGCCAAAGGAACAACGCTTTCTAAAAAGGGAAAATTAACAATAGGGAATGAAAAATCGTCTCTTTTGTCGACATGTCTTAAATACATTATCCATACATTGAAGACACCACTAAATGACAAAATAACAATCTCAAAATGATCTGACTGATGATCATTTGCTTTCCAAAAAGTCAAATGGTCTCAAACACTGTAAATAATGAAATATAAGAAAAGTGTAGTTAAATCTGGTGATATGAAACATGCCATAGGACTAGTAAATAGATGGTTAGGATTAAAGTCATATTTCATTTCTGTTATGTTGAGCAAAAATGAAAACAGTCCATTTTCTGTTAATAGCAGATACTTTATTTCAACCGCTGTTGATCACATCTAATTTAATTCAGCAAAAATAAAGTTTTGCAGTAAGGATGATGTTTAAAGTTATTGACAATGTCCAGTTTTTGCATAGCCAAAACATATGATAATATATTTCAGATTTACTAGAGAGCTTACTGCACTTTATCCCAACAAATGAGACTGTGCATAAAGGAAATAATAAAGAATGTTCTATCATGATAGATTATTTATTCAGATCAAGTCATTTATGAAATGTTAAAATGTTAAAATGCATCGATAAAATTAAAAAATAAGGCGACTGCAGAATACCGATGTTCAAATCTCGTAAATCGGTTTAGAAGTGACAATTCAAAGCAACAAACGAAAACGAGGTAATCGCTAAACTTCAGAAGGTGCGAAACATAAGGCGTCTACAAGAAAACCATCCATCACCTGCTATGCATTCATCACCCGCAGTGCGAATCAACATTTAATTTAAAATTCAAAAACTCGGAAATAAGAATCAATTTGTAAAATGCTGTTTTTGTGATTAAGAAATGTTTGTATCACAATGTTTATGCTCAGGAAATATTTTCAACCTTTAAGGCCTCAAACTGTAATCATTTTGAAAGTGTTTCTTTGTACACGTTATTTTAACGACAAACAATTACAACTACCGAGAAGATATGCTACCTGCAGTCGTTTAATCTTAGATTTTTCTTTCAGAATCGATTGATAATATATTCCGTCTACGTTTGTTTACCTTATTTCCCATTACGGTTTTCCTTTAGCACTTGCGCTGTGTGATTCCCGAATTTTCTAACAAGATATGTCATGATTAAGGTCATTGCAATACGGAACTGCTATCGGTGAATTAGACATGTTAGAGTATGGGAAGACAATAATTCAATAGCAGTACATTTTTGAAGATTTTGGATGATATAAAGGATTTTCTTTTAAAAGAAAGTCATTTTACACGTATTTCATACTAATACTTAGCTATTCAAGTATTTAAAGCGTATTAAACATTTTTGTAAAATTTGAAGTATTATGTGACTTGAAGTGCTAAAATTATAATTGTGAATATAAGATGAAATATTATCAAAGTCATTTTACAAAATATATGAACAATTGATGCAAATGTCCTGATTTTCTATTGGACAAGAAAGTGTGAGTGTGTTACAAAGTTAACATATCTTATTTTTGTCACCTCGTTTGTTGTTGAAATAAATGTTTTGATTGGTTGCTGAATATAGATAAAAGTCGAACGAGGAACACAAATTGATTAACTTGCGTTCGCAGTTCGCAGATAACAAATGATGACTTTCGGCAATCCTAAGAAATATTTTAGAAAAAGGAAGGAAGAAAAGGCACTTAAACGAAAGCAGTATTCAGAGGATTTGGAAATGTTGTTTACAGCACTTGACAAGGAAAGATATAAACTTGCGAAAATCTTAATTTTAGGAAAACTGCCGGTCAATTGCAAGAACATTGATCATGCAACACCAATTACTGTTCTTTGTAAAAACTATTCCAGTACTAATGAAGAAGAAAGACTTAAGTTCATAAAATTTCTTCTGAAACGGAGAGCTAAACTTAATATAAAAGATATTCACGGAAGGGATGCTAGTGACTACATACAACAAAACCGTCTTCAAAACGTCATACAACTCGTCAATGAAAATCTGGAGGAACTTATTTCTCTGGTGACATAGTGATATGAATGAATAAAGACAATTCCAGTTGAGAAAAATTATAACTCTTGCTAGACGTTAAAATCACATGGTTAAAAATGGTTGAGTGTAACTTTTGTCCATTTTTATCAAGTTACTATGATTGTGTTTTAATATGAATAATCAGTTGTAAAAACAGTCTAATAAGCGAAATTTAACATGTATTTGCTTTGGTATATTTCGCCTCACTTCATTCATCCTCTTATCTATAATGAGTCTATTTGCAAAATTATGAAGATATGATATATTATATATATGATAAGGGGAATATTATTTTTATGTACCTTTTACGAACCAAACAATTATCATATATATTCTAAAAAGTTGGTCAAATCGAAATAAATGTAACCTAATCTTTAAATTTTCTGAGAGAAACAATTTTCCTATAAGAAAAAAGTAAATTATGTCATGATCTAAATCAGGATAATTTCATACAAACATTTGAAATTGTTTTAATGAATATTATAGGATAAAAGATACATGTACTTTGTGAATGCGCAATAAAACATAAAGAAATTATATGTCATTACAGTAATCTTCATTTGATACGTAAGTGACTGCTAGTTTTGTAGGTAAATTTTATCTATGCAGTTCAGTTTTAACTTATTTCTTTATGCATGTTCAATAAATCCACATGTATGTAAAAATATTGAGTCATATTTATTTTAAATATTGATATATATAGGCGTGAGAATCCGTTAATTAGACAGCTCTTTACGACATACAACAACTGAAAAGGCATTTTGATGTCCATATACGATCTTTAACAATAGAGTCTTGTATAAACCGTAGACCAAGATTTTGAGTAGTCTCGATTCTTCGAAAGGTGCGAAAAAAATAACATTCACTTTCATATATTGGGTATTCCAACAACTACAAATTCATCAAATGATCAGAAAACTATTGAGATTTCAAAACAATAATGAGGTTCGTGGTTTAGAATAGACATCGGAACATTTGGCGCAGCTGATCTAGTTTCCAGAACTAACAGAATAGTTATTTGACTTGTAAACTTACTGAGCTTGTCTTATTCTCGATTGTGACATGAATGTGGAATCGCATTGCAGGTAGTGTATGCAAACCTTGTCGACGAACCCGGTCTCGCTACTTTCTGATTCTGTTTCTTTATTTTAATTTTGTATCCTCTTAATGAACATTTGAACATCAGCACACTACTGTTGCCTCTATATTTGAAATTTACGCCTCTCCCCTTATGTGCGATCAGTGGGCTTCAAAGGTATAAAAGGACGTACAATGAAAATATATACTTTAAAAGCAGTTAATACTGTTATAACGATATCACATATAAAAAAAACACAAATACAAACAAAACATTAACAAACAATTTAGTATAAAAAATGCTCGAAATTAATGAAATCAAACACAAAGTTATCAACCTCGAGATATGAAATCCTGGCGGTTTCCTATTTAATATTGGTTGCTTTTTTTCATACAGATTACGTATATCAAAGTCATAAACAGTACAGGACGACAAGATCTCTATTATATACAGAACAAACATATACACAATAACTATACAGGAAAGTAAAAAGTTTGTCGCGTAAAATACCGTATATATGACATACACTTTTAAATAAGAAGATGTGGTATGAGTGCCAATGAGACAACTTTACTTACAAAACGAATATAAAGATTACCAAGGACTAGTTACAGTTACAGACAAGTTGACAAGTAATGTAATAAAGATATCGCATACAAGATTAACATGATAAATTTGAATTAAACACAAAAAATAGCTGGATTTATCTCTTCCATTTTCTAAAATATAATTGAATGAACATTCATTAAAATGAGCCATATTGCACAGAATGGACAAAAAATAGTGGAAACTTTGTTGAAAGCGTGTTCAAATCATACTATCGTCAGACTTCCCAAACTTTATTAATGTATCAACATAAACTGATATC
Organism: Mytilus coruscus; assembly: GCA_017311375.1. Classification (NCBI taxonomy): domain Eukaryota; kingdom Metazoa; phylum Mollusca; class Bivalvia; order Mytilida; family Mytilidae; genus Mytilus; species Mytilus coruscus. Next base: position 47,365,425 of record CM029604.1, on the reverse strand, counting down.
TTGTTCTGTGATATGAACCTGTAATCTGTTTTTTCTGATCAATAAATACGTAACTTAATTCGTGTTTTATACAATGAAGTATTAGTTTAGGGCAATACCAGTTAAGTATATACTTTGTACATGCTTTCAGTACCAGTACCTATTAGTATTATTTGATATATTTGCTTCTATCTTTTACTGTGTTGTCTGTTATACAAGTTTTGTACAATAAGGAGGTTGTTTTAAAGTGATTTTTAATTCACATTTTTGATTCACCGTTTTTTACTGATCTGAATTGAAAATGAACATTGAGATCTAAAACAACTATATTGGCCCTGTTGCATTCTTGTGTGCTTGTCCAAAGTCAGGTACCTTGGTTGTTGTGTTCTTTTATCTTAACATTTTTTTTTACTTGAGGGAATCGGTTGTTAATACCAGACCTAATAATGTCTATGTTAAACTTTTAAACTTTTCTACTAGACCGATGTTACATATTGTAGAGACAATTGCTGAAGGCCATGTGGGTTTTCTTTATTTTATGTTTGGTTTTCTGTGGGTTTTGTGTTTTCGTCATAAATTTGCTATTTATCTGTTAAACGTTAAAAAAGATTTTCCATTTAACATTTGAACAACCTTACGCTTATGTGGACATTTTAGCTTTGTTCATCAGTATTTTCTCTTTAAATGATGAATTAACTAAACACTAATTTATCTAGTGAAACTGATATGTATCTACAAAAGTACCCATTATTGAGGATATCAATGGAATTGCTTAAAAGAACGGGGATATAAAGATGATATGATTGCATTCTGTACTATTCTAAGTCTATTTAGTATTTAGATGTCTTTGTTGAATCCTTTTTTTATAAAAGGCCTTAAATAATATTTTTGAAAGGGCTTTGTCCTGAAATGCATTGTTAATCCAATGTTCGTTTGTTCTGCAATTTTGCTGCAGACTATAATCTGCAACAAGTGAACATTTATTCAAAGGCAAAATTAAATGAAGCACATTGAAATAAAACTGGCAAAACAAAATTTCGAATTTACAATTTTACCTCAGTTTCGTTTTTCGGATTGTTTTTTTTTTTGTATTTACTAATGAGATTTTGTTTTTGCATTTTTTATTTTTTGCTTTGTCGGTTGCGCTTATTTAAACAGCCTCATATCAAAAGATGCAAATATTTCCATTATTTCATTCTTTTATTTTGACCTCTCAGTTTTCAAGTTGATATTTCAATGGTTAAACTGTTACATTGTGTAACATAAGTGTTATTGTCTGCGTCGCTAACCTTCAGTTTACCAAATTTGAGGCGAAAGGAATCATAAAAAAACAAAATTATTTTTTCTGTACCGATATTTTTAATTGTCTTGAATGTGTCCTTTTCCGGATTGAGCTATTTTGACTGACTTTGAATTTGCATGGCAATTGATGCATGCATAACAGGAAACGCGTACCCTTCGACGCTTCCGGTATCGCTCATTTTTGGAGTTCATGCGATTATCTCAATTTCGTTTGTTACGTTGATTTGAACGTTCTAAATCGATGTATTCGATTTGAGAATTTGTAAACTTCTGTTGTCTTAATTAACAATCATTATAATTAAGAGTTAAGAGTTTATGAACTGATTTCCATTGAATGTTCAGCTACTAACCTTTTCTTATTCAAGTGATCTAGAATTATAATGGCTATCGAGATCTGAAACAATAGTTGAACACTGTCACATTTTGAAATGTCTATCCTAAGTCTTTTAATGGTGTTAACTTTTATCTTAACACATATTGTTCTGTGGGGAATCGGAAGATCTGTGATATTTTTTGTTAAAGCCTCGGTCACACCTTACCGGATAACACGAACGGACGCCTAACGGATGAAAGTAAAGTTGTCCGTTGACAAAATTGTTATCCGTTGGGAGTCCGTTGATGTACTGACCAAATAAAACGGACGCGTAACGAATGCATAACGGACACACACGGATATGCAACGTACGAGGAACGGAAACGTACCGGACAGAACGGATGTCGAACGTACATCCAACGGACGAGTACCGCATAAACGGACACCTAACGGAAGTGTACCGGATAAATGGATGAACAAGATATACTGAAAATTAAAGGCGACAATAATAATACATGTAAATCGCAAAATATTCAAAAATTTCTGTGTAACTGGTTTTGGTTTGTTCTTCAAAATGCCGCCTAAGGGCAGTGTCTGGCCTGAATAAGATCTGCTTAATTGTGAAGACGTGCTCTTACTCTAGGATCGATTATGAATAATAAGAATTCATGAACCTTAAGAAATCTGACATACCAATAATTGGTATTTCTGACACGAAACTTTCAGTTGGCATTTATCCGTTTTAGATCCGTTCATCATTCGTTTTATCCGTTATACGTCCGGTAGAAGTCCGTTTCACATTCGTTCAACATCCGTTTTATCCATTAAACGTCCGGTAGAAGTCCGTTGGTGAATTTATCTGCCAGACCTCCAACGGATGTATAACGGACACGTAACGGATACAAAACGGAAACGAAACGGACGAGTACCGTACAAAACGGACGCCTACCGGAAGTTCAACGGACATTTCATCCATTGGACGTCCGTTTAAAGTTTTGAACATGCTCAAAATTTTCCACCGGACAGAACGGACGTCGACGGATAAAACGTACGCTAAACGGACATGCAACGGATATGGACGGACGTCTAACGGATAAGAACGGACGTCTAACGGACATGAACGGACTGAAAAAGTTATCCGTTAGGCATCCGTTCGAGCTATCCGTTAAGGTGTGACCGAGGCTTAACTTAAACTATTATTCAGTAGTATTTGAAACGTGTCTTCAAGCGTTATATCGATAAAAGGAACTTGAAGTATGTATATATTTGAAAGGGTGTCGGCCGTTTGAGATGCCCTGTTGAATCAAGGTTCGTTTTTTCTACAAATTGTGCCGTAGATTACATAATTGCAGCAATGCCACATTTTTCAAAGACAAAATAGACTGAAACACATTGAAATAAAACTATTAAAACGATTTTTTTCGACGGTCATACTTCATTTGAGCTTTTTGTTTTGTTTTGTTTTGTTTTGTTTTTGGGGGAGGGGGGGTTCATTTGCTTTTGAGATTTTCTGCTGTTTCTTTTTGTTTTTGTGGGTTTTTTTTTTTTTTTTTGTTTTTTTTTTTTGGGTGCTTTGCATTTCATTCATTCTTGCTTTGATGGCTGCACTTATTAAAACAGACTCATATCACAAAAACACAAACATCTCTATGATTAAAGCCATAATCTTTTTTTTCTTAAGTTGTAAAACTATTATTTTACAAGTTTCGTAGTTAACATCGCCTTCAAATTACAAAATGTATAGTGAAAGATACAAGAGTGCTTTTTCTGTACTGATTTTTATTGTTTGTTCAGTTTTGCACCCTTTGCGAGTTGACTTGTCTAGTTTAAAAACAAGTGGTTGAAATATCGAAAACTACTTTAACCTTGCCATTTTGTTCTTTGTGACCCTGTCCGAAGTAAGGGACATAAAAATTCATATATTAATGTGTTCAGATCTATGAAAATGCATTTATACTGTTTTGACAATTATCTGTTGTTCTATTGTTGAAGACTGCATATTTGTTTCTGTTTTTTTTTTTTTTTTTGCATTGTCTTGTTGTTATATTTATGTCACATTGACGTATACCAAATTACTCCATTCATATTCATTATACACTGGATTATGAGCTTTGGTTTGCTAACACTGAATGACAAATGCTTATGTTAATGTTTTAATTACGAAAAGCATAATCACAGGCATGGTTTTTGTTTCGTTTTTTCGTAAAGCGAAGTTCATTATTCGAAGTTTGAGTTACTTTGTAAATGTGTTTAAATGCACATATTTCTTCCACAATAAGACATTATGTTTAGCTTTCGTCTGAGTGTTGTTCGAACTTGAAGACGAATCTCTTGATGTTTTCCCTACATAAACGGATTTTCTTCACACAATTACAATTTTTGTAAAACATTACAGTGAAAAATGCGTCTTTCATTTACTGAAAATCCGTTAGATGGCCAATGTAATAACATTAACGGTACCAATTTTTCTGCACCAGATGCGCATTTCGACAAATAATGTCTCTTCATTGATGATCGAAGCCTAAATATTTGAACATTCAAAGCTTATTAAAACAAATGAAGAGCTTATAAACAGACAAAAAAAAAACAAAAGTAAAGCCAAAGTTGGGCAAGGAATCAGAGCTTTGCATGAAGGGGATAAATATAATTTTTTCATTTTCTATATTTGTTTATTTGTTTATAGAAAATTTGTTCGCAAAGATATATTATTTTGTCAGGTTTCTTTTACTTATGTGTTCTGAATGTCAATCTTCCGCCTCTTTTTTCTTCTATCAATTCTATTTCACTAATATTATATTGGTTTGCTGAATTTATACAGACATTTGACCTTTTATCAGGTATTCATAAGCTGGATCTAGTTGAAATTACTCATTATTTAATGATAATTATCACATTTGTATCTTGTTTTTGACAAATTAATATTTAACTGCTGCTAAAATCTGATTTTGCAAATACGATTAGAGAAATGTATAGAAAGCATTGTAGTTACAAAATGACAGGAAACTGTCTCAAAATGATTTCACTGATGACAACTTGTTCTGGAACAAATCAGATAGTACCAAACCACTGGACTAGTTTACAGACGGTGTTGAATACAGTTCAATTTCATACTTTGATGTTGAGGGAAAAATGTGATATAGGTAACTAAGATTTCAAAAGTATCTTTATATCGTCGCAGTGTCTTTTTTCCTTACTGTTTGTGTCATTAAGAAAATAACTTGAAGATCTTTAGTTCACAATATTTGTGCTGAGAACACATTCTTCACCTAATAGGCCTCTGACAATAAGTACTTTTAAAGGTCTTCTTTATACGCATTCAATGTTTAATCAAAATAAATACACTTGCACAAAGATGTAATCAATTTACCTGCTTACAGAAATATGCATTTCTCGGTAAAGCACACCTGCTTTCTCTCTTTAGAAACATGCAAATAAACTTATCAAAGATACCAGGAAATTTTGTACGCCACACGCGCTCGCACCATCAGTGAAGCGCATCGCTGTTATCAGGTTTAATTCGATTTAAAGACCATTAAATCGCGTTATCAGAAGACCAGCAATAGTTCATTAGCGGGTCAAAGCAGACGCGCATGTCTAAATTTATTACCCTACATATAAATTAACTGCTCTTGCACTCCTCATCACAAATTTTGCAAACGCTATCTTCAAGGATTTATATTGATTTAAGGTCAGATTATTGAGTTAATTTAGTATACACATGATTACTTGATATTTAATTTAATACATTTTTTGTTTATGTTTATTATATGCCTATATAACGAATTATGATATTTAATTTAATTCAATTTTTAGTTTCATTCACATTATTGCTTTGTCTTTTATTGAGGCATCTAATGTTGATGCTATCTATGCTAATTACATTTTGTTATGCAGATTATTCTGGTAGCTTCCTATTATCAGGTATGTAATTTATACTAAATATTCGATGCGCGATGAGAGTCATCTAATATCGCTAGACAATACAATTATCCATGGTACACCTAATTGTTATTTGATGTTGTGAATTATTTCAGTGAATTATATTTAACTAGGCTTCCGTTAAGAAATATTCGGTAAATGCTTTAAATTGACATTTGATTAATTGATTTATTATCAATTCTATTCCGTCATAGATATTGCGTTGTTCATTTCATATTTACTTTTATATTTAGTTATACATATATTTTAAGATTGACAACTATTATTATTTTATTTATACTGTGTTCATTTATTGGAAGGTTAGTGATGCCTAGGGGAAAACTGTCTCGAGGGGAAAAGGAGTTAAAAGAAGGAGAACAGCCCGTGTTACTGAGAATGACAGGATAGCTGCACCGTCCCAAACAGAACATGAGGTAGTGCCGCCCCAGATGCAAATTCCAACATCTAATGCACCAGGACCATCTACCATGTCTAATAGTTCAGTGGATTTGCCGAATAATGAAGAGTTCTTAATGCCTGTGTATTCACAAAACATCAATGAACAAGGTACATTTCAAAATTTTGAATCTAATGTCAATTCTGTACATGAAATTCCCAGCATCAGCAATGATTTGGGTAATAATGTTTCGAGCAATATCAGACAAAAAATCTTAAATGGTGAATATATTGATCTGGGTTGTTTATTGTCGAACCCAGTACCTATTGATGATAATTCTAATACTTTAATAATAAAAGATGGTGTTCTACAATCTAAACCAAAAGCATCAACAGTAAAGATTAATAATATTAGTCAGTGGACTGATGCATTTCTGATTTTCATTGATATTTATTTGTCAAGTCATTTGGGAGAGGCAAGAGGGCTTCTGAAATACATGAGTAACATACGACTGGGAGCTAGTAGGGTTCCCGGTTTAGGCTGGAAGAGGTATGACGAGCAATTCCGTTTAAAAAAAAAATAAGAATGCCGTCTTGTAATTAGGGAACAGTTGATTTAGAGCTTTGGTTACTCTTCATGTATGATGATAACACACAAAATAACCAAAACCATGTAACTAATGTGTATAAATGTTATGATTATAACAATGGCTCCTGTACTAGGCCTAACTGTCATTATTTACATAGTTGTTTACGTTGTACAGGTATTCACCCATCGGTAAACTGTACACGATTTTATGGTGCTCAGACACATTTTAATTTTAGGCGTGGTCCTAGATTCACTGCTGGACAACCAAATAACAGTTCGCAACGAGGCTCGAGTGATAATCTAAGGGCAGCTGTAAAATTCCAGCGACCAGCTTTCCACGGTTCATTCAATCGCTAATACGCCAATTAAATGTGATGTTCTTTGCGAGTTTTGGGAAAATTATTGTAATAAAATAGTCGCTTCAGAATTATATTTGGGATTTTTGGAAGGTTTTCGTCTAAATTATACTGGACCTAGGATGACTACTGATTGTAGAAATCTAGTTTCTGTTTTTGGCAATGAAGTTGAAGTTGCAAAAAAATTATTGAAAGAAATTAATTTGGGTAGAATAGCTGGCCCCTTTAACAATATACCTCTTTTTAATCTAAGATTGTCTCCGATTGGCTTATGTCCTAAAAAGGATGGTTCTTGGAGGCTTATACAGCATTTATCGTTTCCACATGGTTTAAGCGTAAATGATTATATTGATAAGGACTTGTGTTCTGTGACTTACACGCCATTTGACCACGCACTAGATATGGTTGGTAGCCAAGGAAAGTTCGCCCTAATTAGAATAAAAGATATCAGCTCGGCATTTAGGCTTTTACCAGTAAACCCGGATGATTTCGAGTTATTGGGTTTCAAATTTTTGGACTTTTACTTCGTGAACCGCTGTTTGCCTCAAGGTTGTAGTCTGTCTTGTGCAACATTTGAGAAATTCTCAGCATTTCTAGAATGTATCTTTAAGGACAAAACGGGATCGGATAGTATTATACACTACTTAGATGATTTTTGTTTGCAGGCCCTGGGGCTGTTCAACTTTCCTTAACCTGATGAGTGAATTTGATTGTTTATGTGATCACTTAGGAGTTCCTTTGGCACTTGACAAGACCGTCGGTTCAACTCATGTTCTTACTTTTTGGGGCTTAAAATTAATACAATTGAAATGTCAGTAAAAATTCCCCAAGAGAAATTGTTGAAATTGAAAACAATAATTTCAAACTTGTTAGGCAAAAAAAGAACAACATTACGTGTTCTCCAGTCTTTTACAGGCATTTTGATTTTTTTTCAAGAGTGATCCCTACGGGTAGGGCATTCAACAGACGTTTTTATGATGCAATGTCAGAAATATCAAATCCTCGGCACCACATAAGGCTCACTGCGTCAATTAAGGAAGACATAAGGCTGTGGTCGTTATTTTTAGATTGTTTTAAAGGCAAATTTTATTTTCCCGATTCCGATTGGATATCAAATGTTGATATGGAGTTATTTACTGATAGTGCTGGGAGTGCGTTTGGTGGATGTGCTTCGTATTTACATCCTAATTGGGCTTTCTTTCCTTGGCCGTCATTTTGGTTAGGTTGCGATATATTAAAGGACATTACTATTTTAGAGTTATTACCTATAGTATTAGCCTTTCATTTGTGGTATGAGACCTTTGCGAATAAGAAAATTATCTTACACGTTGACAATAAAGCACTTGTTCATTCTAACAATTCTAAAACGTCTAGATCAAGAAGGGTAATGCATATTCTTCGTCCTTTAGTCTTAAAAGCTATGGTTTATAATATTCAGTTCAAAGCAATGCATATTACATCAAACAAAACTGTATTGCGGATGCAATTTCTCGTCAACAGTGGCCACGGTTTCGTCGCATGTCTCCAGAGACAAGAACCAGAAAAAGTCCCACATTCTTTTCTACAAGTGATCTCAAATTTGAATCCAACAAGTTGTTAACGGCGTCAATCTCGCCAAACACAAGTGACACTTATGAAACTGCTGTCAGGTCATTTGATCAATTTAGATCTTCACACGGACATGCCATTGTTTGGCCACCCTCACTTAATGTTATCTGTAACTTTATATCATATTTATCTGTGCGAGGTTATTCTCCGTCTACTGTCAAGTCTTATATTTTTGGTATAGTCTTTAAATGTAAAATGTTAAATATTACTGATAACACTCAAAATTTTATAATTAAGAAAATGTTAATTGGAATGGAAAGGCTTGACAAACGAGTGGATTCAAGATTGCCAAATACGCCACAGATTTTAGATAAATTGATTTTACTATTACCATCTGTATGTTACTCACAGTGTGAGACCTTATTGTTTTCGGGGTTGTTTAGTTTGGCCTATTTCGGTTTTTTCAGGATAGGGGAATTAGGAGTCAATAAATCACTGGCACATTCTCACACTTTGTCGTTAGATGATTTTAGTTTTTCTGAAAATAACGTTTCTATCAACCTTAAATTTTCAAAAACTGATCAGTTAGGCAAAGGCAGTTTAATAATTATACCTTCAATTAATTCTCATGCATGTCCTGTTCATTTATTAAAGAAATATTTTATTGCCAGGCCCAAAAGTATTGGTCCTGCATTCATACACTTCGATTGAAACTATGTTACACGTTATCAGTTTAACGCTGTTCTAAAGAAAGCTCTGAATGTGCCGAATATTACATCGGATAATTTTCAAAGTCATAGTTTAAGGATCGGAGCTGCATCTTAGTCTTCGAAAATGGGGTTTTCTGATGATGAAATTCAGGATTTTAGCCGTTGGGAATCGAAAGCTTATAAAAGATATATCAGAATACCAGCGCTAAAGTTAGCAAGTCAAATCTAATATGTGTCATCATTTATTTGTTTGTATATATTGTACATTATTAATTTGAAATTTGAATACTCACTTGATCGTCACTTTAAGACTTTCAGGTCAACAAAAGAGTGTTTGGTTGGTGGGTTCTTCAATCATCAAACATGCATTTGTACATGCTAGAAGGTCTGTCGATGGTGTAAATTTAGGTTTGGAACGAATAAAAACTACAATATGGTGGCAAGGAAAAAGTGGAATGAGGATTTGTGAGATAATACCCAAAGTCAAACATTTGCTTACATTTGAAGAACCCCGCAAGTATTAGTACTTCACTGTGGTGGAAATGATATCGGACAAAAAGTGTCATGTGTATTAGGACACGATATTTTAAAAGTAATTGATTGCCTTCGGGTCTTACTACCACAGTCAAAATTTGTTTGGTCTCAATTTTTACCCAGATTGAAATACAGGAATGAGATTGTACACAGATCTTTGAACACAGCTAGAGTTAGATTAAATAGTTTAACAGCTTCATATATCATCAAACATGGCGGTGCTTATATTAGATATCCAGAAATATCTGAAGACAACCCAGATTTATTTTTAGACGGTGTTCATTTATCAGATATCGGAAATGATTTCTTTTGTATAGGTTACAGCAAGGTTTATTTGACATTATAATATTTTCACATACAATTTGACCACAAAACGGCGAAGTAGGTCCATGGCTTCTGGAATCTGTTAGCTTGTAGTTACGGCGGTCAGATTCCTTAACATACAGGTTTTTATTTTAAATAAATCACCTTCATAGTACTGGTTGGCGGTAAACTTCTGTTATGACAGAAAATTTCGAATTTGTTTAGTGGCGGACTTTATAAGCTGCACCAGTACCGATAAACTGATTTATTATTATTTAATTTAGAACATTAATCCATTTAATCTTCATTTACACTTCAAACGTAGTTTCTCATGTCGATTTGGACATCTGTTGCCAGGGTTCAACTCAGCACATTATTAATTCATAATTTCATTACATTTTAGTTTTATTTCAATTTTAATTATCTATTCTATTTTAAAGATTTGATTTGCAATTTTAATTTACGGTTACCCAAAGACCCTTTGTTCATGGGTTGGTAACCGACAGAAGCCGTGATCTTACTTCGCCAATAAATATATATTATTCTTAACATGTGTTATCTCTTATAATTCGATTTAAAGGGCTCGACCATTAAATCGCGTTATCAGAGGAAGACCAGCAATAGTTCATTAGCGGGTCAAAGCAGACGCGCATGTCTAAATTTATTACACTACATATAAATTAACTGCTCTTGCACTCCTCATCACAAATTTTGCAAACGCTATCTTCAAGGATTTATATTGATTTAAGGTCAGATTATTGAGTTAATTTAGTATACACATGATTACTTGATACCCACCCAGCCTCTCACTTTATTTTCGATACTGCTGTTTTTGTTTTTATTTTACAGATTTATGTGTGTTGTCTGTACATATACTTCAACTTTAAAGAAAACCTGTCACGGCTTCTGTATCTGTTTGTGTTTATGTAAACACAATTAACCGAATTTGACCTTCATATGGTGAAGTGATAATGTATTGACAATAATAATGCACTGATCAAAGATGATGTTATGGCCGTCTGTTGCCAGAGGTCATGGACGGCGGACTTTATAGGCTGCACCAGTACCGATAAACTTGATTTATTATTATTTAATTTAGAACATTAATCCATTTAATCTTCATTTACACTTCAAACGTAGTTTCTCATGTTGATTTGGACATCTGTTGTCAGGGTTTAATTCAGCACACTATTAATTCATAATTTCATTACATTTTAGTTATATTTCAATTTTAATTATCTCTTCTATTTTAAGATTTGATTTGCAATTTTGATTTACGGTTACCCAAAGACCCTTTGTTCATGGGTTGGTAACCGACAGAAGCCGTGATCTTACGTCGCCAATAAATATATATTATTCTTAACATGTGTTATCTCTTATAATCCACCATTCTCTACATAAGGAAATGCCTGTACCAAGTCAGGAATATGACAGTTGTTTTCCATTCGTTTGATCTTTTATTTTGCCATTTGTTAAGGAACTTTCCGTTTCGAATTTTCCTTGGAGTTAGGTACTTTTGTTATTTTACTAGAAGGCATGACAAAACGTGAAAATACTAGTTTGCAAATAAGAAAACCAACAGCCTGATTTATGTTAGAATAAAGCGAAAATAAAGGGTATTTTGAAGTAATGAAACCGTTCGTCTAGAAAATGATAGTATTTTTCTCTTTCACAAAACAGGTCATTCGTATACCCATTAAGGTATGATACATACCAATTTCAGCTAATCCTAACTATATTAATCTCAAAGATTCTTATTTGGTCTTTTGAAAAAAATTCATTTGAGGGTAAATTCGCGTATTCTTATAAGACCTACAGTAGCTGAAACCTAGTTTTCAATCTCCTTACACAAAATATACATGTACATTGTTTCCAGAGTTTTCCCCTTTAACCCAGGTATCTGTTTCACTTTTTTAAAATATTGTGACCTTCAACCTGTTTTATTTGAAAGCCAACTACATACTGTATACCATCAATGTCAAGAAAATGATACTTTTTTCGCATATAATGGGAATCAACTCGGATTTCCATCCATTGCAATTTCGAAATAACATAGAATAGTATAATGATGTTGTATTGATAACAAGCGCTGCACAATTTCTCTGAAGTTTTCAATTATTATTTACGCGCATAATTTAGTGCTTTTGTCGAATACCGGACTGGAACGGCATTCACTACAAATATAAAATTTACCTGATGTGTGGAACGTTCTGTGTCTTGATAGCGAGATTACTGACAATAAACAACAGTCTATCAAATATCGTTCATTTTCGTCCGAATTCGGTCCGTAGAACCTTAAGAATCTGGTGGATAGATAAGCATCATATTGTTTTCTCTTATCTGTGTTTCTTATTTATTTATTTTTGAATGTTCATGTGTTCCGTTTGAATTTGTTTTGTTTGTTTAGTTTTAGTTTTTGATTTTGCCCACATCTTAATATATTAAATGAGTACAGTGTACAAAATACTTGCTCATCAGGAATTTATCTTTCCTCGTAGATCTGATATTAGTTTGCATTGCTTTTGATTATGATACTAAAATATAACGGATTAAAACGTGTCGCGTTTTGTGATTGAGTACCACCACATGTACAGTGATGTCAGTATATATTCCAGAAACAGCCGTTGTATATAAGGTCTTCTTGCCCCAATTGGGACCTCAGTTACCTCAATCATAACGAACGTTTCAATGTGACGTAGTCTTAATCTACATCTAGTACTTTTTAAATTTAAATGACGCTAATTAGACATAAAATAATAAATTAATGGCCAAAAGTACTATTTAAAAGTATTGCATACACGAGAAAATTATTTTCAATGCAAATAACAAAAGATTTTACGTCTGCAGAAAAATATCAGTGTTTATCAATATATTTGGTCGTCAAAATACATAAAAAGGCACTATCATACAAACAGTGCATTTGAAAGCCAAATACTTTATTGTTAAAATATTTCTAACCTTAAAAAACATCTATTTGTCAAGATGAAAAAAGTGCATTTTAGTTGCGTGCACAAATATAAGTTACAGATACATGTATTGAATGTATATATTGCATGGTGAATATTCAACAAAAACCCTGTACTGGAAAATACGTTAACATGGTTGAAATCAGTAATTAATATATGTGAATGTAGATCCTAACTGGGAATGTCACATTATATACTCTGTCTGAGACCTGAATAACATATAGTAGCTGCGTCGTATTCTGCTTATCATATGATCAACGACTGAAAAATAAAATTTGCCACCAGTGAACTATTTATAATTACAAATATAATATAACACGGCCAAACAATGAAGCACAAGTATATTCATATCAATTTAATTCAATATTATCTTGTCTTTGTTCACTGCTCCTTCAAAACAGCTATCTGCCGAGATATTTAGAAATTATTGCCTGTGATATATCTACATGGCAACGTTTAGCAGCATTCAACACCTGATTGATTAGTCTGCAATGGAAATACAGTACATTAATTTATTATTTCAGATTTGCAAGAATAAAATCTATGTGTGCTGCTATGCACTAAACGTTGCTTTATTAAATCTTCTTTGAATTACAATTATAGATATTTCGGTGTATGACGGCATGATTTAATATGAGCAGGTTAAAACATTGAGATTGTCCTCAATTACTAAGAGAATTATTTAAAACTTTGAGATTTTTTATTATTATTTTTTTTTTACTTTCTTTCTTTTTTTGTTGTTGTTTGTTATCATTTATATCCTTATAACGCTCAATGCTAGTCTTTTACTGATTTTTATTGTATGTTTTTTTTTTAATTTGTATCTCTTGTTGGTCCTTCGATCGACATTAATAGAGAGATTTATATCTCAACAGAGAAGTTAAACTCATGCCAAATGTTATAGTAAACATTATTAGAAATATAATCTTCCATATCCCATCTATAAGTAAAATACGTTCGTTATATGGTCATCGTTTCGATTTCTGCATCTGATTAATCTATCAAATATTATTCAACTTACTTAAAATTCAAAAGTCTGCTCTATCGAAGGTCTTCAAAAAACCATCAAAGTTATCTAAAACTACATCACAGTAACCACTCTGAATGTAACAGTCCTCCTGAAAAAATAATATGTTAATTATCTATGTTTATTTCATTTTTACATATTTTCATATTTTTAATGTGCTAATTATAGATAAAAACATTTGAAATGATTTCTGTGATAACATTCACAAAGTACACTCGAGACACAAAGTTGGAAAGCCGTATAATGTAGAGGTTGTTTTTGCAATATGTGATATACATGTACGGTGACTTATAGTTGCTAACATCTACGTCATTTGGTGTCTGGTTGATAGTTGTCTCATTAGCAATCATTCCATATCTCCTTATTACCTTATATGTATGTGTTTGTTTTGATCTATATTCAAGTTTGATAAAATTGGAGTTCTTTCTTATAATGTTTACAAAACTTAAAACAAAGTTCAGCCTGGCAAAGTATAAATTGGTATTGATACATCTCTGTGTTCCAAACTCTTGTATAAGAATGTTCCTGATGATGCTTAATAAAAGAAGTGGTTTGAAAGCAGCTTTCAGAACAATTCTGATGAATCTTAATCAAGAGGAGTGGTTGGAAAGCAGCTATTAGAACATTCTTAGTGAAGCTTAAAACGACACTTGGTTAGAAAGCAAATATCAGAACATTCCTGATGAAAAATAGTCAAAAGATGCGTTTGGACATAAGCGATAAGAACCTTTCTCATGAAGCTTAATAAAAAAGGGGTTGGGAATAAGCTATCGGAAAATATCTTGTGTAGCTTGCTCAAGAGATGTGGTTGGGAAACAGCTATTAGAATATTCCCGATGAAGCTTAGTGAAAACAAAGGCTTGGAAAATGGCGCATTTTATATTTATCCTTTTAAATAAGTACCACAGGATTGAAACCACACCTGGTGCATTTCATACCCTTAGATATGACCAGTACTCCATATTATCAGGACTGAGCATTCATAATAAGCGTTCATAAAAAAAATGCACTACATGCAAATATGTTACATATCGTTTGAAACTTTTCATCATTTATGACTTATAACTTACCTGATGTTTGAAAACCAGGTCGTATTCTGTAGAGCATGTAATGGATTGCTGTTCGTAGAATGGTAAAACTGCGTCCATTTCACATTTTGACATCTTGTCGAGAAAAACTTGACCCTGCAACAAACAAAATATTTGTTATACCTGAAAATTAATTATTGATTTTTGAATATCAAATAAATTATTTTTTATAGCCAGTTTTGTTGAATATACATACCTTATTTTCAAAAGTCTATGTTTTCATAAACCCCTTAAATTTTGAATCAAATTCTCTATAGTCTTATTCAATTTAACAATCTTTACGATTTTCGATTTTAAATTTATTTGTAAAAACTCATTTTAAGTTTGTATATGGCTATAAAATCTGATGTTCGACATATATTTTGCTATTCCTTTTTTTAACCAAATTTACTTGTTACCCCTCTAACTTACATACAAGCTAAAATTTATGTCTGCATTTTTCGTCATGTAGTAGGTGTCTTTTCACTGAATTATTCGGTGCCTTAACACAACAATAAAATATTAAACTCCGAATTTCTGGTCATAGCACTTTAGTGGAAACACTATACCCCTATAAGACAGGTTTCTTGTTGTTCTAATGTGAATAAAGGTTGATTTTTATTTTACCAATTATCGTATCTCATATTCTTCTGTTATCAATATTAACCCGATAATGCATCTCTTATGTTTTAACGTTATTATTTTCAAAATGTCTTTTTAATGAAACTTGGTTTTGTTTTCTTCTCACACTACAAAGTACAGAAAGTCTGAAAAGACCAGTTTTGTCTGAATTTGCTTGAATTTTTACTCGACATTCTTAATTTGTCTAAATCATTTTAAAATTCTTGTCATAGTATGAATTTGTCTAGAGGTTCTTGATTTTTCTTGACAAGTGTCTTGACAGTATGAACATTGTCTTAAAATTTCTCGACACTTCCTGCATCATCTGATGAGAGTCTGGATTAGTCTCGACCAATTCTTGACTGTCTTAATTTGTCTCGATCTGTCTTGACATATTCTGACATTCTGTATGTCTGAATATGTCGACATATTCTTGACATAATGTCTGAATATGTCTCGACATTCTTGACAGTCTTAAATATGTATGACACTATCTCAACAGTATAAATTTGGCCTGAAATGTAACAGACTTATTCTGCACTGTTTATGACATTCTATTGCTGTCATTTACTCCTTTTTATTATGGCTAAATAAACTTTGAAGAATCAAGGATCAATTTGGTAAGGATGAATCACCTTTTGGTGTTTTAACTAAGTTAGAATACCGAATAGTTCCTGGTTTGTGGAATTATTTTAATGCTTGCTGGGTGCGTTCATTGTGGTTTAAATATGACCATGTGTCTCTTGGACCACAATTCATCTTTTAGGTTTATGTGGATAAAGAGGTGGGAGAAACTTCGTTAGGTCAAAATTGTTTCCCATCTTGATTCAAAACCTTATTCATTTTAAAGGCTCTTAAAACTATTTCTTCATTCATCAAAGCGGTGACGGTGGTGGACGTGGTGGATGACGTTGGCAGTTGGTGATTTGTTCTATATTAAATATTGAATATGAAATATCTACAATTGTTTTGTCAACAAATTCTTTTAAGTTGAATCATGTTGTAATTATTCAAACCCACATTCAAATTGTTTTATATCATACACCTCATTTGAATTATTTGTACTTTGATTTCAGCCATATTGCATTTAAAATATTTATATACAAATTTTCAATAATTTACATGCCCAAATTTATTTTGTTGTAGAGTGTAACTTGGAACAACAGTATATCATATAAGAAATAAAGATTAAAGTTATATCATGAATATTGGTCATGATTTGTAAAACTCAGAACTGTCAAGTAAATTTAAGACACAATTCAAAATGTTCAGAATGTGTCAGCCATACTGAGGAAAATAAGAATGTCGAGAATGTCGAGAAATATCAAGACAGTATTCAAATATCAAGAATTTGTCAAGAAATTTTAAGACCATATTCAGAATGTCGAGAATATGTCAGTAAATTCATACAAATTTAATATAAATGAAATTTGTCAAGAAAAGTTAAGACACGAGTCATACTTTTGAGAATGTCGAGTAAAAGTTCATGCAAATCAAGACAAAACTGGTCTTTTCAGACTTTTAGACTTTGTAGTGTTCCCAATAAACAAATGAGCTTGTTTGGTTTGAACACTATCCTGTTCCTTCCTACAGTTTTATTAGCGGTTTGTGAGTTTCAGATCAAGTAAGTAGCATTTTGTACATGACTGTACAAAACAAAAGTGTTCATACAGATTTTAACCTAAGGGTTGACATCGTTGAAATGTCATAGGAAGACGATATCAGACCCCGTATCAAGCCATTGGTCCAATAATAGTACTTTTATTCTTTACAATCAGCAACGTAAAAATAATGTTGTCTCAGGAAAATATATGTGAAAATATTGTTTATTTTTACATACTGCAATACCTGGGATCTTAGTCACAATATATTTTGTTCATTTATATTTTTAGCCTGCAATAATAACAATAGCACAAATAACAGGTATATACAACAAGTAAATTCATTATTGATATAGTACGCGTATGGTAATATTATAATTACTGTTTACGTTGCCATTTGTTCACATGTCCTTTTGCGGTCCGCGTTTAAGCAAAAGATTAATATCAGAATGATAAGAATGAAGGATTACGGTTTTGAATTGAAATTAAAACACATTCTAGCGTCAATGTTCAATCGCAGGATAACAATTATATACTTTCATTGTAGAAAAATAAAATGGATGTTGCCCATACAAAATAGGAGAAAAGTGTGGCATGTTTTTTCACAAATTCAAAATCTCGATGAAAAAATTCATATATTTTCAAGTATGTTCATACATTGTTGATAAACTAACAAGGGACAAAAACCCTTGCTCTAT
Source organism: Mytilus coruscus (assembly GCA_017311375.1). Taxonomy (NCBI): domain Eukaryota; kingdom Metazoa; phylum Mollusca; class Bivalvia; order Mytilida; family Mytilidae; genus Mytilus; species Mytilus coruscus. The sequence continues at coordinate 47,347,497 of CM029604.1, read as the reverse complement.
ATACAAATATCATTGGCACTCATACCACATCTTCTTATCTAAATAGACAACAATCAACTAAAAAACTTGACGGTCACCTTTGACATTACAGGTATGTTTTAGTCAGGTCAACAGATGATTTTTTAATTACTTACCGTATAAAAACTTCTGAACTGAGACTGTTGAAATTTTCTGCAGTATTTACCACCGTATCCTAATGCATAACGGAACTTCCACAAAATCTTTGTTCGAAACAATCATAAAAATCATGTACCATTATGTTGAGTCAATACTCAGGGCGAACATCTATGGAAACATAAATATAAGTAAAACAAATGAGGAAGACATAACATTTAAACAAGTATCATAATTCAAACAGAACGCTAAATATAAAGACAACAACACGTTAGGGTAGCCTATCAACCAACCTGTTAAACCATCCAGACTTCACTATTAAATCCTTTAAAAATTTCAACCAGCTCATATCTCTTTTATTTAAAAAGAATATACGCTTGATTTAGGAAGAGACGAAAGATACAAAAGGAAAACTCAAACTCATAAGTCGAAAACAAACTGACAACGCCAACACAACAAAAGACCAAAAGCACAACAGTATACAAAACACAACATAAACTACAGACTGAGCAACACGAACCACACCAAAAACCGGGGTGTTTCCAGGTACTCAGGAAACTCTGCGCCACTAGGTGAACTACCCTACATTTCAAAATATTATAACAGAGCCAAACTCCACCTGTTAAGAAAAATTCAATAAAACATATTCACCCTCATTCATTTGCATTCGGTTAAAATATTAATGCAATCGATACAACAGAATTGACTAAGTCAATTATAACCATGTGACCGCTACAAACAGGTTAGTTTTATCAAAAGTGACCATGTTATCGCTACAAAATAATCGTCTATGATATCGTTACAACAGTATTAGTTTCGTCCATTGTAATGAGATTTATCTATGATGACCATTTAGTTATAACAACAGGATATTATTGTCTATAGAAACTATGTAATCACTACATTAGGACGAACTTAGTCCATTGTTACCATGTGATCGCTAAAACAAGATAAGTTTTATCTATAGAAACCATGTGACCGCTTAAACAAGATGAGTTTTATCTATAGAGACCATGTGATCGGTACATTTAGATGCGTTTGGTTCATTGTAACAATGTGACCTCCACAACAGTGTGATCTTTAATAGTCACCATTTGATCAGCAGTGTGTGTTTCTTCTTTGTTTTAATGTAATTTCAAACGTAACCAAAAGGATTTAAATACATACCGATGACATGATTGCTTCAATAGGAGGGTACAAGCATGTGCAACTATAAAAGACTCATTGCCTCAGCAGTGGTTATCCCGGTTTTAAAAGAACCTATTCATGGTTGTCAAAATCAAAGCAGTAAGGTACAAAAACGTTTGTTAACTTTGACATGGTATTTAAAGAGGGACGAAAGATACCAGAGGGACAGTTAAACTCATAGATTGAAAATAAACTGATAACGTCATGGCTAACAATAAAAAGACAAACAGACAAATAATAGTACAGAAGACACAACATAGAAAACTAAAAACTAAGCAACACGAACATTATTAACATTTTTGCAAAGTAACATGTCTATCAATGAAAGATAGAAAGGTATTTTCTTCCCTGCCCCAATTAAAAATCATTTAATCTATAATGTATGTCTTAATTTTGTAAAAAATATAAAGGGAATAATTTTTCGGTGTGGCTTCTGCTTTGCCAAAACCCTGTTTGTTTTTAAAAAAGGTAGAAAAAGATTTACACAGTTCCAAATGAATTAATGCATATTGGCAAAGCATACGTTTGACTCTGAGTGTTCCAGTTGTAGGTTATCAAAAAAGGCGTTTCTTATGCAACAAATCAGTATGTTTAATATTTGGGGTATTTCCATTAGGTAGATACCATTGCTGGTGGTTTTTCGATCCCGACAAGTAGTGAGAGCTTTTAAACTTAAGAGAATTAAAACAAAATTTTGATCAAACTTTAGTTGATAATTGTTATTCAAACCGGCTCACTGATTAACAAATTCGACCTTTGTCATCTAAATATAAAAATAAGACGATGTAGTATGATTTCCATGAGACAATACAAGAGAACAAATTACGTAAAAGTTTGCAACTATAGGTGAATGTACGGTCTTATACAATGAGCAAATCCCATACCGCATAGCAAGCTATGCAAATGACAAATGTAAATAATTCTAACGAGAAAACTAACTGCCTGATTTAAAAAAAAAAAAAAAACATTCATAAACCCTTAAATTTTGAATCAAATTCTCTATATTCTTATTCAATTAAACAATCTTTACAATTTTCGATTTTAAATTTAATTGTAAAAACTCATTTTAAGTTTGTATATGGCTATAGAATCTGATGTTCGACATATATTTTGCTATTCCTTTTTTAACCAAATTTACTTGTTATCCCTCTAACTTACTTACAAGCTAAGATTTATGTCTGCATTTTTCGTCATGTAGTAGGTGTCTTTTCACTGAATTATTCGGTGCCTTAACACAACAATAAAATATTAAACTCCACATTTCTGGTCATAGCACTTTAGTGAAAACACTATACCCCTATAAGACAGGTTTCTTGTTGTCCTAATGTGAATAAAGGTTGATTTTTATTTTACCAATTATCGTATCTCATATTCTTCTGTTATCAATATTAATCCGAGAATACATCTCTTATGTTTTAACGTTATTATTTTCAAAATATCTTTTTTAATGAAACTTGGTTTTGTTTTCTTCACTCTTTACACTACAAAAGTCAGAAAGTCTGAAAAGACCAGTTTTTGTCTGAATTTGCTTGAATTTTTACTCGACATTCTTAATTTGTCTAAATCATTTTAAAAATTCTTGTCATAGTATGAATTTGTCTAAGAAGGTTCTTGATTTTTCTTGACAAGTGTCTTGACAGTATGAACATTGTCTTAAAATTTCTCGACACTTCCTGCATCATCTGATGAGAGTCTGGATTAGTCTCGACCAATTCTTGACTGTCTTAAATTTGTCTCGATCTGTCTTGACATATTCTTGACATTCTTAATAATGTCTGAATATGTCTCGACATATTCTTGACATTCTAAATAATGTCTGAATATGTCTCGACACATTCTTGACAGTCTTAAATATGTATTGACACTATCTCAACAGTATAAATTTGGCCTGAAATGTGAACAGACTTATTCTGCACTGTTTATGACATTCTATTGCTGTCATTTACTCCTTTTATTATGGCTAAACTAAACTTTGAAGAATCAAGGATCAATTTGGTATAGTAAGATAGATACCCTTTTGGTGCAACTAAGTTGGAATACCCTGAATAGTTCCCCATGTAGTTTAATTTTGATTTATTTTAATTAAACATTTAATTAATTGTTTTCACTTGGAATATAAGTCAAAGTTACTAACAAACAGCATTCAGATTTTTGCCGTTCGCAAAACTGCCAGTCAAATTTGCTTTACTAAAAAGGTGTCTTATAGGCAGTTTTAAATGTGACCATGTGTCTCTTTTGGACCCCACAATTCATCTTTTGGGTTTATGTGGATAAAAAGAGGGTGGGAGGGGGCTTTCGTTTAGGTCAAAGAATTTGTTCCCATCTTGATTCAAAACCTTATTCATTTTTAGAACAACCCAAAAACATTTTTATTCAAATTTTAGTGTTGAATTTTATAATTTTTATCAAAATAAATATTTGTGATAACTCCTTCCTGAAAAGAAAACGAATGTTTAGAACTATATTGTGCATGTCTGTTTGAGATCCATTTCATAAGACCAATGATTTCTATAGAAATCATTGATGGAACCCATCATAAATATATTTTTTTATTATTCCTGGAGTAGATAATAATTTTCTTTTAATATTTGGGAATTATTCAATTTTTTTATGTTAAAATAATTAACTTCATAATTTTTTCATCAAAATGATGATTTTCATTTTCATCTATCAACAAACTTTTGAAATTGTAGTGGCATGTTCGGTCAACTGATAAGTTGTATGGCTGATTACAGGTAAAGCAGTAATTTCTATTTGACAGTTGCGTGTACTCTTGGATGTGGAATACCATAATTTTATGGGGAACATCCTGTCCATGTGTAATACTTAATATATATATTCCAACAGATGACATTAAACAAATTTTTCTTCTGTTAAATGAATGATTTGTATATCATCATAATTTGCTATTTATATAAACCACATTTTGGTATAATAATTATTTACCATATCAACATTGAATATTATGAATGTAGAATGAAATATGTCTACAGTATGATTGGTTTTAATCATTTAATTTATTTAAAGATTTAGGAATCAATATTTGTAATTATTTAAAACCCACATTCAAATTGTTTTATATCAACACACCCTCATTTGAATTATTTTATACTTTAGATTTCATAGCCATATTTGCATTTGTAAAAATATTTATATACCCAAATTTTCAATAATTTTACATGCCCAAATTTTATTTTGTTGTAAGAAGTGTAACTTGGAACAACAGTATATCATATAAAGAGAAATAAAGATTAAAGTTATATCATGAATATTGGTCATGATTTGTAAAACTCAGAACTGTCAAGTAAATTTAAGACACAATTCAAAATGTTCAGAATGTGTCAAGCCATACTGAGGAAAAATAAGAATGTCGAGAATATGTCGAGAAATATCAAGACAGTATTCAAATATCAAGAATTTGTCAAGAAATTTTAAGACCATATTCAGAATGTCGAGAATATGTCGAGTAAATTTCATACAAATTTAATATAAATGAGAATTTGTCAAGAAAAGTTAAGACACGAGTCATACTTTTGGAGAATGTCGAGTAAAAGTTCATGCAAATCAAGACAAAAACTGGTCTTTTCAGACTTTTAGACTTTTGTAGTGTTAGCTGCCCAATAAACAAATGAGCTTGTTTGGTTTGAACACTATCCTGTTCCTTCCTACAGTTTTATTAGCGGTTTGTGAGTTTCAGATCAAGTAAGTATAGCATTTTGTACATGACTGTACAAAACAAAAGAGTGCTCATACAGATTTTTAACCTAAGGGTTGACATGGCCTTCTCGTTGAAATGTCATAGGAAGACGATATCAGACCCCGTATCAAGCCATTGGTCCAATAATAGTACTTTTATTCTTTACAAATCAGCAACGTAAAATAATGGTTGTCACAGGAAAATATATGTGAAAATATTGTTTATTTTTACATACTGCAATACCTGGGATCTTAGTCACAATATATTTTGTTCATTTATATTTTTAGCCTGCAATAAGCTAACAATAGTACAAATAACAGGTATATACAACAAGTAAATTCATTATTGATATAGTACGCGTATGGTAATATTATAATTACTGTTTACGTTGCCATTTGTTCACATGTCCTTTTTGCGGTCCGCGTTTAAGCAAAAGAGATTAATATCAGAATGATAAGAATGAAGGATTACTGTTTTGAATTGAAATTAAAACACATTCTAGCGTCAATGTTCAATCGCAGGATAACAATTATATACTTTCATTGTAGAAAAATAAAAATGGATGTTGCCCATACAAAATAGGAGAAAAGTGTGGCATGTTTTTTCACAAATTCAAAATCTCGATGAAAAAATTCATATATTTTCCAAGTATGTTCATACATTGTTGATAAACTAACAAGGGACAAAAACCCCTTGCTCTATATACAAATATCATTGGCACTCATACCACATCTTCTTATTTCTAAATAGACAACAATCAACTAAAAAACTTGACGGTCACCTTTGACATCTACAGGTATGTTTTAGTCAGGTCAACAGATGATTTTTTAAATTACTTACTGCCGTATTAAACAAACTTCTGAACTGAGACTGTTGAAATTTTCTGCAGTATTTACCACCGTATCCTAATGCATAACCGGAACTTCCACATGGAAATCTTTGTTCGAAACAATCATAAAAATCACATGTACCATTATGTGCCCAGTCAATACACTCAGGGCGAACATCTATGGAAACATAAATATAAGTAAAACAAATGAGGAAGACATAACATTTAAACAAGTATCATAATTCAAACAGAACGCTAAATATAAAGACAACAACACGTTAGGGTAGCCTATCAACCAACCTGTTAAACCATCGCAGACTTCACTATTAAATCCTTTAAAAATTTCAACCAGCTCATGTATCTCTTTTATTTAAAAAAGAATATACGCTTGATTTAGGAAGAGAGACGAAAGATACAAAAGGAAAACTCAAACTCATAAGTCGAAAACAAACTGACAACGCCAAGACAACAAAAGACCAAAAGCACAACAGTATACAAAACACAACATAAAACTACAGACTGAGCAACACGAACCACACCAAAAACCGGGGTGATTTCAGGTACTCAGGAAACTGTGCGCCACTAGGTGAACTACCCTACATTTCAAAATATTATAACAGAGCCAAACTCCACCTGTTAAGAAAAAAATTCAATAAAACATATTCACCCTCATTCATTTGCATTCGGTTAAAAATATTAATGCAATCGATACAACAGAATTGACTAAGTCAATTATAACCATGTGACCGCTACAAACAGGTTAGTTTTATCAAAAGTGACCATGTTATCGTTACAAAATAATCGTCTATGATATCGTTACAACAGTATTAGTTTCGTCCATTGTAATGAGATTTATCTATGATGACCATTTAGTTATAACAACAGGATATTATTGTCTATAGAAACTATGTAATCACTACATTAGGACGAACTTAGTCCATTGTTACCATGTGATCGCTAAAACAAGATAAGTTTTATCTATAGAAACCATGTGACCGCTTAAACAAGATGAGTTTTATCTATAGAGACCATGTGATCGGTACATTTAGATGCGTTTGGTTCATTGTAACAATGTGACCTCCACAACAGTGTGATCTTTAATAGTCACCATTTGATCAGCAGTGTGTGTTTTATCTTTTGTTTTAATGTAATTTCAAACGTAACCAAAAGGATTTAAATACATACCGATGACATGATTGCTTCAATAGGAGGGTACAAGCATGTGCAACTATAAAAGACTCATTGCCTCAGCAGTGGTTATCCCGGTCTTAAAAGAACCTATTCATGGTTGTCAAAATCAAAGCAGTAAGGTACAAAAGCGTTTGTTAACATTGACATGGTATTTAAAGAGGGACGAAAGATACCAGAGGGACAGTTAAACTCATAGATTGAAAATAAACTGATAACGTCATGGCTAACAATAAAAAGACAAACAGACAAATAATAGTACAGAAGATACAACATAGAAAACTAAAAACTAAGCAACACGAACATTATTAACATTTTTGCAAAGTAACATGTCTATCAATGAAAGATAGAAAGGTATTTTCTTCCCTGCCCCAATTAAAAATCATTTAATCTATAATGTATGTCTTAATTTTGTAAAAAATATAAAGGGAATAATTTTTCGGTGTGGCTTCTGCTTTGCCAAACCCCTGTTTGTTTTTTAAAAAGGTAGAAAAAGATTTACACAGTTCCAAATGAATTAATGCATATTGGCAAAGCATACGTTTGACTCTAAGTGTTCCAGTTGTAGGTTATCAAAAAAGGCGTTTCTTATGCAACAAATCAGTATGTTTAATATTTGGGGTATTTCCATTAGGTAGATACCATTGCTGGTGGTTTTTCGATCCCGACAAGTAGTGAGAGCTTTTAAACTTAGGAGAATTAAAACAAAATTTTGATCAAACTTTAGTTGATAATTGTTATTCAAACCGGCTCACTCATTAACAAATTCGACCTTTGTCATCTAAATATAAAAATAAGACGATGTAGTATGATTTCCCATGAGACAATACAAGAGAACAAATTACGTAAAAGTTTGCAACTATAGGTGAATGTACGGTCTTATACAATGAGCAAATCCCATACCGCATAGCAAGCTATGCAAATGACAAATGTAAAATAATTCTAACGAGAAAACTAACTGCCTGATTTATGTACAAAACAATAAACGAAAAAAAAACAAATATGATATACAGCAACAAACGGCAACCACTAAGTTATAGGTTCCTGATTTTGAACAGGCACATATAGAATGTGGCCAGGTTAAAAATGTGCAAGTGCCCAAACCTCCTCCTAACATGGGACAGAAGTGTAACAGCACATCATGAGAACAAACTATAAAAATCAGTTGAAAAAGACCCATTAGATCGATACAAAGCAAAATCAACTTACTAAAACACAAAAGATACAAACTAAAGATCTGAGAGTACTCGCAGTTACAGAAAGCTAGTTCAAAGCCAATAACAAGTAATTTGTTGGTTTCTACCCAGTGTCTATGCGCCTTTGTCCAGTTTGTTTATTAGCAATAAGTGCGCTGTTATAATCATTTTTGTCCATTTCATAGGATTTCTGGACATTTTATATTAGGGGCAGTCACTACGTTTTCTTTCCTTAATAATAAATAATATATTTGCTCTTGCTAACGTTAAATCTCATTATTTACCTGTTTTGGCAGTAATTGTCTTTGATCCACCATGCGTATTCAAATTAAAAAGAAAGCCATGAGAAACTCCTACTAAACAAAGATATACAACCGTTTTCATTGCTGAGAATTAGTTTTAGAATTTTGCTATCTCTGGAATTCGACCAAATGTGAAATTGCATTCTCATGTCTTGTATTTATAAGAGAATGTTATAAAACGATTACACTAATACTTGTTACAGCGTGGAAGAACACGTGACTTATAGAAAGATAAGAAGATAGACACAATTTTAACTTATTTATTTCTTGCATAAGCCATAGGTGTATCCATTCGTTACATATACTGAGACCAAACCAAGAGAAAAGTTTTTTCTGAAAGATGATTGATTTTCACTATTGTTATTATTCATGTTGCACTTACATTTCTATCACAATTATATTGAAGCGAAAATCGTGAAAATAAACACTTCATATCTATATTTGGTTTCTACAAGTCTAAATTGAAAACAACGTTCAAACCTATGATTGCGTTGGATAAAAACCGCAATTTTTATACGTGTGCATGTAAAATAAATTTCTTGGTAGAGGGGTCTACATACAGCACAAACAACTATTTCCAAAAGACCAAAATAGTGAAAAAGTAGATTTTAACAAAACGCATTTAACTAACAGGTCGAACAACGGATGTTCTTAAACCCTGCTGACTGCCATTTGCGATTGCCAAATAAATTGATCACCAGTACAAAATGGATCTTAATATTAATTTAATACCAAACAGAAAACAATAAACTTGTGGAAAAGATGGTATACCACAAACATGAGGTGCAAAATTTGTACACCATATCTGGATTTCGACAATTAATGTCTCTTCAGTAATGTTAGGGATCGATCGAAACGGTATTTGGAAGGCCATATAATTTACCTCAATTTAGGATAGACTCTTGAATTTTAAAGAGTCGAAATAGGATGAACGGATCATATAAACCCGAAGGAAAATATAATACAAGCCCAAACGGAAAAATATAAACAAGTCTAAATTGAAAACAACGTTCAAACCTATGATTGCGTTGGATAAAAACCGCAATTTTTATACGTGTGCATGTAAAACAAATTTCTTGGTAGAGGGGTCTAAATACAGCACAAACAACATTTTCCAAAAGACCAAAATAGTGAAAAAGTAGATTTTAACAAAACGCATTTGACTAACAGGTCGAACAACGGATGTTCTTAAACCCTGTTGACTGCCATTGGCGATTGCCAAATAAATTGATCACCAGTACAAAATGGATCTTAATATTAAATATATACCAAACAGAAAACAATAAACTTGTTGAAAAGATGGTATACCACAAACATGAGGTGCAAAAATTTGTACACCATATCTGGATTTCGACAATTAATGTCTCTTCAGTAATGTTAGGGATCGAAACGGTATTTGGAAGGCCATATAATTTACCTCAATATAGGATAGACTCTTGAATTTGAAAGAGTCAAAATAGGATGAACGGATCATATAAACCCGAAAGGAAAATATAATACAAGCCCAAACGGACAAAATATAAACAAGTCTAAATTGAAAACAACGTTCAAACCTATGATTGCGTTGGATAAAACCGCAATTTTATACGTGTGCATGTAAAACAAATTTCTTGGTAGAGGGTCTAAATACAGCACAAATAAAATTTTCTAACAGACCAAAATAGTGAAAAGTAGATTTTACAAAACGCATTTGACTAACAGGTCGCACAACGGATGTTCTTAAACCCTGCTGACTGCCATTGGCGATTGCCAAATAAATTGATCACCAGTACAAAATGGATCTTAATATTAATTTAATACCAAACAGAAAACAATAAACTTGTGGAAAAGATGGTATACCACAAACATGAGGTGCAAAAATTTGTACACAGCCATTGAACTTCTTCTTGCTGTATTTATTAAGCCAAAAAGTGCTAATGAACTCTAAATTGTATATGTCTACAGTAAGATAGCACATTGTAAAACGTATATTTATTGATCTTTTACAATATAAACACCTTAAAAGAAGGTTTATGAAAAAGAAGATGCGAGATATACTTCATTTTGACACAACGTAAAAATAAAAACAAGAGGCTCAAAGGCAGTATTTCCCACCTGTTATTTTTGCATTAAAGTGATAAAATGCAATGAGAAAATTTGAAATAAATTCCAGAAAAAATCAACAAAGAAAAATTCCTTCAAAGCAAATTGTTCATATAAGGAGTAGACTGGCATGTTTACGGCTGTTTTTTTTTGTACGTATCCAGTTGATAATTTTAGCATTTTACAATTTCCCTCCATCTTATTGTTTACGCAAAAAAAAACCACACAAAGTTGCTAAAAGTCCACTGACAATTCGGCGATGTTGACTTAATAGAAAATCGTTTCTTGTTGGTCAATTTTGCTACATATAGTTTCCTTGCATCTTTTATGTGTCTGAAAAAACCACTACAAAATGGGCAAAACTGTTTTCAAGGGCAATTACTCAGTCAGCAAAAGAATGTGGCCATGTTGACTGGTTTGAAGATCTTGTCCTTCTGATCAATTTTGCTTCTAACAGTTTCTCTCGAAATACTATCAATACATAACGCAAAAATAATAGAAAACGGTAAAAAAAAATCGTCATTCAAGGACAATATCTCCTATAATGAGCCAACTTACAATTACTGCAATATTGCCTTAAAAGTGGATCTCGTCCTGTTGGTCATTTGTTGCCATATACTGTTTCTCTCGATCAACTGCAATATCTATTCTAAACACCAAAATGGGTAAACAGGTTCTTTCAATGACACTAAGTCCTATAAGGAGTCGACTGTCGATTTCGGTCAATAATATGTAGATCTGGTCCTGCTGAATTGATTGTTCACAGTTTCGTTTCCATCTAAATCTAAAGTTTCTGCAAAACACAAAAATTGATTAAAAATCGTCTTTCGATGGCAATAACTTCTACAAGTTGACATATTAAATTATCTTAATAATTATTGTAGATCATGTACGGTGGATCTTTTCTGGCATTTACTGTTTCCATCTTTGTTTTATAGTATTTGAGATCATAATAGTCAACATCGCAAAAACATAGTGAAAATCGTCATGTTAGGGCAATAACTCCCATAAGGAGTCGTCTGAAAGTTTTGGTCTAAATAATAAAATTTCTATCTCTAACGATTTGATAAAAATAATGCTTGCATTTCAGTTTCAACGAACTGCTACCATTGAGATGTTTCAAAACAATCTAAATTACCCCTGAGAAAGTGTAATTGTCTTGGAAACAATAATGCAATGTTATTTGAATAACCCCGCTTTTGGAACCAATGTTATTCCACTTAGCCTTAGCGTCGCAGAGCAAATATTGGGAAGGGATGCCGTATTATACAAGCAAGATTCATCTTATCCTGTAATCAGTGCCTACCGAAGTGAATGTTTCGAATGTGCTCTCAATATGGCCGTATATGCAAAGTCGAAAAAGATCCCTGCGTACACCAGCGCGATGGTTTGTGTACTGTGAAAAGAGCCCAAACGCAGTCAGAAGTATTGGCGTCATTGTTCTTTTCAATGTTTTCTCAAAGTTTCGAGGAATGACATTATTTGTTTTGAATTCTTTTGAGATGTAATATGTGCATTTGTTTTATAAACGTCTGTGTGGTGGTCATTTCAATTTCATATCTTTATTTGCGTCTTTTGTCCACAAAGCTCATCATTTACCCAATTCCTGACAAAAAATATCCGATTAGACTTTAACCTATCCTTTGTACTCTGTTGTTAGTAAATGCGTTAGATTGAGTTTATGTATGTAGTCAATAAACTAGAAACATGAAATGTTTAATTTCCAGATCAGTGTTATTTTCGTTCGATAATTGAAAGCCTACATTAGATTTATTCACATCTTTTGAAAACTACAGACGATTTAATTATAAGCTTGTCCTATCATTCATATCTATTCTTCGAGACTGTATATTGACCTCCAAATGTATTTCTGTTTTTGAATGTCGTTGAAAATGCGTCTTATTAACAGATTCCACGCCTTTGTTTATTTATATTTGAAATTATTGTGACTCAATATTTTGATATACATATGAACTTTTTGTGTCAATTTAAGGCTTCACCTATCGTTCATGCCATTGTTTATTGCTAAAGACTGTATGCCAACCTTTAAATGTCTGAAAGTTTTTTCTATCGTTTGAAAAGCTGGCTCATTAACGAATTCCCACGTCCTTATTTATTTATAACTTGTAATCAATTTTTAATATAAATTAATGATAACCAATATTTTAAATACCGTTGAGATCCCTAACATCACTGAAGAGACATTAATTGTCGAAATCCAGATATGGTGTACAAATTTTGCACCTCATGTTTGTGGTATACCATCTTTTCCACAAGTTTTATTGTTTTAAACAATGTTTGGTAGGTTAAATTAATATTAAGATCCATTTTGTAACTGCAAAAGTGAAATTTGATTTTTACAAAACGCATTTGACTAACAGGTCGCACAACGGATGTTCTTAAACCCTGCTGACTGCCATTGGCGATTGCCAAATAAATTGATCACCAGTACAAAATGGATCTTAATATTAATTTAATACCAAACAGAAAACAATAAACTTGTGGAAAAGATGGTATACCACAAACATGAGGTGCAAAAATTTGTACACCATATCTGGATTTCGACAATTAATGTCTCTTCAGTGATGTTAGGGATCATGCACACGTATAAAAATTGCGGTTTTTATCCAACGCAATCATAGGTTTGAACGTTGTTTTTAATTTAGACTTGTTTATATTTTTTCGTTTGGGCTTGTATTATATTTTCCTTCGGGTTTATATGATCCATTCATCCTATTTCGACTCTTTAAAATTCAAGAGTCTAACCTAAATTGAGGTAAATCATATGGCCTTCCAAATACCGTTTCGATCCCTAACATCACTGAAGAGACATTAATTGTCGAAATCCAGATATGGTGTACAAATTTTTGCACCTCATGTTTGATGCCGAAACCGTTTTGGAAATGTAGTATACTTCGTTGTTTGCTGTTTGTACGTGTTAAAATGATACTGATGGAAAATTGTAAATACATTCTCAATAACAATCGAAGCAAACGTACTGATTGGATCACAAAGTATGAGTTTGTTACACATGTTACATATCTTAATTTGACACATCGTTTGTTGTTAAAAAAAATGTTTTGATCATTTACTGAATAGATGTATAAAAGTTAAACGATTATAATAATTTAACTGGCTTTTACAGTTGAAAGATAACAAATAATGTTTGTTTTCGACAATCCAAAGAATTTTCGTAGAAAACAAAGGAAGCCAAGATTCTTAACAACAGCAGTATTCAGATGATGTGGAAATGTTGTTTATGGGTAAACGAAAAGGAAAAAATAAACCTGCATAAATTTTAATTGCAGGAAAACTAAAGGTCAATTGCGAGAACAATCATTATGTCACACCAATAAATGTTGTTTTGTCAACTATTCCAGTTCGAATGAAACAGAAAGACTTAAATTTATAAACTTTGTTCTCAAACAGAGAGCTAGATTAAATATAAAGGATATCCATCGCAAGAATGCAAACGACTACTTATAACAAAACTGTCTTAAAGAGGTTGTGCAACTAGTGGAGGAACATCTTGTTGAACTTATTTCTCTAGTGACATAAAAAAATAATAATAATGCTCTGTAGGTCTAGAAGAATTATTCAATTATTAGCCTTGCTCGAATGTTCAAATTGTCATACAAGTGAGAGGTTTAGCTAGCTATAAAATTACGTTAAAGCCACCATTTTCTGCATAAGGAAATGTCTGTACCAAGTCAGGAATATGACAGTTGTTTTCCATTCGTTTGATGTTTTTGAACTTTTGATTTTGCCATTTGATAAGCGGCTTTCCGTTTTAAATTTTCCTTGGAGTTCGGTATCTTTGCTATTTTACTTTTTGCATGTATCAATATCGGTTGTTTATATGCATGTTAACTGGTTATCCATGTGCATCAATTTACCTTTATTTTGTTCTTTATGTGAAAATTGGTTGTCAAAGCAGTCTAGTAAGTGCAACTTTGTGAAAATCTTAATTGATAAAATTTCAAATTCTTTTACCAGAAATTTTACTACTCAACCAAACCTAAATAATTTGTTTCCTGGTGTTTAAGATGTAGATTTCGCGTGTTCGATTTGACACAAATTTGGAATGGGGGGGAAGTTATGATTTTTTTTATATTTTGATAAAGATATGTCTCTAAGGTGTACTTAAACATGTATTATTATAAAATAAAGTTATCAACAAAACGTTTCAGGCTTTGAAATGAATATCATATGGTGATAGATAATCGTACTGTGTGTATATGGAATGCATATTATAGGGCAATAGATAAAAATGATGTGTGCATTTGAAATCAAACATTAGAAAGTCTATATAGTTACATTGTATCTAAATTTGATGAGGCAGATTACTTACTAGACTTACCAAACAGTTTATTACGTAATTCGCATATATCTAGTCAAGTTTCGATTTATTACTTTAGGCTTGTTATTATAATTAAATTTGGATGTATATTAAAATATCAAGAAATCAAGAAAATCGTTAATTAGACAGATTCTCAATGATACAAAAAAGGAAAGACATTTACATGTGAGCATACATGCTTTAGCAATAGACACTGGCATGAACAGAATGTCTAGATTAAATCGTCATAAAACTTCATATGTAAATCAAATTTAAAATATTGGTTATCATTAATTTATGTTAAAAATTGATTTCAAGTTATTAATAAATAAGGACGTGGGAATTCGTTAATGAGCCAGCTTTTCAAACGATAGAAAAAACTTTCAGACATTTTAAGGTTGGCATACAGTCTTTAGCAATCGTTTAGCATGAACGATAGGTGAAGCCTTAAATTGACACAAAAAGTTCATATGTATATCAAAATATTGAGTCACAATAATTTCAAATATAAATAAACAAAGGCGTGGAATCTGTTAATAAGACGCATTTTCAACGACATTCAAAAACAGAAATACATTTGGAGGTCAATATACAGTCTCGAAGAATAGATATGAATGATAGGACAAGCTTATAATTAAATCGTCTGTAGTTTTCAAAAGATGTGAATAAATCTAATGTAGGCTTTCAATTATCGAACGAAAATAACACTGATCTGGAAATTAAACATTTCATGTTTCTAGTTTATTGACTACATACATAAACTCAATCTAACGCATTTACTAACAACAGAGTACAAAGGATAGGTTAAAGTCTGATCGGATATTTTTTTGTCAGGAATTGGGTAAATGATGAGCTTTGTGGACAAAAGACGCAAATAACGATATGAAATTGAAATGACCACCACACAGACGTTTATAAAAACAAATGCACATATTACATCTCAAAAGAATTCAAAACAAATAATGTCATTCCCTAGAAACTTTGAGAAAACATTGAAAAGAACAATGACGCCAATAGTTCTGACTGCGTTTGGGCTCTTTTCACAGTAAACAAACCATCGCGCTGGTGTACGCAGGGATCTTTCGCCAAACATTTTTCGACTTTGCAAATACGGCCATATTGAGAGCACATTCGAAACATTCACTTCGGTAGGCACTGATTACAGGATAAGATGAATCTTGCTTGTATAATACGGCATCCCTTCCCAATATTTGCTCTGCGACGCTAAGGCAAAGTGGAATAACATTGGTTCCAAAAGCGGGGGTTATTCAAATAACATTGCATTTGTTGTTTCCAAGACAATTACACTTTCTCAGGGTGTAATTTAGATTGTTTTAAAACATCTCAATGGTAGCATTTCGTTGAAACTGAAATGCAACCATTATTTTTTATCAAATCGTTAGAGATAGAAATTTTATCATTTAGACCAAAACTTTCAGACGACTCCTTATGGAAGTTATTGCCCTAACATGACGATTTTCACTGTGTTTTTGCGATGTTGACTATTATGATCTCAAATACTATAAAACAAAGATGGAAACAGTAAATGCCAGAAAAGATCCACCGTACATGATCTACAATAATTATTAAGATAATTTAATATGTCAACTTGTAGAAGTTATTGCCATCGAAAGACGATTTTTATGCAATTTTTGTGTTTTTGCATAAACTTTAGTATTTAGATGGAAACGAAACTGTGAACAATCAATTCAGCAGGACCAGATCTACATATTATTGACCGAAATCGACAGTCGACTCCTTATAGGACTTAGTGTCATTGAAAGAACCTGTTTACCCATTTTGGTGTTTAGAATAGATATTGCAGTTGATCGAGAGAAACTACATATGGCAACAAATGACCAACAGGACGAGATCCACTTTTAAGGCAATATTGCAGTCATTGTTAGTTGGCTCATTATAGGAGATATTGTCCTTGAATGACGATTTTTTTTACCGTTTTCTATTATTTTTGCGTTATGTATTGATAGTATTTCGAGAGAAACTGTTAGAAGCAAAATTAATCAGAAGGACAAGATCTGCAAACCAGTCAACATGGCCACATTCTTTTGCTGACTGAGTAGTTGCCCTTGAAAAACAGTTTTGCCCATTTTGTAGTGGTTTTTTTCAGACACATAAAAAGATGCAAGGAAACTATATGTAGCAAAATTGACCAACAAGAAACGATTTTCTATTAAGTCAACATCGCCGAATTGTCAGTGGACTTTTAGCAACTTTGTGTGGTTTTTTTGCGTAAACAATAAGATGGAGGGAAATTGTAAAATGCTAAAATTATCAACTGGACACGTACAAAAAAAAACAGCCGTAAACATGCCAGTCTACTCCTTATATGAACAATTTGCTTTGAAGGAATATTAAATTTCTTTGTTGATTTTTCTGGAATTTTTAATGCAAAAATAACAGGTGGGAAATACTGCCTTTGAGCCTCTTGTTTTAATTTTTACGTTGTGTCAAAATGAAGTATATCTCGCATCTTCTTTTTTCATAAACCTTCTTTTAAGGTGTTAATATTGTAAAAGATCACAAAATATACGTTTTACAATGTGCTATCTTACTGTAGACATATACAATTTAGAGTTCATTAGAACTTTTTGGCTTAATAAATACAGCAAGAAGAAGTTCAATGGCCATGTGATTATTTTAGATATTTAATTGTTAATTTCTTCCTTTGTGCATACTCGTGCATTGTATTGCCTTTTTTTTTTTAATTTTTATTGTTATATTAAAACAATCCAATATCACGAATGCAAACATGTTTTAAATACTCATCTTCAACATTGGCATTCTAATTCTTCATGTTAAAATTTGAGTGGCTATTAACCTATCATTTCTCAGTTTTCGAAACAATTTGTTTTGCCGCTTTTCTTTTGTGTTTAGATATACTGAAACAATCCCACACCACAAACGGAAACGTGTTTTAAATGTTCAATTTCAACCTTGGCATTTTTGTTCTTCAAGTTGATATTTCAATGGTTATGAATCTTTTTTTCCTAGTTTTTTTTGTTTATGCAACCTTCCGATTGTATGTAATTTTTGCAGTTTTTAAGCGCGTCTGACCTTATAATAAGCCTGATATAAGTTTTTTTCTCTTGTGGTTATGTATTATAAAGCCATCCCAGATCACGAACAAAAACATGGTCAAACTATTCAACTTAAACCTTGGGGTTGTTTTTCCTTCAATTTTATATTTCAAAGGTTATTTACCTATCTTTTCCAAATTTCATTGTTTTGGAGACAATTGATGATATTTACAAATTATCTAGAAGGTTTTTTTTCAGCTTACTTGAGAGAACGTCGTTGCTCGTCGGAGACACCAAAATCCAAGTATTTGTTTTACTCGAATATCACTCAAAACAATCTTTGATCAGGACAAAATTAGAATTGTAAAGCATAAAAGCCTGAAAACGTTAACTTTAGATCAACAACCATCAACTATATTTGTCATCTCTCAAAACTTATGAAAAAATGAAATCTCTCTTTGAAAAACAAATTATCAGGTAACTTTATAAAGATAGCAATTTCTACTATCGTCATTAGGACTTTAAATTGTTGTTTTAAGTGTAAGAGTTGACAACTTTAAATTTGAAGCTTTAAAGACAATAGTAGGAAAAATGGTTTTTAACAAATAAACCTACCCTTCCAAAGAGGGACGAAAGATACCAGGGGACAGTTAAACTCACAGATTGAAAATAAACTGATAACGTCATGGCTAACAATAAAAAGACAAACAGACAAATAATAGTACAGAAGACACAACATAGAAAACTAAAAACTAAGCAACACGAACATTATTAACATTTTTGCAAAGTAACATGTCTATCAATGAAAGATAGAAAGGTATTTTCTTCCCTGCCCAATTAAAAATCATTTAATCTATAATGTATGTCTTAATTTTGTAAAAATATAAAGGAATAATTTTTCGGTGTGGCTTCTGCTTTAAAAACCCTGTTTGTTTTTAAAAGGTAGAAAAAGATTTACACAGTTCCAAATGAATTAATGCATATTGGCAAAGCATACGTTTGACTCTGAGTGTTCCAGTTGTAGGTTATCAAAAAAGGCGTTTCTTATGCAACAAATCAGTATGTTTAATATTTGGGGTATTTCCATTAGGTAGATACCATTGCTGGTGGTTTTTCGATCCCGACAAGTAGTGAGAGCTTTTAAACTTAAGAGAATTAAAACAAAATTTTGATCAAACTTTAGTTGATAATTGTTATTCAAACCGGCTCACTGATTAACAAATTCGACCTTTGTCATCTTAATATAAAAATAAGACGATGTAGTATGATTTCCCATGAGACAATACAAGAGAACAAATTACGTAAAAGTTTGCAACTATAGGTGAATGTACGGTCTTATACAATGAGCAAATCCCATACCGCATAGCAAGCTATGCAAATGACAAATGTAAAATAATTCTAACGAGAAAACTAACTGCCTGATTTATGTACAAAACAATAAACGAAAAAAAACAAATATGATATACAGCAACAAACGGCAACCACTAAGTTATAGGTTCCTGATTTTGAACAGGCACATATAGAATGTGGCCAGGTTAAAAATGTGCAAGTGCCCAAACCTCCTCCTAACATGGGACAGAAGTGTAACAGCACATCATGAGAACAAACTATAAAAATCAGTTGAAAAAGACCCATTAGATCGATACAAAGCAAAATCAACTTACTAAAACACAAAAGATACAAACTAAAGATCTGAGAGTACTCGCAGTTACAGAAAGCTAGTTCAAAGCCAATAACAAGTAATTTGTTGGTTTCTACCCAGTGTCTATGCGCCTTTGTCCAGTTTGTTTATTAGCAATAAGTGCGCTGTTATAATCATTTTTGTCCATTTCATAGGATTTCTGGACATTTTATATTAGGGGCAGTCACTACGTTTTCTTTCCTTAATAATAAATAATATATTTGCTCTTGCTAACGTTAAATCTCATTATTTACCTGTTTTGGCAGTAATTGTCTTTGATCCACCATGCGTATTCAAATTAAAAAGAAAGCCATGAGAAACTCCTACTAAACAAAGATATACAACCGTTTTCATTGCTGAGAATTAGTTTTAGAATTTTTGCTATCTCTGGAATTCGACCAAATGTGAAATTGCATTCTCATGTCTTGTATTTATAAGAGAATGTTATAAAACGATTACACTAATACTTGTTACAGCGTGGAAGAACACGTGACTTATAGAAAGATAAGAAGATAGACACAATTTTAACTTATTTATTTCTTGCATAAGCCATAGGTGTATCCATTCGTTACATATACTGACTTTGAAATATAAAATTGAAGGAAAAACAACCCCAAGGTTTAAGTTGAATAGTTTGACCTTGTTTTTGTTCGTGATCTGGGATGATTTTATAATACATAACCACAAGAGAAAAAACTCATACCAGGCTTATTATAAGGTCAGACGCGCTTAAAATTGCAAAACTACATACAATCGGAAAGTTGCATAAAAAAAAAAAAAAAAAAAAAAAAAAAAAAAAAAAAAAAAACAAAAAAACTAGGAAAAAAGATTCATAACCATTGAAATATCAACTTGAAGAACAAAATGCCAAGGTTGAAATTGAATATTTTGAACACTTTTCCGTTTGTGGTGTGGGATTGTTTCAATATATCTAAACACAAAAGAAAAGCAACAAAACAAATTGTTTCGAAAACTGAGAAATGATAGGTTAATAGCCACTGAAATGTTAACATGAAGAATTAGAATGCCAAGGCTGTCAGAAGATGAGTATTTAGAACATGTTTGCATTCGTGATATTGGATTGTTTTAATATAACAATAAAAATTTAAAAAGCCAATTCAATGCATGATTATGCACAAAGGAAGAAATTAACAATTAAATATCTAAAATAATCACATGGCCATTGAACTTCTTCTTGCTGTATTTATTAAGCCAAAAGTGCTAATGAACTCTAAATTGTATATGTCTACAGTAAGATAGCACATTGTAAAACGTATATTTATTGATCTTTTACAATATTAACACCTTAAAAGAAGGTTTATGAAAAAAGAAGATGCGAGATATACTTCATTTTGACACAACGTAAAAATTAAAACAAGAGGCTCAAAGGCAGTATTTTCCACCTGTTATTTTTGCATTAAAGTGATAAAATGCAATGAGAAAATTTGAAATAAATTCCAGAAAAAATCAACAAAGAAATTTAATATTCCTTCAAAGCAAATTGTTCATATAAGGAGTAGACTGGCATGTTTACGGCTGTTTTTATTTAGGTGTCCAGTTGATAATTTTAACATTTACAATTTCCCTCCATCTTATTGTTTACGCAAAAAAACACACAAAGTTGCTAAAAGTCCACTGACAATTCGGCGATGTTGACTTAATAGAAAATCGTGTCTTGTTGGTCAATTTTGCTACATATAGTTTCCTTGCATCTTTTATGTGTCTGAAAAAACCACTACAAAATGGGCAAAACTGTTTTCAAGGGCAATTACTCAGTCAGCAAAAGAATGTGGCCATGTTGACTGGTTTGAAGATCTTGTCCTTCTGATCAATTTTGCTTCTAACAGTTTCTCTCGAAATACTATCAATACATAACGCAAAATAATAGAAAACGGTAAAAAAAATCGTCATTCAAGGACAATATCTCCTATAATGAGCCAACTTACAATTACTGCAATATTGCCTTAAAAGTGGATCTCGTCCTGTTGGTCATTTGTTGCCATATACTGTTTCTCTCGATCAACTGCAATATCTATTCTAAACACCAAAATGGGTAAACAGGTTCTTTCAATGACACTAAGTCCTATAAGGAGTCGACTGTCGATTTCGGTCAATAATATGTAGATCTGGTCCTGCTGAATTGATTGTTCACAGTTTCGTTTCCATCTAAATCTAAAGTTTCTGCAAAACACAAAAATTGATTAAAAATCGTCTTTCGATGGCAATAACTTCTACAAGTTGACATATTAAATTATCTTAATAATTATTGTAGATCATGTACGGTGGATCTTTTCTGGCATTTACTGTTTCCATCTTTGTTTTATAGTATTTGAGATCATAATAGTCAACATCGCAAAAACATAGTGAAAATCGTCATGTTAGGGCAATAACTCCCATAAGGAGTCGTCTGAAAGTTTTGGTCTAAATAATAAAATTTCTATCTCTAACGATTTGATAAAAATAATGCTTGCATTTCAGTTTCAACGAACTGCTACCATTGAGATGTTTCAAAACAATCTAAATTACCCCTGAGAAAGTGTAATTGTCTTGGAAACAATAATGCAATGTTATTTGAATAACCCCGCTTTTGGAACCAATGTTATTCCACTTAGCCTTAGCGTCGCAGAGCAAATATTGGGAAGGGATGCCGTATTATACAAGCAAGATTCATCTTATCCTGTAATCAGTGCCTACCGAAGTGAATGTTTCGAATGTGCTCTCAATATGGCCGTATATGCAAAGTCGAAAAAGATCCCTGCGTACACCAGCGCGATGGTTTGTGTACTGTGAAAAGAGCCCAAACGCAGTCAGAAGTATTGGCGTCATTGTTCTTTTCAATGTTTTCTCAAAGTTTCGAGGAATGACATTATTTGTTTTGAATTCTTTTGAGATGTAATATGTGCATTTGTTTTATAAACGTCTGTGTGGTGGTCATTTCAATTTCATATCTTTATTTGCGTCTTTTGTCCACAAAGCTCATCATTTACCCAATTCCTGACAAAAAATATCCGATTAGACTTTAACCTATCCTTTGTACTCTGTTGTTAGTAAATGCGTTAGATTGAGTTTATGTATGTAGTCAATAAACTAGAAACATGAAATGTTTAATTTCCAGATCAGTGTTATTTTCGTTCGATAATTGAAAGCCTACATTAGATTTATTCACATCTTTTGAAAACTACAGACGATTTAATTATAAGCTTCCTATCATTCATATCTATTCTTCGAGACTGTATATTGACCTTCAAATGTCAATCTGTTTTTGAATGTCGTTGAAAATGCGTCTTATTAACAGATTCCACGCCTTTGTTTATTTATATTTGAAATTATTGTGACTCAATATTTTGATATACATATGAACTTTTGTGTCCATTTAAGGCTTCAGCTATCGTTCATGCCATTGTTTATTGCTAAAGACTGTATGCCAACCTTTAAATGTCTGAAAGTTTTTTCTATCGTTTGAAAAGCTGGCATAATTAACGAATTCCACGTCCTTATTTATTTATAACTTGTAATCAATTTTTAATATAAATTAATGATAACCAATATTTTAAATTTGATTTACATATGAAGTTTTATGACGATTTAATCTAGACATTCTGTTCATGCAAGTGTCTTTTACTAAAGCATGTATGCTCACATGATTTTCTTGATTTCTTGATATTTTAATATACATCCGAATTTAATTACAATAACAAGCCTAAAGTAATAAATCGAAATTGACTAGATATATGCGAATTACGTAATAAACTGTTTGGTAAGTCTAGTAAGTAATTTGCCTCATCAAATGTAGATACAATGTAACTATATAGACTTTCTAATGTTTGATTTCAAATGCACACATCATTTTTATCTATTGCCCTATAATATGCATTCCATATACACACAGTACGATTATCTATCACCATATGATATTCATTATATCCTTCGGGTTTATATGATCCGTTCATCCTATTTCGACTCTTTAAAATTCAAGAGTCTATCCTAAATTGAGGTAAATTATATGCCTTCCAAATACCGTTGAGATCCCTAACATCACTGAAGAGACATTAATTGTCGAAATCCAGATATGGTGTACAAATTTTTGCACCTCATGTTTGTGGTATACCATCTTTTCCACAAGTTTATTGTTTTCTGTTTGGTATTAAATTAATATTAAGATCCATTTTGTACTGGTGATCAATTTATTTTGGTATCGCCAATGGCAGTCAGCAGGGTTTAAGAACATCCGTTGTGCGACCTGTTAGTCAAATGCGTTTTGTAAAAATCTACTTTTTCACTATTTTGGTCTGTTAGAAAATTTTATTTGTGCTGTATTTAGACCCCTCTACCAAGAAATTTGTTTTACATGCACACGTATAAAAATTGCGGTTTTTATCCAACGCAATCATAGGTTTGAACGTTGTTTTCAATTTAGACTTGTTTATATTTTTTCCGTTTGGGCTTGTATTATATTTTCCTTCGGGTTTATATGATCCGTTCATCCTATTTCGACTCTTTAAAATTCAAGAGTCTATCCTAAATTGAGGTAAATTATATGGCCTTCCAAATACCGTTTCGATCGATCCCTAACATTACTGAAGAGACATTAATTGTCGAAATCCAGATATGGTGTACAAATTTTTGCACCTCATGTTTGTGGTATACCATCTTTTCCACAAGTTTATTGTTTTCTGTTTGGTATTAAATTAATATTAAGATCCATTTTGTACTGGTGATCAATTTATTTGGCAATCGCAAATGGCAGTCAGCAGGGTTTAAGAACATCCGTTGTTCGACCTGTTAGTTAAATGCGTTTTGTTAAAATCTACTTTTTCACTATTTTGGTCTTTTGGAAATAGTTGTTTGTGCTGTATGTAGACCCCTCTACCAAGAAATTTATTTTACATGCATACGTATAAAATTGCGGTTTTATCCAACGCAATCATAGGTTTGAACGTTGTTTTCAATTTAGACTTGTAGAAACCAAATATAGATATGAAGTGTTTATTTTCACGATTTTCGCTTCAATATAATTGTGATAGAAATGTAAGTGCAACATGAATAATAACAATAGTGAAAATCAATCATCTTTCAGAAAAACTTTTCTCTTGGTTTGGTCTCATTTACCTATCTTTTCCAAATTTCATTGTTTTCGGAGACAATTGATGATATTTACAAATTATCTAAAGGTGTTTTCCAGCTTACTTGAGAGAACGTCGTTACTAATCGGAACATCAAAATCCAAGTATTTTTTACTCGAATATCACTCAAAAACACTCTTGGATCAGGACAAAATTAGAATTGTAAAGCATAAAAGCCTGAAAACATTAACTTTAGATTAACAACCATCAACTATATTTGTCATCTCTCAAAACTTATGAAAAATAAAATCTCTCTTTGAAAACCAAAATATCAGGTAACTTAAAAAGATAGCAATTTCTACTATCGTCATTAGGACTTTAAATTGTTGTTTTAAGTGTAAGAGTTGACAACTTTAAATTTGAAGCTTTAAAGACAATAGTAGGAAAAATGGTTTTTAACAAATAAACCTACCCTTCCCCTTTTTCAGTGTTCAAATGTTTAAATAAATCAAACATTTTAGTATGTTTAGGATAAATGAAGTTAAAATCAGTATCAAGTTCCAGACGGTGTATATGGTTACTTGATCCAACCCATTAGAAGAGAGGAGAAAGATACCAAAGGGACATTCAAACTCGTTGAAAAAAAAACTGACAACGCCATGGCTAAAAAAGAAAAAGACCAACAAACAAACAACTACACAAAACACAACAAAGAAAACTAAAGTCTGAGCAGCACGAACCCCACAAAAAAATGAGGTGATCTCAGGTGCTCCGGAAGGGTAAGCAGATCCTGCTAACGCAAGTACAAATTGGGTGATAAATCTCATTCGGTGATGTTAGAATTGAGGAAAAGAGGACGGGATTGTAATTACGACAATTGCAACATATCCGTGGTAATCTGTCGCACAGATATTTCATAACGGTCAACCAACTCGTGATAGCGTCCGTAAAACTTTCAAGAGATGACTTCATCTTTACAACTAGAATTTCTTAGTTCCTCAGCTCAGTAGTCAGTACTTCGGTACTGACATGATTTATAACTTACTATCTAAAATTGCCCGTTTATAAATTTTGAAATCATACAGAAACTGAGGTTTTAACTCCCTCAGGCAAAGTTGGCCTTAGATGGATTTGGTAATTGTTTTAGGTTATATTTGATTAATAGCTCCTCAACGGTTTCGGTCCTTATACATCCTTGGCTTTCAAATATTCGGTTTTGAACGTTCCTGATGAAGGTAAATCCAGAAAAGTGCTTCCGACGCATGAAATTTATAACGTGTAGTTTTCAATTTTTTACAGCACTGAGTCGATACCTCTGCTGGTGGACTATCAGTCCCCGAGGGTATCATCAGCTCAGTAGTCAGTACTTCGGTACTGACATGATTTATAACTATCTAAAATTGCCCGTTTATAAATTTTGAAATTATACAGAAACTAAGGTTTCAACTCCCTCAGGCAAAGTTGGCCTTAGATGGTTTGGCAATTTTTTAAGGTTATATTTGATTAATAGCTCTTCAACGGTTTCGGTCCTTGGCTTTCTAGTATTCGGCTTTGAGCGTTCCTGATGAAGGTAATCCAGAAAAGCGCTTCGGACGCATGAAATTTATAACGTGTTGTTTTCAATTTTTTTTGTTCAATAGCCTCCTTGTTAGCAGCAACCATCTATCAAGAAATCATAATAGAAAACGCAAACTCTGGAATATAGCATCAACTTGGAGATATATATTTGATATGCAGGCGCTGTTGGAATGTAGCTACATAGAAATGGAAAGTTCACAATTGGGAATGTGGAATCATTTCTTTTCTCGTAAAGTGTTGGTCTCAACAGACCCTTAATTGTCAATTTCTAGATACTATTATGAGGCAGGCTTAACTGTACCTGTGGTATCCTTTATCTCAAGTTTGATGGGATAGCTGCGTTCAACACAGTCACCAAACTTTGAATGATTTAGTGAGAGGACATCATCTATACATCGGAACGTGTAGTTAAAAATAATGTTATCTATTTTCATTCTTCCTAAATATATAATACTACTTGCTCTTTTTAGAGCTACAAAACCAATTAAAAAAAATTGTCACATAACATTTGGCCGATAAAAAATCAATGAACATTTAACACTAACTATGATATTTATTCGCTACATATAGGGATAATAGAGTTGATATATTTGAGGAGGCGAATAACCGAGTTACAAGTGTTGTGGAAGTAGAAGCTCGTTTCTATTTGAATTGCCTAGCGTTATTCTGTCATATTTCTGTCTTATACTGAAAGTTTAAACCTTAGACAGTGTTGACACGTTTCAACAGTGTGAATTTAGTATAGGGTATCCTTCCACCTTATCTAGCATACCTGAAAATAATTTAGATTTTAAAGAGTGTGAATGTAGAAAAAAAACGTCACTTTTATCAATTGTCAGTCGTGAAAAGTTGTGTAAATTCCATATGCTTACTCTGAGAGGAGCTTTCAAAATTATCAAAGAGAGCTACATTTAGCATTTAAAAATTGTTTCTGTCATATTCTGAAAGAGACTGGTGCTTTTGTGAAAAGAGCCGAAGGATGGGGGTTCCTTCATTTATGTATTCCTTAAATTTTTAGGCCAATTTTCTTTATTCTTTACACTATTTGCCCATTATTTTCTATTCTTTATATTTTAGCACCTCATTATTGTCTATTCTTTATTTTTTTTTGTCCATTTTTCTCTATTCTTTATATTTTTTGCCCTTTATTCTCTATTCTGTAAACACCCATCCACAACCTGATATATCAATCCCATTAAAATGCCTCAAATGAGAAAATATCAATGTCAATCAAATAAGATCCAGCTGAAGTAAAACCGTTTTTAAAATTCTATTTAAAATGTTTTGAGGCAGTGCCATTTTCAAACCAGGTCAAGGGAGATAGTCTACCAATTATATTGCAGATAATGAAACGTTTAACATAAATGCAATATGTTAATTGAAGCCATTTGAGTTACATCTGACGTACAAAACTTCAATCATGGTATCCATGATGAGTTTATTATTTAAAATAAAACGCAAACTACATTAAATAGGGTCTAAATAAGATCAATTATACTAATATTTGTGATTATCTTATAAACGGAGAGCATGCTTCTGATTAAAAAAATCACATGGTCTCCACCGGATTCGAACCACGGACCTCTATACTACAAGTCAGTACTTTAACCAACTGAGCAACAGAAGTACTTGCCTAGTTAAACCTCTTACGGATGGCTAAGTATTTATTAAGTAGTATCTATAATGCAAGGGAAGCAATCCCATCACAGTCTATATGTTTGTTCTGTTTCTGTATTTAATAGCTAGTTTGTCTGGCTATTTATGACCAATTTGTTAGATTTCCATTACAGATATAATTGATATATTGTTAATATTATCCTTCAGCTGTGTTCTACAGTGCATTGATGCAGCGTAATCAATGATCTAGCAGAGAGCTCCGATCAAACCAGTGCAAGGGACCGTCTTGAACTTTCAGTGTAGTGAGAGTTTATGTTCAATGTTTAAGGTCTTACTCATGAGGAGCATCCTAATTGGGTTGGAATGATATTCAGTTTCCTCGGGCCATATTAATAGTGCTTAGGCACATCTTTAATTATATTTTTAGACCTTTTTAATTGGATTTAAAAAAAAAATGATATATAAATACTATTTCATGCCTCTATCAAAGACCTGTCATCACGAACGAATTAAAAAAATACCAAAATATAGGGCAACCTCTGACGTAGTTACTGAATTGATACACGCACGTAAACGCTAGGCAGGGTTAACTCGTTGTTTCAAATTTCACCCTTCCTTTATGACCTCGATAAGTGGACTGAATTAAAAGAAAAAGACGTTATAAATGATTACAGGAAAAACACTTAAATCTGTGATTACGGTATTATGAATGAACTCATCATTGAAACCATGATTGAAATTTTGTACGCCAGACGCGCGTTAAATTTCGTCTACAAAAGACTCATTAGTGACATTCGAATCAAAAAGTTAAAAAGGCCAAATAAAGTACGAAGTTGAAGAGCATTGAGGACTTAAATTCAAAAGGTTTTGTCAAATACAGCTAAGGTGATCTATTCCTGGGTAGAATCAGAAGTGCAAACAAAACATAAATAAACAACATTGTTTTCAAAGAATGGTCCCACTTACTTAAAGCAAGCTCAAAGTAATAAACCTCTGAAGTGAAATTTTGAATGGGTCAACCGGAACAAAACTCGATCACATGTGTTGTTTAATATTAAAACAATGAAATATGAAAATATTAGCACAGTGTCCTAAAAGATGACTGAAAACTTAGCAAGACATTTCATAAAAGTACTGACTAGGTTACTCTTTATAAACTCATCTTTGCAAGCTAGATATCCGGTGATTACTAGAACTTGTATGATGTGTTATCGCTATTTTGTGCATTTTCCTTTGATCTTTTTTTGTGATAATTTTCATATCATGCTACTCACTTGAGATGGAAAATTATCGCTAGAAACTATGCAGGCACGTGGCGTTGCTAATGAAATTGACATGAAAGTTACAACGTCGTCATAGGTAAAATAGCGATAAACAGATTATCATTGGTCATCTCAACTCGATTGCATTTCTCGCTTTCGCCGTACCGGCTCAAGCGAGAAAATCAATCTCGTTGAGATGATCAACGATAATCTATAATTATCGCTATTTTACGAAATTTTCTTTTGATCTTACTGACTGATAATTTCCTTTCTCTAATTCTATGGAAATTTATACCTTTCCGAACCCATTGTATAAAAAATTTAATCAACGTGTGGTTGCCAGTGATCTCAGAAGATGATTGGATGAATTTAAGGGTCATAACCTTTTTAGCTCACTGGATGAATCAAAATATGCTAACAGGTGTTAATGAAATTGACAACTCATGCTTTTGGAAAGTGGAAGGCACTCGAAGGGATTTTAGTTTAACAAAAATAAAAATTAATTTTTTCATCATTAGAAACAGATTCTTACGTAGGTACTCGTGGATTATCGGTTTATCAATCTCGATAGTTAAATTATAAATTTTAAAGTCCTCGCCGAGGCTCGGACTTTAAAATTGATAATTTAACTATCTCGATTGATAAATCCGATAATCCACTGGTATCAATGTAAGAATCTATATTCTCAGCACAGTAGAGTGATATGAAAAATTGTCGCTAGAAACTTAGGGCGCACGTGGCCGTTGTCAATGAAATTAACAACGTCGGCCCTCTTTAAAAGCAATTTACAACTAAATTGTTGACTATCGATCCTTTGATAATCTTTTTAAAAATCCTCCAGTCATTCAAACGTAAGATATTAGCCCACCAATCTCCTACATTTACACGTAACAAATTAAACGTATACATATACAATTATAAATAAGTCAATCAGCAGCACCAAAAGTAGACTCGGTTTTGATTTTTTTTCGGGCAACAAGAGGGTTGTCTGCGCTTCTGCATATTGTGAAAGTCCACCTGCTTCCAAAAGAGGTGTGTAATAGCTAGTAGCATAAATATATTGCTCTCAAATATTCTGGTAGATCTACAAACTCGAAGAAATCTAGTATTTGTACATAATCTCTTGTTCTTAGTTTGTTTGGGTGCTATCAGAGACATATAATACAATTATATATATATATGTCTCTGGTGCTATCAATAGTTAGACAGGGTAACCCTTCAACTTAATCACCACCCCTGTGTCAATCTTTCTTTCTCATAAAATGGAAGGGGCCTCGGTGGCCGAGTGGTCTAAGTAGTTACTACTGTGATCACTAGCCAGTCAACACTGAGGTTGTGAGTTCGAATCCCACTCGTGCGGGTGTACTCGACTCATATCTTAATTGACTAGGATTGTCAGTTTTCCTATCGAAGGTCGGTGGTTTTCTCCGGCTTCCTCCACCAATAAAAACTGGTGCATAGCGGAATACTCTTTATAAACTCATCTTTGCAAGCTAGATATCCGGTGATTACTAGAACTTGTATGATGTGTTATCGCTATTTTACGAAATTTCCCTATGATCTTACTGACTGATAATTTCCTTTCTCAGCACAGTAGAGTGATATGAAAAATTATCGCTAGAAACTTAGGGCGCACGTGGCCGTTGTCAATGAAATTAACAACGTCGTCATAGGTAGAATAGCGATAAACAGATTATCATTGGTCATCTCAACTCGATTGCTTTTCTCCCTTTCGCCGTACCGGCTCAAGCGAGAAAATCAATCTCGTTGAGACGATCAACGATAATCTATAAATATCAATATTACGTGTGGTATTTTTGACGCGTGTTTACAATGATCTCCACCAGTTTGAACATCAACGTCGGAGCGTCTTTTCACCACAGAACACCGCAGAATACCACAGAACACCACAGAATACCACAGAACACCACAGAATACCACAGAACACTCAAAATATACCACAGAACTACACACATTTCAATAAAACTACTGAAATATACCACAGAACATTAGAATTACTTTATAAAATGCAAATCTAATAATTCAGAATTACATTATTTCTTTAATTCAGGTTACACCAATGACATGACGAGTGACTGGATTAGATAAAAATGACCATATAACTTTTGTTATTTGGCATATTTTTTATATTTGGAGACCTTTGAGACACTATAAACTTAAATGCATTATAATAATGAAAATCTAAAATAAACATTTAAAAATGGTTTTGAGCAAAACAAATTTACCGCACGATCAATATGATCCAATCTACGCTTTGAATATATTGAACTGATCGATAAAAGTGATAAAATCTCTTTGGTTTTACAATATTTTTCGTGAAATTAAGAAATCTGTGATTTTATTAAAATATTATTTTACAATAAAAACTTTATATAAATAGAACATGTTTTCTACAAAAAGTTGATCTGACGGATTTTACCACGAATATTACACTACGAATAATATTGATCTGATCGACAGAAAGTGCTAATATGCTACAATCGCTTTTTCTTTTAACATTTTTTATTAAATTAAGAAATCTGCGAGATTAATGAATATTTTATATGAAAATATAACCTTTATAGTTATATATTATCAATATTGACTTGATTGGCAGGAAGAGTTAATATTTCTCATATGTAACTATTTTTCTGTGAAATTAATAAACCTATAAGACAATAATTTTAATTTTTCAACTAAAATAATAGTGATCATCGGCTCACATTTTAATCATGAATTTTTTATTATAAAAATTGTATTCTTGAAATGACTTGACAATAATTAGAACAGGAAGACTGCTATCAACATTCTATTTAATATAATATATATATCATTAATAATTGAATATTTACAATGTCATATATATATTCTTTATTCCAAAAGCAATACAGCTTATAGGTATTGTTTACAATTAATATTACATTAAATATAGTAAGCATCACATAGTACAATAAGGTAATTCATTAATATACAATTCATACAATTTAAAACACATCTAGGAGCATGATATTAATTAGCATAATTTAACAATCTTAACTGAAGTATGATATACACATTCAACGATTACGAATTTTTTCGGCAATACATAAATACTTCCCAAAATTATTAAGTTCTTCATTGTTTGGATTCTAGTGGCCACCTGATTATATAAGGTAATTCAATTAAATTTATTTGATGTCTCAGGTGTGAAAACTTAAATGACATGTTAATTGGCTTGATTGGTGATTACGACAAGTGTCAAAATTGGTTAATCTAATTACATTTTGGTACTTTAATTGTGTTGGTGAACTTACTAAGGTCAACATTAATTATGGACTCAAAATATAGAATCTATATGTAAATGCTACATATATATGTACAAGTTTTTCGATAAAAGTTTCAGTTCAACGATTTCTAAATGCATACAAAATTTGTTAAAAATCCGAAATATTGACAAATAATTGGAGAAGATACACACACAACATAAGAATAAAAAACAGTCATCGAACTTGAACTCTTTGACAATTAAAAGACACACTTATAATATGTTATTAGTTAACTCAAATATTGCTGTCCTACAACAACTTCAGATATCTTTTGAAAGTATTTGGTAGCCCTTAACACAGGATTGTTTTATATATAACTCTAATAGAAAACTTTGATGTACAAACATTAGCCAAGTTTAAATATTTGTTTGAAACAACTCTTGATATCAGCTTAACTAATTACTTTAATCACTTTAATAAAGTTGAATTATTTGTTGACAACAAAATTAATTAAATGTCACATTAACCATTTTGATTATTTATTGTAACAACTCTTAACATAAAATTAATAAAAAAAAGTGACAAAAAAAACTGATTAACAAAATAAATTTAACGAATAATTACGTAATGCATCTAAACATTTTCAAAAATGATTTAAAAATACAAAAAAAAGATTAAAATATATTTAAAATATAAATGTCACAAATATAAATAATCTTTGTATATTATGGTTTTAATAGCTAGGGGTTTTTGATTTGATCCCGATTATTGGCCATTCAGTTGGGGTGTAGCGATAGCGAGTCGACCTAAATAGAAAAATTGAATTTATTTGAATAATAAATGTCAAATTACAAAAAAGAATGAACAATGACACGATAATAATGTCTGAGTATTAATATTTCGAAGTTCTGTGGTAAATTTTGGGTGTTCTGTGGTGTTCTGTGGTATTCTGTGGTGTTCTGTGGTAAAAGACGCTCCCAATCAACGTCGGCCCCTCTTTAAAAGCAATTTACAACTAAATTGTTGACTATCGATCCTTTGATAATCTTTTTTTTAAAATCCTCCATTCATTCAGACGTAAGATATTAGCCCAGCAATCTCCTACATTTACACGTAACAAATTAAACGTATACATATACAATTATAAATAAGTCAATCAATCAGCAGCACCAAAAAGTAGACTCGGTTTTGAAACTTTTTTTCGGGCAACAAGAGGGTTGTCTGCGCTTCTGCATATTGTGAAAGTCCACCTGCTTCCAAAAAGACGTGTGTAATAGCTAGTAGCATAAATATATTGCTCTCAAATATTCTGGTAGATCTACAAACTCGAAGAAATCTAGTATTTGTACATAATCTCTTGTTCTTAGTTTGTTAGGGTGCTATCAGAGACATATAATACAATTATATGTCTCTGGTGCTATCAATAGTTACACAGGGGGTAACCCTTCAACTTAATCACCACCCCCTGTGTCAATCTTTCTTTCTCATAAAATGGAAGGGGCCTCGGTGGCCGAGTGGTCTAAGTAGTTACTACTGTGATCACTAGCCAGTCAACACTGAGGTTGTGAGTTCGAATCCCGCTCGTGCGGGTGTACTCGACTCCAATCTTAATTGACTAGGATTGTCAGTTTTCCTATCGAAGGTCGGTGGTTTTCTCCGGCTTCCTCCACCAATAAAAACTGGTCGCCACGGAATAGCCCAAAAGCGGTGCTTTAAAGTGGCGTTAAAACACAGAAAATCAAATCAAATCATAAAATGGACCCTCTGAAATTTCAAGTAGGTGGATGCATCTGTGAAGTGTGTTTGATTTTGTATTTGAGGGAAAAGCATGGCCCTCTGTATATTTTTCTGGGACACGAGTTCAGTTTTTTTTTCTGAAAGACCACAACAATATGCTAGGGATAAAGAAAGTTTTTCTTGGACAATATTCTTTAAAACTTTCATAACCTTTCTGTAGTATTGGCAACCGACAGTACTACCGTTGTCGCTTCTCTAATGAATCGGAAAGAAATCATAGTTACTCTCCGACAGAAAGCAAGGAATATTTTTTTTTTCATTACAGATTCGTTTACAACTGGTGGTAAGACTCAATGTTGTAGGAGATGCACTTTCAATGTCACTTGCCAAGCTGGTAAACACAGAGTGAGTTTTCAAAGTAGCGACTCTTTGTTGGGGTTGCCACAACATAAACTTGTCTGTTGTGCACGCTTTTAGCCTATTCTGTAATGTAGTTTACGCATATGCCCAGTAATTCCTCCTTTCATGTTTCCAGTCCCTGTAATTCAGAGAGTAGAGAACTGCAAGATCATAATTATTGCTCAAGCTTAGCCAAAATAAGCATAGTTTTTAGATATTCTGCATTAATTTTGAGCTCGACTTTATTTATAAGGGCATGGTTCTTCATCACAATCCGGAAAACTCCCAACTTCCTACTTGGCTTTTATCAGGAATTGCTTTAGGCAGAAAGATTTTCTGAATGAGCATCTTTGCAAGTCAGTCTGAGAGTTCATAAAATTGTCAATGATGGCAGGTGGACAATTTTCCACATAAACAAAACTTCAACACATACTAATCCTATATGATGAATTATTTAGACTGCTACAAGAAATGCATGAAGATTAAGTTGGATAGGATAAGAAAATTTACCCTCAGCATCACCCATGAACCAGAGTATTTCATATTATGAAAAATTTACTAGAACCTCCCTTCATTTGTAAAAAGCGTTGCTTTAGAACAAATCTTCCAGACCATATTAGTCATATATACTCACAGGTCCTTTTTTCTATCTAAAATAAGTGTATGGCCAAGCAATAGCAATATCCAAAATTGTACACAATTCTAAAAATTTTCATAGGAAAAATACAACCATTCATCAATTATCTATTTTAAATGAACCCCTCCCCATACTTCAATCTTTTCTGGAATGGCCCTTAGAGAAAACTGTACTGTTTTTTCGTTTCTGTGATTCCCTTGTTCCTGTCTTGTACATAATTTCATACCGTCTTCTGTACACTCATTCACAACCCACTAAATTAATTCTTGAAAAATAAACCTCATCAAAAATACTAGGCTTGTAATTTTGTATGCCAGACGGATGTTTCGTCTACAAAAGACTCATCAGCGATGCTCGAATCAAAAAAGTTAAAAGGCCAAATAAAGTATGAAGTTGAAACAGAAAACGTTCAGGAAGTCAATATTTGAAATTTAAAGCAGGCTTTTTCAACTATTACAAAATAAAGAATAACAAATAACAATGAAAAAATATGTCTAACAGGCTTTATTACAAGTTTGTATACATAACATATTCAATATTAACAATTTAATTATTGCACGTGCATCATTACTTTCTATATACAACTATCTATATCACAAAGAGCAAAATTAATACACTGTTAGGTATATATATATGTAGTACACAAAACATAAACATATGTAAAATAAGGATTTCTATAATATCAATGAAGATAAAAATAATAAAAAAAGTTTCAAATGGATTTCCATAGAATGAGTGGTTGCATAAAACATTGGTATGCTTTAAATATTCTAAAATACATTTGCTTAACCAGAGTTATAGAGTAGAAAGAATTTAATCTTCCTAATTTTCATAAACATATTCACAAACTAAACTGTGCTGTTAAAACAAATATTTTTTTACATTTTGACTGTTTCTATTAATTTCTTTCAAGTTGAAATTAACAAGAACAATCAAATTCAACTGGTAATAAACTTTGAATCAATATAATAAAAAATATTTTGTACAGTTCTGACAGTTCTGAAGCACTTGTACATAAATACTTATTGAAATTAGTTTAAAACAAGATGACCAAAGTCATTATATCATGTACTTATTGAAAAAGGAAAATGAAATACATTGGTACTATCATAATTATAAAATTATAAACTATTTTAAACTTAGTGCATTGAAATAAAATTGTGATGGATTTCAAATGAATCAGAACCTGACCTTGTATAATACATCACAACCTAAGCTTACTAATTCTGTCAAGATTAATTTAGAGCACATGCAAACATTTTTAACAAACAAATTTAGCTGTCTTACATTTCATAATTTCACTTAGTCAGCAAATGTAAGATTTTAACAAACAAATTTAGCTGTCTTACATTTCATAATTTCACTTAGTCAGCTAAATAATAAGCCTTACATTAGCAATACCTCTGTTTTCCTGATCACTATATAGTCCAGAGAGAGACATTTTAAAATAATATGAAGCTGTCCTGCTAAAAGTCGATCTCCAGAGACATTTTAAGAATACAAGCATATCAACTTTGTTTTATCAAAGACTTTCAATAAAGAAGAATCATAGCTTTACAAAGAACTTCCAGTATATTTCAATATTTTAATGCATTAAATCACTACATCTGTTTGTAAATAATCAAGACAAAACAATGTCAAATATAGAATGGAAACTTCCTTACTTCTAACCGTAACAACCCCAAACTTTATAATACACAGAAATTTTTCTACAGATTCTACAAGTCTTTATGTAAAAAAATTTTCCAATTTATTATGAATCTACAGCATCTGACATTTTTTTTTTAATAATATTTAAATAATGCCAATAACTTTCCTTGTAACTGATAATACTGGAATAAAGCCCAAAATATTCTTAATAACATACACATACTGTAAAAGAGGATATCTTCCTGCAAGATTTTTTTCCTTTTGTGATCAAAGAAAATGTGCAGATTTCCACCATGCAAATAGATTTTCATAATCAATAATATTGGTGTAAAAAGCAAAACAATTGTTTGATGCGAGAATTTCATCCTTGTGCAAAAAGTGCATGCCTTCAAATTTCAAAAATATCCACTTTTACAATATTTGGTAATATCAAATTCAAATAAACACATTTTCACTTCAAGCAACTAATTTCAAGTGAAAATTGGTGGAAATCTGTTCAAATTTTGGTATAAATACTACGGTTCTTATTAATATTCGAAAATTAAGTACTATATTATTTTATATTAATAATATTTTCGAAATTAAAGAACCTTATTTGAGCAAACTCATATGCCTCACCCCCTCCACTTTATAAAAAGGAATCACTTATGGTAAGCTGATGGCACTAGTTTCCTGATGTTATCATTCTTTCTGTTAAGATTTCAGATAGTAATATTATCTTACACAAAACTATTTTTAGTATCTTTGAACTTGAACTTAGATCTAGTGACTTCAAAACCAATAAGGATCGTCCTCTCATTACATGTGACCATATATCCAAGTAAGGTTGCAATCTCATGTAAAATATTTGATTTAAAATTGGGAACCCAAAATGACCGACAGACTGACTGTCTGACTGAATGAAGGGCAGGTGAAAAAAAAACTATATACCCCAGTTACTTCGTAGCATGGGCTAAAATAATATATAATGCCTGATATTCAGATGAACTCAAATAAGAATCTAAATGAAATAGAGGTAGACAAAAAAGTGCTACTTCTAGGCAAGGTACTTTCATTTTTTTTTTATAAAAGCATCAAATACAAAACAGGTATATCTACATCACAGAAAGTAACAGTTAGAATTTATTAAAACACAACAAGAATTATAAAATTGTTTTTCTACAAACAACAAATTTATCACAAAAACATTTTTCGCATATTAACACAGTCAATAAATTATCTAATTACAATCTTATATATATGATTTACCTATATGAACTATACAAAGGACATAATTTGCATTTTTGTACACATTGTCTTGTAAAGCAAATATAATCTTGAAATAGATCTTGACTGCTACACCCAACAGGTCATGGATTACTTGAGATTCACAAGAAAGTCAAGATAAAAGTATTTGGAACAAAGTTTACAAACATACATTTATGATTAGTGAAATAGAAAAGAACATTGGGCGATTGATTTTTAATATATTCTATAAATTATCTGGATCTTTTTCACTTTCTTTAATGACTAGGCTTTACCTATCCAAGGAATACAACACAATACAGATATTCAAACCTCCAAACGCTGTACTAAGATCACATGTTGTTAAACTTGTTCAAAAAATTCCCAAACAATTTCTGAATCAAAATTCCATTTTGCTTTAGAACACTGAATGAGAGCTTATAACAACTGACCCTTTATAAAATAAGAAAAATTGTAGTAAAACCATCGCCAAACAGCAAGAAGATCAGTCTGACCAGAAAGTTTTAAGGACTCATATCTGGTTTAAGTTATCATAGATTTGGTAGACTAGAAAGTTTCTCAAGACTAGCATAAATTCTGATCAAATATAGTCAATAAATTTCAATACATAATCCACCTGTTACTCATATAATAACATTGACCAATGTTAGACAAATGCAAATCATATCTTTTTTTATAATTTGTGTAAATATATTACTTTTTTCTAATTGCAACAAAAACTAATCCTATGCATTCACTAACATGTGACAGAACCCAAAATACAACCAAATTTAAGGTATATTTAACTATTAGATCTACACACATAACTTTTACAATGATTATAGCATATGGCTATCTATAGTCGCAACAAAGAAGACAAACACAGTTATAAAAATACATTTTCAATTTAAAAAATAGAAATTTCTATAATAATTATTAAATGCTTTATAATGTAAACTGATTTATTTTTTACTTGCAGCAGTTCTTTGGTACTTTTAATATTTTTGACACTTTTGATTTTGGCAGATTAATTAGAATACTGCAAAATTTTCTGAACATTTTTGGTTATATTTGTTCTTGAATGATATTTGCTCTGGCCTACCAGGTATTTATAAAGGGGGAAATTACTGAAATTTTAAATTGAGCTGAAGCGATTCAAAATTTCACAATTTTACAATATAAAGACAAAACACTGAACATAGAACATTTTCACAAAATGGCAGGATAGTTATTTTTATAATTAACATTATCAAACTCTGAACAATTATACAACCTATTATATATATATTTTTTTATTTCAATGTTCAAAGAAAACATCTTAAAGGGATAAGAAAATAAGCTTTTTTTTAAACAATAAAATCTATTTCAACAAGATCACATTTGATGCTGACAAGTAAATAAGTATCGTTGGTTAAAAAAATCTGAGCAAAATGAAAGTGAAAGTAGAATATTTGCTATGTTTGTCTTCTCTGATGCTGAGCTAAGTTTTGCTGTTTATCTAACAGTAAATGTTGTTTATCTTGTTGTTCCTTTTCCATGCCTGCAGCTACATAGGAAAATACACACAAGACTGCATAACATATCTGGTCTGCCTAAAAAGAAAAAAAATATATCTTCAAACAAGAATTTCATACATGCATTACGAAAATATAAACAATTCATTTTATATCATTTTCAACCACAGAAAATACAACAAAAATTTGAATACTGATTGTATGTATTGAATGGATCCATTTAAATTTCTAGTTTCATTTTTCCTCTTTCAATTGTAAATTTCATTTTGGTGTAGCCTAAAAATACTTCGTGTTTCTGCTACCTTTCCTCAATTTAAAGTAAAAATGTGAATAGAAATGTATAGGAATTAAAAAACAAACAGACCCCTGACACTCATTATGAGCCGAAAAAAAGTTATAATTTTTTGGCCTATACATATAAACCAAAAAATCTAACAACACAATACAACGTCATATATTTCTTCACACTACACACAAGGCTTGATTAAATTAATGATGTTTCTAGTAATGAGTTTCTTTCACATCATTTTCCATTTTAAAATTTTAACTACATTGTTATTTCTTGTTAGCAATAATACTTATGATACATCTTTTGAACTGTTAATAAAGAATATTCAAAATTAACCTTTTGTTTAAAATATTAATGAATATTTGTCAGAAATTATATATATTACAGAATATACAAAATTTCCTGGAAATTTTCAAAAAAATTTTGTTTGAAGGTATGGAAAATCTAGACTAATAAAGCAAAAACAAAATGAAAGCAGAACAAAATGTGAGTGCAACAGATTCAACAAGCTGTTAGTAAAACAAGAAAAAAAAACAAAGGTTAAAGGTTAACATTTTAAAGCAGAAATATCATAGGGTATAATACTGCTTATATATAGTCTGTAAAGGTAGTGTATGTTTAATTTAATTCAAAAGAAAATTAGTACTTTTTTGTATATAATCTGGTGAGATCTAAATTATCAATGCATAACAATCAAAAGATTACATCCCATAACAAATAATATCACTTTTATTGACCAAGAGTCTTTCAAAGTGGAGACTTTAACATAGAGCTATGACTTTTCACTTGTGGAAGCCAAAACTTTCACCCAATCAACCAATTATTCAGCACATACTGCTAACCAATTTATTCACACTATGGTACTTTGGCAAATTTACAGTAAAATATCTGAGGGGCATTGCATAAAAACTGCACCTGCCAGGAATTTGATTTTGGAAACTTCAATGGACGGTATTTTGGTTGTTTGATAAACTGTAAGCATGGAAATTTTTACACTGGGTTATTCTCATTTATTTTGTGATAACTGGTCCAGGGCAATAATTTTTAGAGCACAGCAATATTGAAATAAAGGGCAACTTTATGGTTTGATGCATGAATTCAACTCAAAGGCGAAGAGTTTATGCATTGAAATCCTGGAAATATACTTTTTACAGTCCTAAACTTCAGAACTTTATGAACAGAAATATTTACATACAAAAAGCAAGAATACCAAATAAAACCAAAACTATTAGAAAAGAATTATATATAACTACTTGTACATATTATTCTAATTATACTACCACCTTTACAAACTATAAATAACAGGATATCATATGATTAACTAATACATATGTTAGTTCTACATGTAAAACTGGTTAGAATAGCAAATGTAAAGAAACTAAAACTGCATACACTAATTTGACAACAACTCCAGTCTAGCAATCTGAACCGCTATTATTCTGTGTAACATCAGAGCTATTCCCTGAGCCTGATAAAAAATATAAAACAAAATCTAGTTCTTGACTGGTATTCTAACAATACAACAATTCATGCAAAGCAAAAACCAAAATATTAGTAAATTTTAACATTTTAAGGCAGAAGCGTCAAGTTAATTTTTTGCTCATCTTCCTTAAAGTTATTGAAATGTTAATATCTCTGCAACATTTTGTCAATTCAATAGCAACTAAAGGAAAATAACCTGCAAATTTAATGTAAAATCTTAAAAGGAACAGCAATAAACTGTTGGGACTATGAACACCTAATTCAGATTAATATTGTACAAGTTTAGATTTTTTTCCAATTTAACCTCAAACTGCTCAGTAATATTATACAGGAGTGCAAACATAAGCATTAACAATATATAAAATTTTCTTTTTAATTACTTGGGAAAAATAGAATGCCCTGGGCTGTCTGCTTTAAAATTGTGAAAAAACATTTTAATGAGACATGAATATAGATATTATAATAAAATGCTCCGCTGGGCGCAGCTTGATACGACTGCAGAGGTCGAACCCTGAACAGTTGGGGCAAGTATGGACACAACATTCAAGCTTGATACAGCACTGAATTTGGATTGTGATTAAATATTTGACACAGCATAGGTTTCTGACACAGAATGAATGTGGTCTAAGAATTTAAAAATTTTTAATTTACCTATTCAAACCATATCATTATTATTTGCTTTTATATATAAATCAGAAATAACCAATTTAAAATGGATTTTTTTTAAAGAAAAAATTAAAAAAATCCCCTCAAATTTTTGAACCCTTTATGATTCATCACCCCAAACTCAATCCCAGCCTTCCTTTAGTGGTATGGTACCTTGCAGTACAATTTCATAAAGACCTCTTGCACTTGAACACAAGTTATTGTCTGAAACTAGAAAAGAAAATGCTTGTTTTTGGCCCTAATTCATAAAATTTTGAGGCAACTATCCCCAAAATCAATCCCAGCCTTCCTTTGAGGTATGGTACCTTGCAGTACAATTTCAGAGATCCATACACTTGGACACAAGTTATTGTCTGGAAACTAGAAAATGCTTATTTTGACCCCTTATTCCTAAATGTTTTGGGCAATTACCCCAAACTCAGTTCCAGCTTTCCCTTTGTGATATGGAACCTTGTAGTACAATTTCAAAAAGATCCATACACTAACATACAAGTTATTGTCATGAAACTAGAAAAATGCTTGTTTTTTACCCTTTTTGGCACCTAATTCCTAAAATTTTGAGGCAATTACCCCAAAATCAATCCCAGCATTCCCTTTGTGATATGGAACCTTGTGGTACAATGTCAGAGAGATCCATACACTAACAGTTATTTTCTGGAAGTTACAAAAATGCTTATTTTAGCCCCTAATTCCTTAACTGTTGGTACCATAACCCCCAACCTTCCTTTTGTGGTATTGAACCTTATGGTAAAATTTCATAGAGATCCATTCACTTAAACTAAAGTTAGAGTGCCAAAACCAATGTGTCTTTGGACGACGACGACGACGCCAACATCATACCAATATACGACCCCAAATTTTTTTTACGGTCATATAAAAATAAGATGTGGTATAATTGCCAATGAGACAATTCTCCACCAGAGACCAAATGACATAGAAATTAACAACTATAGGTCACTGTAAGGCCTTCAACAATGAGAAAACCCATACCGCTTCCCTACATTGTACTAGATGGACACACTGCATCAGGTTTTAAAATTCCTAGTTCAGTTAGTTAGTCTATAGGAGGATAACATCTACTCAGACCAGTATTTGCTCTTATTCCTAAGTACACTAATCTTGTACTTTGAGAAGAAACAGCAAATACCATTTTTTAAGCCTTTGGTTTGACCCAGAGGAGGATCAAAAATATGATCTCCCACAGTCTAGGTTAGCACACAACCAAATGACCACAGAGGTAAATGCAAGGTTAATGAAAAACACTTTAACATAGTCATAACAATATGATAATGAGGTAGGGGATAAAAAAAACATGATCTGTTTAATTCATAATTTTGTTGCATGCACTTTTTGCAAACAGTGGTATCTAGATATAAAGGTTCTTAAAAAAAGAATATTAATTATTAGTCACAAAATCAAGCTTTGAGGTTATCAATTTTTGGTTTTTATTCACAGAGTTTGCAAAGGTGCCGGACAGTTCACAGGACATTTGGTACTGTGACCAATTATATCATGTCAAATAAGAAATTCACCTATCAATAACATATATAATTTGGTCTCATACAAATACAATTTTTATTAAGCCAGCAAGTTGTACTGGTTTTCATTTTCAGTCTCATGTCCTTCACAAACTCTGTAAATTAAGATCAAATGGAATTTATTTCTATCTAAAAAGACAGAAAAACAAGCATTCTGTGAGTATTGCATGGCAATACATAGTCCCCTTCCGGTTAAAAATTCTTTGTAATAGAACGAAATTCTAACTTGATCTATAACTTGTCATGGTGTAAACTACATAAAATAACA
Organism: Mytilus coruscus; assembly: GCA_017311375.1. Classification (NCBI taxonomy): domain Eukaryota; kingdom Metazoa; phylum Mollusca; class Bivalvia; order Mytilida; family Mytilidae; genus Mytilus; species Mytilus coruscus. Next base: position 47,303,674 of record CM029604.1, on the reverse strand, counting down.
AACAAACCTACCACTAAATTCTTCAAACAATTTACTAAGAAAAGGAAAAAATCCAAAATGTCATTTATCTTAATACAATGTCTTTTTACAAATCTTTTAAAAAAAATGAGTTATTTTCCTTTGAACAGAAATCTAATAAGTATTTCATAAAAAATTTAATTCTAGGGAAAGTTAAAAAATGAGGTACTGTAAACCAACTTATTTTCACGGATACTTTATTTCGCGTTGAGCCCTTACTAGCCCATTTGGCAACGATTTTATTTCGCGATTTTCAAATTTGCTTGATGTAGTTAAATAAGGAAAGATCCAAGTTTTACATATTCGTGACAATTTATATTCGCGTTATTTTACTACTTGTGAAAGTCGCGGAAATAAATCGCTTGCGAAAATAAGTTGGTTTACAGTATTTCCCTTTGAACAGAAATCTAGTAATTAATAAGTATTTCATCAAAAATTTAATTCTAGGGAAAGGGCTTTAACTGAACATGGAGAAAAGCTAAAATCGTGAAAATCAAACTTAACCTGTAACTTGTCATGATAAAACAATACACCAAATATCAAATCAATATCTTCAAGCATGAAGAAAAAAAGTCTGGAAAACTGATTTGCCTGACTGACGGATGGACAGACAGACAGACGGACAGAGTGTAAACCTAAAGTCCCCTTCAACTTCGTCGGTAGGGGACTAAAAACAAAAGCAACATCTGACTAATGACACCAAAAAAGAAAGAAAATGAAATAAAAACTGAAGTAAAAAGGACAATGGAAAAAAAAAACAAATCATATGAATGAAAAAAAGAAATAAGCAGATATTTACCATTCTTGACTTGAATTTGTGCATGGTTACTTGCCGATTTTTGGGATCTGAAAATAGAAACAAAAAATTAATATAGCAAAGGAGTAAGTGTAAAATATAACATACAAGCTGCTTTAAGAAGTAAATTAAATTCTATTAAAACTCTCTTTTAATGCTACACCAATAATAATGTTCATTCAATCATTTGATGCATATCGACTTTAGTCATCCAAATTTCAATATATTCATTCATAGGTCTAAAGCAACATTGACTCATCCATTTAATAGCCAATACAAAATGCCAACATGATTTTCTGTTTTAGACCATTCAAAAGAGATGTGTACTGGTTGAAATCCAGTTCATTAATACATGTAAATTATGCAAAAATTTCAAAGTCAACAAACCATAATTGAAGTTGCAAGGCAAAAATTTTCATGGAAATGTGATATGCCAATGCATGCCTATACAACACAATACAGACGAACCTTGTTATGTTGAAGTCGAAGGGACCGAACCAAAGTATTCGACTTCTCAGAGGTTCCACTCATCCAAGGTCGAGTGTATCGTCATAAATTTGGAATGCATGAAATACGGTATGAGATTTGTGTAAACTAGATACTTTGAACATTGTGCCTTTTTTCGATCTGACACTTTATGATCGTGTATTCAATCTCCATATTTTTTGGTCCTTCATAATAATTTAACACACAAGTACAGATACAAATCATTCAAAAATAAAATCAATAGTATACACAAATATTTACAAAGGTCAGTCACTATCAATTATGGAATCACTGATGGAACGAAACAAGTTTTGAAGGTCTCTGATGAGGTCGTCTACTTACATTAAATTATTATAAATAATTGTCTTAATCCTTTTATTTATTGTAATTGATGGATTTTAATTCTAATGATTCATTTAATCTCGGCTTGGGTCATTTAAATCCGTTTCATTTTTATGTCAGGTGAAGTATGTTCAACACACTAACGTTCCGCTTGGATAATCAACAAGGGACTGGGTGTTAATTACCGGTCACCATAAACATGTCATTTTAACTGTTATACAAACAAGTAAGTTTACTCAGCTCTAATCTCCTTTGAAAATGATTATGTTACATAAGAAATGTATACTCAGCTCTAATCTCCTTTAAAATGATTATGTTACATAAGAAATGTATACTCAGCTCTAATCTCCTTTGAAAATGATTATGTTACATAAGAAATGTATCTGTTTTGAACTTTTATCATTAGGTCTACATCATTAGAAAATTCTTACCTTCGAATTTCGAGACATCAGGGTCAATTTACATTAATTTTACATCAACGGACTATAAAATTTACTTGACTTAACAGAGTATTCGCACCAACTGAGTTTGACTCATCAGAGGTAATTATGCATTGATCAAACAGGAATTTTGCCGTCACCAAGAAATTACTTAGACTCATCCGAGTTTTCAACACAGCCGAGTTCGACACAACAAAGTTCAACTGTACATAACATTTCATAGACTTGTCATCAGTGGTTGCCCTTAAATTGACCTAATCAAAAACTTATAGATGCCAAAGTTCCAAAGTCAATGAACCATGACTAAGGGGAAGGGCCATATAATATCCATATACGAGATGTGCTAATGCTTACACAACTGCAAATAAATCAATCCCAATTAAACTTCAACATTTGACCAATGTTAAAGTAAAATAAAAGAAATACTGAACTCCAAGGAAAATTCAAAATGGAAATTCCCTTATCAAATGGCAAAATCAAAAGCTCAATGCAAACACATCAAATGAATGGAAAACAACTGTCATATTACTGACTTGGTACAAGCATTTCCTTATGTAGAAAATGGTGGATTAAACCTGGTTTTATAGCTAGAGAAACCTCTCACCTGTGTGACAGTCGCATTGAATTCCATTATATTGACAACAATAAACAAAACAAATGTCAAGGAGTTTGCAACCATAATAACCCGTTTAAAAACATCATAAAAGTCTTAAAATAGAAAATGACATACATAATCATGGTTAAAATTAAATTACCTTCATCAGCATTTTTATAAAAAAAACTTCTAAAAATAAATTGACAGCCAATCACCTCAAGACAATATAATATTTTTTATACATATTTATAAGCAGTGTAAGGAGGTAATTCAAAATGTGTTTGAATTACTTCCCTTACACTGCTTTTAAATTATGTTTTGTACTTAATTGTCCATTAACCAGGACACCCTTGTTTTCCCTCTTTGCTGCCCCTAATTCCTAAATGGTTTGAGCCATGACCCCCATAGCCAATTTTACCATCCCTTTGTAGTATGGAAACTTGTGGTATAATTTCAGAGAGATCCATACACCATTCCACAAGTTATTGTCTGAAACTAGAAAATGCTTATTTGAGCCCTTTTGACCCCAATTCCTAAACTGTTGGGACCATAACCCCAAAATCAATCCCAACCTTCCTTTTGTGGTCGCAAACCTTGTGTTTAAATTTCACAGATTTCCATTTACTTATACTAAAGTTATTAGTGAAAACCCAATGTCTTCCGACGACGACGATGATGTGATACTAATATACCACCCGCAAAATTTTTGCGGTCGCCTCAAAATTAGGATACAGCAGTCAACATTGTAATATAATCTTAATCATCAATAGACCATTACTGATGGGGCAGGGTCTAATAATCTTGATATGAGATGTGCTAATGCTAATTCAACTGCATACCAAATATCAATAAAATGCTCCAGAGGGCGCAGCTTGATACGACCGCAGAGGTCGAACCCTGAATAGTTGGGGCAAGTATGGACACAACATTCAAGCTTGATACAGCTCTGAATTTGGATTGTGATTAAATATTTGACACAGCATAGGTTTCTGACACAGAATGAATGTGGTCTAAGAACTTAAAATTTTAAATTGGACATTCACCTATTATGGTCCAATATCCAAAATCTAAATACATGGTTAGATTCAGCATATCAAAGAACCCCAAGAGTTCAATTTTGATGAAATCAAACAAAGTTTAATTTTGGACCCTTTTGACCTCAATGTGGAAAAAATTGATAACGGGCCCAAAAATCAAAAATCTAAATACATGGTTAGATTCAGCATATCAAAGAACCCTATATATTCAATTTTGTTGAAATCAAACAAAGTTTAATTTTGGACCCAGATTTGGACCAACTTGAAAACTGGGCCCATAATCAAAAATCTAAATACATGTTTAGATTCAGCATATCAAAGAACCCTAAGAATTCAATTTTGATAAAATCAAACTAAGTTTAATTTTGGACCCTTTGGACTTTAATGTAGACCAATTTGAAAATGGGACCAAAAATTAAGAATCTAAATACACGGTTAGATTCGCATATCAAAGAACCCCAATAATTCAATTTTGATGAAATCAAACAAAGTTTAATTTTGGACCCTTTTGACTTCAATGTGGAAAAAATTGATAACGGGCCCAAAATTAAATATCTAAATACATGGTTAGATTCAGCATATCAAAGAACCCCATATATTCAATTTTGTTGAAATCAAACAAAGTTTAATTTTGGACCCGATTTGGACCAACTTGAAAACTGGGCCCATAATCAAAAATCTAAATACATGTTTAGATTCACCATATCAAAGAACCCTAAGAATTCAATTTTGTTAAAATCAAACTAAGTTTAATTTTGGACCCTTTGGACCTTAATGTAGACCAATTTGAAAACGGGACCAAATATTAAGAATCTAAATACACGGTTAGATTCGGTATATCAAAGAACCCCAATAATTCAATTTTTGATGAAATCAAACAAAGTTTAATTTTGGACCCTTTGGACCTCAATGTGGACCAATTTAAAACGGGCCCAAAATCCAAAAACTTAATACACGATTAGATTCAGCATATTAAAGAACCCCAAGAGTTCAAGAATAAAACCCCATTGAAATTGGTCAAGAAATAAGCAATTTATACAAAGTATCTTCTTTTGCACAATACTGTGCAATTGAATATTTCTTGCAATTGCGCAATACTGTGCAATTGAATATTTCTTGCTATTGCGCAATACTGTACAATTGACAATTTCTTGCTATTGCGCAATATTGTGCTATTGGATATTTCTTGCTATTGCGCAATACTGTGCAATTGAAGATTTCTTGCTATTGCGCAATACTGTGCAATTGAAAATTTCTTGCTATTGCACAATACTTATTATATAATAATTTACACATCCTGTTAGGTGAGTATCTCCTGCCATATCATTATTATTTGCTTTTATATATAACAGAAATAACCAACTTAAAATGGAAAATTTTAAAGAAAAAAAGGAAAAAAGAACCCCCAAATTTTTGAACCCCTTATGATTCATCACCCCAAACTCAATCCCAGCCTTCCCTTTGAGGTATGGTACCTTGCAGTACAATTTCAGAGAGATCCATACACTTGAACACAAGTTATTGTCTGAAACTAGAAAATGCTTAATTTTGGCCCTTTTGGCCCTAATTCCTAAACGTTTCAGGCAATTACCCCAAACTCAATTCCAGCTTTCCTTTGTGATATGGAACCTTGTAGTACAATTTCAGAACCAAGAAATTACTTAGACTCATCCGAGTTTTCAACACAGCCGAGTTCGACACAACAAAGTTCAACTGTACATAACATTTCATAGACTTGTCATCAGTGGTTGCCCTTAAATTGACCTAATCAAAAACTTATAGATGCCAAAGTTCCAAAGTCAATGAACCATGACTAAGGGGAAGGGCCATATAATATCCATATACGAGATGTGCTAATGCTTACACAACTGCAAATAAATCAATCCCAATTAAACTTCAACATTTGACCAATGTTGAAGTAAAATAACAGAAATACTGAACTCCCAAGGAAAATTCAAAATGGAAATTCCCTTATCAAATGGCAAAATCAAAAGCTCAATGCAAACACATCAAATGAATGGAAAACAACTGTCATATTACTGACTTGGTACAAGCATTTCCTTATGTAGAAAATGGTGGATTAAACCTGGTTTTACAGCTAGAGAAACCTCTCACCTGTGTGACAGTCGCATTGAATTCCATTATATTGACAACAATAAACAAAACAAATGTCAAGGAGTTTGCAACCATAGTAACCCATTTAAAAACATCATAAAAGTCTTAAAATAGAAAATGACATACATAATCATGGCTAAAATTAAATTACCTTCATCAGCATTTTTAAAGGGAGGTAATTCAAAATGTGTTTGAATTACTTCCCTTACACTGCTTTTAAATTATGTTTTGTACTTAAGTAATTGTCCATTAACCAGGACACCCTTGTTTTTCCCTCTTTGTTGCCCCTAATTCCTAAACGGTTTGAGCCATGACCCCCCAAAGCCAATTTTACCATCCCTTTGTAGTATGGAAACTTGTGGTATAATTTCAGAGAGATCCATACACCATTCCACAAGTTATTGTCTAGGAACTAGAAAAATGCTTATTTGAGCCCCTTTTTGACCCCTAATTCCTAAACTGTTGGGACCATAACCCCAAAATCAATCCCAACCTTCCTTTTGTGGTCATAAACCTTGTGTTTAAATTTCACAGATTTCTATTTACTTATACTAAAGTTATTGCGTGAAAACCAAATGTCTTCCGACGACGACGACGACGATGTGATACTAATATACCACCCGCAAAAATTTTTGCGGTCGTCTCAAAATTAGGATACAGCAGTCAACATTGTAATATAATCTTAATCATCAATAGACCATTACTGATGGGGCAGGGTCTAATAATCTTGATATGAGATGTGCTAATGCTAATTCAACTGCATACCAAATATCAAAAACTTACCATTTAGTGGTTCCCCTTAAACTGACCTAACTACAAACTTATACATATTGTTAAAGTTGCCTCTTCTGGAAACAATATATCTATATCTCACCTCTTCGACTTGGTAGAGACAAGCCAAAAACTTCAGAAATTAAGCGAAGACAAACAAAGCGCAGCAAAATTGAACAAAAGTTGAGCAAGTTCAACTATCTAATATTTTTTTAATAGTTCAAAGGAATGAAAATCCTGACAAAATTCACGTTCCCCCTGCCAAATTCACTAACAGTATAATTATCATAACATGACTCTAGATTTTAAATATCTTGCATAGAAATTGTCACAATCAGCTATATTAGAAAAAAAAATTAAATCAGCTAAAATAATTTTTTAAAAAGTTCTTACTTAAACTTTATTGCTAGATTTCTGCAAATAATACATTCATTTTACACATGTAATGTTAAGGACGTGATAAGAAAAATATATTTGCTTACTATGGCAAAAATTACTATTGAAGAGGTTTCAAAAACTCCTAATTACTTGAATCAAATTAAAAAAAATTCAAACAAACTTTTCTGGTACAGAACTTAAAACAATAGCACAACACAAGACATTTGACATTCAAGCAAAATGCAATTTTCCACTCTTTTTCCCCCCACACATGACAAGTAAATATCAATAAGTTTTGAAACATTTATATATATTAAATATATACTACATTCAAAAGCTATATTCACAACAACTATATTTTCTAAGTACAACATTAAATGCAACAACACTGTTACAGTATTTCTGCTCACCTACAAAATAATAAGAAAATATGATAAAAGCCACAATTGCCATTTTTTAAAAATCATTTTCAGCCATAAATCTGAGATCAACAAATGTCATACTCTGCATCTGGAGTACAACTGAAATATCAATCGCAGATTTGAATGCAAAGTTAATGACAACATCAATTAGCGACAAAAGAAGAGAAAAAATTAAAAAATAAATTGAGCCAAAAACCTTACCAAATTCCTCAAGAACAAATATGCCTCCTTTCTGTGTGAAACATTTCTTGATACGACCTAGCTCAATAAACAACTGAAATAAAAATATTGAAAGCAACTTAGCTATGGAGTTTGGTTATTGACACATTAAGCTCGTGTTGGTGGAGTTGACAGAAATCCACAAAAAAAAACACAACTTTTAGATTCTCATTCCATTATGATATATGATATTTCCTCAGTCTACTGTTTTTTGAAATTGAGAATCTAAAAATGTGTTTTACTCTCGTCACTAAGTTTAGTTTGAATTTGGAAACACTGCTGATTTCATAGTATGGAATTGGTAAGGAAAAATAAAGTCATGAGTCAGAAAAAGGCTATACATAAAAATGAAACAGGAATAAAAACGTGCTACATGAGAAAAATAGGGAAGGCTAGCACACTGCAACATAACAACACTAAACAGCAAATAAAAGACAAAAAGACACAACATTTGCACAAGTTTGTAGATCTCTTACTAACTCATTTATAAAATTTCATACAATTTGCAAAATATTTTCTTTTCTTAAAATGAATGATAATAGCCAAGACGTTTTATCAAATCTTGACAATGCAACTCTTGATAAATAATGAATGATAATTGAGAATACTTTACAGGAAATGTCAATTAGCAATAATGAGATCTACAAACTTCACATATATAGTATTTACACATTTACACACTACAATTACCTCAAAATCCTGAATTCCCAAAGGAGTTAGCAAAAGTAAAAGAGAAGTTAAATGTTAACACCATCACCACAACAAATACAGCAACACCAGGCAGCAAAATAGTCAAAAATATTGTTAATCAGTCAATTCTGTAATGACAACAGCTTACCGTTTATATGCAAACTTTCTTAACTGCTTCAAGGGCCTTTTGAAATAATTATAATTCAATCAATTGAATTAAAGTATAGTGGTGGGTCTCACACAAGTGAAACTGTTTGGTATGTATTTTTAAAATTCACTGAACTTTCCAGCTTACTCGTATAAAACGTAATTTCACCCTGGCTAGAGAAAATGGAATTAAACTAAAAGTATTAAGAACATAAAAAAAACGACATAATTTACTTTCTACAGGAGAAAATTATACAGGTTATATGCAGGGGGAAATGAAGGAAACAAGATATAATGTTTATACTGTTTTAGTGATTAAGTAGGTTAATCATATGAATATTGAGTAAATTGATTCAATTTTCATGCAGGACAATCTATCAGTTGACAAGTATTCATGTTACCTATATGCATGGGTGGATCTGAAATTTTTGAATTGGGCGTAATTCCAGAAAAAGGGATATATCTTTTGGAGACATTTTAAGCTAAAAAATTATATATTTTCCAATCAAAAGAGGGGTGTTGTGTACGCCCTCTTCACCCCAACCCCTTTCTGAATTTGCCGCTGATATGTATGATCAAACATTAGAAATGACTTCTGTAATGCTTTAAGTTAGCATGAAAGTACATCTCCTTAATCTTTTATGTAATGATAGAAGTACTAATGCAGGGTTAGAAACATCAGATGGGTGTTGTATGTAAGGATTTTGCTTCTTGTAATAAAGCTCTGTTTGAGATATTTTCCATGACTAATACTTTGCCTTGTTATTATGAAAAGTACAGCAGTTTTTTTACCCACTGTAATTAAAAGTTTAAGAAAAGATGAACTGCTGAATTGCTATAACTTTAATACTTCAAAGAGTGATCACATTTCACTTATGTTGTATTAAAACATACAGAAATATGTTTTTTTTTTTAAATTAATTATAACAAAAATGTAATTCACAGTGCTAGTCTTATCTTTAATGCATAAGGAACTGAAGGTCATGTTTCTCCAAAGTTCATGCTCTGCTTTCTTTCAGTTTTGATTATACTGGATTTAATCGAGTTTCATAGTCCCTAAAAATTAGCAAATATATACATCAAACTTTATATTTAACATTCCAAAATTTGTAATATAATTTGATTTTGCTTCAGTGGTGTTATATATGGGATGAGGAAATATGGCAAGATACACACTAAGACATAAAGCAATCATGCAACATTCAACACTTAAAAGCCAATCCCAACAAATCACAACATTTAAATCTAATGTTACCCCTTGGTCTGTTTTCTTTAAAATTGCATTAAATTTTGTCTGTGGGAATTTTGAAGAGAGTTTAAAAAGAAATCATGAATAATATATAATCAGGTACTAATAATGATGTTGTTTTTTTTTTCTATTTGAAACAATTTGTACAAATAAATAACGCAATGCAAATAATATAATGATAAACTAAATAGGTAAAAGTACATGCGGCATAGTAATGTAATTCTCATATTTATCAAAAGCACTCAACATGCATGTAAAAGTACACTTGGGGAAAAAATAAGAAAGATAAATAATAAAACTAAAATCCTTACTAGTCGTTCATTTTGTCATTTTCTTAAACTTCCACTTATTTTTTTTTTTTTCAAAATTAGATGCAAGTAGGCCATGTAGCAGGTTTCTAAATTTCTGTTAAGATTTTTGTGTTGCTTGATAAATGTTTACATGAGCAAACATAATTCAGGAAACCAAGTCCATTTTTATCATGTGCTTACACATTTCTTTATAATAGCCATCTTTCTCAATTTTAGTATTAACGATTTAAACATATAGAAGCACCTACTGAAGTATATAAACAATGTACATTCAAATGTATACAGTGCAGATCATTTTTTCAATAAACTGTGCTTTAAAATGATTTCTTAACAAATGGCATTGCCATAGAAAATACATGAACTTGACAAATGAAAACCAAAATTATTAACTAAGTATCAAGGTAATTATTTTCTAATTCATGCAAGTGTGTGCTTCAAACCAGCAGTATCCAAACCTGGTGTAATATTAGTGTAGAAACTGCACTCTTAGTATATAATTCAAGCAATGAACACAAGATACCAGTGTATACCTCAGATAACCGTAGGCCGCTTTATATTTTTTTGGTTCATGTCAAATCAAAATTAAATTGATGGAGTTGTCAGTTTTGAACCCTAGGTATATTTTTTTTCATCCGATATCTTCCAAATCAACAAGAATATCTTAAACTACTTTACTTTTTTAATCAAATGGTATTTAGGTTTCAATTTAACAGAAAACTTAGCTAAGTTTGTTCCTGTAATAACCCTCATTATGAAAATATTTTTACAACGTTAACTTATTCTCACTTTTTACCATATTCTAAATGACTTTTGGAATGGATTCAAAGTAACCTACACCAAACTAGCAGTAGTTTTAATAATGTAATTTTTCATTCAAGCTAGAATTTTAAAATATACAAGAAACTGTTTATAGAATAACATTGCATAAAAAAATATAGTTTTATGAGGCTAATAAAACCTATCCATGTTATTATATGTACATACTCCTACTTTCTAAAGCATTCAATCTAACATATTGGTATATCTCATTATGCAATAATTACTCAACTTGCATTTTTTATTATTTGCATGCTTCTAAACTATGTTTGGTAAAATAAAAAAAAAATAATTACAAAATGAAGTTGATATTTTTACTTATTTTTTCTTTGAATCTTGGGAATTAAATAAGGAGTCAAAAGCTGATTTTTTTTTCAACAATGTCAGATCAACTCTGTTAAAAGAATACTATTTTTGAAACTGAAATTCCATACTTTGCAAAAAATGACAGGATACAAGGTGTATACAAGAAAAAAATCTTTTAAAATAAATGAAATAACCAAAATTTAAAAGAAATGGGGAACACATTGCTGTCCTCCATTGACAGTATTAAAGTGGTACTAGATTTTTATGGCTGAAATATAAATATCAGCATTTCATCATTTAAATGTAACTGATAGATGTATGAATTTGACCCATCAGTTGTTAATCAACATAATAATTGAAAAATGCTTTTATGAGCTTGCACATTCATAGTCAGAAGTTATCTAAATCTAGTGTTCAAAATTTAAACCCTCATTTATTTATCCTATGAGTGTTAACTGCCCTAAAACATTAAATCAATGATCAATACCATAATGCAAATAATTAATTGTATGAATGAGAAAGATTGCATGCTTTATTGAAGGCCTGTCTTGCAAATTATAACTATTTGAGGTGATATGTGAGTTGCACTGCAAAATATATATGTTATACATGTATATCATCACTCAGTGCACACTAGATCAACACAGAAAAGGCTCTAGTCTACAAATAGACAATTCACACAAAGAGGGTTATCTCCCTTCATTTCCCTAAATATTTCTTTGAAATAGTGAAACTATTTTTTCCCATGCAAACATACTGAAGAGAAAAGTCTGAAAAATGATGTAAGGGAGATAACTCTATGAGGTATTTTGGTGACTTTATGGGAAGAGTCCATTATTGTGATTCCTACCTTGCTATTGGCCAGTAATAATCCAATCCCTTCCATACAGACTTGGAGGAGTCCACCTTGTCCAGACTTCAAATCTTGTACAGGGAATTCTCCACCAAGTTCAGTTGCTGAAAAGTTGTTTCACAATTAAAGGACATATGCTTAACTACATTGTTGTTTCAGCAATTTTTAAAAGACTACTTTTAGGTGTCTGAAGTTTAAACCTTAATTTGAAAAAAATACAGAAACAGTCTGGCATAGTGGTTCAGTAGTCAGATTTTTTTCATTTGAAAATACATTATAGATAATATAGTACAAACATTAAATAACTATTCCTTATATTATTGTAGTAATTGAACTTTTTTAAGACGTTTCAGTCACTGGTCTTCTTCAGTTTCTTTATTCTCATTCTTAACTACAAATTGGACTATTGTAATTTTGAAGCAAAAATATTCCTTAGATGTTTGAAAGGATTGTTGTCTTATGCAATCACGTCATCTGACTATTTCAGTTACATATTTATTTTGTGGCAGACTAACTTCAGACAAAAAGGTAGCTATTGCTTCACTATTTGTTTATAATCTTACCTGGAACTTTGCCATTATTCCTAGCTGCAGCTTTTTCCATAGCTTCTTTAACACAGAAATATAGTTCTCTACACTGAAACAAAATGAGTTGATATCAGGTAAATGTAAGCTTTTTTCAGTTTGTGAATTTAGAAGTGGAATGTTTACTAGCATCTCTTTGTTTTAAAACTGATGAAGTTTATACAAGATGAAATTTTAAGTAAGATCAAGTTTGAATTATCTAACTTATTGAAATAATTAATAATTAATAAACTCAAAATTGCTAATATAAATATACTTATTCACCATGCTGATAACTTCTCAAAAGATGTCAATTACTGTGAAAGTAAGTACTTATTTAATTATGTAATATTTGTTTCAACTTGAATATGCACAGTGGTACCATTTTTTTAATGCATTCAGTCAATACTTTTTCATGGTAAAATTATATGGAAATTTGCTACACAAACTGTATGTCAGTTATTTTTCAATTAATCCATTTGGCGACATTTCAATCACAATATACACTATAGTAAAGCTTAGGAAAATTGATCTTATTTGCTCATCTTAGTTATTTTAAAAGCTATTCACGATATGAATAAGAGGATATGTGGGGTATAGATAAGTAAAACAAGCAACCTAACAACACAAAAAAACAAAATATATCTAAAGATGAATATAACTTCTTTAACAATAGACAGTTATCTATACAATGATCATAAAAAGTGAATAAATTGAAAAGTGACTGGTGACAATGAGTAATCGTTGGTGTCTGTTAATATGTCATATATATGTCAAACATTTCCGTAATTTTATTTCTTCTAAGACATACTGTATAAAAACAAGCATTATGTGAGTATTGCCGGGCGATACATATTCCCCTACTGGTTTAAAATTCATTGTACTGGAACAAAATGCTAACTTGATCTATAACTTGTCATGGTGTAAACTATATAACAAATATCAAGTCAATATCTTCAAGCAGGACAAAAAAAATGTTGAAAATTGATTATTTGAGTGAATTTTCCAAGGACCATAACTCTGCACAAAATCATCAGGCCAGAACAAAATTCAAACTTGATCTGTAACTTAAATCATATACGAATTATCAAATCAATATCTTCAAGCATGACGAAAAAAAGGTGAGGAAAACTGATTATTTGAGTGAATTTTCTAAGTTCAAGCACCATAACTCTGCACAAAATCGTCAGATAGGGACAAAATTCAAACTTGATCTGTAACTTGTCATGATAAAACAATACACTAAATATCAAATCAATATCTTCAAGCACGAAGAAAAAAAGTGAGGAAAACTGATTTACCGGACTGATGGATGGACAGACAGACAGACGGATGGAGTGCAAACCTAAAGTCCCCTTCGACTTCGTCGGTAGGGGACTAATAAGTTGTGGTATGGTTGACAATGAGACAACTATACATTAGAATCCAAGACCTGGATGTTGGCAAATATAGATCATCATATGACCTTTAACTATGAGGAAAAACAATACTGTATAGTCAGTTATAAGGGCTCAAACATGACAAAATTTGAAACAATTTAAACGAGAAAACCAACTGCCTGATTTAGGACAAAACAACTTACAGAAAACAAATATGACAGACAGCAACCAAAGACAGGCTCCTGACTTGGGACAGGCACATAAAGAACATGGCAGGATTAAACATGTTTGTAATTGTATAATCTTACCTTTTTAGTATAAAACTGATTGAGTTGCACTTTTTCACCATGTTTTCTCCACAGACACAGCACCTTAGTTTTAGGACAATAAGTCATATTAACCAGCTTCTCATACCACCATCTATCACATATTGCACTCGTCACACTTCGTAAAATAATACAATCATCACAAACCTAAAATAAAGCACAAACTTTATATTATATATGGAAAATGTAATTTTATTAAAAAGTTATAAAATTGATTCAAATTTTGCATAAATCTAAATATTCAAAGAAAATTGTTTTTAATCTGTCATAACTGAGTACATAAGATAATATGAAGCAGGTCTCAAAATTCTATTTAGAACTATTTATCAAATTTAGGCAAAAAATGAAAAATCGGCTCATCTCATAAGTGAGAGTTTACTTATTTTGCTGGGAAAATGTATATTCAACATATATATTTTGTGTTGTAATGGAGAAATCAAATCATGTGGTCTAATAGACTTTGTTAAAAAGCATTGGTGCATGCCTTAAAGAGAAAATATATACTGTTGACTTGTTATTTCAGAAGAAAATTGTCTGTCCCAACTGATATCAACTCAAGATATCGCAAAATTTCTGTTATGTCAAATTATTTTATACAGTCCAATCAACTTTGTAATATTGTATGTCATTTGTACTTATATATTATAGATTAAAATCTATTTCAGAAGTATTTCAACCATGCTGATTATGACGAGTAAACAAACCTCCATAAATAACATATCTCCCGTGTTATCGGTACCCCAGTGTACAGTAAATGATTGTTTCTGCATAAATCTACTGCCAACTGGTTTAAGATCTATATCATTACCATGCTGAAATGTTTAGTCACATTATTAAATCAAACAGAGAGAACAATATTTTTGAACATCATCTGAAAAGAAATTCAATGTTAACCAATACATATCACCAAAAATTGCTCAGAGATCTGATAGTTCAGTGTATATTATGTATTAATATCTCTTTATCAAGGTTTTATTGATCATTATTTTTTATATCTATTTATTTCTTAAATTTTCCTCCATTTTTTCTCTAACATTGTATAAGAACTCCTAAGACAAGTGCAATACCTTGTATATCTGTAACACAAGTGATTCTTCAACTGTCTCAGTGTTCATGGAATGTATGCTACACATTCACATTTTAAGTACCAGCTTAATTTATTAAACATTTTCAAATTAAACCCTTCTTGGGCAACTTTTATATATATATAATATTAAATATATTTTGAAACTTATTTTTCAAATGTAAAATAAACTTACCAGATTTGGTATATTATCTAACAAGAAGTTGATTTCCGAACTGTATGACAATCCAATATGAGATTTGCCGAGTAACCTTCGTATTTTCTTGCGTATTTCTTGTTTATGAACCCGCATCATCACCATAAATGCAACAATGTTATAAAGTATCACAGACATTAATCTATCTTCATCTTGCTCCAAACGTTTCCTTTCAGACTGACCCAGGGAACTATACCTATAAAAGCATATTAATAAACTCATCATAGATACCAGGATTAAAATTTTATATGCCAGGCGTGTGTTTTGTCTACAAAAGACTTATCAGAGACAGTTGAATCAAAAAAGTTTCCAATGCCAAATAAAGTAAGCAGTTGAAGAGCATTATGTCCCCAAAATTTACCTTTGAAACTTCCTTTTCACTGTTTATTGATTTATCTTGTGCTTGAGAATATTTTTAGAGCACTGTACATTATAAGATTTCCATAGGAAAAATTAATTGTCTATAAAGCTATATAACTAGACATACTGGCCAATTAAGGAAGGAAATTTGTAAAATATTATTATGTTTTATAATTCTATACTGATACCACAGGAAACTATAACATTTTTTTCACATATATATAAATACTTAATACTTTTCAATCACCAAACATAGCCTCAACACTGAATACCAACCCCATACATCAAATCATGCTTGCCTCAAATTTTCAACCCCTATTAATGGAGGGTGACTCTCTCTGCAGCTAACTTTTTCATTAGTACAAACTAGAGATTCTCTGATCAAAGCTCCGAAATTGATAACCTCACACTCACATAAAAGAATAGCAAGGTCTATGATTTGCTATGGGAAACCAAAATATAATTTGAATAAAATAACAGCACTTAAGGTGCACACAATATCATTGTATTGTTAAGATTCTTATAGAGTTTCAATGAAATCTGAAAAGGAGTGTAGGAGTTATGGATACAGAATAGGTACGCCACAGATAAAGCAATGGTGAATTCCATGATCCCCACATTTTGGCAAACCCCAAATATAATTTGAATTAAAAGAAAAATAGGTGCATAATGACATTATTTTGTCAAGATTTTGAGAAAGTTTCAATAAATTCTTATAAGGGAATAAGGAGTTGAGGATACAAATGTTTACTGTAGTGTGTCATACCAAAGTAAACACCAGAAATCATTCAGATGACGAGGTGAAATACGAGGTGCAAAAGTACATCATCAGATTCGATGAAGGTTTAACAAAATTCTGTTGAATGGTCCAGGAGCAGTTGTAGAAACAAAAGTGGGATTGAAGGATGAAAGAACATACAGATGAACAGGTAAAAGAACAGACCCATTCATTACTATATACTGTAAACTCAGAAATTAATGTGTGCGTTCATTTATTATTGCGATTTTTGAAGAATGGACAAAAATGCGAGATTAACTAGATATCATTGAGATGGGAGCCATCTCTGTGGGCCCAGCTGTGAATAATGTGTGGTAAAAAATAGGTATCTTTATCATTGGACATGGGGTTGTCAACTGGAACCGAAGTTTATGACCTTGACCTTTGACCTAGGAAGTTGTACATAAATTATGACACACCCTCCGGTGTTGGTTTATTTATCCTGCGATCAGCCAACTATTGTACAAATAACAGGTACACAAATAAATTTTTGCTTTATTTGTACTTGTACAAATAAAGTCTCCTGTTACCCCTCTTCCATGTTGAGCAAGCGGTAATGTGGATATTTCTTTTTGCGTACCAGTTCATTTTGGGGTCCTCTTCGCGGTCCGCGTTTAAACTATATCGATTTCTTTGAAAAATTAGAGACAATGATTTAGATTTTAACAACTAAAGTTTCAAGTGGTGGGTGTGAATTTCAGGATAAAAACAATATATGTACATTGTCGGAAAATATAAAATTTATTTGTACTCGCTGCGAAACAGGAGAAAAGCTCGGCGAGCCTCGCTTTTCGTCCTGTTTCTAAAGCTCATACAAATAAATTTGATATTTTCCGACAATGTACATATATTGTATATATATACATGTCAAGTATAAACTTTGAAATCATACGGTTCTCAAGATATAGAGCGGACACAATTTTTACCATAAGACATGGGGTTGTCAACTAAAACCAAAGTTTTTGACCTTGACCTTTGACCTAGGAAGTTGTACATACATTATGACACACCATCTGGTGTTGGTTAATATACATGTCAAGTATAAACTTTGAAATCATAACATCTCTCTAGATATAGAGCGGACACAATTTGTTATGGACGGATGGACAGATGGACAGACGGACGGACGGACAGACTGATCACTATAGGGCGTCCGCCATTTGGTGGGGCCATAATCATTGTGGTTTCAGGAAAATCTGCATATGGATATATGTATCAGATATCAGAATGCGAATTCTTATTATTGTGATACTCACCCAGTCGCAATATTCGCATTAATAAAAACCTCGTAATAATTTCAGAAAGATCCATTCACTTACAAACAAGTTATTGTCATGAAACTAGAAAATGCTTGTTTTTGCCTTTTGGCCCCTAATTCCTAAACGTTTCAGGCAATTACCACCAAACTCAATTCCAGCTTTCCCTTTGTGATATGGAACCTTGTAGTACAATTTCAGAAAGATCCATACACTTACACACAAGTTATTGTCATGAAACTAGAAAACGCTTGTTTTTGCCCTTTTGGCCCCTAATTCCTAAAATTTTGAGGCAATTACCCCAAAATCAATCCCAGCATTCCCTTTGTGATATGGAACCTTGTGGTACAATGTCAGAGATCCATACACTAACACACAAGTTATGTCTGGAAGTTACAAAATGCTTATTTTTGGCCCTTTTGGCCCCTAATTCCTTAACTGTTGGTACCATAACCCCAAAATCAATCCCAACCTTCCTTTTGTGATATTGAACCTTATGGTAAACGAATTTATAGTACCACCCACTTCAGAATGTGAGGTATATAAAGAAGTGACATTATGAATTAGACCTATAAATATTCTACTCACCTTTCCATCATTTCTCCTGGTCCCTGGTCCATGCCTATAATATCCCTCTCCTGTGCTACAGCATCTAAATACACATCTTCCCAAAATTGCATCTGATCCCATAATCTTGATCTGTCTTTACCTGCAAGATAAAAACCAAAAATTCTTATCTACTCAATTCTGGTAAAAAAAAGAGCAATTATGATTTAATATTAGTTATCATCAATTTAATTCGAGCATTTTCATCCCTCGCACACCAATGTCTTGTTAAAGAAATTACCTAATTTTTGTCTTCTGATTTATTTTACATTAGTAAAAAAATATTATTTGTATGTGGCTGTTACCCCAACTTATACATGTCTTGATCTGTATTCTGTCTAATGAATTGCTTATCCAAAATAACAACAGGAAAGTTTTCATTTTCTGAGGCAATAGAAATAGAATCAAAGCTTACTTTCATATTAGTCAAAACTGAGCAGTTTTTACCCGTTTATAAAATAAATATCACAAAATAAAATCCTCCCTCCTGCCCTGCTATGTTGGTACATGTGAATGAGAATTTGCAAGTTCAGTAGATGTGATCCTAAATTAGAATTTTTTAATCAATTAACTAGAATGGAAATAAATATATATATATTTTCCAATTATAAAGAAAGCAAACATATATCTATAACTTCAAAATTCTTGACTACATTATATACTTCCTTACCTAGTAAACCCTCAAAGAGGAACATCCTACCAGTGTCAGGACTATGAGGTACAGGTGAGGTACTGATGACTTTACCCTCGTGATATCGGAACCCTGCACTTAGGGAACTTTTATTACTCCACACACTGGGTGATCTACTTCTCTTATTATAAGTAACAATCTGCAAGGAATAACAAATACATATAGGCATCAATTTCCATCTAAACAATGTATGAATTGTGGAATTCATTTAATTTCATATTTATCATCCTTTATCATGGAACTTTTTTTTTTGACATACACATTTACTAACAAAACTGAAAAATGTAGCAGAGATGACAAGAATTTCAAAATATTTTGTCTGATGGGTATGTATTTTTGTATCCTTTAAAAGTATTAAATACAAGGTTTTTTTTTTTGCAAATTTGTTTAATGCATTGTCTTATAACATGTATAAGGCTGGAGCAGTTACTTATAATTATGGAAAAGTTGAAAATGTTAGACTTTTTTAAATTTTATTTTAAAGAAATCTGAAATCACAAATTCAAATTAAAAAAGTTTTTTAATTCCATCTAAGACCAAATGGAAAGCTAAATTACTGTCTAATTACAAATTTCCATGTCAATTCCCAGGTTGTACAGAAACCTAAGAAAGAGTCCTCTGATTTTAACTTGTAAAGTACTGTAAAAGAGGAAAGTAATAAAAAACAAACCCCAGACATTTCCATTTCACTGTCAGACATAGCCCCTCTGATAGAATGGTGGTTGATCCTCTT
This sequence comes from Mytilus coruscus, assembly GCA_017311375.1. Classification (NCBI taxonomy): domain Eukaryota; kingdom Metazoa; phylum Mollusca; class Bivalvia; order Mytilida; family Mytilidae; genus Mytilus; species Mytilus coruscus. The sequence goes on along the minus strand of CM029604.1, from coordinate 47,283,711 downwards.
TTTTGTTCTTCGTCCGCTGTCAGTTCCGTCAGTTTCAGAACTGGAACTAATCAACGTATTGGCTTCGGACACTTCAGAATCAATACTACACCTCTTGTCCAACCCTTGTGAAGAGTTTATAATCTCTTTATTTCTAACGATATGATGAAGTACATCAGTAGGAGATTTTAAGTCAGTTGTGTCTGTTTTTGTCACTATAATATCACACTGTTGTCTTACAGATAAAGATTTTGGTGTATTTCGGTTTTGATCAACAAACTGTTTGTTTGAATCCAATGAACTACCTTCATCAATTTTTCGTATTTCGATATTTTCAAATTCTTCACCATTAACAATAACTGGTGACCCTGTAAATGACATCAAAAAATTGAATACAATTTTTTTTTATTTTGACTTAATATATTATTCAACAGTCAGTGATAGTAGCTCAAAATCTAAATGTATTATGAACAGGCTATCAGTCAATTACCATTTCTCACTTACCAGATCATAGGTTAAATCTCCAGAACAAGAAGGATATTTTGAACTAAACATAAAATGTTGAATTTCATGAACTTTTCCTTCAGCAAAGTTTACTGCAAGAAGCTTCATTTTTCTTTAGTAAATGGATTTCTAAATTGTATGACTACTAAAGAAAATTCTGAGGTAGTATTTTTTTTTATAATAAAATCTTTGAGTTTCACATTACAAAGTATTGTCATGCTTGCATATGACAGGATAAATGGCAAAACATTGAAACTAATAATAGTACAATTATTCCCATCTTACGTCATCTCACAAAAGCTTTTTATGGAAGATAATAATGCTGGAAATATTGTGTTCAACATATAAAATCAACAAATTAAAAACATACCAGATCACATTTACATGGCTTATGTAATACTTGAGTAATTTTTTTTTAATAAACTGTTCATACATGTTTAATATCTAAATACTGCAAATTCAGAAATTATTGCATGTATTAATAATTGCGTGTATTTATTATTGTGATTTTCGAAGAATGTACACAAATGGAAGATTAATTATTGCGATTTAAGGAAAATCTGCATACAGATATAAGTATCAGCTATCAAAATGCAAGTTCTTATTATTGCCATACTCACCCTGTAGCATTATTAGCAATAATGAAAACTTCGCAATAATTTCTGCATTTACAGTAATTAATTCTAACAATTTCATGTCAATATAACTTTTTCTCTTCATGCACTTGATTAAAATCAAACAGGGCTACATTAAAATAACTAAGGCTGCCTGGTTTATTCAATCTTGCATGCATTCGTCAAATCAATATATTTCATGCATGCACAAGTCAAGTTGTTTCAAATAAGTTTTGATATGCCTAAATATGAAAGAAAATCAAGGAAAAACTGCAGAATTAAAGTCAGAAAGATACATGTAGTACAAATTGTAGATCTAGAGTGTATAAGAAAAATCTGAATAAAATTCAGATCCTGTGTCCAAGCTTTGTTTACCAGGATCTGACAACACTCTGTTCTATTTTTTCTTTTCTGGTTAATTATTACATCAACTCATGAAATTTCTGCCTTCCAATTTTTGAAGGTGTGTATCATTATGACAAAACCCAAAGATCTAGAAAAGTTTTTAAAACAGAAAGTAGAACAGGGTGTTGTCTCAGGTCCTTGTAAGTGAAACCTGGTGGATGTGTATTTCAATCAGATTGAGAGAGATCATATACATCTGCAGATGCTAGGTCAAAGCAGTTCTAACACTTCATACTAAAAAAAGGTGTTAATTAAAGCATGAATAATCATTTATCTATGTTAAAGCTAAGTACTCATGGCAAACTGATCAAGCATTTGGGAAATAACTATATCTCAGGTTTGTGAAATAACTATATCTCAGGTTTGTGAAATAACTATATCTCAGGTTTGGGAAATAACTATATCTCAGGTTTGTGAAATAACTATATCCCAGGTTTGTGAAATAACTATATCTCAGGTTTGTGAAATTCAGCTATGGTCAGATTACTGGAAACTCATGCACGAGTAAACAACAGATATAAAACTACCGAACATATGGAGTATATAAGATGCACTATTTCGTGTGTGTATGGACTATAACACTGTCATCCTATGTATATCTAGATGGCAAATCCAGGATGATCTGATCATATTTTTATGATATCAAATATAGACTCATTCATATAAAGAGGTATGCTTCACATTTTTTACAAAACAATTTCAAATTCACGTGAATTTAAAAATAAATGGGGAATGTGTCCATAGGGACACAGATGATGCCCCCGCTAGCATATAATGCTATAAAGGGACATAACTCAAGAACTGTAAAAGTGACGCTTCCAAAAATTGAACTTAAACTGGGTTTTGTGGTAAAAAGCATTATATATACATTTCATTACATTAATAATAGTTGAGACAAACTCAAGTTAGAGAACGGAAAGGAAAAATTCAGCAATTTTTTCATTTGTGAAGGGGCATAACCCTAGAACGGTAATCAAAGTGCTTGTAAGCACTGAATGGTAAAGATTGCTTTAATTTATCAGTAGGAAGTAAAATAATATTGCATTGTATAAAGCATTGGTTGTAGTTGATTTAACTACCATTCTGGACAATGAAAGATAACTCCAATTTTCAAAGATGACTTTAAAAATATTTTTAGAAATGAAGGGTAAAAATTGCTTTAATTTATCAGTGGAAGGCAAAATTAAACATTGTATTGTATAAAACATTGACTGTAGTTGATTCAACTATAATCATTGACAAAGGAAGATAACTCCAATCTTAAAAATTACTTGATTGATATTTTTTAGAAAAAAAATGAAAAATTTAGCAATTTTTCCATTTGTAAAGGGCATAACTCTAGAACAGTAAAAGTGACGGCACCAAAATTCAAACTTGATCTGTATATTGGGGTAATAAGCATTGTGTATAAGTTTCATAACATTTGGTTGAGGCAAACTTAAGTTAGAGAACGGAAACAAAAAATTTAGCAATTTTTCCATTTGTAAAGGGGCATAACTCTAGAACGGTAAAAGTGACGCCATCAAAATTCAAACTTGATTTGTATTTAGTGGTAATAAGCATTGTGTATAAGTTTCATAACATTTGGTTGAGGCAAACTAAAGTTAGAGAACAGAAACCAACTTTGGGACGTACGGACGGACAAGGGTAAAACTACGGCGGGGGCATAAAAAGACGTATCAAAAGGTTATTTTTAGAATGTTGTGTTAGCATTGATTATGCAATAGTAGCACAGGTTATTGGCATGGTGCAAGACCATTTGTTTCCTAAATAAACTATTCTTTATAATACACTATTAAACCCCTTCTGCTAAAACAAAAAGACACAATTAGAATTGTTTATGCACAGAATGTAGGAAAATATGACCAAGGTTCTCTGATATGTTATGTGTTTCCAATAATATGTTTTGCCGAAGTTGACTAGAAAGGGCTAACCAACTTTCACAGACTTTTTTCTATCAAGGATGTTTCCACTGCTTAAAAATAAATGATATAAATTTGATTAAAATCTGAACCTCATAAAAATGTATAAATCTTCATTGACAAACAATATACCAAATGCAGGAAATGTTACTATTTTCTCCTAAACTAAATCTATCAAGAAGATCAAAAGATAAAATTGAAGAGTTTTAAGTGATTTGCGACAAAACTACCTGGATCTGCCATAGTGTTGATGACACAGTGCATACACCCACCACATCAAATACTTGCCTGAATCAGTGCTATTACATGAAGTGATGGACAAATCAGAATGTTGGGAGGACATTGGGTGGTGGTCCAACCACCAACCCTTGTTACTACCAAGATAAGCTTCACCTCGCCCTGTCAACCAATGAAAAGTACTCTAATTGCTTGTCAAAATTTCTATTTATATACACTTCCTGGCTGTGCATTATTTTATAGAACATTTAATATCTTTTAAAGAATAAATCTTCTCTGGTATACATGCAATCAACAAAATATAGATTGTAGGCTCGAATCAAGGAAATTAGGTAAACACTTCCAATATCAGTAGGAAAACATAAATATTGTTGGTTGTGAGGGAGATTTACTGATATAAGGGACAGATTCTGGATGGAATAAGGTTCATAAAATATGTTTAATATGAAAAACGCTATATTCAAAGCAATAATGGTTAAAATAATGGTTAAATTTGAAAGAAAAGGATCAAGCTTTTTTCCTGGTTAACAAAACAAATGACAACACACGTTACATCACAGAACATAAGCAAAATAATAAGGACTGATTAATTCTCAGTCTGTTTCACTAGATTGTTAAGAAATTATTTTCAGGGTGAAGTACATAAATTCAAAAACATTAATGTTGCTGTAAATTAAACAAAACTCAAGATACAAATTTATCGCTTACAAGAAACATAAAGGACAAGGCTTTACCACGCCCTGTAATTGTTCAAATCTTTGTCTGTTGGTCTTAAAATTGATTGTTGTCTCCTTGCAATCATAAACCGTCTCCATATTTTTAAGATTAAAGTTAATATAGCATTTCAAAGATTTTTTTAAGTGTACAGTGGAGGAGCTTGTATTTAGTAATCACATTGAATATAAGTATAAGTTTTAAATAGTTGGGTTTTTTTGCCTAATTTCTAGTAATGTTTGAAACTACATAGTGCTTAATTAATACATTTGTTAACATCAGGTCAATTTCATTTTTTATAAAAGATGGTTTCAATATTAACCTCATTTTAAATTATAAATATGGGGCTTTTGTCAGGAGGGCTTATATCCTAGGGGGCTTTTATCCAGAGGGCTTACATTGGGGATTTGTTGTAGACCTACATTTAGTATACCTTATGTGTGTTGTTTCTCTGGACATCTCTGTTTATGTACCTTTCTAATCAAAATTTAACTGTCTTCAAGTTCAAAGTTTGAAAGGTCAGATATCATAAGACATGCCAACATTTATTCGGAACATTAAAAATACATGTGAATAAACTATTACAAACGATACTTGATAAACATAATATTCAGTTATTTGTTGTTATGAAAACCCACCTTAATAAATTAACCTCAACATGCAAACTCACCACAATAATGGACAGTAAGTGCAAGCATATGAATATTAGTAAAAAGGTTTCATACCAACTGATGCAATGGAATGTTCATCATGCAAACTAGAAGTTTCCTGTTTTTGTGGAGAGTCGTCATTCCTGGAAGCTAAACTTTCGTGACTTCCAAATGGAGAATTCATCTAGAACATGGTAGTTTATGGTTAGTTCATTCAAAATTAATAACAGATTTACACCATTCAATTCTTGTATTGTTTGGTAAGAATGCATGCTATGATTATATGCAGATTAAAGGTGTCTTAGATAACAGGGATATTCTCATGTGATAGGAACATGGGTAATTCTGTACATGCTAAGATTTTCATGACAAGAGAAACAGTATTTGTTTCAATACAATTCGTATGCTTCTTCATATCTGTACAGTCAAAGATAGAATTTTGTCTCATGGATTATTTTTATATATACAGTACCTGTATCAAGTCAAAAATAAACTCAACAGAAATTAACATGCAAAAGGCAGCATTTCTATTCTTAAAACGCCTATTAGTATCAATATATCCAGTTGTAAAAATCAATGCCATAATTAAGTTCATTAACAAAGTGAAGACCCTTTCACCAAAACATTGTGAACAATAAAATTGTGTTAAATTTCAATGTTTGTGGTTTATACCTTTTGACCTTGATCCACTTATCCTCAACATTATGCAACAACTTTGAGTTTCTTCAACTTCAAATATCTTTACAGTAAATATATATACATATTAACAGCAATGAATTGAACGAAACATTGACACTTTTGAACAATAATGTTTTTTTTCTCAAGTTTTCTATTTTGCATTAAGCTTACAGGATTAGTTCTCTGCACATATTTGTAATTTTGCCACTTTTATTAAGTAAACCTCATATATCTTCTAGTAACACAAGGAAAGGATACACTACAACTCTTGTGGATTTTCCATTTGCCATCGATCCATGGGCAGTTCACTTTTGCCAACTGGCATTAAACCTTAGATTTAGTCATAAATATTGAATTCAAAAAGCTTAATAATTGTTCCTATGTAAAGAAGGTACAGTTCTTAAGATAAAAGGAATGGCTAATCTAAACTAAGTGATGGGTACAGGGGACTTTCTAAAAGTTTGCCCACTCTGTGATTACTCCCACTGTGGACAGATGTGAAAAGGACACATCCACATAAGCTGTAGTAATAAATAATAGTGGACATATTATTGCTTGTTGTAATTATCAATGATTACAAGTAACCTACATCTGGTGTAACACTAGTATCACTGCGACTACTCGATGGCAGTTTTCCTGTAGCGTCCTTTATCCAGAAATGAGTGTGGTTGATCTCTAATAACATAAAAGCACTGGCCATTCCTCCTAGCCCATGATTCTGGTAGGTGTGCTCTAAACCATGAATTAAGGCTTTAATCAGGGTTAGCATTCCTTTAAATACTGTCTTTGATAAACTCTGAAAAAAAAAAACAACTATTAATTCACTGTAAAATATATATACATACACAGATTAAGCATGAAATTGAACTTGAACTATATTTTCATCTTTTTAGCTAAATAACATATAAGAAGACTTGTCTACTACCACCATATTTTCAATGGCCAAACAAAGAATGCAATTTCTGATTTCCTTTTTCCTATAAAATATGAATCAATCTCTTTTTTTTTCCATTTTCTTCAATGGACTTTTATTAAAAAATTGTACATGCCATGACAACTGATTATAAATATTTCTTAAAATGAAATTGTCTTGTTTTACTGTGTTATATTTGTCACAAGCTTATTTAGTTTAATCACAATAACAAATTGAATTAAATTGAATTCATATAGATCTAAAGATTTTGTTACTTTTCTCTCTTGTAAAGATATAATCCTAATAAATAGATAATTTCATAATAAGTTTCAATACCACATCTTCAATGTGTTGAGTTTCATCATTTAATTTTTTATCCAAGTTTTTGTTCATTCTGCTGACAACAAAGTTACGATAGTTCTCATCCTCCATCAATCTTCGGACACGACTTAGTTTTAACCAGCTGACACCTTGTCCTTCCATAACACTTGTGACAATCTCTTTCAAAAACTGCTGATTTTCACTGCAATAAAAATTAATTTGTTATGTCATGTTGTATAATACATACAAAACATTAAATTTTTCATCTACTTTGAAATACATGTGCACTTGTGATAAAAAATACCTTTAAGAGTAAATATTATATAGTGATATAATCCATAATATTTCAGAACCATTGTTTATGCATGCATATTTATATAATGAACAATACACAATGCAGTTGATCAAACCAATTAAGAAGACAGATTGTTTTATCTATATAAGGGCTTTTCCAGAAATAAATGTATGGGGGGATAGAAGGCACTGTTTATTCTGCCATACATAAAATTATAATTGAATATTTGATATAATTATTAAGGCTATCAGTCTAAAATAACCACCACCCATCAAATTTTAATAAAAGTGCCATTTGACCCCCCTATTCAATTAGTTCTCGAAAAGCCCTAATATAATTCTTTGAAATTTCGCTTTTAATTATCTAATCTAATATCATTTATTGATATGCTTTTCTATGTTTATTTGCAGACTTTATATAAAGCATTATTGTCATGCACAGTACCTATTTGTAGCAGATCTTCCATCACTTCCACTTGCTTTCTGAGATTCTTTTGGTTTTCTTGGATTAGTTGCATGTTTTACTAAGCCTGATTTCTCTACCAAAGCTTTTCTGTTTCCTGAAATATTCAAATATTCATTTATATTATTTCAATATATATGCATCAATATTAGACGTCACAATTTTATAATTAATCATAACTCAAAAATTTTTGCTAGGCAATACAAGTTGGGACTTAATTCAAGAAACTGATTGTATTTTGTACATGTTATCATTTTGCAATACAAAGAACATCCCTACAAAATCATAAAACAGATGACCTTTAACTTCCACCTTGATTTATAAAGTTTTTCTCTTCAATGAAAAATTTGTTACAAACATGCATGCAAAACAGATTGACAAATGCCTTTAATTTTGTTGGGACAGAAGAATAAACTGTATATTCCTGTACACTGGATATTGACTTAAAGTCAATTGTTCATAGCAACAGGAAAATCACTCGATAGGAATTCAGTTAACTGTACCATATATTTCTGTGTTGTCAGGTAAATTGCTACTTCTACCTAATGCACTGTTTATAATTCTACTGTTAAACTGAATGCTTAGTGCCAGAATAGTAATATCCAGTGTACCAAGATACAGAATAATTAAGGCAGGCGATAAATAACAATGGTCCCTATGTTTTATACCTTTCAATGATTTTTTCATATTAATTTAAATTTTAAGCAAAACTATTACTATTTGATTATTTGTATTACCTAAAGGTGCAAAAGGCTTTACTGGTTTGGCAGGATGATGTTGTGGACTTCTTGTTGACCCTACAAGATAAATTGTACAACATACATCAAGTTTAATCATTTTTTAAATTGATTTGATATGCTTTCTAAATTAATTAATCAGCAAGATTAAAACATTATTGCTTAATAAGACATAAGTTTATGACAATCATGAGAAAAAACAATTTTTAAGTTTGAACAGAAACATAAAATGATTTTCTTTCAATATAAAACATTTACCAGTAAAGGGAGACAATTCTAAAATATCTGTCAATTTTTTTTTTTTTTTTTTCACAAAAGATGTATTAGTTTTCCGATTTGATTTTAACATGTTTTATATGAGATATATACAAAAAGAAAGTAATGATAAAAAAGAAAAATTCCCATGACCATAAAAAATGTTTGAACGTTTCACAATGAACAAAAATTTAGGATGGAACTGAAAAAAAAGATGTTGGAAAAGGAAATTTGATGCTTTAGTTTTATATATAAATTGTATAATATCAATGATTCCCTATATTTCCAAGCAAAAACACAAACAATACCATCTGACATCCTGAATGCCTTGAAAACAAAACTAAGGATTCAATTTTTGTTAAAATCAAACTAAGTTTAATTTTGGACCCTTTGGACCTTAATGTAGACCAATTTGAAAACGGGACCAAACATTAAGAATCTAAATACACGGTTAGATTCGGCATATCAAAGAACCCCAATAATTCAATTTTGATGAAATCAAACAAAGTTTAATTTTGGACCCTTTGGACCTCAATGTGGACCAATTTAAAACGGGCCCAAAATCCAAAAACTTAATACGATTAGATTCAGCATATTAAAGAACCCCAAGAGTTCAAGAATAAAACCCCATTGAAATTGGTCAAGAAATAAGCAATTTATACCAAGTATCTTCTTTTGCACAATACTGTGCAATTGAATATTTCTTGCAATTGCGCAATACTGTGCAACTGAATATTTCTTGCTATTGCGCAATACTGTACAATTGACAATTTCTTGCTATTGCAATATTGTGCTATTGGATATTTCTTGCTATTGTGCAATACTGTGCAATTGAAGATTTCTTGCTATTGCGCAATACTGTGCAATTGAAAATTTCTTGCTATTGCACAATACTTATAATATAATAATTTACACATCCTGTTAGGTGTGTATCTCCTGCCATATCATTATTATTTGCTTTTAAATATAAATCAGAAATAACCAACTTAAAATGGAAAATTTTAAAGAAAAAAAAAAACCCCGCCCCCAAATTTTTGAACCCCTTATGATTCATCACCCCAAACTCAATCCCAGCCTTCCCTTTGAGGTATGGTACCTTGCAGTACAATTTCAGAGATCCATACACTTGAACACAAGTTATTGTCTGGAAACTAGAAAATGCTTATTTTGGCCCTTTTGGCCCCTAATTCCTAAACGTTTCAGGCAATTACCCCAAACTCAATTCCAGCTTTCCTTTGTGATATGGAACCTTGTAGTACAATTTCAGAAAGATCCATACACTTACAAACAAGTTATTGTCATGAAACTAGAAAAATGCTTGTTTTTGCCCTTTTTGGCCCCTAATTCCTAAACGTTTCAGGCAATTACCCCAAACTCAATTCCAGCTTTCCTTTGTGATATGGAACCTTGTAGTACAATTTCAGAAAGATCCATACACTTACACACAAGTTATTGTCATGAAACTAGAAAATGCTTGTTTTTGCCCCTTTTGGCCCCTAATTCCTAAAATTTTGAGGCAATTACCCCAAAATCAATCCCAGCATTCCCTTTGTGATATGGAACCTTGTGGTACAATGTCAGAGAGATCCATACACTAACACACAAGTTATGTCTGGAAGTTACAAAATGCTTATTTTGGCCCTTTTGGCCCCTAATTCCTTAACTGTTGGTACCATAACCCCATAATCAATCCCAACCTTCCTTTTGTGATATTGAACCTTATGGTAAAATTTCATAGAGATCCATTCACTTAAACTAAAGTTAGAGTGCGAAACCAATGCGTCTTGACGACGACAGACGCCAACATCATACCAATATCGACCACAAAAATTTTTTGCGGTCGTATAAAAATTACTGATTGATATTTTTAGCTAAATTTTTCCATTTGTAAAGGGCATAACTCTAGAACAGTAAAGGTGACGGCACCAAAATTCAAACTTGATCTGTATATTGTGGTAATGAAAGAACCTTAGTGAGCACGCTCACATACCCCACGTCCCCACATTGTCATTGGAGAAATAAAATAAGTGTAAGAAAAAATTGTATCAGAAAAAAATTGAATCATAATTTCCTGTCAATATGCACATCTACATAGTATGTCCTTATTATCTACACAGTTTCATGAAATTCTGTTGTGTGGTTTGAGAGGAGTTGCAATGACAAACTGTTGCAGAAGTACATTGAAGCAAATAAGTTCAAAGGCGTAACTCCTGGAAAAAATTGAATCGTAATTTCCTGTCGATATGCACATCTACCTAGTATGCCCTTATTATCTGAAAAGGTTTCATGAAATTCTGTTGTGTGGTTTGAGAGGAGTTGTGATGACAAAAGGTTGCAGTAGTATATTGGGCAAATAAGTTCAAAGGGGCGTAACTCCTGGAAAAAAAATTGAATTGTAATTTCCTGTCGATATGCACATCTACGTAGTATGTCCTTATTATCTGAAGAGGTTTCATGAGATTCTGTTGTGTTGTTTGAGAGGAGTTGCGATGACAAAAGGTTGCAGTAGTATATTGGGCAAATAAGTTCAAAGGGGCGTAACTCCTGGAAAAAAAATTGAATCGTAATTTCCTGTCGATATGCACATCTACGTAGTATGTCCTTATTATCTGAAAAGGTTTCATGAAATTCTGTTGTGTGGTTTGAGAGGAGTTGCGATGACAAACTGTTGCAGTAGTACATTAAAGTAAATAAGTTCAAAGGGCATAACTCCTAGAAAAAATTGAATCGTAATTTCCTGTCGATATGCACAACTACATAGTATGTCCTTATTATCTAAAAGGTTTCGTGAAATTCTGTTGTGTGGTTTGAGAGGAGTTGTGATGACAAGAAACAGGTGGGGTAATAAGCATTGTGTATAAGTTTCATAACATTTGGTTGAGGCAAACTTAAGTTAGAGAACGGAAACAAAAATTTAGCAATTTTTCCATTTGTAAAGGGCATAACTCTAGAACGGTAAAAGTGACGCCATCAAAATTCAAACTTGATCTGTATTTAGTGGTAATAAGCATTGTGTATAAGTTTCATAACATTTGGTTGAGGCAAACTAAAGTTAGAGAACAGAAACCAACTTTGGGACGTACGGACGGACAAGGGTAAAACTACGGCGGGGCATAAAAGAGCGTATCAAAAGGTTATTTTAGAATGTTGTGTTAGCATTGATTATGCAATAGTAGCACAGGTTATTGGCATGATGCAAGACCATTTGTTTCCTAAATAAACTATTCTTTATTATACACTATTAAACCCTTCTGCTAAAACAAAAGGACACAATTAGAATTGTTTATGCACAGAATGTAGGAAAATATGACCAAGGTTCTCTGATATGTTATGTGTTTCCAATAATATGTTTTGCGAAGTTGACTAGAAAGGGCTAACCAACTTTCACAGACTTTTTCTATCAAGGATGTTTCCACTGCTTAAAAATAAATGATATAAATTTGATTAAAATCTGAACCTCATAAAATGTATAAATCTTCATTGACAAACAATATACCAAATGCAGGAAATGTTACTATTTTCTCCTAAACTAAATCTATCAAGAAGATCAAAAGATAAAATTGAAGAGTTTTAAGTGATTTGCGACAAAACTACCTGGATCTGCCATAGTGTTGATGACACAGTGCATACACCCACCACATCAAATACTTGCCTGAATCAGTGCTATTACATGAAGTGATGGACAAATCAGAATGTTGGGAGGACATTGGGTGGTGGTCCAACCACCAACCCTTGTTACTACCAAGATAAGCTTCACCTCGCCCTGTCAACCAATGAAAAGTACTCTAATTGCTTGTCAAAATTTCTATTTATATACACTTCCTGGCTGTGCATTATTTTATAGAACATTTAATATCTTTTAAAGAATAAATCTTCTCTGGTATACATGCAATCAACAAAATATAGATTGTAGGCTCGAATCAAGGAAATTAGGTAAACACTTCCAATATCAGTAGGAAAACATAAATATTGTTGGTTGTGAGGGAGATTTACTGATATAAGGGACAGATTCTGGATGGAATAAGGTTCATAAAATATGTTTAATATGAAAAACGCTATATTCAAAGCAATAATGGTTAAAATAATGGTTAAATTTGAAAGAAAAGGATCAAGCTTTTTTCCTGGTTAACAAAACAAATGACAACACACGTTACATCACAGAACATAAGCAAAATAATAAGGACTGATTAATTCTCAGTCTGTTTCACTAGATTGTTAAGAAATTATTTTCAGGGTGAAGTACATAAATTCAAAAACATTAATGTTGCTGTAAAATTAAACAAAACTCAAGATACAAATTTATCGCTTACAAGAAACATAAAGGACAAGGCTTTACCACGCCCTGTAATTGTTCAAATCTTTGTCTGTTGGTCTTAAAATTGATTGTTGTCTCCTTGCAATCATAAACCGTCTCCATATTTTTAAGATTAAAGTTAATATAGCATTTCAAAGATTTTTAAGTGTACAGTGGAGGAGCTTGTATTTAGTAATCACATTGAATATAAGTATAAGTTTTAAATAGTTGGGTTTTTTTGCCTAATTTCTAGTAATGTTTGAAACTACATAGTGCTTAATTAATACATTTGTTAACATCAGGTCAATTTCATTTTTTATAAAAGATGGTTTCAATATTAACCTCATTTTAAATTATAAATATGGGGCTTTTGTCAGGAGGGCTTATATCCTAGGGGGCTTTTATCCAGAGGGCTTACATTGGGGATTTGTTGTAGACCTACATTTAGTATACCTTATGTGTGTTGTTTCTCTGGACATCTCTGTTTATGTACCTTTCTAATCAAAATTTAACTGTCTTCAAGTTCAAAGTTTGAAAGGTCAGATATCATAAGACATGCCAACATTTATTCGGAACATTAAAAATACATGTGAATAAACTATTACAAACGATACTTGATAAACATAATATTCAGTTATTTGTTGTTATGAAAACCCACCTTAATAAATTAACCCTCAACATGCAAACTCACCACAATAATGGACAGTAAGTGCAAGCATATGAATATTAGTAAAAAGGTTTCATACCAACTGATGCAATGGAATGTTCATCATGCAAACTAGAAGTTTCCTGTTTTTGTGGAGAGTCGTCATTCCTGGAAGCTAAACTTTCGTGACTTCCAAATGGAGAATTCATCTAGAACATGGTAGTTTATGGTTAGTTCATTCAAAATTAATAACAGATTTACACCATTCAATTCTTGTATTGTTTGGTAAGAATGCATGCTATGATTATATGCAGATTAAAGGTGTCTTAGATAACAGGGATATTCTCATGTGATAGGAACATGGGTAATTCTGTACATGCTAAGATTTTCATGACAAGAGAAACAGTATTTGTTTCAATACAATTCGTATGCTTCTTCATATCTGTACAGTCAAAGATAGAATTTTGTCTCATGGATTATTTTTATATATACAGTACCTGTATCAAGTCAAAAATAAACTCAACAGAAATTAACATGCAAAAGGCAGCATTTCTATTCTTAAAACGCCTATTAGTATCAATATATCCAGTTGTAAAAATCAATGCCATAATTAAGTTCATTAACAAAGTGAAGACCCTTTCACCAAAACATTGTGAACAATAAAATTGTGTTAAATTTCAATGTTTGTGGTTTATACCTTTTCCAACTGACCTTGATCCACTTATCCTCAACATTATGCAACAACTTTGAGTTTCTTCAACTTCAAATATCTTTACAGTAAATATATATACATATTAACAGCAATGAATTGAACGAAACATTGACACTTTTGAACAATAATGTTTTTTTTCTCAAGTTTTCTATTTTGCATTAAGCTTACAGGATTAGTTCTCTGCACATATTTGTAATTTTGCCACTTTTATTAAGTAAACCTCATATATCTTCTAGTAACACAAGGAAAGGATACACTACAACTCTTGTGGATTTTCCATTTGCCATCGATCCATGGGCAGTTCACTTTTGCCAACTGGCATTAAACCTTAGATTTAGTCATAAATATTGAATTCAAAAGCTTAATAATTGTTCCTATGTAAAGAAGGTACAGTTCTTAAGATAAAAGGAATGGCTAATCTAAACTAAGTGATGGGTACAGGGGACTTTCTAAAAGTTTGCCCACTCTGTGATTACTCCCACTGTGGACAGATGTGAAAAGGACACATCCACATAAGCTGTAGTAATAAATAATAGTGGACATATTATTGCTTGTTGTAATTATCAATGATTACAAGTAACCTACATCTGGTGTAACACTAGTATCACTGCGACTACTCGATGGCAGTTTTCCTGTAGCATCCTTTATCCAGAAATGAGTGTGGTTGATCTCTAATAACATAAAAGCACTGGCCATTCCTCCTAGCCCATGATTCTGGTAGGTGTGCTCTAAACCATGAATTAAGGCTTTAATCAGGGTTAGCATTCCTTTAAATACTGTCTTTGATAAACTCTGAAAAAAAAAAAAAAACTATTAATTCACTGTAAAATATATATACATACACAGATTAAGCATGAAATTGAACTTGAACTATATTTTCATCTTTTAGCTAAATAACATATAAGAAGACTTGTCTACTACCACCATATTTTCAATGGCCAAACAAAGAATGCAATTTCTGATTTCCTTTTCCTATAAAATATGAATCAATCTCTTTTTTTCCATTTTCTTCAATGGACTTTTATTAAAAATTGTACATGCCATGACAACTGATTATAAATATTTCTTAAAATGAAATTGTCTTGTTTTACTGTGTTATATTTGTCACAAGCTTATTTAGTTTAATCACAATAACAAATTGAATTAAATTGAATTCATATAGATCTAAAGATTTTGTTACTTTTCTCTCTTGTACAGATATAATCCTAATAAATAGATAATTTCATAATAAGTTTCAATACCACATCTTCAATGTGTTGAGTTTCATCATTTAATTTTTTATCCAAGTTTTTGTTCATTCTGCTGACAACAAAGTTACGATAGTTCTCATCCTCCATCAATCTTCGGACACGACTTAGTTTTAACCAGCTGACACCTTGTCCTTCCATAACACTTGTGACAATCTCTTTCAAAAACTGCTGATTTTCACTGCAATAAAAATTAATTTATGTCATGTTGTATAATACATACAAAACATTAAATTTTCATCTACTTTGAAATACATGTGCACTTGTGATAAAAATACCTTTAAGAGTAAATATTATATAGTGATATGATCCATAATATTTCAGAACCATTGTTTATGCATGCATATTTATATAATGAACAATACACAATGCAGTTGATCAAACCAATTAAGAAGACAGATTGTTTTATCTATATAAGGGCTTTTCCAGAAATAAATGTATGGGGGATAGAAGGCACTGTTTATTCTGCCATACATAAAATTATAATTGAATATTTGATATAATTATTAAGGCTATCAGTCTAAAATAACCACCACCCATCAAATTTTAATAAAAGTGCCATTTGACCCCCCTATTCAATTAGTTCTCGAAAAGCCCTAATATAATTCTTTGAAATTTCGCTTTTAATTATCTAATCTAATATCATTTATTGATATGCTTTTCTATGTTTATTTGCAGACTTTATATAAAGCATTATTGTCATGCACAGTACCTATTTGTAGCAGATCTTCCATCACTTCCACTTGCTTTCTGAGATTCTTTTGGTTTTCTTGGATTAGTTGCATGTTTTACTAAGCCTGATTTCTCTACCAAAGCTTTTCTGTTTCCTGAAATATTCAAATATTCATTTATATTATTTCAATATATATGCATCAATATTAGACGTCACAATTTTATAATTAATCATAACTCAAAAATTTTTGCTAGGCAATACAAGTTGGGACTTAATTCAAGAAACTGATTGTATTTTGTACATGTTATCATTTTGCAATACAAAGAACATCCCTACAAAATCATAAAACAGATGACCTTTAACTTCCACCTTGATTTATAAAGTTTTTTCTCTCTTCAATGAAAAATTTGTTACAAACATGCATGCAAAACAGATTGACAAATGCCTTTAATTTTGTTGGGACAGAAGAATAAACTGTATATTCCTGTACACTGGATATTGACTTAAAGTCAATTGTTCCTAGCAACAGGAAAATCACTCGATAGGAATTCAGTTAACTGTATCATGTATTTCTGTGTTGTCAGGTAAATTGCTACTTCTACCTAATGCATTGCTTATAATTCTACTGTTAAACTGAATGCTTAGTTAGTGCCAGAATAGTAATATCCAGTGTAACAAGATACAGAATAATTAAGGCAGGTGATAAATGTTCCCTATGTTTTATACCTTTCAATGATTTTTTCATATTAATTTAAATTTTAAGCAAAACTATTACTATTTGATTATTTGTATTACCTAAAGGTGCAAAAGGCTTTACTGGTTTGGCAGGATGATGTTGTGGACTTCTTGTTGACCCTACAAGATAAATTGTACAACATACATCAAGTTTAATCATTTTGAAATTGATTTGATATGCTTTCTAAATTAATTAATCAGCAAGATTAAAACATTATTGCTTAATAAGACATAAGTTTATGACAATCATGAGAAAAACAATTTTAAGTTTGAACAGAAACATAAAATGATTTTCTTCAATATAAAACATTTACCAGTAAAGGAGACAATTCTAAAATATCTGTCAATTTTTTTTTTTTCACAAAAGATGTATTAGTTTTCCGATTTGATTTTAACATGTTTTATATGAGATATATACAAAAGAAAGTAATGATAAAAGAAAAATTCCCATGACCATAAAAAATGTTTGAACGTTTCACAATGAACAAAAATTTAGGATGGAACTGAAAAAAAAGATGTTGGAAAAGGAAATTTGATGCTTTAGTTTTATATATAAATTGTATAATATCAATGATTCCCTATATTTCCAAGCAAAAACACAAACAATACCATCTGACATCCTGAATGCCTTGAAAACAAAACTAAGGATTCACCCGTAAAAAGCTGCTTTCATATATATATATCAAACATGCAAGTACATTTTTTCCCAAAATGGTTGAAACCACAAGTGTTAATTTACCAGGGTCTGATCTCTGTTCAAGGATATCATCATCTGATTCTATTGTTTCTATATAAACAAAATAACTATACAATTTGCACTGTCAAGTACTATACAAGAATTTGTTTTGAATAACCATTGTTCAAAATTTAGATTTAGATCAACACATATTTCATATACAAAGTTGCAAGTTTGATATCTTAACACTAATATTTCTCTTATACAAATAAGGAGATGTGGTATGATTGCCAATGATATAACTACCCACCAGAGTTTAAATGAAGTGGGCCTCAGCAATTACAGGCAACCGTACAGCCTGGTTATCAATGAAATATTTGAAAAAGAGCATCAACTAACAAACAATCAATCAATAAATCAGTTCCTGCTTTAGGGCTTTACACATTTATCATGAGGAGTTTTTTGTTAACACTGAATTTGTACACCTGTATATTTTATTTCCTCTATACATTTCTTGAAAATACAAAAATCGGATAGGAATATTTATAATTTAACTATTGAACTGTACATCAATAACCAAGAAATGTCTGTTAAATCTGAAGATTCAGTTTAAATTCTGATCAGTGACAATTCTGTCTCATAATCGCTCAAAATCCAAATATACTTACTTATTACTCAGTATAGTTATAAGAAAGAGAGTATGGTTAAGAAGAAATTGTTAACAAAGAAATTTTTCAGTGGATTCCTACATGTTAAAATTACTACTCTTGGCCTCCAATCCAGTAAATAACTGTACACTGTTTAATATGATCCCACCTGCAAGTGTCAACCCCAAAAGTTCTACTGGGACCCACTCCCTCTCAAAAAAATCCCCATTGAAAAATGCCATAGATTTACTAGAGACTGTAAATCAAGATCAGTTAGATAAGAGTGCTGTTAACTATCACATAATTGTGTTAGTGGACTACGTATTAGTAAATAGATCACACAGTTTATTTCTAATCACACAAACAATGCTGTGTGCGTAAAAATGTGTCAGTCACTACGTCTTTTTTTAAAGTGATAATACCTGCTTCAGTTATCTCTTCAATAATCTCACATTTTGGTGAGAATGAAAATTTGTCTGTCAAAAAATAGTTTCAAATGAATAATTACAATAAGAAATTTTGTTAATTACCACTTAAACTTTTAATACAATCTAAATTCTGTAAACTCTCTTTTTTTTGCATATATTTTTTCTTAGTGATTTTTTTTTTAACTTCGTTGGTATATTTCTACAAGAAATATGTCCAAGTTTGATATATTCCCAATGATTTATATTTGTGTAATTTTTGTGTTTGTAAAAAATAAATCGCTCGCCAAAATTAGTTGGTTTACAGTATAAGCAAATGAGATAAATTGGACGGAACACACTTTTTAAGATCATATGAATGAATGTTATAACTTCATGTTGATTTAAAGAGGCTAGAAATGTTTTAAATATTGTTATAATTATGTAAATCAATATTCAGTAAAAATTTGAATTGCACTACAATGTTTTTATTCTGGCAGTCATTTTCTACAGATATAACACAAAGTCACTAAAAGTTAATAGTATGAAAGAAAATATGATGAATTTCTATTGTGTAGATTAAAAATGAGTGAGTGAATCTTACCAAATAACTCTGACATTGTACTGCTTGCTGATTGAGCCATGTCTGTGAGTTCATTACTGATTGTTGATATCAAAGATGAAGGTGTAGAGCCTCGTTCTGGTAATTCTCTGTCTCCGGGAACTGACTGAAAATAGAATTCAATACATATTTGACCGATTACAGTTTCATTTAGATAGAATACCTTCTAAACTATTTTGTATAAGTAAGATATTGTTCAGTGGTATAAATCATCCTTTTAAAAAAATATTAGAACAAATGCAATAGATATTCATTTCCAAATAATTTTTTTGCATATGCTCATCTTTTTTGTATTTTTTCGCTTTCTATGAAATGCATATTAAATTTATTTTTTGTTATGCTGCATGTATTTTCATGGTTTGTCATCTTATTCATTGAAATCAAAAGGAAGATTCAGAGAAAAAGAAGAAAGATGGAGTTGATGACTTTAAAATTCACTGTCTAATGAATATTCCAACCCCTAATAAAACCCCCAGTTTTACAATAATTTTTTTTATTAACTCTTATACTTAATACAGTTAAAGCTGGTAGAAAAAATTATGTGCTAAAAAAAACATGTCTGCTTTAGTTATTGAATTACCCTTGATCCACTACTGTTTTTACGAATCCTTGGGTCTGTGTTACTATTACTCCTTATCCTTGGAGACTGTGGACTCATCAAACCTGGTGAATTTCTTCCCTTTCTAATTGTTGGTGACAATGGTTTTTCATAAGCTTCAAATGCTGAGTGTATGCTCCTGGTTAATGGCGCTAAAGGTGGAGGACGTTTTGGTAACTCTGGTGTACTGTTGTTTGATCCAATACTGTCAGAGTGTGTCAAATTTGAACTGAAATATAATAAATACAGGTGAGATTTAAATTTCAACTTGTTAACTACTTTTTAAAGCAAAAAACAAAAAAAATAAAGCTGTTCACAACGTGCAAAGTGGATTTTTTAAAATTGTCTTCTGTTTTTTTTGACAATGAAAGACTTTATCTTATTTAATATTTTAAAATTTTCGATCAATAATTTTCTTCCTTATGTGCATAATGAAATCACATGCAAATGATCAAATATTACTATAATCTTGTAATATGTGTGGATGGTTGGAGAAGTGTTAAATAGCACTGAAGCAAATAATGATTGTCAAATCAGATTTGAATATGCAACAAAGACAAAGGAATATTCTTATTTGTCAAATGTGATGTACAATGCACAGCATATCAGAATCTATAGAACAAGTAACAACTTCAAATTGTTATGATCTTGCAAAAATGTCTTCATATGGATTAAAGCACTAGAATAATTTAAATATCAAACTAATACATTTTTACATGTTTAAACATGTATATTTCTCGAATTCTGAACTAATTTATACTTTCCTTAAAAAGTTGATATTTTTTTCAATCAATGTGTGGTTCATTTGATTTCAGCAGTTCTTCATTGGTCAAAATTCAATAATGGTGTCAAATTGTTTTGCTATCCTGATTTCCCTTTTTGACTTCTCAATAAATGATGAATGTGTCTATGGGACAAAGATGCCTACGCTTGTGATATGCAAGAGTCAATGTACTAATTCTTTTGAGTGTGGAAATGAAATGTTTGGTCAGTAGAGTGCAGACAAAAGACATTTTTCCAGTTATAAATAGACAAAACTCAAGAACAGTCAAAGTGGTAGATTGCACAAAACAGCAAATTAGCTTGATGATGTCTCAAGAAAGAACATAATCTTTGAATAGGTCATTGAAAAGAAAAATAAAGTTCGCCATATCATCTAAAAACCATAAGAGAAACAGGTTCTATTACCATATCTCAAGTGAAACGAATATTTCCCCACTCTTGGCAATTGAATTTCTAAAATTTAGAATGCCTGTTAAGCGTTTCATTTTAAATCTAAAAATATGTCTTGAGGGAAAAATTATTGTATCACAGTGGTAGAATCTATATTTACATATACATTACCTGTTTAAAGATCTGCTAGTCGCTGAGACATTTCCTGAATCAAATATAAATTCTGACTTCTGAAACAAAAATGAAATTCAAATAAAGTTCTATAAAACAAAAAACTCTGTGTAAACATTAATCAGGTTCAGTATCTGGGAATTGGACCTAATCAAGAAAACTTAAGATTGATAACTAAATGAGAGTCAACATCTTCCTAGGTTTATATCTTTAATTTTAAGGATGACTGATACCTGAAATGTATATATAAACAGTACATTAGTAAATGATTAGATAATAACCGAACCAAAGAATTATGTCAAGGTCAGGTGAACATTGTCTGACAGCAATGATTCTATATACCTTTATATAAGAGCCAGTGTTCTCCCCAGGCCGTTTTAGCGTCGCGGTGCCGCGACGCTATATTTTTTTCCCGTGATGCTATAATAATTTCCGCGACGCTATAATTATTTTGAGGACGATATTTTTCTTGTCTCTATCGTAAAACCAAGTCCGAAATTTTGAACTTTCATCTAATTACCGCTTGTGATCATAAAAATTATATCACCTTTAATTGTAATCCCTGCAAGTCGGACACTAGAGACAATTTAGAGTGATTAAATAGGTGTTAATTGCCCTTTGGGTAATAACTGTTTGGATACGAATACCCCAAGCTGACACTTGTGACATGACTTATACCATGTGGTCCAATCGCAAATTTCGACATGCAGAAAATGTAATCAGAAAATCGAAATCTACGTTTGCATAATGAAAATTCAAAGATACAAACGATTTATCTCTTTAGAAAAGAGGTTTGGTCGTATGTTTTTACTACTTTCAAAAAATTACTTTCTTTCCCTTCCGGTACTACTTGTCAATCAAGACCTATATAAAACATTTCGATTTTGAGCTAAATAAGTTTGATACTTATTTAGAAAGTGATCATAATTGGCTTTAGATAATGTTTCATCCCTTTAATGCATTAAAAGCTTCATATGCATTCCCAATCTCTAGCCAAACATTGTATATTTTCTTAAATTTTCATTCGGCCGACATTGAAATATTTGTGTAAATTACGGATCAGAATCGGGCCAGATACGATAAAAATCCGCATTTTTACGATAATGACTACAGATGCACAAATGATACAGTTGACAGAAAAATTATCTCAAAAGAGAAAACTACGTGACCTTCTACTGTTGCAATCGGACTTTCGTTTTGGTTATATCAAACGCATTAACTGACTAATTGTTAGAACTTCTTACTAAATGTATTCTATTTGAAAATGCATTGTTTCAATATACTGATTAAAGTAGCTTAACTTTTGTTAAAATATATATCATTTTGATATACAGAAGCAACTGGGACTAATTCATTGAGTACCATGAAACAATGAATTTCATAGACATGACAAAGAAAAAATTGAAATTTTATTGCTATATGATACTTTCTCTTCCCTTTTTAAATAAAATTCATTCATTCACTCATTCTTTAGTTATATAGGTAGGGTAACTGGAACCACACATTTATTTATATTTGGCCCAAGAGGAAAAAAATAACTATAAATGGATATAGAAAACATAAATTGAAACAACTGTTATCATGGGTATAGTTTAATTGTATTCTCAGTTATGATTTGAACAATATAAACATATAACATAAAGGAAATAGAGCATCGCCGCGACGCGACAAATGACATTGAAAAAAATAGTTTTTTTTACGCCAAATGTGATGCTATCCAAAATTTCTGGGGAGAACATTGAGAGCTGTCCTTTTACTCATAAGAACTGAAAAAAACTTATGTGATAAATAAACTGTTAATACAGAGATATGTCTCGCCTATTTGTTATTTTGATAATGCAAATGTTGAAATAAAAAAAGCAATACTTTAACATGTAAGTTATGCAAATATTCAAAGTCAATGAACCATGACTGAAGGTACAGGGCTAAACAATCTCCATGGAAATGAGATGTGCCAATGCTAATACAACTGCAAACCAAATACCATTGACTTTTCATGCCATTCCCTTTAAACAAACCTAAACACAAACATTAACTTGTAAACTATGTAAAAGTTTCAAAGTCAATGAACCATAATTAGGGGGTGGTGTTATATAATCTCCATGGAAATGAAACTTGCAAATGCCAATACATTTGCATACCGAATATCATTGACTTAACATTAGTAGTTCATCTTAAATTGACCAAATCACAAACTAATACATGTAAACTAAGCAAAAGTTTCAAAGTCAATAGACCATGACTGAGGTGTACGGACCAAATATTCCCCATGGAAATGAGAAGTGCTAATGCTTATACAACTGCATACCAATTATCATTGACCTACCATTAACAGTTCCCATTAAACTGACCTAATCACAAACTAATACATGAAAATTAAGCAAAAGTTTCAAAGTCAATAGACCATGAATGATGGGGCGGGGCCAAATAATCTACATGGAAATGAGATATGCCAATGCTTCTACAACTGCATACCAAATGTCATTGACCTACCACTAGTGGTTCCCCATACACTGACCTAATCACAAACTAATACATGTAAACTAAGCAAAGTTTCAAAGTCAATAGACCTTGTCTGAGGGGGCGGGGCCAAATAATCTCCATGGTAATGAGATGTGCCAATGCTAATACAACTGCATACCAAATATCATTGACCTACCACTAGTGGTTCCCCATAAACTGACCTAATCACACACTAATACATTGTTAATGCTGCTGCCACTGCTGACGCCGGAAACAGCATACCTATGTCTCCCTTTTTGACTCCGTCAAGGCGAGACAAAAACTAGTCAAACCTGTATTAAGCAGTCACTCATGGGAAGTATCAAAAGTAACCAAGTAAGACAGGGGACTCCTGAAAAGAGTTAAAATATAAAGAGATAACTTTTGGGTGGGTCTGAAAGTGACTGTATAGGCAGGATGACCACTGAAAGGAGGCGACTGTGTAGGCAGGTTTGACTGTTTACAGATTATGATATACCAAATATGATTTATCAAGGTCTTCTACAACTTTACATTAAAAACTAACACAGTAACAGCCTAATTAGCATTTGTCTTGCATTCTGCAACATTCTTAGCAGGTGAGAATATAAACTGTTATCACAGCGATATGTCTCACCTTTTTGTAATTTTGATACTGCAACTGTTGAAATTAAAATAGCAATACTTTAACATGTAAGTTATGCAAATATTCAAAGTCGATGAACCATGACTGAAGGTACATGACTAAATAATCTCCATGGAAATGATATGTGCCAATGCTAATACAACTGCATACCAAATACCATTGACTTATTATAAGTCGTTCCCTTTAAAATAAACTCAACACAAACATTAATTTGTAATTTATGTCAAAGTTTCAAAGTCAATGAACCATGACGAGTGGTTGGGGCTATATAATCTCCATGGAAACGATACTTGCAAATGCCAATAAATTTGCATACCACATATTATTGACTTAACATAAGCAGTTTACCTTAAATTGATCTTATCACAAACTTATACATATAAAGTAAGCAAAAGTTTCAAAGTCAATAGACTATGACTGAGGGGGCAGGGCCAAATATTCTCCATTGAAATGAGATGTGCTAATGCTTAAACAACTGAATACCAATTAACATTGGCCTACCACTAATGGTTCCCTTGAACTGACCTAATCACAAACTAATACATGTAAACTAAGCAAAAGTTTCAAAGTCAATAGACCATGACTGAGGGGGTGTGGCCAAATAATCTCCATGGAAATGAGATATGCCAATGCTTATACAACTGCATACCAAATATCATTGACTTACCACAAGTGGTTCCCCATAAACTGACCTAATCACAAACTACTACATGTAAACTAAGCAAAAGTTTCAAAGTCAATAGACCATGACTGAGGGAGCAGGGCCAAATAATCTCCATGGAAATGAGATGTGCCAGTGCTAATACAACTGCATACCAAATATCATTGACCAACCACTAGTGGTTCACCTTAAACTAGACCTAATCACATACTAATACATTGTTGACGCCGCCGCCGCCGGAAACAGCATACCTATGTCTCGCTTTTTGACTCCGTCAAGGCTAGACAATAAAATGGTTCTTCAAAATTGATAAACGTCCATACCTTGTCTATGTTACTAGGTGTACTTTTCGCCGAGCTTTGATCAGGAATATCCTGTGCAAATGTTGGACTCCCTGACCTAGATTCTGATTCCGAACTACTGACATCACTTTCTGGTAGAGAATTAGCTGAATCACTGGTATTTATAGGTGTTTCTGGAAGCTGAAGTTTGTTTGGTGGTGTGTAGATCTTGGATTCATCCACTGACAGAACTTGCTTTTCTAGAACTAAAGCTGAAATGTCAAAATTTTGCAAAAAGCCTCTTGAACAAACTAAATTAACCATTTTTTTTAGAAAAAACAAAAAAGATCAGAGAATTGGTCTCTTGGATGTATATCTTTGCATTTGGAACTATTGTGCAATATTTTACTCAGCTCTATAAAAAATACATTATATTATTATCATACATAATATGAATATCAATCAACTAGTAAGAGAACAGTGACCTACATTACTTAAATCCACATCAATTGGACTAAGTTCAACTAGTAAGAGAACGGTGACCTACATTACTTAAATCCACATCAATTGGACTAAGTTCAACTAGTAAGAGAACGGTGACCTACATTACTTAAATCCACATCAATTGGACTAAGTTCAACTAGTAAGAGAACGGTGACCTACATTACTTAAATCCACATCAATTGGACTAAGTTTTCTCCCTGGCAATCATACCACTTCTCCGTACTTTATATTCCTCAACATTTCAAGCTGTTTAATTTGGGAAAGACTTTAACTTGAATCCCAATGGTAATCAGAATAAGCAGCATACACAGGTAAGGGGGGTTGTGACAGGAACCAAGCAGAAAAGTGTATCAAATGATGTTTTTATTTACCTGGTGTATCACCATCAATCTCACTGTTGACCATATCTGTGACAAAATCACTGAGAGAAGAATAGGATGAGCTGGTACTATCTGCTCCATCACTGTCACTACCACTTTCATCTGTAAAATATTCAATGATTTCATCATTCTGACTGACTCTGGATTCCTTATATTTGTGGATTACCCATTTTCTGGGATTTTGAGAGTACAAATAAACCACAAATTTAAATGTTCAATGAAGTACTAATTTTCTATAGGCTTGTATAAAGACTAAGTCAAAACCATGAAATCAAATATCCATAAAACTAGTTTTCCCTCAATCTAAAAAAATTGGTATCCGCAAAAATAAATGAATCCACAGCAGGTCAAATTGTATATCAGATGCTTCCAGGTTTTATAATAGTGTAGTTCGCTTATTCAGATGTTAGCAAATAATTTGAAATCTTGGTTCTATTTAATAATTACTTTGTTTAGGTACCTCTTAAATAATCCTAAGCTATATGATACAATATAAAAGAAATAATCATAAACACAAATCTTATTATTTGATTTACCGTACCTACTCGCTTATTAGTCGGAAAATTGGGAGTAAAATTCATAATCCAGAGAGGGGTACTGACTAATAGACGAGATCCAGCGACCAGAGGAAAATTCCAAGCTTGAGAAAAGTGGTCAGGAGTGAATTTCCTGGTCAAAACTACATTTGTGATTGCCAAACCTACATAAATCAATAAATAAAAAGTTTTTGTTGAAAATAAAAGACTACAATACTGTCCTTGTGTTTTATTTGTTCTTTGTTATCAATTTTCTGCAAATTCGTGTTGAAATTCCCACTGTTTCTTGTTTGGGTATTGATTTTCATGGTCAAATGGTTTGTTCATAAACCCAAAAGAAGAGCCAAGAACCAAAAATGAAAAGGAGATAACAATGTACCAACTATGTGAAAGGATGTATTCAGCGGAGTTATTGTGTCATTATTGTGATATCATGATATCAATTCAATACTTATAAATCATACAATAATCAAAATAATTTTAAGATTCACTCCCAAGATCAAAATATTATTCATTAAAATGTCTCAGGTAAACAAAAATCACAAAATTGATTGACAAGCCAATATAATCCATTGATAACCCTAATTAAGAGACAAAGAGTTGTATTCACTAAAGGTGTGAAAATATCAGTGATAGGTAAACAGATGACACTAATGAGTTGGGAGTTATTTTAATATAAAGTTGATTAGCTTCACTTAATTTTTTAATCCTTTAATCATCACAATATAATAAGAATTATAAAGTGTACATGCTCATTTAACACTGAGTTATGTGTGCTGTAAAAATATTATTTTGTTTGACTTTCAATTTTTCAGGTTCATATTGGTTTATGTTCGCTTTTCTCAAACAATAGGCTATTAGTCATACCCTACAAAATCATTGATGCATTACGTAAACAACACATGGCTAATGAAACAGTGAACAAAACAAGAGGAATGAATACATCTTTATTAATTATATAATATATAAAATATCATGATCAACATCAACTAAATTCAAACCAAACAAACATTCATGCAGAAAACGAATATAATTCCTGGATTTGCATTGGTTTTACCGGCGTTCAGTAACTGTCAGCTGCAAAAAAAATGTCCAAATTTTGTCCGACTTATACGAGGGTCAAGACTAAATCCTTGGAATTTGTAGCTGAAAAGGTCAACCGACTAATAGTCGGATCGACTATTACTCAAGTTCCAACGGTATGAGGAAGTTTATTTCGGAAAAATAATTTGATTTGATTTGATTTTCGGTGTTTTAACGCCACTTTTAAGCACCGCTTTTGGGCTATTTCGTGGCGGCCAGTTTTATTGGTGGAGGAAGCCGAGTGCCGGAGAAAACCACCGACTTTCGATAGGAAATGGAAAAATAATATATATGGGTTTCCAATGATGATTCACTAGTATATACTTTACAGCATATTATAATAAAATGCTCCATGGGCGCAGCTTGATACGACCGCAGAGGTCGAACCCTGAACAGTCGGGCAAGTATGGACACAACATTCAAGCTTGATACAGCTCTGAATTTGGATTGTGATTAAATATTTGACACAGCATAGGTATCTGACACAGAATGAATGTGGTCTAAGAACTTAAAAATTTTAAATTGGACATTCACCTATTATGGTCCAATATCCAAAATCTAAATACATGGTTAGATTCAGCATATCAAAGAACCCTAAGAGTTCAATTTTTGATGAAATCAAACAAAGTTTAATTTTGGACCCTTTTGACCTCAATGTGGACAAAGTTGATAACGGGCCCAAAAATCAAAAATCTAAATACATGGTTAGATTCAGCATATCAAAGAACCCCATATATTCAATTTTTGTTGAAATCAAACAAAGTTTAATTTTGGACCCCAATTTGGACCAACTTGAAAACTGGGCCCATAATCAAAAATCTAAATACATGATTAGATTCAGCATATCAAAGAACCCTAAGAATTCAGTTTTGTTAAAATCAAACGAAGTTTAATTTTGGACCCTTTGGACCTTAATGTAGACCAATTTGAAAACGGGACCAAAATTAAGAATCTAAATACACGGTTAGATTCAGCATATCAAAGAACCCCATATATTCAATTTTGTTGAAATCAAACAAAGTTTAATTTTGGACCCTTTTGACCTCAATGTGGACAAAGTTGATAACGGGCCCAAAAATCAAAAATCTAAATACATGGTTAGATTCAGCATATCAAAGAACCCCATATATTCAATTTTGTTGAAATCAAACAAAGTTTAATTTTGGACCCGATTTGGACCAACTTGAAAACTGGGCCCATAATCAAAAATTTAAAGACATGTTTAGATTCAGCATATCAAAGAACCCTAAGAATTCAATTTTGTTAAAATCAAATTAAGTTTAATTTTGGACCCTTTGGACCTTAATGTAGACCAATTTGAAAACGGGACCAAAATTAAGAATCTAAATACATGGTTAGATTCAGCAAATCAAAGAACCCCATATATTCAATTTTGTTGAAATCAAACAAAGTTTAATTTTGGACCCCAATTTGGACCAACTTGAAAACTGGGCCCATAATCAAAATCTAAATACATGATTAGATTCAGCATATCAAAGAACCCTAAGAATTCAATTTTGTTAAAATCAAACTAAGTTTAATTTTGGACCCTTTGGACCTTAATGTAGACCAATTTGAAAACGGGACCAAACATTAAGAATCTAAATACACGGTTAGATTCGGCATATCAAAGAACCCCAATAATTCAATTTTTGATGAAATCAAACAAAGTTTAATTTTGGACCCCAATTTGGACCAACTTGAAAACTGGGCCCATAATCAAAAATCTAAATACATGATTAGATTCAGCATATCAAAGAACCCTAAGAATTCAGTTTTGTTAAAATCAAACGAAGTTTAATTTTGGACCCTTTGGACCTTAATGTAGACCAATTTGAAAACGGGACCAAAATTAAGAATCTAAATACACGGTTAGATTCAGCATATCAAAGAACCCCATATATTCAATTTTGTTGAAATCAAACAAAGTTTAATTTTGGACCCTTTTGACCTCAATGTGGACAAAGTTGATAACGGGCCCAAAAATCAAAAATCTAAATACATGGTTAGATTCAGCATATCAAAGAACCCCATATATTCAATTTTGTTGAAATCAAACAAAGTTTAATTTTGGACCCGATTTGGACCAACTTGAAAACTGGGCCCATAATCAAAAATTTAAAGACATGTTTAGATTCAGCATATCAAAGAACCCTAAGAATTCAATTTTGTTAAAATCAAATTAAGTTTAATTTTGGACCCTTTGGACCTTAATGTAGACCAATTTGAAAACGGACCAAAATTAAGAATCTAAATACATGGTTAGATTCAGCAAATCAAAGAACCCCATATATTCAATTTTGTTGAAATCAAACAAAGTTTAATTTTGGACCCCAATTTGGACCAACTTGAAAACTGGGCCCATAATCAAAATCTAAATACATGATTAGATTCAGCATATCAAAGAACCCTAAGAATTCAATTTTGTTAAAATCAAACTAAGTTTAATTTTGGACCCTTTGGACCTTAATGTAGACCAATTTGAAAACGGGACCAAACATTAAGAATCTAAATACACGGTTAGATTCGGCATATCAAAGAACCCCAATAATTCAATTTTGATGAAATCAAACAAAGTTTAATTTTGGACCCTTTGGACCTCAATGTGGACCAATTTAAAACGGGCCCAAAATCCAAAAACTTAATACACGGTTAGATTCAGCATATTAAAGAACCCCAAGAATTCAAGAATAAAACCCCATTGAAATTGGTCAAGAAATAAGCAATTTATACAAAGTATCTTCTTTTGCACAATACTGTGCAATTGAATATTTCTTGCAATTGCGCAATACTGTGCAATTGAATATTTCTTGCTATTGTGCAATACTGTACAATTGACAATTTCTTCCTATTGTGCAATATTGTGCTATTGGATATTTCTTGCTATTGCGCAATACTGTGCAATTGAAGATTTCTTGCTATTGCGCAATACTGAGCAATTGAAAATTTCTTGCTATTGCACAATACTTATGATATAATAATTTACACATCCTGTTTGGTGTGTATCTCCTGCCATATCATTATTATTTGCTTTTAAATATAAATCAGAAATAACCAACTTAAAATGGAAAATTTTAAAGAAAAAAAAAGGAAAAAAGGAAGAAAAAGGAAAAAAAATCCCCCAATTTTTGAACCCCTTATGATTCATCACCCCAAACTCAATCCCAGCCTTCAATGAGGTATGGTACCTTGCAGTACAATTTCAGAGAGATCCATACACTTAAACACAAGTTATTGTCTGGAAACTAGAAAATGCTTATTTTGGCCCCTTTTGGCCCCTAATTCCTAAATGTTTAGGCAATTACCCCAAACTCAATTCCAGCTTTCCTTTGTGATATGGAACCTTGTAGTACAATTTCAGAAAGATCCATACACTTACACACAAGTTATTGTCATGAAACTACAAAATCCTTATTTTTGCCCTTTTTGGCCCCTAATTCCTAAAATTTTGAGGCAATTACCCCAAAATCAATCCCAGCATTCTCTTTGTGATATGGAACCTTGTGGTACAATGTCAGAGATCCATACACTTACACACAAGTTATTGTCTGGAAGTTACAAAACTGCTTATTTTGGCCCTTTTGGCCCCTAATTCCTTAACTGTTGGTACCATAACCCCAAAATCAATCCCAACCTTCCTTTTGTGGTATTGAACCTTATGGTAAAATTTCCTAGAGATCCATTTACTTAAACTAAAGTTAGAGTGCGAAAACCAATGTGTCTTCGGACGACGACGACGACGCCGACGACGGCGGCGACGATGACGACGACGACGACGACGGCGACGCCAACGTCATACCAATATACAACCACAAAAATTTTTGCGGTCGTATAAAAAGGTGATATCCTATTTATCAACTATAGCTACAACTCCTCATGAATATTTTAAATAGAAAAAAGCCTTCAAATCTTTTTATTGCAGGATTAATAAAAAATTTGTATAATTCTTCTCACACAGAGGAAAATGTAACAATACCTGTTGGATATTCATCACTCAATGTTTCCCCGGTAGTTGTTGATAGAGCAGACCCTAGAGTTGACGATTCATCATACACCTTAAACTCAATAGCCTGCAACTGATGGGCATACCACTTAGGTTTGTCTCCAATCAAAAGGGGATCGAACACCGATGTCTGTACACGTAGAAATACTACATTCTTTGGACACAGTGACCACTCAGCAAAATACTCTGTAGCCTGTAATAGAGTGAGTATATATATTTTAGTTTGAAGTTCTCAAAATAACCTTTCATTTGAAGACCAACATTGCATTAGTTATATAGAAGTCTCCATAAATAATGATTTTTACCATTACATTACTGGTATGCATACATACGTTAAATTTAATTTACTTCAATATGTTTTTTTTTTGTCTGTATTCCTCATTTACTATACAATTCTGATTAAACACTGTTCCAGTAAAATATATATGGGACACAGGTGAGGGAAGGCACTTTGAAATCTCAACTATGGGTGGGTGTCAAGTACAGTGAAATGTAAGCGAAAATCTAAATTTACCTCTGAAGGTGGTTATTCCACTTTGAAAGTGACCTCCCTCAGTGCCATGTATGTTTAAATGGAACTGCCCTTATGACATATTTGGGAACTATGACAAGATTAAGTGAACAGCTACAAGGGTAGGCAGCATTTCTCAAAACAAGTTATTCATAAAAACAATAGCAGTACATATGACCTAGGTATCTGTGTTTCTACTAATCAAAGAATTGAACGTAACTTGACTTCAAACTTTAGCAAGCAAATTACTATAAGGTGAAAAGTAATTTTCAAATATTCTTTAGAGACCAACACATGGAGAAAAATTACTAATACAATAGGAGTGATTGTAATTAAATCCTACAAACCCAATACTCATGGGTAAATTTTATTTTGTGCAATATATTATATCT
Source organism: Mytilus coruscus (assembly GCA_017311375.1). Classification (NCBI taxonomy): domain Eukaryota; kingdom Metazoa; phylum Mollusca; class Bivalvia; order Mytilida; family Mytilidae; genus Mytilus; species Mytilus coruscus. The sequence continues at coordinate 47,250,949 of CM029604.1, read as the reverse complement.
GTATGTAACATTTAGAATGTATTCAATCATCGGCAACTGCTGGCCATTAATTTGATATCAATAAGAGCTTTTAAGTAAGATTTAATCACATCACATATTGGCAACTGTACTTAAATTAATAAAGATACACCTGAGGTCACTTTTAGATAATTAATATTAGAATGTTATAATAATAGAATCGTCAATATTGTTATCAAATCTAGAATCTTTGTAACTGACCAGGTAATAATTTACTATTGAATATTGCACATACCATTTGAAGCACACAAAGTAGCAACAAACAAGTGAAAAATAAATTCATTTATTTTTGAAAGCACAAAAACACAGAATTAATCTCCAGAGTTGCGAATCAATCCTGACGCAACATCAGTGAATTGGTCAATGTTTCCAATGATTGGTGCTACAATAGCAGATGGCTTATTCAAATGATGACGTCTTTAAATAAATGATCAAGACATTCCATACATCTCCTTAAGAATGGAAATGGACAGAAAATATTTTTATAATTAAAGACATACTGTAAACCTCCTGATCTATTTTCACCACTTACCCTAATAGAAAAATAACCTGAATTTCAATCCTCGTATGCGCTAAAGTTGGTTTACAGGTAAATGAGACATATAAAATAGTGCTTCTTTTTCCGGCCAATGGAAAAAAATTGTCATGAAAATGCAAACCCGAAAGTTGCCCTTTTCATTCAACTGTGCCCCTTTGCCTAAGATTCTAAATATAACCAACATTGGCAATGAAACATCCGACCATCAGCACTACTGTGAGTTAATCATACCTGTGTTCTTGCCATTCTGGCAATAAAATGGCTTCTTGCTGGACGAGATTTAAGAAAGCTGTACATCTGGAATGCTACCACTGGCCGAGGATAAAGTCTTAATGTTCTTGTATGTTCAGAAAAATTACCCAAAACATTTGCTGAGTTGAAGAATCTTATCTGAAATGGATGAAATATATGAGACATAATTGATTGTAAAAGTAAATGCTTTATTTCAATTGTTATAATGATTATGTCCATTATACACATTGTTTACGGTGAGAACGATCGTCCTACAACAGCTTTATGGAAAGATGTACTTAAAATATCTCAATAGATTTTAAAATAATAGTTTTTTTTAGTTGTACAAATACTGGGGTGCATCTTTTATCCAATCATTTGTCATTTTCATACAGTACATTCTGTTTTTGACTTAACTAACAATAATTATGTCATCTTTTCAAATTATATTTTGTGAACATAAATATCATTGAATATGAATAAAAGAAGATGCCCCCCAAACCATATTTAATGCATTTCATGTAACATGCATTCAAAACTAACTTACCATGGCTACCCTTGTGGCCACATCAACTGAATCTACATCGTTACCATAGATAAGTGGATTGAAGCCGGTCTGTGAGGAAAAACTCTCCCGTCTTTTCCATGTTTCAGGATTATGTGCAACTGTATCAAGATTTTTGATTGGTTGAGGTGTCATACTCATACTGGCCAAAGCCTATAGCAAAAGCATGAAATCAGTACATGTTTAGGTTTAATAACAAATGGACATTTTTTTCATGACTAACAGATAAATAAGCAGTATTGCTACATGATAAACTAACGTTACTCTAAACTACATTTTTGTATTCTGGCTCTATTTTCTATGAACATGCTGGAAAATAAATAGAAAAATGGTCATGAATTTTTCTTTTCCTATATGTATGTTCCTTTTTTCCTTCATGTTTTTTTTGCCCATGTCCACTTTGCTCCATTCTACTTCCTTTTGTCCATGCATTACTTTCGAATTTTTATGCCCGTGTAAAAAATTTATTTTACAACCAAAATCATACAATCAATTTTCTAGCCAGAGGTTAATTATATTTCATTTATATAGGGAGAGTAAAGGCACCTGAAGCAAGCTGTTTCAACTGTCAGTGCAATGTTAATTGCAATACCTAACAAATGTTTGAATGGATCTAGGTAAATTTATATAAAATTGATAAGTGGCAAGAAAATTAGTTAACACTTGTACAAGCTTATCTGACAAGTTGTAAGGAAAAACGTTTAACAATTGTACAAGTTTGACTAACAAGTTGCATGGAAATTAGTAAACACTTGTACAGGTTTGTCTGACAAGATGTACGAAAATTAGTTAATACTTGAACAATTCTGTCTCACAAGTTGTAAAAGAAACTAGTTTAAATGTAAATGGTTCTTGTATGTTATTTATAACAAAACAAACTATATTAAAAATGTTAATCCTACTTAAACTCATTATTTAATAGTAGGAATAAACAAACAAAAATTGAATAAAAATTCTATTATAGAAATGTGGACACACAATGGATACTATATATAAGTAGCATGTAAATCATGTTAATGTTCTGCATTAGCCATGTTAGAGTCAAACATTAATAAAAGTTAGTATTTCTATAACTTATGCAAATGAGTTATATGTACATTTGTATTGATGTGTAAATGAGAAATATTAAATGTTGTCAGTAGACCCATAATAGTACCACATGTGCACAGGTTATGTTCTAAGTGTATATAGCCCCCTAAAGAAAGCCAATGGCAGGATTAGATAGAATATATTTAATGCAGATGGATAAATCTGTTTATAAATGTCCATTATACTTACACTGTATTTTAACTGTTAAAACAAATACATGCATATTTATTTTAAGAAGTTACCCTTTCAAAATTGTACATTAAGATTAAAAGGACTAGCGTTTTTGGCAATCTGCCTTTACAATAGTATAACCAACAGAAATATGGATAGTTATGAATCAATCTAAGGAAAAAGTAAGTTTTTGCAGCAAGTAAATGGTGCACATGAGGAAATGAATAACTGATAATTGGTATCTTTACGATGCATCATCGCAAAAAAGGCAATATCATGTAAAGAGCCCTAAGGAAATTAAAATTGAATGGTCAACTTTTTGTAAGTTTACTACAAAAAAAAATCATTATTTCTTACAATGTCTGAATTAAAGGTGATTGTCCTCCTTTAACAATGCGGCATTGAACTTGCCAAGATATTGAATTATTGTAGAAGGACACAAACGATTTGACAGTTAGAAACAAGCAATATTAATTTCCATGAAGTCTGACACCAGTAGCATAGAAGCTTGACCAAGGAATGACTCTAGTCGCTATTTAAGAGATTGAATATGAGACATGATGTTTGAATTAAATCTGATCATTACATGTATTCAGATACATTTTTACTTTGTTCATGAGAATTCCCATAAAATGATCTGAAATTAAATCAAAATCTAATTTTTCTGCTGTCCATGAACTATATAAGACCATGCCATGTTTTCATTTTACTTTTCCATATATTCAGAATGATGACATCAATTGATCATTTTAAATGTATTATGGGAGATGTTAAATATTTGTTTGTTTGTTTGTTTGTTTGTTACCTGTTTAAGATGGTTTTTCAGTTGTGTTCCTTCTGGTTCAGGTAAGGGAGGTAGGTCTTCATTTTTTCCAATTGTCATCTGAAAAAGAAAATAAATGAAACATTCAGAACTGTAGTGTAACAAATATAATACACACGAGTGCATGTCTTGCCTGCTTTACTGGTCACGATTGGATTATATGTTGAAAAGTCTTTAAAATACAGGTTTTACAACAGACATCAAATAAACTTAACATGATCAATGATCCATGAAAATGAGGTCAAGGACAGATGAACTCTACAAGACAGGTAAGTACCCATACACCAAATTTAGTTGACATATTTTTCATATTGTTATGATTTTATAAACCAAATACAGTTATTCTATTACTCATTTTAAGTGTGAAAATCAAATGATAAAAAAAACCTATACAGTTTTAAATATATAGTTTTTTAAAAGCAATTGCTGAACCATGAAAATGAGGTCAAGGACAACAGAAATATGCCAGACAAATTTCAGAACACAGGGCATCTGTATGTTTAGTATAGTATATGAAGTATCCAGATCTCCACCCCTATAAAATATAAAGCTTTGTACAAGTAGTTTAAGCTGCCTAGTGCTACAGGATTAGCATCCCTATGTGTGACATTCTGTGACATTCCTCACAGGCAAGACACTAAGACATATATATATCATTTCAAGTATTCTACCTTACACATGCTCTTCTTCATTTTTTGCCATTCTGCAGTTTGAATACATTACAATCAACACCATTTATTTGTACTCATTCAATTCTAAACAAGTGTTAAGCTCCATTTTTCTTGAAAAACCAATTTCATGGATTTCCTCTTTGATTAAAACTTGAATCTAATAGCCAATGAATTACAAATTCTCAATTGATTTATTCATAAGAGAAGTTTAAACAACACATTTCAGATAAAAAAAAAACAAACATGTCATTGACTTTTCAACAAAACACAAATCTAGTGTGTACAAAAGCATTGCTATCGTAGATCATACTATAGATTCATTTCTGATTTAAATCAAGGTGTAACGGAAAGTTTACCAGGGTATTTCACATAATTTTAGCAGTTCTTTTTGTCACTGACAATTTTTTTCTCTCTCAAGGTTCCAAATTAATGATAACAAAGAAAAACATTTCAAATGGACTAAGAAATATCACTGGTTTATAAAGAAACAGAATGGCCACCTTCAATCTATTCAAAACCTTAATACAAACACAGGGATGCTGTGTTTGTTGACGGAGACAGAAGACCTTCAAAAAAGGAGTTTTGTCCCTTCATCAAGTTATATAAAGGAGATAATAAGATTGCCTACATAGAGAAAAAGTAAAAGTTCTCCATAATGGAGGTACAGGATTGTTTTTTTTCTCAAAAATTTATAATTTTCTAGGAAACAAATTAATAATGTGTCAATAAAAATTAGAAACACATCAGTAATTATACCATATTCCACTTCATGTCATCAAGAAAATATGTGACATAATTCAATACAACTAGTGAACAAGAGAATAACTCAGATGAAATTAAAAATGTTACATTTAAGACTATGTTTAGCAATTGCTAATGTAGCTTATACAGGTATTCTTTCAAGCATTAACTTTCATTGCATATAATAATACTAAAGCTCATGGATTACATGTTTAGTGATTATTGCCAAAAGGAACGGAATTTATTTTTCATATAATCATTCATAAAAGTACTTTTGGAAACATCATTTCTGCTCAAATACAGCAAATATTTAGTGATGTGCTTAACATCAAAGCATATTACTAAATCACAACAGAAATCAAAGAGCTGATAGCTCTGAGGTGGAAGAAGGTGAATAAATTAAAGGTAACTTGAATTACCATAAAAGCAGCCCCACTAACCCAGCCTGCTTTGTTCCATTATCGCTATGATGTATTTTTTCTTCAAACAAGAATGTGTCATAAGTACATGGATTTCAATCTATACAATCATTTTCTATGTTCAGTGGACCGTGAAAATTAGGTAAAATCTTTAATTTGGCAGTAAAATTAGAAAGATCATATCATAAGGAACACATGTGTACTAAGTTTCAAATTGATTGGATTTCAACTTCATTAAAAACTACCACGACCATAAACTTTAACCTGAAGCAGGACGGACGGACAGACCAGTAAACATAATGCCCATAAATGGGGCATAAAAATAGTAAGACTTGTTACATACCTGCCAACTTTTGAAATTTCCCATGGGGGTTTTTAGTGTGCGACAACAATTTTAAAGGTTACAATTTTTAGCGAAGTATTTTGCACGATCTGGATTGTCTTGAAAAAGTGTCATATTTTTATGATGAGCTTACATGCCTTTTTCTTAAGTCTGTTTGCATGATTTCAGTTTTAAATCAGTAGAAAAAATGAACATGTAGCTAGCAGACCAGGGTTTATTTTCTTGTGTAAGAATATTAGATGCTTGTTGAAATTTCCAATTTTGAATTATGCAAAGATGTGTCACCCTCATTAGAAGAACATTACAACCCACTGTAAAAATGAGCACCTCTTTATTCATATTATTTGATGAAACTTTTCCCCAAGAACTATGCATCTATCAAGTATTAAAGTGTCAAAACATGTCAAAAGAATTTTGTGATGTTTCTAAACTTATATCTTCTTTATTAATTTGACCCTCATTTAGAAAAGTTGTTCCAAATATAATGAATTTTCCCACTTTTGAGTTAAAAATCTTAAAATTTTCTTTCTTTTTTTCAACAGTAAATGACCCTTTTTAGGGACAGTCCTCATTTAAGGGACACCACTCATAATGGGTGGGTGGGGTGGGGTGGGGGTCCCAACCTGTTTGTCTTTGTGAAAAAGAATAGTACATTGTGCTTTAAATGATTTAATTGAATACAAAATAACATATGTTTCAAAAGTATAATGTCAATAAATTAGTGAAAAAAATACTATTTATTATCTTTATGGTAGTACTGACTACTGCATCATTGAATTTGGTCAATCAGTCATGCTTTTATCCTTAAGCTGTGTAAGAACCTCCTTGCAGATGAAAATTCACATGCCATGTTCACGATTTTACAACTTCTTCTTCTTCTTCTTCGTATTTCCTTCCAATTAGGAACACCAAGTACAAACGGAGTTGTTTTCACTTGTATTATTTAAAAGTATTTTTTAAAGTACTAGATGAAAACAACACAAGTTCAAAATCTAGCATGTTAGAATAATCTTCAGAGAAAACGTTTTGATTGGCTTATTAATTTGATCATGAGAAACACAGAATTTGATTGGCTGAACACTATTGTCTTACCTTGGGAACAAAATAAGGAACAGATGATTTTCACTAAATCGTGTTTTAGAGCTTTTTTAACGATACCCTTAATATCAATATTTTTTAATAAATGCAAGGACGTATTATAAAACGTTGTGTAAGATAAGAGTGAAGAGAATGAACACAGGGTGAGCGTACTATACGGGCGAAAGAACTCAGGACGAACAGACCAAGGGCGAACATGTAAACAGGGCGAGTTGTCCCGATACCAAATTCACGCATGGGTACTACAAATATCTACATTAAAACATCCGGTTACAAGTAAACAAATAACGTTCATGTAGATGAGATGAAATCTAATAAATTACATAAATAAAAGGGTAAATATTAACGATAGTGATTGTTTTCAATCCTAATTTACAAATTAAATGATTCAGATGCTTAATCATGTGTAAAATCGGTGTCAAGAATCGGAAGTTGTTATGAAATTGTAATACACAGAAACGGATGCGGCATGCGGAGGTGGTTCAATGATTTTAAAGTCGGCACCATAGGCCTTCAGAAGACTTGAAGTCTTCTTCCACCAAAAAGCGTTTAAGAATATTGTAGCCTAATTTAGTATCTATCATGTTTACATCAAGCATAAAATCCTTTTATTTTAACCACATAAGGACCAAGAATTATGATTTATAAAAATATTACTAAGAATAATAACCACATCTGGTGAAGAGTGTTGTAACACTTTAATAGTGATAATATTGATTTAACAACAGATGCTCATCTTATGTATAGAAAAATCCACATAAAGGCCTATCAAATAAATAACACACATATTTGTATCCTTTTAGTTGTCAGATACTGCATGTAAATATGGAATTTTTTTTACTTATCATTGCGATTTTTCAAGAATGGACGAAAATATGAGATTATTTATTGCGATTTCCGTAAATGCTGCATACAAATAAAGCTATTGGAATCTTTAACAAGAGTGCACAAGCTGAAATGTCTCACCTTCTTTACTAACCATTGATTTTATGTTGATAGTCCTAAATATAAAGCTTTACTACAAGTAACACATAAACTCAACATGATCCAAGAAAATGATGGCAAGGTCAGATAAACCAAACGAGAAATACATGTACACCTTACAATCATTCAATAAAGTTTCTAAGAAACAGTCTTAACGGAATAAACTTAACATTGACCAATGAACCATGAAAATGAGGTCAAGGTCAGATGAACCATGCCAGCCAGAATGTACACCTTACAATCAATCTATGCATTAAATATAGTTGACATATTGATTATAGTTTCAAAGAAACAGTCTTAACCAAGAAAACTTAACAATGACCAATGAACCATGAAAATGAGGTCAAGGTCAGATGAACCATGCCAGACAGACATGTACACCTTACTATCAATCTATGCATTAAATATAGTTGACCTATTGCTTATAGTATCTAAGAAACAAACTTAACCATGAAAACTTAACATTGACTAATGAACCATGAAGATGAGGTCAAGGTCAGATGATAACTGCCAGACAGACATATACACCTTACAATCCTTCCATACAACAAATATAGTTGATCTATTGCTAATTATATAAGTTAAAGAAAAACTGACCAAAACATAAAAAACTTAACACTGAGAAATTAACCGTGAAAATGAGGTCAAGGTCAAATAAAACCTGTGAGACTGACATGTACATCATAAAATATTTCCATACACCAAATACAGTTGACCTTTTGCATATAGTATTAGAAAAAAAGACCAAAACTCAAAAACTTAACTTTGACCACTGAACCATGAAAATGAGGTCAATATCAGATGACACCTACCAGTTGGACATGAACACCTTACAATCATTCCTTATACCAAATATAGTAGACCTACTGCTTATAGTATCTGATATATGGACTTGATCACAAAAACTTAACCTTGTTCACTGATCCATGAAATGAGGTCGAGGTCAAATGAAAACTGTCTGATGGGCATGAGGACCTTGCAAGGTACGCACATACTAAATATAGTTATCCTATTACTGATAATAAGAAAGAAATTAACATTACAAAAAATCGTAACTTTTTTCAAGTAGTCACTGAACCATGAAAATGAGGTCAAGGACAATGGACGTATGACAGACGGATACTTCGTAACATAAGGCATCTATATACAAAGTATGAAGCATCCAGGTCTTCTAGCTTCTAAAATATAAAGCTTTTAAGAAGTTAGCTAATGCCGCCGCCAGATCACTATCCCTATGTCGAGCTTTCTGCGACAAAAGTCACAGGCTCAACAAAAATGCAGGGTTTTAAATATCACAATTTTTCAGAATACATGTAATAAAAACAGCATAAAAATTTACAATATGCAAACTTTTAGTTGTATATGTACATTGGTATTTACAATTATCTGACTTATCCCATATGTCTTCTGATATCATGATGCAAGTAAATATGTAATCCCATCATGTATGTGAATAATGTTAAAGAGGTGCAAATGACGTCAATCTGTGTAAAATGACTTCTGTCGCTATTTTTCCTGAATTGATCTGCATTATGCATAGAAAATCTGTTTTATTGTGCATCATTATTTGCTGTATTTAAAAAGACAAAACAAATATTTTGTTCTCTCATATTGATATCAACTATGAAATAGCATGGCTGTAAAATCAGCACTACATCTTCTTAATGGCCCAATTATAGGTATTTATCAGAGGAAAAACAATAACATTTTATCTATCCCCTTTATTTCATTTCCATATGAAAGAACCTTAGTGAGCGCTCAAATACCCCACGTCCCCACATTGTCATTGGAGAAATAAAATAAGTGTAAGAAAAAAAATTGTATCAGAAAAAAATTGAATCATAATTTCCTGTCAATATGCACATCTACATAGTATGTCCTTATTATCTACACAGTTTCATGAAATTCTGTTGTGTGGTTTCAGAGGAGTTGCGATGACAAACTGTTGCAGAAGTACATTGAAGCAAATAAGTTCAAAGGCGTAACTCCTGGGAAAAAATTGAATTGTAATTTTCTGTCGATATGCACATCTCGTAGTATGTCCTTATTATCTGAAAAGGTTTCATGAAATTCTGTTGTGTGGTTTGAGAGGAGTTGCGATGACAAAAGGTTGCAGAAGTACATTGAAGCAAATAAGTTCAAAGGGGCGTAACTCCTGGGAAAAAAATTGAATCGTAATTTCCTGTCGATATGCACATCTAAGTAGTATGTCCTTATTATCTGAAAAGGTTTCATGAAATTCTGTTGTGTGGTTTGAGAGGAGTTGCGATGACAAAAGGTTGCAGTAGTATATTGGGCAAATAAGTTCAAAGGGGCGTAACTCCTGGAAAAAAAATTGAATCGTAATTTTCTGTCGATATGCACATCTACGTAGTATGTCCTTATTATCTGAAAAGGTTTCATGAAATTCTGTTGTGTGGTTTAAGAGGAGTTGCGATGACAAAAGGTTGCAGTAGTATATTGGGCAAATAAGTTCAAAGGCGTAACTCCTGGAAAAAAATTGAATTGTAATTTTCTGTCGATATGCACATCAACGTAGTATGTCCTTATTATCTGAAAAGGTTTCATGAAATTCTGTTGTGTGGTTTAAGAGGAGTTGCGATGACAAAAGGTTGCAGTAGTATATTGGGCAAATAAGTTCAAAGGGTGTAACTCCTGGAAAAAAATTGAATCGTAATTTCCTGTCGATATGCACATCTGTAGTATGTCCTTATTATCTGAAAAGGTTTCATGAAATTCTGTTGTGTGGTTTGAGAGGAGTTGCGATGACGAACTGTTGCAGTAGTACATTAAAGTAAATAAGTTCAAAGGCGTAACTCCTAGAAAAAAATTGAATTGTAATTTCCTGTCGATATGCACAACTACATAGCATGTCCTTATTATCTAAAACGGTTTCGTGAAATTCTGTTGTGTGGTTTGAGAGGAGTTGCGATGACAAGAAACAGGACTGACGGACGGACGGACGGACGTACGGACGGACTGACGGGTCAAAAACATTATACCCTCCGCAACTCGTTGCGTGGGGTATAATATAATAAAGTGAAACAGATTTACAAGATGCCATATGACTGTATCAAGTTGACAATATCAATACTACAGTCTTCGCACTAATTCACAGGCCAACCAGCCAAGGCTTGTAAAAATGCTGTCGGGCCTGAAAAAAACATCTTTACAGGCCAATAGAATATAACAAAAATTTTCGTAAAATTCATCTTCAGGCCTGTAGATACAAAAGTTTATCGTGAAGACTGATAATAGATGTACATGGCACAATTGCCAAGGAAAAAACTATACATCAACGATCATCACATAAGAATGTTTTATGAGTATGTGATATAGACATTGATACATTATAGCATTCTCTTTTATCAAGAGATTATCTAAAACTGCACTTTCTCCTTCCCCTGTTTGACGAACACGTAGAGATATCATCATTTGACATGCATGTGTTTGATATATAAAAAGTCAACCTTGAACAACTTTTTGTACAGTACCTCGTTTTGTATTAATCATTGAATAACCTACAGTCTGATAGGAAAACGCTCACAAATTGACAGTCATTTAAATAATTTCAGGGAAACATACATAGTAATTGTTCTTTTCAGAGAAATTGATTGTTGGTTGCTGTACGTCCAGTTGCAAATATTTCATGCATGTTCAGGACAGGAACAAATTAACTATTAATACCATTAAATATTTAATGAAAACTTATTATGGCAGAAGGCACATCATTATAAGCCAAGTTTGTGGGCACACATCCTTGTTTAACCCCTACACATGTACACCTGTTTATTCCTGTACCAAATCAGGCTATCTTGACCATGTTTTGTTCATTGTTTTTGTTTGTGTCTTTTATTTGGAGGATTTGGGTGTTTTTGGTTGATGTAGTCTGTTGTACTATGCAGTATTTTAGGCAATTCCTGTTATCCCTTTTTAAGCATTATACCCTAATGTAACGAAAATCATTATCAATATCGGCAGTCCAATCAGAAAAAGTTCTGACAACTGTTTGATATCAGAATGACATAGATAACACAACATGCACCAGCCAGTTAGTGGCATATGAAAATATGATCTATTTATGTAGGAGGTGTAAATACCATTTGGGAATGAATGAAGTATAAATACCCTTTGGAAATGTATGAAGTGTAAGTACCCTTTGGGAATGTATGAAGTGTAAATACCCTTTGGGAATGGATGAAGTGTAAATATCCTTTGGGACTGGATAAAGTGTAAATACCCTTTGGGAATGTATGAAGTGTAAATATCCTTTGGGAATGTATGAAGTGTAAATACCATTTGGGAATGTACATGTATGAAGTGTAAATATCCTTTGGGAATGTATGAAGTGTAAATATCCTTTGGGAATGTATGAAGTGTAAATACCCTTTGGGAATGGATGGAGTATAAATACCCTTTGGGAAAAGTTGTCCAGGAGAAAATAAAGAACAAATCAATACATTTATACTTTCATGAAAGCTTATGTTCATAAAAAATACAAATCCAGTAATTGAATTTTTCATAATGCAATTAGTAACAAAACATTATTTATAGATCTGTATTAACATGGTAAATCATATCCCAGAGGACTAATGGATTTTATCATAAAATCTATTTGTCCTTGAATTAATCTAAATATGCATCTGTAATTCAATTGACAAACAGTAAAAATCTCATTAACATGATTAAATTACCATGTAAATAATATATAACTGGACATGATCAATGATGTTTCATTTCCATATCATTGGCAACTATTTGATAGCATTGTAGATCTAAATTAATATGCAGTTATCAATACGGTTACTAGATGGTACTGCATAATATAACAACTGTATTCTGGAAGTCCAACTAATCAATTATTAACCATGCAACATTTGAAATTTCACATTTCATTCAATTTTTGAAGTCCTCTTTTGCAATCTTATTTAGGACTAGTATCAATAGAATACAGAATTAGTATTCTTGGGTAACAATTAAGGAACATAATGAATTGCACAGACTTTTTCAACTTCTTATGTGTTGCTTTTTTTGTCACAGTGGGAGACTTTCAAAATAGCAAGCAATATTTCTTCTGCTGGTCTGATTTCTTATATGTTTGAATTATTTGCTGTTTTCTTGCAAATCTTTTCAAATTTTTTTCTTTATTTCACATCAGTTTCTTTAAATCAATTTGTAGATGAAAACAATTAACCAAATGCACAAATTCAATAGTGTAGGGTTTAAATTATATAAAAAGTTTTTAGTAGTTAAGATATCTATTTCACTAGATATTAAAGCAATAATAACACTTATTCACTGTATTTAAATGAAGATTTTTATCATTTCATATTTTAAAGATTTGTTTGATTGTATGTATAAATTGTACATTTAAAGTTTCTTTCAATTATAATTAAGTATAATATGGTAAAGTAAGTATATGTAATGTCCCCTTTATAAGTACTGCTATATGCAACAGATCAGAAAAGTAAGATTCCTTGAAGAGGAGAAGTTTGGTGGAGGTACAGAGGATAATTATTGAGATTAATACATGGCCTTTTCCATATCAGCCCAGATATCATTCAGAGACCCCCATATCAGCTTGAGACATCAGTCGAGGGGCTGATATGAGTCAAGGGATGATACCTGGGCCTATATGGAAAAGGACATGTATTAATCTGTTTATCATATACTTCCGACAAATTGTTTTTACATGAGGCAAATAACGTGTTAAATAAATCTTTTTAGAGCCGAGTACAAATAAAATTTATATTATGAGATAGTGTATATGGTTATTCTTTATATACTGCAACTCTTACAACTGTTCCAAATGAAGTATTTGGCGTAAAAAACATCATTTTTTTTTTTATTTGAAGTGGACGACATAAACATTCTGCAAAACTGTATTCTGTATTGACGTCATAAATAAAAATCTATGGATTTGCATTGCCAGCGTCATAAACAAGATGATATACGGTGAGTAACTGTATATACATATGAATATATATACGGTCAATGCAATTTGACTGCTCAAAATGCACAGATGCAAACCGATCACCCTCTGTAATGTCTATGTGTGTCAGATATAGTTGTAAACAGAAGACACCAGAAATACCAGAAGTAACTTCCACAAGAGGCACTGTAATGGGTTATTTGCACTACAAGGCCCTCATATGGATTATCAGCCTAGGTGTGAATTTATCGTTAATTTACTTCAGCTCGTTACACATATGCAAAAACTATTATATTAATGCTAAACTATGATAAATTCATTTATCTCTATTTGTGTATTGATAAAATATGGTGTCTTAAAGCTTCTATAACATGGACATTTGCTTCTTTTGTACATGGTGTTCTCTCATATATCCATTACCTATACAATACATCATAAAACCATAATTCCTACAGGATGCCACAGTTTGAAGACATATTCTAGAAAATGCTGCACTTTGAAGCCTACTAGATGCCACAGTGTGGAGGTAGATCCTAGAAGATGCCATACTGTGGAAGTAGATCCTAGAAGATGCCATACTGTGGAAGTAGATCCTAGAAGATGCCACAGTGTGGAGGTAGATCCTAGAAGATGCCATACTGTGGAAGTAGATCCTAGAAGATGCCACAGTGTGGAGGTAGATCCTAGAAGAATTGCCACAGTGTGGAGGTAGATCTTAGAAGATGCCACAGTGTGGAGGTAGATCCCAGAAGATGCCAGTTTGGTGGTAGATCCTAGAAGATGCCAGTTTGGTGGTAGATCCTAGAAGATGCCATACTGTGGAGGCAAATCCTAGAGAATGTCACACTGTGGAGGCAAATCCTAGAGAATGTCACACTGTGGAGGCATATTTAACACTGACACTCCATAGAAGAGTTAATTCTCAGTATAGTAATACACATTATACAAAGAACTTTTTGTTAACATAGCATCTTTGGCCCTTTTTGTGGTAGATCTTGTAGGTCTTTTCTAGTTAACATTTTATTGCATATTTTTGTATTTGGGCTGCTGTCTTATTGACGGATCACTCATATTTACTTTCATTCATACATGTTGCCAGCCACATAATGAAATTTGGTTAAATTATTGGCTAACTGATTACATAAACTTGAGGTAAAAATAGAATAAAAAAATTGCTGTCCTTCCAAAAATATATAATCATCAAAATTATTTCAAATAAGTCCATTTAATTGAGAAAAAAAAATATGTCCTTTGAAGTGGTTCTTGAATAAACAAATATTACTAATTTAACACAATCATAGTTTTAGTACTGCATAAATCAGTTTTAGTTTATCAGGGTTTAAATGGGTAAAAAAATCCTGATCTTTATTTAGTAACAGTTAACATATATCTGACACAATGTTATTTAAATTTGATAATGCTGGTATTTATATGACATAATTTCATATTGATTGTGTGAGGATTACCAAAATAAGTACATCTACAAGGTTAGAATAATAAACTAATCTTATACAATTTTCTTTTTCAATGTAGGAGTTGTTTATTCAATTACTTCATTCAAGGTTTATTTATAGGGATTAAACTACTTTAAACCTTTAATTCATCTCCCTATCTGTATAAATTGATACCCTATATCAATGCTTTTGTGTCCCACCACCATTAGAAAAGTAAATTAATGTTTGTGCTAAGAGAGCGTCATCTTTTCATTGGACCAATACTTTAAATTGGGAATAAAATGTTTATATATATTCTACATCAATCAGAAGTTGCTGACATGACATATAAAGAAAAAAACAATCAAATTAAACTTTGTGATAACATTCTTTTTGTCAAGAAGACCAAAATGTATTTGTATTGACCTGATCAACAATTAATAATATATTTTGTACAATTATGAAAATTGCATTTTGATAAAAAAAAAAATATTACTTTGGATTGAGATGCAAGAGAAATTTTATAACCATATACATAAAAGGACTAATATTTCTTATTTTCTATGAAATAGGAATTCTTAAAATATCTGCACTTGTCCTTTAATAAGTAATTTGTTACAAATGTATTTGTACATGTATTTTAGTCACGTCTACTTTATCAATGCCTGATAGCTGCAATTGCACTTAGTTGATATCCAATGGCAACTTCTGAAGTCTGCTCAGATTTCTTAGAATGAATGGTCTAAAAAGAGTATAATTATAAAAAAATAGATTTTTCTTTAACTGAGAACCATCAAATATCTGTTTTTTTACAATACCAGACTTCAATATCGACAGCCTCAATCCCCATTAAGAAAGCTTATAGATTATAGCACGTCTTGGCCTAATTAAAACTCGTCAATCAATAGACTGAAGTAAAGGCCTGGGAGGATAGAAGGTTTGGTAGAAATCATTCATATTATACAGGCAGATAAATCATTCAGTGCAGTAATTACCACGTTCGTGGCGCCTGAATACTAATTGGGACTATTCCGACAGCATTGATTGCTCACTCTGCACATTGTTATCAATATACATTTTATACAAGAATTACCAGAAAAGGTCAATTCAAATTAACTAATTCATGTACAAATATGACATACTGTCAATTCAAAAACTTTTGCAATTTTTTTATTATTATGAAACTTTCCGACAGGATATGTTTCTCAAACATAAACTGTTAACACAGAGATATGTCTCGCCTACAGTGTATTTGTTATTTTGATAATACAAATGTTGAAATTAAAATAACAATAATTTAACATGTAAGTTATGCAAATATTCAAAGTCAATGAACCATGACTAAAGGTACAGGACTAAACAATCTCCATGGAAATAAGATGTGCCAATGCTAATACAACTGCATACCAAATACCATTGACTTTTCATAAGTCGTTCCCTTTAAAAAAACCTAAACACAAACATTTACTTGTAAACTAAGCAAAAGTTTCAAAGTCAATAGACCATGACTGAAGGGGCAGGGCCAAATAATCTCCATGGAAATGAGATATGCCAATGCTTATACAACTGCATACCAAATATCATTGACCTACCACTAGTACTAGTGGTTCCCCATAAACTGACCTAATCACAAACTAATACGGTACATGAAAACTAAGCAAAAGTTTCAAAGTCAATAGACCATGACTGAAGGGGCAGGGCTAAATAATCTCCATGGTAATGAGATGTGCCAATGCTTATACAACTGCATACCAAATATCATTGACCTACCACTAGTGGTTCACCATAAACTAGACCTAATCACGAACTAATACATGAAAACTAAGCAAAGTTTCAAAGTCAATTAACCATGACTGAGGGGGCAGGGCCAAATAATCTCCATGGTAATGAGATGTGCCAATGCTAATTCAACTGCATACCAAATATCATTGACCTACCACTAGTGGTTCCCCATAAACTAGACCTAATCACAAACTAATACATTGCTGACGCCGCCGACGCCGGAAACAGCATACCCATGTCATGCTTTTTGACTCCGTCAAGGCGAGACAAAAACCTTGCATTTTAACATTTTTTTATAAAATTATTGTATTTAGCATTTCCTGAAATCCTAATAACTAATATCACTTTCTGTTGATTGTTTAACCATCAACAATCGCAACAATAAATACACACAAAAATGTCTGAATTTACAGTATACATGATGTATACGACTATGTTCAACTTGACAAGATTAAAAACCTACACTTAAACTTTATCTCAATTCACTGTCGACATAACATTAGGAACTTTCTTATCACAATCATGAGAATGTGTCATTTATGCTCTATGTAAAAGAACTGGTCAGACTGTTATAGAATCATACTATACTTGATCATGTTGTTAAAGAACATGAATTTGTCCTATTCTGAATGACTTAACTGGTAACCATTTTTCAACTAATAAAAGTATTGTTTCTTTTTTGAAAAAAAAATGTTTTGCATCTTACAGAAATTATTAATACCAAATAGCTAATAATCTTTTCCCTTTAATTTCTAGTAAACGTCATCATGGTCAGTACTTATTCCTGATTTTTTAAATTAATCATAGTTACTGCATTTACTGCATATTTAAATAAATCTAATAGATCTTTGATAGTTAAATTTATTAATTTATTCACATCTTGCTTCAACTTGGGGTGTTTTAGACCTCAACATATGGTGTGGAGACCTGACTTGTTGAATCAACTATATGTTGACCAGGGATATGTTTACTTTGTCATAGCCACATTCAATCCTGTTTTCCTATTTCATTCATAACGGGTCACTCAATTTCACTTTATCACCTGATTTTCATTTGTAATGAGCAATACAACCACTGGATTGATTGATTGTTGTTTGCTTAATGACCAGTGGCAAATATTTCATGTACATGTATGTTCAGAACAAGAACAAATAAACAATACATACAATAGGTAGGTCTTGTAATAGGTGTTGGCCAGGATGTAAGGCAGGAAATTTGGACTGCCACTAATAAATGCAGGTAAATTGGATAGGGACTGAAGTTTAGCCTTGCAACTAGCCACCTACAGACCCAACTGGAGCAGGAACGGATTTAACCTTCTAAACATTAAAACTTCAAAATACCATTGTATGTCCTTGCAGACAAGACATTCCAACTTACAGACAACATATCAGTCTGGTGATAGACAAAAACAATACTTTTTATTGAAAAGGAACATAATGTTTCCCATAGAACGTAACAAAAAGACAGCCTGTAATATTCTATCATATTGCACTAGTGCAAATATAGCTTCGAATTATCGACATTATCAGTGACAAAATATGATTTTAACAGTTTTTGCTTTACAGTAATATGGTCATTGCATGAATATTAGTGAACATTATCCCTCATACAATACATATTGCACTCACAATTTCATGCAATATAACAATGTACTTAAGACAATATTCACCAATATTCATGCAATAAACCTATAGTATCTAAAATCACCTTCATGTCATTTTAAAATTCTCGTCTAGACAAGACTTGGACAGCTAAGCAGACAGAGTGATGCCTATATTCATAGCCTGATAATAATCATGTTAGCCTGGTTTGGGTTTTGGGTAAATTATTGATGATTTATGAGCCTGCAAATACTTTCAAATAAAGGCACACAAAGAAAATATCAATACTATCATTATGATAAAGCATCTTCAGACATATATACTTCACATTTGTCCAGCTGAGGAATCTTTTACAATTAATAATTAATCCCTCTTGCAATGGTTGGAGTTCTGATTCCCAGTATTGATTTTGACTAGAAATAACAATTATCTATTACAATTTATACCGAATCAATGCTTTCTTTTGACTTCATAGCTGAGGATATATTGTCAATTTCCATACTTTCTAACATTATTGATTAGGTTACTGATTTTATGGCTGACGTCAATAGCATGGTGAGTGCATGAATGTTGTGATGTCACAGATTGTAACAAATTCTATTCAAACATTCCAATAAAATGGCATGCTAAACCAAGAAAAACAAATAATTAAAATACCATCCGAAAGTTAACATATAGCAGTAACACCACGTTCTATATGACCTTTACATATGGCACTTACATGACCTAACATCAAACAACAGACAACAAAACAATGGACTATAATGACAAAAGCAATTTGTTTTATTGCTTAAATTCTGTAAAATTTGATATTGACACACCCTCAAACCTCTTATTTTGAACTCTTGTACTGCCCAAAATTATAAGTATAAATATTTACAATTTCAGATTGCAGCCAAAAATCTATCAGCTTTTACTTATCAATTGTACTTTTCAAGAAAAGTTACAAAAAATTATTTAACTGGTACATCATTAAATATTCATAGTAAACAGACTACATATTAGAACAACACAACTCAATTATTTCATCAAATCTGAGAATAACAGGAAAAAACACTCATTAGCGGGAAAGCTAAGAATGGAATTTTCTGGATTACGACTTAATGAAACACTTTGATGTAACAAATTACTGAATGGAACAAGAGCACCCTGCTGTGATTGATAAAGCAATCATCTCTCGTAATGATAGGGATTGGAGGAAGGAGAGAAAATAAATGTCACAAGTGTGATGGTTTTATTGATTAGGATTGTCAGAAAACAGTTGAAATCCAAGCACTAAATATTGCAGTTATGTCAAAGTAACAACTTAGAAATTTCAAACTTGATGATGAGCTTGGTCATAACATATTGTTCAGTTGTATTCTACTATGCATATACTGTTCATTTCTTTAGTGATAAGTTTAAATTCAAAATACTAAATAAGCCATGAAATTGATCATAAATTTGTGAATTGTGTCATTCTTATAAACATGAATGAACCCTTTCCATGCTGTCTTGTTTTTCATAAATAAAAGTGTTTGTTCATTTACGAAAGTATGCAAAGGAGCTTCTGAAGCATAATGCTAATAATAATTTCAAAGTAGGTCATCACAGAGCAGGATTGCTGGGCAGGATCATGTCCCAGAATGATGGATACCCACTTTGCATACTTCACAAAATCAGCGAAAACCATTGTTTTTGCTGATTTTGTGACTTTTTATATACAGACCCTATGGCCAATGGGATGCTGAAAGATAGTTTTGTGTCCCTCCCAGAAAGGTGCTCCTTCAGGAGTAACTTTATCCCCCAAGTGCTACCACTGAAAGAAAACATTCCTTGCTACAGTCATGACAGTTGTCTATGGAATACCATTTTAGTCAAAAATGGCAAACATTGGATTTTATTTTATTTATTACTTTTCAAACATGGCCCTCAAACCAAAAGCAGCCATTTCATGGCTCTCATCCTATGAAAAAACTCATTGCATTACTTCATGTTTGGAACCTATTGGACTTTTTATTTCCTTGTCTTACATGTGTAAGTAAGTAGTTCAGCCCTACCAACCAAAAATGCCAATGTTAACACATTGAAACACTTTTTTATCAATTACAGACAACATAATCTACTGTGGATTCATTTATTTTCATGGGTACAAATTTTCAAGCATTGAAAAGTAATCGTATTTTGATGGGCCTCGGTGTTTGAGTAGTCAAATTAGTTCATCTACTGTATCACAAGCCTATCAACACTGAGGTTGTGAGTATCATACCCTGCACATGTCACTCACTGATGCATTTGACTCCAAACTTAATCGACTAGGATTGCAAGTTTTCCTACAGAAGGTCATGGTTCTCTATTGGCACTCCATCATCCTCCACCAATAAAAGGTGGTTGCCACAATATAGTCGATACTGCTAAAATACTGCTAAATGTGGTAAGAAACACCAGCTATCAATCAATCAATCATGTATTTTTGGAACTCTTTAATTTGTAAGTCACATATTCCAACTAATTCCATGAACATTATTACCCCACAAATAATTATAAATCCACAGTAGTATCAATCTTACTGTAGTAAATAGCACAATCTAATACTCCTGAGCTTTTATCAGATCATTGACTTTCAATGCTACTTTAAAATGTGGTGTATACATTAGTTCCTGTTAACAATAAGTACACATGCAAATCATATAAAAGTCAAGTATACACTTACCTTGTTAGAATCCAGATCTACAAGCCAGACATCATCTGGGATTTTAAATTCTTTCTTGTATGGTATGAAACTGGCAGGAACTCCAATAATAAAAGGTGTAGGGGCACTCAGCAGCTGTAAATACAATAGTATTTGTAATCAAATTTCTTCAAATATAAACTACAGTGATTAGCATATATATAACAGTAGCTAATTAGAAAGGAAATTTGCTATCAACATGTTACATGATTCATACTTGATAAGCAAAGAAATAGAAACCATTTTTAATTTGAAGGACCATCTAGCTGGCAAAAAAAAACCTAAGTTGATCTTTATATGATTAACACACTATGTCTGCATGGCATGAGCTGTTCTAAAAAACGATCCCATTCCGAGAGAAAAGATCATTGACATATTAGGTTTTTGATTGGTTTACTTTCATGACTTTTGTAGGTTAGGATTTAGTGTGTTTGGAGCCCATCCAGGTTTAAAAACATTTAGGATTTTTACTCTTCTATTTCTTGGAATTCTGACCTTGCATTGAAATGATCCCATTCATTATTTGTGCAGAGTTTTGGAATTTGTGTTCCAAATAAACGATTAATGAACTATATGGCACATGCAGTGTATGTATTCATGGTACATTTTGCATTAAGGTAATAAGTTTTATGCAATAGTTATTCAAGTTATATTCACTAACATATTCTTCTGTTATTAATTAAGATGCTAGTTGTTCTTATAAGTTCACTTTAAAAGTGCAGTTCAGCAGGTAAATGCCCCCTTTTTTTTAACGATTTATGTATATATATTCAGTTTGCTGAACATCTGGATATGAATAAAATGACAGCAACAAATGTGATAAAAGATATCATCAATTATTTTGCTAATTTATCAATATCTAGTATAAAAAGGGGAAATCATTATAAATTTATGTAAACAAATTTTCTTTGCAAAAAATAAATGTATAAATGTAAATAAAAAATGTAATAGAAATCTAAAAGGTTGACTTTTTAAAAAAGAATTCCTAGCCTTTTTTCATTCCTATAAAATATTCTCTTTGCCAATCATATTGCAGGGAAAAACAGACTTTCTTGCACCATGTGAAAAGATTGTTGTGGTCTATCTTAATGTAAAGGGGCCAACATTTTTTTTACCTTCTATTTGACTTTGGATATAGATTATGAATATAGTTTTATTGATATTTTGTAAAACCAAATATAAAAGATGAGTAAATATAAGAGCTAGAAGATACAAAATGTAAAATAGATATAGAGTAAATGTGGGGTATATTATGGATTCATTATTATTCACAAGGTTTTTTTTTTTGTGGATTTGTGGGTATAGGTGATCCAGTGTTCAAAGAAATACAAATTTCTTATAAGTTTTTATTTATATTTGGGAAAGCCACAAAATCACGTATCCAGGAACATGATGAATTTATGCTTTTTTCTCAATTTACAAAAATTAGTACCATGACAATAAATGAATCCAAGGTACAACAGTATGTCAATGAGACAGAAACAAAAATAGATTATCAGACCTGCCAACTTTTGAAAATCTCCATGGGGGATTTAGTGCAACCAGATTTTTAAGGGTTACAATTTTTGCGGCGTTTCTTTGTGCACTGTTTTTTACTCTTGAAATAGTCTCATATTTCTTATTTTTTCTTTTGGTATACTGATGATGAGCTAATAAGCCTTGATTTCTTTTATTTGCATGATTCTTGTACTTATTAATTGGCAATATAACTTAATAGAGACAAATGCCCTTAAAAAATTAAAGATACAGAGTGAAGACCCCCCTTTTCCCCCTCCAAAGACCTTCTTATCTTTGCACCATGACTCAAAGGACCTAAACCTAATTGTCCTAAAGTTAGAAGGATGAAGACAGATTTTGAGTTAGTCTATCAGTATTAATGAGAAAATGGATAAAATTGGAGTTATCTTTCTTTGTGTTCAGAGGTGCTCTTACCGGCGGAGGCTTATACACAGTAGAAGTGAATACAAAATGGCGTCGATTTTAAATCAGAACTGGACAGAAACACGTCTGATTTCAAAAAATTGACAGATTTCAAGATAAACGATGTTTTCTAATGAGTTCATTACAGTTTTCGTCTTTCAGTTAATTACGATTTTGGCATGAAACTACGATAAACGTTGCAAATTGTGATCGTATGATAAAATGATTAAAATTAAATGCTGACTGACCGATTCTGTTAACAAGTAAATTAATTTTGGGGATTGTTATGACCCATCAGATAAGCAGATTACCTGTAACAACAAATTATGACACCTGTTGTGACCGTTGATTAGCACAGGGTTGTAAACTTGTCATGAATATGTCGCCAAGTAAAATTATAGATTTATAGAAATTGATCAGAAAAACTTCAAAATCGGTAACCAATAATTTTTTTTCAGGTAGATTTGTGAAAATCGGGATTTTAACTTTTTTACGATCCCGATATCGGGATTCGGGTTGAGGCCTGAAAATCGGGATGATACCGCCAAAATCGGGATAGTTGGCAGGTCTGGATTATAACCAAAAACAACATGTAGAGCGTACATTTTTGTTTGATGAAGTTTTGAGTTCTGAAAAATAATTCTAACATTGAGGAAAATACAAATTTCTCATTAAAATCACTGATTTACATCTTTGCTAGCCATGCTAGCTAATTGTTATTCACAGGCCACCTTATCTTCACCCTTGGCAGATTACGGCAGAATTTCAGTTCCAAGAGGTAATGATTTTCATTGGTCACAGTTGTAACTGGCTGCATCCACTCATAAGGTGCCTTTAACAAGATCATGTATAAATGTAGAAAATGTTAAACAATTGCCATGTGCAAATTGTGCCAGGAGCCTATTCCCGTAAAAATAGGATGATATTTAGTGACACCTTTTAAGTTCTAAATTGAAGTTCTTAAGTAGGATTCCCATGCAAATGTTGGAATGTTAAAGTTTATTTGCAGTAAACACAGAATGCAGTCATATTTTACACATCCGAACTATTTTTAGTAAAAGTGCCCTCATTGGTCAAGAATGATGTAGTTGGAGTAGGCATGAAATTTATCTGTCACTAGAAGGCGTAGCGCTGTATTCACAAATTCTGTCTTAACCTGCCAAGGGTGAAGAGAAGGGGGTTTGATTGTAATCCTTGGCTATTGAAGATAACTGAAATACTGAACTGTAGTCAAACTTGTTATACATTGAACTACCTCTTGTATGCTGTACTATAGGGCCTGTTATATGAGAATAACCTCTTTCTGGAGGTCTTTCACTAGACAAGCTTCTACACTTATCTGTTCTTCTTCTTAGAGAAGCAGATCACTATGCATGTTCAGCATGTGTGCATAACGTATAGATATATAAATAATGAAGATATAGGCAGTATATATAATTTATATTAGACTTATAAGAAATATTTACCTGTTCTCCTGACGACATGCAGGTTGGCAACAATGGTATTACAGGAAACATATATTCTAATGGATAAAGCATATAGACAAATGCCATCACACTCATTGTCAGGGCATTGTAATCACGAGATTGCATCACAACCTACAAATAATGAACACTTACGTCACAGAAAGAATAAAACACACTTGCACAGTTAATAATTTTTTTCAAGATACGTGTGATCCACACCCTACATTGTATATTTACAGTTGGTTTATATTTAAGTATAATTCTTCTATATAATGAACGACAAATATCAAATGAACTAATTTCAAAAAAAAATTATCACTGTATATATTTCACTACAGTATAGTAACAAATGTTCACCACACTTGTGATTCTTAATTCTCTATATAAATGTTAATTTTATATGTGATTACCTTATATTCTAACATGATAGCGGTGAGGACTTTCAGGCATGTATCAACACCTAACAGCTCTAATGGTAAATGTAAGGGGAAGTCTATAAGTGAAAACCGGGTATGATCTGGCAAGGCGAACAATAAAGGGGGCTGTAAGTCTTTCGGTAAAACCTGAACCTGAAAAAAAAACAAACATAAATACATGAATTATTGGACTTTTTCTTTAAAGTTATCTAAAAAATATTTCAGATTTATGGTTTTTTTTTCATTGTATGTGTATTGAGTTGGTTTATAAATCACACCCAGATTATCATATATACATGTATGGTGTTTTTTTTTTTAATTTTCATTTACCCTATCTGAAAATATATTTCATTTTATACAATAAGAGGATAGATGAATTCCTAGAACAAAACAAATAGAGACAGCACTGCAGTGTAAAATGTACAATAATATGATATGATTTAAAAAATAATAAATAATAAAGAGCTACGCCATGAGCGCATGATATGCCCGACACTTTAACAAGAAAAAAGTTCCATAACTCCTCAATTTTCATATCAGAAATTTATAAAAAAAACTAAAGGGAAATTATCTTAATAGATATAAACCAGTCACCAAAGTTTCATGAAAACTGCTCAAAGAAATTTTGAGTTATTGTCCAAAAACTGGAAAATCCCCCTTTTTTAATAAATAAAACCCCATAACTCAGAAACATAAAATCTATAATTTATACAAATCAAAAGGGAGCTCATGTCAATAGATATAATCAATTTACCAAAGTTTCATGAAAACTGCTCAAAGCATTTTTGACTAATTGTCCGAAACTGGAAAATCCCTCTTTTTTAATGAATAAAACCCCATAACTCGGAAACGTAAAATCCAAAATATATAAAAATCGAAAGGGAGCTCATGTCAATAGATATAAACCAAAGTTTCATGCAAATTGGTTAAAGCGTTTTTGAGTTATTGTCCAACATGTTGACGAGGGACAGACAGACAACGGTATACCATAATATGTCCCGTAAACTGGCGTAAAAAATCAATATCATCTTACAAATTTCAATGTAAAACTACAATTTGCTCATTGAAAGTGCTTATAAAAATAAATTTGGAGAAGGTTCATTTTTAAATCAAATTACTTAGTAATTTGTGACATGAGTGTCATCAAGCAAAGAATTCCACTCAAACTAAGTGTTGGGAACTGCCTTGAACTTGAAGTGAGGTAAAAGTTTTTGGTCCTTGTTGAAGGCCTCAATGTGAGTTTCAGATGAAGGATAGCAATAAAAGTACTGTTCTTTTGCTTTGGGCTTTGTCAAGAGCATGTAGAGAATTTGTATCATGAATTTTTATGTACCATATCCCTTGTTTACAGTTGTTAAGATATTTTCCTATTATAAATATTGGTACATCTAAACCTTAATACAAAAATTAAACGTTCCTTTGCACGAAGAATAAAATAATTTTGTTCATCCATTATAATATTCATGTACAAAAATGTACCTTTACTTTTTGTACATATCATTAACCAATTAAAGTAAATGTTGTACAAGGTTAAACTGGTTCATAACTTGATTTACTCTTTATACAATCTGATAGTAAGAAATACATGTAGTTGTATTTGATTATATATATTTTAAAATCTAGTTGTGTTGAATCATAATAATGCACTCGAAAAAAATCAATATCTTGACATCTTGAAATAGGTCAATATATATAAATATACCCTTTAGAAAATGTCAAACATCTTTGATTTACTAGCTGTATAGATATTTATGTAGGTGGATAATAAAGTCACACAGCTCATTTGAAATATTTTCCAAGGAAAAGAATTTTTTTTTAATTATACAACTTGATTTATTTTTATTACAGCCAATTTGTACAAAACGTTAAAGGAGCCAATAATTTTTCACTTTTTCATCTAGGTTTTATGTTTTAAATAGAAATCAAATGACATGTTCAGCATATGGGAGTGATGCTTTTATAATGAAGCATAGTGACAAAAGAATTGAAAAAAATATATTCTGGTATAAAAAGGAATTATAATTATCTGAAAATGGTCCTCAATTAGTATTTATAGCTCCAAGCATATATCACAACTTGTCTTTACTTTCGATTCATTTATAAGTTTTATGGTAACAAAAAAGTGACATCAGTCAAAATAAAAATCTGGTATAAAAGATTTAATTTACAAATACATTGAATGAAAATATCTTTTTAATTATTATGTTTCAAAAGCATGAAAAGTCATACATGAAGGACAAATTTTGTGACTGATAAATTTTGTTTAAAATGCACAATGTGTTAAACATGTAAATGTTTGAACCAGAGGCACTAGAATTAAACTTCCTTTATAACAGCTGTGATAATAACAAATTTTACATCCTATGGGTTTCTTTTGTTACATTTTAACACATTTAAGGCAAAAAAAAGTATGAATTCTCACTTTTTATGGATGTTTTTCCCCAAAGGCAAAAGCAAAGTGCTTATCTAGCTGTTTAGTGTAAAATATTTTTGCTGAGTTTTTTTAAGTATTTGAAAGTGACCGTAGGGCTTGTAACAACATGAGCAAGAATCTAATACTGTTAACAAATAACAAAAGAGCAGCTGCAATGGAATTCATTACCACAAAATGACTTTTATCTACAAGTTTCAGTAATCTTTAGACCAAACAAAATATAATTCTGCTTCTTGCCTCCCTACCTATCCTAAATTTTACAACCTTGAATTTTTGAAACGAAAAACAAATATCTATCAACTAAAAATTTACAGCATTGCACGTTTTGTATTTAATCATAGACAGTCCTTAAATAAATGATTACATGCATATGACTGATGATAGAATGTAGGAAAACATAATGAACAACAACACAACAACGGATCAATCAGAAACAAACATTTAAACATGTTACTTTCTTGATACATGAATGTATTTAATTTTGTACTATTAGTATTAGCAATGATTAAATGCTAAAAAAATTGCAACTATGACTTGAAAAAAAACACACCTTAACCAAATGTCTAGTTCTTCCTTATAATCATTGATTTCAACTTACCATGACATAATCATATATCAATACTATGTTTTACTGAGTAAACTAGTTACCCAAGCAAGTGATTGATTTTCAAAATGAAGGAAAAATCTTTTACAAAATGTCAATTACTGTAACGAGTCTGAACCATTTCTGAGAAGATAACACTTTAACAAGGGCAATTTACTGTGAAATTCTTTTAGTAAAAATCCATCCCACTTTCTTTAGAAGAGAACTTGAAGTGAAGGATTTAGTCAAAATCAATTTGATTCTGTTCTCTTTCAATGTTAATAGCTTCTTTGTAGCTCATTAGATGTCATTCTGATAATTTTCATTTACAGATAGTTACATCTTAGCAACCATTTTAATGTAACCAATTTCTAAATCACCTTCTATTTCAAAGGCATTTAGCTGTTAAGTCTGCCAGTTAACTATGCTCTAGTTAGAAAATTGACCAGTTCAGTGCACTGACTCTTTTTTTCTAGCACCAGTGTTACAAAAGATATTTGGTAATAACTTAAGACAATCACAGATATGTTCATAGATATAAGAAGATGTGGTATGAGTGCCAATGAGATAACTCTCCATCCAAGTCAAAATTTATAAATGTAAACCATTATAGGTCAAAGTACGGTCTTCAACACGGAACATGTATGTACTGCAAGCAAAGTTTACAAAGTACATGTACAAGCAAAATTCATACCTTCATTATATCTATTTAATGGGGTTTTTTTTGTGATGCTAAAAAAATTAAAGAAACAATCTAATTTGTGGTTGAAATGATACAATCATAATAATGCAATATATTAATAACCTCTACTCTTGTCTTGCCAGGCACTGGTACAGGTGCACTTAACAGTCGCAAGATCCATGTCTCAATCTCCTTCACTTCATGCATTACCAAACCTGTCAGATTATCACTTCCTTGTCCAGTTAAAACTCCCCATACTGTGTCCCTGAAATGTCAGTCAAAAATAGTGTGCATGCTGTAAAATGCCTTGTGCATATTTTACTATATTAATTTGTCTATATATTATCAATATAATATATAATAAAATGTTGAACAGTTGGGGTAAGTACATGTATGGACACAACAATCAAGCTTGATACAGCTCTGAATTTGGATTGTGATTAAATATTTGAAACAGCATAGGTTTCTGACACAGAATGAATGTGATCTTAGACATTTACCTACATGTATTATGGTCCAATATCCAAAATCTAAATACATGGTTAGATTCAGCATATCAAAGAACCCCAAGAATAAAATTTTTGATGAAATCAAACAAAAAAAGTTTACTTTTGGACCCCTTTGGACCCAAACATGGAGTCGGACTTATTTGATAACGGGTCCAAAATACAAAATCTGAATGCTTAGTTAGATTCAGCATAATTTTATCAACATGATCAAAGAACCCTAAGAATTAAATTTTTGTTGTAATCAAACAAAGTTTCAAGTTTGGACCCTTTGGACCTTAAAGTGGACAAATTTGAAACGGGGCCCAAGATTAATAATCTACATATATGGTTATATTTAGCATATCATTAAGAACCCCAATAATTCAATTTTTGATGAAAACAACCAAAGTTTAATTTTGTGGACCCTTTGGACCTAAATGTGGACCAATTAAAATACGGGACCCAAAATCCAAAATCTAATACACGGTTAGATTAAGCATATTAAAGAACCCTAAGAATTGAAGACTTTAAATTAAACCCTGTTGAAATCTGTCAAGAAATAAGTCATTTATACAAAGTATTAGAAAAGTATTGTTTTTGGCCCCTAATTCCTAAACTGTTAGGGCCATAACCCCAAAAATTAATCCAAACCTTCCTTTTTTGATATATGGAATCTTGTGTCACAGTTTCATAGAGATCCATACACTTATACACAAGTTATTGTCCTGAAACAAGAAAAATTTTTGTTTTTGGCATTTAATTCCTAAACAGTTAGGACAATAAGTCAATAACTCCCAAAATCAAAACCTTCTATTTGTGGTATGGAACCTTGTGGTACAACTTCATAGAAATCCATACACTTATACTCAAGTTATTGTCTGTAAACCAAATGTCTTCAGACGATAATGACGCTGACATGTTTTTTATGTTAGAAAGCAATGATATTTATGAAAAGGGAGACATTATTGTTTAAGCTTGAATTTAACATCCATGTGAAACATCTGTGCAATGAAATTGCATAAATATCCATGTCTACAGTTCTGTCTGTAAGGCTCACAATTTGTAGATCTACATGTATTTACAAATGTACATGTCTGTTAAACAAATGTATTCAATTTTCCAGAGATCTTAAGAGTCAACCAGTAAATATAGCTGTTCAACAAAGGGAGGGTAGAGATTCAAGTACACCAGGATAAAAAATAAAAACTTGTAAATGTCAAGTAGGAACTGAGGGAGAGTGAGTTCAGAACCAGCTCTTTCACCAATGATGACAGCAGAAAAAAAAATTCACCAAAAATCTAGGATTTCTAGGAAATAAACCATTCTTTAACATATTTGACTGAAAATTTGAACGAAATCTTCAAAAGAATATTGAGTAACAGTGTTTCCTATTAACCATGGACGCTTAGGTTGTAGAAATTTGACAGCAATAACCTAAATCTAATTATGTACATTCCCATGCATATCCATCTAATGGACTCCAAGCATTGATAGGTATACAAAAATATACATATATGTACATAAAGCATGGTAAGAAAATGTAGTTTTTATGATGTTTTTAAATGATTCTCTGTGTAAACACCATTTACACTGGAAGTATTAAAAACTCCTGTTAATAGTTGTGCACACAAATTAATTTGGAGTTGCCATAAAGATGATAAATAATATTGACTGTTTAGTGAATCAATTTCAGGCTCCAAGTGCAAACAACCACATCCCACTTTCCTTCTATAGCAATTTACAATGTCTACAGGCTACAAATTTCTAACCAAATCCAATAACAAGTGTTATTTTTTTCTAGTCTAACCATCCTTTTCATACTTCAGACACATTTCAGAATGAAATTAAATCAAAATTGTCAGATTGTCAAAAAAAAGCAATCAGAATTCCTTTTGGAGCTTTTCAAAGACAATAACACTGTAATTACCATATAATGTCAAAAGTTCAACCTACACAAAATGTAATATAATATTTTCTATGATCATGATCAATGATGATGGTATTATACAAAAATAAAACGCTATTAGTACAGATTTCATAGTTCTATGCAAAAAAGTGTTATGCAATGATAATTCTGATAGGGACACATTAAGGGTTTTATTTTGGAGTCTAAAAACCCTCTTTAAAATTTGGTCATGATTCGAACAATACTACGAGTACAACTAATGTACATTCGCCATTCAGGAGATATTGACCATAACAATTTTGGTGAGCCCAAAATGAAACACACTTCACAACATGACTTGGATTTAACGAGAGAAGTTAAAATACCCATAAAACCACACATAGGGCAGGATTGTTATCCACATGTACAACATACATGTCTATGTGAAGCTGCATCATACATTTGTCCACACACAATGTACTTCTTGTTTGTACATTTGTACATTGCACATGTTGCATACATATATATAGGTACATGTATAATATGTTGTTTCACTTTGAGAGGTCCAATTGTAAAGTGCAATACAATATTGTGCCTATTTTCATGAATATGCTGCATAATACTTATAAACTTTTGGAATTTTGGGTCCTCAATGCTCTTCAATTTCGTACTTTATTTGGCCTTTTGAGGCTTTTTAACTTTTAACTTTTTGATTTGAGCATCACTGATGAGTCTTTTATCTAGACAAAACATGCATCTGGCATACAAAATTTTGATCCTGGTATCTACGATGAGTTTGTTTTCTATGATAATGTTCACTTTGAGAATTGAGGAATATACATGTATATAAAAATAAGGAGATGTGGCATGGTATGATTGCCAATGAGACAACTATCAACCAAAAGTCAAATAAAGTGGATGTAAGCAATTATAGGCAACCGTACGGCCTTCAACAATGAGAAAACCCATACCGTATGGTCCGCTATAAAAGGCCCTGACATGAAAAACATTAAACAATTCAATTGAGAAAACTAACGACCTAATTTATAACAAAACAATTTATGAAAAACAAATATAACAGACATGAACCAATGACAACCACTGAACTACAGGCTCCTGACTTGGGACAGGCACATAAAGAATGTGGCGGGGTTAAACATGTTTGTGAGTGCTCAACCCTCCCCCTAACCTGGGACAGTGGTGTAAATGTTACATTTAACAGCAGACTTGGCATAAATGTACAATGTACATGATGTTCTAGATACAAAATGTTGTATTTACTCTTGATGGTTATGAACATATGATGAAGATGCAAGTGTAAAAGTTTCCTGAAATTCCATGATGGATTGAAAAATGTTATTAATATTGTTAAAACTTTAACCCTAGACTGTACAATGTTTTTAGATGTGAACTAAGGCCGTTTATCGGTAAAATTCGTAAGGGTTCCACGGAACCCAGTGTCTCGCCTACTTTTTCTGTTAATCGCAGGCTCAACAAAATGAGGAAGTAAATCAATAAAATATTCCTCTTGATACTATCTTTTGATTGTAAGAAGCTTCTGTCAAAGTTTGGTAAAATCCAGGATAGTTCATGAATCTAATAAATGTTTAAAACTTTAACTGCAGACTGAATGTAATGTTAACTGGAAGAAAACAAAATTTCCTTCTAGATACTAGCATTTGATCATAAACAAGCTTCTGTCCAAGTTTGGTACAAATCCAAAATAGTATAAGAAAGTTATTAAAATTCTAAAACTTTAACCACAGAGTGAATGTGTTGTTTTCTGGCAGAAAATCTAAGTCCATTTAAAAGTAAAATACCGAAAAATGGATTTATTTTTATAAAATTTCCTTCTAGATACTAGCTTTTGATCATAAACAAGCTTCTGTCCAAGTTTGGTACAAATCCAAAATAGTATAAGAAAGTTATTAAAATTTTAAAAACTTTAACAACAGAGTGAATGTGTTGTTTCCTGGCAGAAAATTTAAGTCCATTTAAAAGTAAAATAAGGAAAAAATGGATTTATTTTTTTACAGATTTACTTCTGGATACTATCTTATGATCATAAACAAGCTTCTGTCCAAGTTTGGTACAAACCCAGGATAGTTTAAGAAAGTTATTAAAATTTTAAAAACTTTAACCACAGAGTGAATGCAATATTTCCCAGCAGAAAAACTAAGTCCATTTATAAGTAAAATACGGAAAAAATGGAATTTTATTTTTACAAAATTTACTTCTGGATACTATCTTATGATCATAAACAAGCTTCTGTCCAAGTTCGGTAGAAATCCAGGATATTTTAAGAAAGTTATTAAAATTTCAAAACTTTAACCACAGAGTGAATATTTAGGACGCCACGACGACGCCGACGGAATGTAGGATCGCTATGTCTCGCTTTTTCGACTAAAGTCGAAGCCTCGACAAAAATTAAGAAAATAATGGGAAAAAGTTAATTTTAGAAGCTACATGTACATGTATCTCTTGATCATGAAGCATTGGAAAATGCAATGTAGGTTTGAAAAAGTTATTGATGTTTAGTAAACTTTAACCCCGCATGACAAGGACTTTAAAATCGAGCACCATATATCACCTTTGAGAATTCTGTTGCAAGAGACAAGATAAAAATCTATCAAGTGGTTTTTGTTGGGCCTTTAAGAACGTAAGAAGTTAAGGTTCATTCACATGGACATTGTATAGGCCTTTTAGAAGTTAAGGTTCATTCACATTGACATTGTATAAACTGTGATTCATTACAGTTGAATGAATAAATCTGTGTTTAGCAAAATAATGAGTGGCACTGTTAACCCTATCAATGGAATACCAATCATTTGACTGAATTATCAGAATACTGCTTTTCTTTCTCTCCAAAATAAACATTAATCCAAATGATTGTTTAACCATGATTTCTTTGCAAGTCAAATAAGTCAATTTTTGGTACATGAACGTTTCAATGTTGAAAAAAAAAAACAGATACAAAAATAGTGTTACAAATGTACACCAAGATTTATTAAAAGACCATTTTGTTCATGTTGAACAGTCATGACAGTATACTGCATGATGGAATACTTTTTACCATAATGAAAAAAAAACTAACAAATGTATTTGAAAATTCAGTAAGGATTTTTAATTTAGGACTCAATGCAAAGACAGCATTTCTAATCAATAGTAGATACAAATGTATGGTAGATGACATGAAATGTCAATTCTAATCTTGTTAGAAAGAACAAAATTCAATGAATTTAGTTGTATACAAATGTATATTCTTGATTACATTGTATATAACAGTATGGAAGCTTATGCTTATAATGAATACAATGTACTCAAAACTTTTATGAAACAAGTCCTTCATGAACTAAGTAAATTTTGCCTCAACAAATAGTCTCAATTGAGTTTATTGTTTACATGTATGAGTCTCCAGTCCAATAAATAACTACTCTTTCTCACAAATTTTGTAACAACTATTTGGGGAATTCTTTAAAAAATTTATTCAAACATAAATTATCAATTTTTGATATTAACATTTCTCTATTTCTTAATAGCTGATTCATATACTTTCCCTGACCAGATGATTATTTTTTTTCTCTTATTCTTACCCATTCAGTTCATTATTTTTACATGTGGTTTGTTTGATCTCAGTTCTTCATTGGTCAAAATTCAATTATGACGTCAAATTTTCTTACTTTCTGTATATGTGAATTTCATATTGTGAGCCACAGTGAGGTCACAACAAAAGTGATCATGTCTAATGTCTGATGCTGTCAAATATAATTTTTATAAAGAACACATCTTTTGGAAGATCAATGTAAAAAAAAGATAAAATTTGTCTATATGTAGTCTAAAATCATTAGAGAAACAGATTCCACGGTTCCACCACCAACAGTTAAATCTTAAATATTTAAAAAAGCTTGGCAAGCCTTTTGTTAAAAACATGAAAATCTAACTGCATCAAATGGGAAAATATCGTATCACATTCAATGCAGTGTTAGAATCTACATGTAATCAACGTGTGGTTCGTTTGATATCTGTTCTTCATTGGTCAAAATTCAATTACATTGTATGACATCAAATTTTCTTGCTTTCCTCTGAATTTGTTAAATTGTGATGTCAGGAAACTAGAGGCTCTAAAGAGCCTGTGTTGCTCACCTTAGTCTATGTACATAATCAACAAAGGACACTTTCTAACATTGTAGACGAGAATAGAATTCATGACAAAAATCTCTGTTTTGTTGATCTTGTAATGTCTTGCTGATCATTTAGTCTGTTTGGTTTCTCTCTATCTTCTTTAGTTTTTGCTCAAAACACAAAAGAGGGTAAAAAAAATCCTCATTTAAGGGCAATCACTCCTATAAAGAGTGACAGTCCACTAACTATATTGGCAAAATTTGACTTGTTAGTAGATCTTGCCTTGCTGATCATTTATGTGATTTAAAGTGTCTATTTATCTATTATAATTTTTATCATGTAAGACAAAACGCAAAATCAAAGAGCTGAAAGCTCTGAGGAAAAATGACATCATTGTCTCTAATATTGAGATATTTTTGATGCAAGCCTTGATTTTCACATAATTTACCTACTGAATCTGAAGAGACTTTTCAGTTCATGGTAGGTAGGCTGACAGAACAGGGCTCACGTTACCAGGCGACTAGGGCGAGGAAGTCGCTTTCCCGTCCGTCACTTCGCTTTGCCCGACCCTCAAAAGCGAAACAAGTCGCCCTGTTGTTTACGATACTCGCTTTCAGTCGCTTTTGTCATCGGACATTTTCAATTTTTACCAAGTTGATAAAACATCAATTTTTTATTGATTATTAAAGAAATTCAGACATAAACGATTTATTTTCTTAAGAAAAGGGGTTTAAGCATTGACTTTACAGTGTGTAGCAGGTTATTTAATAAAATATCACTGCATGCACTTCCAGTACTTGTTACTCAGAGAGCGTACATCAATCTAATTTTCGGCGGCAAAATAAGTTTGTTACTTCATTTGAAAGTGATAAAAGTTGCCTCCAGTAAATGTTTAATCCATTTATTGCATTAAAAATGTCATATTCCTTTCCAAATAGCTTGTCAAACATCGTTTATTTATGTAAATTTTCTTCGTCCGCCATTAATCGTTTACTAATTACGGATCGGAGCGGGACCAGCTATGACCGAAATCCGTATTTTTACAATAATAACTACGGACGCATGAATAGAAAAGCTGACAGAAGAATATTGATCCCAAAAGGAAAAATTACGCATTCCACACGCATTAACAGACTTTTGGTTAGATCTAATTGATTAATGTATATAATTCCATATAATTTATATGGATTGTTTCAAAATATTGATTAAAGTTGCTTAACTACTAATATCAATATATTATGGCCCAGCTTGACTTTGTATATCTTTTGATGAGAAACCCTGAATTTCATAGCATGATAAACAAGATAGTTTTTAATTGAATTGTAATTCATACATCATGTACATTATAATTTCTTTACCTTTTTGACAAAAAAAAAATTTCTTTTTAGTGCTAGATATTTAGTTGGTACTGAGACTACTATAACGTTATAGTAGTCTCAGGTTGGTAGTTTCTCACAAGAACCTAAACTTAAACAACTTTGAATTTGAACTGTTAATTTAATTGTATACTCAGATATGAATTGAACAATATAAAAAGAACATTATTTACATATGACCCTTTATACTATAATAAAATCAAAACATTGTAGCGCAGCGCACGAAGGAGCACTTCTCTTTCAAATCTCACCACTTCTCCCTATCAGTTTCAAAAAGAGAAGTCACTTCTCCCTATGATTCTGAAGTAGTGTGAGTCCTGCAGACAATAGAATAGGAATGAATTGTTTTTAATGTCTATGGCTTTTTTATTTGTTTGTCACGATATATATATATATATGTGTGAAGTGAATATAAAAAAGAAGATGTGGTATGATTGCCAATGACACAACTCTCCACAAGAGACCAAATGACACAGAAATTAACAACTAAAGGTCACTGTACGGCCTTCAACAATGAGCAAAGCCCATACTGCATAGTCAGCTATAAAAGGCCCCGAAATGACAAATGTAAAACAATTCAAACGAGAAAACTAACGGCCTAATTTATGTACAAAAAATAAACGAAAAACAAATATGTAACACATCAACAAACGACAACAACTGAATTACAGGCCCCTGACTTGGGACAGACATACAGAATGTGGCGGGGTAAAACATGTTAGCGGGACCCCCACCCCTCCCCCTAACCTGGCACAGAGGTGTAACATGACTATATTTATATACTGGTTGTTTCTTTTGTATAAAGAAATAGCTCAAGACTACCTGAACGATCTACAATATTCAAAGTAATATTTTTTTTCTTGCAATTTCATTATTCTTAGTCAAGGATACATTAACAGACTATCCCCTTCTTTGTAGAATTATTTAACAAAATGATGATGAAGAGTGGCCTGCAGTAAGCAAGCTCTTATACCCACATAGTCCTTATTTAAGCATGTTAAGAGGTAACTTACAAGTGACTTAGTGACAGTTATTTCTGTTACTTAAAGGATGATCAATTTTCTGTAGATTTAGACAATAATATTGTTATACTAGTTTGACAATTACAAATATAGTGACACCATTTAATTTATACAACCAAATTTCATTGTTCATATTTATATATATTTATATATAAACTGAAATCTTTAAATGACAACATAAATTATTGCAGAAATATCTTTTTTCAAATGATTTAATGTTTGTGAGTCATTTATTTCAAATAATTAACCCGTACTAAAATAAGGAGAAGTGGTTACATGATTGCCAATGAGATAACAGTCTGATAACTATCCACTAGAATCTAAATAATGTGGCTGTTGTAAGTTGTAAGTTACTTTACATCATTATAGCCTCATTTTTTATAAGGACCTAGCTAGACCTTTTTCTTAGGTAAGGTGTATTATATAACTCTGAAAACAATACAATCCAGTGTTCTCCCCAGGATTTTTTTATAGCGCTGAGGTATTAGCGCCCGATTTAAGATTGATTCACCTTAAGTTTCATGTTTGTGACTTGATGTTACATTTATTTATAACTACCATGTTAGTTTTATTATATTGAATAGACAAAGACCTGGATTTTTTATACATGTGCAATGTGCATTAACTGAAATGCAAATAAGTGAAATTTCAATTATTAGTTAAACTTTAAAAATTAAAATGCCTAGATAACTTAAATAATTTGATTTTATATATGACCACCCGTCCCCAAATGTAGCACAGTAGGTATATCTTTTTTTCTCACTTTCAATTGTTTGACTTATAAACTAGTTACATGTACATATCCTTTACAGCTTCATAATTTACTTACAAATATTTAAGAAGGTTTACAATGAAAAATTGGAATTTCTTCATTAATTTTATTTACATTTATCGAATTACAATTTTGCCAGAGTTCGCGAAAACTTGTTTTGACCCGTCGGTCATGGGACCGACAAAGCAAGATTATTTGTCAGTCCTACAAAATTTTAGCCAGTCCTAAAAAATCTGTCAATTTTATTCTGAAATAAAAATAATAACATATTTTATCGAAAATAACTTTATTATTATTAGTTTTATTTTTCACAGCCACGGACAAATAAACAATGAATGACCAGTTCTTTTCTTCTGATTGTTCTTATTTAAAGTAATCTTCACTATCCATTTAATCATCTGAATCACTTTCTCAGTATTTGTTATCTCCGTTGAAGGGTTCAATCGCGATTGTTTGCCAGGGATGGCTACATGAACAAATTTAGCAGGCCACGTGTAGATTGGCGCTTTGGTTTCCGTGGGTTTCGTTTGTTTATAATGGGAAACCAGTACGAAATTAGCAGCAGGTACATCTGATGACCGATGTAACGCGTATTGGAATTAGTTGCGGTACAACTAATTACCGATAAAAAGACACTGCAACGGCGCTTTTACATCGGTCATCAGGACCGGCACTAGCTATCAAAATACTGGTCCGAGCCTCATTTTGACCGACAGGACCGACAGGACCGACCATTTTCGCGAACTCTGTTTTGCAATTAAAATTGGTATATATATCCTATAATATCAAAGGAAAAATGGAATAACTCTTTCCATAAGTAAAATGTTATTAAAGGCATGTTTAAAATAGGCCAACATATTTGATTATATTCCAAGATGAATATGATAGAAATCTTTTTTTTAAAGTTTTTTTAATTATTAAAGGTGGATTATCAATAAATAAATGTTTGCCAATTGAAACATTACAACCACCTTTAAAAGTTGTGTTTGGCTATTTTATGAATATGTGAATTATTGCCACCAGAAATATTTTACAAGATTTGACAATACTTGTTTTAGCACTTTTGCCCAATGAAATTGTCTCCCTTCACAACTTCCTGTTTACACATTTTGCTGTATGGTTACAAGAGCGCAATTATTCGTAATGCATTTTCCATAGGGTACATTTTTTTTGTACCACTGGTGTTCCGTATTTTTTTTCTCAAAGACTACACAAACTAGGGAAAAACGGATTGCAGTTCCTGTTA
Organism: Mytilus coruscus; assembly: GCA_017311375.1. NCBI lineage: Eukaryota > Metazoa > Mollusca > Bivalvia > Mytilida > Mytilidae > Mytilus > Mytilus coruscus. The sequence continues at coordinate 47,211,385 of CM029604.1, read as the reverse complement.
CTAGAAATGCCAGTGTTGCATTACAACCAAAAAATATATACATGTAGGGTCATGCGGCAGAAATTGACTTAAAATGCAGTTGAAAAGATCGTCTATTTTTTCGCTAATGAAATGGCATATTTTAATGGCTCCGGCGTGCAGAAATGGAGGATATTTTCTATATACTTCGTAAAATGTGAATATGATTTTCTGCAATTTTAAACCTAATTGGATAAGCTTTAGATTGAATGTAATTCCAATCCTGTATCATCCAATCAGAAGCCGTATAGGATTCTATTCTGAGTACCATCTTGGGGTAAAAAACTTGCCGGTAAAATGTAAACAAATAATTGCGCTCTTGTAACCATCTCTAGGAATCATTAAATGCTATTCTTTATCAAAGTCATCCACAGTTAACATTGATTTTAAATAAATATTTAATTAATAGTTATTGAAAAGTGGATGGCAAATCTCAATATTTTTTATTTATTTTCAAGAAATTTTTGTATCCGATTTTGAAAAATAGCGATGCAAGTAAAAGTAATAGTAAAATACGGGCTTGTAATGAACACCTGGACAAATGGGAATATTTTTTTTCTCAAAATAATACAGGTTCAATAGATTAGTTGTTAACTCGAAAAAGTAATGAAATAATCGTAATGTTTCAAAAAGGGACGAGACCACGTTGTCAGACATGTCAGAGAAAGGGTAAAATTTTTCTTAAATAATTTTGGTATGATTCATTGAGCACTTCCTACTCCTTTTATAAAGTCTGCATCTTATAATTCTTTTAAAGTGAAGAAATCCAGAAAGAAATGAAGTCTTTCTGACAGAAAAACTTCTGCAATTATCCCCATTTTATTCTTTAATAGAACTGGCCCCTGCGATATTTGACCTATATTATGTCTGCAGCAGTAACTTTGTAAACAAATCTATACGCACCGGTGAATATAACAGTATTACTAATTTTCGATTCTTAAATCTTGATAAAGACCATTATCTTTCGTATGATTTCAAGATAATTCCGATTTATATTTTTGAATGATTTCAAAGTTCAGCTGACAAGAAAGGTAAACATTCTTTCAAGAACTATTTTCTAGCGATAGCGATTTGTTATCACTGGTATGTAAAAGTCCAAAACCATAACAATACGGATCTATTTATATTCTGATTTTTATATGGATTGTAAAGTCATGCACATAAAAGTGAAAGCTCATACATGTGTATATATGAAAAATATACCAAAGGGATAGCTCAAAATACCATTTAATAACAAAAAACATATGGAAAGGTTAAGAATGAAATTCTGTACAGGACATAGGTATGTAAAATACAGAATCAAGTTCTGAAGGCGGCTTGTAAGCGACCGAAAGCGATAAAATGAAATCTGATCATTTTTGCTTATTTAAGTTTCTATCTATCATGTCTATCTATTATAATTTTTAAGATATAAGGCAAACACGCAAAAAATTGGTAAAAATCATCAGGACCCTTTGGATTATGATACAATAAGGGTTATGCAATTACATGCAATTGATTATAATTGCTAAGAAAAATTGGTTGCAGCTAGCGAAACAAAACCAAATTTTGACAACGGCGGGGATCATTTGACGATGGCGGAAGATAATTTAACGATGGTGGTGCGCCATCATAAAACAGGTCATGGAGATCCCTGGGTCACTGTAGAGTCAATGTACCATTATAACAATGTGCAAAACCCTGGCTTACCTTGATTTATCTCTAGCAGATGAAACACCAATTCTTTTGGAACATGTTCTTTCATGGCATGCATCAATGAGTCGACGTAATATGAAAAGACATTCACGAAACGTAGAAAAAAATGGATGATGACTAACTATGCATAGTGAAGTTAAAACATTGTTCCGCACCATTGATGCAGTTTTCATTTTACGACTACTTTTCGGAGATTTTTGTTTACTTTTTTCATGGTCAATAGTCAATGAATTGCCATTACCATCTGTACTAGTCCTATTGTCACTTTTCCATTTTTCATGACACTTCTTTTCAAAAGGTCGGAAAAAGTTCACACAAATACCATATCTGATTATTCCAGAATCTTTTTCTGTTAAAGTAAAAACAAAAGATGTGGTCTCCCGAAGACTCATTCGTTTTGGACCAACACTTATGCATCCTTCTGGCTGGCAAAAGAAAATAATATCAGATGGCAAGGCAAAATCTTTGTGATCTTCTAGAGGATATCTCCTTAGTAACTCTGGTGTTTGAGCCACATTGTTGTTTTGATTTGGATGATGGCTGCTTACAATAGTAATGTAATCTATTAGACGGGGACAAAATAGTCTTTGTGGCGTAGAAGCTGTATCTGACATGGTGACAGTCAAACTGGCCTTGATTGTTATTTCCCTTTACCTAATATCATCTCTTTCAAAACTGTCAACTTCACCTTCTTAGTGAATAAAGTGTTCATCTGAAAATATTGAATAGTGTTACATTACCGCTGCAATCAAATCAGAATATCGATTGATAATTCATATGAAATATTCAATGTAGTGTCATTCACTTTCTGAATTTTGGGTCCTCAATGCTCTCCAACTTCATACTATTTTCAGCCTTTTAACTTGTTTGAATCGAGCGTCACTGATATGTCTTTTGTAGACAAAACATGCGTCTGGCGTACAAAATTTGTAATCCTAGTATCTATGACGAGTTTAATTTATTTACAGGCTATAATGTACATGCAAACATGAAACCTGTGGTCAGAGGGGGCAAAATCTTTTTATATATACATTTTGTAAATAATTACTATTTATATATAACATGTAAAAAACTAAAATGTACATTTCATTTTAACATGAACGTCATGTATTATATATATTTATTATAAACAACACTAAGTTGATATTCCAATACATATATGATAATAAATTTATTGGAGTGCTCAATAACATGTAAATCAATGTGTTAATTTTATCAAAGTGTCGGCAGTATTAATCTATGGTAAAGTTATTATTGTTGCACTAGCATGACTAGCATTCTGATTTTACATACATGTACATGTATGTAATTTTAAGTACTTGAGATTGGTTTTGAAAATTCATATTTTAGTCGTCATTATAATAATTTGTTTTTCCCTGCCATGACCCCTTAAAATAAATTGGAATAAAAGATTCTTTTCATTGTTCATTTTTTGGAGATGGTGTTGTCAGTTTGAATTTGAATATCCCTGTGGAATCTTCCGCCTCTCCTCTACCATGCCTACAACCACATCATTGCACTTTCACTGTACCAAAAAATTTGTTACAATTTGTATATTCAACAGTCTGATTAAAACCAGCCACAAGTGGATAGTGGGGGCTGGTTTTAATCTGACTGTATATTCAGCAATGTACATGATGTATATATATATAAATACACTGCACATATTCTTTCCAACAGCAATTCGACTCTGGTACATATTGTCCAAAGGGGATGTAATACCTCAGTCTCTGGATCAGAACAGTTCACCAGAGACATTACAGGGATCAACCTTACATGTACACCATGTCCACTGGAACTATTATATAAATGTAGTATATATATAGTCCCAGATGTCCATAAGCATGATAAGAGTAAGACTGTTTAAGATTTCATCATTATTAACTTGCACATTCTGTTTTGGAACCTGTACATATCAAAACTTTTGTATATAGTATGCTTCCTTTTCAACTTGAATACAAGTGGATAGTATTCAATTTTAAGGTTCATCATAAGGAATTGAAAAATATGGCGTGTTTACACCTCAAAATTTACTATGAGTACAGACAAACTGGTACATGTAGGAAAGTTTTAAGGCTTGGCAGGAACTAGATATATAAAAGTTATATGTGGTATACGTTTTAGAAAATTAAAAACTTACCTGGATTTTGATGTCCAGTTTTTTCCAGTCTGCAGAAGATAGCAAAATAAACAAACACCCGAGTTTCATTTGATACGGTCCACTCAGTTACACAGTTTAAATCACCTATTGTGTGCAGATGTCTATTGTCCATTTAAATCAATACTACTCACAACATGTATTATATGAAGGGAGATTCTCAAACCTCTTTCCCAACTTAGTTTATTTTGGCACCTTCTGCAGGAACGAAAAAAACTGGATAGCAAAATCTATTGAAGTTTATAATTTTCTAAAACATAAAATGCATTTAAAATTTATATATCTAGTTCCTGCCATCCCTTAAAACTTTTGCAGGTGCATAGGTTTGTCTGTACTCAGAGTAAAATTTGTGGTGTAAATACGGCCATATTAGCCAAAAGGTTATGATGAACCTTAAGCCGAAGAATAATTATTTATGACTATACACTGTAAAAATTATCCAACACCGGCTTATTTTACCCAAATTTTTAATGATGAATGAAACATACTTACCTTGAAGGAATTATTAAAAATCTCCTTCTTCATAAAAAATAATCCAACTTTCCATTTCCGTCCAAAAAGACTGATGCAAATAGTGAAAATATTCAGTAAAACATAAATTTTCTGGCGATCGATATCTTGACTTCACCAATCAATATTAAATAAATGTCATTTGAGTAATTTTTGCATCATTCAAATACATATACAAATGAAAAAAAATAATTTTTACAATATGTGCTTACCCTTTTTCAAATCAGAATACATATGTTTCGTGTTTGCATAGTTTTTTCGACAACATGATTCTTCGAAGACATCGCTTCTATGATAAACAGCCATTGACGTACAAAATCGAACACTACGCCATCTGTAAACAAATCGGAAAGACAACTCTTCAAAAGTTATTAGCGCCAAATTCAAAATCTTAGATAGGGAGAGTAGGTGGAATCAGGGGCCTGTCGACTCAACCCCTTCGTATATGCATACGGAAATTTTATTTAAAGTCGGTACAAGTGAAGGCAGGTACCATCAGCTCTGTAGAGCTTTCAAACAGCGAAACAATACCATATAAAAGCTCGGGGACTATTATAGCAACACTATATATTATGTCCCAGATAAAAGAAACCGGCATATGTTTCATACAAGCTTATCCAAGCGGCATAATATAAGTTATATGGTTTACTACTGATCCCAACGGATCCATAGAGGTTAGTAAAATCCATAGTGGGTGAGGCCAAAATGATATTGATAAACGGGCGGATCCAGAACCTCGATGTCTGGGGCACCATGAAATCAATATTAGATATTTTTTTGTAATGTATATATATGCAAGTGTGGGTTGTGGTGGTGATTGTGGGGAAAGGAGGAGTCAGATCTTTCTTTCTGTATATTCTTTATATTTGTTTGACCATTTTCACTCTATTCTTATTTTGTGTCAATTGTTTTCTATTCTTTACACTGCATCACCCTTATTCGGATTCTACATTTATTTGTCTCGTTTTTCTTCTTCTAATCGTTACTTGTTTGACCATTATTTTCTAGTCTGTAAACCCTTTTACATCCTCATACATGGTAACCCATTCATACTCTATATAATACATGGTAATCGAAGCAAGACAAATATACATATATTACTGAATTATGTTCTCAAGTAAGTCGCATAAGAATACAATATCATTTATTTATGATTATCTATTAGGCACTGACTATTCATTTTAAGAGGGGCAGTGGCGGATCCAGGGGGTTCCTGGGTTGGAACCCCTTATTTTTGACGGTAAATACATTTGAATGGGGACATATAGTTGGAAACCCCTTTATCCTGGGTTAAGAACCCCTTTATAAATGGCTGGATCCGCCCCTGGGGTAGGGTTTTAAACCAGTTTTGTGTTTCCATTTAAAATAAAGGAAAAAAGGAAACATGCCATTAAGTTTTTTTTTTAATTGTTCCAGCACGTTATTGAAAAATAAATAGTTTGTTGTTAAATAAAGTCCGAAAAAAGACTGTTCTGATAGAAAAAAAAAACATTCCCAGGAAACCGTAATGTGAGTGTTTTGTTGTAAAGACATATCCCATATTCTTGACAATATGGAAGTATGTATTTATATTGACAGGAATAACAACAGTTCAAAGGCTCATATCATTTTACTTCTATGTTGACACTAAACATCTTTTTGCTTCGCAACACGGTGCGGAGCTTTCAGTTTCAGTCGGTATACACGCCATCTTGAAATAATTACTTATCACATATAGATTCTGATTGGTTGCTTTATGATGCGGCCGAGGTATAGCAACAGCTATTGGCTTAAATGAGATAAAGAATTACAGATTTTTCTCGTCTCGGGATAAGAAAACCGGAAAATTAACTATGTGTATTTCAGTTCCGATCAACTGTCATTAATTCATGTTCGTTTTATTATACATATATTGCACACAGAAATTCAATATTGAAATACAAATTATTAATACGTGTTTATTTGCTTTGTCAATCTGCAATATGCACGGTTTGTTTTGCTAAACAATGTTCCTATACAATGTTTACAAAATGCATTATCTGTATTTTATAACTTCTGCCAATCTAGGCACATTAACGGCTAGTTTGAGAAGTCAAATCAAGCTGTGACTTAATTTCCACTCAAGATAATCCGATTCAGTAGCAATAAAATTATGTTAAAAAAATTTTGGTGATCCGGACCTGGGGGGTAAAACTATGGTTGCTAACTAGGACTATTATACTAAGTATAATAGTCCCAGTTATAATCACTTTTCACGTATAAATATTGGTTGCTAAAGACTATGGATTTAAACTTGACCCCTAGCTAACATTAACTTTTGTTAGTATCATGTCTTTAGTATTTGTTGATAATTATGGTTTTGTAGATCTTCTAACATCAAATTACGTGAGGGGAAGTACACCAGTATATAAGATGAGGGCCTGGGTGATAAAATAAAAGGCACCAACAGAAACATAGGACCAAACTCAATTTTACAGAGACTCAAATATCAAGAGATATCCGTTCAAAGGCGAAGAGTCCGACAAGCATGCAACGCAGTTGACCCATTTGGTTGTGGAACGGCGAACATACAGGGTTCCACCAGAGACATATAATATTATATGTCTCTTGGTCCACTGAGCTAGAAATTCATTACATGGCACATAGACGGGAACCATAAACTTGTCCGGCAAGTGATGGCAATTTATGTTTTCTCGATGATTGTAGCATATATGACCATTAATACAAGTTTCAGAGTCTTAAAATAATAATTTTTATGTTATGGAGGATCTGAAATTAGAATACCGAAATATGTATGAAAATTGAAAAAAACTATACATTGGATTTTTTTATTTTTGAAAGTATTTAGAATAATAGTTAATACCTACGTACGATTCATACCATTAACGTAGTGGCCATCAAATGACTCCCACCCCCACCTGACTTTGGCTAATTTTCTTGACGATTCGTAAATCGATGTTAAATTGGAGTTATTGTCCTTTAGTCGTGTTTTTCGCTATTAAAGTTTTCATGCAAATATTTTCAAAAATCTTCCCGTCTGAAACTACATGGCAGATTGAAACCAAACTTTGTGTGATTGTTCCTTGTAGAGAACTGTAGTGTCGAATTTTGATCTGACCACGAACCTGGCCGTTTTCACTAAAAATGGAACAGAGGGGTCAATCAAGGGGTTTTGAAATTTTGAAAATAAATAACATGTCCTGGCAAAAGCTGAAAATAACAATCTAATTAAAATTAAATCTCCGCACTTGCTCCTCGTTGTTTATATGTCGCGCGTGGGAGATCTAACAACAGCCGCTTGAGGGTCATGTCTAGGGTCAAATTTGCTGTAGCCAATCAGCGAAGGTGCTACAAAGTGTTAGGGTATTGGACTGGCATAGGAATCTTAGTCTTTCTTTCTACAGGTATGAATCGCCGTTCTAGATCGGCGCACTCCTATAGTAGGATGGCTAATGCGCTATATACAAATATACACCCGCACCCACTAAAAACTCATATTACACACAAAGGAACGTGCCACTAATCCACCAATTCATGCATATATATATATTATTAGCGCCAAATTCAAAATCTTAGATAGGAAGTAGGTGGAATCAGGGGCCTGTCGACTCAACCCCTTCGTATATGCATACGGAAATTTTATTTAAAGTCGGTACAAATGAAGGCAGGTACCATCAGCTCTGGAGAGCTTTCAAACAGCGAAACAATACCATATAAAAGCTCGGGGACTATTATAGCAACACTATATATTATGTCCCAGATAAAAGAAACCGGCATATGTGTCATACAAGCTTATCCAAGCGGCATAATATAAGTTATATGGTTTACTACTGATCCCAACGGATCCATAGAGGGTTAGTAAAATCCATAGTGGGTGAGGCCAAAAATGATATTGATAAACGGGCGGATCCAGAACCTCGATGTCTAGGGGGCACCATGAAATCAATATTAGATATTTTTTTTGTAATGTATATATATGCAAGTGTGGGTTGTGGGGGGAAAGGAGGGGTCAGGTCTTTCTTTCTGTATATTCTTTATATTTGTTTGACCATTTTCACTCTATTCTTATTTTGTGTCAATTGTTTTCTATTCTTTACACTTCATCACCCCTTATTCGGATTCTACATTTATTTGTCTCGTTTTTTCTTCTTCTAATCGTTACTTGTTTGACCATTATTTTCTAGTCTGTAAACCCCTTTCACACCCTCATACATGGTAACCCATTCATACTCTATATAATACATGGTAATCGAAGCAAGACAAATATACATATATTACTGTATTATGTTCTCAAGTAAGTCGCATAAGAATACAATATCATTTATTTATGATTATCTATGAGGCACTGACTATTCATTTTAAGAGGGGCAGTGGCGGATCCAGGGGGGAGAAGGTTCCTGGGGTTGGAACCCCTTATTTTTGACGGTCAATGCATTTGAATGGGGACATATAGTTGGAACACCCCCTTTATCCTGGGTTAAGAACCCCCCTTTTATAAATGGCTGGATCCGCCCCTGGGGGTAGGGTTTTAAACCAGTTTTGTGTTTCCATTTAAAATAAAGGAAAAGGAAACATGCCATTAAGTTTTTTAATTGTTCCAGCACGTTATTGAAAAATAAATAGTTTGTTGTTAAATAAAGTCCGAAAAGACTGTTCTGATAGAAAAAAAACATTCCCAGGAAACCGTAATGTGAGTGTTTTGTTGTAAAGACATATCCCATATTCTTGACAATATGGAAGTATGTATTTATATTGACAGGAATAACAACAGTTCAAAGGCTCATATCGTTTTACTTCTATGTTGACACTAAACATCTTTTTGCTTCGCAACACGGTGCGGAGCTTTCAGTTTCAGTCGGTATACACGCCATCTTGAAATAATTACTTATCACATATAGATTCTGATTGGTTGCTTTATGATGCGGCCGAGGTATAGCAACAGCTATTGGCTTAAATGAGATAAAGAATTACAGATTTTTCTCGTCTCGGGATAAGAAAACCGGAAAATTAACTATGTGTATTTCATTTCCGATCAACTGTCATTAATTCATGTTCGTTTTATTACTCCAGAGTCGTGTCTATTTGTAAATGTTTTAATTTTCAACAAGTAAAGTGAACAAAATTTTAAAAGCATGGGCATATAACGCACACTCTTAAAGTAGAACAATATCATTTTCACTGAAACAAAATATTTTTTGCTGTTTACAATTATATATTATTGCTTCGCATTGCAAGCTTTATGGTAAATCATGGAAGTATTATATTGACAGGAACTCCAACGAAAAATTAGCACATTCCCATCCCACTGATTTCTTTAAGAAAATAAAAGGTTCCGACTCAGTTTGTCAAGTACGTGATAACTCCTTTGTGGGTATCTGTGATGCCGCCTTCGCCTGTTCTTTTAACAAAAGCTGGTCTTATCACGTGATTTGGTATCGATTGTCTTATCTACCTACCAATGTAAATAAACACGGAAACTCCGTGGTTATTTGTGAATCGCTACATGAATAACAACACCTGTTTCCGTTCAAAAATGAAAACAAAGCTGAAAAATCGGTCCATATTTAACAGAATGACATAAGAAAATTAACTGCATTCGGAAAGAGGGCAAGCTTATTTTAGTTTTGTTGAGTATGTTTTAATCATTGGAACTTGGAAATCGGGAAATATCCGGTTATGAAAATTACATGATTCTGAAGTAGAGTGTTTGCAGAAAATAATGTGATGCGCGTGTAGTGTGCCGGATGGTGCCGGATAACTCAAATTTTAAGTTAAAGATTGTAAACTTTTATCGAGTGTAACACAAATATTTATGGTTTCTCTATCGTAAAATATCGTAAAATGTTATTATTAACTTATTTATCAAATATGTTTTAAAGACTAAAAGAGGTTAATTTTAAAGAACGTAAATCGACACTGAACAGCCAGTTTAAAATTTCAGAAAAGTTCATCTTAGTATATATACAAAAATTGATATTCCAAGTCTAAGCTCAAACTTGTTGTACCTATTCTTTAAAGACCGATTTTAGTTGGTAATTTTTTTCCGGATCAGTATATTTTTACATGTTAATCGATCTTAATCCTGTATTATTGTATTAGAAATCAATAAAATTTTGCGGCATATTCCTGTATGAACAGCCAGTCAGAAAAGTTCATCTTAGTATATATACAAAATTGATATTCCAAGTCGATCAGACCGATTTTAGTTGGTAATTTTTTCATATATTTTTATACATGTTAATCGATCTTAATCCTGTATTATTGTATTAGAAATCAATAAAAATATTCGTATTCCGATCAGCATGTACATGTAGTTTACATAATAGACATTACACATAGATGTCAATATTTACACACCCATCCATAAGTTGTCATAAATCACGCATGTTGAAGCTGGGGTTAATTAACGGCTAGTTTGAGAAGTCAAATCAAGCTGTGACTTAATTTCCACTCAAGATAATCCGATTCAGTAGCAATAAAATTATGTTAAAAAAGATTTTGGTGATCCGGACCTGGGGGCTGAAAAACTATGGTTGCTAACTAGGACTATTATACTAAGTATAATAGTCCCAGTTGCTAATCACTTTTCCACGTATAAATATTGGTTGCTAAAGACTATGGATTTAAACTTGACCCCTAGCTAACATTAACTTTTGTTAGTATCATGTCTATAGTATTTGTTGATAATTATGGTTTTGTAGATCTTCTAACATCAAATTACGTGAGGGGAAGTACACCAGTATATAAGATGAGGGCCTGGGTGATAAAATAAAAGGCACCAACAGAAACATAGGACCAAACTCAATTTTACAGAGACTCAAATATCAAGAGATATCCGTTCAAAGGCGAAGAGTCCGACAAGCATGCAACGCAGTTGACCCATTTGGTTGTGGAACGGCGAACATACAGGGTTCCACCAGAGACATATAATATTATATGTCTCTTGGTCCACTGAGCTCGAAATTCATTACATGGCACATAGACGGGAACCATAATTAAAATTGTCCGGCAAGTGATGGCAATTTATGTTTTCTCGATGATTGTAGCATATATGACCATTAATACAAGTTTCAGAGTCTTAAAATAATAATTTTTATGTTATGGAGGATCTGAAATTAGAATACCGAAATATGTATGAAAATTGAAAAAAACTATACATTGGATTTTTTTTATTTTTGAAAGTATTTAGAATAATAGTTAATACCTACGGTTCATACCATTAACGTAGTGGCCATCAAATGACTCCCACCCCCACCTGACTTTGGCTAATTTTCTTGACGATTCGTAAATCGATGTTAAATTGGAGTTATTGTCCTTTAGTCGTGTTTTTCGCTATTAAAGTTTTCATGCAAATATTTTCAAAAATCTTCCCGTCTGAAACTACATGGCAGATTGAAACCAAACTTTGTGTGATTGTTCCTTGTAGAGAACTGTAGTGTCGAATTTTGATCTGACCACGAACCTGGCCGTTTTCACTAAAAATGGAACAGAGGGGTCAATCAAGGGGATTTTGAAATTTTGAAAATAAATAACATGTTCTGGCAAAAGCTGAAAATAACAATCTAATTAAAATTAAATCTCCGCACTTGCTCCTCGTTGTTTATATGTCGCGCGTTGGAGATCTAACAACAGCCGCTTGAGGGTCATGTCTAGGGTCAAATTTGCTGTAGCCAATCAGCGAAGGTGCTACAAAGTGTTAGGGTATTGGACTGGCATAGGAATCTTAGTCTTTCTTTCTACAGGTATGAATCGCCGTTCTAGATCGGCGCACTCCTACATAGTAGGATGGCTAATGCGCTATATACAAATATACACCCGCACCCACTAAAACTCATATTACACACAAAGGAACGTGCCACTAATCCACCAATTCATGCATATATATATATATTACGATAACGGTAAAAGCGTGCTGCACAAATACTGTGTTGTTATTTACATATTATATACATCGTATATTACAGTGAAGTTACGATTAAGACGGATGTGATCATCTTCACTGCTCCAAGCTTAAAATACTAGTTGCTAATTTATGTTAGGTGTGCGAATATATACATTAGCTTTATAGCTGTCTATAGGTAAGCACTACATGTTAATGTCTTATAGCGTCTAGAGGTCTTCCGAATGTATATAAACAAAAATGGCAGCCCCATGCGAAAAACGTTTCGTAACATACAACTGTAATAATAGTTTGTATTATTGCCTTCCGAGGTTAAAATGGCACCAAGTGAAGTATGCACTCCCACGCGCGACATATAAACCACGAGGAGCAAGTGCGGAGATTTAACTTTAATTAGATTGTGAAAATAAATAACTGGGCCGGGTGCTAGGTCGTTTCGTACCTGAGACGTTTTGTAACCTTATATCAATATGTAATAACAATATGAGACGTAGGTTACATAAAAAATAATAAAAAGACTTATTGATGTATCTATATTTATTTATTAAATAATTGATTGCACATAATTTTACACTTTACAAGTCAGTTTTGCACACATGCGAATAGAACAGAAGAATTTAAATTGTCCATCATCATTTAGATGTACCCCGTCTTTGTCAAAGTATTTAGTCTTCTGCCACGTGCTTTGATGTCTCCAATACTTGACACCACTCATCTTTATGTTGCTTAGTTCTTTATTTATCTTCTTTTTTTTCTATGATAAGTTGTTTCTTTCAAAGTTTCTTGTATACACTTTACACCTACTGTAATTACTTTTTATTACCTGTCATTAGTTGTCATAAAACCATTAAAGCTGTCACCGAGCGTAATTACCAATAAGCCAATTAGCCAATAATTAAAAAGACTTAAGAAAGTTTTAAATTAAAAATATTACAATATTGTTATTAGATGAACAATTTGATCATTTTTAAATACTAACTTTAACTTTTTCATTTAAACTAATTAATTTAAACTAACATTTTATAACCATATATAATTACCCCAGGTACGAAACGTCTCAGTTACAAAACAACGTAGTTACGAATCGACCAGGTACGAAACGACCAGGTTACGAAACAACATGCATTCGCTGGGCCCACTTCAGAAGAAAAAAAAAATCTGTTCTCCATATTACAGGACAATGCAGTATTAAGATGTAAAAGATGTAGAAAATAAATGGTTGCGCGGCGAAAAATAAACCGACTTAGCAAGAAGTGAAAATAAATAACTCATCCGTAAAAATAACTTGACAGACATATACCAAGTATAGAATCTGAAAACCTGACGTATACACAAAATTTATACAAAACGGGACGTAGAGAAAGGCTGACAAAGGTAAATCTATATGCCACTTTTTGTAATGTGACCAGGGTATAAAAAGTAAGCTTTAATTGAAGAACTTGATTTATATCCAACATATCGAAAATACATCATAAGTTTGTATTTTATGAAATCCCCTTGTGTCTTTTATGGCTCTAACATTACTGAGATCTGGGTGACCATCGTTTCTTGGTAAATAAATCGTCATCCGCAAGTAGATGCGAATGAATATCTAGTCTCTCCTTCTATCGGAGAAAAAAAGTCAAGATCTATTCTTTTCTTAAATCCAATAGTGGAATACTTTCCCCGCGAGTAATAAATACCTGAGTACCCCAAATGTTACATCAATTTCTTTATCTGAAATGAGTATGTCCATATACGGGAAATACATTATAACGATTAACTAACTCTGTATCATATATTCCAAGGTCGTTTAGAACCTAGGGCCTTGGGCGGTTTTTCCACATTTTGGTCGGACAGTTTTCTCTTTGATACATTCACCGGTTCCATTCTCTATTCTTTTTAAGAAATAACTGTAAGATTGATTGCTCTTTTTCGATTTTATATCCTTTATTCGAATCATTCGAAAATAGTTTTGTTCAGTTCAGTTTTGATGGCGACTTTCCAATTGTTGGACATTGCTCCCTGATAACTTACTATTGCACTGAAATACCGCGATCTTTCACTATTCTATATCTTAATATATTCTATCATGTCCAGTTTATGATTAGTAGCGAAATTCTACAAAGAGCGCGAAAATCTGGATTGAGAGTGTACATAATTGTAGCCAAAGAAAATTGCTGTTTCTAAATTTTAGTGATGTTATACCAGATAGCATCTAAGTTAAAGTGATCCTTTTCTTATTGTTTAAATCTTTTCAAACTTTAAATTGGTTAGATCAATGAAAATTCTATGAAAGACGATTTGTGAACAATGTATACCATTATAGAAATCCAGTCTAAAATATACCTGCCAGGCCTCCATATTTTAGGGGCAGTCGCCCTCCCAAAAACAACAAAATGTTACCTTCAACTTTTGTAAAACAGTTCCCAAGCATAAACTGTAACTTAGTCACAATACTTGAAGTTGGTGCCATCGTTACTCCTGTTCACACTATATATTTCTGAGAATGACTGCAATGTGTTTTGTGGGCATTCTCCACAAAATAAGGCATTGAATGCACAAGGGTGTTTACTTATACATTCAAAAACTCCATAAACTGACATTAGGCCCTCTAAGAACAAATTTTGAGTATGCTAAGCATCTAATGATTTTAATTGTCTGTAGAAATAACCAGACTAGAATGCTTTTGGATATTGCGGGCTCATTTGATATGTATACTATTTCAGATGACAATTTCCAAAAGATAAAAAAAGTGACAATTCCTTTAACAAACCCCTTTAACAACACAAGTCAAATCTGAATTTGATTAAATTACATGGCCTTCGAGTACGAAATTTTAAGTGAACAGTTTGTTTGCGGAATATTCTATCTTTTCCGTTTCAGTGATATTTTCTTTTGGTATCCCGGGTTTGGTATTTGCTATGATGTTCAAGATCAACTGTTTACAACTTAGTGATCTGATTCTTTTGTCAATGGTCAATGCCAGTCAGCAGTGTTTAAGAACGTCTGTCGTTCGATGCGTTTTGTAAAATGAATTGTTTCTTATTGGTTTTGTGGGAAATGTTGCTTGTGCGATATTTTTTACCCTATAATTGATTAATTATTTTGCATATACATGTATACAAATGCGGTTTTTATCCAACGCACTTATAGCTTTATAATAAACGTTTGTTTTAAATTTAGACGTATTTAATTGTAGTTCAGATGTATACCTCCTATAGAAGATGGATAAAACAGATAGCAAGAAGTATGAAGTTTTGTTTTGCATGATAACCTTCTTCTAAAAATTCATATTCTAATAAAACAAATTGACACACATCCTCATATCAATGTGCATTAGTTCTATTTAATGTATGATTTTAATTGTTCGCCAACATCTTTTTTATCAATTTCATTTTGCCTCGGTGCACTAGATACAAATCTTTTGCTCATTTTTCTCTATTTATAATTATAATTTACCATTATTCTCTATTCTGTAAACCACATTCATACCTTCATGTATGTGTTACATATGCATAATTCTGTCCAAGATATAAAAAAAAACCAAAGCGTATGAATTTATGCAATAAGGAAATATCATAGTTTCAAAGTTTATGCTATATTTATATATTTACATTCGTGACAGATGCTTAATTAGTAAAGCAACAAAGAAGTAGATAGTAAAACGAAGGTAGGCCATAAGCTAATTTTTAAAAATGCATTTCAATTAAAATTGTTACCATTAAAGTCATATGAAACTTCAAATAAAAAAAAAAATGAATATGTTTTATATACTTGAATGGCTACGTTTTAGTATGTGAACTTTCTTGTAAAAGAAAATTCTTTATATTATCAAAATCTTCATAAATGTACTGCTATTGAATTATTGTCTTCCCGTACGCTAATTCACCGATATTTTCCCGTACGCAGTGACCTTAACTACGAGACCTCTCGTTAGAACTTCGGCCACCGCACAGCGCAAGTGCAAGGGGAAAACAACCGTGATGAAAGAATGTAAACAAACGTGCGCTGGAAGGTATATAGTAATAACTGATGTAATAGTTATACACCGAGGAATAGGTGTGTCTGGATAAGAAACCCCGACGTCCGGAGGCCGGAGGGGTTTCTTATCCAGACATGCCGTATCCCGAGGTGTATAACTAACTTACACCCCATTCTAAACCCTATATTTCTTAACATTAATTACTAAATGAAAAAGGATCGACAGCATATTTATTTACAATATCAAAACATAATTTATAGAATTCTTTTAAATGAAACCCCACTAGTAACCTTACTTTGGCTATCTTCGTTCAAACTTTGACAAGTGAGTAGATTTAACAGATGTCAGAGTTGCTGTTTTGCATATTCCCGTTAAATCCATGTGCTAATATGGATCAGCAGGTCAAGGTTGACCGTTTCGTGCATTCTTATTTTAAAAAAAAATACATCATGCTCCTGGTATACAGTTGTCAATATGGACGGGTATAAGACGGACGACATTTTGTGGCAAGCGTTGGATTTGGTAGAAGAAACTAAAGATGAAGGCAATATTATACCCCAAAGTACTTACCTGTATCAGTTTAATAAAGGTAATCATAACTGTATTTTATATCTTACGATTTTATCAAAACAACCCCCCACCTCTTCTCGAGAATAAACAAAATTCATATTCGAACATACTAAGGGATAGGTGTGTCTGCATTAGAAACCCGACTATCAGACACGCTCAACATACAAAATTTAATGCAGAGGAACTCCTTTTAGGGGCAATCAGGGATGATCCAGCCGGGGTTCCCAACTCAAGAGAAAAAGGGGGTTCCAACCATTCAAATGCATTGATCTTTTAAATAAAAGTCGGGTCCAATCCGCGGAACCCCCAACCCCAGATGGGCCACTGGGTAACCGGGGGTCCGGAGTAGAGACATATGACTGGGATGAAAAAATTACCTTCAAGCAAAGGAGTATTTAAAGGATTATTTTGTATTCCATATAGATGCTTATTGAATTTCCTAAAATGTGTTATTTTAATATCATGAAACAATTTGTAGTGAACACTATTAGTAATTTCTTATGTTCATGCTATTTAAAAATAATCAATTTCTATTGTTACGAATAACAATGGACTTTGTTTGCGGGATGCAGAAGCAGGGTTTCCAGAAACCCCGCTCGTCACACCCTGTGGTCAAAATCCATTGTTATTCGTAACAATTAGATCTATTCAATTTACACTTGTTTCAGAAATAGAAACTATGAAGTATAACAATAGAACTGGGGTGTAATCTTAAAGAACAAATTTGATAAAACAAACCATTTAACAACTGTTGAGGAAAAGTTTAAATACTAAATGGGAACTCATGGAAAATTAAAAAATAAATATCACGGCTCTGTCATTCACTTATTGCTCGGTGTTGATTGTTTATCAGGTCATGATCCGGTAAACTTTGGCAACAAACTCGAAAGTTAATAAGCTTGCGATCACAATCACTGAATGAACTATTATTTGTTGATAATACGTTTTAGAATCGTAACTTAAATATATAAAAAAACGTACATGCAGGTCTTAGTTTAGTATATATGCACGCATTGGTTCAATAATTTCAATAACATTAAAATTACAAGGAACTCGTTTCATATGACTTTAAGCTTTTTCTTTTGTTCGTTAAAGTTGAAATATATAACTTTTTCTTATCATATTATGAAAACTTGTGGTTTGTTAATTTTTTCTCTCTCAGTCCTTCACTGGCTCATAAATTTCAATCATGACATCAAATTGCATGCCAGACTCTGGTTTTGCTAATGGGAGAAGTACGACAATGCACTCTGACGACGTCTCACAGAAGTTGAGGAATCTTTGTATATATTTGAAGCGCTCGTCAAATAAAAAAACCAAAAAAAAAAAAAAAAAAAAAAAACAGTTGTCTCAAAGGGGCATTAGCTGTCAATTTTATGTTCACCGATTTGACGTAAATTCTCATATTTGATTTATAACATACTAAAACGTATTTCCAAATTATGAAAAGTCTAAAATAAACAATCAACAATGCATGGATTAGATAATATGTATCCGCATTTCGTGTGTATTTTTGTCTAGATGTCATCTAATTAACCATCGAAATGACCTCTGAAGACTGCCGACGGTCATATAACCCAATATAAATATACATAGATAGCGACCACGTGCAATTGGATTTTTCTATGTCTGTTGATTTGATATTGTAGGTTAAAAGTATGCTATTCATCGTTTTTACCTGTATAAGAATGGTTTTTTTTGTGGTTCGGATCAGTCAACTAAATGGTTCATCCTTTTTTTACTTTCAATGTTGACATTCTTTTCCTTTTAATAGCTGAATAAATGCGTAATCCATCTCCAGCTAAAGGGTTAAATTGAAGGTCATATGAATACGGATTCAATGAGGTAGAATTATTCACTTGCAAGAGAATAATTCGTCAGTGATGTTTCTTATTTTATTTTGACTAAATTGAACCTAACTGGCTGCTAAAATCCAATAATTAGTTCACTATTTCACTTTCATTAATGATTGAACGAAAACAAATCATATTTTATTTTTATTTTTTTATATCTCGTAGCTAATTCCCCTTTAAGGCGGGAAATTTCATATCTCACCCGGAACAGTGGTAGAATCTATAAATGGAAAACTTTCAGTGTGGATTGAAGCATTCAAACGTTGAAAAATAAGTATATAAACTCATCATAGATACCAGGTTAAGTTAATCTATGTTAACTCTCTGGAGGATATATTGCTTTTATTGTTGCTATTATACTGAAGGTTACCTCACATCTCCCTTTCTTCAGAAGAAAATATACGTTCTACAATATGATTTCATAAGTTAAAAGATGGCAACACTATATAAATGACACATGGCTGGAGGAATGACTGCATGTTGTTACCCCGAGAAAAAACTATCAACCGAGGCCAAGCCAAGATTGACAATGTTTTTTTCGAGGGGTAAAAATATGCTCTATCACCCTCCTACCTGTGTATTATTTGATTTATTATACTGAATGTTCTGTCATTATTCTTTATAAGTAAATTTTAAATTGAAAGTAATAAACTATCATGACTATATGTACTTAACAATGTTCCAGCCATTAGAAAAGAAACAAAAGTGAAGCAAAATGTATTTTTGTATGTTGACAATCTATGAAAACAAAAATTAACTTTGAGCTTTAGCGTTGTGCTTAGAATTTGTGATGTAAATTGATTAAATTTTCATTTGAATTATTGTTTTTTTTAATTTTCATTAGCATTTTAACTAGCAAATTTTTTATTGTAAAACGGAATAACAAGAAATACCGCACAGAAGAACAGACCACTTTCACCACCAATAATAAATAAATATAATTAGCAAACGTACAAGTGTGGCCATCTTGTATCTCACATTTACCTTCCGATGTCAGTTCTATGGGGCAACTTCGAGGATAAACGAGATCTTCACATTTCAAATAAATTCAGCTTTATAATACTAGTATGATAATTTTACAAACTGAGAAGATACCAAGATGATCAGTCAAAAAAACAAAAGTGGAAGAGAGAAGAACAATGTTTAACATACCGTATTTTTAGTATAGTGGCCTATGTTCTTTTTTCAGTTTTTTTGTATATATATATATTGTATGTTTCTTTGCCAATCACTTTGATAAATTAAGGAATAAGAATTAGCATATTTTATTTTCAGTAAACTACTCTGTGTTTTATTTGTTCAGTTTATACATTGTTATGTAGTACGGTTGAATCCGGTTCGAGGTCGGTCTATTAAAGGTTATTAGGGTGTAAGGTCGGACCCGTATACTTTTTTGTTTAAGTTGTTGTAATATAACGAGAGAATAAAGATGTAAAGTTGTAATGACTTGTCTTGTTTAGTCCCCATCCAAGGCAAGATCATTTCAACATAAATGTATGATTTTATAGCATGCTAGTTGATAAATTCTCACATATTAATAAGCACAAGTTACACCGACCATGTTGCTCATACTGTATTGAATTTATTATCCAAGGAATTCCACAAAAAAATCAATTACCAAAATTCTTTTTTCTTTAAATTTGTATCTCATTTACAAGTATGATTTCATATTTTCATAAACTAGTAGTTTTGCTAACCAATATTACGAGAGAATAGTTTTACCTAACTTAAATCTTGCCAGTTGAAAATCTTTGTGGTATTTTTTAGACAACAACTCCAATATGTTGGTATAACATATAAAGTCATATTTCCCTGCTAAATGGTTAGTTAGATTATTGGCATTGGTATTTATTATCCACTATTAACTCAACAAGAACACTGAGGCCACACCCGTTAATCATTATTGAACCAGTGAGTAAACAAAAGTTAATTCCATAACCACCATGCACAAGATGCTGAACATTTTCGCACTAAAGCCTGAACAAACTGCATACCGACCATTAGTTGAGTATAAAAAGCAAAGTAAAGGCCTTTTGCAATATCTTGCTCTAAATTTATTGATGAAAACAAACCGCATTGATATAATTTCAGGCTAAACCTTAACATAAAATAGAAATTAAGATCCACTTTATGTATGTAGCTTTCGTAAAACTTATGATGAGAAAGTAAAAGTGTCATAAAAACGTATCATCTGCGAGATATGCTATCCATGGTATCCATGGCCTTTCCTTTGCCGCTTATCACGATCTGAATTAAAAGTCTTGCCTGGGATTGCTAGCTTTGTGATGCTTCGGATACCAACCTGCAGATTCCTTCACACAAGATGAAACCTATACACACATCTACACTTATCAGATAACAACCATAAAAGAAAGCACACATCCATCTACGTATCCTTTGGAAAATGCTTGTACCAAGTCAGGAATATGAGAGTTGTTTTCCATTCGTTCCGTTGGTTGATATAGTCTAACGTTTGATTTTGTCATGTTTTATGGACTTAACCGTTTTTTAATTTACCTTGGAATTCGGTATTTTTGTTAATACTTTTTTATGTAATTTGCAAGTCTTGCAAAATAATAAACTATGTAGATTCAAAATGATACTTGTACAATACAACATAATCCAACTTTAAGCTCTGCAACATGGTTAGATATCTTTAAAGCTCAACAATGCATAGATAACTACATTTATCGAAAGAACTGCAAAATATGCTCAAGGGAGAAGTTGAGATAAACATGAAAATACTTTCAAACCAATAGATCGAATGGGTTACTTGACACCGACTGCTAAAATATAGGGATATGACTAGAAATTCTTCATAAGAAAAGTACATATGCTAACATTTTCATAGAAGACATCTATCTGTTTAAGGCCTAATACGTTTTGTATGATCAATCTAAAAGAGAGCTGGAAGGTACCAAAGGAATAGTCAAACTCATTAGTCGAAAACGAACTGACAATGTCTTGGCAAAAAACGAAAACCGACCAAAGACAAACAACAAAGGATGAGGATGTTAACAACTATAGGGTACTGTAGGCCTTCAACAACGTCATCGGTGCCTGGGGTAAAATAACCTTACTCTCTCGAATAATCTAAACAGGTAAGTTTAAAGAATTACCGCATCAGTAATATTTATGTCGCAACGGAAAGCTGACTCCTGGGATTGTGATATCCTCGAGGACGACATACCCAAATATGATAGATCAAACTAATATGGGATCAACAAAATGAAAATTCAAAAAGCACATGCATTCAAGACGTCTTCAGCATGTGATATGTGAGATAGATCAATTGCAGCATTACACAAAGGAATGAGATACCACATATCACACAAAAAACCTAACATTAGAGATAACCAAAATCTGGGACTGTTTTCAAAGATTAAACAATCGTGCATTGAGAAGGACACGGTTAGAGATTCAAAGGCCTAATCACCAGATATTCCACTAGCAAACCCAAAATGTACCTTAAATGCTCTAGTGTTTGACTGATAGATATGATTGGATTTTTAATTCGACATGTTATGGTTAACATGTATATATTACATATGATAATTCAGTCCAAGATATGTAACAAAGCTAATAAATGTATGTAATAAGCAAATATCCTATTTTTAAAAGTTTACGCTAGATATATATATTTACATTTGTGACAGATGTTCAATTTGTAAAGCATCTAAGAACAGGAGAGTAAAATGAAGGAAGGCAATCAATCAATTATGAAAAAAAATTCAATTTCAAATTTTGATCTTTCATTTTTTCCCTCATCGGTAAGGTGAGTATATATATATTTGCACCTTTTGTTTGTGGTATACAATCTTTTCCGCAAGTTTATTGTTTTCTGTTTGGTATTAAATTAATATTAAGATCCATTTCGTTAAAACTAGTGATCAATTTATTTGACAATCGCCAGTGGCAGTCAGCAGGGTTTAAGAACATCAGTTGTTCGACCTGTTAGTCAAATGCGTTTTGTAAAAATATACTTTTTCACTTTTTGGTCTTTTGGAAAATGTTGTTTGTGCTGTGTTTAGACCCCTCTACCAAAAATTTGTTTTAAATGCACACGTATAAAAATTGCGGTTTTTATCCAACGCAATCATTGGTTTGAACGTTGTTTTCAATTTAGACTTGTTTATATTTTTTCTTTTGGGCTTGTATTATATTTTCCCTCGGGTTTATATGATCCGTTTATTCTATTTCGGCTCTTTAAAATTCAAGAGTCTATCCTAAATTGAGGTAAATTATGTGGCCTTCCAAATACCGTTTCGATCCCTAACATCACTGAAGAGACATTAATTGTCGAAATCCGGATATGGTGTACAAATGTTTGCACCTCATGTTTGTGGTATACCATCTTTTCCACAAGTTTATTGTTTTCTGTTTGGGATTAAATTAATATGAAGATCCATTTCGTTAGATCTAGTGATCAATTTATTTGGCAATCACCAATGGCAGTCAGCAGGGGTTAAGAACATCAGTTGTTCGACCTGTTAGTCAAATGCGTTTTGTTAAAATAGACTTTTTCACTTTGTTTGGTCTTTTGGAAACTGTTGTTTGTGCTGTATTTAGACCCCTCTACCAAGAAATTTGTTTTTCATGCACACGTATAAAAATTGCGGTTTTAATCCAACGCTGTTTTCAATTTAGACTTTGATATATATATATATATATATATATTATATCATTTTATGAACACTTGTGGTTCGTTAATTTTTTTTCTCTCAGACCTTCATTAAACTTCATTGGTTCATGAATTTCAATCATGACGACAAAATGCCTTCCACCCTCTGATTTTGCTAGTGTGACGTCAAGGAGAATGACGTCCATACGTTCTGTTGGCGTCTCACAGAACTTTAATTCTTTTGTTTATATTTGAAACGTTGGTCAATCGTTTTAAATTTAAAACAAAATTATTGTCTCATGGTGGGAAATTTCAAGTCTCAGCCGTTACAATGGTAGAATAGACATATCGGACACTTACCAATACAATTTGGATTGAAGCATTGCATCGTTGAAAAATAAATATATGTTTACTCTCTGGATATCTTGTTTCTTTGCTATTCTACTGTCAGAAGGAATAGTGCGTTCTACAATATGATTTCATCAGTTATAAGATGGCAACCCTAAAACATATGCCACTTACTGTAAACCAACTAATTTTCGCGATTTTCGCGAGTAAAAAAATAACGCGAATATAAATCGTCGCGAATATGTAAAACTTGGATCTTTCCATATTTAACTACATCAAGTAAATTAGAAAATCGCGAAATTAAATCGCCGCGAAGTAGACTAGAAAGGACTAAACGCGAAATAAAGTATCCGCGAAAATAAGTTGGTTTACAGTATATCGATTTTTGTTATCTGTTTACATCTGGATATTCTTTTCATTTTCATTAATATTTTGACAAGCAATGTTTTTATCGTACACATGAATCACAAAAAAATATCGCACAGTGTAACAGACCACTTCAACTAACAATAATAATACATATATTTTTGGAAAACGTATAAGTGCTGCTGATCTGATAACTCACGTTTACCTTCCGATGTCAGTCTTGCAGGGCAAGAGGGTAAACGAAATCTACATTTCAAATAAGTTCAGCTTAATAATGTGAAAACAAAAATGAGAAGATACCAAGTTGATCAGTGAAGAAACAAAAAACGAAGATAGATGAACAATGTTTTACATGTCGTATTTTTAGTATAGTGGCCGATGTTTTATTATTTTCAGTGTTAGCAAATATGTATGTTTGTTTCCCATACAACTCACCGTAGTTTTTGAAACTACTCTGTTAGATTTGTTCAGTATATACATAAATATATGATTTTTTAGCATACAATGTGATAAATTCTCACATATTCATAGGCACAAGTTACACCCGTCGTGTTGCTAATACTGTATTGTAAGTTCCAAGGAGTTCCTACTGTTGGAGAAGACCTCCTTGAAAAATCAACCACCAAAATTCTTTTTCCTTTGAATTTGCATCTCATTCATATTTCTGATTTCAAATCTTTTTGCTAACAACATAACGAAAGCATATATTTAGCTAGCTAAATCATGCCAGTGGAAAAAAAAATCTTTGTGGTGTTTCTTAGACAACAAATCCAATATGTCGGTATAAAACATAAAGTCATATTTCCCTGCTCCATGTTTAGGTTATTGACATTGATATTTATTATCCACTATCAACAGGGACACTGAGACCACATCGGTTACTCCTTATTGAGCCAGATGTTAAATAATAGTTAATTCAACACCACCCTGGGCAAGATGCTGAACATTTCGCATTAAGGCTTTTCCAAATTTTAAAGCGACTGTTCGCTCAGTAAGAAAGGCATAGTAAAGGCCTTTTTCAATATCTTGCTCTATTTTTCTAATTATCATTGATATGATCATACTAAGAAATCAACTATTAACTATTAACAAAACTTTCTACCACAGAAATAGATTACCTTAGCTGTATTTAGAAAAACCTTTCGGAATCTTTGGTTCTCAATGCTCTTCAACTTCGTACTTAATTTTTTTTAAACTTTTTTTATTCGGGCGTCACTGATGAGTCTTTTGTAGACGAAACGCGTGTCTGGTGTACATAATTTTAAGCCTGGTATCTCTGATGAGTTTATTTGTTGATGAAAGTAAACGACATTGAAATAATTTCAGACCAAACCTATGCATAAAATTGAAATAAAGATCCACATTATGTATGTGTGACTTATGGTGAGAAAGTTAACGAATCATCTGTGAAATATGCGATCCATAGTATCAGGCCTCTGCCATTTATAACGACCTAAATGAAGGTCTTGCATGGCACTGCTGGCTTTATAAAGCTTCTAGCTATCAACCTACTACGAAACAGAATTGGGATTCTTCACATCGACTTCTAATTCAATAAGTGAAACAAAATGCATTTTTATCTCATTTTTACAAATGAATCAAGTCTAGTCCATAGAGAGGTCATCCTTCCCGGAATATCAGATACCGGCATTGGCTTTGCAGTGTTTGACATAAACACAGCAAAAATTAAGGAACAAAAATAGGCACCAAAGATACAAGGCCTATGATTTAGGTACGCCAGACACGCGTTTCGTCTACACAAGACTCATCAAATCAAAGAGATGCCCAAACCATTAACGAAGTTAAGAAGCATTGAAAACAATTAGTTCCAAAAGTTGTGCCGAATCTGACAAGTATAGGAATAAGGAGATGTGATATAATTGTCAATTAGACAATATACAACCAGAGACAAAAGAGCGAGAATGTAAACAACTATAGCGCCCTATAGGCCCTCAAAAACGTCATCGGTGCCTGGAATAAAACAAACCTTACTTTCTGGAGTAATTTAAACAGTGTGTGATCGGTACAGGTAAAGAAATGAATGCATCAATAATATTTCATGTCGCAACGGAATGCTGACTACTGGGCTTGTGATACCATCGAGGACGACATGAACTTGCATAACATTTTCTACATAAGGAAATGACTGTACCAAGTCAGGAATATGACAGTTGTTTTCCATTCGTTTGATGTGTTTCAGCTTTTGATTTTGCCATTAGATCAGGGACTTTCCGATTTGAATTTTCCTTGTAGTTCGGTATTTTTGTTATTCTACTTTTTATATTCAAATATGACAGCGCAGACTAGGTAGGTTCCAACAAAACTCTTAATAACACTTATATAGCATATGCATTCAAGACGTCTACAGCACGCCATATTTGAAATACATCAATTGCAGCATTACACAAAGGAATTAGATAGCACATACCACACAAAAAACTTAAAATTAAAAATAACAAAAAACTGGGGCTATTCCTAAGGATTAG
This sequence comes from Mytilus coruscus, assembly GCA_017311375.1. Lineage (NCBI taxonomy): Eukaryota > Metazoa > Mollusca > Bivalvia > Mytilida > Mytilidae > Mytilus > Mytilus coruscus. Next base: position 47,184,917 of record CM029604.1, on the reverse strand, counting down.
ATACTCGGTAAATGTAATAAGTTCTTCATCAATTTTGAACTGTTTGATATGATACACAATTTACAATCTCATGAAACAAGAACTTACTGAGTTTAATAATGCAATTGTGTTATTAGAAGGAAACAATTCGTCATCAGTCTCCGGAGTGCTAATTACATATCTTCTTTCTGTATTGCATCAATAACGTGCGAGAAGACTTAAATCTTTAAGAAAGTTTGTTTGCAGAAATAGCTATTGCCAACTTAACAGTTACATCCGAATATTGTGGAGATGTACGTCAGAAAGATCTGTATCGGCTCTTCAGATAGGAAAAACAATGATGCATGCAATTTGAGCTAGGTAATTGCAACATTTTTTAGTTACAAATGAAATGATATTAAATGTAACCAACTACGATCTTCATTGCAATTACTTAGACGAAGAACCAGCAGTCAAATATGTAAGCGTCACTTTTCAAAACAACCTGAAATGGAATCAATACATCCAACAGATAACGGACAAAGTTAATGAAACACTTTAATTTCCTCGGGAAACATCGGAATTTCCAAAACGAAAATCAAAACCCAAGCAATTATAAGTAAGAATACAATCATAATACGCTTTCACTGCTGGGGACAAGCAAAGACAATCTCCATTTTCAAATTAGAATGGGTTCTAAGAAAAGCCGCTAGATACATACCAAACAAGTATAAAACAACTATTATTGTCTCCGACATGCTATTCTACGTGCATCACTGAAGAGACATTGATTGTCGAAATGCGCATTTGGTGCAGAAAAATTGGTACCGTTTATGTTATTAAAAAGTCGAAACTATTTAAGTTGTTATTTTTTAAGAAGGGCGCTTTGTAACACCACTGCGTTACACATCCAAATGCTTTCCAATGTTACACGCGTGTGGTGAAAATGAAACTGTAAGAGATTTGAAGGCCTAATCACATGACATTCCACAAGCAAACACAACTAGTACCTTAAATGCTCCAATGTTTGACTGATAGAAAATTGGATTTTTAATTTGACATGTAATGGTTAACATGCATGTATAACATATGATAATTCTGTCCTAGATAAATAAAACCTCTAATAAATTTATGTAATACGCAAATATCCTATTTTCGAAGTTTACGCTATATATAAATACACATTTGCGACAAATGTTCAATTTCTAAAGCCACAAAGAACAAAAGGGTAAAATGAAGGTAGGCCATTAATTAATTTGTAAAAATGATTTCTATTTCAATTTTCTATCTTTCTTTTTTTCTCTCATTTGGTAAAATTGATATATGTATATCTAATTAATATAGTTTTTAATATTTCATGAAAACTGGTGGTTCGTTAAATCTTTTCTCTCAGACCTTCATTGATCTTCATTTGTTTGTGAATTTTAATCATAACGAAAAATTGCCTGCCAGCTTTTGATTTTGCTATTGTGACGTCAGAGAGAATGACGTCCATGCGGTCTGATAACGTCTCATAGAAATTTAGGATTCTTTTGTTTATATTTGAAACGTTCGTTAAGCGTTCAAAATTAAAAAAATAAGTGTCTGAAGATGGAAATATCAAATCTCAGCTGATACAGTGGTAGAATATACATATCGCACATTTATCAATACAATTTGGATTGAAGCATTGCATCGTTGAAAAAAATAAGTATTTGATGTTTTTACTCTCTGGATATCTTGTTATTTTGAGTTGCTATTTTAATGACGGTTATCTCACATCTCCTTTTATTCAGAAGGAATGATATGTTCTACAATATGATTTCATAAGCTATAAGATGTCAACACTGAAAAGTATGACACTTATATTCATATTTCTAATCTGTTTTCACCTGTTTTTTTCATTTTTGGTTTTTAGTTATATTTATATTTTGACAAATTGATGATTGTACATTAAAAGGGATAACAGGAATCGCAAAAATACCGCAGAGTATAACAGACCACGTCAACCACCAATACAACATCATTGTAAGTGGCAAACGTAAAAGTGTTGCCATCTTATAACTGATTTTTACCAACCGATGTCATGTTCTGCAGGGCAACTTTGAGGAATAACGATATCTACATTTCAAATGAGTTCAGTTTAACAATGTGGTAATTTAACAAAAATGAGAAGATACAGTGATGACCAGTCAAAACCATAAGTCAAAGAGAGAAGAACAAATTTAACGAATCGTATTTTCAGTAACGTGGATGATGTTTTATTTTTTTTTTTCGGTATATATATGTATGTTTGTATTGCATACAGTTTGATAATCAAAGAGATACGAAAAACATATTTTATTCTCAATAAAGTACTCTGTGTTTTTTTTGGTTAAAACTCAATTTGATAAATTCTAACATATTAATAAGCACAAGTTACACCTATCGTGTTGCTCAAACTAGATTGAATGAACGGAGTTCCAAGTGTTGGAGAAGACTTTCATGAAAAGTTAATCACCAAAATTTTGTTTCCTTTCAATTCGTATCTAGTATTAGTACTATCCCTTTATGTAAAAATTCTATGACAACAATGAAACCATTTGATACTATATGTGTTTTTTATTTTATTTTGTAGGTACAAACATTGCTTTGTATTTGCCTTTTTATTGTACAGGAAAGAATTGCAAGGGTGAATGCAATATGCGAAGTGCCAAAAGCTGGGAATGAAACGTTGGCCTCCATTCCTCAAATATTAGGGTCGGCTGATTCGAAGATCCTTGGTGATTATCCAAGGTAATTATGTCCTACCGTACATATATCGTATGTATATTGTAGTGTATACGTGTACAACGTATTTCGTTTACATTCTGCTGCAGAAAGAAATTGCTATTTTGGTATCTGGTTAGTATTTTCATAAATAATTTAGATATAAATATGTTTGTTAATATGGGACTTTTAAGAAGGTCTAGCTCCCTTTCATGCGATTTCCTCAGTTTTTGTTGTTTTATCTTGATTAGTTTCTTTTCAACGCTTTAGACATCGGTAAACTACTGTTGAAGGATTTGTATTTCTCTTATTTTACAAACGGTAAAACTGAAATTAAAGACAACCTTCAAGTTATGAATACAAACTGACGCATACGGTGATAAATTAAGGCATATATGGGATGAATGTCATTGGATAGCGACTCAACAACACACACATACATTTTGTGGATATTCATTTTAACTCTATATATTCATTTAATAGCAAAACCATAAGTAAAAATAAAAATAAGAAGATGTTGTATGGTTGCTCTTCACCAGAGACCAAATGACGTAAAAGTTTGTGATAGAGATAAAATCCTATTGCAGTTTTGTCGAGAATTTGATAAATTTGTCTTTATACCTGACATTATAACAAGCGCATACCACAAGTATTCATTGTTATACCTACGAAAGTATATGCTTCCTTATCAGAATCTTATATTTAGTTTGTGTATACATGTATTGTACAGCATCATGTTAAAGTGAAATCATCTCTATCATGTTAGAATGAAAGGCAGTTATATTTAATAACTAATGAGATACCGATTGAGACATCTTACTAAGATTTTTATCATTGATTTGCTATTAGTTATCCAATGAATAGTTAATTTCCACAATCACCATTTATATTAGACCTTATTTGTCGCAATATTTTTATTGAATTGAATCGATCGTTTTATATTTCAGGCTAAGAATTAAAAAATTTATAAGGAAACACAACCTAAAGAAAGATATAACGGAAGCCGAATCAAGACTGGCGTTTTGCATTGCGTGAGTAAACATATAAATTGTCAAAGGTAATTCATATGAAACATCTTTTACCATTCAAATGTGTCGGATAATTTCAAAATGAAACTGATATCACAATAAAGGCTATTTTTAACATTTACACCCTCTAGAGCACCCCCCCCTCAACTGTTTCTAATTTTCACGATCTACTCTCGTAATATTTTGCATGTTTTATTTTCATTTGCAGGAGAGAAGTAAAATTTCTAATTCCTGATCTGCCTCCGATGCTGATAGCAGACCAAACATGTTCCTGGTTTGACGCACAAGTTACCATACCAGATAGAGTGTTAATTGAAGGCTTTAAATGCTGGATATTGGAATCTTGGCGCAAAGTTAAAAGATGCAGTTATGTTCAATGTAATTCGTAAGTAGAACAAACCGAGAAAAGAAACGACAAGTAGGTCAAAAGATAAATTCTATTAAAAAGGAAAAATATTTTTTATTCGATGGTCATATCCTATCAACATCGATAGTTACTTGTAGTCAGGATTCAAATTGACTTAAAGTAAAAATGATAAATTCAATATTTAACGATGGCATTAATTTATGAAAAAGGCGACCATACCTATTGACATCACACAGGAAGAACATATCTTTTTACAGATCACTTCAAAAAGATAAAGCTTGACTTCATATCTTCTGAAATTCATCAGAAAGACAGATTCCACCACCAAATTTCGTGGAATGCAATATTTCATAACTTTCGACATTTAAATTTAGAATATTTTAAACGCTTGGCAAACATCGTGTTTTGAATTTGAAAATTTATGTGTCTCGAGTGGAGAAATATCGTATCACACTCGATGAAATTGTAGAATCTATATTTCTCTGATTCTTAGTCGAAAGTTTCCACCAAACGGTTGATTAAATTTGGACAATTAACGTGTGGTTTGTTTGATCTCAGTTCTTCATTGACAGAAGTTTAATCATTTTGTAAAATTTTGCTTGTTTTGACATTAAATATCTGATAGTTTTCGTTAATTTCCTATTTTTAAAATTGTTTAATTATTCGATAGACTAAGGATTGTCGTATTTTGTAACAATTTAGCACCACTTATAAGTCTCATGTTGACGAAAAAGGATCTGGCGTATCAAATTTTAAGCCGAGTATCTTTGATCAGTTTTTATCTCTGATTTCGTCATTGTGACGTAACGAAAAAAGCGAACATGCCCAATGAAATCACGTATACAAAAAGAGCACAATCTTTTTCAGATCACCGAAAAAAATAAAACCGTTTGCCATCACATACTTTTTGAAATCAATCAGCTCGAAATAAGCCCTCGTTTTAAATCTAAAACTTTCTCGAAGATATACATTGTATAACATTGTATGCAGAGGTTGAATTTATATTTTCCATGGTTTCTAGCTGGCAGTTCACCAAACTTAAGTAAATCAATGCATTAAATATATTTGTATAAATCCCCTTTTTGTTATAAATATTACGCGTTATATTTTATAGAATGTTTGCTATTCAAAACTGTATTTAAATTATTATTTTAGGGGTAGTAGGGAAGACTGTCAAGTACCACCATCCAAGACTAGACCTGTTCCTGATCAATTTAAATGCCGAGCCACCAATCCAAGATTATTAAAGGTGTATGCATTTTGTGTCGATGAAAGCAGAAAAAGACGTCAATACCATATGACGCATTTTACCGTTCCTCTTCCTCAGTGCTGTACTTGTGTTCGATTTCAATGTCGAGTGAGAGGATGAGTGATAACTGCTAATGATTTTTATACCCCCGCTTTAAAAAAGTGGGGGTATACTGTTTTACCTCTGTCTGTATTTCCGTCAGTCCATCCATCCATCCATCCGTCAGTCCATCCGTCAGTCCGTCCGTCCCACGAATATTTTCGTCGCATTTTTCTCAGGAACTACTTGACAAGGATTTCTGAAATTTGGTTTCAGGGTTTATATAAGTCAGTTACACCGTGTGATGCGTTTTCAGATTCATCACTCAACCATTTCCTGTTTACCGAACACTTGTATTATTTTACACACGATAGCCAACTTGAAAATTTTCGTCACATTTTTCTCAGGAACTACTTGACAAGGATTTCTGAAATTTGGTTTCAGGGTTTATATAAGTCAGTTACACCGTGTGATGCGTTTTCAGGTTCATCACTCAACCAATTTAAATCCACTCATCCTGTTTACCGAACACTTGTATTTTTTACACATGACAGCCAACTTTAAAATTTTCGTCACACTTTTCTCAAGAACTACTGGACAAGGATTTCTGAAATTTGGTTTCAGGGTTTATATAAGTCAGCTTTACCGTGTGATGCGTTTTCAGATTCATCACTCAACAACTTCTTGTTTACCGACATATTTCGGTGGGGGTATCATCAGTGAGCAGTAGCTCACAGTTTTACTTGTCTAGTGTTTGATATCCATTTCTGTTTATTATAACTTCTTTTTAATATCAATTAACAAATATCTGCTGGTTAAATGATTAAAATAGGCAAGTAAAAATTGTTAACGTCTGCAGCACAAAAAGATTTATGTAATTATTCATATACATAGTCATTTCGCAAGTTGCCTAAACAAAGAGGCAAGTGATTTTATTTTAATGATGATATTGATTAAAATATTTCTTTTTCACTAATATGTTTGGTTGTGTATAATTATTATATCACTCACAATTGGATTTAAGTTTGCTTTCCAGTCACTTATTTTATCAAGCACGAGTTGATCTCATTGAAATAAGGTAGCAGCGTAGATACATCGGTAAGATAGATTTTGAGAGAAAATTTTGAAGTTGGATAAATTTAGGGGAAACATACATATATAAAAATTAGGAGCTGTGGTACGATTTCCAATGAGGCAACTTTCTGTCAAATACCAAAATGACATGATTGTAAATAATCAGAAAACACAAAAAAGCATTTCATTTAATCAACCAACAAATCTCCTATTTAACTTTGAGTGCGTATACGTTTACAAATGTATAAATATAATTAACCGAAAAATTAAATATTACATGGTATGTTAATCATGAAAGTTATCAAAGGATAACTTTTCTTATTAAAAATTTTCATGTTTATTATTTCATGGTGTTATATTATATGAGCTAAATAGACAAAAAAAAATCCTACTTTGACTAAAAGCCGACAATACCATGGGCAAATTGCAAACAAGGAAAACGACGAAAAGACAAGCTACTCTACGAAACACTACACAGAAAACTAAAAACTGTGCATATAGCAAAGATTAGTTTTCCTTTGTAATTTAGTTAAAAGAGGCAGCAGATACCAAGGGGACATTCGAAACACACAAATCGAAATAAAACTGACAAGGCCATGGCTAAAAAAAAAAAAACAATAAACGACGAAAATACAGACCAATCAACATAACACTACATAAAAAAAACTAAACGGTGACCTATAGTTGTTAATTTCTGTGTCATTTGGTATCTTGTGGCGAGTTGTCTCATTTGCAATCATACCACATCTTCTTATTTTTATAAAGACTGAGTAACACGAACCCCATCAAAAACGGAGGGATAGGGGTGAACTTAGGTTCCTGCTCAACATGTGACACCCACCGTGTTGCCAATGCAATTACATATCTGGTGGTAAGTCTCATTCGGTGATGTTACAATCGAGGAAAAGAGGACGTGATGGTTAAGACAATTGGAACAGATCCGTGGTCATCTGTGACACAGATATTACATAACGGTCAACCAACTCGTGATGACGTCCGAAAAATATCGAAGGAATTACTTCAAATTCACCACTTAGAACCTTTAGTTCAATAGCTTCCTTGTAAGCAGCAACCCTCTATCAAATAAATAATGATAGGAATTGCACGCTCTGGAATATCGTATCAAATGGGAAATATATACTCCGTACGTAGGCACTAGCTGGAGTTTTGCTACATACATGTATATGGAAATTGAAATTTCACAATTGGAAAGCTGAATTCACCCCGTTTGTCGAAACGTTTTGTTCCCAACCGACCTTCATTGTTAATTTCTATATTTCAGTTAAGATATGAGGCAGACTTAACTGTATGTGTGGTATTCTCTATTTCAAGTTCGATGGGATAGTCACCAAACTTTGGTTTAATTGAGTGAGATGATATCATCTGTATGAAATCTGTCTCATATGAATAAAAGAAGAGGTCGACAAGAAGTGGACTACAATTAGTTCCTATTGAATAGCCATTATTTGTTGGAATACACGTCCACCAAACATAACAAATATGTTGTAAAAATATAACTCAGATGATTTTTCCCTGATTTTTACATGCATATTTCAGAAATTGTTATCTAATTTTTTCGTTTTTTTTACATCCCCTCCCCCGCCTCATAACAAAAGAGGAGTGAATTGCTGTTGAATTACGGAAAACCTATATGATATTTTGCCAACTTTGAAACAAAGTATAGTTAGCGTTTTTCTTCTTATTTGAAGACTTGAAATGACCAAAGTTAAGTGAAGTCAAGAAATAGCATTATCCTTCCTAGAAAATATATATAAATTATAACTAGAACACAACAGCTGTATGGCATATAAAAGAAACATCTTAATCATATTTAAGTTTTGTGAAAGTTGTTCATAAGTGTTTTGTATTAATTAAATCACGCATAATAAAGAATGTAAAAAAAAATAATATCATTTGTCTAAAAGAATCCTTCAATTTCAGTCTTTTGGCCACACTGTAACAATATTTCTTACCTTTTAATTCCTTTTGTCATTACTTTAAATTCTGCAATGGTGATATAATAAACAAAGATTCTTCTCAAAGATATACTTCAAATATGGGCTTCTCAAAAAGGACGATAAGAAGCTAGCATTATCCTTTTGCTACCCATTCCTTCAGTTAGAGGATACTCATTTCAGCTGAATAATCCAAAGTTTTGTTACTCTGGTGTTCGCATCTATCGTATGAGCTTGAAATGAAGAATACTACGTACATTGCTAGTTCTGCTTCATACTTACACTTACAAATAAACCGTGATATTTATTTTAGTACTTCTCTTTCCGACAAATAGTTCAATTCAATTTACCTACTAGTAACCTTATAACTTGCATTAACATTCGAAAAGCGTTTACTTCAACTATAAATCATTAACCAAAAAGTAAAATGTGCAACAAAAGAGATGACACAAATTGTCAAAGTGTTAACCTTCAATTTATAAATTGTTAAACGATAACAAGATTGAAAAAAGATGACTATTGTGGGTTTTTTTTCGCGATTAGTATGTTATTTTTTTCAGACTGAAACACGACATAAAAACTATTAATCTATTTTCTAGTTGTTTTGGAATACTGCACACGAAGATGAAGGTTCATTTTAGGACTTATGTGGCCCTTTACGTTCACTAAGTTAACGGCAAAGCAAACAAACACGATTCTTGAGGTACCAGTATTGTATTACAACTCATGTTAAAACAATGAAGTGAAATAAAATAGTCCATTTTTTTTGTAAATTTTTTCTGGACTCTATTTTTTTCTGTTTGATTAAAAGTTTATGCTGAATTGAAACATCTATTGAGATTTAAAAAAATGTTGCATCTTTTTTGATATATCAAACCAGGAGAGTGGAAGGATATCATGTTTACTTGAAGTGGTGGGGACTAGTAAAAATAGCAAGCAAAAACTAGGTTTGACTTCAGGGATTCATAACTTTTTATTCTTTGTGGTATGAGGTACTTATGCTCTATTGAATCACAATTTGCCATTACTATAAACATGAATAAAATGTCTATGTAGCATTTTACCTTAAAAATTCAGGGATCAGCTGTTTTGCATGTAACCTGGGAGCAGTCAATTACAAGACTGCATGCAACCTTGATCACTTCTGATGATACTCATTATGAAAATGTGAAAAAAGTTTAGGATTGAAAATAAAAGTTGACCACGACGTTAAAAGGAAGATTCGTCAGATATTGAATTGATATAGAACATTCCCAAAAATAATTCCCGACATATAAATGTAATAAGGCACTTTTGCCTTATATTGATAAGGGAGAACACTGTAATATTTCACATCTCAGCGTGTGCAATTCAAAAATTGCTTGATGTTTGATTCTCATATTTGTGATTTCGTAATTCTATTGAATGAACCCTCATGTCAGTACACTGTTGAAACTCATATGAAATATGACAATGGTTTTTTTAATCGGAGTACATAAAATAAATAGTACATTTTGAAGACTTTAGTAATTTCAAAATATCTTTCTGTGCATATATATCAAATAAAACAATAATAAACTATAAATGTATTTACATTGCATTTGTTCTTGTCAAAACACTATATCAACACCATACTAAAATCAAAACAGAAACAGTGCGATTAAAAAGTCGCCGATTGTTCAGTTTTCTCTTCTTCTTGTAGAACTTTTAATTGCTATATATTATAAGCGGCGATCTTCAATTTGCAGAAACCCCTTATTGCTCTTCGCCACTATATTCAATGAGTACGTTGCGCTTATTATTAAAAAGAAATTGTGTGATTTTGAATGAAAGAGGAGCTGGTTTAATGAATGGGTCCGTTGAAATGATTAGCCAAGAATATTTCTAAGGAAAATTTCTCTCATATTATGAATTACCTTACAAAGTCATTTCATAGTATCCATTACACTAACAATTATTCATAATTCCTTCTTTACAGCTTAAAGAACATCGCATAAAACATATAACAATCTGTGTGATAGAGCCATTTGAATATTGAACAGATATCCCTTTTTTGTTTGAACAATTTTCTTATTACAACTATATAAAAATACATTTTACTCCTTACATATGTTTTGTAACAGACCAATTGACAAAGTAGCTGCGTACAAAATTAATTCAAATGATTGTTTTATCGGCAGAGAGGGTTTATCTCTGTACGTCATACAATGCTGCCCAGAAAGATTCCTTGAACTTGTCAATGTCTTTATTACCCAATGGAAGGAAAAGTTTATTTAAACATGTGTAACTTGTCGGATAACACATATCCGGATTCGTGTTGTATTCTACACAGAAGGTTTCTTCTATGATCGGAGGATCATAAAGTCCTGTAATGAATGCAAACAACAGTCGTGCTTGCGATTCTGAAATAAATTAACAACAGATTGAAACATAGATAACATTTTGGGCTGTTTACATGATTTTTTTATCAAATGAGACAGCCGGACGGCTCAAATGAACCATGTGAAAATTTAAATCGTATTCTTTTTGACAATTTTTTTAACCATGGCATTAAAAATTTATTGAATGTTGCATGGTATCTTCTTATGATGATACATGAATCACAGACCTAGTGCTAAACAAGAAATGGGTACCAATTGTGTGGATTAAAATTCATTTTTTTTTTCTAAATTCAGTGTAAATAAAAATTAAAAAGGCTGGAAAAAACAATGGAAATTTCGAAAAATTTCGGTAGTTTGAGGTGTGGGTAACTTTTCCTTTAGCTATTGCAATTAATTCATAAGAAAAATGTGAATTCATTCATCAAATTATTTCAATTTGGTATTCAAATATTGTCTCTAATCAGTTTATGAAATGTTTAAATGAATGGTATATGCAATCAAATGATTTGATACAGAATAGCAAATAATTCTAATCATACTAACCATCAAGGGCATCAATGCACACTTTTGCTTGTTTCTGTGCTTTTCTTTGTATATCTGTTTTTGTAGGTAGTTTGTCTAGCAGTGGTTCTAATTTTTGCTTCACATAATTGGCAGTGATACTATATTGTTCCGAATACACAAATAAAGGTTCAAACCACGTATTTGTTCTGATGGTGTCCAGAAAACCCATATAGTTAAGACCTTTTTTCAGCTGTTCTACCTCTGAAAGTCTTTGATCTATTACAAACCATTTTGTAATGTAATGCAGCAAAGAATGTTTGTTTTTCAGCTAAAACAAGAAATAAGACCTATATATATATATATATATATATATATATATATATATAGTGTATCCGTGTTTTTGTTGTCTATTTATCATTTGTGACATGAATAATAAATGAACTAAACTTCAAAGCATATATAATCAATGTCCATATATTACGTAGGTACAACTGGTGATTGACTGTCATTTTAAAACATTGTATTTCATGACTGCAGGTACATGGCAATTTTGAACGATAGTAGCAACTTGTAAGAAAATAATTTAGTCCAATCGGTGTCGTAGAGTATTGTGCCTTTTCTGAACTAATTTTTATCTGTGTGCCCTTTTTATTTCAGTAATAGAGATTTATAACAAGGACAGAGTTGAGTGAAAAAACTAATAAAGTTAATTAGCCTGTACGAAGTGGTTGTCTTTTAATCATATCTCAATGCTTTTGTATGTATAAAAATATTGTCGATGGCATCTACGGATCCTTCCAGTCTATTTAAATATATGATAACATACCATAACTCTCTACCCAGTAACTTACCGAATGTTGCAAACTGATCATTTTTTTCCCTAGTAACACTTCAACGCATTTTTGACTGAGAAGCACTATAATATCTGGCACCACAACTATGACAAAAGAATAAAAGGACGTACCGTCATTGCTTGCCCTCCCGGCCAACCAATAAAATTCAAAAAGTTTGCACTGTCTTCCGAAACAGCATCAGTCATATCACTCTCTTTTTCGGCGTCTTGAATCTACAAATTACAGATATCATGATACTCCTAACAAATATATTTTGCATACACTTGCCTGAAACTTCATTTTTTAACTTCATAAACACTTTTTTTTTTGATGGAGTGTGTTAATAATTTGGTACGATATGTGGTTGTTTGCAGTGACGTCTCATACGCGATGGGCGTATTACTTTTAGAAATAACAAGATACAAATATTAATTTCTGAATCATTCTTCTAAATTTTATCACACTATTACATATAAGAATTTATTGTGAAATTATGATTCCAATCACAAAATCTGACAAAAATGGCATTATAGACTAAGCTTTATGTTGTACATATCGTATTATATATAAGGCAAACAAGTTTAGGACTTTCCCCCTAAGATCGCCTATCCATAGTTTTAAACATGACAACTATTTGTTCTTAAATTCTGTATCAACTCTTTGAGGTTGAGTGCATTTCATGAACTAATTTTTAAACGCTTTTCTATCAACCTACTGTAGTTATACTGGTCGAGATTAAAAGGTGAAGGGTTGAGGGCTAGTTTAATCCCGCCACACGTTTATATGCCCTTTTAAAGTCAGATCAGTATATATCCTTTTAAGTGATAGTCAATTGCGTTATCATACTATGCTTCCATTGGTAATGTGGTACTGATGTCAGATATTTGATACTGTTTGTATATTATCTATTCGAAGATTTTTTTTAGACTTGGTGGGATTTATAGCTTTATTTTTAAGTAGGGGAAAATGAACTTACCTTTTTAACTGTATTCCATACATCACCTAGGGGAATGTCACTAATGTTCAGGCTTTGTTCTATTTCATCATCACTTTTTTCAAGTATCAACATAAATACAGCTTTGTTTAGATATGGAAATCCACAGTCCCCATTCAAAATTGCCTCTACTATCGCAATACCTAAGGCAGTATATTCATCTTTTTTCGTTATATCATGTTTTGGAAGCTGGTTTCTACCGGAACCTTCAAAAAGTCTTTTCAGACACTCTTGAAAGAACATTGAATAATATTGTCTCCGAAATCCACTTCCGTCGACATCAAACTTATCGGCATCTTCTCCATTAAAAGTAATAACAGGACATTCATGCATAGGTTTCATTCCAGTGCGCATGGTCCTAATCTTTCCAATGTAACGAGCCATGGCATGTTCATAAATTTTCTTTTTGTCCACTTCCATGTGAACAACCTTTTCTGTGTTTTCAGTTATTTTGTCAATTGCTGGTTTGATACCCTCACGGTAGGAAAATAAATCTGTTGTTAAACGAACAACAAAAATTCACATTTTGGAGAACTGTTAATAGTATTGTATATTGGTATAGCGCAGTGCTCTTAGTTGTTATTTTCACAAAATATTTTTCCAAAGATCTAACTGAATTCAATTGCATAGGTACTTTTATTATATAAAAATAAGGAGATGTGGTATGATTGCCAATGAGACAGCTATCCCCCCACAAGTTCAAATGGTGTGATGTAAGCAATTATAGGCAACCGTATGGCCTTCAACAATGAGAAGAACCCATACCGTATAGTCGGCTATAAAAGGCCCCGACATGAAAAATATGAAACAATTCAATTGAGAAAACTAACGGCCTCATTTATAACAAAACAATTTACGAAAAACAAATATGACAGACATGAACCAACGACAACCACTGAACTACAGGCTTCAGCTTACATTCCATGCAATTCATCTTAAAATGTCACGTGACTAAACTCTTGTTTTATGTCACTGGTTGTTGTATCATAGATGTATAACCTACATTTATTTTTGTTCACATAGTACGACACATGGTATCTTAAATAAACTTACCGAAATGATATTTTGTTGTAATTTTACAGTTTATAGAAATGTTTGTAGATAATTCTGACTTGCAAATGAGTATTTGTAAATTAGAAAGGGTTTTGTTGTTTCTTCAGGTATTAGTATAATAAGGGAATACACCTACATCAATTTGTGCACCATCAAAAAGACATTAAGAATTCTAAAATCGGTATCATTAAATCTATGTAATTGTTAAAAGGTTTAAAAATTACGATATGCTTAATACACATTTTATTTTGCATTTATTATACAAAATGTTTTATTTGTAGAAAATATTTCAAGTTCGATATATTATGCATAGGTATGAATATTTTGTACTACCCCAGATATAAATGTGCTCGTACCTGATACTGCAACATGGGCTAACCTCATAGCATCCTTTAAAAGATCCTATAACAATACAAACAACTATGATATATTATTTTAATATGTAGTGTTGCAAAAGAGAGGTGGAAGGTACAAAAGTGATATTCAAACTGATAAATCGAAGAACAACTGACAACGCCATGACAAAACGAATCAAAGTACTGAAGTACTGAACATCGGATGACCGCAAGTTCTGGTGGATGGTCACAAGCACTTGTCTCAGAAAAAAAAATCACATCTCTATACCTGAAAGTTAGGTAAAGGAACATAGATATATTTTTCTGAGACAAGTTCCTGTGTGGATGATGATGAAAAATGACAAGGAATTCAACCTCACCGTTATAACTATTATATTGTAGTGAAATAATCCTTTGTTATCAGTATACTCTGGTTTGTTGTTATATATTATATTATATTTGTATAACAGTTATATATAATTTTCATCCATTTGTATATCATTCTATTCTACTATTCTAATGATAGTGCAGTGCAAGTGCATGGTGGACACTCTTCTGTAATAATTCGTTTTTCTAATAGATTGGATTTGAGTAGGCATTCATATTTTCCCGCGTTTGTTACGAAACGTTCTTGAGATATTCTTCCGCATGCGGTAACACACAATGCGGGTTTCATTGTACAATGTTATTGTGAGATAACAACTTGATCAGGAATAGATGATTATGTTCTCAACAGTCAAGTGATCCTGTATGCAGAAATATACACTAAAATCAAATTTTTACAATTTCAAAAAAAAAAAAAAAAAAACATGCATAGAAATACAAAGAAAAATGATCTGATTTTGTAATTTAACAGCAGCTTGATAGATTTATGAATTAGTAGTTGTACCTCTAGTCCACGAACTGTACCACTGGGGTTTTTCTCTTTTGGTGATTGATTACCCATTTTCTCTTTTTTTTTCCAATCTTTATTTCTTTGGTAAATTTTAGAATGTGAATAACATGATCTTGCTATTATGATAGACCTAGAAAATATCGTAAAAATACAATTACTATCTTCATGAAATAGATGCTTTTTCTATGAATTACATAAAAAAATTATACATTAGTATAAACAATATTGTATTATGAAATTAAATACATTTTATACAATATAAATTCACATTGTGGCAAATAGGATTCAGAAACAAGCAATAACTGCTTATATTAAAGCATATACATTCATTGGATATTGTTTAGCAAGTACAAAAATTATCATTTGACAGGAAAGTATAACTTCTGTTTTGAATTACAATCACCTGTCTTCCACTGTGCAATAATAAATGGAAGTAAAAATATTTTAATGGATTTTTAAACGATTTTTTTAGTATTTAGTTCCGAAATCAAGTTTACGGAACTATTATACTCGTGTGTTATATACAGAATAATACATGGCAAAATCCGTATCGCATGCTGTATCACCACGAGAAACCAATATCAGTCCCGAGGGCCGAAGGTCCCGAGGGCCGAAGGTCCCGAGGGCTGATATTGGTCAAGTGGTGATACAGCATGCGATACGGATTTTGCCATGTATTGATCTGTTTATCATATATTTTAGCAAAATCAGATCCATGATATATATTAAAGGAGACAATCATTTGATTCTGAGGTTGGGGTCTGGTAGATTTTAGAAATAATAATGCAGGCCCTCATTTAGATAAGAAAAAAATAATCTTGTCTTATCACACATGAACAATAAATATTCTGACTCCGAATAATTTTTATAATCATTTGCAAAGGTATCCAATGGTAACAGAAAATCTGGAAAGAAGTATTATCAGTTGTTGCTTGATGGATATGCAGTTAACTTTCCCCCAGGCTCCTTTTCACCGAAATAAATATAATTTTGTTCATGAAATCTATAAAAAAAATTGTTTTAAATTAACTCGCTTATTTTACCATTTGAGATAATGAGACTCTCTTTCGTGGACCCACCTTCTAAGCACAAAACTAGTTGAGAGAGAATGGATAGTTTGATCATTTTCCAAATTTTAAGTCTGAATCAGTGTCATAAATGACCCATTTTCTCTAACAAGTATTTTTTTTTCAGAAATTCAAACTAAATGACGTTACATTTCGTATCATGCCAGGAAATACAGCAACTGGACGTCATAGGTCAAACTTTGACGTCATTCGATGTGGGACGTCACGCCAGGTATGCGATACGGGGTATGTCCTAAGTCAGGAATCTGATGTTCAGTAGTTGTCGTTTGTTGATGTGGTTCATAAATGTTTCTCGTTTCTCGTTTTTATATAGATTAGACCGTTGGTTTTCCCGTTTGAATGGTTTTACACTAGTAATTTTTGGGGCCCTTTATAGCTTACTGTTCGGTGTGAGCCTAGGCTCCGTGTTGAAGACCGTACTTTGACCTATAATGGTTTACATTTATAAATTTTGACTTGGATGGAGAGTTGTCTCATTGGCACTCATACCACATCTTCTTATATCTATATATGCGATACGGGTTTAGCCATGCGATACGGGGTATGCGATACAGGGTAGGTGATACAGACTGGAAAAAAGAACCTTTATTAGATATACAAAATTGCTGTATTTAGTACTAAATATATGAGAAATAAAGATAATTGTTATTTAGTTTTGAGTTTGACCGACCCCTGACTTTCAATTTAGGGATTTGAGCATTCCTAATGAAGGAACATCCAGAAAGCGAAGTTTTGGCTCCCTGAATGTATAAACTTTTGTTTTCATTTTTTACAAAATAAATAAGAAATAACGACTATTACAAACAAACAAGTGTCTACATCGGACTAATTGCATTCCTTAAATATTTATTTGTAGTTTTATATGAATGTTTTGTACGTAACTCGAAAGAAATATAACTGAAAACTAGATTGGTTCAACATTTTCGTTTGTTTAGACATTATGTAAATGCAGTTAAGTACTAGAAAATGGAAATTCTACTAAAAATAACCAATCACCATGGCATAAATATATAGACGTATTATGGCATAAATTAAAACGAAGAAACTTAAACTTACCATGAACGAAATCACTACATGTTTATAAGACCTGTGTTTATAAACAATAAATAAAAATATATCGTAAACATATAAATGAACAGGTAGCGTAAATAAAAACAAACTTAACAGGGTTTTAAATTTTCAGATTTGGAAAAATGATTTATAACACATGTGTGAGATCGATATTTGACAATTTTCCAAATCTTCAAAATTTAAAGGTATTTAAATATTTGTCTATAATAATATACAGTTTGAATAAGGAGAAACATGATAAATCTTGAAGAATGAAGTTGTTTATTTGTTATTTTTATCTATGTCGAGACGGTATTTATTTGCTATCAAATTATCTTTAAAGAACATAAACTATTGCAAGTTGCATAAAAGATACGGACCAAAAGCCGTTACAAAGATAAAGGAATTTTAAACGAAAAATCTAAAAATCAAAGAATTAATGTACGTGAATTATAGAAAACCAGCCAGTCGTTCAAATGCATGTGTATACGTGTATATGTGTAAACTAAATTGAATAGGACCATATTATGGATAACGAACCGTTACAAACAACAAATTCGACGTTTAAAGTACAAATAAATCTCTAACTATCATTTACTCTTAATGTATCATATTCGATTTCAATAGATGCTATTTTTTTAATTTTGTTGTCTGTCTGTCTGTCTGTCTGTCTGAATGAATGAAAAATAGTTATATATGAACGTCTGAATTTGTCACAATGTCTCATTTGAATAACCTAGCTATATACAAGACTCACACCACAAATGACATATAACCACGTTTGAAATTTAGCCAAAAATGTAAGGTCTGTGTAAGTAATGTCTGCCAAGACGTAGTTAAAGTTTATGTACGCCCTTTGATAACTTATGCATGATAACTGGTATCAACTGATGTCAGGCAAACTGTTTTCCTATCAGTAAGGGCAAAATAGTTTTAGTTAAACGATCAGTTGGCCATGGTAATTGCGGGGAAAGTCAAATAGGGTCTTTGCATCGGAAATACACACATTTATTCTAAAACCAGTTGTTGTCATGATACGGGTTATGTTCTTCTCGTATATTTTATGATGGTATGATACTAAACCCCTAACGGTAGGGATTGTACTAGATTTTCATATGAAGACATAATCTTTCAATCAGTTTAATCGAGGTCTGGAACTGGCATGTCAGTAACTGCTAGTAGTCCTTTTTTAATTTATGTATCATTGTCATTTTGCTTAGTTTTTTCTGTTACATATTATACATCGGACTCGGACTTCTTTTAAACTGAGTTTTACTGTTCGTATTGCTGTGTGTTTGTTTATTCTACATTGGCTAGTGGCTAGAGGTAAAGGGGGAGGGTTGAGATCCCACAAAACATGTTTAACCCCGCCGCATTTATGCGCCTGTCCAAAGTCAGGAGCCTCTGGCATTTGTTAGCCTTGTATATTTTTTTAATTTTGGTTTATTTATATGTTTCGGAGTTTAATGTGACGTCCATTTTCGCTAAACTTGTACACATTTTTATTTAGGGGCCAGCTAGCCTCCGGGTACTGGATTTTCTCGCTGTGTTGAAGACCCATTGGTGGCCTTGGGCTGTTTTTTGCTCTTTGGTCGGGTTGTTGTCTCTTTGACACATTCCCCGTTTCCATTCTCAATTTTATAACAGAAATAGAAAATTCAATATAGGAGCATATATTGAACCTAAAATTCGGTTATCCACCACACTTATATAAAGACCGATGCAAAGTGGTAGATATAAACATTGTGACCAAAATTTTCCTTGAATGGCAATAATTTCATGACTACCAAAAAAAATGGACATTCAATTGGTCATCAATCATATTCTGTTGTCTCCATTTTGTTTGGTCCTATGCATTTTGTGAAATGACTTTCCTTGTTGGTATTTTTTTTAGTCTTATTTTTAAAGTGTTAATGATATGCATTATTCACAAGTAGCTATGACATTTCGCTTCTGCTGAGGCTACAATGCTAGTTTCTTTTGAATACTAGCATTTTAAAATAAAGGACAGTGATAAAATAAATCCAGAAATATGTTCATAGTCTAAACCAGTTAGTTTCTGTAGCTGTAGCTATACGATCTGTCATTGTTTAAAGAAACTATTGAACAATTCCCTAAGTATGTTGTGGAGAGGTATATTTTTAGAATGTCCTTATGGACCAGTGCAGGCAAAATTGTAGTTCATGGCTTAATATTTTGACGTAGAATCCTTCTAAGTAAATAATACAAATTTGTAAACCTTTTAATATCGCTAAGTTGGACGTTCCTATAGTGTGACTGTCGTACATGATGCTGAGGAATCTGCACCATCTCGGTTCAAAATGAATTCACAAATGTTTACTTTTACCAAACCAATTTAAATTTTAACAATGCAAGGAACAAATCATCATATGCTGCATTCTAATTTAACACATTATATATTTGTAGATTGATATTTATGATACTAATAATTAAATGCATGTGAAGCAAGATCTGCTAATCCTTTTGGAGCTCTTGAGATCCCCACGATTTTTGGTGGGGTTCGTGTTGCTCAGTATTTATTTTTCTATGTTGTATTTTGTATACTGTTTGTGTTTTTGTCGTTTTTCGCTTTTGCCGTGGCGTTGTCATTTTGTCTTAGAGTTTGAATATTCCTTTGATATCCTCCGCCGCTCTTACCCCTCAATAACTTAATATGAAAATAAGGAGATTTGGAATGATTGCCAACTATCCACCAGAAACCAAAGAACGAGGATATTAATACTCCAACAACGAGTAAAACCCATACTGGAATGGTAAGATACAAAAGGCCACTATATGAGAAAATGAAAAACAATTCAAAAGAGAAAACCAACGACCTGATTTATGCGCAAAAGCAAGCAACCTAAATATATACCAAATACATGTAGTAGAGAATACACCAGAAGCAAGTGGATACATTTTATTCATCCACACAGTACGCGTAACAAACCCTGCAATGAAGTAATTTCAAAGAACATCATTCAATATTTCAGCGCTGCTATGAAACAGAGATCAAGCATGAATTATATGTATTTCGGTAAAATCTCTTTAATTTCCAGTAAAGCCGAAAGGTAGCTTCTGTTGCCTTATTTGAGTATTTTTTTATTATCTCAATCGACTAGAAAAACAATCGAAACCGTAAGTTTGGAAAGCCAATCTTATAGAAAATTAGAGAAAAATAAAAACCAAAATGGCATCAAGTAACCACCAAAACTACCCCAAGTCAACTGTGGGGCAATGGAGCTGCGCACTTAGTTTCGGGTCGATCTACTACATTTGTATTTTACACATAGCACGTTTGTCCTACTATACACGGAGCTGTGCACCGTAATAATTTAAACAAAATCAAATACGTATTGCTTTTCACCTTTGATAACTGATGGTCCAACATCATGTTGATAATATTTACTTTTATTTGGCACGGCAAAAGGTCATGCTTTTCTCAGTCCGTTTATGAAGTCTTTACACTAAATCCGTTGGATGTGTACTGATTGAAACTGTTACGTTAGTCTGGGAGAAAATGATTTATTCATAAGTTGTAACTGGCTTTGAAAGAGCTTTCAGTAATTGCGAGATCATTTAGATCGGTACTCTGTGTCTTTTGATTTTATCTTTTTGATATTGTACTCGCATTTGTGTCTAAGGACAATGCTTTTAGATTTATTAAGAGGTTAAAATGTAATTTCAAGTCAAAATATTCAAAAATTTAATGCACAATTCAATAAAATTATATATGTAATGATAACAAGCAACAAAAAAGAAAGAAAAAGACATTCGAATACATTGCACATATTGTTTTTTTTCTGTCTTTTCTCTAAATGTTTTAGATAATATACATTTTAATATAGCCTATAAGGATCAGACGGGGATTTATAGGAGAACCAACCGAGCTCAATGAAAGGTTTTTTAAGGAACCCGTATGCATCACATACTACATATAACGACAATACCGCTGATTAATTTTAGGGCCGCCTATGAAATGTTGAAAATTTACACTAAACATTAAAAAAGACTTCAGATTTTTGCATAAGATATTTTCCTCTGTTGTATATAATAAGCATTTATAATACTATTTCTCTCAAACAAGGAATGAGTATGCATGCAAACTGACTATGCATGTCCCGCTGTCAACGTATATTTGTTCCGCCTAACAGAAGTTCCACTGGAAACTTTGTTATAAACAATGTCATAATATCTATTCCTGTTGGAACAAATATTCTATGCCATC
This sequence comes from Mytilus coruscus, assembly GCA_017311375.1. Taxonomy (NCBI): domain Eukaryota; kingdom Metazoa; phylum Mollusca; class Bivalvia; order Mytilida; family Mytilidae; genus Mytilus; species Mytilus coruscus. The sequence continues at coordinate 47,163,180 of CM029604.1, read as the reverse complement.
TATTCCGTTAGGAACATATACTGTAATATTTATTCCTGTGGAAATAGTATTCCAGAATATTTTTTCCTTTTGGAACTTATATTATGAAGGAACTTCTATTCCGTGACACCATATTATATACAATCGTAAGATAGCACACTATGACTCAATATGGGGTTGCACTGCCATATTTTTTTACTTAGGCTATATGTGTTATAGTAAAATAACATACACAAACTTAAACAACAAAAATAAGAACAAAACGATTATCACATTATGATTTCAAACCGCAGTTTGAAAATACATTAGCAAATATTATGACACTGGTACACAGACAAATTTGCTGACATGAATTTCGTGAAATAGGAAGCTTTTTACCGTGAATATTCATATTAATATTCTCAAATGTAGCTTTCTTATAAAATTCAATTAGAGTACATGTAAACATTAAATATAGGAAATTTAATATAAAATAAGTAGATCAATTTAAAACTAGTATGCAATTTTTCAAGTGATCACAAGTCATGATATTCACGTTGAATCATGTTAAAACAAAATTATCTGTGTCATAGATAATCTCCAGAATTATATTCATTAATCCGACAGTGCTATGAATCATCTGAAAATCCAAGTCTGCCCATTTTTATTGCAATGTCAAATGATTTATAAAAGTCTAATCTCGATTTGTTACCCAGAGGAATGAGAAGTCTCTGAATACAAGTTATAGCTTCCGGTAATGTCGCTTTTTTATTCTTTCGATTAAACGCCACCTGGATAGAAAAGTTGTATGGCGGTACATCGTCAAGTCCGGTAATAAACTGAAACAGATAAGCAGCCTCCTCGTCTGAAAATGAACAAATACTTTAAAGTTCATACAAGGATTTTAAAAGCTCCATAATTTTCTTGAAAGTATTTTAATGTTTTTTGGTGTTACGTTTTGTTATGGTACATCTCGTATTCAAGCATTTAAATGATGTTTCATTAGAAGTTTAAATTTGATGTATCTGCTTTAATAGCACCGACAATACACATACAGAAATTAGTACGTTTTATAGAATATTAAAACATTATAATATGCAATTCAATAATATTTCATTTTAAAATTCGCTAAGGGCAAATTACACAAGCATTTCTACGCACCTTCTAATATTTGAAGACATTTAACTGTTTGCTTCTGTGCCTTTTCTTCTTCTTGGTTTTCGGTATGTAATTTTTGTACTTCGGGAATAAGTTTCTTCTGTATGAAATTCGCCGTTGTTTCTTGCTTATTTCTTAAAAGAAATATGCGTTCAAATTCGGGGAGAGACTTTGTATCATCAAGAAAGTTGAAAGTATTTAATCCTTTTTTCATATCATCAAGAGCAGTTCTTCGTTTATCAACCAAATCCCATTGTAGTAAAGTTTGAACAAATGACCATCTGTTAGACATCTAAAAGATGATATAAATATGCAATCAGACTATTTCACATCACATCGGATATCCTGATCTGAAATCCGCGGAGGGACCCGAATCCCGAGGAGAAACTAAACGAGACCGCAATACGGTGGGTAGGTAAAATCTGGATCCGATTTCCACGGAGCATAATCCTCCAGTGGAATCGTATCCAGATTTTATTTATTGTACTAAACAAATTGTAATTGCTCTTTCGGAATTCGAATCCCTCCGCGGATTTGGATCGGGATATCAGGTGTACACATGAGGTTAAATATGCTGTCTCCTGCCCTTTGGTCGGGTTGTTGTCTCTTTGCCACATTCCCCATTTCCATTCTCAATTTTATCAATTTTAGATACACAAAATTACTTGACATATATATAATACACTATTGAAACAAAACAATAACGGCAATATTATGTCATTTTTTACTCAATATTTTGAAAAATCCATATTGGTTTAGAATAATGCAACATTCAATAGGTTCAAAATGTAGAATACCCCCATAATATTAGAGAGTATGTAACCAAGACAATGAAATAATTAATGCTCACTGTAACCCTTTCATTTCCTGGCCATCCACAGTTATCTGTAAATCTTTCATCGTCATTCCCCATAACATCATCCAAGTCATTCTGAGTGGTTGCATTTGTAATCTGAAAATTATTGGTAAAAAATGGATATTTAGAGTAGTCATTACACGTAAGTTACGATCTAAATATCAAAATGATAATGACACTTGTGTCTAGGTGTCCTTTCACTGTCCTATCCGTCTATTTTGATGCATCTTTTTAAACTGCTTGTTCATTACATTTTTGATTCCGATTAAAACTTCATTCTAAATCGAGTGCAATATTGGTGTAAAATGTTATTCATGTAAAATGAATATTGTGGGAAATTACGAAGTTTGATTATGACATAATGTCTTACTTATGGATTTAATGATAACAAAAATATTTCCTCAGACGTTTGAAAGAATCTTTGAAATGCACCTTTTAACGTTTACGTAAGTATGTACTAACAAATATTCAACCACATTTTGACATATTATATTGAATGCAATCTAAATAACATTTATATTTGTTTAAATAGTCATTTCCCGTTGTGCTTAAGTTGCCTGCTAGTTGGATAATCAAAACCACTTACAATGGCATAAAGTGTCGCGAAATTTAAAAACAAATTTCAGTAACATTGGCTTATTCAAAAGTTATCAAAGCTTACAAGCTAAACACAAAGTATAAATTTTAAAGCTTACATCTGTTATAAACTGTTTAAGAAATTCGTTGACGAGGAACAATGAGCTCAGTTCATGTATATACTCTCTTCCAATCAGGTAACTCACAATAAATGATGGAAAATATGGAAATCCAGGTCCATGAGGATCTGTACAGAGCGATAACACAACGGCTTTGCCAAACGCACGAAAGATATGAGCATCGATTGCCTTTTTATTGTTCACAGGTAACACAAATCCACCTTTTCCTTCAAAAAGTCCCAAGTTCGATTGCAAAAATTCTTGAAATAATAGTGTAAATAATTCTCTGCTAGGTCCTCCCAGGTCTACCGCCTTTTCCGAAACACCGTCACATTCAAATGTGATATCAAGAGGAGAAAACTCACTGTTTGGTGTTTTCAAGTAAGGAAACATAACACTTTTGACGTCATCTCTGTTGACAGAAATCACTTTCTTCCTTCCATGCTGTTGTTGGCGAATGTTTTCTATGGTAGCTTTAAAATCATCGGTTGTTTCTGGTACCGAAGCTGTAAAAAAAAAGAAAAGAAATTCCTGTAATAGTTTTTTAATGTGTTATAGAGTTTTGAAATGTAAGTGAAAGAATGTAGAAGAAACAAAAACCCTTCAACAATGGAATATGGGAAAATTTGTGAAATAATGACCTTCAATCAGTAATATCTAAATGATAAGTGAAGCGACATCACAGATGTACATTGTAATTGTATGCTGAATTACATTTAAACTTATATAGATATATAAATTATGTTAAAATGTTTGAAAAAGGTATATACTTTAGGCTCTTTTTTATCTTTCGAGTTTGACCTGTTGAATGCAGTGAACATTTACCATGTTACTTGTCTTATATATCTACGTGAAATTTTCATTGTTTTGACGGTTTGTAAGTCCTCCTTGTGAATTTCAATAATCAATTTGGTAATAAATCCTTTTTCCACCCTTTTTTATTCATGTAGATTTAATGAAGAACAAGATAATGCATGCACGAATGGAAACTTTTACTTAAGTAAAACACGTATTTTTTTATTCCCAAAAATGTCCAATGTTTGCATAATTATCGAATTGACTAGGGTGTCACAATGGTTCCCATTTCATTTTTATTAGCAATTAGTACATCAAAAAAGATTTAGAATAGTAAATTCAAATATGTATAACAATGTTTACAAAACAAACCTTTTCTGCCTCTAGAGGTACCAGGAACTGCATCAATGCGAGGACTCTGTATAGGCTGAATCTGTCCCATTTCAATTATTGTCTACTACATATACATGTATAGATAAAAGTAATCTCTTAAACTTTCACATGCCTAAAATGTTATGATATTCTTGAATTACATATATATCAAACAATCGGTGGGGGATAATATCTTAATCTCTAAAAATTGCACAATACAAATCGTCTCAGGTGATATAAATCATCTGGAAAGCCAATTTAATAACATTGTATATTTTGACATTTAGAATATGATTAATAGAAAATGAAAGGATATGGAGTAAATGTACATGGGACAAAATCGCACACAATACATATAAAACATAGAAAATTATCAATGAACAGGGCTTTTATTCCTGTTCTTCATCTTGACAGTTGATGTAGGGTCTTCAACAATGAACAAAATCATTCAAACCCTACAACAAGGTCAAGACGGCCCCTAGCGTCGACTTAAGCGGTACTATTGATAAAAATAAAGTAATTTTGAAAGACATCGATCGCCGCTAAAATATGCCTTGAAGTTACACATGACGGGAGCAGTCAATGAATTACATAATTTATAATTACGGGCGAGGTTTTTGAACATATAAGTGTATTAATGTAAAATGCATGTAATAAAAGAACGCATTATTTTTTAACATACATGTACACACAAAACAAAACAAAAAAAACCACCCCAACAATATTTGGTATGATTTCAACGGGCACAGCACATGTTCCTTGAATAACATTCGTCAGGTATGCTCGATACCAAGCGTTTTGATATAGAAAAAAGTTTGAGAGAATGAATGAAATCAAAAGAGTCTGTAGAGTTAGCCATCTATGAACGAATATGCCTACAGAAATGGCTTCGTTAGTTTTAGCACAAGCACACAACTCTATTGATTGGAAATTTATAGATATATCTTATCGTTTATATAAAACAATAACAAACACCTGCAACATAAATAAAACGCTTCAAATTAAATAAGGTATCGTATATAAATAAATATGAAGCGTGCATTAAATAAAATAACACTTGTATATATTGGTATTTTTTTGTATTTCTTTATTGTAACATGGTATTGAATACATATTAGGGTGAGCCGCTATTGTCCACATCTTTTTTTTTGCATGTAACCCTTTGTAAGAAGACTTTTTACCATATGGAAAAGTTCATAGTTCTTTTGGCTACAAACTTATTTTAATGTAGTTGTTATCTGGAATAATGATTTGTTGTCCCAAGTAAGGAACTTCTTCACCTGCTTTTGAAGTCTCTTCTTCACGTTTTTTTTTTATAGAAAACTGTGAGATATCCGATAGTGATTTCCCAGCTAGTCCATTTTCAGAACAGCTTATTATACAGTGCACGGACTTGTGTAGCTTGAATGATATGACGTTTTGTTTTAATCAACTACTTGCGGTACGAATACAATTCAGTGAAGGTAATTTCAAATAAACATTCGACATTGTGAAAGATATTGGTTTTTATCGCTATTTTACGAATTTTTCCTTTGATCTTGCTGACTGATAATTTCCGTTCTCAGCGGAGTCGAGTGATATGAAAACGGAGTAGAGTGATATGAAAATTATCGCTAGAAACTTAGGGAACACGTGCCGTTGTCAAGGAAATTAACAACGTCTTCATAGGTAAAATAGCGATAAACAGATTATCATTGGTCATCTCAACTCGATTGCTTTTCTCACTTTCGCCGTCCCGGCTCAAGCGAGAAAATAAATCTCGTTGAGATAACCAACGATAATCAATAAATATATATAAAGACTTACCTGGTTTAGCTTTTAAAAAGTATTCCGTTACCTTTGAACCTTTAGATCTTTCATCATATACTATTGTGAAATAAATAAAATTTATATTTCTAGGTATACCACAACTTTTCCACCGAATACGTTAACTTCCTCAATTGACGTATGTTTTTATCTATAATCTCCGACTAATTACAGCCTTGTTTTGAATTAGTTAGAGTGAAATATAATCTTTTGGCATATATATGACATACTTTGTCTTTGTTTACAGTTACTTTAAACCGTTAAACCCATATCCCTTTAACATTTTCAATACACTGTTGTGTATATGATTTGTTTATTATTTAAATTCGAATATGTTTAGACATGGTACAATTTGGGGTCAAATTTGCCCGAATGTCAATGTATTTTAATATTAAATTGTATTTGCAGAATCATCGTTGAATTTATACACTTATCAAAAATTTCTAATGTTTTTGTTGCAAGTATTTTCGTTTCCATGAGTTACACATTTTTTAAAAATAACAACACATTTAGTGAAATTCAAAAAAATTATTATAAAATATTGACAGTTCGAGAGAAAAATCTGATACAGATAAAAACAATGTTTACTATGGAAAGATGAATTTTGTGATTTCCTATTCTATGAAAATAACAATTTTGTTGACGCTTGAAAAAAGGTTATATTTTATAAGCCAAACCTTTGAATGGCTTGTCGGATCTGCAAACAAAGGGCGCATGCATTTATAGCAACGATTTTTTAAATAATTATTTGCCTATTTCTTGCATGCTCTCTATATTTCTGTACATTGTATGTATGCAGGGTATTTTTTTGTCGTATATCCGATATACTATCATTCTACCTTAAAATGAAGAGAATATTCATTATATAAGAAATGTCCTTCAGACTAAATAAATGTAAAATGGTATACGAATCATAATCATCGGCGAAAACCCCCTAAACGTGCCTTGCTATTTAAATTCCACATGCTTTGACAATATTATTAAAATAGTTAATGATGCTAAACAAGGCATAGTTGCGAAATGATTTCTTTTTTCAAACATTCGATGATATCATTTTCTCATAGCTAAAAATAACTCGTGATAGTGTTTGAACATTTTAAACCGAAATTAACTCACCTCGTATTTCTTTACTTGTATAATTCACGATGACAGTACTTTGTTAAAAAGGATTTTAAGATGTACATGTGTTAATATTGCATTTTTTGTTCGTATCTTACCACGCAACAGAGGATTTAATAAGGCAATTTATTTTAAAGTGAATGGTTTAGTAAAACGTTTTTCACAAATATTTTTAAATTAATGTTATTGAACTATGTTGAAATGTATATTGCTCAAAATGTTTAAAGTACGCAATGCATACCTCCTTAGAGTGATTTTCATTTCTTATTTTTGTAGCATTTGTTTTTGATCACTTCGTCTGCCTATACAATACATATTGATCATAACAAGTGCAAACGCATTTTTTTTGTTTTAATTATTTGATTCGAACGTCTAATATCTTAAATTATTCAGCTGTTTGGCAATGGGTATTATGCTGCCATCTTATTCCAGTAATTTACTAATGATTTGAAGTTCTTTGACTTTTAACTTTTATTTGATTTCATACGAAACGATAACTAGTAAATATATTTACTGAGAATCTCTTTGCAAGATACATTATTCACATAAAATTGAGAATAGAAACGGGTAATGTGTCAAAGAGACAACAACTCGACCAAAGAGCAGAAAACAGCCGAAGGCTACCAATGACTCCTCATCGCAGCGAGAAAATCCCGCACCCATTGGTGGGCTTCAGCTGGCCCCTAAACAACAATGTATACTAGATCAGCGAAATAAATGCTAGACTAAACTCCGAAACATACAAATGAACCAAAATTGAAAAAATACACACAAGACTAACAAAGGCTAGAGGTTCCCGACTTGGACAAACGCAAAAATGCGGCAGGGTTAAACATGTTTTGAGAGATCTTTCAATAAACAGTTCTCTGGCGTTAAAAGAGGGACGAAAGATACCAGAGGGACAGTTAAACTCATAGATTGAAAATAAACTGACAACGCCATGGCTAAATATAAAAAGACAAACAGACAAGTAATAGTACAGAAGACACAACATAGAAAACTAAAGACTAAGCAACACGAACCCCACCAAAAACTGGGGGTGATATCAGGTGCTCCGGAAGGGTAAGCTGATCCTGCTCCACATGTGGCACCCGTCGTGTTGCTTATGTTATTACAAATCCGGTAAAAAGTCTAATTCGGTAGGTCACATTCGTGAAAAGGGAAGGGTATTGTAGTTACGACATAAGGAACATATCCGATATCATCTGTGAAACGGTTATTCCATAATGGTCAACCAACTCGTGATGGCGTCCGTAAAATTTACGAAGGGATGATTTCAACTTCACCATTTGGAACTCTTGGTTTAATAGCTTCCTTGTGAGCAGCAATCCTCTATCAAGGAAATCATGATAGGAAATACAAGCCCGGGAATATCGTATCAATTGGGAGATATATACTCCGTATGCAGGCGCTGCTGGAATGTTGCTACATAGAAATGGAAAGTTCACAATTGGGAAGCTGAAATCATCTCTTTTGTCGTAAAGTTTTGTTTTCAACCGACCCTCATTGTCAATTTCTAGATGTAAGTCAAGATATGAGGCAGAATTATCTGTATCTGTAGTATCCTTTATCTCTAGTACGATGGGATAGATTCGTTCAACATAGTCACCAAATTTTGCATTATTTAGTGAGAGAACATCATCTATATAGCAGAACGTTAAATTAAAGGATATTGCTAACTTCTTATCTTTCTTCCTAAGAAGTTCTTGTATGAAGTCAGCCTCATAATAATAAAGAAACAAGTCGGCAAGAAGAAGGACACAATTGGTTCCCATTGGAATTCCGACAGTCTGTTGAAAAACACGTCCTCCAAACGTAACAAATATGTTGTCAATCAAGAAATCAAGCATCTTGATAATGTCACTTTCAGAGAATTTTTTGTTTAAATCAGAGTGATTCTTTACAAAGTAGGATTTATCCCTCCCCAAGACAAGATACTTGTATCTACGTTCGCCATTCTTTTTAATGAAACAAAGTAATACCAACTCTTTTAATTTGTCTTTTAGTTTGGAATGGGGGACACTTGTGTAAAGTGTAGAAAAGTCAAATGTTCTAATACTATTGCAAGATGAGAGAGTCTTAGATTGTATGTTCTTTAAAAGATCTTTGGAATTTTTTAGTATCCACATCTGATTCACGCCACCTCTAGAATAGGCAGTTTCACAATAAATTTGGAGCCCGGCTTTGATTGCTGATAAAATAGATGTTAATAATTTAGAAAGAGGTTTCGTGGAGCACTTGGAAGACCCAGCAATATACCGTTGTTTGTAAGGACACTTATGTAATTTAGTATCTAATACAGTGATGGAAGATCCAAGTTATAGTGATTAAGATGATAACACAATGTTGACTGCTGTACCCCTATTTTTGACATTTTTACCTATTGTGTCTGTTTGTTTTGTTCACGCATCGTTGTCAATATAATGGAATTTGATGCGACTGTCATACAAGTGAGAGGTTTAGCTAGCTATAAAACCAGGTTCAATCCACCATTTTCTACATAAGAAAATGCCTGTACCAAGTCAGGAATATGACAGTTGTTATCCATTCGTTTGATGTGTTTTGTTTCTTTTTTTTTTTTGATTTTGCCATTTGATTGGGGACTTTCCTTTTTGAATTTTCCTCGAAGTTCAGTATTTTTGTGATTTTACTTTTTTCTTCATCTTTGGTTAAAATTGTAAAGGAACATAGAACAGACCTATGATTATCCAGGATTTCCTCTTTGGTAAGTGTCGTGAGGGTATATGTTGAGTTTCCAAGTGAATTGTCAATACCTAATCCATTAAATCACACATCACAAAGTACCGGGTACCCTATGATAACTGAAGTGTCAAAAATATTCCTCCCACGTGCAAGAACGGACTGGACGAGAGTCCCCTCTGTTTACACAAATCTTTGCAAAAACAACAGTTCTCACGATTTTTAATTCGCAATCAATCCGAATTACGCTTGTACTGCGAATATGACACATCCCTCCTATAATGCTGTACTATTAAACTTTCTTGGGATGTGCTCTGCTTTGAATTTATATGTTTCTTAAACTAATCGTCTAACCAAAATCAGGACTTCCGATGATTTTGAAGTCTTCTTGTGTAGAATAATCCCCGCGCCTTCGTAATCAATATGAAACAGCACCTTCTAATGCCTAAGTTCATACTTTCAGAAGAAGACAGATACCATTTCTAGATGTATTTCTAAAAATACAATGTTTGATAATAACAACACTTAAGGATTGATTTGGGTATAACCCATGAGTCTATCTACCCTTGAAATATATGCCATAACCTTATGAAGACCCTTAGGCACTGTCAAGTGCTTCATTAGAAGTCCAAAGTCAATCTTGCATTAAAGTAGGGCCGTTTAAATTTTCTAAAAGGATTTCAACATTCTAAGATAAGCTTTATTGTTTGAATTTATTCTAATTCTGTAATGTGGTTTATTCAAACCAATCGTTGTGTCATTCAATCTTCTGCAAAAGGCTCTGCCATGCAACCCGACATGCATAGTTTAAAGAACCCAAAATGAATTGCATTTCCCTTAACGTGAGACCTTGTTAATTAAAACAAATGAAACTTTCTTAAGTAATTTATCGGGAGTTAGACGGATAGTCATGTCATACGTGTTAATTTCTATACATAAGAATGTTAGCCTCGTCGTGGTAGAAATCGTTTTCTCATCCGCTAATGGAACTTCCAGATCATTGCAGATAATCTTTGAAAGTATGGAGCAGGTCAGCAAAATGATTGGTCCCGTCCCCCCTCCCCCCCCCAAAAAAAAAAAGGTCGTCAAGGTATTGTACAAAAGCGCCCCCTCAGATTGTCTTACAGAAAGAATCGAATGAAGAAATGAGACAAACTGGTTGAATAAAGCATATCTAATTAAAGCTTCAAATGGGAGAGCTTTATGAAAATAATAAACTTGGTAAACTCTAAAACCACGAAGATCAAAATCATTCGACAAGAAAGGCAATAATCGTAAAGCTGACCGAACTACAGACTTGCTAGCAAATGTTTTATTTCCGTAAAATTTCAGCAGCTTCATCAATATTCGAGTGAAAAGCTAGATATTCATTTAGATCGATGAAATCGTTTCCGGATGTATTTTCGGGATAAGATAAATACTGAATTACTGTTAATTGACCGACCTTTTTCCCCTTTGGAACAAACTCAAAGCTGGGATTCATTAATAAAAGTCATGTATTTGCCTCCGTGTTTCAATTTCTTACCCTCTTTTTGATAGATGCATGGTTTGTTTTTTAAAGGTATTTAATATGCGTAGTGTTTATTATTGTATGGTGTCTCAAACCAGAGCCGTTGCAATTGATCTACTTGATTCTAACAGTGAAAATGATATCCTTGGAAATAATAGTTAAGCAAGAGTCTTATTGAAAGAACCAATGGTAATAAATCTAATTGATTCCAACAGTGCGAATGATATCCTCGGAAATAACAGTTTAACAAGAGTCTTATTGAATAAACCAATGGTAATAAATCTAATTGATTCTAACATCGCGAATGATATTCTCGGAAATTATAGTTTAATAGAAGACTTATTAAACGAACCAATGGTAAGAAATTGAATGATTTAACAGTGCGAATGATATCCTCGAAAATAACTGTTTAAAAAGACGTATCTTATGAACCAATGGTAATAAATCTAATTGATTTTAGCAGTGCGAATGGAATCCTCGGAAATAAAAGTTTAACACAAGTCTTAATGAACGAGTCAATGTTTATAAATCTAATTGATTTTAGCAGTGCAAATGATATCTCGGAAATAGCAGTTTAATTAGAGTCGTATTGAACGGACCAATAATAATAAAACAGTTGATTCTAACAGCGCAAATTATATCCTCGGTAATAACAGTTTAGCAAGAGTCTTATTGAACGAACCAATGGTAATAAATCTAGTTAATTCTAAATAAAGGCAACAGTAGTATACCGCTGTTCGAAATTCACAAATCGATTGAGAAAAAACAAATCCGGGTTACAAACTAAAACTGAGGGAAACACATCAACTATAAGAGGAGAACAACGACACAACAGAAACACTAAAATGCAACACACACAGAAACGAACTATAAGATAACAATAGCCATTTTCCTGACTTCCTGACAGTGCAATTGAAATCCTTGGAAATAAAAGTTTTGCAAGAGTCTTACTGAACGTACTTATTTTAAGAAATCTAATTGATTATAGCAGTGCAAATGATATCTCGGAAAAAACAGTTTAACTGGAGTCGTATTGTACGAATCAATGGTAATAATTCTAATTGATTTTAGCAGTGCGACTGATATCCTCGGAAATAACAGTTTAACAGCAGTCGTATTGAACGAAAGAATGGTAATAAATCTAGTTGATTTCAACAGTGCGACTGATATCATCGGAAATAACAGTTTAACAGGAGTCTTACTGAACGAATAAATGGAAGTGTCCTCGGAAATAACATCATTTAGCATTAGTCTTATTGAATAAACCAATAGTAATACATCTAACATCTAGTTGATTCCAACAGTGCGAATGATATCATCGGAAATAACAGTTTAACAGGAGTCTTACTGAACGAATAAATGGAAGTGTCCTTGGAAATAACAGCATTTAGCATTAGTCTTATTGAATAAACCAATAGTAATACATCTAACATCTAGTTGATTCCAACAGTGCGAATGATCTTCTCGGACATAACAGTTTAACACGAGTTTTACTGAACGAGCCAATGGTAAGAAATCTAATGATTTGACTGTGCGAATGATATCTTGGAAATAACAGTTTATCTTGAATCGTTTTGAACGAACCAATAGTAATAAAACTAGTTGATTCTAACAGCGCAAATTATATCCTCAGAATAACAGTTTAGCAAGAGTCTTATTAAACGAACCAATGGTAATGAATCTAGTTGATTCAAACAGTACCAATGATATCCTCGAAAATAACAGTTTAACAGGAGTCTTTAACTACGTACTAATTTTAAGAAATCTGATTGATTTTAGCAGTGCGAATGATATCTAGGAAATAACATATTAACAAAACGTATTTTACGAACCAATGGTAATCAGTTTAATAGCATTTAGCAGTGCGAATGATATCCTCTGAAATTAAAGTTTAACAGGAGTCTTACTGAACGAGCCAATGTTAAGATATCTAATTGATTTTAGCAGTGCGAGTGATATCTCGGAAATAACTGTTTAACTAGAGTCATATTGAACGAACCAATAGTAATAAAACTAGTTGATTCTAACAGCGCAAATTATATCTTCGGAAGTGACAGTTGAGCGAGAGTCTTATTGAACAAACCAATGGTAATAAATCTAGTTGATTCCAAAAGTGCAAATGATATCCTCGGAAATAACATTTTAACAGTAGTCTTACTGAATGTACTAATTTCAGAAATCTATTTAATTTTAGCAGTGCGAATGATGTCTCGGAAAAAAAAACAGTTTAACATAAGCCGTATTGAATGAATCAATGTTAAGAAATCTAGTAGATTTTAGCAGTCCGAATGATATCTGGGAAATAACAGTTTAACAGGAGTCGTATTCAACGAAAGAATGGTAATAAATCTAGTTGATTCCAACAGTGCGACTGATATCCTCGGAAATAACAGTTTAACAGGGGTCTTACTGAACGAATTAATGGTAGTATCCTCGGAAATAACAGTTTAGCATTAGTCTTATTGAACAAACCAATAGCAATACATCTAGCTGATTCCAACAGTGCGAATGATCTTCTCGGAAATAACAGTTTAAACACGAGTTTTACTGAACGAGCCAATGGTAAGAAATCTAATGATTTAACAGTGCGAATGATATCTTGGAAATAACAGTTTAACTAGAGTCGTATTGAACGAACCAATAGTAATAAAACTAGTTGATTCTAAGCGCAAATTATATCCTCGAAAATAACAGTTTAGCAAGAGTCTTATTGAACGAACCAATGGTAATAAATCTAATTGATTCCAAAAGTGCGAATGATATGCTCGGAAATAACAGTTTAACAGTAGTCGTATTGAACGAACAATGATAATAGACCTAGTTGACTCAACAGTGCGATTGATATCCTCGGAAATCAAAGTTTATCAGGAGTCTTATTCAACGAACTTATTGTAATAAATCTAGTTGATTCTTACAGTGCGGATGATATTCTCAGAAATAACAGTATAGCAGGAGTCGTCTTGAACGAGCTAATGTTAATATAAATAAAATAAATTTTAATTGCTTTAAATTATGTTTGCGGTTTTTGAAATTTTCATTATCCAATTGAGCCATTTGTATAGAAAATACAATTTATATAAAGTTATATGGAGTTATAGTTTAACAGAACACCCAAACCAGTTTTAATTTTAGAAAGATGCAACCCAGGTTTGGTAAAAAAAAAAAACTATCAGCTGTGAGTTATGGACATATTCAATTTTATAGTTAATACTTATATTGATCCTCTTTTATCTACCAAACATAACCGGTCTGTTTATCATATGAACCGACACAACCGAATAATGATTGTACTGTATTGTGAAGTAATTCAACATTTTGCCTTAATAAAACACAATAAATCATAACTTTTCCAAAAAAACACTCAAATTATAAAAGTGTAATTGAACATTGCAAAGATCATTTTTCAGTTTTTAAAAAGTAAAAGTGAAATGAAGGGATATTTATGATCTGCATTCCAGCTTTACACAATTTTCTGTTTCAGATACACATTTTTCCACACAATAAAACATTGTTTAGGTCCTTTTTTAGTCATATAGATCTTCAACTGTTTCGGTTCTTATACATCCTTGGCTTTCAAATTTTTAGCTTTGAGTGTTCCTGATGAAGGTAAATCCAAAAAGCGCTTCGGACGCATGAAATTTATAACGTGTCGTTTTCATTTTTTGTGAGTTTTATCGTTTATGCTATCTATGAGTAGACCTAATAGTAATATATAACAAATTGCACTAATTTTCAAGATTTGATAAGCCTGCCATGAAATTAGAGATAAATAAAACATTGTCAACGATAAGAGGCAGATGATCTTACATTTTTAATCGATCAAAACAATCAGTATACAATATCACATTTCTTTTTGTCGCACCAAATCTTTTTTTAATCTGTTCAGTTCTCATTCTGCGTATGGGCAATTTAATACTATCTGCCAACCTTCAGTAACAGTTAAGTAAAATTCAAATAGATCATTTCTCTTCAGGTCAGTTAAAAAAATATAATAACAAAAATATCGAACTCCATGGTAATTTCAAATTGAAAAAATGAACCAAATGCTCAACGAAACGACTCGAAAACAACTGTCATATTTCTGACTTGGTACAGATATCTTCCGACAAAAATGGTGAGTTTAACCTGGTTTTAAAGCCAGCTAAACCTCCCATTTATATGACAGTTTATATGGTTATGTTATATTGACAAAATTGTGTGCGCAACCCAAACAGACATAGTTGGTTAACATGACAATAATTTTGATACAACCGCCAAAATTGTGTAAACATACATGATAGATATACAAAATAACTCAGTTAGATAATCCAAACAAACATACAATTAAATTTAAAAAAAGGCTATTAACCGTGTGGCCACCTCGCAAAAAATATAAGAACCATTATGGATTTTTATTAATGATCGCCCGATCCATATCCCGCAGTTATATACAGATGCACCAATTCCCTATCAATGTCGACGATGTGAACGATGAAAACACTCGGTATACAATAAAAACCACTATATTGACATGGTTTTGTCAACATCACGATGTCGATGATGTGAACGATATTAATACAAGGATGTAGATTACGTATACAATGTAAACACGATGTTGACACGATATTATCAACATTGCGATTTTGACTTTGTGTATATGTTAACACAATGATGTAGACTAAGAATACAGTATAAACACGATGTTGACACGATATCGTCAAAATTGTGATAGAATAAAGCAGTTTGCAAGATGTGGACGATGTAGAATTGATCTGTACACGATATAGTTGACATCACGATGTTGACAGTGTCGTTAAAACTTCGTCACCTGGACACACGTAGTAGTCGATGACTTTTTTTCAAAAAAATTGGTTACGACTCTTTGCATACAACTCTTTCGCAAAGAGTTGTCTTAAGACTGATTAGTATGTTAAGTTTTTTGTCATATTAACGTTTTTGCTTCCAAACCTCTCCTTCATTTGGTTATCGAGCGTAACTGTTTTGAAGATATCCCCGAATTTTGCGCAAGTTGTGCGCTCTGGAATCAGTATTATACGTTAAATTAATGAAAAATTCAACTGATATGTTTCTCGTCGTCCTTCAATTTCATGATTTTGATTTCAACATAGTAATCTCTTATTTCTTATGTGCTGAGTGGTATAACATTCTTTTGTCAGAGGAAATTCACAGTTGATTTCTCTTTTATTCGTGCATGCAACAATAATTAATGAAAAACAAAACAAACAAAAAACAATTTGGTATGTCAAAAATCTGTATCATTGTTCCATTATTGCCTTGAAAAAAGATTCTCTGAAGTGGTTAATATCTTTATTTCCTAGTGGAAGAAGAAGTCTATTCAAACACGTATAGCTCTCTGGTAAAATTCTATCAGGGTTGTGTGTATTAAATATGACTTCCAAAGATTCTTCCTCTAATGGTGGGTCATTGAGGTTAGTGATAAAGGCAAATAGTAATCTGGCTTGTGTATCTGAAACAAAAAATATTGTAAATCTGTATTGAAGATTATAAATATCCAATCATCTACATTTTACTTGCTATAAAAAGCGAAAGACATTTACATAAAAGACAATAAATTCCATTTCCGCGTTCAGTCACCCTTTCATCGAAAGCCAAAAAAAAAAAAAAGACTTGTACCGGTCTACACACGATTTGCAGATTAGTGTACTTCTTTTTTTATTGATTGATTAATTGCTGTTTGCCTTGTGTAAAGTGGCAAGTCTTTTATGCATTTTCAAGACTAAATCAAAATATACAATAAATTTTTAAGGTAGGCTCTGCAATTCGACCGGATTGAAACATTGAAAATTTAAACTTCATCTGGAAGAAGAGAGACACATTTTTCAGTGCAACAGGTCACCTGGACTCATTTAAATGAAAAACTTCAGGAGAACTTTTACGTTAGGAAATCTTGGTATTGTCCCAAGACGGCGCATATATTAAGCCGACCGGACGTGAATGTGTATTTATATATTCCGCACAACAAACAAACAGACCTTCCATAAACATGGGTCTTACTGGTGCTAGAAGAAAAATAAGGGACGATATTTCTACACCCCAGTTAGCCCTTTGAAGTTCTGTTTTGTTTGTTCTGCAAACAATATATAATAACTTTTGGAAAATAATGTGTAACAAATCTAAACAAGTAAACGTTTTGGACCTGAATAATTTTATTCAATTATTTTAATATTATCTGTTCAAAGTCATTAAAGATACCAAGCTTATTATATAGAACGCAAGACGCGCGATTCGTCTACACTAGACTTATCAGATGTGCTCAAATTCAACCAGTCAGAAAGTCGAGAGAATTGGGGAATAACGAAGAAATACAACATATACAAGAATATTTTCTCTAGTTGGAGACATTTTTCTAAGTATGCAACTAAATGACTTTTCGTAGATGACCATTTTCAAATTTCAATTGACAACATCGCGTTGGGCTAAGTATAATATCACAATCCGCACAGTTCACACTCATACAAACTTATTATTCGTACCATCTAAGGAATCAATGCAAGCTTTAGCAAATTTTACACAGTTAATTTCCTTTTCCGTTTTGGCTTCCAGTTTTTCTATGACTGGGTTTAGCTTGTCTTTCATGTATCTTGCTGTAATGCTGTACTGTTCTGAGTAAACAAATAAAGGTTCAAACCAGTCGTTTGACTTTATGGCATCAAGGAAGCCCATGTAGCTAAGACCATGACGTAACTGGTCTATTTCATTTTGTCTGTGGTCTATGATAAACCATCGGAGTATATACTGCAGCAACACATGTCGGTTTGTCATCTAAAAATATGTTCTGATTTGATTAAAATGTGTTATATTTGTTAATAAATGAATTGGAGTTTTAAATATTAATAAAGGCGATATACGTGGAGTATATTTCTATGAGACACCGATACATGCTTAAGTGACATATAAATGTTAATTTGTAAAATTAAAATTGAGAAGAAAAACATTAACGCATGTTTTAATTTTTCATGAATGTACACCTATGTATGTTAGCGCTCCCCTAACGTTTGTGAAACAGCACCACAACAACAAAACACAGGGAAAAAATCTCGTAAATAGTTTGACTTATGAGATCGGTACTAAGCACAAAAACAACTACCTAAATGAAAAAAAAAAAAAAACACAAAGTATCGATCTAATAGAAGTCGCAATTACTGAAAGCTAGTTCAAAAGCCCAATTTCAACAGTTACTAGTAAATAGACCATGTTCTCATAGACTAATATATCAATCAGTAAACATCCATCGTTTTTTAATTTAGAGATTTCATAAGCATCCTGAGAAAGCATGAAAAAGGTAAAATAACAAAAATACCGAACTCAAAGAAAATTCAAAACGGAAAGCCCCTTATTAAAATGGGAAAATCAAAAGCTCAAACACATGACCGAGCGCAAATTTAAAATATAAATATCAACATCTTTCATGACCATGACAATTAATAACACAATGTCGGTATTGATTTATACAATATTCAAAGATCATTAATAACATTAAAGAGTAGGTTTATTCAAATGACAATAGATATAGGAAGATGTGGTGTGAGTGCCAATGAGACAACTCTCCATCCAAATAACAATTTATAAAAGTAAACCATTATAGGTCAATGTACGGCCTTCAACACGGAGCCTTGGCTCACACCTTAACAACAAGCTATAACGATAGGTTGTCCCAAAAGTACTAGTGTAAAACCATTCAAACGGTAAAACCAACGGTCTAGTATATATAAAAACGAGAAACGAGAAACACGTATAAATTACATAAACAAACGACAACTATTGTACATCAGATTCTTTCAATGACTTAGGACAGGTGCAAACATTTAGCAGCGGGATTAAACGTTTTAATGGTACCAAACCTTCTCCTTTTGATTTTAATGTGAAACAATAGTATAACATCACAACATATTTTGAAAAGCCTCTGGCCTTTGTTAGTCTTGTATTACACGATAAAACATCAATTGAACTAGCTTAACTCAATCAATTTACATGGATCGTTTCTTGATATGCAAGCATATATAAAAATAAGAAGCTGTGGTATGATTACCCATGAGACAATTTCACTCAGAGACGGAAAATGGCGTAGAAGTAAGTATCTATAGGTCACTGTACTGCCTTCAACAAAGAGCACTGAAATTAATACCGCATAGCAATCGGCCGGAATGTTTGTTCAGAAATCGAAAAAAATTAAATTCGCTGTCGACATGAGGAACCTGGCCCAGTAAAACTATTTTCTTCCGATATATATGATATACTACAGTTTATTAGGTTTGCTATAGTTGATTGGCTTTGCAAGTGCTCTCTATGAAATACTCTCCTCTGTATTCGTGTTTGAATTTTTCTCATGTGTTACATTTCCTTACGATATTATAAGGTAAATCATGTAAAACGATATATCAGCATTGGTCAATTGCAATAAAACATATTTATTGTGATTTTGAAGAAGTCGGATAGTTGTTTTTCATCTTAGTTAATGTTTTGGCGGAGTTCATGTTGTTCAGTCTTCAGTTTACTGTATTGTGTTTTGTAGGTTGTTGTTTTTCTCTTTGTCCCTTTTTCTTTTTGCCATACTATTGTCGGTTTTCTCACGACATGATTTTTGATTGTCCCTTTGGTATCTTCTGCCTCTTTTTTTTAAATGTATTATGAAATAGTCCCTTTTATAGTGTTATCTGTTTGATATTTGTAATAACAGCCAAGCATATCTTTTTATTGAAAATAACCAAATAGAATTCTTACTGTTACTATTTTTCCAACTGGCCACCCAACATAGTTAATGAATGAGGCGAAATCGCTAGCGAGAATTTCGGTTATTTCTTCGTCAGTGTTTGCATCGTTTATCTGTAAAAAAAAACGTTTCGAAGTTAATGTTTCAAATGACCGGTGTAAATGGGTTGCAAGGACATTAATTCGTGTATTTCTCCGAAATATATTAATATTCCACGTTCATATCAATGCATAACCAGACTAAAAGTCTGTATGATATATTCTATTGAAATACAATTTCTTCTTAAATTAAAAATAATAATAGTAATCTGTAAGAGCACATGGTATAATTTATACAATACTAATAACACAAATGACATGACCATACCAGCAGGGAACATGTAAATACGATGTGTTAAAAAACACGAATTAGAAGCTGTGATTTTGATTTTAAGTTAAAAGGTAATAGAAACTAAATAAGGGTAGCGATTTATTTGATAAAATTTAAGTGATTAACAAATGAAACGTTTACTGTTCGGTTTATGCTTTTAGGTGCTGAAGTTTTTAAATATTTTATTCATTTGGATCAAAACCGTTTTGCCTCGAGCATACCTAACAAATATTATTCCAAAAGTGTCGTGTGTACAGAACTCGGGATCATTGGTTTACACTTTAAGCTTCTGAGATTTAGAATAAATATACAACACGAATCTTTTAAATTACAACCTTGAATACAACCGTATTGTTGTTTGCTTTAGCAACACGACAGATGCCCTGTGTGTTATAGAACGGGTCCGGATTTGGCTATCCTTTATGTCCTTTTTGCTTTGATCAGATTTTCAATGTTTGTATAAGAATTAGCATTTTCAAGTAGTTTGGCCTAGAGCATCACTGAAGAGACATTAATTGTCGAAATGGTAAAGCAGTACAATAGGTACAGTAAATGCTATTAGCGAGGGGGGCTGACTTTACAGTTGAATGATTGATTATAGACTATTTGAATTTGTGTGTATACGAATAACAACAGATAGAGTTATTTTGAATCTAAAGAGGACATAAAAATAGTAATTGTTTGGTCGGGAAGAAAACTGAGATATTTTGCAGCAACACCAGAATTGTTCATGTTTATCATTTTTAAAAATCTGTTTATTCTCGTAACGATGTGAAATAGAAATCCTTTAAAGGCTGGGACAACATGGAGTAGCTTCTTATAGTGATATACCAAATTCATTTCCAGGAATGTATTCCACATGCTATATTTTAGATTGTTTCCTTATAATTTAATGCAAATGTTAATCCTCAACATATTCATTGAGGTGTTAATGTCACTAAGCATATATTTAAAGAAGAACAGACCTGGTAAATTGATCAGCACGAAATTGAACTGAGAGAAGCCTTAAACTTACTTGCTGCACAACCATTTGAACCTCGCCGTTTGGAATATCATTTAAATTGCAATGCTGATCAATTTCATCAGAATCACATCCTATTATTGCTTTATAAATTCCTCTGTGTAGGTATGGAAATCCACAATCACCATTCAAAATACATTCAACAATGGCTATCCCAAGAGCTTTCAACTCATCCTTCTTGGTACAGTCTTTCTTTGGTAACATTTGTCTTCCTTGTCCTTCAAAAAGATTAGCTATGCATTTTCGAAAGTATACCGAATAGTACTCTCTTCGGAATCCACTTCCATCCACGTCTAAAATGTCGATATCATTGAATGTGATAACAGGTTTTTCATGCATAGGACTGCTAATTTTAGCAAGCTGTTTCACTTTCCCAACAAATCTTCCTGTTGCTTCTTCGTATATTTTATTTCTGTCAATTTTGATACTGATCATGCTTTCTCTTTTACCAATGATCTTGTCAATCAAAGGTTTTATTTCGTCACGATAAACATATAAATCTGAAATTGAAATGAAGATACAATAAACGTCATTTTCGGAAATGGAAAATTTACGACCAGACAACCTTTTTAACTCCTTGTATTCACAGGTAAAATCTATCAAATAACTTACATTAGATATGCATAAGACAATAGTATATCAGACATCAGAATTCATATTTTCTTAATTTTGTCTCATAATTTGTTTTACGGCTTCAAACGTCTTGAATTTAGTCCAAAGCTGCAAAAACTGTCGGAATGTTATCATTTAACCGCAAATGATCTTTTTGCACTAAAGTGTCCCAAAAGATATAAACCTGTTCATTTATCAATACAATTAACAAAATTTTGAAAGGCTTTCATGATCTTAACATTTTTTTTTAAATTTTAGGGACCAATCATTTACCTCCTACCTTTCCTACAACGCTAGTGAAGAAATCGACATAGTTAAAATTTGGACTGCTAAAGAACAGAATTTCAGAGTTCTTGGGATTACATTGGTGTCTGGGGATGACAAGGGTGAGCTACTAAAACAAAAAAGATATTTTTACAACTGGTGGCTGATTGGCCGATGAAAACATGTACCATTTTCCGTTCACACGTCACGTGTTTTTTAATTGAATAACCGCAAATCATGTATCCTATATTGTAAATTCAATGCAATTTTATATCATATTATACAAGAATGAGCTAATAAAAATTTTACTGACGAATATTCCATACTCTCCTGACCAATTTGATATTAAATGGAATTAATAGGACATGGCACGACCTGTGATGCAAATTTAGGAAAGAAAATATTAAATACGCATTACTTCTGATAACCATGCAGATATTTTCTTTCTTAAAATCGTTCTGTTTATAAATTTCCCTTCAAAGTTAGTCAAGACTTATCTAAAAACAAGACGCATACTGCATTGAATATGCATGGGACAGTTTATGAGGAAACATAAATTACATAAGAAGGGCAATAAAAAATCGTAAGTTAAAAAATTGGAGAAAGACAGACATCGGTATAGGAAATTGATACATGCAAATTCTTTTACCCTGGGTAATGACAGAATAAGAAAATTTGAAAGGAAAACAATCTGTTAAAGAAAAAAGACAGACATGACTACGAATATAAAAAAAGAGCACCACCACCAGTATCAAAATAAAATATTACAAACCACACTGCAAAAACTGAATCAAAAGCAAAGCAACGTACCTGCAATTGGAATGCTATATGCTATTCTAATGGCGTTACGTAGCAAGTTCTGTAAAAAATAAGACCAGGTTAAGATATAATACAAGTGGCACTACATAAAAAGTAGTCTTTGTTTCACGTCACACAGTTTTTGCAGTTGTTTTATATAAAAAAAAATCTTTTTTTTTTTAATTCGCCGTTTATTGATATGAATATTATCAAGAATCTAAGATTCCATCTCTATCAAGCAAAATTGACCTTAGATGGATAATGCTATTTTTCAAAGGTCCATTTATCTATGACGAGTCACAAGCTGCTCATTTATTCAAGTAGTCATACATTCTTCGCTATCAATTTCTTTTATGTGTATAACAGCACATTTTTTCTCAGTGAGTATGTTTATCGAAATTGTAAATATGTAGACTATCTGTACTTTTGCCTTTTTCATGAATTTTCCCCTGCCTATATATCTAACAAATATTTTGATGTGTCCTATGTCTAAATGTTTGTATTGAATTTGTATTTTACAATGAGTTTTTTGTGCAAAATTATGATAGTCCTTGTTTGATTTCATTGCCCATTACAGTATGTTATGTGTGATGGTTTTTCTCTCTCTCGAGTAAGCATCCTTATTTTCTGTTTTGGTGGTGTGTAAATCAAATTGAATTGACACTCACAATATTTAAATTTCCGAAAATTGCAAACTCACAACAGAAACATCTAAAACTTGAAATGAAAAGATTAAACTAGCCGGAAATTAAGTGTCGTCAAGTGTATTTAAAATTTTCAGAAACAATCATTTTAAAATCAAGGCTAGATAATAATATTGAATCTGACTCCGCTACGCGTCGCTAGGTAAACTCAATTTGCGACAGTTAAATATACGTTTTACGTAGGCCAAGCTTAAATTACAATACAGTTATCTTCTAACTGAGTTCGGAAAATAGTTACTGTTAAGCCACTCAATTCATGATGGTAAAACATAAAATATGAATTGATAATTTCAAGTGTTCTTTGTCATAAACTTTATAGCAGAGTAGTTTCGGGGTTAAACTTTTACCTGTATAAGTGAAACCATCACGTAACTACCTTGTGTTATTTATATATAATAATATCGATTATGTTATAGTCATACTAGATCTGTGCACTCATATATCGTGTCTTAGATGTGAGCATTCAGTGGTTGTTTTATTTTAGCGTATTTTAATTTGGTTTTGGTTTTTGGTTGTTTGAAGCTTTTCCCTTGGGAAAACTGGATGTTGTTGCAATTGAAATCTTTGCTATTTTCTGTTTTATTTGTGCACAACTTTGATTGATTTTGAATGGTCTACAACGCAACATATTGTTTACACATCTGTCTCTTGTTGAGTCCCCTAGATGTCTAATGGGTCATTTTTATTGTTTAGTTGCCGTTTATTGAAGTATATATACTAACAAATATGTGCTTCTGTAAAATATCCCAAGAACACGGGTGTAACTCATTGTTCAATGGAATCATTCACACTAGATAACCTATCTTGCATGTAATACTTGCCTCTATATTGTTGTTGCTGGCGTTTGGTTCCGACGATGTACCACTTTTTAATTTTAGACTACTCTCCTTATTCCCCATAGCGTTAGATCCCTGTTCAAAGAATAAAAATTTATTTTTGTACGCAAGTTAAACATGGTTCATTTTTGTTATATAGATATAAGAAGATGTGGTATGAGTGCCAATGATATACATGTTAAAAGGTTTGTTTTACTTATAATTAGTTTGGAGCCGTAGAAAAACGACTGAAAGCGTAAAATTAATGCAAATGCAACTGATTCATGTTTGATTACAGAAACTAGTAATGCAAGGGATACATTTCACCGTGCATATAAACATTTAAACAAATATTTACATGAAAACGTTTAACTCACCTGTTTCTTTTAGTTAGAATTTATTGGAAACCAGCCATAAAGAAGTAATCACTTCCTCGTCAACATAAAACATATATATATATATAGATAGATATATCAGGGATATTTAAATTAAATAAACCTCTTCAGAGTTATGAAATCATCTGATTGATCTCGTTTATATTTTAAAACTTGGCAATATATGCATTGCAATATAATTTAGAAGGAAAGTTTTGATATTAATACTTGAAAGTCACATAAATCAGATTTAATAATATTCGTTTTTGACTTTTCGACTGGTGTGAAAGCTGCAAAGATTCACCTTTAAATACCTTCCGGATATATTCTGCAGGTATGTATATAGTTTTTTATCTTTTAAAAGAATATCTTCTATCAAGCATTATAGTAGAAATTAAAAATATAGAAAAGTTAAAATGCTTGGAATTTGGAACCGTTATTTTTTGTTATCAGATATATAGAAGTCAACTATTTATTTCAATTGTATAAATACTGACTGGCTATGGTTGTGAACATGTTACATGTATACTTTTAATGTCTAAAGGTTCAATAGTAAAGTGCTTGAAGGTACGACACCTTCATACATGTGCATGTATCTAATATCACGTGATATTGATAGTAAGCAGGAATATTTTTTCTTTGTTAATCAATTCTAGCCAAACATTAGACTGGACAACTGTGAAATGTATACTATCAATTATACTGAATAAGACAATTCCATCAAACAGGCCATCAAGAATTCTATATTGCAGCACCAGTTTCTCAGTGTGTGACCAGATACACTGAATACAAGCAGCGCCCAAGTGGATAATAGGACATCGACATTTTAAAGAAATCTTCAGAAGCTCAGCGTTATTTCAACCGGCTCAATAGTTCAAAACTACACAAATTTTATCAGAACATTCACCGTTTTAGAATATAATGTATTCTGGGTAATATTTCCAAAAGCGTACATCAAAACGTTTGATTGTCCGAAACAACGGCAATTCAACCAATTATGTGACGTTATTTTCATTTCGGGTTACCTACAACGAAATTATCCATAATAGTCCTTTAGATTTTGATACGGCAAATTATGCCAGTATTAACGGAGCATCACCAATGCCGATATGAAGTTTAAGTCATGACAACATTGACTAATTGATTGATTTGCCTAAAGAAAAGTTTTAAATGGAATTGACACTTGACTTTGACTTGAATTTTTGTGATTTTACTTTTGACTGAAACATCTATGTTACAACTAAAAAAGGCTTATGTTACAATTGTTATGAACAAGAAAAATATTTGCTCATCAATATTTTCATAATCATTGTTATTGTTGTTGTTGTTTTCGGTGTTTTTTTTTTTTTTTTTTTTTTTTTTGCACAATTGAAGTTCTACTATGAATGTGATGCTTTATTTACTCACAACAAATCCCTCATCATTTTCTTTTGCTGATAATAAACGCATGTGAGCAAACGTAATATTCTAAAATATTGTTTCATTACTTTGAATCGGTTATATATCAAAACAGACTTTACAAAATTTTAGATTTAATGTATCTTTCCATGCATAATTGAGACCTTAAGCTTCTTAAACGGATATCATGTACATTTAGAAGTAACAACTTCAATGTGGTCCTCTGTAATGTGCGCTAATGTAGGCCATTCCTGTTGTCCCTTTTAATGTTTTATCCACAAATTTCCGTTGTCATTCTTATTTTAAACATATGATACCGATTTCAAGATGTACGGCAACTTACTTTTGAAAAAAAAACCTTCATCAGGTACACTCAAATTTCTTAACAAAAACATGAAATGTTTAGAACGTAATAAGAAAATTAAAAGCTGTCTATAAGGCTAGTTTCTTATTGCCTACAGTAGTTTCTGGTTCATTTTTTAGTAAAGCAACATGGGAGCAGAGGAAAGTTATCTACAAGAAAAATCAAAAGCAGTAACAAAAACAGGTATTTATAAGTTAAATTTGTTACGTTTTTCTTTTCAACATAGAATATAACAATAAATGAATAAATAAATATAAATAAATAAGCTTTATTTAGAGTCAACATAGTGTACAAACAAGGACATAACATAAGCTCTAATGAGCTTTTAACCGACATTAAAACAACCATTACCTTACAACGGATGTGAACTGTCGATAAAAACTTAGATCTCAAAAGATTAAAATAAATAATATTGACCCTGATCAAAAGAAAAAATATGAAAACAAACAACGCCCACAAACACTACTCAGAAAAGCAAAAGTTTAAACAATATGAAACCAGAAAACACTGCGGTGAACTCAAGTGCTGTTGGAGGATTAGCGGTTCTAACTGTTGACACCTGCAGTTGCTTTATGAATGTAAAAATCTATATTTATTAGTATCTCACTTACGTTAAACTTTTCAAATCACTTTTATCAATTATTGATATTTAAAATCACGCTGAAACATATTCTAAAAACACCTATCAAGAATATGAAAATTGTCTACCACAATCAATTCTTACTAAATGCTTAATAATAATTTAATAAGATTCATAGAAATAAAAGCTTTTATTGTCACACTTAATACCAACAAAATCGTGCATTTAGAATTGTTTTGCACACTAGTCTTTGTAAGTTCTGCCTGTGATGATATAATTCATTGTAACTATAGGTTACTTTACAAGTAAATATTTTGATATTTCACATTTTAGTACCACAAAATGAGTTTGGAAAGATCATTGAAGAACTACAGAAGTTACAAACATATAAAAAGAAAGAATTAGTAATTGATAGAGCGCAGATGAGAAAAATAGCATTACCTTTGATAAAGACACCCAAAATTGAGTTTTCCCGTTTTAATGTAAAGTTTGCCTCTGGAGGAAGGGACGAAAGAGTAGTGGACTTAGGGGGACCAACTAGAGAATTCTTCACTTTACTTTTAGATGATTTCAAAAAGTCAGATTTGAATATGTTCGAAGGGCAAGGAGGATATTTGTTACCAGTTTACAACAAAGCTGCTATTGCCGGGGAAATTTTCCATGGATTTGGAAAGACAATTGTTATCTCGGCGTTACATGGTGGCCCAGGATTTCCATTTTTCCCGCCATTTGTTTTGAGTTATTTTCGTGGACGAGAGTATGAGCATGAATTAAGTACATTGTTCATCGTAAACTCTTATCTCAAGGATTATATTGATAAGGTATATATACAATATAGATGATACATTGTACCAAGGGAAAATCAAAACATGTCAAAGGACAAACAATCTTATTAAAAAAGACACGAAAAGAAAAATATCAATCCACAAAACAGTATCCAAGAAGCTAATGATTGAGATGATTGAGAAATAAGAATCCCCTAAAAGCCAGGAGTGTAGTCCTGAAACGACGTAGATAAGAACAAAACGATTGCACGAATAAGCGCAGGAACGAATTAGCTGTAGTGGATTATGAAAAAAAACAGACAACACACAAGCCATCTGAATGACAAATTGGTTTGTTCCAATTGTTGTTGTGATCTAATTTAATTGTTATAAATTTAGATTTCTGAAGAATGCTCGGCGTTATTTCTAGCTACTTTATATGTGAGCCTTTCAAAATATCTTTAGTTTCATTAATATAATAAGGCCACTAAATAATTTGTTGATAATACATTTTGGTATATTTTTTGTTGGCAATACTTTTTAAACAGGAACTGTTATTTATTTATTTTTTTATAAAATGTTGATGCCATTAAACCAATTTTTCTTTTATTGTGTCATTGCAAAACTTTATTTCAATGTCATAATGAGTATAGGTCAAGTTAAACACAAGTACATGTATGTGATGAATTTTTTAAAATTTATATGTTGCTAGTTGTACTAAATTGTATATATTTTGCAATTAGTGTGTTCTAACAATCAAAAACTTAGAAAAATCAAAGCACTGTAAGTGCTGTAGGCAGTTAACCAAAAACCAAGGCAACCGTAATATGAAAACTGTGGCAGTGTTACTTCAATTTTTTTTTTAAGATTTGAAAGAACAAACATTAAACATTCGTATATTGTACATTTATGTTTATCTAATGAATTGATTATTTAGGTAAATTAATTAATATTTCATCAAGGTTTTCAAAAGCAACGCATACATATCAATGTAAATGACCCGATCTTCATCCCAAGTTAAATACCAAGTGAATAAAATGCCATTAATAAAACAGTTGGTCATTATAGGGCTTTACACTGCTTGAAAGATTTATATGTTTTAAATGAGCCATCAATGAAAATTATTATAGGCCCAGGAATTATTCAAAAAATAATTAGTGTAAATTCAATTAACCTAGACTCATTTTTTGCATCAATAAAATTTTATTATAAACAAGAAATAATTGTAACAGGATGCCGTCTCCCAAACAAAGCTCCCATAATTCGTCACACCCATGGTCGCCTGACATTGGGCAAAGTCCAGTACACATTGATTTGGTCTAGTAAAGTGATATGCATATGTGACGCCTAGGGGATTGACCCTGTATGTCAGTCAAATCTTTTTGAAATGACGAACAGGAATAAATATGGTTTAGGAGTGGGTACTCGACCGTTTACAAGTTCTCAAACAGGAGGGGGTAGGGTGACCCCAGGAACTCCCCTATATTTCATTTGATTTGTTTTATTGTCCCATACATGAATATATATGGTTTAGGGGTGGGGATTTCGACCATTTCCAAGTTCTCAAACAGTAGGGGGTGAGGTGACCCCAGGGACTCCCCTACATTTCCTTTGATTTGTTTTATTGTCCCATACATGAATATATATAGTTTAGGGGTGGGGATCTCGACCATTTCCAAGTTCTCAAACAGTAGGGGGTGAGGTGACCTCAGGGACTTCCCTTATATTTCATTTGATTTGTTACATTGTTCAATACATAAATATATATGGTTTTGGGGTGGGGATCTCGACCGTTTACAAGTTCTCGAACAGGAGGGGGTGGGGAGACCCCAGGGACTCCCCCTATATTTCATTTGATTTGTTTTATTGTTCCATACATGAATATATATGGTTTAGGGGTGGGGATCTTGACCATTTCCAAGTTCTCAAACAGGAGTGGTGGGGTGACCCCAGGACTCCCCTATATTCATTTGATTTGTTTTATTGTCCCATACATGAATATATATGGGTTAGGGGTGGGGATCTCAACCATTTCCAAGTTCTCAAACAAAAGGGTGTGGATGACCCCAGGGACTCCCCCTATATTTCATTTGATTTGTTTTATTGTCCCCATACATGGTTTAAGGGTGGGATCAGGACCATATATGATCCAAGGTTTATTCGGGGTTTAGGGGTTGGTATCTCGACCGTTTACAAGTTCTCAAACAGGAAGGATGGGGTGACCCAAGGACTCCCCTATATTTCATTTGATTTGTTTTATTGTCCCATACATAAATATATATGGTTAAGGGGTGGGGATCTCGACCATTTCCAAGTTCTCAAACAGGAGGGTGGGGTGACCCAGGGACTTCTCATATATTTCATTTGATTTGTTATATTGTCCCATACATGAATATATATGAATATATATAGATCTCGACCGTTTACAAGCTCTCAAACAGAGAGAGGTGGGTGACACCGGGTACTCCCCCAAATTATTTTCATTTGATTTGTTTTATTGTCCCATACAAGTATGTATATGGTTTAGGGTGGGATTGCGACTGTTTACAAGATGGACGTCATACTAAACTCCAAATTATACACAGGAAACTAAAATTTAAATTATACAAGACTAACAAAGGCCAGAGGCTCCTGACTTGGGACAGGCGCGAAAATGCGGCGGGGTTAAACATGTTTTTTGAGATCTCAACCCTCCCCCTATACCTCTAGCAAATGTAGAAAAAACAAACGCACAACAGTGCGCACAGTAAAACTCCGTATAAGAGAAGTCCGAGTCCGATGTCAGAAAAGGAAACAAAAGAAAATAAATAAAATGACAATAATACATAATTAACAACAGACTACTAGCAGTTACTGACATGCCAGCTCCAGACCTCAATTTAACTGAATGAAAGATTATGTCTTCATCATATGAATATCAGGCACAATCCCTCCTGTTAGGGGTTTAGTATTATACCGTCATAAAATATACGAGAAGAACATAACCCGTGTCATGCCAACAACTGGTTTTAGAATAAATGTGTTAATTCCGATGCAAAGACCCTATAAGTGAATCAATATTAAAGCCAAAATATGCAATCTTTAATACCTGACAACAGTATCGTAACTATATCCCTTCTTAATAAGTCTGTTTAAAGGTTTTGTTAGCTTTTGAGGTGAATACTGACATTTTTGTGAAGACCGCGTGTGTCTATCACTTACTGTTTTCGAGAAATAGTCATTTGAAAATTTAAAAAATAAAACCCCATAGGGTTCTACAGTAAACCCATCCCTTCTTTAAGCCCCTCAAAATACCCTAAATAGACCTCAATGCACAAACAAAAGATTGATGGCTCCGCTAGACATGTTAGTCTAACATTTTATGAAACCCTAAGTAAATCTGACAAGCGGTCCGAGTTGTCTTCTTAGACGGTTCGAGTGGATTCGGTCCGACTTGTCTCGGGGACGAGTTGTCCACATTACTTGAAACATCCCATCGACGTCGATTTCCGGATCTGTTTCATGACCTCGTTTCATTCATAAAACAACAACCTTATTTGGCAAGATAAGTTGTAAAATTACCGCCAACTTAGATATATAACTTTATATCCTCTATCATAGAGATTTGTTGTACATGAACAATATTCCTGTGCATTTTGCCATTTGGGAAATATAAACGACTTGTAATTACAGATTTTCGGCAATGAAATATTTCATACAATTGTTCTTTGACATCTTAGCCAAAAGCACAGGGGATAATAAACTACGTACGGATTTCTATTGAGCACTATTTCCTATGTGCAACTTCAAATATAATGGGTCGTTCGACGATCATTTAAGGTTATTCTGGTTATATTTTTGTATGAAAAAATGTCCAATTAGTTATGAATAACATATCAGCCTGCTAGATTATAACAATGGCACTTTTTCGTACGTTCCCAGCATTCGTTGAGAAGAACACAAATCTAGGGTGCTAGTATAAGGCAGCTTAACTGCCTAAAAATCATTTTATTCATTCTTTTGAATATGAAATAGGTAAATAAACTGAAGAAATGAGTATTTGAAATCTTATTAATGTTATAATATTTATCAAAATTGTAAAAACAGATTAATGCTGCTGACTCCCAGGAAGAGTTAAACAGAACAATCGGAGAGGATACAGAGAGATTTATGGACAACTGTGGATGGTCTTGTACAGACATGGTCACTGTACGTATTGGTAAAGGTATAATAACACTAAAAGCAAACGGAATTAAAATTCAAATGTATTTTACACTGTTTTTGTATATACTCATTTTAGTAAAATTATTTTACAGTTAGTTCACATAAATAATATACAACTTTTAAAATAATGTCGAAAGAATAATTTGTTATTTACATGTTGCAATTCTGTAAATGTTGACAATGCAATTTCACATAGGAACTCCTTTTACGTCAAACACTGTGCCACTTTTACTAAGAAGTTTCGTAGAAAATTATATCCTAGAATGGAAAGTTCATATGCACTACTATTTTTTTTAAAGGTCAAAACATAGGTCTGTGCGGCATATTTTCAACATTTATATGCCTCGAACTTCTAAGAGTTTAAACTTAATTAAATTCTGTACTACCCTCCTTCACTGTGGGTCTTCCTTGGAATTCAATTTGGCCGCTAACCATGTGTATTTATACTGCTAAAATTCGCAAGTTGTGTCTCTATGAAATGAAACATAGAGATCACATCTGGGAACCAGTAGGTAAACAAAACAAAATATCTATGAATATTGAACACTCCCCAAAAAGAGGCGTGGTTTGAGAAACAGCTGTATTTACAAAGTGCAATATTATTTTACTGCTACATTACTTACAGTTCTAGATTTATGGTTCAAGGTCGAAGTACATTTGCAAAAGGCATGCTTACAAGACTTTCTGCCGTGTCGAGACAAAAATCAATCAAAAGTACCTAGAAAAGTAGTCTTATCTGCCTTAACCTGTAAACATTATCTATCAGACCCCAATTTTTCATGAATGTCCACATTAACATGTACAGAGTAGCCATTTTGAAGGCATTAATATATCTTGGTATTCCAACATTTTTCAAGACAGTTGCAATTAATTATTTTAATTTCCAAAATAAGTGAATAATTTAAGAAGAACCATTTTTAGTGCTTTACATTCAAAATTTTAATCAAGAGAAATGTTATGATTAAAAGATATACAAACAAGTCATTTTTGTATTGAATATGGCGCTCACGTGACTTTAATATACAAGATTCTTTTTTCAATTAAGCTCGACAACAGGTTATACTATGTGCAAACACTGCTGCAGTGGGACCTCGTGGACAAAAGATCTGCATCGTTAAACGAAATCAAACTTGGTCTTAACTGTCTCCAGTTTCTAGACAAAGTTAAACAACTACCTGAATTTGAACATTTGCTTCTTGTTCGCAGCAAACGTGTTACGACTGCTCAGTTCATCAAAGAAAAATTGACACCTCAGGTGCATTTGTTAACAACAGGAAACGCAGATGAAGAAAAAGCAAAGAAGTTTACCTTGAAGTGCCTCGATGATCTAGAGGGTATATTAAACATTATTTATGCTAAGAATAATCAAATTTCCAGCATTAGTATTTACATACACACAAACAATCAGTAACATACTGCCTCCATACAACGACACTGTGCATTTACTACATCGTTGGTTTTGTTATGTAGTGTTTTGTTGACTGTTGTCTTTTGGTCTTTTTCTATTTTTCTTTTTTTTTTTGCCATGGCGTTGTCAGTTTATTTTCGACTTATGAGTTTGAATGTCCCATTGGTATTTTTTACCTCTCTTTTGAGAATCCAACAATGACCAATCAAGAATTTAAGTCGAATAAGGACTGACAACAATATGCAAAAAGGGGGAAAGAGATAAACAATAGGCAAAAAAGACAAACAAACAAAGAAAAAATACAAGACATTTACCAACCAAAAAAGGGTGAGTTTAAGTGATACGAGAGGGTAATCATTTTTTGATGATTACGAATGCACACACATGGCAACTAATGAAGTGTTCTTAAAAAAGTTAGCAAAATAAAGTCTTTGATTGAATAAAAGTTCTCTAATTCAAGCGATATATGCAAAAATTTAAGCAGGAAAGGGGACGGGTTTAACAACTTTAATTGCCACAGGACAAGTGAGATGGTTCAATAAATATATTCAGGTAAGAGAAGGTATGATATTTGGCCTCTGGAATTGCAAAATCATTAAAAATCCTCTATCTTTGTAATTTATTTCCTGGTAGAAAGTTGTGTCATTGACAGACATACAACATCCCCTCATTTTTACATCGTTACAAAATAATGTTTATTTTTTTAAATCGTATAATAATCGTATTTCTTAATTTACAGACAAGGAAGCATCAAGATTGTTTCAGTTCATAACTGGTCTGGATGACGTGCCAACTTACGACTTTTCTATGGAAGTGGATTTTAACAAGACACATAAAAAATCTAAACTACCAGAGGCAGTAACTTGCATTCAAAAACTTCTTATACCACTAGGTAACAAAACTATATTGGAATTTTATAGTTCCTTTGGCATTGCCTTGAATTTTGGACGGATTGGATTCGACGAAAATATTTAATCGTTAACAAATGTAGCAAAGTTTGACGTGCTGTCGTCAACACTCTCGAAGGCACACAACCGATGATTTAACTTGGAATGGTTAAACAGCTACACACAATCAAAGGCAGTATAAACATTTTATTTGAAATATTTAAATTCAATTTTCAATATAGATAAAAACTTTCGTATACATTTTGATGCAATTGCAGTTAAATGTAAGCTTAACTCATTTATCACTCATAAGATAAGAAAAACACCCAACAACAACCTTACATTGTATATTACTCTAATAGATAGTAAATTGTGAATAAATACTATGCTGTACAACTATGTACTATAATAAAAATTAGAAACACATTTGTGTGTCAAACTTTCTGTATAAAATGAGACGACAATGAAAACTTGTTTGATACAGCATTTGTGAAATTGACGTTTAATTTTATATCAAATTAAAAAAGATAGCAAATTGTCCCTGAATTTATATCCCACTTTGACCGTTTTGAAGGAATCATAACATATTTGATGAATTCATAGTATCACAGCTTGCATTTATGAAAAAAGTGCAAAAATTCTATACTAACATACTCCTATGAAGTATCTGTATTTAGAGTTACTCTGGTGTGAACTTGTACTTTTACGCAGTCATGTGGTACAATATTAATATTGTCACATATCAAGGTCTATATACATCGTTTAAACTGTTAGCTGTACTAGATTCCAACTGAAAGGTATCACTATTGTCATCTTTATTTTCATAATCTTTAACCATAGGTGTACGTTCTTCAGCTTCGAAAGTAACAATCCGTTGTAAAGACCCACATGATCCTATAACTTTCTTTTTTCTGCTCTTGAGGTGAGCTAAAAACACATATGTATACATTATCAATACACAAAGATTATCTTAACATTTTTTGTTCAAGATATTTCCTAACGGATTTATATGAATTGAACCATTCAAAATAAATACAATATTGACAAGTGTCCCATTTCCAATTGTAAATGTTAAGTGAAGTGAAGTATGTAAATGACAAAATAAAAGAAAATATATGAAAAAAATGTTTTTTGCCCTTAAAAAGTAGTTTTTAATTTTTACATTTTTAGGAAATCAATGTTCTGAACGCAATCGTAAATTATAAAGAGGTTTAGTTTTGTTTCAATTGTTTTGTATTTGTAAAATAAACATTTGGCAGTTAAATCATAAAATAATTACATTACGCTAAATATCATATCTTATGATAAAGATACTCTAGATGTAAGCGATGTTATTTGGAAATAAAGTGACTGAAATGATTAGATCGAGTATATCTCCTTTTAATTATAAGAGAAAACTTGTTATGCCAATAGAATATTTTATCATTGTCTGGTAACGGATAGGCCAAACATTCTGTTATACCAATAAAAAAACAAATATGTCGTTGTGGTTTAAACAGACATTTGAATATGGATGTTAATAATGAATCCGAAAAATTATGTCAGGATGTCAGCCTTAGTCATATTAGTACGCCTGACGCGCGTTCAGTCTACATAAAACCCTAAGTGGCACTCGAAACAGTTAAAAGACCAAATCAATAACGAAATTGAAGAGTATTGAAATCTAAAAGTTCAAAAGGGTTCTGCCAAATCTGGCTAAGGCTATATATGCCATTGAACAAAAACCGTAGTGATTCAAATTTTTTCAACAATTTAATGAACAGAGAAAAACTACGGAACTGTTTTAAATTTTACAAACCTGAACAGTTCTTGACTTTATAATCTGGTATCCCAGAACATAGGCATAACTGTTCAACAGACTGCAAGCTTTTCTTAAAAAATAAAGCAATTTCTAATCATATAACTGTAATCTTACATTAACAATTAACAGATTTTTTTGAATATTGTTTTTCTAATAATGTTATTAGATTAAACAAGGCAATTGGTTTTCTCTTTTGAATTGTTTCACATTTTGTTATCCATTGGCCTGTAAAAGCTTACTATATTTTTGAGTTTTGATAAAATGTTGAAAGCCGTGCCGGTGACTCGCCGTTCTTAATATTCGTTTCATTTGGTCTTTGGTGGATAATTGTGCCATTTGCAATCCAATCACTTCTCCTTATTTTCATATACACAGTATATATGAATCAATTATCTGCAAAACTGAATTCAAATTTACTTATGTTTTATATATCGTCATTCACGGTACCAATTTGTCTACACTAGATACGAATATTATATGTTTTTCATCACTTTAGTCAAGCCAGACCACATCCCAAGAATAAAGTGATGTAATAGTCAAAGAGCATTTTACCGATGTTCAAATCTCATATTCTCATGTATCTGTTGTCCCAGATAAATAATTTCCTCTATATGATTTCATTCAACCAAAATAAAAAATGTCTATGCTTGCTTCAAGACACATCGAAAATCTTTTCAAAAGATTACAGATAAAATTTAAGCAAAAAAACACGCTAATAAAAATGAAATCACTTTTATACAAGTAGGTTGTCTGTCGCAGTTCATCAAGTCAGTGTCAATTCCCATTCTCTTGTCATACGAAGCATGTACAAAGACAGGAATATTGACAGTCAATCGACAAGTGATCTCATGATGATCGTTGTTTGTAGAAATATCCATAAAGAAGCATGCATAAATGGACACTTTTTAGACATATCTTAAAGGCCTATTATTTTTTAGTCCGTGTTTATTAAACCATACCTCATATAATTTTAATTCCTTTTTGGCGTCTTTCATCTGTATTGATATTTGTTTCTTTTGTTTATATAAAAGCTTCATTCGGAAATGTTCGTGATCAATGATTGCTACAATGAGGCCTGAGAAAAGATAAATTTAAGTAACTTAGATAACTTCCTAATACATGAATGTTGATATTGGTAGATAAGATGATCTCGTTGGCATTACACCAGGAGATTAAAGAACACGTAAATTGCCACACAAACGCAGATTACTGGAACTGTTGGATTCCATTTTAAAGCACGTGTTGTAAAATTTACTTATGATTAGTTTGATTGAAAACTGATTGTCCTCAAAATGTACATGACCTCGCCAGTAGTTGTCGTGCGTCATATCGTAATGTTTGTACTTTTTTGGATTATAGGGTGTCCATGGCAGATCTTTGATTGTTTCTGTTTAATTCATTTACAACTTTCAAAAGTAATGGACGATTTAGAGCTTGGCATATTGCATAAATACCTGTCTTTTGTTGAAAACTATGTGTTGACCTCTCGATGTCTTCTTGTTATTTTTTTTTTAGTTGATTTGCTATCTCATAAACGGGTACCCCTTTTCAATTTTTAATCGAATGAACATATAAAGCAACAGCACGACTTTTTTATTGCAAGTTACAGAACATTAATGTAATATATCACAGCAGAAATGTTTCATTTCTTGTAGACATAATCTAATAATAATATCCGACGAATACAACATATTACTAGAATTTACTTGTGTTAACAACACGTCAGATAACACTAATGGAAAATGAACTGTTTATGTCTCCAGAGCAGTCTACCCGGTCTCCGAAATTTGCGTTGCTTAATTGGTTGTGATTGTCATTCCACAATTTCTTGTTTGGCCCATGGTGTGATCTGGTTTTTTCGATTTTCGGTATTAATTTGGCCTTCAAACTGTTCAACTTCAAATCGGGCGCCCCTGGTGCTATTCGTGTAGATCAAACGTGCGTCTGACATATTGTAATTCTGTTATCTTTGACATATTTTACGACTGCACCATTGCATATTAATATTTTTTTGTATAAAGTAGCAATTTATTAATATTGGGTGATCTAGAAATTTTCATATAGTAAAGGTGTGTATTTATCGTGTATATCTGTATGTTAAACTACAGGTTGTCATCTTTCGTTATTTTGAGTATGTCATTTGGTCCACATTTACGTCAATAAATTAGAAGGAAACAACCTTCATATTCATTTCATAAAGGATGGTTCTAAACAGTGTAATAACATAAAATACTATTGATACAAAATTTTCAAAATATAATCTAATTGACAATTCTACTTACTATTAACCACTCTCAAAACTCTCCATGGGACTAAAAATGCCAATATAAAGACAAACTCTTGTATTGAATACATCGTTATTCCTTTGATGAATGCAATATCCAGGATGAACGAAGCAAAAACTATGAAACCATCAAACACCTTTTAACAAAAAAGAAGTAACAAAACTATGTTGAAATAATTTTATCACGAAAGAAAATGTTCATCACCTTTTTTAATCTGCGATAGTTTGAAAGATGGTATACTAAAATCAACTTCCGATTATTCAATCTTTGTCACATACTAAAACTAAATAATATAGTATTTTTTGCTATAAACATCCTATACCATTTTTAGTTAAATGTAAAATAAGACAAAAATATGTCAAAATGGGGATATTTTAGTAAATGCACATATTGAAAATATAGGCAAATTCATCCTAAGAAATTTAGATTAACTAACTGCACATAAATATATTAGATTATAATTTTTGTAATGATTTATAACAAAAAGTGTCCTTAATTTTTTGATTGATAACATTGTTTTGTTATGTTTGGTATGCGTGTTTTTCAACATTACATCATTCGTATGACAACCCTGCTACTCCTCTTGACGATTTGTTCTTTTATTCGTATAAGACGGACTTCATACAGGAGCTTCCATTTAAGCATGAAATGTAACTAGCTTTATCATTAAACTTCACTTTTCTCTATATGCATAGTGTCCTCTCACTGAATAATTCATATAAAATAGGGAGATGTGGTATAATTACCATTGAGACAACTATTCATAGACAAAAGGTCAAAACTGTGAACAATTATATTTCACCGTATGGCTTTCGACAATGAAGAAAACCGTTAAGTAAGCTACAATAGATGGATATGACCTTCAATTCAGAAGAGAAAACCAATGGTTGACTAATAATACAACAACGAATGAAAACAAATATGGCAGACAACAGTCTCAACAAAGTTTAGAGACTATGTAGATCGCAACCACCCGTTTGAACTTAGAATAATTTATAGGAACTACAAATATAAGCCTGATTTACATCTAGAAACAGAAATGTGAGGGTTTTTGAGAACCTAACTTTATGACAAAAATAATTCCAATTTTCCGATTGTAAACTTTCCATTTCTGTTATTAATATTCTAGGTAAACCTGCGTATGGGGTCGTCATGAGCAATACGACGGGTGCCACTAATAGAAAATGAACTCCCGAACACCTTAGTTTACCCAGCGTTTTTTTTTTTTTTTTGTGTATGTAGTATCTGTGCACTGTTCTCTGTCTTTTCGTCATTTTTCTTTTGGTGAGGTTTTTCTTTCACTTGTGGCTTTAATATCCTCCTTGGTATATTTTCTTCTTTTTTGTGTGATGTGGATTTAAATATTTTCTCCAGATGATAAACAGTATATTAAAATGACAATGGTCAGATTATTTGATAACACTGCCCTTAACCCTTGCATTTAGCTTAAAGGAATGTAAATAACAATTCTATATACATTTTAACCCACCAATTTACTATGATGTAATAATACCTCTAACTTGTTCTCCAACATATGTGCTCCTAAGCAGAACATCTTTAACCCTGTCTATAATAAAAGTTACAATGGATTTCATCATGAATACAATATTTGTAATAAATATCGAACCACTGTTCTGTAGAAAAATCATGAACCATTGGACAAATAGAAGATAAAAAATTAATATGGACATACAAGGAAAGACAAATACGAACAATAAACACTTTAAAAAGCTTAGGGTAATACGACTCAGAACCTTGAACATTAACGGATACTCTGGACTTGCATCACATTCAAATTTAAGGAAGGTGTAAAGAAAAACGAGTTTCATACAACTATGATTCATGTGATTTTAGTGACCACACAATTTTGACTGTACATCACAAATGAATATACGGTATATGCAACTTGACTGCGCAAACAGCACAGTTTCAATTAAAACTTTAAGCTATGTTCATGAATGGCAATATGAATAAATACAACCAAACTTGTATTACATGTATATGCTGTATTGTAGGGTTTTTTTTAAAGGAAGAACCAAAAGACATTAAACACCTTCGAATGAAAGTTCTTTGACCTCCGCAATTAGTAGTTGTCTATCCAGTATTTTCGACGCCATAATGAAATACTAAGAACAAGTAATATGATGGGTATTTAGGTACAGATGTATGTCTACCTTAACTTCTTTCATTCGGACGATCATTCTGGTTGCTTGAGAGATGTATAAATAAGCAGTCACGTCCTTTTTAATTGAATGTAATACCAAAGCACTCGTTGACATAATACGATACTTAGCTTGAGTAACAGATTAAAAAATAAGGACATTTCAAATAGATGGCGTTTGGCTGACTTATACTAAGTGTACATAATTTCAATAAGTTCCAAACGAAGAACCCACACAAACATTGGGCTATTCGTGAATTTACCCTCTAATGAGTTATGATGTAAATACTCGTTTTCAAAGTGAAATAGATGTCTTTAAAATAGTGTCTTTTTGTCAATCTAGCTTAAAAACAAATAATGGTTTACTTTTATAAATTGTTATTTGGATGGAGAGTTGTCTCATTGGCACTCACACCACATCTTCCTATATCTAAATTCTCTTTTATTGATATGCACATGTCATTCTTTTTGTTTTCCTTTCTTTTCAGTTTATGTAGTTACGATCTTCCATTCAGATATACCTTTTCTATTAAAAAATGGATGTCTGAAAATATGCTTCTTAAAAAATTAGTACAAGTTATAAATGTAAGGCATCAAAAGTCAACTAAATACAAACTATCTTTTTTTATAAGATATTAATTTCTGAGTTGTAATTCATATGTTAGAATAAACTTTTCTACTGGGATCGCGGTCTTTTCGTTTTTGTAAATTTATTTTAAATTGTGTAAACAGACTTAGTTCTTAAATCAAAATGCCGAGTATGAAATACTAAACATCGTAACAAACTGTTATCTAAAACTAATGTACCTCTACCACAAGGATGGCTAGTATTGTAATGCTAGCTTTATGAAAGCCATGAGCAATATCTTCTTCGATTGTATGTTCTTTGTGGCGTTTCTTCCGTCTTTTTGTGTTTGAAGCTTTTTGGCTATCTTTCTCTGTTCTTCGTTTATGACGAATGTTTAAGCTGTTACTACTGTTGCCTGTTAATGTTAAGTATGTCAAGTTTCTTTCATTGTCATACACTGTTTTCAGATTGGTTTCAGACGTATTCCAGTGAATTGTCGAATGCATGATTTTGTCATAAAGATCTGAGATATCATCAATGCCTCCAAGATCAATTGGATACTTGGTTTCCATTTTGTACATAAAACTGTCTGATATTTTTTCTGACTTCTCTAAAACATCTGCAAATGGTACAAAATGATGATCAAAGTTATGTTCAGAAATCAACAAAGTATTCAAAGTGATTTAGATATAAAGGACATAAGACCTGTAATTGACTTTTAATTATTGTTTTCTTTTGATAGCATTTGAGAAATTTCCTCTAATATTAGTTTTAATCGGGTCTGAACCATTTGAAATATTAGCTATAAACAATATCAAAGCCTTAACCCTTCCACATAATACAAAAAGAATTCGAAATGGTCGAAAGATGTTCGAAGAATGTTTCTTAAACAAACCGGACAGTCATAGACCTGCATACCACTTGTTTTGGCAGGTTCAAACATAGCTCCAAATTTAATTTAGTACAAAAACATTATTATTCTAATTTCATAAAGTATTTATAAGTATAGATTTCCACATGTCAAGTTATTTATAAGTGGTAGAAGGGAGGGATTCGGGAACGATAGCGTTGAAGGGAATAATAAAGAGACTAAAAACTATAGCACTGGGCACTTTTTACATACCAACAAGGTAATGTATGTCAAATATTAACTCTCCCATCACCAGTATACAGTCAATAATGTTGAGTATCACTACAACCATTAGTACTTGTTTACTATGAAGAAATCTCTCACCGTGATGTCTTAACCTACAAACAAGAACATTATATTCTTATCCACACCTTGTGATGTGAATTTATTATTTCACAATATGATTTATTACAAGCAGCTAACGTTCTATTTTCCCACAGTTAAAAATAATCAAACAATAATACCGAGTATATCGAAAAATTAACTATAAGCTGACTTTTAAGACTATCTTTGACTATTAGTAAGAATATATGAACGTTTTAGACATTCAAACAACTGTCAATATGTTAAATAGCAATATACTTGTTATCAAATGTTTTTGGTATTCCATGAGATTTTTTGTATTCGGAGAACGGTCAACTCATATTCCAACAGCACCTATATATCATAGAAAAATGGGGAGCTATATTGTGTATTAATGAATCACATAAAATCCCTACGCGCACTTGATACAGACAAAAGCAAACAGACGGCGCTTTTGTTTCTGTTCTTCCTAAAGTTATAGTGAGGACTTCAACAAGGAGAAAAAAACCTCACAGCTTTTTGTAATTAGTTCAAGACGTGATTGATTTTGGGTCAGAATTAATGCACCATATCAGTCTTTTTCATTACCTTAATTAAATAAATGTTTTTAACTTCAACTTATGTAATTATATATACTATATATGTACACTGTGGGATAATTTATTGGTACTATCTTAAGAAACATAACAAAAATCAGGGCTAGCTGAGTACCTTTCCTGTTTCGTAGCGAATGGAAAAAAACATGTTTTCCGACAATGTACTGTATTATCCTGCAATTTAACCTTGGAGCTTTAACTTTTAGTTTTTTTCATTCCTAAAAGTTATCTTTGATGCATGGAACGGCTTCGTTTATGACGAGTGTATTGGATAAGTATTTTTTTTTTCAAACAGCGACGAGTACCCTAGAAATGAACCGTAACATCAAGGAAGCATTTTGTATTTGGTTTAGTTTCTTGCCTTCGCTAAAGATCGTACAGAAACTACTACCATGTTAATTTTTTATTGTCGCATATTGTTTGGTTGAAATATTATTAATCTAAACTTGAGCTACATACTTTGCGACAGAACCTTTCGGAGGTGTCCTGTTTTCTCTACAGATTTCTTTCTCAAGACTCTTCTCAGTCTGCTCCAGAGTTTCCACATCATGTGCATGTACTTTTGCAAATGACAGCGATCCTGCAGCTAAAGCCTACATTAAAAATCGAATAAAACGAAATGAATACAATTCAGTAACAGTTGTCTTGGAATGTCAAGAACCTTGTCAGAGGTTTCCACTGTCCCTTTCTTTATATTAGTACATGTTTGCGTTATTTCCGGTATCCAGGTGCTACACTTTCGATTACAAACAAAACCATATATATATACGGTTGCATTGGAAGAGACATCAGGTAGATTTCTGACATTATTACACCTTATTCTAAAAATCCTGGGTTTTGATTGGTTGATAGCAAGTGTATTTTCGCAAAATGATATACACTACTCAAAGAAGTTTTGCAACATTCCTATTGAGATTGATTGGGGTTAATCTTTGAGGGCTCATATCTTCGTAAGAAAATGCTTAAAATGATCAATGCAGCTAAGATCTTTAAAGAAAAGCACTTATCACTTAACTAGCTGCAGAATAATAAGTACTCTTCAAGGAAATAATCTTCCTAGTAAGTACTTTTATATTAGCATGAATTAAATCATACATCGTGGCCATACATTTACAGTTCCTTAATTATGTAATTGTACTACAATCAGGATGCATATCTTTAAAGACAAAATTGACCTTAAACCGTTTTTGGGTGTTACTTTTGGATAAATTTTGGAGATCATGCTCACAAACTTTGTTTTATACTCCAAAATTTACAAATGGAAATAAAGGGTAGAAGAACAACTAGGTTGATTTATAGCAAATAATCCATTCTATACATTATCACGCAGTTATTGATAAAATGGTAGCGGATGAATGACCATAAAAAATAAATAAAAATGAATGGTATACGTCAATGACATGTCAACAAATGCAGTGTGAACTCTAGCATTAATACAGAGCCCAGAACATGTCCTATATCCTGAACTATATACTAACATATCGTCAATCAAATTCGTTTTTCTATGTTAGATAACATGCTTTATGATGAGAGTTTTCAT
This sequence comes from Mytilus coruscus, assembly GCA_017311375.1. Taxonomy (NCBI): domain Eukaryota; kingdom Metazoa; phylum Mollusca; class Bivalvia; order Mytilida; family Mytilidae; genus Mytilus; species Mytilus coruscus. The sequence continues at coordinate 47,118,755 of CM029604.1, read as the reverse complement.
TAAAGTGCTATTTTTTTTTAACATAAATCAAACAAGAAAACAGCTTTAATAATAAGATAACAAATCAAGTGAACGCTTTCTAATTTGAACATCTTAACATCAACCAATATTGGCATTGCTGCTGTAAATAAATAGTCTAACCAGTGTAGCTGTCTCTTCGTTTGTTTTTGTTTTGTTTATTGTATTGAAAATTTGGCATTGGTTTCACATATTTTACTGTTGTCTGTGTTGTCTCAGCTGATATTGTTCACTTCTTTGAATACATTCTGGCGATTGATAAATAACTTGATTCAAGATGTGGGCAGAGGTTCATCGTTGAAGACGGTTTTGCACAAAAGGTATCTTTTGGACGAAGACTTTTCTTCACTTTGTAGTTAGCAGGCACTAAAGTTACCGGTGTGTAGAAAATTAAGGGAGATAAAGTTTTCGTGAATGAAACATGTAAAACTTTAATCAAAAGATGTTTTATGTAGGCTTTTTAAGTAACATTTTAGTGGAACATTACATTTGAAATAATATCTTTAGTAACTTCTTCAATTAATTAAGGCGATAGAAGCTTACCGATGTTCAAATCTCGTAAATTGATGTAGAAGAGACAAATTAAGGTAAAATTCAAATACCGGACTACCCGAAGAAAGTTTTGCAACACTTCCATTGAGATTGATAGGGGTCAAACTTTGAGGGCTTTTAGCTTCGTAAGAAGACTTTATATTAAATGGAATTAACAGCATTCATGTTTTATAGGTAAAGAAGAGAACTAAAAGTTATGATAAAAACTTGGGGTATAAAGAGACCCTCTCGTTTTTTTTTTTTTTGAGAACAAAATATTAGTTTCTGTTCATATATGTAATTATGCCATTATTTTCACCACTTTGTCAATCTAGTGCTTTGCATGCATTTCTTTAACAAGACCATGTGCAAAAAAATGTAAAAATTGTGTCTTTCAATTTTGATCCCTTCCTCAAAGTTTTGACCAGCATAACTGTAGCATTTTTAATGAACACAGGATTAAAGATTAAGAAATAGCTACATAAATATTCTAACAATGACCCAGGCTAGAGATGATTCAAACTGCACGAGAAAGCGACGCTTACTTTTATCCTTCTCAATATAGTTTAAAACTTTCATTATAAAAATAAAAGATGTGGTATGAATGCCAATGAGACAACTATCCACCAAAGTTCAAATGAAGTGGATGTAAGCAATTATAAGCAACTGTACGGCCTTCAACAGTGAGAAGAACCCATTACGCAACGTGGACTATAAAAGACCCCGACATGAAAAATATGAAACAATTCAATTGAGAAAACTAACGGCCTAATTTATAACAAAACAGTTTATGAAAACAAATATGACAGACATGAACCAACAACAACCACTGAACTACAGGCTCCTGACTTGGGACAGGCACACATAGAATGTGGCGTGGTTAAATTAGTTTGATGGCGCCAAACCCTTCCTTAACCTAGTACAGTGGTGTAACAGTACACCATAATAGGAACAAACTATAAAAATCAGTTGAAAAGGGCTTAGCTCATCAAATCGATTAAAAGCAGAAAACACATACCGGACGTGGCAGCGTATCTATATATCCCACAAAAAACTAAATAAAGATCTGAGAGTACTCGCAGTTACTGAGAGCTAATTCAAAGCCTATTACAACTAATAAAAACATCATGTATCTAAGACTAAAATGCAAATCAGTACACATCCAACATCAGATGGATTTAGTATAAAGACGCCATTAAAAGTCAGAGAAAACATGACCTTGTGCAATGGCAAAATATGGGTATCGACAGATTGTAGTACCGTAAATGTGCATATGTGTATAATAATAATATTAAGTATGGTTTGAATTTACTGATAACAAAATCAATAGCTATACCAATAAAAACAATTATATTCAAAGATCTAATTACAGTGTTGAAATGGTAACCCTTCTGGATAGGTTTATTTAAAGAATTGATAAGTTTACCGGATTATATCTAAATTTCCATGCTCGGTAAACAACATTCCTGTAAAAATTGTTCATTATTCAATTTGATCTGTAGAAAATATAAATTATCCAAGTTTGAAAATATTCTGGCACCAACTAAGATCTTCCAGGTTAAGTGACTAATCACTTTACTTATTGCAGGATCGAGGACTAGTACTCTCAGAGGAAATAAACTTCCTTGTAGTCAGTGCTTTTATGTTAGTATGAACTAAATTATACATCGTGGCTATACATTTTCAGTTCCTATGAAATTATGTTATTAATACTAAAATTCATGCTGCAAATCCTTCAGACAAAGTTGGCTTTAAACGGGTGGTGTGTGTTCCATTTCGGTACATTTGGAGATCATGCTCCCAAAACCACCTAACAACCAATCCAGTGGTGTGAACTACACTATTGATACAAGCCTAGAACACGTTCTATATCCTGTCTATATATTCACATATCATCAAATAAGTTCGGTTTTTTTGTTTCGTAAGATGTCGCTTAGATGTTTGGTATATGATATCGCACAGTTTATGCGCCTTTGAAAATGACCCCACTTAACCGAATACTTTTCTTTGTAAAACACTGTTTTCCTTGTGGTTGAATCTCCTCCGCAACCGTAAAATAAATCAACAAATTTATTTAACCAAATTGCTTGTTATATCCTCAGGATGTGTTGTCCAGTTTTAACCGAAGTCCATATGACAGTTATTTCCCCTTCTGTATTTGACACAAATGATATATTAATGTATCACATAAATGAAAAGTGATAGAGACCCAAGGTATTTTGATTTGAGGTCCTTGGTTCACAAAATGAATTTGAAGTTAGATCAAAGGTCAAGGTCATGTTCTCAATTTTGATTTTTTTTTCTTTTTTATGATCTTCTCTGACACTATTGAAGTTATATATAAAAGAACTAGTGCAAAATGTTTGCTTTATTGAGATGAAACAATCCAATGACATCTTATGGAGTTATTGCCCTGAAATGGTTTACTTTAAGGTTAATTGACTATTACTTCAACTTGGTACACAATAAAGTCATAGAGCCTTTTGCAAAATGTTGGATGACATATGACCTTGAAAAAATTAACCAGAAGTGACCTTGAGTTAACCGGAAGTAGCTATTTTGCACTTATTTCATTGAAAAGTACCGATAAATCATATCTATACTACTAAAGGAAGAGACCGATTTCATTGAGCCGCAACTGCTCTGAAACCATACAAAGTCGGAAATAAATGTAGTGTATTGTACTTGATAAATTTGTCTTTGAAACAATCTTTTTCCACAGAAAACGCCACTTTTGAGAAAATATCCTAATTCGGAGACCGTAACCGACCCGTGTCTTATACGCTTTCGCGCATGCTCAGTCGACGTACTGCCCGTGAAATCCAAAAAGGATAGAAAATAGGACAGTTAGGCCTATAAAGATCCTGTATTGTATTGTAAGTGCATCATTTTGCTAAATTAAACGACATTCACCCTTCTTACTCAGGTGCAGAACTGTCCAAATATTAAATGGGCGTTGAACGTGTCAAGTGATCCTCCCCTTTTATGTGTAAACACAGACATCCGACGTCTCGACCCTCCCTTTTATGTGTAAACACAGGCACCCTTGACACTCTTTGTTTCAACACTTGCCCAATTGTACCGCAATTTCGCAGGCATCTTCTAGTATTTTTAAATAGGCATACATAAACCTATCATTTTAGACCGAAAGTGACCTTCAATTAACCGGAAGTAGCTAATTATCTCCCTTATTACAGGCAAAAGTATATCAAAACCATATATTTTTGGAATCAAGGTAAAACAGCTATCATGTTAGACCGGAAGTGGCATTTTAAAACCGGAAGTTAGCAAATATTTCACTTTTCCAGGCAAAGTATATAGAAACCATATATTTTTGGAATCAGTGTGAATAACGCAATCATATGAGACCAAAAGTGACATTTTCTAAACTGGTTGTAGCAAAATATCTCCTTAATTTAGACAAAAGAATATAGAAACCATATATTGATTGAATCAGTATGAAGAAATCTATGATTGAATGCCACAAATAACTTAAAATAAACCGAAAGTATCTCCTAATCATAAGTTAGAAAATTGATGTGGAAAGACCTTCAATTGTTCTCTGAACAATTGGTTTTAATTAATTATATTATTATTCCGATGACGTTTTGTTTTGGTTTGAAGCATCGTTTTAATTCTTGTATTTTTTTTTTTTATTGTTGTTGTTGATAAATATTCAAAATTTAACAAAATCTTATCAAATTTCAGCTTAGAGCCTGCATATGTGTTCCTTTATGATACCATTTTACTGTGTTGAAAAATACAACATAACGTTGCTAAAGAAGCCGTGATATTTTAGATATTTGAGAAAGATTGAGAGACACTAAAAATGACCCTAGTGTGATATAAATTGATCGGGGAATTGCCATTTTGCGATTATTAATATATTAACTTTTAGATGCAAATGAGTGTGGTAATAATTAACACTATAACAATATTGCTGTGATTTTTTCTTCAAAAAAGTAAAATCACAAAAATACTGAACTCGAGGAAAATTCAAAAGGAAAGTCCTCAATCAAATGGCAAAATCAAAGTTCAAACACATCAAACGAATGGATAACAACTGTCATATTCCTGACTTGGTACAGGCATTTTCTTATGTAGAAAATGGTGGATTGAACCTGGTTTTATGGCTAGCCAAACCTCTCACTTGTATGACAGTCTTCGTATCAAAACTAGTTCTTATCCGATCCGACATGTAAATTTGATGATAAATTGAATTTCAAATATCCCCTTTTGAAAGGTGACTGGAAATTATTTAACGGAAATAAATTGAATGTTTACCTACCGCTAATGCCATCTGAAATTCTTGTAAATCTGATTCCCGTTTTTGTCAGATCAGGACTTACATGGATAAACACTTGAAAAGGCGAGTTTAAAGTTTAAAATTTGAAATTTGTCATTGTAAACAAGGAGTTTCTTTTTCATGATGTAAAACATATATTAAACGAATGGCTGGGTATTAGTGTATCAAACCAGACATGAATAAAAGTACGATTTTACACCTTCGCATTTAGGGTTTGATGATGTGTATCGTCCCTACAGGATATGATGACGTTTGTAAACATGTTGTTATTCACTTGTACTTTCATCATTATAATGTATGCATGCATGACATGTTAATAAATTTAAAATAAAAAATTTGAAAAAAACCGTCCCAGTTATGTAATAACTTTTTTACATTAAACATTTACCGCATACATGAAATATTTTAAATACAATATGTAAATTTGATGATCAATTGAATTTTAAATACCCCTTTTTGATATATATACATAAATGTAATTTAGTTCGTTATTAGAAGGTTCATTTGCCCGTAAACTTTCAAAGTATCTGAAACAAACTGACTTTCTCCCGAAGTTGGTTGTTAATTAGTGTATTCATTTAAAATTCCTCTAAATGTAGATTGTATGAAGCACGAATAAACTTAACAGGTCTTCATTCGAAATAGTTTATCCTTACATGTACAAAAAATGTGTTTCCATATACTTTTTAATGTACTTGCAATGCCAACTCATGGCAGTCGCCAAACATGCGTCGAAATTGAACGATGTTAAAACATGACCTATTAAATAAAAAGTCATCATGTCAAGTCTAAATTCACGTGCCTCGATTAAAAGCAAATTGAATTGGTCTTGGTCTTTATACGCAAAATGATCATAACATTCTTACCAGCAAACAATATAAACATAAACATTAAGATTTGTTGCATATTTTTGTTTATTCATTCTGCGAGGCCTCAGTGTACCGAAATCAATAACACATCTCAATTCTATCATTCAAACCCTTACAAGTTTTAGTAAACACTATCAACAACAAGAGTGTCGCTGGTAATCTGTGTTGTCTTTACTGTTTGTTTCTAATCAGGTTTTACCTTACTGTGAAACAATTGTCAAAATGCCTGAAAGTTTCTAATTGTCTATTTCATCCAATTCTATGTAACTGTCTGTAAAGATGCTGTTACAAAATATTTTGTAAACGAAAATTACACTATAAATTTCGTTTCGACAATATACCTTTCAGTATTTTCATTTGATTTTTGTCTTAAAGATTTTGTCATTCGAATTTGCATTCTTGGACAATTCTGAGCTTGATGTACTGTTCTTGTTTATATAAGAGCACCATGCATTTTACCCTTTAAAGCACGGCTGAAATAAACTCATCCGGAAAAACATTTTAGATTGCATGTTTAAATCATATACATAAATATAGATTATGTAAAAGGTCGATCCATTAGCACCACACTGGCTAATTGTGCTAGGTAGCTGTTGACATTGACAGTCTAAGATTCAACGTTTCGCTATTCAAATGTATAACCTTCGGCCTTTTTGTACAATTGAAAGATAGTTAATCCGTCTTGGTGTCTCAAATCTCAAAGTATATGGTGTGATAAGGACTTTTTGCCCTTTGAAATGCATAGCATAAAGTATTTTAAATCTTTCAAATGACACATTTTTACGTTTACAAGATATAATTCGTACAGATATTAGTAGTATTCAAATTTTGTCTCGTATATTTATTTTCGGTCCTGAAACTTCTTGCATTTGTGCAGAAACTGATAAAATTTCCAAAATAACCCCAATTTCAAACCTCTCCAGTAACAGTAAGATATCAACAACAGCTTTGACCTAAAGAATTTTTACCACAACAAATGTTATACAATGATGTTGATTTACATAAAATATATTGGGTAAGATTGTTATTCATACCTAATTTAACTACCAACTTTGTGAAATGGGCCATATTTTTCAAATATTGTAAATACTAATTTTTATTTCTAATTAACTTTCTGAACTAACTTTGCAAAATTTTATAGTTACATTCAGTTATATTCATTTGTCAATAAAATGTACAATTTCAGGGGCCAAATAATGACCTTTAGCATAATTTTCTCCTTTATGAATCCTGCAATGAAAATTTTGAACACGACACGAATTTAAAAGAATTTTCGCTGTTCAAACAGTTTTGTAAGTTAAAGCAATAAAAAACAAATTTATTTACCATGAGGCTGCTGCCACTGTGTTTTTCCTTTTGTTTTCGTTTGGTGGAGATAATAATAAAGCCATGTTTTTTCACGATTAAGATCTCCAATAATGTATAATGGAAGAAACTGTGTCTTTTTATAAGCACTAGGACATACAATAATATTTAATCTTTCAAATGTCACCAGAATAACCTTTCGCGTTATTTAAGATCGCTTAGCCTGATTTTAAAAGATGTTTGAAATTTAAATTAATTCAAAAGGACGCCTTAACATTTAAACATCCTTTAGATACATCACAATGTTTTATCATTTAATTGTCTGTGCGTAAAATTGATCACAAAGAATCGTTTTACTTATTTTATAGCGCATTACTAAAATTGGACATTTCTAGTGTAACAGGAAAGTTCTAATTTCACCTTACATATTAGAAAAGTCCAGCGAATCGTTATAATTTTTCAATTTAAAAATTCTCTAGGATACGTGTAGCAATTAAATTCAAATAAAATATCACATAGTAAGAGTTGAATTAATTTAAAACATGTTTTGAGTCAGTGCGCCCCATTATTGCTTTTTCTTTTGACATGAACTATTTTGTAAGACCTTTACAAACTTCCACCCCGGTCTTGTTGGCTAGTGTATACACATACATACATTTTGTACAGTCTTTGTTATTCCTACCACAGAAATATATCATTTCTACATTTTTTACAATTTATACACTCAGTTCATTTAAGGTAATTTTTATCGCATAGCAAAGGAAATTTTATAATTTCGAAAATATAGAATCAACCTCTTACTTTTCAAATCTTCTGGCAACTAATACGATAAGCATTGATTGATTGATTGATATCTTTTGTTCTCCTGCACATTAAGATACAAAAAGGTAATATATATAAACGTGGCTATCATAGACATCAAGATCGCTTTCTTTTATTTCATTTTGCGGTGATAATTTATTTAAGTGTACTCCTTATTTAACCAATATATTATTTTCTATCTAATATATCAGTTTTACTTACGTGAAATAGAGGCGGAAGATAACATGGGAACTTTCACAACTCATAAGTCGAAGAAAAACTGACAACACCATGACAAAAAACGAAAAACGGCTAAAATACGAATAAGTCCACAAAACAAAACATAAAAACTAGACTGAGCAACACGAACCCTAACAAAAACTGGGGTTGAATTCAGGTGATCCGGAAGAGTGAGCAGTTAAAACCCCTTATGTGGCGCCTGTCGTGTTGTTAGTGTAAGTACACATCGGTGATATGTCTGATTCGAAGATTTCGAAGAAAAGAGGAAGGGTTGTGGTTATGACAATTGGAACATATCTTGGTCATCTATGACACAAATATACCATAACAGTAAAATGGTAAATCTCACAAAAATGCTTCAGAAGCTTCAAAGTTTGTTTTTTTCATTTTGTAACTTGGCACTACTTTTAGTCATAAAGGGGTTATACATGGATATGAACCAATTAAATGATTGTGTTCTATTCCCAATTGTGGTGTATCGACTGCGTGTGAATTGGAATGGCAGGTGATGCAAGGATAGCAGGAGAGGCATCAAGCTTAGCTTCTCTTGGGACTCCTCAATTATCAATAAAAACTGACTACCATGAAATAGCACACTGGTGCTGAAAGTAGCGTTTAACGTCAATCAATCAATCAATCAATCAATCAATCAATCAATCAATTTTTGAGGATTTTAAGTTGAAACTGAACATGTTTTCAAAGTGTCTTCTATGTGAGTGTGTCTCTATTCTAAATTATCGACTTTATTGTCATTCATAATGTGCTCTGATAAGCGATGCAAATTATAGGTAATCATCTAGCGGACATATACTTTTCATCATTGTAATTGGTTTTTTCCCTGCCGATTCATATCAATTTGTTAACGTTGCCACTAAGATTGGTGTGATTCCTAGCAATATGCGATATCTAGAGCTTTTGCTGTTTAAGGATATGGATGGCATTTTTTATTGCTACCAAACACACAAATCTTTTCCATATCAACGATCATTTTGGATGAAAATAATGACGGAATTAAAGCCTCAAGTTAAAAAATTGGTACCGAAATTAACTCGATTGCAATAACAACATGCTCTGCCTGTATGAGGCCTCTCTACGCAACAAGGTACAATAAAATTTCAACAATACTACTTATTTACAATATGATGAAAACACAAACTTATTTCGTTTAAAAAATAAAACTTTTTTCTCAATTGGCTGGAAGGTGCTTCATATAATAATATGAATATGTAGGATATAATTTATGATAGATAAAAATATCTACAGTCAATTTGTGAGATTCATTATATTTATATATTTGTAACAGAATCCGGTGTTAATTGATACAAAAATAAGTATACCATGAATGGAATGTAAGGTAAACACATATAAATTTTTGAACTACTCCCAGTCAGCCGTGTTGTATGAAATATATTTTTTAAATGCCAGATTTAAAAAGTTTAAAAATTCCTATCTAAATAAGAACTTCCTCTACAAATGCATATTCTCCATTAGAAATATCATCACTTTTTGGACGTTTGAATAAAAATATCCATAATGTTAAAATCAGTATTTCAATTTATTGTTCTAAATATTCTGTGTTCCACTGTTTGATTTATTTTTCATTTGATAAAATTTGATGTACAAATATATATTTATAATAAACTGTGAATTGGACAAAACAAAACCTATATTCGCTTAAACATGATGAACATATCAATTACTTGTTTATAAAATAGAAAAATCCACTGTTTGATTTATAAATACCCATACCGGTAATGCGAGTGCGAGAGAAAGGTTTTTATTTTACTTTATGTGATTACATGCTTGTTATGAGCCCTATGATTAGGAAATACAATATCTTTATCTTTATCTTATCTTATCTTAATACAATCAAATGCAGTTGATAGTGTAGGCATATCATTTAAAAGTATAAATTTCGGAAATACGAATAAAAATTGTCCTATTTATTATAAGTTGATCTACTACACTAATATAATATATATATTGACTTGATATCAAGCAGCAATGTTAGATTTTAATAAAATAGGATAATAACGGTAACTCCTCGTAACAACACAAGCTTATATGCAAAGGGAGATAACTGGCTATTGTTCTGCATTTCCTTAATGTATAATCTTTCAATCATCTCCATAAAGCCCTTCATATATGAGTTGCAGCTAATATCTTATAACCATTATATACTTTTCTTTCTCTTAGTTGTTATATATTGTAAAAACTGTTTATTTTATGTTCCAGTTTTGATAATGACTTAAGTTTCTCAAATACAACACGAACTATACCCAAAAGGGTAGTACTTTTTTGTCCTATTTAATGCGTGTTGTTAATGAACTGTTACGCGACCTAGCAATAGAAAATTATGGTAAGGACAGGTTTATCATTTCCCGTTAATGTTCCCTATCGGTAGTTGACGTCTCTAGATAGTGTGACAATTTTCATTCTTATAAAAAAATTTGGACGGAAAATTTTATTTGAAACAAATGTATATTCCATTGGACTGTTACGAAAGCGGCAACCGATAGTCTGATAAACCTCTTATATTTGTAGAAGTTAATTCCCAAAAATACGAAGAGGGGAATTATCTTTTATGCTCTTTAAAAGTACATTTTTAGGCTAGATGAACATTCAAATAGGGAAATGAATAAACTCGACATATGACTTTAGGTGTACAATAAATATGTACGATTTTTACCAATATATAATAAACCTATACATAATAAATAAAAATAAAACTTTAAATAAACGATGACAATAAGCATGAAACTTACGATGATTTCATAGCTAATTGAAACAGATAAATGACAAATATATGTAGTAAACAAATCCTTATTCAAATAAAATACTGGTATTCCAAAATGCCAGAATTTTCTAGTTCTAGACGAATTTAAAAAACATGGAGTTTATGCAATACGTAAAATGACTATGAAGACCATTGTTTTACCATATCTGTTGATGCTTAAATGTAATATGGTATGATGGGTATGCCTGTGTGTCATGAAATATCACAAACATAGTAGGGTTAAACGGATTATCACATGCTGAATCATAAGTAATGTGCGTCGGTCTTCCTGGTGGAGATGGCAATGCCTGCATATCGCGATGTCCTTTGCATGTATCACCAACTGCAACAGTAGCTAAAAACACATGTCCAATTCCCAGGGGCGTTGATGCGTATTTCAAGGACAAATCCACCTTAACTGCGAAATACACACCTTTTCCGTACGCCGTACCTGTAACAAATAAGATTGGTCACTCAAAAAATATTAGCTATACTGGCTTTTTATCACAAAGAGGCGTTATAGCAACAATTCAAAAGTCAATTCAGAATTATTATAAAGCCAACAGATTGTTTTGGTTTATGATTTTGTGTGTTGCAGAAACAGTACATTAACATGCACGTATAAATACTTTCCACAGATTTTCACGTATTAGAGGGGCATTAGCTATGATTTAGACCCCCAAAAAAATATGATTGTTTTTGCTTCAAACATTTATAAAATATAAAAATATTTTTTTATTTTTGTTACCAGTCAGTTCGGTTCAATATTTTCAAAATCAGCTAAAAACATAGCTGACGTTTGAATTCGTGTGAATACGATCTTGAATTTGACCCTTAGCTGGAGATTGGTTGCGCAATCCCATGTATTCAGCATGTTCCGTTATTAAAAAGAGAATAGAATGTGAACATTTTAAAGTTAAACAAGGTAGCAACTAGAAATAACCATTCGATAGACTGATTCGGCCCTTACAGATCACTCGTATACAGGTAAAATGATGATTTGCATTTCTTTTAATATATGACCTGAAATCAAACAGACCTAAAAAAAACTTCATTATACTATTGCAAGTAATTGGCTTGTTATATAACTATTATATTAAATAGTATTTATATTATTATTATCTACTTATGGGTCATAAGACCATCGTCAGTATTCGGAGGTCATCTCGATGGTTTATTAGATGGCGTCTGATCTAAAATGTTCCGAAATGCTGATACATTATAACAAATTCATGCATTGTTTATTGTTTCTCTTGGAACTTTTGTAATTTGGACAAAGTTTTAGTTCGAAACAAAACAAATCAAATATGGAATTTGAGTCAAATAGGTGAAAATGAATTTGACAGCTAATACCCTTTTGCGTCATTTAAAAGTCCCATCCAAAAGACTGGCTTTGCCTTTGTTCCTGTTGACAATTGTCTATCGCTAGAAACATTTTCGTTTCCAAATAGGCAAAATTTAAATTATTTTTGTACTTAATTTACATAAATAGAAAACACATAAATAGTTTAACCAAACAAATAAATTTAAATCTTGCAAAATTCGCCTCATGCTGGAATCATATGTGTATAAACAAAAGACAATGTAAATCTATTTTGAAAATATTTTTAAGTAAATATGTTTTCAGGGACACTTAAAAAAGATTTAAATTGCATGTATTTGCCATTTCCGGACACTCTAAATGAGGTGAAATTTGATTGTTCATATACTGTTTGTTATTATATATAACTGTTTCAATACAGATTTAAAAAATACAACACAACACAAAAAGAGCATATATCAAGCCTCAGATTGACAAGGTATTCTCTAAGTACATTTTATTTCAAAAGTTAAACCCTTACTTGATTTTATGAAACTGTGCTGTCTCATTTTTTAGATATCAAAAACGGATACATGTGTAGCATACTATAGAACACAATACGAAAATATTTTTCTACTAAGCTTTTCATTCGGAATGTGTAAATACCATCTGTAGGAAGTAAATTGAAATCAAGGAAAAGAAAAGAATTCTTGAAACTATAACAAAATACGAAGTTGAACAGCATTAAAAAACCCAAAATTCCTTGTGAATTTAAGCCAATAAATGCTTCTGAAGGAATATAAAGTTTTCCATTTGTCTTTTATGATAATAAAGATAAACTTTTACCATTTCTTCCACAATAACTCCTATTGAAACCATTGTTTATTATTTTATCAACACAATCCTCTGAGGTACCGTGCCATAGCATCTGTTGTGAATCTCTTCCATTTTTTTCGTGTAATGCACCTTGTCTTCCTTTATACTGTGAATACAAGTGTTGATTTTGAACTCGTAATATCTGGAATAAATAAATTGAAAACGACCTTACTTCTTAAGAGCATCTTATTAGAGGACTTATACGAACAATTGAATTTATAAGAATTTCAGTACTCAAAAACAGAGGTCATTTTCATTTGTGACTAACAGTCGGTATGGAAAAATGCCTCTAGTAGGTTTAATCTGCAAGGCATCAAGCGTTTTGTTGATTTCGGTGAAATTATTCATATGAACTCTATTTCTTGATTATAAGACGTAACGAACATAGAACATGAAGGTCAAAATAGACGATTACACATTAGAAAAAGATAAATATTATTAAAAAATGATTACAACAACACTGGCCTATATATATAAAAACATAAAACCACCTCAACAACGTTTAAGACCAACGTTACCAACAACAAAGTCTTAGTCTTGAAAAGTCCCTTCAGATTGATGAAAGCCGCTAGACATCTGACAATGTTTTAACTCCCTTTCTATTGTTTTTTTTTCATAAATATTTAATTCTGTGCATGTGAACTTTTTTTCTTACCTATATATATTGCCTTGACCAGCATAAATACACCATTCTTGTTTGTTTTGGTAATTTAATCAGGTATTATTAAATAATCATCAAAGATACCGGGTTTATAATGTGTTACGCCAGACGCCATTTCGTATACATTCAGTGTACGACTGATCAACGGAGTTACTGTGTCAAAACATTCGTCGAGGATATTTAATGATGCTCTATATTCCATTTTTGTATGAGATAATCACGATGTAGGCTTTTCAAACAGCTGTTAATTGTATTAACGGTACTAGTTTTACTGCACCAAAATGCGCATTTCGACAATAAGTTTCTCTTCAGTGATGCCCGAGGCCACAATATTTGAAAATCAAAAATTTAATACAAATGTTAAATAGCTGATACATGGATTACTTTATAATAGCTAGCATGTAGAAAAACATGAATTTTGAAAAAAAAAAGCTAGCTTATCAGGGACTATATTGAACAATTGAGAACCATTAAGAACAAATCTGTAGCTAAGAAATTTTGCATGCATAGAAAACATTACATCTTAACATTGGTATTGTTGATAACACTATGATAATAGTGATTGCTGCAATACTATTCATTGTAATTTTGTTTCAATGTGTATTGGTTGTTTTGAACGCACTCTTCTATTCCATGTATAGTACACAAGACATTGAATGTTAAATAAAGAAACAATGAATTGACTCATTCAATTTTTGTGTAGAAAAGTGTCAAAAACATTCTACACTAAGCAGCAGTTGATATAAAAACAATTTATTCTTTTGTGTTCGTTTTTTTTTATATGGTTGTTGATATGATACCTTAAGAATCTTGATGTTTCTTCTGGCTTGCTGAAATTGTACTCTGAGAAAATTACAAATTTCGTCTCCGCTATCAACTTCTTGTTCTAAACACTGCACCCCAAGTTTCATATTTGTCCAGGTGGATGGAAAACAAACATTCGATGAGACTATTTATAAACAATGAAAGCTGTATGTATAATGTATATGTAAATGTACATTATATGCAAATTAACACATCAAAGATACCAGGCTTAACAATTTTGTACGCTAGACGCGCGTTTCATCTACAAAAAACTCAACAGTAATGCTCGATTCAAAAAAGTTAAAACGCCAAATAAAATATGAACTGAAGGAAATTGCAAATTTCTCTCGATCAATCGATCGATCGATCTCGACTTTTTCCAAAGAGGTATTGAATTTATGAACATAATGTGAAAAATAATAACAAAATGTGATAACATGAATTAAATGCTTTTCACGTAACATGGCGACTGAAAATATAAAAACAAATTACTTCAAGAGTAATTAAAAGCATCATGCTTTAAGTTGATTTTTTTTATAGAGGCATGATAGTGTAAATTAATGTTCTACTATGTAGTAATAGATCTTACGATAATCTCACCTGAGTCTTTTGGGAACCTAGAAATTTTGTATTTGGTTTCATTAGCACCTTCATACCACATCAGCATAGACCTATAATTAACTAACAGTAATGCTCCATCGTGGTCAAACTTTGATGATTTAATATTTTCCTTATATTTGGTTTCTAAATCGTAACTTAAAAGTTTTTCGAAGAGTTCAACTTGTCCATTGTGGTTCAAATATCCCCATTCCACGTACTGCGAAAACTCTTCAGCCTTTTCTATTCTTTTCAAATACGATTTAATAGAACGTTTGGTTTTGGAGACGTAACTTTTTGGACCAGAGACTACTATTGTACCATTCATTTTTATTCTAATTTCAATACTCCTATCTGCCTTACATTGCACTAAATTCTGAAATTTAAAAAAAAATGGGAAAAGGTATAAATATAAGGAGAACTATGGTCATAGTTATATGAGGAAGAAACCGAGAAAAATTGTGAAAAATAATCCACAACGGTTCCGACATGAGATATTATTAAACATTACAATGTAATGGGGTTGTTGCTTTTATTAATCAGCTTTCCTCTATCTAGGTGAAATAACAACAACCAAAACAAACAGAATTAAAAACCAATTGTTCAGAGAACAATTGAAGGTCTTTCCACCAGTAAGGATCTATTTTGATATGAAATATTAAAATTTGGTTTTAAATGTCAATTCCAGAGTCAAATGACAGCTTATTGTACGCTGATTCCAAAAAATATATGGTTTCTATACAAAAAGATATAAATTAGGGAGATAATTTTTTACATCCGGTTTAAAAGATGTTACTTTCGGTATTGTTTGATAGTTTGCTTGACACTGATTCCAAAAATATATGGTTCTACATACTTTTACATTAATTCAGTACAAAAAATAGCTACTTTTGGTTTACAAAGGTCACTTCCGGTTGGCTTTTTCAAGGTCACATTGCTTGCAACCTAATGCAAAAAATCCCATGGCTTTATCATGTATACATATGAGGTAAAAGCAAAGGTCAAAATCTAGAACGTTACATTTACCTATGACCTTGAGCTAAATTTGAATGTCATCAACCAAGGACCTCAAATCAATATAATACATAATAAACACATCACATGACGCACTAGTCTCCTCTAATATATAAGATCACGTAGACCGAAAGCTGACCGCGGGATTTAGGCCGTACCTGTTGTTAGTGTAGCGATAAGTGAACACAACAGGGGTCCAGTTTATTTGGTTGATTGCCAACGAGATAACTATCCACCAGTGGCAAAATTACGTGAATGGGATCAACTATAGGTCACAGTAGTACATATTTACGTTACAAGTCAAACCCTTAGTCCTGGTTTTTGATGTATGGGCTGAGATTGATACTGATGTTTGTTTGCTCACTTTTCATTAGGGCTAAATGTATGTTTAATATTATCTTTATAAATTGTAACCACAGTTGTACAAAAAGTAGATTAGGAGCCATATTTAATACGAAAGTTCTTTTTTAATTCGAACCTGTTTATTTTTAAATTGCCGAACAATGTCTCCATATTTTACAATTTCCATTTCGACGTGCTCTTCACATTCTATGTCAGTAGGCTCTTGTGGTGTTAGTACTTGCGGATGCCATTCGTCATCTGGGTATCCGCATACTTTTTGACGTCTACCAACTGACAATAAAAAAAAGGTAGACGTAACATTGCACCATGTACTAATAATTAAGAAAATTACTCATACAAATTCATTTAAATATATGTTACATTTCTTTGTTCGTTGTCTTCTATTATTTTTTTTTATTATAGTTTCGTTTTCCTTTTTTTTTCCTTTTGTTTATTTTATGATTTCTATATTTTACATTGGCATGAATAGAAGAATTACTATTAATCAGAGAAGAAGGACACTGTTAGTTACACAGTTTTCTAGTGACATAATACGATATATATGGGGTCCCCATATGGAATTTACTGACCCCATATATATCATATTAGGTCACTAGCACACTGTGTAACGAATTTATATTACCGACTATCCTAACATATGGCATTTAGAACAGTGGCCTATCAAAGTGATCAAGTCTTCGATATAAAGAATCTACTTGGTCTTTACAAAAACAATGCCAATAATAAAAAAAACTTGTTAGCTTTTAATGTGTTTTTGAATTTATTTCAATCGTTCATCATGAATTTCTTCATCTGTTGTCCGGGTGAAACGTTTCAGATTTTTCCCCCAACGCCGTGTTGTTTTTATAAAGAGACGTAACACCACCACTAACCGTGTATTACAATTAACCACACCTACTAACCCCATATGACCATATGAAATATACAGGGTCTTCAAGCGGGCGCTTTTAACCATATCATATTCCTAGAAATGTATTTTAGGTAAGATAAAGAAATATATATATATAGATTAACAATATCATCAATATCATAAAACTAGACCGTGACTAAGTTGTTTTTCAGAACTTGATTACTGTATCTTCAAAAGCAAAATTTTACCGATTACTGCAAACTCAATTCTGTGATAAGTCTAATTCGATGATGTCATATTCGAGGAAAAAATCAGATATTCTAAAACGGTCAACGAAATCGTGATGGCGTCCGTAAAATTGTCGAAGGGATAACTTCAACTTCGATTGCTACTAAAAGTTCATCCTATTTCGACTCTTCAAAATTCAAGAGTCAATCCTAAATTGAGGTAAATTATATGGCCTTCCAAATACCGTTTCATTTCCCAACATCACTGAAGAGACATTAATTGTCGAAATCCAGATATGGTGTACAAATTTTTGCACCTCATGTTTGCGGTATACCATCTTTTCCGCAAGTTTATTGTTTTCTGTTTGGTATTAAATTAATACTTAAAATCCATTTTGTTATATCTCGTGATCCGTTTATTTGGCAATCGCCATGGCAGTCAGCAGGGTTTAAGAACATCCGTTGTTCGACTTGCTAGTCAAATGCGTTTTGTTTAAATATACTTTTTCACTTTTTGGGTCTTTTGGAAAATGTTGTTTGTGCTGTATTTAGACCCCTCTACCAAGAAATTTGTTTTGCATGCACACGTATAAAAATTGCGGTTTTTATCCAACGCAATCATAGGTTTGAACGTTGTTTTCAAATTAGACTTGTAAATATAAATATATATATATGTTTCAGTAAATTTGTAAAATCAGGGATTTTGTATAATCACTGAACTGATTAGTGATTTTATAAAATCCCTGATTTAGACTAGGGATTTGACAAAATCAAAGGAATAATCAATATTTTTTTTACAGATTCCCTTATTAAATCTCGGGGAATTTAATAAAGTATTCGTTTTAAAAAAAGCCTATAGCAGTTACACTCAACAAGTTTAAGGTTAATTTAGCCTTTTATATTAATACTTAGTGAAATAATGCAACTTCGTGTTTGTACTTGTAAAAGAAAACTGGTGTGAGCCTAGGCTCCGTGTTGAAGACCGTACTTTGACCTATAATGGTTTACTTTTATAAATTTTGACTCGGATGGAAAGTGGTCTCATTGGCACTCATACCACATCTACTTATATCTATGAACATGTGTTATGTGGAAAATTGGTCATAACAGAAGAGTCAAAAGTAATGACATGGAAATGGTCATTGAAAAGGAACGTCCAAACACTTCTAAGTCAATGGAAAAATAAGTCAATCGTATGTTAATCGGTCTAAAACTAAAAGATGGATGTAATGTTGTTATTCCTATCCTAGTTGTTCAGCTGTTGTTGATCGTGAAATGTTGTGACCCAAGAAATATAATTGCTATTGTCCATGGAAAGTCAGAGACAGGTTATCGTCTTGCTACTAAACATGGTATTTTGTTAGAGTCATATTTGGAACCACTAATTCCCTGTTTAGCTGTATCTGTTGACAATTCCATATCTTTTCGACAAGCAGTTAAACTGCCTTCCATTTGTGATGGACAACGTTTTTTTTAATGTGGATGTTCTGGAAAGTAGATGTAAACAGAATAGGTGTGTCTGTCGAAAAGCAGGGTAATTATGTAACAGTTGTTTCACCCAAACTTATCCGGCTAAAATAAGTAAATTGTAGTCTTAATATCAGGTCATATGCTTTTTATTCATAATCACTGTACAATAGTTTTAACTAGTAGTGTTTATTAAAAAACAATATCTTAAAATCATTGGTCAATTTATGTTGAGAAATATACTTATACCAAGTTAAAATTGTAATCAGGGATTTTACAAAATCACTGAAACTGTTAGTGATTTTACAAAATCACTAATTATTTCAGGTATTTTACAAAATCCCTGATTTTACAAATCACTGCAACATATATATAGGTTAATCCTGACTGCAAAAACTCGGTAAACTGTGTCTAAGATTGTAAGAAGCTATTGTTAAGGCTTATGAACTCGATTCATTTGATATATTCAAGATGATGTTGGAAATTTTTTTAAGGAAGGTTATTGCCTTATGTCCTCAACCTTATTACACGATGAAACCATTTACTTCAAATAAGCTGAACTTTTGAATGTGAAAAAAAAATATCAAATAAAATTGAGAATGGAAATGGGGAATGTGTCAAAGAGACAACAACCCGACCAAAGAGCAGAAAACAGCCGAAGGCTACCAATGGGTCTTCAACTCAGCGAGAAAATCCCGCACCCGGAGGCGGGCTTCAGCTGGCCTCTAAACAAAAATGTGTACTAGTTCAGTGAAAATGGACGTCACACTAAACTCCGAAACATATAAATGAACTAAAATTAAAAACATACAAGACTAACAAAGGCCAGAGGCTCCTGACTTGGGACAGGCGCAAAAATGCGGCGGGGTTAAACATGTTTTGTGAGATCTCAACCCTCCCCCTATACCTCTAGCCAATGTAGAATAAACAAACACACAGCAATACGCACAGTAAAACTCAGTTTAAAAGAAGTCCAGTCCGATGTCAGAATAGATAACAGAAGAAACTAACCAAATGACAATGATACATAAATTAATAAAGGACTACTAGCAGTTACTGACATGCCAGCTCCAGACCTTATTTAAACTGATTGAAAGATTATGTCTTCATCATATGAAAATCAAGCACAGTGTCTCAAATTAATGTGATCGTCTTAAATGTAAATATATGATTCATACCTATGAACATGTGTAACTTGTACAACATTGAATTATAATGGCTAAATCTATTGTGATGCTGGTGTTCCCCAGACGATTGTTTATCATGTTTTTAGCAAAAAGTAAAAAAAAATTCTTTCCCAAAATGATTCGTAATTTTTTCTTATTTTCATCGTGTTGTTTTCTTGAGTCAAATTCTTTATTGGGTAGAATTAAATAATGACATTCAGTTTTTTTTTTTTTTTCAGATCATGAAAGAAGTTTGCTTATATATCGTTTATTAACGATTGATTAAACAGATTCCAACATCGCATCTCGGTAAAAATTACTTTTTTTTTAATTTGAAAATTACTGTCAGAAAAATATATCACTCTCGATGCAGTGGTAGACTCTATATATATGTTAGCGGCAATTAGTAAAATTGGGCACTAAGCTTAAACCCTAGGCAATAAGCTAACGCCTAGGCATTCGGTTATTTCCTGAAATATGATGATGATTATTCAATCTATCGCCAAACATCATTTCAGGCAATAAGTGAATTTTGGGATTTTTGCTTTATATGCCATGTAAATGTACGTTTTTTTTTTTGTATTTTTTGTAATTTTCATGATTAAACATGTGAAATTACATACAACAATATTAGACCCAAATTATAAAAAATAAATAATACTTGTAAGATCGATCAAGTCATAATGATATAATTAGATATGAATATTACAATGGATTTTGTTAATTAAAAGCTGCTTCTAACAATTGCCACTTCTGATCCATTTTCACTTTTTGTGCAGGGGTTAAGTTTAATACAGAGAATTTTTCTATATTAATCCAATATTTTAAATATTCTATCCCACCATATTTTGTGGGCAATATGTTCTTACATCTACATTTGTATATATAGTATTTAAATAACAACAAAATATTATTAACTGTTTTACTGTTGACAAAATCCTCAGACCCACCTAAAATGACTTAATTCTTTTGCGCTGAAAAGGCAAGAAAATGTTATGATTTCTAATCCAGTCTATAATGGAGAAATATTCTACAATCGCTAACATTTTTAATGATAAAAACAGTGGTTACCCTTCTATCGATAAGTGTCATGCCAAAAAAATGACTTACATGTCCCCGTCTTTCCACCAACAATACTGTAAGGTTCACGTTTAATGGTTTCACATTTACCTTAAATTTTGAAACTGATATAAATTGAAAAACTAACAGTATTGTCTATTTACTCACATGAAACAAACCTGGATGCGGTATTCAGTACGTAGGTGAAACCGGACGCTATTTATGTAAACGCACACACGAACACCTTTATGGTTTTAGAAGACCCCATAAATTTAAAAGTATCATTTATCAACACCTTAAGAAGCACAATCATCCTATTAAATATTTAACAGTTCAGCCTTTAGAAGTAGTAAATAAGCAGCCTGGGGAATCTCATTCAAAGTTTGTACGATCACGGAAAATAATTAAATTAAAATTAAAAAATACAGACAGTCTATCCTCTCGGTCTTAATGATAATATCATGGGAATTGATAATATATCAAGAACCGATTCTGTTAACATTTTTGATATAGTTTCTAAAACTGTTCGTAAAAACCGTTCTCAGGGTTTGAAATTAGCCGGGGCCCACTCGCCAATGGCCCCTAAAATTTGGTGTGGGCTACTTAAATTTCTGCTTTTCTTGTATAGGACTATATATGTGGGCTACAAAATTAAAGCTGTGGGCTACCATGCCAAAATTTTAACTTCAATCCCTGGTTCTCATGGGCGTAGAATAAATCGCAATCAGAGAAAATTTCGTACCAACAATACAAATATTTCGGACCTAATTACTATTTCAAAAAACAACGGCAGACATTATCTGTTAACCAAGCTCTGTTCTTTACCTGTTAATAAATTACATCAATTTTTAGAGGATTGCAACACAATACATATTGCAGTCCTAAGTATGAAATCGTCCAAATTGTAATTGCATATTGTTATTCTAAACTGTTTCCCAAAATTGATCGCCCTGAAGATCATAAAAAACATTTTATTAAAATCAAATATGTCAATAAAGGTTTGGATTTTGTAAATATTGCCGGTATTTTTAATGATTATTCCGTTAAAGAACAAATTCCTGGCTATTTTGATAATACTGAGCTCCATCTTATTTGTTATGTTTACAAAAAATCTACCCGGAAATATGTGTTTAGTTATAGCGAAGTGTGTAAAGATGTTAATATCAGTGACTAAACACCTACGTCATGAAATTGCAGTAATTCCGAATACATTTATGGCCCCAGTTCCCATGTTTTAACAGGAGACCTTAACATCGTCCATGACCGAGAGTTGAAATCATTCCTCAGTAAAGGACCTAAATATCGCCCCCGTCAATTATTAATTGGAATGAGTGTCGTAACATCATTCACGACTCACTCCGTACTTACTGCACGAAATGGATAAAACCAGAAAAAGTTGACAAAAAAATCCTAAGTTTCTTTTTTTAATTCAGTAATGAACAGTAGTTGATATTCGTATTAAACATTTTAAAGAACATTTTACTCTTAACAACAACAACCATAATAACCCTATTTCTCGTATCAAACATAAGCTAAAAGAACTCGCCAAGGAATTTGTTTTTGACCCGGCTGATAAGACTGCCAATAATATCATTATTGTTTGACGTAAATTTTACATTGAGGCTCTGCAAAAGGAAATCACGAATTCACCAACATTCAAACTGACTTCATTTTCGGAAAATGACACCTGTAACAAACATAAACTTTTAGCTACCTCTTTACAAGCAGAAACAAATACAATAAAAGTTCCAACTATGTAACGGCTTCCGAAGCTGCACAAAACACCTTACAAATATATATTTATTTCGTCTTCAAGCCATTGTTCAACTACTAAACTGTCTATTCTACTTGCTAGTACACTTGGTACAAACAAAAACCTGTTAATAAATTGTTCAAATAAGGCCTTTGAAAATAGTTGAATTAATTTCTTTTGGAGTGTCAAAAATTCGTTGGAAGTACTTGATAAATTGCATGCTTATATTGGTGATTTCGAATTTGTTCAAAGTTTTGATTTTTCTACCCTATATACCACTTTGCCTCATAATCTCACTAAGAAAAAATTCACACACCTAATTAAATGGGCATTTAAAAAGTCAGAATGCGAATATATATGTTCAAACTCTTTTAGATCATTTGTTAGTATCAACAAACAAAAGAACTATGTCAATTGGACCTGCTTTGATACGATACCTGCACTTGAATTTTTAGTAGATAACATTTTTGTTCGCTATGGAGATTCCGTATATCCTGAAGTTATCGGAATTCCAATGGGGACTAACTGTGTACCACTTATTGCGGACATGTTTCTGTATTGTTATGAGTTACAATTTATGACTAAAATCAGCAAAGACCCATCGAAACAACATCTGATACAAAAATTTAATAACACTTTTAGATATTTGGATGATACATTGGCTCTCAATAATAATGACTTCAGTATGTACACTAAATAGATTTATCCTGCTGAACTGACTTTAAATAAAGTTAATACTAACAATGAACACTGCCTTTTCTTGGATCTTGATATCTATATCTTTATTGGGAAGCTTAATACCTAAATTTACGATAAAAAAGATGAGTTTTCTTTTTCTATTGTTAATTATCCATTTTTAGATGATGACGTTCCCTTGTCACCATCTTATGGTGTTTATGTATCTCAACTTGTTCGATTCGCTCGTGTATGTAACAACGTATTTGATTTTAACGAAAGAAATCTCTGTATTACTGAAAAATTATTACACCAGGGTTTTCGATATCACAAACTAGTCAAAACATCTACTAAATTGTACAAGACATCATTCGTAAATATTCAGAAGGGATATAGTTACGATACTTTGGAATTAATATTGATTCACTCATAGGGTCTTTGCATCGGAATTAAACACATTTATTCTAAAACCAGTTGTTGGCATGACACGGGTTATGTTTTTCTCATATATTTTATGATGGTATGATACTAAACCCCTATCGAGAGGGATTGTGTTTGATTTATATATGATGAAGACATAATCTTTCAATCAGTTTAAATGAGATCTGGAGCTGGCATGTCAGTAACTGCTAGTAGTCCTTTGTTAATTTATGTATCATTGTTATTTTGCTTAGTTTCTTCTGTTGCCTATTCTGACATCGGACTCGGACTTCTTTTGAACTGAGTTTTACTGTGCGTATTGCTGTGTGTTGTTTATTCTACATTGGCTAGAGGTATAGGGGGAGGGTTGAGATCTCACAAAACATGTTTAACCCCGCCGCATTTTTGCGCCTGTCCCAAGTCAGGAGACCCTGTCCTTTGTTAGTCTTGTATGTTTTTTTTTAATTTTAGTTCATCTATATGTTTCGGAGTTTATTGTGATGTCCATTTTCACTGAACTAGTACACATTTTTGTTAAGGGGTCAGCTGAAGCCCGCCTCCGGGTGCGGGATTTTCTCGCTGAGTTGAAGACCCATTGTTGGCCTTGGGCTGTTTTCTGCTCTTTGGTCGGGTTGTTGACTCTTTGACACATTATATGGCATTTCCAGCATTGTAGGCTTTGAAAGGTAAAAAGTAAAGTAAAGTAGAATGATGAGGAAAATCCAAACAAATATGTTTTCCTAGAGGAACTGTATGGTACTTTGGAAAAGGCCTATAAACAGGTCATGGCGACAGAGACCGTATGCTTTATCAAATTAAATAATCTCTATGCAAATATTTCTCGTGATTTAATCAAACTATTTCTTTCACTTTGTAAAAATTGTAACATGAAGAAAAAGTATTTAGGGAAGGGAGTAGTAGTAGTGAAACCAATTTTTTCCGAAGAGTTCAACTGTAGAGGACAGGTTGATTTAACTGATTTCCAATTAACCCAGATGGAAGCTATAAGTTTCTATAAAATCACCTAACAAAAGTTTGTAACATTGGAGCTCTCACGTAAATTTGATGTTTTCACTATGTTTGGTGCGCCCCATAAACTACTAAGTGACAATGGTCGTGAATTTACAACTTTGGTTATATCCGAGTAAAAAGTAAAGTGGTCAGAACCAGTGACTTTATTTTAAGTAGTTGACATTTTAAGCTTCAGTTCTTACTATCATATAATGTACCAAATGTATTTAAACTTTGAATAAATGTCTGTTTATTTACTTGCGTTTACAATTAGGCACTAACATCATTGCCTAGGCATTAGCTTATTGCCTATGATTTAAGCTTTATGCCTAATTTCACTTATTGCCGCTAACATATACATGTAAAGAATACATTACCAGCCGACGCACTTTTCCAAGGATGAAGATCAACAGATTTCAACCCAGGCGCAATCGCTTCATATTTGAATTGTGGCAGAGAGGAATCAAGTCTTCTATCCGGGCTGTGATGTTGTAAAATGTTTCCGAATAAATCGTTCTGTTCATCTCTAGATTTGACATGTGATCGAGATTCATGTAGTTGTAATGAAGACGTCATTTTTGATAAATTATTTACTTTTGTAGTGAGTAAAGATGGTTTGTTTCGAACAGTTTGACCTTTCAAATATTTCATTTCTGCTTCGAATGGCTGGAATGAAACATAATCGTACATGAGTATGCAAGTTATTCTAAAATAGTTTTTATTCATTTTATATATAAATTACCACTTTTAATTGCATTTTAAGATTAGTAAATTCTGCGAAATGTAAAGAACAAAGGTATCAGGCTTATACTTTGAGTATGCAAGATGCGGGTTCCCTATGCACAAAACATAATATCTTAATAGGAATTAATACAGGAAAACGGAAAATTTTGTACAGTACAACATACCACACCAACCCGCATAACCCGACTGCGATAAAGAAACATACTTAATTCGCTATACCTTCCACGAATTCACGTTTTTCTGTCGAGAAATGCATTGAACATATTTACAATCTAGGCAAACACTATTAGATGCGAAACGCTAATAGATGTGTGTTTCAAAATGTTCAGGAAATCATTGTAATTGAAAAATTCCGCATCCCCAACAATTATTATCCGATTGAAAATAGAACCAAATCTTTTGTCGATAATAAATGTCTATTGTCCGTATTGTGCTTTATAAGAGAGAGAGAAGATTCTAGTGGGGCAACCAGAAAACATTAAGTCATAAATAATTAGACAATACCATGACTAAATAGAAACACGACTAACAGATATTCATACAAACAGACCTACTAAACACTACACAGAAAACTAAAGTATGAGTGACACGATTCCAATTTCACAAAAGCTTGAGGGTGAATTAAAATGTCAACAAAAGGATTAGATGTTCCTGCTGCACAAGTGGCACAAGCACAAGAGATAGAGACCGGAATTGTGGCTACAATAGAACATGTCCGTGGTCATCTATGATACAGATGTTCTATTACAGTTAACAAATTTACGATCGAATCCGTAAAACCTTTGTAAAGGATAAACTCAACTTGTCCATTTTGAACCCATGGTTGTTTCCTTGTAGGTTCCGTGTACGCAACAATCATTTGTAAAGGTAATCATGATAGGAAACCCAACTCTGGAATATCGTATCAACTAGGAAATATATACCACATATACAGTATCTCCTGAGAAATGGAAATTTCTAAATAGATGTGCTTTAAAAAGTAAAACTATTCTGTTGTTCTGAATTCAATCGTGTTTTGGTTGGGATTTAAATATCGATATGCTTATTCAGAATTTGAAAATGCCCTTGTACAGTAATCTATATTTTATCTGTATTAACATTGTGTAATCAAATTAATTTGGTAATTGCACAAGATATTGTTTTTTTTTCAGGGTTGCTCAAGAATTGGTCCTTAAAATCTACTCTGAAGTACAACGGTGAAATCATATTTGTAAATATGCACAATTTCTATAAGTGTTGTCAACGGTATACCGGTTAACCGATTAACCGTCGAAAGGATTAAATATCGAATACACAAAACGTTAACTAGTTAATCAGACCTTTTCAATTTCAAAGATTTGATATAAATGTATATTTAAAACATTAAATGCAATACTAAATTTTAAAATGATCATCGCGGTACATATTAAAGTCAATTGTCCAGTACATTTACTACTTGATTAACAATGAAAACATTCCAATTTCACTAAATTAGTTTGCATAAATGCATCTTGTATATCAGGTTCGGGCAAAAACCAAAGTACACATGATATTTTAAACGGTATTGGTGATTAAATTAGTATATATGGATCATCAAAGTCTACGATTTAATTCATTATGTTTTTAATCCGGTTAAATAATTATTGTGTTGAATGATAATACGAGTAATCATGTAGTTAAAATGTTCAACTTGACAACACTAATTTCCATGCATACTAACGGATAAAAGTAGTTCAGTGGCATTCTTTGATTCGATGATATTTAGTACTGTTTTTCTTGAACCTGCGTTTTTGTCGTCTATAATACCGGCGTTATAGAGTTAAGTGCTTTTTGTAAAAAGAATTGTGTTAAATCAGTGAACAAAATAAAATAACTGAAGAACGGTAAAAGTGACGCTACCCAAAATTAACTTGATCTGAGTTTTGTGGTAATAAGCATTGTGTGTAAGTTTCATAACATTTGGTTGAGGCTAACTTAAGTAGAGAACAGGAACTAAAAATTCAGCAATTTTTCTATTTGTAAACACGCATAACTCTAGAACGGTTGTGCATAAGTTTTATAACATTTGGTTGAGACAAACTAAAAAATTCAGCAATGTTTATGTTTATAAAGGGACATAACTCAAGAATGGTAAAAGTGTCGCCACCTAATTTCGTACTTAATCTGTATTATGTAGTAATAAGCATTGTGTATAAGATTCATAACATTTGGTTGAGGCAAACTAAAGTTAGAAAACGGAAACAAAAAATGTATACTTCATCTTAGTTTTGTGGTAATGAATATTGTGTATAGGTTTTATAATGTTTGGTTGGGGCAAACTTAAGTTACAGAATGGAAACTAAAAATTTTGCAATCTTTCGATTTATAAAGGGGCATAACTCAATAATGGTTAAAGTGACACTACCCAAATTCAACTTGATGTGTGTTTTATCAGTGGAAGTCAAAATTAAACATTGCATTGTATAATGCATTGATTGTAGTTGATTCAACTATAATCATGGACAAAGGAAGATAACTCCAATTTTAAAAATTACTTGATATTTAGAAGAAAATAAAATTTTTGCAATTTTTCCATTTATAAAAGGGGCATAACTCTAGAACGGTTAAAGTGACGCCACCAAAATTCAAACGTGATCTGTATTTTGTAGTAATAAGCATTGTGTATAAGTTTCATAACATTTGGTTGAGGGAAACTTAAGTTAGAAGACGGAAACTAAAAATTTTGCAATTTTTCTATTTATAGAGGGGCATAACTCTAGAACGGTTAAAGTGACGCCACCAAAATTCAAACTTGATCTGTGTTTTGTAGTAATAAGCATTGTGTATAAGTTTCATAACATTTGGTTGAGGCAAACTCAAGTTAGAGAACGGAAACCAATTTTGGGACGTACGGACGGACGGACGTATGTACTTACGTACGTACAGACGGACAAGGGTAAAACTTAATGCCCCCACCGCTACGGTGGGGGCATAAAAAGAGGGCTAGAATCAAAAAGACTATTTTAAACCATTTATGAGTTGATGTACATGTACAAAGACCTCATTTAAGATACTTGACTTATGATTAAATACACCAGACGTCGTTTCGTCTACATGATATTCATCGGTTTGTGTTCGAATCAAAACAGTTCGAAGTGCAAAATAGGTTACGAAGTTGAATAGCTTTGATTACCATAAGTCTGCCTTGGGTTAGATAAACCTGAGAGTTTTGAATTATTGCAATGTTTCATTAACAGAGGATTTACAGGACATGACCATTTTAATGATATTACATGATGACCTCTGGACTAAAGAAACCTTTGGAAACGAAACATCTATTAGCAGTGGCATCAACCCATTGGTTCTAAAAACACATACCAGGCTTAAAATTCAAAACTTCAGACGTACAGTTACGCTTACATAAAACACTTTGGTCTTCTTATTGTTGTTTTTATGCATCTCTTTATGTATTTGCGATTCAAAGAACTGTATGGCATAACTTGATTTACTCTGTTTAACTTATTCACACCAAGTCTCGATGATTAATAACGTATTTTAAATATAAATCTTAGATTTTATTCCTTGACCCAGTTGAGCAATATTTTGGTTCTTTTCGATGATATCAACTCTTCTACGTTTCTTATAGTTTTTTGTTTTCGAATATTTTGTCTTCGAGCATCAAAGAAGAGAGTTAATAGTCGAAATGCGAATCTGGTGCAGTACCGTATTGTTAAAGTGATTTTATTCTTCAAAGTTGAATATTTCAGCTGTTACATTTAACGCCATCACGAGTTGATTGACCGTTATGGAATATCCCGTTTCACAGATGATAGCGGATATGTTCATAATGTCGTAACTACAATCCCGTCCCCTTTTCCCGAATGTGACCTTCCAAATTATACTTATAACCGGGTTTGTACTAACATGAGCAACACGACGGGTGCCACATGTGGAGCAGGATTGCTTACCCTTCCGGAGCACCTGAGGTTACCCCAAGTTTTTGATGGGGTTCGTGTTGCTCAGTCTTTTCTATGTTGTGTTTTGTGTACTATTGTTTGTCTGTTGATCTTCTTCTTTTTGAGCCATGGCGTTGACAGTTTATTTTTGACTAATGAGTTTGAATTTCCCTCTGATATCTTTCGCCTCTATTTTTCTATAACAATATGTAACATAAGTCTGAAGTTTGGAGAAATATGATTTAAAGATGATGCTGTGTGAAATATATAATCGATCTTAACCAAATTTTATTGAATGATATCCAAGGTAGGAAAAAACGACTTTGATTGATCTTGTATAATTTGATTGTAAAACTACAACAATGTGGTTTGCGTAAATTAAGAATGTAGTGAAGTTTTACCTTGATAACGTCCATGTTGTCATGAAAAATAACAAACTCAATTGTCGACAGACATGAAGTAGAAAATGCCATTGTTTGACTGATCATTTCCCTGGCAACAATATCCGGTGGATACTTGTGAAGTCCTGTCCCAACAGCAGGAAATGCTATAGAACGCATGTTCATGCTTTCTGCTAAGGCCAAACAGTGCTGCATGAAATACTGTAGAGTCTGAAAATTAGATTTATAAGAAAAATACATTTATCAACATTAGTTATATTTTTTACATTCCGTTCGACTTAGATTATTTAGATCCTGTAAAATTCATGAAAGATACCAGACGTTAGATTTGGTACGCATGACGTGCATTTCGGCTACATAATATTTATCAGTGGGACTCCAATCAAAACAGTTTGAAGGTCAAATTAAATACGAAGTTGAAGAGCATTAAAAACAAAATCCGAAGAGTTTCGTCAAATACCATTTAGGACGATGAGAAACTCAAAAGAGTGATGGTTCTACATAGGCCTGCCGTAATGCAATTGTATTTGCAATTCATTATCAGATGCCGTGAGAAAAGAAGTGCTGTAATTTCCATTTAAATGCAACTATAAAAATTTTGTTTTTTCTAACAAGTGATGACAAACACTTTCTAAAGAAGATAACGAAATATCTATATCTATATAGACACAGTTCTATTTCAATTAATCTTCTCATGTTATTCGGTATTAAAAACAATGTGTACATCGTAATCGATTTTGTTTTGAATCGTTATTAGGGTTATAAACGAAAAAGATTAACTTCACAGTTATATACAAATACAAACCGACGGAGATCATTATGAATTTGAAAGAAATGTTATAGTTTTTCAAGTTGTCTGTTTGTATTGGTTTCATTTTTGCCCTTTTTTATCGACATGATACTGACATAAAACTTTTCTTTTTAATTCTTCAAGAGTAATCTTTTAAAATCAATTTTCCAAAAATGATTTTTATAGAAACATGGCAGTACATGTAAATAAATCATAATTTACGAGCATTCGATAGTCAATTTCAGCATAGTATTTATTACTATAGAATTAGATTTTAGAAAAAAAAAGAAGAGTACAGTGAAAGTTAAATTTAATTATAAAATAATTGGTTCCGCAATTGTTTTACCCACCTCTATACTTTCAGCCGTTTTGTCCCAGTGGCGTAATATGCCGTGAATTATTTTCTTACAGAACAACCGTCCGCCTCCTGTAACTATGAACTCTTTTTGGTCAAGCGATATTTGCTTTCTGAGCTCATTCAAAACCTCCTGACCAGCTTTATTGACTATTGATTTTGATAATGTCCCGTCTTTTAAATTCATTTCATTTCCCAAGACATTAACAATTATGTCAACCTATAAAGTACAAGAATAATAAATACCTATCGAAATATTTTAAGAAGATCAATGGTCAAAATTAACTGTTAGTATTATGCAATAAATGCTAGTCATTTTAGTCAAGCTTTCAACTCATCGACGTTTACCCATAGTTCTATTTGTTCATACTTGTAAGGATCTATTAAATGTGAGGTTTGCATTCCATAATAATAGCTGAACATTGTTTCCGACGGAAACAGAATGAGTCTATATACTGTCAGTGTTTTGGGCAAAATCAAAGTCAAGTGATTAATTACATTATGGAAAAATCTGTACACGCTAGATTGCTATTAAACTCGGCTTAATGGTGTCCATCCAACCTCTTTAAAATCGATGCCGAATCTGTAGATATCAAACGTTCTAGCGTTTTAGAAAAATAAACCATTGAGACAATGCAAAATTGTGCGATGATAGCCCTCTTTGAAATGGCCTTGGTTCATATGAGTTCGATTGAAAACTGTGCTGCAGAAAGAAAGCAAAATTAGTCTCTCTTAGCCTTTTACATGGCAACATTGCAATAAAAATATTTATAGTTGTTACTGGTAGTATAACTCCTACAAAAAAGCCGAGTGTCAATAATCTCAACAAGAAGTTGTGTGAATTCAGCCATTTGGACTTATTTGTAAATCTTGTCTTGAAGAATATTTTTGCGGTAAACAGTTTTTATCTATCTATCATAGTTTCTACAAATAAAACCAAGAAAAATGAGTAAAAATCGTCTTTAACGAGTAATAACCTGTATAAGGAGTAAAATGATAATTTCATCAATGTTGGGTAAAATGTAAAATAACAAAAATACCGAACTCCAAGGAAAATTCAAAACGGAAAGTCCCTCATCAAATGGCAAAATCAAAAGCTCAAACGAATGGAAAACAACTTATATTCCTGACTTGGTACAGTAATTTGTAGATCTTGTTCTGCATTTACAGTTTCTTTCTATCTACTACAGTTTCCGCAATATCACTCAAATTGGTAAAAATCGTATGTCAAAGGCAATTTCTCTTGAAAAGAGTCGATTGACAATCTCCGCTATATTGTCTTATTTGTATATTTTGTTCCGATGATCATATGTGCTATTCAAGGTTTCTTTGTATCTACAACAGGTTTTTTTCTGAAAAACAATAATGGGTAATAATCATCTTTCAAATGCAATATCTCCAGTAAGGAGTCGATTGAAAATTTCGGCCATGCTGACTTATTTGTAGAAATTGTCATGCTGATCCTTCTTGTTGTTTATAGCTTCTGTCTATCTACTTTAGTTTCCTAAAACGAAATATGGCTAAGATTTGTCTTTCCAGGGTCATAATTCGTAGAAGGAGTCCAATGACAAACTTCGACCCTTGCTTTATTTGCAAATCTTGTTCCACTGATCACTTTTGTTATGGGCATTTTCTCTCTATTTACTATAGTTTTTGCAAAAAATACCAAAATAGGTAAATATTGTCTTTTAAGGGCAATAACTCCAACAAGGACAACTCGGCAATGTTGTGTTATATTAAGATCGTGTCCGTCTAAGCTTTTTGGCCATTCATAGTTTCACTTTTATAATTTTATACTTTTAAACATCATAGCTAAATCGCAAAACTAGTGTGAAAATCATTATTCAAAATGAATTACTCCTATAACGGGTTTAAAGATAATGGGCAATACTTTCGTTTTTCCTACATGTTCTATTTTGAGCCTTGGTAGCCATGTTGATTGGCAGGTTGGATCATCGGCCACTTTTTTAAAATAGATACTCCCGGGATGATTGTGGTCTAACTTGGTTCTAATTGGCTCAGTAGTTTCACACTAGAAAATTTCTTTAAAAGTTAATGGATGACGACAGACGACGGACGCCTTTAGACCAAGTGAGCTAAAATGAACTCAAAATATGCCGGCAAACTACACGGTTGGACCTAACGTATAATTTAATGATAATTTAATTTCATGATATTACAAAAGCATTAATAAATTATCGTCTATAACGCAAATTTTACTTAGACGACTTTAACGAAAGCGATTGACTTATGCAAAGCATGTAATGATATTTCGAAGACTGATAATATAATCCCGGTTTTAACAACAAGAAAAAAAAAAAGACTTATGCTTGAGTTTCTTAAGAACTTTTTACTGATTGTATATGCAATGATATATACAAACCAAAAATACATTAAAACAGTTGTTGTGATAAACTTTAACTTAAAAATTCTTTATTTTTATGAAACAAACGTTCTAACAACAATGCTGACCTCAGGCTATTTTGGCTTTAGTTTAGGTCCTTTATGGTTTGGCGTTCCATGTATCTTATTATCGAATCACCTGTATCACGCTCTAGACTCTACGAATCAAGAGTAATCCCGAAATATGCTATGGGTTTTGTTAAATGTTGAATGCTGTAAGGTGTCAGATAGTTGTTAACTTTGAATTCTTCTAACAGTTATTTTGTCTTTTCTTTTCATGAATGCATATTCTCTGTGCTTTTACTAACATTTGAATTCATCCTTTCTTAATGCAGACAAAATAAAAAATGCAATTTGAAACGCAACAAATTTGGGAAACTCAATTTCATGAATTATTCATTTGATT
Organism: Mytilus coruscus; assembly: GCA_017311375.1. Classification (NCBI taxonomy): domain Eukaryota; kingdom Metazoa; phylum Mollusca; class Bivalvia; order Mytilida; family Mytilidae; genus Mytilus; species Mytilus coruscus. The sequence goes on along the minus strand of CM029604.1, from coordinate 47,084,653 downwards.
TCATGTAATATACATCAAACTTTCAGGCTTATTTAAGATTAATTATAAAAATAAATGCAGTCCTCTACTGGGAAAATAAATTGCTGGTTTAGAAAAAAGTCGGAAAACCAAAATAAAAAATAAGAGAGAGACAGAAGCTATTAAAGATACAATACAATTTTTCTAGTCTTTGCTGAATGCATCATACTTATTTAATTTACTTGCCTTTCTCTTTGTTATATCTCCGATACAAAACTGTATAACTTCCCTATTTACAGTTTTTTCATACTGCTTATCAAAAATATCGGCTGTAATAAAAGTAATCGTTATAAAAAAATGTCCTTAAGTATTTTTTTATTTCTTATTATAAGTTAATAAAATTAATTCCTAACGTTTTTGCATGTCAAAATATATTCTAAATTAAAAGCATCAGTAGTTATCAATGTTCAAATTTCATAAATCCATTAAGGAGATACAAATCATGGAAAAAACAAACCCTGGGGAAATCGCATGAATAAAAGAATAGTTGTTTGATCTGAAAAGTTACTGATCGTGTCCTTTTCCCGACTGTGATTTTTTGAATGAGTGTGGATTCGCACGGCGGGGGTTCTATGCGTAGCAGGAGACGCTTAACACTGTCGACGAACCATGTCTCGCTCCTTTTAGGGTCATGCCATTCCCCCAGTTTCTTTGTTTGTATCTTCGCAATGGGTTTATGAGATTGAACATCAGTAAAATAGTGTTGCCTCTGATAAACTAAAAAAGAAGCGACACTGGACACTCCAGAATAGGACAAATTCGATAAATTTACAAATCGGACGACTTGTCTAGTTTTTAAAAATCTACTACCACGAAACATGATGTAAACGAGAATTATACCTGAATTAAAAAAATATATATTCAGTAAAATAAAAATAATACAAATACCACATAGCTGTTAACTTCATTCACTATTCTTGCAAATGATACTCCAAATAATACTGTAATTAAGTTAACGAGTTAATAAATTTCCTACTGGAAAGTACCTTATCCTTCGTACTAACTAGTAATACATTACTAATAGGAAGACCAATCTGGATAGGAGACGACGAAGGATGCTCGGTCATGTAGACGAAACGCGCCGCGGCTGGTATTTCAAATTATATGATATCTTTGATGATTTCATACAATAAATTTGATAAAAATGCTCATTTGCCACTCAGTTATCAAGGTTCATAGATTCCGTGATTTTTTTCAACCATAAAATTTGGCACCTAATGAAATATTTTCTATTGAGCCCGATTGTGTTTATTAGAAAATAGCACATTTTAAACCTGAAGAATCTATGACAATTTCACAAACCACAAACATTGATACACATGGAGGACTCCCTCAGTATCTTGTTTAGTATGAATAGAAATAAACTGAACACAGAAGTAAGAAATGCTCGCCAGTCGTGCAAATTTTTTAGTGCTACATGTCAAAGCAATCTGGAAGTAAGAAATTTTTAAAAATTTCTTTGAACCATTCATACATGTCACTGTCACTTCTTTAATAAACTTCCAAATTGCTGTTAAAACGGAAATTATAGAAACATATGACTTTTATCAACACAAAATTAAAGCACAATTTCAACTTAAAGTATATGCATAACATATCCAATATAAAAATGAAAAACCTAAAGTCCCCTTCCACTTCGTTGGTAGGGGACTAATGAAGGAATTGTGTGGTACACGTCAATGATTCAGCAAACATAAAGACTAAAATTGCCAACGGACATCTAGAGAGCGACATATATTCTTCACCAATCAGAAGGTTCTATACAAGATATAACGCTGTATATCGTCCAGAGTCTATATAAGTTAGAACGACGTTTAATATGATCAGTCAAATATTTGTTATAAATATCCAGTACAAATAATGAAAACAATTAAGATATCACTTACAACATCTATTAGTCAAAAACGAATTGACAGCGCCATGGCAAACACGAAAACGATCAAAAGACAAACAATAGTCTACAAAACACAACATATAAAAATAAAAACTGGGCAACACGAACGCCAACAACAAACGAACGAGTCCGTCGTCATCTGTAACACAGATATTCCATATTCCATACAACAACCATAGAGGGGATATGTTTAGCTAGCTATAAAACCAGATTTTTAACCCACCATATGTTTTAGAAAATGTTTGTACCAAGTCATAAATATGACAGTTGTTTTCCAGTCGGTTTGGTACGTTTTTATTAAGTTCCCTCTTTTTGAATTAAGCTTAAGTAATATTACTAAAAATTGTGACAAAGATTATGACTTCACACATGCATGAAAATATAACAGGTTAAACTATGTCTTGCAGAATTTCAACTCTTTAGATTTTTAGTATCGAATGGTAGATCGACAAAACGTACATAAAAGAACAAAGTAATACATAATTTAGGAAAAGTATAATGGGTACCAAAACAACAAAATAATGTAACTCATTATACCGTATAAAAGGGAGATCGCAGTTACTGAAAACAAGCTCAGAATACGTAAAGGGGCATTAGCTGTCAAATTCATATTTACAGATTAGACTTAAAATCTCATATTTTATATATAATATACAAAAACGTCTATTCAAATTACAAAAAGTTACAAAGACACGATTTACAATGCATAAACTGAATTGTTCTAACATTTCGTGTGCATTTTAGAATCGACAACTGCTAATTAAACATCGAGATGATCAGTGGTTCAAATAACCTGATGTTATATAACTAATATTAAGAATAACGAATTATTGGTAGTAAAAAAAAAGAGAACTCGAAAATTTTTGTTCATTGCTAAAAAAACGTTAACAAATTTTTACCATTCTTATACATGTACATCAATAATCAATAAGTAATTATTCAAATTATACCTTGCCAACCCTGCTTGCAAGCCAATAATACATCATCGAGTTCATCTTGACAAAATTAAACCAAAACTGATTGCTAATAACGAAATAATGTTTTATAATTCATTTGATTAAAACAAAATCATAAATGTTTGAAAAAAAATAATCACATTTTGTTGTTTGTCAACTTCGTAGCTAATACCCCTTTAACCTGTCTTCCTACAAAATCGATTGCTGTTCTTTGATTGATGTTACAAACAGTACAGGAAGACATGATCTCGTATAATGCCCCCAAAATATTAAACAGAAACACTAATGAAACATTTTAGTTATGCTTAAACAATTATAAACTTTGGAATTAATATTAATCCAAAATAACCCAGACGCAGTAATTTGTCCATTTCATCAAAAAGGCCCAAATGATTTGTGAAAAGCCATTTTCAACAAAATAACCCTGTATTGTATAAATAAAACTCATTCAAAACGATGTTTGTAACAACGTATTTGATTTCAACGAAAGAAATCTCTGTATTACTGAAAAATTATTACACAAGGGTTTTCGATATCACAAACTAGTCAAAACATTTACTAAATTTTATCATCGGTACAAGGGCATCATTCGTAAATAAAATTCGTAAGGGTTCCGCGGAACCCAGTGTCTCGCCTACTTTTGCTGTTAATCGCAGGCTCAACAAAAATGAGGAAAAAATTGATAAAAATATTCCTCTCTATACTATCTTTTGATTGTAAGTAGCTTCTGTCCAAGTTTGGTAAAAATCCAGGATAGTTTATGAATCTAATAAATGTTTTAAAAACTTAAACTGCAGACTGTATGTAATGTTAACTGGAAGAAAAACTAAGTCCATTTATAAGTAAAATACGGAAAAATGGAACAAAATTTTAACAAAATTTCCTTCTAGATACTAGCTTTTAATCATAAACAAGCTTCTGTCCAAGTCTGGTACAAATCCAGGATAGTTTAAGAAAGTTATTAAAATTTCAAAAACTTTAACCACAGAGTGAATGTAATGTTTCTTGGCAGAAAAACTAAGTCCATTTATAAGTAAAATACGGAAAAAATGGAATTTTTTTTTTACAAAATTTACTTTTGAATATTATCTTATGATCATAACCAAGCTTCTGTCCAAGTTTGGTAGAAATCCAGGATAGTTTAAGAAAGTTATTAAAATTTCAAAAACTTTAACCACAGAGTGAATGTAATGTTTCTTGCCAGAAAAACTAAGTCCATTTATAAGTAAAATACGGAAAAAATGGAATTTTTTTTTTACAAAATTTACTTCTGGATACTATTTTATGATCATAAAGAAGCTTCTTTCCAAGTCTGGTAGAAATCCAGGATAGTTTAAGAAAGTTATTAAAATTTCAAAAACTTTAACCACAGAGTGAATGTAATGTTTCTTGGCAGAAAAACTAAGTCCATTTATAAGTAAAATACGGAAAAAATGGAATTTTTTTTTTACAAAATTTACTTCTGGATACTATCTTATGATCATAAAGAAGCTTCTTTCCAAGTTTGGTAGAAATCCAGGATAGTTTAAGAAAGTTATTAAAATTTCAAAAACTTTAACCACAAACTGAATGTAATGTTTCTTGGCAGAAAAACTAAGTCCATTTTTAAGTAAAATACGGAAAAATGGAATTTTTTTTTTACAAAATTTACTTTTGAATATTATCTTATGATCATAAACAAGCTTCTGTCCAAGTTTGGTAGAAATCCAGGATAGTTTAAGAAAGTTATTAAAATTTCAAAAACTTTAACCACAGAGTGAATATTTGTGGACGCCGCAGACGACGACGACGCCGACGTAATGTAGGATCGCTATGTCTCGCTTTTTCGACAAAAGTCGAAGGCTCGACAATAAATCAACATGAAGATATCTTATACGTTCAGGTATTTCACATCCAATATTTTGTGGTAATATTCTTTACAAAGCACAAAAATGTCGGCATTCACCTCAAAAGCTTACCAAACCTTTAAACAGACTTATTCGGAAAGGATATAGTTACGATACTGTTGTCAGGTCATTAAGGATTGCATATTTTGGTATTAATATTGATTCACTCATACGGTCTTTGCATCGGAAATAAACACTATTATTCTAAAACCAGTTGTTGGCATGATACGGGTTATGTTCTTCTCATATATTTTATGATTGTATGATACTAAACCCCTAACGGGAGGGATTGTACTTGATTTTCATATGATGAAGACATAATCTTTCAATCAGTTTAATTGAGGTCTGGAGCTGGCATGTCAGTAACTGCTAGTAGTCCTTTGTTAATGTATGTATCATTGTCATTTTGCTTAGTTTCTTTTGTTACCTATTCTGACATCGGACTCGGACTTCTTTTAAACAGAGTTTTATTGTGCGTATTGCTATGTATTTCTTTTTTCTACATTGGCTAGAGGTATAGGGGGAGGGTTGAGATCTCACAAAACATGCTTAACTCCGCTGCATTTTTACGCCTTTGTTAGTCTTGTATATTTTTTAATTTTAGTTCATTTATATGTTTTGGAGTTCAGTGTGACGTCCATTTTCAATGAACTAGTACACAATTTTATTTAGGGGCCAGCTGAGGACCACCTCCGGGTGCGGGATTTTCTCGCTGCGTTGAAGACCCATTGGTGGCCTTCGGCTGTTGTCTGCTCTTTGGTCGGGTTGTTGTCTCTTTGACATATTCCCCATTTCATTCTCAATTTTATTCATTTATATTTAACATACGTACCGTCTGGCAGCCGACATATTCTTTTTGGAGAATAAACCTTCGGAAGAATGGTTTGGAATTTGTCAAGCTTTTTTTCATTCATATCACAAAAATATATATCTTCTACTGATGAATCGGCAGAAATCTCAAAATACTTTCTTACAGCGTCAACAATCAGAAACTCCGAGGATTCGGCAAAATGCATTTCTATAGCACTGAACAATCCAGGGATTGCTACCGATCTGTATGAGTGGAAATTTGCTCTTTTTAATGATTCTATTATCCTTTCTTCCACAAAAGAATTTTGTTTGACACGTATTTCAGACATTTCAACAATAGCATGAATAACCATTTTGCAAGGCAGTTGGTCAACAGTAGTATCAATAATGATAGGCATCTTTCCATTTGTTTTTACTTTAAGTTGGAAACTTTCAGTACCTGACCTTAACGCTGTAATTATATATATAAAAGAGATAAATACACTTAACGTTAATATTATTTCCTATTAAACTTATAGCATAATGGAGGTGTGAATCCGTTCATGTCTGTTATTAATTGAATCCTCTTGGAGTATTGTTCCAGGTAGATCTAACTGATTAATTCTACCGTGAAATTAACGAAGGGAGATAATTTTGCTATAGGTATTCGTGCCCAAATAATAAGTTTTTATTCGTTAGTCTTTTATTTTTATGAATAAGAGCATATTCCTTCTTTAATTTATTGTTAATATTTATTTGGAATTCGCCACATATGAATAGCATATATATTAAAACTCAAAATAATCCATATTGTCGCATTTATATGCCACTGAACACGACCAGAAATCAGAAGTTAACTGATTGTTGTTTTTTTAGTATTGATTTATTTCAATCGTTGCTACTGTTTATGGTATTTTCATGTTTCAGATATTATTTTCAGATTGATTTGTATGTATAGATCTCTCACAATTGTCGCGTTATTTCGTTCATCGTAAGAGTCAATGCCTATTGGTATACGGGATTTTGTCAGTTTCACAGAATGTGAATTTGGTTGTTTTTATCAACGTTTGTATTAAGTTTAGGATTTTCACGGGCATCACTGAAGAGACATACTTGTTCGAATATGCGCGCTTATGGTGCAATAAATTTTTTACTGTTAAATTAATGTTGTTGTCTTATCCAGTCTTCCCCGTAATTCTTAACTTAAACCTAAATGTAAGAGTTGGACAATATTGCAATCCGTGTTCGTCCTACAAATATTTTTGTCACCCTTTAACACATAACTTCTAAACAGAATGATGCATATTTAGTCAGCAGCTTGACAATGATCAGCGTAACGTGTTAGCACTTTTAGGATGTGTCAGACACTTTCATCCTGTTTGCAAATACTTAAGATTTTTTCTATATTTTGAATAAAAACAAAAAGTTTCTTCACGTTTTCCCAGGAACTACTGAACAAAATGACTTCAAATGTGGTCAACGCCTTAACAATGAGCACTTACTCTACCTTTAGTGATTTTAAATAACGACTGCGGTTCTACCTATCTTTTTTTTTTTTTTTTTTTTATTATTATTTTTTTTTTAATTTAAACACCTGTCTCGTAAAATTTGAGTTATCTCGTTCAAGGATTATCTTAGGATACCGAAATTATCATTATCTTCTTTTCCCAATTAACGAATAATCTGGATCATCCACATAGGATTTTCAAAGTTTTGATATCGACAGAGATTAAACAACAGGATATAACAGTCCATATATATATATATATATATATATATATACAACTCGTCTAAACATCAACCCAACAATGTGAGATCTGTAAATTTGCTTTCGCAAATTTTTTGTTCTCCCCTCGCCGGGATTCGAACCCATGCTATATGTATATATATATATATATTGTTTATCTAAATCAGAGTTCGAATGTAGATATTTCCCTTGAAATTTTAGTGAAAAAACCCTGCAATTTGAATTGTTATTGTATATGTAAATACTAAAATACTACCGTTCTGGTGAAAGAAGAAACATATATTTTATGTTTTCTAATTGATAGCGACTGGCTTTTTTTATACTTCAACTTCCCATATCGAAATTTTGGAGTCATGTTATTCTACACCCGATATCTTGCACAATATTCGTTTTTAATACAATGACCCATAAATTAAAGTTACATACCTGCATCATCTACACTTTTTGACAAGCCTTTCTTCGTACACTGTCGTCCTTCGTTAAAATAAGCTGAAACTATTATGACATCTACAGGAAGCGTTGTGATGTCAGCTTGAGCCAAATAAATCGTATGGTTTTGGCTATACTTAAACCTTTCCCTCCATGTTACATTCTGCATTACATTTTCAGAATAATTTGGTCTTTGGTTTTTTAACATTTTACTAGTAGACATAGATAACGGGCGACTGTCCTTTTTACAACCAGATTCACAAGCTGCAGTGAATCTGAACGGACTCTTATTTACCGTTGGTACTTTATTTGTAGCTTCACAACTTGTGGTTTGTAAAATTTCGAGATCATTTACGCAGTATTCCACGATTTCTTTGGCTGTACTTACTGTCTTTTCTGCATCCAAAGTAAGCATGTTAAGTAAATCTGAGTCTTTTTTATCATTTTGGTGATTTATTGATTCAGACATTGAAGAAAGTTGAATAACCGATGATTCTTTGTGGTAATTTTGTTCAAAAGGAGAATATGTATTGCTGAAACCTCTTGTAACGCTTCCCATGCGCGGCTCGGTTTTTAAGGCATATTTTTGTGATATGTGACTAAGACCAACAGCTGCTTGGGCTTCTCTTGTTTTGTAAGCCATTTCTTCTTCTTTTTTCTGAAAATTGTCTACTTGCATATCCATTTTTGCAACATTTTTAATCTGATTGCATGAATGGTATTCATTACGTTCCATTAATTTTTTACCTTCAAAGATTATATTTTCAAAATCTTTACCGACTTTTACGCTAGGCGTTGTTCTTAAATCAGCATGTTTCTCCATAGCCATCATTCTTTCTATATTATCATCCAATGAACATGTTTGTGAAGCTTCGCTGCTACATATGAATGATCTCTGGTTCGATTTAACTCCATTGATTTTCAAATCATTATGTATTGAGGTGTTATCACGGGGAGCTTGTTCAGAGAATTCGTAAGGTGGAATCCATTTGTCTTCCTCGCTGTCTGACGATGACGTCATATTTGAATCTAAATGTTCCTTTCTGATATAAATTACTGTAATGTGATTTCCTTGTTGTGTACTCCAAACAATCATCCACAACCTTCTGAATAAAAAGAAATTAATCTAAGTGTGATGATCACTGATCAGTGTGATAACGGATGAGTCGAAACAATAAAAATGTAATTCTTCTTCGAAGAAAGGTATAATTTATAAAATGATCATAATTCGGAATCTGTGCTTATTTAAAGGTTTGTCAATATGACTTATTAATACAAGAGTGCACTCGCTGAAATGTATCACCTGCTTTACTGACAATTGATTTTATGTTGATAGTCCTAAATATAAAGCTTTACTGCGAGTATCACATAAACTTAACATGATCCAAGAAAATGAGGTCAAGGTTAGATAAACCAAACTGGAAATACATGTACACCTTATAATCATTCCATACACCAAATATAGCTGACATATTGCTTATAGTTTCTAGGAATCAAACTTAACCAGGAAAACTTAACATTGATCAATGAACCATGAAAACGATGTCAAGGTCAGATGAACCATGCCAGACAGACATGCACACCTTATAATCAATCTATGCATAAAATATAGTTGACATATTGCTTATAGTATCTAAGAAACAAACTTAACTATGAAAACTTAAAAATTGACCGATGAACCATGAAAATGAGGTCAAGGTTAGATGAAACGTGCCAGACAGACATATACACCTTACAATCAGTCCATACACCAAATATAGTTGACCTATTGCTTATAGTATCTAAGAAACAAACTTAACCATGAAAACTTAATATGACCAATGAACCATGAATATGAGGTTAAGGTCAGATGATACCTGTCAGACAGACCTATACACCTTACAATCATTCCATACACCAAATATAGTTGACCTATAACTTATAGTTTAAGAAAAACAGACCAAAATACAAAAAACTTAACACTGAGCAATGAGCCGTGAATATGAGGTCAAGGTCAAATAAAACCCGGCCAGACTGACATGTACATCGTACTTATTTCCACGCACCAAATACAGTTGACCTATTGCATATAGTATAAGAAAAACAGACCAAAACACAATAACTTAATTTTAACCACTGAACCATGAAAATGAGGTCAATGTCAGATGACGTCTGCCAGTTGGACATGTACACCTTACAATCATTCCATACACCAAATATAGTAGACTATTGCTTATAGTATCTGATATATGGACTTGACTATGAAAACTTAACCTTGTTCACTGATCCATGAAATCAGGTCGAGGTCAGATAAAAACTGTCTGACAGGCACGAAGACCTTGCAAGGTACGCACATACTAAATATAGTTATCCTTTTACCCTTTTACTCGTAATAAGGTTGAAATTAACATTACAAAAAATCTGAACTATTTTTCGAGTAGTCACTGAAACATGAAAATGTTGTCAAAGACAATGGACATATGACAGACGGAGACTTCATAACATAAGGAATCTATATACAAAGTATGAAGCATCCAGTTCTTCTACCTTGTACAATATAGAGCTTTTAAATAGTTAGTTAACGCTGGAGGATCACTATCCTTATATCGGGCTTTCTGCGACAGAAGTCGCAGGCTCGACAAAAATCGTTTCGATTATTCCATACATTGGTACGGACTTTTCACGTATCAGCATTAAATGTATTTGTTCGATCAACGTACCTTCAGTTTCCTTATTGACTTACTTCTGTAATTATCTTTCTTTCTTATTTGGTATAGTTTTGTACACATACGGAGTGTTGGGTAATCGTTGTAACCAATTCAGAGAGTTAGATAAAGAAATCTAGGGTTGGAAAGTAAGAATTGGCATTGCAACATTTCAAACCAATTTTACGAAATAACAGGCTATTCTAACTCGAATCCGTGTGATATTTTGAGAAAACCGATAGGATTATAATTATGATAATTTGTGTTAATTCAATATTTGTTTCATTATATACAAATTGTTATGCACGTGCTTTAGGGGAACTCAATTAAGAGTCTGTTTGGACGGGAAGTAATTTTTACACCAGTTTTTTTCTCTCAGTTTGATGGTGCAAATGTAGTCGCACTATCTAGGGCATAAATAAATAGTTGATCATGTAGGGTTCTTCTGGATAGTTTTATTTATGAAGCACCAAAAAGAAATCCTATAAAACATATATAAACTAGTTCTTTCAACACAAGTTTTAGATCAATCTGATAAATTTACGTAATGTTTAAGCTTTAAAAAATTAACCAATTAAATGTAAAATACGTTACATTTTAGGAAATAAATAAAATGTACAATTTAACATTATCCAATCATATTTTTACGTCATGTGACGTTCGAAACAGAATTTAGCTTGTCAAAAGAGCAAAAAAAGAAATATAGTTTCTCATTTAGCAATAACAAGATTATATACGAATAAGCCGTTAAAACTATAAACAAGCAGTTTAAGCAAATATATTGCATTAGTGAAGCCAATATAGCGAAAATCAGTTAACTAATTAAACTAAGCTATACAAAGCAAGCTTACTAAGCTAATAAAATAATATCCAAACACAAATGAACCCTCATTCTTACCTCGTATGAGGTATAAAGGTTAGGCCTCAACGAATATCTACATCATATGCAGACTATGTCATGATACCTGAATAACATATACTAAATTATAATTATTTTGCACAGACTTATATAATACTTAAAAGCTATCAATCTGAGACAAATCAATCAATAAGTCAATTTATAATTTGGATTCCGGGAGGTCACGGGTTCGATCGCCGGCCTAATCAGACCTAGGACTTTTGGCATTTGCTTGTTTTCCGCTAAGCACGAGACGTTTAGGATGTGTCCGGATAGTGTGACATGTTTTCCTCTGGATTGTTACATTGTGAACTAGCACGTTAAAAATCTGCTCATCGTGTCGGTGTAGTACAAAGTAGGTTTCATATTTATATCACATCAACATGTTCTCGTCCTGAATATGTATTTTTTTTTTTTTTTTTTTGCCAATGGAGGTAAATTGACCATCACTTCATCCTCGTTAGATCACAAGGGCTGTGTTTGATAAGTAACATGATACAACCGCGATATCAAGTGTCTTGAAACCCTGCTTTAAAAGAGGGACGAAAGATACTAGAGGGACAGTCAAACTCATAGATTAAAAAATAAACTGACAACGCCATGGCTAAAAATTAAAAGACAAACAGACAAATAATAGAACAGAAGACACAACATAGAAAACTAAAGACTTAGCAACACGAACCCCACCAAAAACTGGGGGTGATCTCAGGTGCTCCGGAAGGGTAAGCAGATCCTGCTCCACATGTGGCACCCGTCGTGTTGCTTATGTTATTACAAATCCGGTAAATAGTCTAATTTGGTAGGTCACATTCGTGAAAAGGGAAGGGTATTGTAGTTACGACATAAGGAACATATCCGATATCATATGTGGAACGGTTATTCCATAACGGTCAACCAACTCGTGATGGCGTCCGTAAAATTTACGAAGGGATGATTTCAACTTCACCACTTGGAACTCTTGGTTTAATAGCTTCCTTGTGAGCAGCTTTAAACTTTTTGGAATACCATGAAAATAAACCTAACAACAGAGGCTCGTATATCATAGATGTTTTTTGGGGCGAAAATATATGCCAGTCGACTGGTATGCGTTCTACATTATGTTTATTGTGTTTGTTGAAATGTTTTGTCAGGATTCTACTTCGTCAAAATTATCTCCCCATTACGCCGCCTAATTTTTATAATTGTAAAAATGGAAGCCATTGTAGTGATGACGCGCTGTCAATTTAGCTCTTTAAAACCGATAAATTCAACCACATAGTATCATTACGATCCTTACATGCCTGTTGTATTTTAAAAGACAAATGTATCTACTAGCTATTGAGCACCATTTAATGTACTTTTATGCATTTGGTCAACTTCAAACTATAATTGTCTGATCGGTTGTCAGGGGGAATTTTCGAAAGTTCAAAAATATTTTAAAAATTCTAATTAAATATTTCGTGGAAGGGCAGATTAAAAATTTACAGAGGTTGAAGACCAATTACCCTAGATAACACACACAAAAAATGGAGGTTTTTTTGAAGTTATGCATTTTTTAGATCCACCAGAAAAGTTTGTCGTCAAGTAATTTTAGTAAAAATTTGTTATTCGAACACACCTACTCTGTTGTTATGACTCATTAGAAAGGTATTTCACTTGACCCATATATTTCATCTTTTAGTACTGTAAATTTTTAATGTAATGGTATCAACCTACAGCCTTAATATATAAAAATAATAGAACCTGAAGCGAGATGATGTATCAAATATTTTTCTTTTATACGTTTTCAAGACAGAATAGTCAACTCAAACACATGAACATAAAAAGGTGTACTCTACTTTCTCTTTTGAAATTATTGCCTATTTTGGGAATTTTTTTTCCAAGAACTGACACTGATACACGTGAATTTGCACCTACCACTATCAACTGTTTTGTGAAAATTTGTCTATAATTTAAAATTTTACAAATATCTCGAAGCTCAATTCAATAATTTAAGTGAAAACACATACATATGATGCATAAAATCCTACATTAGGCACATTCATTACACTTTTAAAGCCCATAGAAATAGATGTTAACAATTCAAATTTACCAACTTGCCTTTTTTACCTTCTCTAACAAAGAGTTCCATTTCTTTTGTTTAATTTCAACTGGGTTTCCGCCTGAGTATGGAGTATAGAAGTGATAGTTGTCTCTTATTTTCTTCAGCTTCTATTGGCAATGCTCCTAATAATAATAAGACCGCATCATTTGATAATCTCTCTAGTTTTTACTGCAGGTGCCTCAAATTTTTCCTGTTGAATATTTCTAGTTCCTCGATATTTGCTTATATTAATGATAGAACTTCTAAACCATAAGTTAGTCTTGGTATTACCTATGTCTTATATATTAGCTATGAGATTGCAGGGTTGAGCCCGTTTATACCTGTGCACCAGAACCCATAAGTGCATACTTTGTTCTTCTAGCTGTTTGGATTTTTCTTTAATGTTGAAGTTATTTTCAAGCCCATCTGTGTTCTTTGTTCCTAGATGATCACTACAATCTGTGGTTTTTACCTTTTTTCCACCTATAGTCCAGTTGAAGTACGTTTTTTGTTTTGAGCAATCAATTATTTCAGCTTTGGTAGGTTGAATTTTATAATGGTGCTCTTTAACATATCTTTCTATTACATTCAACATTATTTGTAACTCATATTCATTGTTTGAAATAAAGGCTATATCATTTGCAGAAGTTGGTGCTCCTACATATATGTCTCCCAAATGATATCCTAATGAGTTCTGCTCTAATCCTATTAATCATAGGTCTTATAAAAATACTGTGTATAAATGTGTAGAGAGAATTCCACCTTGTCTTACTCCTTGCTTAATTTTGAAAGGTCCATTTAACCCATCCACCCATTTCACTTTGGAGCTTTGTCCATCGTATAGCTCTGTTAGAATTTCCCAACAAATGTATGTATATTGTTATCAATAGCCTTGTCTATTAGAATGACATGCTGTACAACATCGAATGCTAATTGTACATCAACAGATATGAAAACATTTTCATTTGCTTTTTTTGTTTTCATAAAGGGCTTCTGACATGAGCACTCGTGACATAATTAGTGACAGTCTTTCTGTAAACTGTAGTAATGTTTTTATATTAAGTTTTTTCCAGAAAGGCGTATTCAAACGTTTTTCCGATGGTTGGTTTAACTGTTATATACCATGGTAATTCCCGATAAAAGTTTAATCTTTTTTTGCTTTTTTGATTTCTGGAGTGAGCAAGCCAAATCTAAATGATGTTGGAACTGTTCTTTTCAGTAGTGTATTTTTAAATATTGATGTTAGCACAGAAGCGACGGTTGATTTTGAGTTTTTTTTTTTTAAATGTTCAGATGTTATTCCAGATTCATCTGCATGTTTTTTAGTATTGAGTTCACCAATTGCGTTCATAACTTCTGTCTCTATAAACTGTTGCAGGGCTTGTAAGTGTGCACGGTAGTATTTCCTGGCCCATAAGGGATAATGATAGCCTTTTTAGAATTTTCACCACTTTCTAACACTGCCAAAAATTCTACATAAACAGCTAACTGAAGTACTTTCATTATACTATTCAGAAATGAATTTGAATATGTATCATGACCGTTTACTTTTTGCTATCTTTAAAAACCTAAGGCCACTAGTGCTTTTAGGTCTTTTATCATGCAGTGAATACAAAGTTTTAAAAAATTCTCAAAAATTCATTTGCACCTGTATGTAAAATTATTTCATATTTTTCTACACCTGATTCATCCCTCAGTTTGGGAAAGTATATTCAGTTGATACTGTATTTTTTGTCCAATCACACTGTTCAGATACATTGACTTAAGTAGGGTACACAAAAGAGCAACCTAAATTCTGGAAGGCAAATACTACCGTGCTACCTGAATCCTTTTTCTATGGCTTGTTCATGTAGTATTTTGTTATCTGATTTCACATAGTCATATAATCATCGTTAATGTAAGGTGAAGATCTGTTATTTTTCCGATGTGTGAGCAGACATAAAATAAAACCTTTCTGAATCAATTTAGATTTATTTATTTTTATTTATATTTACTTACTTATGCGTGGTAATTGCAACAATACTTGACAATTGCTTAAATTAGTATTAAACACGTTAACGATTGTTTAGTAAAGACCTTTAATTGACAATACTGCAATGTATCACTTCCATTGCAGTTTTGGAAAAGCGTTCTTGGAATTATAATAGTTCTAATACATTATATCTAAGGATGTCCCTGGGGTCAGGCTTTTTTTTTAAATACATGTATGTGAACGAAATCAAACAAAGACTTTTTTGGGGGTAAGTAGTTTTAAAGAAGATCAATTGTAATTTCCCATCGGTTTTAATGGTATCTATAAAAACCACGACTATCAACTTCACTGTGCTTAAACGGCTGTGGGTAACTTAAGTTACCCATGCACAGCCCAAGATGGAGCCGCCTGGCATCGGTAAGAAACGTCTCACCTATACAATAACAATACCATGAATACAACACAAATGTTCAGTAGTAAAAAAGTTGTATCAATCTTTTAGGGAAACTCCTAAACGTAAAAGGTAATTAAATACTACAAAATAAACGATCACATCGCGATTTGCGAAAACACTTAGGATGTCCGTAACTTGGAAACATCTTGTCCGTAACTTTTTTCATTATACCAATAGAGATGTCCGTGACTTTAACATGATGTCCTTTAACCTTGGACATAATATATTATAGAATAATAGTCCCAGGTGTAGCTTTCTTAGAATCGATATTCGTAAATGAAATAATCAAACATATTGGTATTGTATCGAATATATAATCAGAAATAAAGTAGATTTTTAGTATGATATAATTCTTTTGTGAATACCAGCTAATTAATAAACTCAACTCTTTTTTTAAATTACATGTGTTATTATTCTCCCTGCCATTATACATCTAGGGATACCATAAATTACGTAAAACTTTTACTAAATTCTTTCATAGATACAAAGATTTGAATAGTAAATTTGGCTGTACCTGTAGAAAACTGATTAAAAACGGTATTTCACATCCTAAATTTTACGGTAATATTGTACTTAAAGCGCGGAAATCACTTTGTGATCCGTGTAAACTCATCGAACCTTTAAACAAACTTATTAGTAAAGGTTATCTTACCAATGTTATAATTAGATCTTTGAATATAGTTTACATTGGCACTAATATCGATTTTGTCATCAGCAAACTAAACTGTATTCTTTTCTAACGGGATGTATAAAGACACACCCACGTTCATTTTGATCTATAAAGAGGTTAACTCCTAACTATCCTGCTGCCTGTGGATACATTTATTTTTGGCATTGCACACATCATGCCTTCTTTGACTGTCCATGACGTTAAAATACTGAATCCCTGGGATGTGTTTTAGCTGATTTTAGTCTCTGATGCATGATTTTTTATTATTAATTGTTTTTGGCTTTTAACTAGCTGTCAGTAACTGCGAGTACTCTCAAATCGTACTTTCTTGTTTATTTGACCTGTTGATACTAATTGTAATGTTTATTTGTTATTTAATGTTTACTTTTTCAGGGTTATATCTGGTCTATATACCAGCTTTGATAAGTGTTTGGTATTACTATAAATTTTCACTTCTTCGTACTATAAACATCAAAATTATTTATTTTGTAAAAATATTTCCTTTCTCCATTTGAACTGTACACGTTTACCTAACAACAAAATTATTTTCATTTACCTGTGTTTAAAGTAATTGCAAATGGCTGATATTTTTGTTCAAGCATATTGTTTTTCTTAAATTGTTTAACATTTCACAGCGGTATTACATATTACTTTAATTATTCTTCCCTTAGTTTATTTATTTTGTATTTACATTGTATCATAGATCAAATTTATTTGTTCAGTGTATGTTCACTGGTGTTAATATGTCTTTTGATTGAGTTAAGCCATTTCAATTGATATTTTATAGTGTGTCTTTCTATGTTGTGATGTTACACTATTGTTTCAAATAAGGGTGAAGGTTTGGTACCATTTAAACGTTTAAACCCGCTGCAATGAATTGCACCTGTCCTAAGTCAGGAATCTGATGTTCAGTAGTTGTCGTTTGTTGATGTGGTTCATAAGTGTTTCTCGTTTCTCGTTTTTTATATAGATTAGACCGTTGGTTTTCCCGTTTGAATGGTTTTACAATTGTAATTTTGGGGGCCCTTTATAGCTTGCTGTTCGGTGTGAGCCAAGGCTCCGTGTTGAAGAACGTACTTTGACCTATAATGGTTTACTTTTATTAATTTTGACTTGGATGGAGAGTTGTCTCATTGGCACTCATACCACATCTTCTTATATCTACATAGATACCATACTTTATCACTCAATCAGCCAACACAATGGAAGTTCAAAATTTATCATAATGAAACGAGTTTTGGACGAAAAATCAGGACATGCAGCTTATAAATCTCACCACTTCCCACTGCAGATATCACAAATTTCAGATCAAATTACTAAAGGCTTTCAGTTTTAACCATACATTAATAGTGAACATGAGGTCAATGACACGTTTAGAAGATTTTTAATCTACCTCACAATTGCTGTAATAAATCGGGACACCTGTTCAACAATATAACCTTCCATTTACTCTTAGTTTGTTGGCATTTTTTTGTTCACAGTCCACAATACATAACACTAGGTATAGTGAAGAGACCATACTTTTTTTACTAACAATTCGGAAATTATTTAAAGGAAAGGGTATCAATTTTGTCCGCGGCTACAAAGGCCAATGACTCAACAGTGAACAATCTATAAAGCCAGAAGAATGTAAGATTAATTTCGCCGTACCATCAGATCCCGTTTTATGTAAATACTCTGCAAAGTATACTTTGGATGTTGCTAACCAGGTTTACTGGATTTATCTATCAACATAGTATCCGAAAATCGGGAATGATATTAAAAAAAAAAAATAACGGTAAATCCGTAAAACTCAGGTCTAATTTTTTATAGCTATGTTCTCTTTTTCTCTTGGTTATTTTGACGCATATTGCAATAGTATAAAACTAGGTAAGACATAAGGGTTTTGATAGTGTTTATTGTCCTTTATTTGTTGAAATTAATTTTACCATTTTGAAAACAAAAGTTACCCACGTTCGAAAATAAAGTTACGGACAGTCTGATTAGTTTTGACAAAAAAACGGACATCTTATGCATTTTTTAAAGTTGGCCTTGCGCTAAAGTGAACTCAAAATTAACAAATTCATGGTAATGGTAAGTGACTTCTTTATTCAAGAATCCTATAAATATTTACATAGTGCATGAAAAACGTCACAAAAAGTAGATTTTGTATAAATTATATATCAACGAGTTTAGAGACCGCCATCTTGGGCTGTGGGTAACTTCGGTTACCCACAGCCGTTTAAGCACAGAATATCAACTAGCCCAAAAACTATAAATATATAAATGCCCTGGTGTTTTTTTTTTTTTTTTTAAATCATCCATTTTCATTTCCGTTTTGATTTCACAATTTAGGTCGACAAAAACACGAATACCATGACAACCAATATAAACAGATTGAAACAGAAAGAAATCTTATTAAGTATAAACATTTTTATCCTTTGCTTTTGTTGTATAGTTCCAAATATATGTGAAATATGTCCAAACAAAATTAATCTAAATAAACTTGAAAAGTATCCACTTTTTTATTTGCAACGTTTCCACCATGTGTATGAACGATATTATATTTACTTTCGTTTTAAGCTAAATATGTTAATGACTGTAGTTAAACATGTGCCCTATTCTGTGCATCCTAAACCAAAATTAAAATAGACAAACAAATACTGAGTTATAATTTCAATGTAAAATTAATGAATGTAACTTGAAAACACACACTTACCCATTTATTTCTTCTACAAATACATACTGCCATACTGTTATTACATGTACACTTTTAAGCAACCACGAGTGTCCTTTAAAAATTACCTATTTTCAGAAAAAGGGTATTGATTTTTATTGTATAAAGGAAATGACCTACAATGTATATATCACGTCATTTCCATCTTTAGCACATATCACATGACTTTAATGACATACAACCAAAGAAGTTATAGAATAGATCAGGCAATTGAAAAAACGTATTCTTTTTTTAAATATTCTATAAAAATATTATGAATTTGTTGATTTTCACCTTTGTCAACTTGTAAAAGATTTACCATCTCAGAACAAAGACACAACTGATAACTTAAAGAAAATGAAAGCATTAAATCCTCTTCCTGACCACAAAACACTTGTCTCTATGGATGTCTTCTACTACTATATTCTACACATCCAAATGCCATCCACGCATGTAAAGAAGTCTGGTATTCTCGATCAATAACCTTTGCACTTTTTGAATGACTGGGTAAAATGCTGGGGATAGTACTTATTAACAACAACATCAACTTTAATTGAAATCACTACCTACAAATTATAGGAACTAAAAAGGAGAACAAATCGACTAATCATATGCAATCATATCAAGGGGCAAATTAGGAAAAAAATGTCCTTACATCTTCAATGAATAACCGCTTTCCTGGTTTAGATTCAAAGATGATATGGATATGAAATACTAGTAGAATTATTATTAAAGTGACGAGGATTTCGACACATTTATAACAATTTCAAAAATATGCAAACGCCATACATCAAAGTATAAAATTTACTTATGAGATATTTAAATCTAAAATAACCTTGCATCCTTGATACTTTTAGCTCCGGAAGAGATGGCATGAAATCAACAAATCAACAATTCTAAGAATATCGACACTCATAAATACCTGTCCAACAAAAGCCCGCACCCCTTACTCACTGTTTTAAGAGCATCTTGTAGGCCAGTCACACAGAATTAAACAAATATGTTCCAACACAAAAATAGATTAATGAGACGGATCTAAAAACACCAGACTATTCAGAAAAGTTTCCAGAAAGCAAATGAAGTATCTTTAGGAGCAAGTTGTGAGAGTCCAAGAATAAAAAAAAAAAAAAATACATATGTGTTCTAACGCACAACCCGTTTGTGAAAGATAGCTTCTGTGTTATTCGAGAGCATATTGAAAATCAGTCAAAAAAAAAATCTCCAACTATCAAAAATCTTTACCGTTATAGATTTCAGACAAAAAAATAGCCTGAAGAAATCTTCTTGTGCGGGTGGAGTATCTAAGCCAGATGTTGCCTCCTTCATGTGGTAACAAGAGCTGCAACTGTTAAACACAGATGCATTATTTATCAACATTCGCCAGCACATCCATCCAAATAAACAATAAAATATTCTGCATGACCGATTGCAGATTTGCATGACGGGTGATGCATGCATTACAGGAGACGTTTACCCTGGCGACGCACCTGGTCTCTCTCCTTTTGGAGTTCATGCTATGCTATCAATTTTTGTTTTCTACCTTGATTTGGCTCTTCTTAATCAATTTACAAGATTTATATATATTTATAGCTTGCTGTTCGGTGTGAGCCAAGGCTCCGTGTTGAAGGATAATTGTTTACTTTTTATACATTGTGACTTGGGTGGAGAGTTGTCTCATTGGCACTCATACCACATCTTCTTATTTATATTGTATGTCCTACTTTCTTTTGGAGCCTTGGATGTCTAACTGCACGTTCACGCCTAAAAAGTATTGATTTTTGTTTTTTTTCGATGAAGTGTAGTTTTATTTCTCGAATAGTCAGCCTTCAAAATTTTTAGTTCAGTTTTTTATTGGCATTCAATCTATAAATTTCATAAAAATTTATCAAATTGTTTTGTTTCTGTAAAGTTTAGACGTAAGCGTTATTTTCTTGTCGATATTAGTACATTTTGTAACTAATTCTGTACTAATCCTCTTAAACATCCTATAATTAAGTTGTCTCTGATAAATATGTCAAAGACCAATTTTGCAACTTTCTAAAGTTAACGATGATAACAATCAAAATTTAAAAATGTGCAAGTTTAACAACACGGAACTTGGTCCCTCTTGTCACGGTCAATATTACACTCAACTCATATTGGAATTTACTCCCTTTTATATATTAGGTATAATGTTTTTCCAGTATGACGTTATTATATATAACAAAGTTTGTTTATTAGTTCCTTCTTTTTACAACATTTATTTTAAGCATCCTTGCAGATATGTCTATAAATGATTCACATATAGATATAAATCACCTCCTAGATCTCCGCAGAAATTTGGATGGATTGAAGCCATTATTATTCGAAGGTCAAAAGTTATTACGCCCTACAAACATGACAAACACTTAACAATATTTGTAAATGGGACAAAATGGCAAATTAGCCAATAAAACATATTACCAAGGACACAATTACATATTTTCCTTTTCTAAATTGGAATGGTTCTCTTGTCGCATGTTATGAAGTATTCATTTCTCATCTTGTATGGTTTGCTCGAATATATTTGAGTGAGTTACTTTTAACAAAATTAAAAATAACAATTTATAAATTATATGCGTGGCGGTTTTCACGATTTACTTAATGACCAAAAGGAAGCTAAAAATTATAGCAAAATCCATCTAAGGGCAACTTTGCCTGAGGGAGTCGAAACTCAGTTCTTAACTTTTTCATTTATTAACCGTTACGGACAATTTAAATTTTAAAAAAAAGGTATGCTATAAAAGGTATCCAAACATTTTTATTTATGTGGACGTTGTAAAGAAGTTTAATTAAGGCAACAACGTACATAAAAATGAGATCGATTATAAAAAACACCGGCTGCAGTTCGACGATGGGAGAAAGAAAAACGGACTGTCTTTTGTAGAAATATAGTATTCACCTAAGAGGCGAAATTTCCCGCCATGAGTACATCCAAACCGTTTCTTACAAGTGTTGTGCTAGAACAGAATAGTTTTTCTTCAGTGTATAGTGCTTAACAGAACTGTGTTTTTACATTATTATGAAGTCTCTTTTTAAGAACGTATCAGTGTAGAGTGCTTTTGTTATATTACAATTTTATCTTTGGCAATCCATTAGTTAGAATGAGAGTGTGAAAATGAAGGGACTACTTGAAAATATTTTTAATTCCATTCATATTCATCAACTTCCGGATTTTGACAGCTATATGATTATATGGTATTCTCTTAACATGCTTTTAAAAAATTACAAAATGTACTTTGACTTTTGCCTTCGCCCTTAAGGATGTAGTTAGGTGAAATTGAAAAATTCTAGAATTTAAAATTGATACTATAAGTCAGAAGAGCATCAGTAAAGGAACAAAATAAGCTAAAAATATTGATATGTTATGGAACTCCTTTTTGCGATATTTGATTTTTTTAAATGGCGGGAAAAGGCTGACTTGGACTTTTACCTTATAATTAGCATTGGCATTATTTGGGTCTCAAATCGGAAGAAAAAAATTCTAAAATCTTTAACAATGACCTTTTTATGAGCCATTGAAGTCTTCTACGAGGAAACAGTGGGTGATATGGGGCAAAATATTTTACCCTGTATCGTAGGAAAAAACCCAAAAAGTCCGAACATTTGAAAAAAATTCATAAACCTGACCTAAGTACATCCTTAAGTGGTCTCTTAATACAGGTTTGACTGTACTTGAAGAGGCATCTATATTTGAATTTTGACTGATATATATGCCTCTTTTGAGTCTCACCATGCGATTTCAAACCATAAACATCCAACATGATAAAGTGAAAAAATCTTACCATTATTGCATTATGTGTTACATTAATCACAGCATTCACATCTTATAAGGATTCAAGAAAAATGGAGTATAGCTTTTTTTCTTTGATTATCAAAAGATTCTTTTTATAATATTCATATCTTTCTTACAACTTTGTAAACAAAATTTATTGTCAAAAACTTAATAACGAACAAATTATTTTTAATATAACAAACTCTACATGTGCTCCGTGTTGAAGACCGTGCTTTGACCTATTATGGTTTACTTTTATAAATTTTGACTTGGATGGAGAGTTGTCTCATTGGCACTCACACCACATCTTCTTATATCTATTTAACAATTTTATTGTAAAATGTACGAAAGGTTTAAAATGATTTTATCATATAAAAAGATTTTATTTTATGATTTTTTTTCTTAATATATATGTTAGCGGCAATAAGTTAAATTAGGCATTAAGCTTAAATCCTAGGCAATAAGCTAACGCCTAGGCACTAAGTTATTGCCTGAAATTTTCAGGCATTAAGCTTATTTCCTGAAATATAATGATGATTATTCAACCTATTGCTAAACATCATTTCAGGCAATAAGTGAACTTTGGGATTTTTGTTTTATCTTCCAAGTAGATGTACAAACGATAAAAAATTCTTTATTTAAAGTATTTTTAAAATTATATTCCAAATATTAATATACACTTGGTATGATTTAACAGATTTTACAATAATAATTTTGTATTTGGCAAAACTTTTAGGAATTTTTGGTCCTCAATGCTCTTCAACTTCGTACTTAATTTGGCCTTTTTAACTTTTTTTGATTCGAGTGTCACTAAGGAGTCTTTTGTAGACGAAACGGTATAATTAATTGATTGATTATTGGTTGCTTAACGTCCAGTGGCAAATATTTCATGCATATTCAGGACGAGAACAAATTAACAATAAATACAATAGGTAGGTTCTATAATAGAGGCGTCTGGGATTGAGGTCGGAGAAATTTAGACTGCCACGGGAAATGAGGGTATATTGGATAGGGACAGAAATTTAGCCTTGCAACAGGTCACCTACGGACCCCTCAAAGAGTTGTTGTGAGGGTTCTTAACGTGCAAAGAGCGTGGCACTCTCTTTACACGAGGCATCGGATTTAACGTCCACATTCTGACCGGACGTGGCTGCAAATTTGTACATCCCGCACAGCCAAACGGACGCCCCACTTTAACGAGGGTTTTACCGCCGGTCGGAGGAAGACCAATGGTGACCATACTTCTATTCCCCAGTCACCCTTGGGGTACGAAACGGTATGGGTTTTTTCATTGCTGAAAGCCGTAATGTTGGCTATAACTGCTTACATCAACTTCATTTGAATTTTTGTGGATAGTTGTCTCACTGGCAATCATACCAAATTTCCATATTTTTTATATAAACATGTAATGGCGACAGAGACCGTATGATTTAAACAACTTAGTAGTGACTCTGTGAAAAATAAAATAACAAAAAATACCGAGCTCCAAGGTCGAATGGAAAACAACTGTCATATTCCTGACTTGGTTCAGGTATTTCTTATGTAGAAAATGATGGATTAAACCTTGTTTTACAGCTAGCTAATCCTCTCACTTGTATGACAGTCGCATATAATTCTATTATATTGACAACAATGTTTGAGCAAAACAAACAGGCATTTTAGGTAAAAAGGTAAAAAATTGGAGTACAACAGTCAACATTGTGTTATGATCTAAATCACTATAAGAAATAATAACAATTTCAACAATGAAAAACAAAATGACATATAGACACTTTATAGACAAAGTACATACGCAAAAATGAAAGACAAGAATACAACAATGTCAATATAAATATTTCTTATGATTCAATGGCTATGCAAAATTTCCGTCGAACAATGTCTTTCACTTTTGGAAAATTGTAACATGAAGAAAAAGTATCTAGGGAAGGGAGAGTAGTAAACCCCATTTTGTCCAAAGAGTTCAACAGTAGAGGACAGGTTGATTTAATGGATTTCCAATTAAACTAAAATGGAAACTATAAATGTCTTATAGTGTACCAAAATCAACTAACAAAAGTTTTTAACATTAAATTTTGTACGTCAAAATGTCCTTAAATAGAGCTGACTTTTGTTTTAATTAAGGTTTTCATGTTTTTTAATGTTTTTAATTTTTAGTGTGCCCCATAAACTGCATTATCACAATGGTCGTGAATTTACAGCTTTGGTTATACATGATATATCTGTTGAATTACACCGAATATCAGTTCAACATTCGAAATCAAATTCCATTAATCATTCGCTATCAGGCCGTTAGAAAAAACAACCATATCTAATAAAGCACACAAATGATCAAGCGTCTCCGTGAAGGCAAAAAAGACATATCATTTATGCAAATACCAGGTTTTATCTTACCTCCTATACATTTCTAGGAATATGATTGGTTAAAAGCAACCGCGAGGAGACCGTGCATATTTCATATGGGGTTAGTAGGCGGGGTTACGTCCCTTTGTAAAAACAACACGATGTTGAGGAAAAATCTAAAAGTTTTCAACAGACGAAGAAATTGATGATGAACGATTGAAATAAATTTAAAAACCCATTAAAAGCTAACAAGTTGTTATTGTTGGCATTTGTTTTTGTACAGACCAATGGAAGCAGGTTCTTTATATTGAAGACTTGATCACTTTGATAGGCCACTAGTCTAAATACCACATGTTAAGATAGTCGGTAAGATAAATTCGTTACACAGTATGCTAGTGACCTAATACGATATATATGTGGTCAGTAAATTCCATATGGGGATTCGATCTTCGCTCTCACCCCATATGGAATTTACTGACCCCATATATATCGTATTAGGTCGCTAGCACACTATGTAACTAATAATATCGTTATGCATTGCCCCTGCGATGGTTAGATATGAACAAAATTCATCTGATAAAAGAAAACACATGCAATTTAAACTAGATATTAACCAATCAAAGTAAATAATTTATTTTTATTTTTCGTGATATGAAGTGCCATCTACATCTGTTACCATGTAATATATTTTCCATAACTCTTCACAGCTATATTGTTTACCTTATTTTTCAATTCTTTGTATAGTTTAGTTGTTTCATTTTACTTTGATTAAAACCCTATGTGTAGTTCTATTTTGCTTTAAAGACAAACCATAGAAAACAAAGTTCTCAAATAAAACCTAGTTCTTGATTGGTCAACTATGAACATGAATTTTGAATATCATCTAAAGCTTTTGCCTTATTTCTTTCTTTTATGATCAATAGTTAAACCTATTATCCTTAACATATTGAAAATCATTGATAAAATTACACAAATAAATTATTTACTTTCGCAGTTCTCCAACATATAATCGTATTCTTCTAGCATTGAAGGAAAATTTCAGCTGATATATAAGGTTAAAATAATGATTAAAATATATATATAAACCCAGTCGAATTGATCACATTTTAAAATTAGGATGACGAGTTCACATCATAACCTTAGTAGCACTAGACTGCATAAGAGAGATTTATAATTTTACTTGCAATAACAACAAAAAAAACACTATAAAACTAAAACCCATATGTTTGTATTGGAAACGTTTTCGGAAAATCACTTTGCAATATCAATGCATAACAAAATGTTGGCTTTAAAAGTTATATAATACATGTAGGAATTTCATCGTTAAAACAGTTTATTTCGATTCTGGAAAAAGAGGTGGGGGGGTATATCACTGAACATCGGTGCAACAAACATCGTAAAATTGAATTTCGGAAAAACTTTATATCTTGGGATGTCGTTATGTTTCGTTAATTCTGAAATGTGTTTTTTCCTCTTACTTATGTGATTTAATGGCAATGCAAAAAAAACGTTGTCATAAGGTAAAGAATATTTGTAAAATTAAGGGTTATTTTTTTTTTTTTTTTTTTTGTAAACCATGACAGTTGTATGAAAATTATTTGATTGTGTAATGTCATATTTGTGTAATAATGTTCATGAACGTTCTTAAAGACTTATATTTAAAAAGTATTTGTTATCAAGCATTTTTTTTATAATATCCATCAATTAAAATTCTGTCCCGAAATTAAGTTAAAGATTATAGGGAGATGATTATTTGACCATTACAATTAAGCAGAACTTAAATTGGTTTTGAAGGATCCAATTGAAATTTGTTTTAACTATGTAGTGTAAAACGAGTAGCATAAGTAACTATCAAAAGCAACAGGACAATTTTTTTCTAAATAATTTTATAATAATCATGTTCATGAGAAAAAATAAAAACAAACTATTACATACATTTTATAAGCCAAAATTATTATATGCCTTAAATGGTAAACATAAAACAGAATAAACCATTTGTGTGAACATTATGTACAAATCAATAGGTTCACTTTAAATATATGAAACAATTATATTTTCTTCTTTGATGAATATGTACAGGATTAAGAAAAAGTATTGAAAGAACACCTACAGAAAATACGAATCAAACTGCAATAAAACGGTAGAACACAAGTCTTTCTTGCTTTCACTACAAATGTACAGTTAGCTTCCGTCAAGCTTGCATTAAGGAAATATACAAAAATAAGCTTTCTCACGGGTTGTCCTTATTATTTAATTTTTTCTAATCATGAAGGATATTTATATCAATCTTCTTAAATTAAAAGGAAATGTTCCCGATAAAACTTCAAAATTGGTTTCTAGAAATCATTCTAGTCAGTTTAGGATAAAACAATCCGGTAATGGAAATGTTCAACTTGGGGATATTATGTTTCGGGAAATAAATGGCGTCTTTACATTCATATGAATTGTAATTGGTATCAATGTGGACAAATCAGGTTTTCAGTTTCCATGCAATCTTTACAGTTTACTTCATACGTAATTAGAAGTCGTTGGAAACAAATGTCATTTTATCAACATTTTGACATTGTAAAACGGACGTACGATATTAGGAATCGAACGTATCCTTACAATTTCAAAACAAGGTAGATGAAAAGAAAACGGATCTCCTTTTTTTAAACCAATCAATACTAATGTAAGGACTAAATCATTACGAGGAGACATTTCCTGTATTTAATAATCATTTATAACAGTATAATTAGATAATACTACATTCACTTAGGACCTAGTTGACGGTTTTAACTAAAGTAATTATTTTTCTCAGTTGCGTGAATTGGGTTACATTTAATTCGGATTATCAATTCCATGACGATAATGATTTGATATTAACCAATCATTTAATCAGAACCAGAATGAAAGTGGAAATCAAACGTTATAAAACAAATATAAATGAAGAAAAAGTTTGCTATCGTGTGCATTATATGAGCAAAATTGGACTGAAAAATATGCTTATTTTTGTAAATATTCTCCAACTATTTGTGAATGTCAGCTGTCTCGAAATTACTCCAGATCCTAGAGATATGTTTCCAGAGAGCGGAAAGGGCGAGGGAAATTTACGTTACTTACGTGTGAAAGAGTATTCAAATCTAGCCAACAGAACATTTCCCTATGATATAATACCAGTCTTTAGTTCTCAATCTTTATCAGAATGTTCGATCTCTTGCTTAAGGTACTTTTGTATAGCATTTTTCTTCAACGCAGATAAACTGGAATGCACCTTGAATTATTATCGTTTTTACCTTCCAACATACACTGTTGAAGACATTGGTTCAAAATACTACTTGACCTTTCGAGGTAAGATTTATTTATTTATTTATTTATTTATTTATTTATTTATTTATTTATTTATTTATTTATTTATTTATTAAGTTTTCGTGAAATTTGCCACATTTTCCGATATATGCATGTATTCACTACACGTATTGTTAGATCAGTTTACTTGCCGATATACTGGAATGTTTTTATTTTTGAAAGAGAAGATCACTACGGATTATCAAGATTATATATTATCAATTTCAATAAATAGTACAATGCCAGTATATCAATTTCAAATATATTGTTTCTACATGTACCAAGTTCACATCTTGTTTTAAATTGGTTATGATTAAGAGCAAATGGATATAGAGCACATTTTACAAAAAATTACAAAGCAGTATATGCTTTTTTTAAAGTAAATGTTATAATAGTATATCCCGGTTACCACATTTTCTATCAGTAGAAGTATCCAGCAATCAAAATGTAGCTACCTAAAAGAAAAAGCTTGATACGAACTTTGAAACAGTTGTGATAGGATTATGCTACATGCCGCGGTGTTTGTCTATTTATGTGCTTATATAAGATTCGAAGAAATCTGAAGCAAAAGATCTTCAGTTGCTCATCTTATTGATCTGTAACATCTAGTGAAATCCCGTGAAGTGATCACATAGTTATCAAACCCGTGAGATGTTCACTTATAAGGAAATCCCGTGAGGTGGTCATATATAAGGAAATCCCGTGACATGGTCACATCTAGGGAAACATATCATGTGATACCCAGTGACATGGTCCCATCTATTGAAACCCCGTGAGGTGATCACATCTAGTGAAACCTTGGTCACATTTCGGGAAACCCCGTGACATGGTGACATCTAGTGAAACCAAGTGAGAGGTCACATCTGGTGAAATCAGTGAGGTGGTCACATCTATAGGGAAACCCCGTAAGATTGTCACAACTTTATAAAACTCGTGAGGTGGTCACATCTAGTGAAACTCTGTAAGATTGTCACATCTAGTGAAACACCGTAAGGTTGTCACATCTAGTGAAACTCCGTAAGATTGTCACATCTAGTGAAACCCCGTAAGGTTGTCACATCTAGTGAAACCCCGTAAGATTGTCACATCTAGTGAAACTCCGTAAGATTGTCACATCTAGTGAAACTCCGTAAGATTGTCACATGAAGTGAAACTCCGTAAGATTGTCACATCTAGTGAAACTCCGTAAGATTGTCACATGAAGTGAAACACCGTAAGATTGTCACATCTAGTGAAACCCCGTAAGGTTGTCACATCTAGTGAAACTCTGTAAGATTGTCACATCTAGTGAAACCCCGTAAGGTTGTCACATCAAGTGAAACTCTGTAAGATTGTCACATCTAGTGAAACTCTGTAAGATTGTCACATCTAGTGAAACTCCGTAAGATTGTCACATCTAGATCACAATTTGAGATTGCCTAAAACAATTCAGCCGGAACAAAACCATATAATTTTCTTAGGTTTAGATTTGCATACATGAATTAATATGTTGGTTTTTTAAGTTATTCATAATCAGCATCGATTCAAAATATGATCAAATACTTCTGACTGGTCAATGGTCATTTAGCAGAGTAAAACATGGTATTGAAGTTAATATGTATATCGATGTCATAGGGGAACGACTGAATTATTCTTGTATGGAATCGAATTTTATCTGCTATGGTATCGGGCGGAAAAAATATACATGAATAGCAACAGATGTGGTCGTCAGTGGAAAACTTTAGACCAATAATAGAAAATACTTATGACATCGTGAAACCTGTCTGAACCAGACCCTATTCGGTTTACCTAGGTTACAAAAGGTATAAACATTTAACTATTAACATTATTTATCATAATGTAAGAGTTTTTGTTAACCTGCGTTCTTTTATGCAGGTTCCTGTTTAGATAGGTTCCACTGTACTGTTAAATTTAACTCTGATGTTGTGTATAATATTTTTCAGAGGAATGTCCATCCGACCAAGGCTACTTGTATTACCCAACAGAAAACTTTTGTATAAAGTTAAATACAACTAAGATATCATACTTCGATGTACAGTATAACTGCGTTTTAGAGAGAGCAGCAACAGTAAGAGTTGACAGCCACAAAAAGCTCAACATTCTACAAAGTTATCTAGGTATTATTTTAAAATGTATACTTCATGTAGGAAGGTGTGGATAGGCGTAGAGAATAATTGGCATAAAAAATGTATAGAGAATAATTGGCCAAAAAATAAAGAATGGAGAAAAATTACCTTAACATTTCTAGAATAAAAAAATAAAGAACCCATATCCGGACCCTCATGTAGTGGTGTACATAAGCATAAGGCAATATGAGGATTCAAGAATTGTGTTGCATTGTCCACTGTTGTGGAGTTTAAAGATGTAATTCGTCCAGATGTCTATTATGGAGCCGTTGAGCACGAGTGACAAAATTTTCGAGAATGGACGTTTATATTATGGATGCTTCTATATTTGATATGTATAATGTACCCCAAATAGTTAATAAGTATTTATTTGCTCATTATCATTTTTTTCCATAAGATTATCATGTTACTACTGTATATTCATTTTAGGAAATTCACACGTATAAAAAATAGCAGTAACTGTTGAACTTTTAGCTCTTAATCATTTTCCCAGTCATTGAAAAATTGAAAGAAATCAAATTGCCGTTCGCGGTTAGAACAAGATTTTTAACATTGGT
Source organism: Mytilus coruscus (assembly GCA_017311375.1). Classification (NCBI taxonomy): domain Eukaryota; kingdom Metazoa; phylum Mollusca; class Bivalvia; order Mytilida; family Mytilidae; genus Mytilus; species Mytilus coruscus. Next base: position 47,053,356 of record CM029604.1, on the reverse strand, counting down.
ATTTTTTTTACGAAGCACAGTTTATATGCAAACTTTATCAACAGAAAGAACTTATCACACGTGCATTTGTACACATACATTGTAATCTTCCCATTTTACGACATATATTAACAAGATTCATATTTCGTTTACAATTTTTAGAATGATAAAACAAATTAAGTCAAGACAAAAAGTAAATGAAATATTAAGGATGTATTTTCTGATAAAAAAAACCAACCCACATATACCTGTAAACACATTAGAAAATTGTTATTTTGCGTCAATTAAAAAGTTAAACATTTTGGATCTTGTAATTCCATACTTATATTTTATTCATTATTTGCGTAATGTGTCGTTTTTCATAAGCATGTTCATATAATTGTAGGGTTGGCGATAATGTTTTTGTATATTTTGTATAACAGTTGTCATAAAAAATTGTAATTTCTATGCATATATAACAAAATTAAAATGTAACAGGAAAAAATTATGTTGTCCAACGAACCCTTCAGGGTCCTACGATTCAATTTATCAAAGTGTAAATAGACTGTCAAACGCTAAAATCGAGAATCCTGAAGGCAGGTTTGGCATGAACATCGAAGTATATGTAGCGTACAATGTATAAATAAGAACGCTTAATCTAATATAGACTAAAATAGCTAAACATGAAAACGGACAAAACAGTTTATAGAAATCGAGTAGAAATTACCTGTTGATAATTTTATAAAAAAAATGTCTTTAACAAAATTTCAAATAAGTTGTGTAGTCTTTCCAAAAAACCAATATGATACTTATGAATATGTTATCAGCGTAGACTGTACTATAAATATTGACTAAAAGAGAGACGAAAGGTACCAAAGGGACATCCGAACTCATAAGTCGAAAATAAACCAACAACGCTTAAGCAAAATAAGGAAAAAGATCAAAGACAAACAAAAGTACACAAAACACACTAACGGATGCATCCTTCTAATTGTAGATACTCAAGGATATAACGGTGACAACGATTTCGCATACATCATGAGCAACCTTATGCAGGGTAACAAGTATGGCTTTATAGATGGCACGGAAATGCTTTATTTTGATTGGATGTCTGGACAACCAACCGGTGTAAGTGGTGCACGAATAGTTATGGGAGGAAGCAATCAGAAGTTTAAGGACGTAAATGAATATGAACTGCACGGGTTTATTTGCGAGAAACATATTCTGAAGCCATAATTTACTGTTAACATTCCATGTTACGTCGAATTTTTTACCAGCTTGAAGATGACAAAAACGTTGAGAATAATGTATATTTATAAAAACTAGAAACTGTGATTGATAACTTGATGAAAACCTGGAGAAGGTCACTTTGAGAACATCAAATGACTTTTGCTTGCACAAGATTCCAAACAGACAATCTACTAATTATATGATTCATACGATTGCCACATTTTGATATTCCTTCCCTTTAACTTACATTTGCACTGACACCGACTACAGAGATTAACTACGAAGTGATGGATCATGGAGGAAGTCCCTATCTACTCAAAAAAAATTATTGTATTCTATAGTTATATGAATTGATTTTATATAAAACAATAGCCTACATATGTAATTCTACCCATCATTTTCCAAATATGGAATCAACCTTTTACTGTGAGTGCGACAATCAAAGACAGAAAAGACGAGTTGATAAAGTTATATATGGCCCGTTCAAAAGTGTATAAAATCAATTTCCCCTACTTTTGTTAAATGAAAGTAAGGTAATCTCTGCTTGAATGTAGATCTTTTTTAAAATCATAACAATCTCAAGTTAATTTAGATTTGAGAAAATCTGAGAAGTTCTCAGAAAAATTATCTTTAAACATAGTAAATAAAATCATTTATGAACAAATAAATGAATTATGTCAAATGAAAACCATTTTGTACATATACTATAATACGCAATTCAGTAAAGAAACAAAAATGAAAAACTGTAAGAAAACAGTTCTTTCATACAAGGATAATCTGAAATAAGAATGAGAAATATGTGGCCTTCATTACGAAAATAAACAGCAACACAACAAATAATATAAGATGTGGGATGTACGAAAATAGACAGCAACACAACAAATAATATAAGATGTGGGATGTACGAAAATAAACAGCAACACAACAAATAATATAAGATGTTGAATGTACGAAAATAGACAGCAACACAACAAATAATATAAGATGTGGGATGTACGTAAATAGACAGCAACAGAACAAATAATATAAGATGTGGAATGTACGTAAATAGACAGCAACACAACAAATAATATACGATGTGGGATATACGTAAATAGACAGCAACACAACAAATAATATAAGATGTGGGATATACGTAAATAGACAGCAACACAACAAATAATATAAGATGTGGGATATACGTTTATAGACAGCAACACAACAAATAATATAAGACGTGGGATATACGTTTATAGACAGCAACACAACAAATAATATAAGATGTGGAATGTACGTAAATAGACAGCAACACAACAAATAATATAAGATGTGGGATATACGTTTATAGACAGCAACACAACAAATAATATAGGATGTTGGATGTACGTAAATAGACAGCAACACAACAAATAATGTAGGATGTTGGATGTACGTAAATAGACAGCACCACAACATATAATATAGGATGTGGGATGTACGTTAATAGGCAGCAACACAACAAATGATATAAGATGTGGGACGTTCGTAAATAGACAGCAACACAACAAATAATATAGGATGTGGGATGTACGTTTATAGACAGAAACACAACAAATAATGTAGGATGTTGGATGTACGTAAATAGACAGCAACACAACAAATAATATAGGATGTGGGATGTACGTTAATAGGCAGCAACACAACAAATAATATAAGATGTTGGACGTACGTAAATAGACAGCAACACAACAAATAATATAAGATGTGGGACGTACGTAAATAGACAGAAACACAACAAATAATATAAGATGTTGAATGTACGTAAATAGACAGCAACACAACAAATAATATAAGATGTGGGATGTACGTAAATAGACAGCAACACAACAAATAAAATAAGATGTGGAATGTACGTAAATAGACAGCAACACAACAAATAATATATGTTGTGGAATGTACGTAAATAGACAGCAAAACAACAAATAATATAAGATGTGGGATGTACGTAAATAGATAGCAACACCACAGAAAATAAGATGTTGAATGTACGTAAATAGACAGCAACAGAACAAATAATATATGTTGTAGAATGTACGTAAAAAGACAGCAAACCAACAAATAATATAGGATGTGGAATGAACGTAAATAGGCAGCAACACAACAAACTATGTAGGAGGTTGGATGTACGTAAATAGACAGCAACACAACAAATACTATAGGATGTGGAATGTTCGTAAATAGACAGCAACACAACAAATAATATAGGATGTTGAATGTACGTAAAAAGACAGCAACACAACATATAATATAGGATGTTGGACGTACGTAAATAGACAGCAACACAACAAATAATATAAGATGTGGGACGTACGTAAATAGACAGAAACACAACAAATAATATAAGATGTTGAATGCACGTAAATAGACAGCAACACAACAAATAATATAAGATGTGGGATGTACGTAAATAGACAGCAACACAACAAGTAAAATAAGATGTGGAATGTACGTAAATAGACAGCAACACAACAAATAATATATGTTGTAGAATGTACGTAAATAGACAGCAAAAGAACAAATAATATAAGATGTAGGATGTACGTAAATAGACAGCAACACCACAAAAAATAAGATGTTGAATGTACGTAAATAGACAGCAACACAACAAATAATATATGTTGTAGAATGTACGTAAAAAGACCAACAAATAATATAGGATGTGGAATGTACGTAAAAGGCAGCAACACAACAAATAATGTAGGATGTTGGATGTACGTAAATAGGCAGCAACACAACAAATAATGTAGGATGTTGAATGTACGTAAAAAGACAGCAACACAACATATAATATAGGATGTGGGATGTACGTTAATAGGCAGCAACACAACAAATGATATAGGATGTTTCGGCAGCAAAACACTTGATAAAATTGGACTGTGTGGGATATGTAAATACGCAGCCATGTCCGGTTGTTAAAGAACACTTGGCAGTCTAAATTTCCCGCCCATCATCCCGATCGACTTCTATCTTGCAGAACCTGCCTACTGTATTAATTGTTAATTTGTTGTCGTCGTGAACATGCATGAAATATTTGCGACTGGACGTTAAACTAACAACAATCAATCATCATACGTGTTATTTATCTATCTAATAACAAATACAAGAGTTCAACTTCATGAACATATACAAATTATAGCCGAAAAAAAGATTCCGAAATGCAATCGTGATCAGTTCGGTCATAAGTTTAGACCTTACCAGATGTACAAAAAAAAATACTTTACGTAGTCCAGATGACTGAACTTCACTGGGTTAACGTATTCCTTGTTTATAAGGCTAACAAACTGGCAGTGTGTGAGTTCTATTGCTTTCGTAAATTTTGATCGGTATATATATATTATTTGTCTAGAAGGAACCAATGTTTTTTTGTTAATTTTTATTTTCTATGTCCCATACTTCCTAAACACGATGAGAGGGTTATAATTATCTGTATACCTTTTGAAACGCCTAATTCTCTCGTTATAGCAAACTGTACGTTTATTATTTTTCATCTAACTATAATGTGAAAAGCTGATCTTTATTTCTTATTGCTGGGTTGTGGCACCGTTAAAGTCCACAATTCCTCTAAAGTCCACAACACCGCTAAAGTCCACAACAAATTTCCGCTAAAGTCCACAACGCCGTTAAAGTCCACAAACTTTCCGCTAAAGTCCACAAAATGACCTCCGCTAAAGTCCACAAAAAAACACCGTTAAAGTCCACAATAACAAGTTCCGCTAAAGTCCACAAAAAACACCGTTAAAGTCCACACAACTTTTTTTTATTATTAAAAAATCAATTCGCTTTTTTTTTTAATCCCGATGGTATAGATCTAATAAAAAGCATGGACTTCTGTTCTTGGAAAGTATTTCTTATCCGCTTGAATTATATTTTTGATAAACGAAAAGATTCTGATTTTGATCCCCATAAAAGATCTTTGTATTGTGGTTTTCTATGAATCAAACAGGCAACATTTCTAAAAAGTTATCTAGCTATGGTGCTCTTTTTGTATTTTCTTTGGTAATTATTTTTTACACACTGACATATCTTGGAGCCTATATTTGACATTGAAATTTCGTTTGCTAATATCTTTGCAAATATCTATAAAACATAAGAACGACATCCATTCAGTTTCTGTTATGCTCCACAGCAGCCAAAACGGTCTCTGATTCCAAAAATAGACTTTAAACCATAATGTTCTTGTTTGAAATCAAAATAATGATAAATAAAAGAATTTCACACATGCATTTTGTGGTGCTAAGCAGATTTCGACCACTCACTAGTTTGCATGTTTGTTTGGTTTTCAAAAAGGAAAATGTATTTGTTTCAGAATGCGTTGAAGATGAATTGAATAGATTATACGCAGATGCGGTTCTGTATTATGTCTTATCCATGATGAGTACAAGTATGAAAGATTTGCGCACATTTTTAGAATGAAGCGCTTCCGCGCTTCATACAAAAAAAGTAAAATCACAAAAATACTGAACTCCAAGGAAAATTCAAAAAGGAAAGTCCCTAATCAAATGGCAAAAAATGTACTTCGGTCAACGCTTTTACACCCCAATGAATTTACTAAAAGAAGCATTCAATTCTTAAATACAGGCATTTGTTAAAATCTTAAACTAATATTGTTACAATTACGTGAATAAAGAGAACAAGCGAACATTCAATCATTTGAAATTAATTATTTATTTTCTTTTTTGGCACTCTCGCCCACAAGGAACATTAATTTTTTTACATTTACATGTTTTGTTCATGCATATTCCTTTCCATTTACATTCTTTAGTAAAGTTCCTAAATATTCTAAAAACTTTTCTTCCCACATTATGTTTACTTCCAATAACTTCAATTTCAGCGAGCATAATTCAATTTCGTGTATTACAGACATGCTAAATACAGAAGATTACCATATCAAATGAACATGACTTTTTTGAATAATTAAAATTTTAAGTTTTTATTTCAATTGCACTTTAACTTTTTGTATTAATTTAAGATTTCAGTTATGTTGATCTGTAATGTACATTTGTATCTAATACACAAAATTAGGCAGACCGTACGCGTACAGTCCGACCGTATGCGTATTTTGAAAAAGTACGAATTCGCTCCAGACCGTACGCGTACGGTCCAAATACTAATATGGTCTGGAACATATATGTTGTAGGTCACTGTAAAACAATTTGAAGATGCAAATTTGATCAAAACACTCCTAAATAAAATTGGCTGAACTTGCATAAACTAGGTTTCAGATTTAGATGAGAAAATCATCAGACTCTAATACCATGAACTTGCAGATTACTTTAAACAAGACCTTTGACCACCCACTTTACTTCCGGTTAATCAGTTAATAGGTCGAATGACCTGGTAGGCAAACATTTCCAATTGACAACATCAAAATTAAAATATTACTCTGATTTAAAGTTTGCCAGGAATTACTAAACAAATCAAAGTGGCTGCTCATGTCTTAGTTCCTTCCCTTGATTTGTTTGGTATAAAAAAAAATAGGAAAGGCGATCAACATTACTTTCGTTTTTTGGTTTTATGAGAATTGATAATAATGAAGTATAGAATGAACATTCAAATTTAATAAACAACAGGAAATTCTGTACAACATATACATATCTAAATATTATTAAAACTAGAGTATCATGTGTTCTTAAGCTTGTATCGTTCACTTGACCTAAATATGATCATTTTTGGTTTTAATGAACACATAGTTTAAGTTTTTTCTATTGAAGCGTATTCTAAACTTTGGACCTCTAGTGCTCGGTCCCCATGGACATGCATTTCTTTAAACTAAAATCTTCACATCCATTCTACTGAAGCTTCGTAGGAAAATCTAACATCTTACATAGCTTACATGACCAACATGGTCATGTACAATAATGGCTTCGATATAACCCTTTACTCATAATCTTATACCGAAATTTACATCTTTAGGATCCTGTACCGTACACATTCTCAGTAAAACAATCATGTACTTCGTTATTTGTGAACAAGGTAAATTCAAAACTAAATTAAATGTACGAATACTCAGAATTCTTATCTAACTATTTCATTCGTGTTAAAAACCTAACACTGCCTTTTATAATAACTAGCAAGTAACTGATAGACAGGCATTCTGCATTAAATAAATGAAAATATAACTTCTTCCTCTTTTTGTAAAAATCAACATAACTTTATAATGTAATTGTTTTTTACATTTTTTAGTAGTTCACCTACTAAATATATCAAATTGTAATCACTTTAATCACATCAAATCCAATGTACGGATGTTCCAGACCATATGCGCATTTAGACCATACGCGTAGACGAACTTATTCAAAATACGTATACGGTCGGACCGTACGCGTGCCGCCTGCCTAATTTTAAGAAATTTGTCAAATCTAGAATTAAAAAATGAGATAAAAACTTTAACTAAATACAAAAGTCACGCTACATTGTAGCTTTATCAGTTAATCTTCTGTATTAAGTATGAAATTGAGTTAAAATGCTCACTGAAATTGAAGTTATTTGAAATACAAATAATGTGGGAAGATAAGTTTTTAGAAAATTTAGGAACTTTACTACAAAAACCGTCAATGCAGCTGTTTACTTGTGAGAAGACTGATAGAATTAAACTGAAATGCTTAATATATAGTTTTGACAGTTTCTCAGATATTGTAGATTCAGATTCAATAGTTTATTAAAGTCTCACCACATACATACAAGTATAAACACATTATAATATCAAGTACACAATATAAAAATTAGAATGCATGTGCCATTCTTAAAAGAACTATGAGAGACTGTTATATACAATTATAAAACAACAGAATTAAAACATAATTTTGTTATTTACACAAAACATAAAAGTGCAATATCACCATGCACATTCAAGGATAAAACCTGTTACATGTACATAAAAAAAAAATAACAATGATTTTTTAACAGTATAAGATACTATTTCGTCGCAATAAAATATTATGGCAGGTTTTGGCAACAGAACTACAAACATTTTCATTTTAGAACAAAAATATAAATTTTTCATCATCTGACAAAGTTAAAAACATATTATTATGTTGAATTATATCAATAAATAAAGACTGCCTTAAATCTTCATATAATGGACATGTTAACAGTACATGTTTTTCATCTTCTATATCATCACAATTGAAACATAATCTTTTATCTAAATCTAATCTTTCGTAACGACCAGTTTCAATTTTTAAAGGTGCTACTCCACATCTAAATTTCGCATATGCACTGCGATATCGAATAGGTATATTTTGCAACAAATATTGTTCAGTAGAGTATGAAAATTTAAACAATTTATAAGTTCTCAACTTATTTCCTTGACCATAAGAATCAAGCCTTGTACTCCATTCAGTTTTATAATTATCAAAAATATTAACTTCTAACTGATAAATTATATTTTTATCCAGTATATAATCATCTACATCACAAAATCTGTCCATATTGTAAAGTTTCAACATTTCTATAACTTTATAACTCCAATTTTTAATTTTATAACTACTTTTTCTAATTGACCATATAAATACTTTATAATTTATCCTGTCTTTATCCATTTTTGTACATCTTGCCCAGTGTCTTAAAATGTTAGACCACTGTTTAACATATGGAGGCTTCCAACCCATGTCACCTGAAACAGCATCATTGGGAGTATACTTTCCATATAAAATCTCATGGCTCGGTTCTGAACTGCTGAGATGCAGGAGAACTCACTTGTACCCCAAATAGCTGAGCCGTAATTGATGACTGACCAAACTAAAGTGTCAAACAATTTGGTGAAAATATTGTGTTGAAAGCCACCATGTGCTTTACATTTTACTATAAGAAGGCCTAATGCCCGACTTGCTGACTTTGCAACTGCCTTTGCCATATTGTAAGTGATATTAAAGTCATGTATACATCTTGTGTATTGAATGGTTGTAAGGTGTACATGACTGTCTGTCTGGTCTGTGTCATATTTCCTTGACCTAATTTAATGGTTCATTAGTCAAAGTTCTTATTTCTTGATGATGTTTGCTTCCGAGATACTTTAAGCGATAGTTAACTTAATTTGGTATATCATGGGATGAATTTATACGGCCTCCATGTCTGTCTGAAAAGATTTATCTCACCTTGACATCATGTTCATTGATCATTGAATTGATAATTTAATGTATTGCTTGTTGTGAAAAAAATTGTTCACTTTCAAATAACTTCAATTATAAACACTAAAACAGGGAAGACATTTAAGTGTGTCCAGTCTTGTTATAATAATTATGTATACAATGTAGGTTCTTAAATACGTTAATCCGATAGCAATTGTCAATACAAAAATATTGGATGGAGAGTGGTCTCATTGGCACTCATACCACATCTTATTTACACAGGTACATGGGGTCATGATGATGTACCGTGTCCTCCCCCTTTTTTACGAGGCAATATTTTGTCAAAGTTCTGATTTCAAGCCATTTATACAAATAACGTTTACCTATCTATTCCTGGTCATCTATACTGATATTTTTACTTATTTGTGCTGTTTTACTATCCAGCTATTTTTATATCGGCAAACTATATAAAAGTTGAAAAAATAGCTGGAGGGGAGTGCAGGATACATTATTATGACCCATGTCCATGTGCTTATGTTTAGTAACAATTTAATTAAAACTAGCAAAATCGAATTATATGTCGAATTTCTTGTCGGTGTTCATGTTTTTATAAATCAACATAAAAAAAAACATTATTTATAACATGTCCCGAGACTTTTGCTCTGTACATTTATAGTGACGTAAAAAAGTGATTATATACAAAGAATAAGAAAGTGCTTAAAGAATGCAGTAATTATGTAATAACTAACGAATTGACTATGACTAGATAACTTTTTAGAAATGATGTCCAAATTGGCCTGTTTGATTCATTGATCGGATCATCATAATACAAAGATCAAATTAATGGAATAAAATCTTCTACAGATACTGTACTTTTTTTCATTTATCAAACTGATGAAAATAACTACCAAGAACAAAAGCCCATGCTTTGTATTGTACTACCGGGATAAAAAAAAAAAGCGAATTAATATTCTAATAATAAAAAAAGTTGTGTGGACTTTAACGGTGTTTTTCTTTTTTTGTGGACTTTAGCGGAACTTGTTATTGTGGACTTTAACGGCGTTTTGTTGTGGACTTTAGCGGATGTCATTTTGTGGACTTTAGCGGAAAGTTTGTGGACTTTAGCGGAAATTTGTTGTGGACTTTAGCGGTGCTGTGGACTTTAGACGAATTGTGGACTTTAACGGTGCCACACTGGGTTATTAATCTAAATCACCAATTATATGTCAAACAGAGCTCACAAAAGCCAATAGATTTTTATCTGCAAGGTAAGTCCGAAATTTCGGATTGAATGAAATGTCCGGATGTTACCATTGTTGCATATCTAGAGGCAATGATGGAAAATGAAAAATCCATTCCTATATGTATTTGTAGTTACAAACACATTCTATCATTCATAAACTTTGGCATGTTTGATCGTATGTTTCAGGCAACAGCTTTATTTCCGAAAGCAATGTTATAGATCATATTTGCTTCACTAAATGTGGTTTTCTGAAAGTAATTCAACTTTTATCCAATAAACACGTGTTTCAGATCTTTTGAAGATGAAGGTAAGTTAACAATTTCACAGTTTAAACGATGCAAAAACACATGCAGATTTCATGACCTGCTTTATAGAACAAGAGGTCGTGAAAAATTTAAAGGTCATTTTCATTTAATGTCCTCAGTCATGCATTGTAAACCATCAGAAAACAATTTTAACAGCTTCGTTAATCCGTAAATGAATATAGAATAATAATACTGATTATTTTTTCTTATAAAGAGATAATTTCAATAATCAAACTATTTGACTATGAAATGAAATCATATGTGATTATTCTATTAGAAACAGATGGGGACAACGACACGAAATATAAAGCTTCTTTACTTTTTAAATAATTATTTATTTTTCATGGTCAGAATATAATTCGAAATCAATGTTTACAATAAGCAACCAAGTGTGCTTTTGATTATCATTTCTTTGAAAAAAAATAGATGCGGTGTTTTTCATTGAATTATATTTAATATGAAAAAAAACAACTTCGTATTGTCTCCGAATAACATTGTGCAAGATTAATTTCTACAAAATCATCCTTCCTAAATTGGTCAAACCATTTACTTAATTGCATTACAAATATACATTTTGTGTCATGGATGGATACCCCATATCCTTTGTTTTTCTATTATGGACTACGGATTTATATTGGGATTATTATTCCACCTGCAGAATGGGCCATTTCACACCAGCAAACAAATTCAAGAGTTGTCCATGTATTCTTTCTTTGTGGCGTAATTACTGTAAATTCAGAAATTATTGCGTGCATTTATTATTGCGATTTTTGGAGAATGGACATAAATGTGAGCTTAATTATTGCGATTTCAGGAAAAATCTTCATACAGATATATGTATCAGATATCAAAATGCGAGTTCTCATAATTGCGATACTCACACAGTCGCATTATTCGCATTAATAAAAACCTCGCAATAATTTCTGAATTTACAGTAATAAAATTATTGATAGTGGTTATAATTATTTATACAGTCTTTGTAAAAAATATAATGATATTAGTGGAAACTGAAATAAGTTCCTTCATGAATAGTTTGAAGCTAGACAACAATGCTTTTTTTTATTTCAGCATAAAAATTCTGGGCAAAATTTTGAGCATTGAAAAAGATCTTAAATGTCTTCTCGTACAGTTTAGATCGGCAGGATATCAGCAGCTTACGTACTTAGAGCTTGCTTTAAGTAACTGCAAGCCGTCTTCAATTTGGTTTTATTTTTATCATTGTTGTATCCGTAAATTTGATGTCTTATTATACCGGAGTAAACACAATATTTGTACATTGTCGGAAAAATATAACTTATTATAACAAGCTTTAGAAAAAGGGAGAAAGGGTAGGCTCGCCGAGTTTTTCTCCTGTTTCTTAGTGAGTACAATACATTTTATATATTCCGACAATGTATCTATAATTTTTATTCTCTTCCGTCCTTGATTTTTGAAGAAATCGACATTGGCTTAAACGCGGACCGCAAAGAGGACACCGAAACGAGTTGTGACGTAAACAGTAATTTTAAAATTACCGCTCACTCATTATAGAAGCATGATAACGGAAGACTTTCTTTTCACAAGTAAAATAAACCAAAAAACACTTATATATATAGATATAAGAAGATGTGGTATGAGTGCCAATGACACAACTCTCCATCCAAGTCAAAATTTATAAAAGTAAACCATTATAGGTCAAAGTACGGTCTTCAACACGGAGCCTTGGCTCACACCGAATAGTAAGCTATAAAGGGCCCCAAAAATTACTAGTGTAAAACTATTCAAACGGGAAAACCAACGGTCTAATCTATATAAAAAACGAGAAACGAGAAACACTTATGAACCACATCAACAAACGACAACTACTGAACATCAGATTCCTGACTTAGGACAGGTGCAAACAAATGCAGCGGGTTTAAACGTTTTAATGGTACCAAACATTCACCCTTTTTCTGAAACAATAGTGTAACATCACAACATAGAAAGACACACTATAAAATATCAACTGAAATAGCTTAACTCAATCAAAGGACATATTAACACCATTGAACATACACTGAACAAATAAATTTGACCTATGATACAATGTAAATACAAAATAAATAAACTAAGGGAAGAATAATAAAAGTAACATGTAATATCGGTATGAAATGTTAAACAATTTAAGAAAAACAATATGCTCGAACAAAAATATCAGCCATTTGCAATAACTTTAAACACAGGTAAATGAAAATAATTTTGTTGTTATATACCTGTTTTTGAAAAAATAGCTGGATGATTGCAGGATAATATAAATATTGTTATTGCGTTCTTATATGAACTCTTTGTGATTCCACTGATTAAGATTAAATGAACATTCATATTTTGATATGCTTTTTGTTAACAGGAAATTAGCAGCGGTTGCTTAAATTCTTTTAGGGCATTTGGTTTTGAGGAAAGATCTATGATAGTCTCTGTTAAGTGTATTCTCAACTTTTCTAAATGGACATTTAGAGTAATCAGCTCTTTATAAAATGTCTTATCACGGTTTTGTAACGTCAAACACGTTACCCGGTCTTAATAAATTTGACCCGGATATATCACCGACATCATAATGAATGAAACGACATTGATAAGTTTGTCCCGAACTTATCAAGTCATCATCCGGTGTGCTGGTGAAACAAAGAAAAACACTTGTTTCTATCATGCAAAATACAAAATAAACAATCCGATAAATCGATTATCAGGTTTTTATCATATTTATATTGTAAAATGTCAGCTGCTCGACACAATATGAAGCCTCTTTGAATTCGTTCGCTGCGGTCACTCGACAAAAAGCTTCAAATTGTGACTCGCAGCTGATATTTTACAATATCAATATACAGACAATCTGGTAATCGGTACATATTGTACAGACAACGTATGTTGACCTGTAGATGTTTGTGTATATTAATGTTGTTGAATTTCTTTCTCATTGGAAAAATACCCCGCAATGATTTTTATTCATATTATGTTAACCCAAGAAACTCAAGACAACACACACATACATGTATTCTGCAGATTCCATATTTTTCTTCAAATTGCAGCTTACACTGAACGGACAGAATCCAGGCAAACTAATTGTTAATACCTTAGCGACTTCCTTGTAAAACTTTTGATAGTTTTTCATCATTTGCAATTTGATTACTACAGTTTATTTCTCTTAACACGGATGTCGACAGATGTTACAAATGTTTAATACTATTAATTTATGAATAATTTCATGATTTTTTGTAGAATTATCTTATCATGTGTATTTTCGTCTGGTTCACAGTTGGGACATTATATGCCTTCACCTGTGACAGCTGCAGACAGGACATCGCCTCGTGTATCGAAGTATGTGGTCAGTTGACATCAAAAGAGAAGTGCTATTGTCAGAAAGCATGTTATAAATCTGCACTTATTTGTCTCAACTCTTGTGTTGACCTGTCAGGATGGGAAGACATTTGGTTGCTTTTGGCTGATGATTAGAAAAAGTTTATTTCCTACGAGAAGCCGACATCCATAATGAAAATAAAGCATATAATAATCACTTGTTTTTATTTCTAGTACTTATTTTAGTTTTCTAAAGGAATTATAAATATCTTCGTAATTACCTTTGTATACCAAGTAAATGTTATTACAGATAAAAGTAAGGGTATTGAATAACAGTTAAACTTCGACTGACGATCAAATACAATTGACATTTTAGACCATGAATGATAATTGTGACAACTGCAATCAAATGCTAAAATGGGATTCTATTTTCTTTTTCTTTTTTTTTTTTTTTTTTCTTAAATCATAAAATGTTTAATCAGCATAATATAGCTTTAAGTATTTGATTTAGGGTAACCATCATACTTTTAGTTAAAATATAAAATAAGCTTCAGTTCCATAAACAATATCGATTCACAAACTAAACAAATGAATTCAAATCAAAATTGAAAAAAAAACACAATTAATCAACATTGAATAATTCCGTTTTACTATTTTCAAATATTCAATGTATAAAATTCCACTCAATCTTATTTTTTATGTACATTTTATGACATACATTTTGAGGGCAGTTATCAACACCATTGTTTCATCATATAAATCATCTGACATTATCAACGAATTACATTTACATTCAAGTATCGCGAATTACAATCAGGTATAACGAATCTTCTAATTTAACGTAATATTATATCACAAACTGTGATGGATCTGTAAGACAAAGGTCGCACAGTTTATCCACCGAGGCCGGTCCATCTGAAATAAATAAACATTTTATTAACTATGTATTTACTTTCAGGTATCACAGATCGAATTTATTCGTTCATTGTGTTAATTTACGTTTTTTGATTGAGTTAAGCCTTCCAATTGATATATTATCGTGTGTTTTTCTATGTTGTGATGTTATACTATTGTTTCAGAAAAAGGGAGAAGGTTTGGTACCATTAAAACGTTAAATCCCGCTGCAAATGTTTGCACCTGTCCTAAGTCAGGAATCTGACGTACAGTAGTTGTCGTTTGTTTATGTAATTTATACGTGTTTCTCGTTTCCCGTTTTTTATTTAGACTAGACCGTTGGTTTTCCAATTTGAATGGTTTTACAATAGTAATTTTGGGGCCCTTTATAGCTTGTTGTTCGGTGTGAGCCAAGGCTCCGTGTTGAAGGCCGTACATTGACCTATAATGGTTTACTTTTATAAATTGTTACTTGGATGGAGAGTTGTCTCATTGGCACTCACACCACATCTTCCTATATCTATATCTCATTTATAGGTAAAAGGAAATAAATGTATACAATATAGTAGAAAGAGAAACCCACATTAACAAGAGAAAATCCCGCACAAATACGTCAATTGATAGTTGCCAGTGTTCTATGTAGACTGACATACACAAATATCATTATGGAAGTATTAAATGGGACATTTGAGAACCGTAAACCCTGAAAATAATGTATTGCATGCAGGTAGAATTACATCTGATGTTTTGGTTATTATTGCAATACATGAACAATATAAAAACAATTTAGAAAAAAAGCAGAGAAACTAATATAAAGTAATAATTGAACTAGCATCTTCATAGATCCTAATTGTTCGATAGTGAGAAATATCTTACTATTCAAACGAGTTTATTTACTATTCAACTTTTAATGCGAATGACATTAACAATTAAATGTAGCCCATTAAAGTTACAGCGACAGAGACACTGCAGAAAACAAATCAACGATCAAAATTGACTTTTACATCTTCAAGACGGAACATTTACTTCAATCCGAAATCAAACTCTCTCACTGTGCTATTTATTCCTTTGCTTCGCATCGCCTACAATACATTATTTTCAGGGTTAACGATTCTCAAATGTCTTTTTTAATGTTTCCATAATGATATTTTAAAAATCCTCTTTAACGTGTCTGTCTTGTACAAAATAAATTCTTGATATTTTATTTGTTCTCGTTTATTGTCTTGTTCATAGATCATCAGGCCTTGTTTTTTTTTTTCAGTTTTACTTATTTTACATTTTTTTCATTTTTATTCTTTTTAGATTACTATACGGTATGGGGTTTGCCCATTGTTTAATGTCAAACGGCGACCTATAGTAGCTCGCATCCACGTCATATTGGCTCTGGTGGATTTTTGTCTCATTGACAATCCTCCTCCTCCTCCTCCTCCTCCTCCTCCTCCTCCTCCTCCTCCTCCTCCTCCCTCCTCCTCCTCCTCCTCCTCCTCCTTCTCTTCCTCATCCTCATCATCATCATTATAATCCCATCCTCCCCCTTCTCCTCATCCTTTACTTCTGATTGTCAATTACAAATATAACCAACGTGTATTGAATTTGCTAATATACCCTCTTTCATTTCTGACCTGGTGCATATATGCAAAACAAGATAAGACCTGGAACACATTTTCTGGAAAATTGTTAGAACAAGTAGAAAGTTTGCTCAAGGTGTAATACCAGCGTTATTTTCTATTAGTCTTTGTTAAATTTGCACTTTTCCAAAAAATTGTGCAGAATTTATCTTTGTTTCAAGTAAAGAAATACTTGGCATGTTTAAAGTTTTATCCTGTCCAGTACTACAGACAAAATTTCACATGACATTTCATTGCATATAAGAAAATAACTATCACTGGAAGTTAACCAATCAAATTTGCACCTTTTTTCCTGTGTACAAGCTTTAGTAATCATGTAACCTCAAGTTTCAAAAATATTCTATAGAAACACCAAATAAAAAAGAATGATGCTTTGAAACACCCAAGATAAATTTTTACTGCAATGAAATGTAGGATTAATTTCCTACAACTGTCAAATTTAATGGAATATTTTTTTCGACCCTTTTCTTATGCTACCGGATGTGACGTACTATGATTTGGGGTATTACACCTAAAAACATTAATGAAATTAAAATTTGTGCGTCCGAAGCGATTTTCTGGATTTAACTTATTCACTAACGTCTAAAGCTAAAACATTGAAAACCAGTGATATATATAAGTAACTAACAAGTGAAGAGCAATATGACCAAAAGGAACCTAAGATAATAACAAAATAATTGTCGAAATGCGCATCTGGTGCCGTAAAAACTGGTACTGTTAATATAAATATGCTGTTTTCTCCGTTTTTTCTCTCTTGTTTGGATGCTGTTATCCGTTTATCTATTTTTAATTATTGTATAGCTTTTTTAATTTTTTATGCCTTTCTAATTGTTCGGACGTAAAAGGCCGATGCTAAATTAAACTATATTTAGAAAATGTATATCAGCACAGTACCAACTTGATATATTTAAATCCTAAAACTTGATGTGATATTATTGGTGGAATCTAAATGTATATGCTCAGGAACGAATGAAGATAAGATTAAATCAGTATTCATCTCAACGGACTTTCATATCCTAAATTCGTAACCCATATAACAGACAAGTGCCTTGTATTTGTCGTAGAAGTTAAGGTTTTGCACATTGTTATGTAGAATCATTCTATGAGACGTTTTTTCGAATATAATCCAGGAACATCAATTTAATAACTTTAAATATGTAAAAGTATATCATATCATGACTATTTACACATGTGTAATGCAATACGATTACCTTTTGATCGTAGAACGCCTTTAGGATTGGGTGCATTCTTTAACAACTGTATTCTAAAGTCAATTGGAATATCTTTGGCCATTGGTGGCTTGTATTCCTAATAGGATTTGAATAATAATTGTTGTAGATCACATTCAATGTCAGTCAAATTATAGATATTAATTATACTCGACAACATAACTTGCATAGATTGAGAAAAAGTACAATATCAATTTGATAATTGGCTACAACGACTTATTCTATGCTTGCTTATTTCAGGATCAGCCTGTATCTTAATCCTTGTTTCAAAACTGTTAAAAATGGAAATACCTGTATTGAATTTGCTAATATACCCTCTTTCATTTCTGACCTGGTGCATATATGCAAAACAAGATAAGACCTGGAACACATTTTTCTGGAAAATTGTTAGAACAAGTAGAAAGTTTGCTCAAGGTGTAATACCAGCGTTATTTTCTATTAGTCTTTGTTAAATTTGCACTTTTTCAAAAAATTGTGCAGAATTTATCTTTGTTTCAAGTAAAGAAATACTTGGCACGTTTAAAGTTTTATCCTGTCCAGTACTACAGACAAAATTTCACATGACATTTCATTGCATATAAGAAAATAACTATCACTGGAAGTTAACCAATCAAATTTGCACCCCTTTTTTTCCTGTGTACAAGCTTTAGTAATCATGTAACCTCAAGTTTCAAAAATATTCTATAGAAACACCAAATAAAAAAAGAATGATGCTTTGAAACACCCAAGATAAATTTTTTACTGCAATGAAATGTAGGATTAATTTCCTACAACTGTCAAATTTAAGGGAATATTTTTTTTTCGACCCTTTTTCTTATGCTACCGGATGTGACGTACTATGATTTGGGGGTATTACACCTAAAGAAGACTTTTTTGTTGAATAAACTGAATGTGATTTTTTCCCTTGTAATACTGGTTATTTCAAGCATTACTGTCAACTTTTGTCATATTCAGTTAAACAGTTTGAGAAAAATCTAGTATAATGTAAGATGACATCTACAGTTATTCGAGCAAAATTTCTTCGAAAAATCCAAATCAAGCCGCATCATGATAGAGTATAGTGTGGACCAATAAATGATCAAATATTTATCTCATCTGCCTACAGATAGTTGAATATGATACAAACGATGACTTTAGGATGATAAATACCACTAATAGACCTCTTTGTCTTCATTATAATGTCTCTTTTGGTCCGTTTATACCTCTCATTTCCTCAAAATTTCAACTTTTATTACTCATTTATTATCACATTTCTCTCATAAATGAGTCAAAGTTACCCCAAAATTTTGATTTATTGGCTTAAAAAGCAAAAAGCCAATAAATCAAAATTTTGGGGTAACTTTGACTCATTTGTGAGAGAAATGTGATAATAAATGAGTAATTGAAGTATTCAAGCTGAATGAAATATCCATATAAAAGTTTACGGACTCCATGGAGGTTTCAATAAGTCCTTACGTAAAACTTAAATTTACGCCGTGCCCCAGAGAGGGACATAAAAAGCTTCCCTTTTAATGAATAATTTGTTGTTGCTGCTTCAAAAATAATTTCATTTACTTATAAATATATATTTATTAAAGTATTACTTAGGAAAAAGTTTTCTATTATAGCAAAATATAAGAAATAAAGAGAAAAAGCTTCCCAAAACACTGAGTATGGCTTGCTCTGTCTACTAATATTCATGGTAGAGTCCGATTTCAAGACAATTTTCTCATAAAATGTCTTTTTGAGACTCAATCCACTAAGAATATTTCGTTTTTGTAATATTTCACCTAATGACATGAATTTTTTACAAATGAGTTAAATACACGGTCAAAGGTGCATGTGCAGCTTTCCATAATAGGTGTAATACCACCATTCTTTTTCCCTTATTAGTCTTTGTTAAATTTGCACTTTTCAAAAAATTGTGCAGAATTCATCTTTGTTTCAAATTAAGAAAAACTTAGCATGAGTAAAGTTTTATCCTGTCCAGTACTACAGACAAAATTTCACATAATATTTCATTGCATATAAGAAAATAACTATCACTGGAAGTTAACCAATCAAATTTGCACCCCTTTTTTTCCTGTGTATAAGCTTTAGTAACCATGTAAACTCAAGTTTCCAAAATATTCTATAGAAACACTAAATAAGAAAAGAATGATGCTTTGAAACACCCAAGATAAATTTTTTACTGCAATGAAATGTAGGATTAATTTCCTACAACTGTCAAATTCAAGGGACTATTTTTTCGACCCTTTTTCGTATGCAACCGGGTGTTACTTACTATGATTTGGTGGTATTACACCTCAAAACAATTTTACAGAAGGAAAAAAACATATCTTGTATGTATTCTATTAAAAAACACAATATTTTAAGCTTTATTACATATAAACTTAAACTTTTAAAATACCTAGCGGGAAAAATGTATCTTTCTGTATATCCTTCCTTGCAGCTTCAACACAACGTTTCAGGGCAAACAATGCTGAAGAACTCATGCATAATGGTGGTTCTCCTACAGCTAATGCAATAAAACATGAGTGGTTTCAATACTAGTATTAACGTTGTGATATTAAATCATGTACGTAATTCAAATTAAAAGAAGTTCAATAAAAGAGGGACGAAAGACACAAGAGGGACAGTCAACCTCAATAACTGTTTAGCACACCCCTTACTCCCACTCCCATTAAAAACATAATCATGAATGTATTCAAAGGTATGCTAGAAACCTTCATACTGTTTGCTTCTGGTGAGATTGGTTCTAAGTAATGACTGCATGAAAGTGTCCTCTATAGTACTGATTCTTTGTCCGGGTTTGATTTCGGTACATTTTTAGTTAGATCAGCTCTGTAACGTTTGTATTACTAGGTTTTTTATTTTCACACATTTTGGCCTCGAGCATCAGTGAAAAACATTTAATGAAATTAAAACTTTGTACGTCCAAAGCGATTTTCTGGATTTAACTTATTCACTAACGTCCAAAGCTAAAACATTGAAAACCAGGGATATATATAAGTAACTAACAAGTGAAAAGCAATATGACCAAAGGGAACCTAAGATAACAAAATAATTGTCGAAATGCGCATCTGGTGCCGTAAAAACTGGTACTGTTAATAGAAATATGCTGTTTTCTCCGTTTTTTCTCTCTTGTTTGGATGCATTATATGATCTGACATATGCAATGACATTAAGCTTAGAATGCTGTTATCCATTTATCTTTTTTTTTTTAATTATTGTATAGCTTTTTAAATTTTTTAAGCCTTTCTAATTATTATGCCGTAAAAGGCCGATGCAAAATTGAACTATATTTAGAAAATGTTTATCAGCACAGTACCAATTTGATATATTAAAATCCTAAAACTTGATGTGATATTATTGGTGGAATCTAAAAGTATATGCTCATGAACGAATAAAGATAAGATTGAATAAGTATCCATCTCAACGCACTTTCATATCCTAAATACGTAATAGACAAGTCCCTTGTATTTGTCATAGAAGTTTTTGCACATTGTTATGTAGATCCATTCATTCTATGACACTTTAATTTCGAATATATTCCGGTAACATCATTTTTATAACTTTAAGTAGGTAAAAGTTTATCATATCATGACTATTTATACATGTGTAATGCAAAACGATTACCTTTTGATCGTAGAACGCCTTTAGGATTGGGTGCATTCTTTAACAACTGTATTCTAAAGTCAATTGGAATATCTTTGGCCATTGGTGGCTTGTATTCCTAATAGGATTTGATAAATAATTGTTGTAGATCACATTCAAATGTCAGTTATATTATAGATATTAATTATACTTGACAACATAACTTGCCTAGATTGAGAAAAAAATACGGTATTAATTTGATAATTGGTTACGACTTATTTTATGCTTGTTTATTGCGGGATCAGCGTGTATCTTAATCATTGTTCCAAACTGTTATAAATGGAAATACCTGTTTAATGATATTTCTTACGGAAATTTGACAATATTTTTCTTTGTTTATTGTAAAAGGTTGTACCGTGATCTGCTGATGTTTTCTTTTTTTTATGCTTGCTTAACGTTAAGAAAAACAGTATTTAGGCATGCACTGTCAACATTGCCGTCATACATGTACCATCAAATAAACTGTTGTAGTTAAGTAATAGTTTAATTAGCATATATTAAGAATGAAATTGTATACTGGATATGTTTTTATGGCATTAACCATTGACGACTTTTAAATTCGTGCATTATTTTCCGTAAATTTGCGATATATCAATGTTATGTAATTACGTCACAATAAGAGTCGATTGTTCAATGACGCAACTATTTACTTATAAATATATTGCTTTATTTTTTACTTACCCATGTACTATCAGTCAACAGTCTACCAGACTGAGGATCAAACTTAACCTGTTCTGTCAGCCAGTATCCAAGTCCCATTACAAAGGCACCCTCTACTTGTCCTACGTCTATCATTGGGTTCATACTAAAAATGATAAAAATAAATATTCTGTAATTCGGTTTGACTAATTCCATGTTCAACTGTAAACATTTATACTTGTCGTTGAAATCACATGTAAATGCCTAGAACCCCTAAATTATATGCACTGCGTTACTGATTGCGCATTTATTTTTTAAAAAATCATTCAGTTCAAACATATCGCACTCCTTTGTCTTTGGAATTCGTGTATTTCAGAAATTTGCACATCCATACTTGTTTTGTTCATCTAAACCGAATTTACTCAATCAGTAGATTTTTCCAATGAAAATTAAAGTATGGAAACTCCCTATAAATTTATCAAATGAAAAATACATTTCAAACCAACTCTACTGTTTAAAACATATGTGTCGAATTCCTAAGGATTTTTTGTTGATATAGATAAGAATAATGATGCACATTCCTTCGGTAAAATCTCAGTGAACATATAAATATTTACGGTTGCTGTCAAAACAAAGTTTTGTGCAGTATGGATGTACCAGACAAATCCAAAAGTCTGATGAAAGAGGCTCAACTCAATGAAGCTCAACAAAAGAAATGTATTGAACGAGAAGATGTTTGGACAAGTTCAACTCGTAATTGAACAATTATAGAAGAGAGGCGAAAGATACCAAAGGGACATTCAAACTCATAAGTCGAAAATAAACTGACAACGCCATGGCTAAAAAAGAAAAAGACCAACAGACAAACAATAGTACACAAAACACAACATAGAAAACTAGAGACTGAGCAACACGAACCCCACCAAAAACTAGGTTTATAGATTTCTCCTTTCAACATATTCTAAATGATACAAGACGTTTTCAATTGCGATTCTGTCAAGGATATTATAATGTTCATGGGATCGCAACATGGCATGAAAACGTTTACAATTTTAGTGTTTCCTTTAGATCTCGTGATCGTTTATATTCTGTTCTTGATGAAACTAACAAACAATTCACTTGAAAGATGACAAATTAAATGTAAATAAATTTTGTTAAACTTCGGTACAGCTATAACCAATCGTGAACCGTTTCTTTCTAAAGAAATGGAAACATATAGTTATTGTTTGTATTTTTTTTAAGTTTAATTGACTATAAAGATAAGACCAGAACAGTAATTTGCACAAGATTCTCTGTCCTTTATTGTCATTAGACTCTAAACATTGCACTTTCTATTTGACTTCCTTCTATTAGGACATTTTACTTAACCTAGTGTTATTCATTTGCTAAATAATAACGTAACATTGGCATAACGACTGGAGAAGATCTGAACAATCTTTAACTAATAAGTATAATAAATACACAAAGGCCTAAATCAATCATGAATGTCACCAAGAGAAGAAATCAATATATTATTATATATTATTTTGGGGAAAGTGTCAATAAAAATAGACTTAAAAAGCTACTATTGAATACGCATGCATAAAATAATTACACCAATTCCTTCTATTTTCCTTTTTTTCGCCTTTGATGATGTTATATTAATATATTGCACTCAGGGGCGGATATTTCTATTATTTATTTAATTTTGATTCTTTGAACACCTTTATTTATGGATCGGAGCTTTTTTAAAACAGTAAAAGGTATAACAAAAACACCGAATTCCAAGGAAAATTCTAAAAGGGGAAGTCCGTAAAATCTGACAAAATCAAAAGTAACCAACCAAAAGAACGAGTGAAAAACAACTGCCATATTCCTTACTTGGTACGGGTATTTTCTGAAGAAAATAGTAGGTTAAACCTGGTTTTATAGTTAGCTTAACCCCCAATTTGTATAACAGTTGTTTATTGTTTATGCAATTCAGAAACGCAAACAAACGGCGAAAACTAAACGTTTTAAATTAGGTGTTATGTTAGTCCATTTGTCTTACCTCTCCCCACAGTCATATAGTAGATCTACTCTATTGATGAGGTATTGACCAGTAAGAACGTCAAATTCTACTTCTGTACATGTGACACCGTAGCTATTGTACTGTGGTTCATCCGTAGCCTTACCAGGCTCATAAACACTATGTAATGTAACAGGAAATCATTTAAATCAGTAGAATATATAACGTAATGCAAGTGCAAGAAATTATTTTAAAGTTCCTGACAAATTTCATTCAAAGCATCAATATCGCATTTGGTATAGTTTTTAATATGGCGTTTTAGTAGCGAAATTTATACTTAAGGATTTCAATTGCACATTATTTTTCATTTTGATAAAAGATATAAAATATTATGTATACAATCTATATATAAATACTCTTGATAATTATGATTAATTTTAAAATTTTAAATGTAATTGTAAACCCTTCATTTTAGTTTGTACACGCATTTTTTCCTTTTTCAGAGAAGTGGGTTTCTTTTCAAATTGTTAAAGACAAGTAAATATGACTTTGTCAATACAATTTAAAAAGTTACAATAGTTTTACGAATATTTTGTGAACAAATGTAACCAATTTTACCAATATCTTTCCGACAAGTCCACTTTTGCATGTTGACACATCTGTGCCAACTGTGTCCATGTTGGATTTTTCATCTTAGCTTTTACTGGAGCCATTCTTGCTTTTAATGCCTGACAACAGTTCAAAACAGCCTACAAAATATCAACTACATAAATGATTTACATAGCCGTCTTTTATATTAAATACAAAATGCAAACCAGATATAATTTTGAAATTGCCTGAAGTATAATAGAAAAGCTTTTATTTTTAATGTACTCGTTAGGAAATTATGAAGTTTGTCTGTGAGAAAAACTTCACCAAAGATACATGTGCGATGCTTAAATTACAAATAGGTAAAAGTAATGTTTTAAAATATCATATGCATTTTACACATACCAAACAGCATAATTCACTAGTTGTACTGCCACCGCTGGCAAAATCATTGGCATTTGATGTTGTCGTAGCTGATTTTACTGTTATTATATCCAGAGGCACTCCAAGCTCAAACGCACACACCTGGGCTACCTTCAATACAGATGTATGTACATTGTTTTTAATTTATAAACTACATGTATCAAATTTATCTTAAAACGTGTACATGATTTGAAATACTATTGTCATTTTGTTTCGTAAATAATCGTTTTCATTCTTTTAAATGCCATATACACATTGAATAAAGAGCGCATATAAATCCAATTTGCTTTTTTCATGAATGTGAAGTAAAAGTAAAAGAATATATATAGGGTACCACCATGAGTATTTTTCTAATGTTCAGATAGGAAGACACATAAGCTTGGAACTAATACTGCTACGTTATTTCTGTATTTCACAAACCGATGCAGTGTCTACAAATTATGAATGTTGAAATCATAATTATTTCAAAAGAGAGGCGAAAGATACCAAAGGGACAATCACACTCATAAGTCGAAAATAAACTTGCAACGCCATGGCTAAAAAAAAGACAAACAGACAAACAACAGTACACAAAACACAACATAGAAACTAAAGACTGAGCAACATGAACTCAAAATTCAAAGTATCTATTCAATTCAAAACGTACTGTTAACGCTCTTGTTGTTTTCATTGATCTTTCTCGTTTCCTTTCTAGGGTTATATTTTTTTTGAAGATTTCTAACTTAAATATTTTTATACCTTTGTATTGATTCCTTGTCCCATTTCAATCCCACCATGGGCGATGGATATACTTCCATCCCAGGCATATATATTCACAATGGCATTGTAGTGGATGTATGCGTATGCGATTCCAAACTTGGCTGGCACTACAGACAAACCCTTTTTCTTCCACCTATTAACCTATATTATAATATTTAATTGAAAGTACTAAGTAGGCAAAGTTCTAATATGTCTAGAAAAACGTTTATTTTATTATTTGTTTTTGTTAAAAAGATTAAAAATAGGTCTGAGGACACAGTTATCGTCCTTCGATTTTCGTTGTCTACAAATATAGTCCCTAGTGTGGACAGTGTATAACTTGCAAATTTTTTTCATACACTTTCCAAATTTATTTCTTTATATTTTATTCATGAAATGTTGAGTAAGGGCATGAAATTACATGTTAAAAAAATTTGGGTGCTGAATCTTTATGCTAAGTAGTGATTTGGTCCAGTTAAAAAAGGTCAAAAACTAGTATGTCTGAAGCTGTCAAACTGATTTTTAGACCCCCTTAACATAGAGTTGTCAATATTTTGAGTTAGAGCTGGTAGACTTTTCTATAATTTTGATATTATTTGTCCCAATAGTAGTACACTACACTGTAAAAATCTTTTTGAGATAGAGCAGGTGCGATTTTTTTAATTTAACTTTATTGTCTAAAAGAAATTCACTACGAAATAACTGTGTTCTCGGGCCAATAGACACATTTTTTCATTTCAAATATTATGTTCATGCATGTTTAAATATTCACCATATTATATATGAACGGTTCTGTTCGACAAAAACAAAGTAGCATTAAACAGTAAAAGATTAGAAAAAATTGGAGAACTATTAAGGATTTTCTTAAATATATCACCTGGTTGAAAGCTTTAATAGAGTCCTGTCTCTGTGTTACTCCAGCGGATGTCATTAGGTCTGTTGTAAGTTGTCTGATATTACAGTATGGCAATGGTCTATTTGAAGGTGTTGTCTTCATGTAAAACAGCATAACATAACTCAGCAAGTTAAATAGCTACATACATGGTAATTATCAGTTAAATGTTTATTTTATCCATTATAGCATAACTGAAGGTAGATGATGCATGCAAAGCTAAAGATGCTTACCATGTCGACACACACAGTTTCGCCTCTTTTGAGTTCATGCAATGTCCTCATGGTTTGTTTTAACCTTAATTTGTATCTTCTAAATGGATTAATGAGATCTGAACATCGGTAAACTAGTGTTGTCTCTTATATATATGACCTGCTTTGTATAAAACAAATTTAGAATTAATGCACAAACAGTCTGAATTTGTTTCAGATATTTACATTTGATATTCTGCATTAAAAGTGTTATACGAAAAGCTTGTTTTAAAGTCGTACACGTATTTTTTTGATGTTGTTAAAATATATCCTACCAGAAAATGTTACGCGTTAATAATTTTTGTATCCATAATTTTATTACCTGTCCTTTGTTATAAAGATTCAGTACCCTAACACTTGTTGGGTCCAGATTTAGTTCCTTGGAAATATGTTCCATAACTGATTCTATGATAAAAATTCCTGGTGCCGAATCTAGGATACAAAATGTAGTCATTACAACATTACAAAGCGTATATAACACCAGATCAATATTTCATTAACAAACAAGCTCCTGTGAATATAAAAAGGAAATGCCCTCAAGCTTAAATCGAAATATACGTGTTCCATTTAAATTTTGCTTGCTTTGTCACGTACCGAAACAACGAAACATGATTACTCTTGTTATTAAGGTTCCATTATCGCTTTAATCTTTATTTTTCAAATATATCAGTTCAACGAAGTACACAGTATGCAAATAATTTTAAAATACTTGACCCCAGGATTCACTAAGGAGTCATTCTCTGGCGAAATTTTCATCTGATTTTTCAAAGTTATTACTGTTAAATGGTAAAGTTTGTTCTTCCTGTAAACCACTCGTATAAGCAGCGTGTTTCTTCTATACCGAGGAACGCTTGAGACAAAATGTTTCCTATACCAAAACAAAATAAAGTACAATGTTTTCACAAAATGAACTTTCCGCTTCAGAAACATATACGTTGATTGATATAATCCTTACCTGGTGCTCGACAAAATGTATTAACAGGTTTGTTCGTCTTGACGGTCTTTGGTGTTACATTCCAATTTTCACAGAAGTATCCTTTTAGAGTAAAATATTATTGATACATTTTTGTGTTGAATTACGATACATTAATATTTGACACTTTCGAGTGTTCGTTATAGAACAATCTTATAAATGATAATACAAAAGGTTTTTTTTAAAGAAGTAAGAATGCTTGTTAGGATAGGTGGTATTTCTAAAATTCAGAATTATAGTTTTAAAGTGATATTCCCAACTATAATCATTGGTAGTAAATCAATGATCAAAAGTCACATCCTCAAGTTAATGGCAAAGCCGATAGCAAGACAAACCTTTATTCAATAAACATACATCGGTAGACTTGTTTGATCTATTGCAAGGTTAGTTTGGTGTATAGTTGTTTCATTGGCAATTATTCCATAACTCCGTTGTGGGATAAGAAAGTGAGATACTATAGTAAAACTATTCATGAAGGCAAATAAATTGTGAAGTGATAGTTTCAGTCGTTTTTCCAAAATACCTCACATGTGTAGTTTGGGAGTTAAATAGGAGGCAAAACATGTTTTCCGATGTTTAAAACCCATAAAAACGTACGATATGATTTCCATGAGCAAAGTTTTTCATTTACCTTCATAAATATTGTCTAAAAGTTAAGAATTTACTTTTGTTAGTGAGATCTCCAATACCAGAACAACCAACGCTTATATTTAGCATCATCTGTGATTTGAAAACGCAATATGCTGGTAGATGTTATTATACTGCTCTTATCATTTCAGTTATTCTTTATAGTACAGTGTTTCAACTTTTAAAGAATCCATATCTGAATGACGCCAATTGTAGAAAAACTTCTTCACTAGGTCTTTGAAAGCATAGCTTTATCGGAGGGATAGTAGGTGTAAGCATCTCGGAAAAGATTTAAACATTTAAACTATCCTGTTATGTTGCGTTCTTTATAACGATTATAGTGACATATACGTATTCAATATATGAAAGGCAGATTTTTATATATCTTTCTTGTGAAGGAATGCCGGTGTGAACGTTGCACTACAAGATGTATTCAAAGCTTTTAAACGAGGCATTACAATGGCGATGTTTGCAAATGAAAAACTATCTTGTCACTTTTATCTGCTGGAACAACATGATACTTGTCATTCAGGCAGTTTTTGGCATGCACAACCTCTGTGTCAACATAATGATTGCACTTTGTTACTCAGCGAATCTAAAGAAAATGGATTCGTCTTTATTTTTTTTTTAATGTAGACTATTGACAATTTGAAAGACAGATCGACCTGTTTAGTATTAGTTCTATTGAATCGCCTATAGTCCATTGTATATTGTAATTTTAATTGAGTCAATCAACAGTCTTATAAACAAATTGCTTTGATAAACACATCAACAGAGGTGAGCAATATTTCAGGCTTTTGACCAGGGTTTCCCTGGGTTAATTTTCTTTTCGCCACCTCTTTCGCTTAAACAATATATTTTAAGCCACTTTCATTTTCTCTCCAGCTAACAACTAACATAAACACATTTTCTTTAAAATTTTCCTTCTTTCAAACTAAAAATCTGTTTGCCCCATTCTTGTCTTTGATAACTCTTCAAATCGTTTTTTTTACTCTACATTGTAATAAACAAACACTAACATTTACTTTTCCGAAGATATTGTAAAATTGCAATATAGATCATTAAATCATAATTTTTACTTCTGCGAACACGAGATCCATCTTCAATTAGTTTATCGGATATATATATTCCCGTCTTGTTGAAGGATAAAGACTACGTCAGAGATTTTTCTTACTTTAATATGAGTATATTTCTTCGTTGCAACAGTTTTCTTTTCCGAACCATCGTAAAACTATGCTTGAAACACGTGCGTCGCCAAAACATTTGTAAAGTACTGGACCCACTTCAAATCAACTATTTCTATCAAATTTAAAGGATACAGTTTAAAGTCCGAGATTTTTCTTGCTTTTGAACAGTACTAGTTTTCGTCATAACAACAGTTTTCTTTTCCGGACCATCATTAAAAGAAAACGAGGAGACGTAAAACTATGCTGCAAACACGTGCGTTGCAAAGTTGTAAATAAATCCTTTAGGTGACAAGTGACGCCATTTAACCACATCATTTCGTAAAAGAATACAATCAACACCTTTATTAATTAGTCCATTATTGCCTCAGCTATAAAATGCAATCAGCTGATTATTGATTTTCTGTCAAAAGCGTAACGAGTTCAAGGATAATTCCGAATATTGTCTGATCAGGTAAAGTCCGAGAAACCCGAAAAAGTAATCACATGGAAGAAATCGAATCGTTATATTTATTTCGCCAAATTCTTTCGCCAATAATGAATTTTAATCGCCACATTTTTTTCCGCAAACGACTGCCAGCGAAAACACTGCTTTTGACAAACAATATAAACGTTGACATTGCCAATGTCAGCTGTGGTTTAATGTGATTAGAATATAAAACCCGCCCCTCAAAAGACAGACGAATAGGTTGATCTAGCAAATTTAAAGAAGGCAGGAGACAATAAGTTGACAACATAAAATCGGATATCAAGCAAAATAATCATTTTGCTTAATATAACTTGCAGTAATTTGAATATATGCCTTGCGAGGAAAATCAATTTTTATCATATTACATTGACGTGGACGGATATATAACTTTAAAAAATATTGGTTGATTGACTGGTTTTTTTTTAACTCCAATTGTATTTTTAAGTTTTTCGTTATTCCTTAATAATATTTTCCCTGGACTTCTGGACATTGACTTTGACAGGACTTGTTTTATAGTCCTTTGGTAATTCTTCTAAAATGATTTGTTTATATTTGTCTCAATATGTAGTTATGATTTGTTGATGTTGTAATAAATGTTTAAATGTTTAAATATTATCAGAAAGGATAAAATGCTTATACAACTACCAAAGTAGCAAAATGTTATCTTTCATTTTTCATATAATTGTTTTTACCGTTATCGATATGTCCAAATACACCATTCAGCGGATCTTCATTTCCAAGGTAACCAGAGTCGTTATAAACTGTCATTTTGATACCGTTTAATTTTCCTTGATCGGTACACCCAACCTGTACGAATAATGAAAACATATATATCGAAAAGACATAGGCATTGCACAGAGGACAACATTCTTGCGCATGTCAGTAGGAAGCAAAATATTCCCGTCCATTATGTGTTATGTCGTTAGATTAATAGCACATGCACATAATAACAAAGAAATAGAAAGAAAAATGCTAAATCTTTTACGTCTTTTGAAATTGAAAATAATTTGAAGCAATAAAAGAGTTGATGTGCTTTATAAAGTAAGACAAAAAGATCATAAACTTGAATAACACGTACCGTATAATCAGCTCTGTACGCAAATCTTCTCCCGACCATTCTCATGTTTGTATGAAACTCCAAATTTAATTTGACTGGCCTAAATATAGTCAAATATATGTCTTGTAAATGCTTTAACCTTATACAATTCAATCTTTTTTCACACATCTATTTACTAGATATAGGAAGATGTGGTGTGAGTGCCAATGAGACAACTCTCCATCCAAATAACAATTTATAAAAGTAAACCACTATAGGTCAATGTACGGCCTTCAACACGGAGCCTTGGCTCACACCGAACAACAAGCTATAAAGGGCCCCAAAATTACTAGTGTAAAACCATTCAAACGGGAAAACCAACGGTCTAGTCTATATAAAAACGAGAAACGAGAAACACGTATAAATTACATAAACAAACGACAACTACTGTACATCAGATTCCTGACTTAGGACAGGTGCAAACATTTGCAGCGGGATTAAACTTTAATGGTACCAAGCCTTCTCCTTTTTCTGAAACAATAGTATAACATCACAACATAGAAAACACACGATAAAATATCAATTGGAAGGCTTAACTCAATCAAAAACGTAAATTAACACACTATGAACGAATAAATTTGATCTGTGATACCTGAATGTAAATACATAGTTAATAAAATATTAGGGACAAACATTCAAGGCCAAAAACAAACAAACAAGTCCAAACAAAGCCATGGCAAGACACCACCGCGAGATATTTAACCCTTAGAAAATAATCACTTTTGAAAAAACCGGTTTTCATAATATATGTAGGTAAATGAAAAATAACTTTGTCGTTTTAGGTATACTACTTCTGTCTATATAAAATCTTCCAATAATTAGGAATACCAAGAAAGGTCTGTCATATAAATACCTAATTTAACACTAGATACATAAGGGTGAATATCAACAATAAAACTATACAATTAGAGCTAGCTAAAACTTCCTGTACAGATTTAAGGAGAATAATCTTGATGTTCATACAAATGTAGTATGAAGAAGTGAAAATTAGTTGATATTTCAAATAATCAAAGCTGGTATAAAGACAAGATCCACATTAATATAAAATAACAAAAAGTATTACAAATAGTATCAACAGGTCGTATACCAAAATAATTGAAATGTTTGTGACCACATCAAGTTTTAAACGAATAGTGCTATCAGACTGACAATGATAAATTATGTCTAGGCAATCTCATGTGTGGTAATTAATTAAATTCTTCACCTGCAGCAAATGACTTCTTACACACATTTGTTTTTTTTTTAAGTCGTATAGATATTAGAGACCTTTACTCAGGGATGTAAAATCAAAACTCCTCGATTGTGAATCGTCCCCATACACAAATATAGGTTCTGATGGCCATGGTCATGTCTTAACTGGATACCTTGGTATCGTAAGAACCGCGGCTTAGTCTTATGGCGTTTACATATATCGGTTAATACGTTACGCTCAAGCATGTTCACACGATACGGACTCCGTAAACAGGGGCGTGCTCTTTACACAAAAACTGCTCCAACATAGTTACACTGTAAAAGGAAGAACAAAAAAGCAACACTTCACACGTTTTACGGTTACTATCACGAATTGGCTCATCGATACGATATGATTGTCTCTCAAGTCACCAGCGACATGTTTTCGCGTTCTTAGATCTTTAGATGCCAGTATATTCTACCGATTGTGTGATATTCCAGATTGTGACATTTTGACTGATGGTGGATTTGGGCGATGTATGCATAGCAGGAGACGTTTATCCTATCGACGCACGCGGTCTCGCTCCTTTTGAAGTTCATGCGGTTCCCTCAGTTTTTGTTTGCTACAATGATTCGTCTCTTTTTAATTGTTTCACGAGATTTCGACATTGGTAAACTACTTTCGCCTTAATTACCACGACAAAAGTAATATTTGAAGTTTAGATAAAACGAAACTAAAGATCTTTAATTTGTTATCCGTTGTGTTTTTTTCCAATGCACTTCAAGTTAATTATTGATTTGATTTTTCAGTTGTTTCAATTCGAGCCTTATAGCTAGAGTATTAGGAAGATTAAAGACGCGTCTGTGACACCAAAGTATCAGCCTAGTATCTCTGATGATTTTTTAGGGCTACAACAAATATAAAACAGTAATTCGGATGGTTTTAAAAATAATTCGAAATACCAATGGATTTTTAACCCGGGCATAGATGGCCTTTGTCAGATTATGCACTAATTTTTGGAACTCTTGTTTTAAATGCTCCTCAACTTCTTTATTTAGGCTTCCAACTGTTTTGATTCGAGCGCATCGTACGATACTTTTATAGATGAATAAAGAAAAAGCTAAGGCGATTTTAATAAATTTAGATTTAAATCTATACTATGCAGATTTCAGACGCAGCCTTAGTTTTAAGCGCTGAATTTCTGTTTTTTGTAATTATTTTTTCACTTTATATGTACAAATGACAATGACTAATAAGTATTTTACATACCTATTCATGATATGAGCTGTCAATGCACAGCCTGCAGCTACTATAGCACTCCTTGTCAATTTGGAACCATATGCTCCACCGAGTCTTTTAACCGTCACATTTACCCTGAAAAACTTTCATGATCTTTAAAGGAAAGCTTAGACATTTTGAAAAATTACCCATTTTTCTGCACTAGATGCGCATTTCGACAATAATTGTCTATTCAGTGACGCTCGAGGCCAATCGAAATCCAAAACTTATCACAATTATGAAAAAACTTATAAACCAAAGAAGACAAATGCCATTGTCAAAGCACACTCTAATCTAATTAATTAAATAAGATGGAGCGAACCATCTACTCAGCTTTTTAATTTGCTTTAATTTTTAAAGTTTCCTCAGTATGCAATAGATGCAGGAAAAAATCCGGTTATGAACACTATGAGACATGTGATTTTATGCGAACAAAGTTCATTCATGCATTCGTTTTGCTCAGTCTTTGGTTTATAAATGTAGTTTTTGAAGCGTGTAATTTGTCTTTTCGTCGTTTTTTTATTTTTAAACTTCGAACTCACAAGCTCATGGTTGACAGGCTAGTGATACAGTAGATGAACGTTTTGGACTACTCTGTTAGCGAGGTCCCCCATAATTTGAAGACAAACATACAAATGCATGGCTAAAACGAAACCGACGAAAACAACAGCCTACAAAACATTACATAGAAAACTAAAGACTAAGCAACACAAATCCAAATAAAAAATCAATGTGATTTCAGATACTCTGGAAAGGTAAGCAGATCTTGTTCCACTTGCAGCACCCGTCATGTACAATGTACCAAATTGAAAATAATATACATTGATTCTTTGAGATCTTGTCAAATATACCTGCTTATCGGTACACCTAAAACGTTTGAAACTGCTTTTTGTGTAGTGTCTAACCATTGCGTAGCGGCTTCTACATTCATTCCTTCAGCTGTTGGTCTGCAGTAACTGATCTATGATAAAATTAATTGAATCAGCTCAGCTTACCAATGATCTTCAAAACAGATATTTTGCTGAGTGTTTTCAAAATCGGTAAAAAAATTCCAACACCAAGAATATTGCTGTTTCAATACGATTTATCATCAGACTCAGCTATGGATGAGATCGATATGCTTGATTAATCACACCAATCAAAATTATTTTTAATCAAATATTTGAAAGTTCAAACCGTTCAGACATCTTACTGAAGGGAAAACAAGACAGCAACATTGGAGTGCTTATAGTGTTTCTCTCGATTAATTGAAAATACATATTAGGTATGTGTTCCTAGATTTTAATCACTCGGTCTGTTATCATTGCTGGTGATGGAGTTAAGTTTGACATATAATATCGAACAAAAAATGGCTCTTTCTTATTTGGAGTTTACATATGAATAATATTGAAACAATCCTTTTAGATTGGTTTCGTAATAATATAGTTTAATGATAAAATACCTCAGAACAAAAGGGATGTTAAGATATCCGAGCCAGGAGGAAAGGATTGTAATGAGTGGGAATGTTTAAGACTGTTATGCACAACACTCCGAAAAAAAAATTTCGATTGTGAAGATATTGACGTTTACCATTATAATGTTATATCTTTATATGATTTGAAAAAATTCATGTTTTTGGAGTTAAAATAAACATTTCAACAAACCTGCGTTTCCATTTGGAAATGTTGTTGTTCTCCAAAACTAATTCTTCCAGTAATTTGTTTAGTACTGTTTATGATAGCAGCTGCAACAAACAAAAATGGCATAATAACTTATATTCATTAATTTAATAGTGATCTAATAACTTCCGTCAAAAACATCTTTGATAATTAACGAATGAAATTCATCAAAATTTAAAATGCGTATACCAATAGTTTTGTTAATATACTATTTATTATCAACATATTATTAAAAGTTTAATAAAAAAAATTATAAGATGTATGCATTAAAAAAAAAGTGTTATTTATCGAATTAACGGTACCAATTTTACTACCCTAGATTCTTATTTCGACAAGTAATGTATCTTTAATCATTCTCAAGGACAAGATATTTCAAAACCAAAACCTAAACGAAACGTTGCATCAGAGAGTTACATTCCCTAATTTCAAATAATTCATAAGGTTTCTCAACAGCAAATTTCAATAAAACTAGTAACCACATTAACCAGTACCAAATTTTACTGCACCAGATACACATTGCAACATTTTGAAATAAGTTTATTAATGCTACTGCATACACAAATACAGGAGTTTGATAAAACTAAACGCGTAACTACAAATAAGATAGATACTTAGACACCAGTTTATCGTCAAAGCAAGAATAAGCATCAGGTCAACAGAGATAATTGCAGAACTGACCAACCAAAATTGTAAAAAGGTGACATTTTACTTGTACAAAGCAAAATCAGGCATACAAAATGACTGCATGAAATTTGAACCTTAAACAATAATTATAAAGTTAAACAAATTATACCGATCAAAAAATATTCTGGTAATGGTTTCTTAATGTTTGAAATGAAATCTTAAATTTTTCGTCAATCATGCATACATATTCTCTTCCACAAAAAATGTATCTTACTTTGAGCATCTCCTTTTATCAAAGGTTTTGTTATAATGCTTGGTATGAATGTGCCCTGCTTTATGCCATCCTCTATAGAAAGAATTGGTGTCTTTTGATCTGAATACGTCACTTGAACTTGTGCAGCAGCTCTATTTGCTGTTTCCTCGTCCACTAGAATTAAAATTTTCAATTCAATATCAAGAAATCACCGGCATCAAATTCTTAGCAAATGAAACGTAATAACTATTTATTATATTATAGAGAATTAAATCTGTTATAAATCAGTTTTTAAATTCTAACACGTTATCGGAATGATGTTAAATTTTGATTGTAAATACACATTTCTTAACTTACAATTTTTTCTTTCTTTTCGTGTTTAAGATGTACGTTGGACACCATTGGTGTTAAGTTCAAAGGTTGAAAGATGAAAATTACACAATCCTTATTTATTCAGATTCCTATTCAATGAAAATCAAAAGCAATTTTTTTTTCTTCAATTTATAGGATCTTATTAAGCATATATTCTAACACATGTTTTTAATTAAGCTGTTGATACCGAAGACATTTATTAAAAAAAAAAAAAAGTGTTATAATAACATCAACGGTACCAATTTAATGCACCAGATGCACATTTCGACAATTATTGTCTCTTCATTGTTGCTCGAAGTAAAATAAATTGAAAGTCCAAAACCTAATATGAACGCTGGAATGCTAACAAAACCAAAAAGGGCAATAATAAAGAAGACCAAACCTGGACAAGGAATTAGAGCTATACATGAGGTAGATATTTCCTTAATTTAAAATCATTTCGAATTTTATAGCAGGCAATTTCAATAAGCTGTAATTATTTCCATGCCAGTACCGAAGTATTAGCTAGTTGGTAGGTGATACCCTTGGGTACATACAGTCCACCAGCAGCAGTATTGACAAATTGCTAGCAATAACATAAACAATACCAATTTCAATGCACCAGAACGAATTTCGACAATTAATAACTGACAATTAATGTCTCTTTTATATGAAGATAACTTATGACAGATTTATCACCTCTTTGCTTAGTGTATAAAAAAAGGATCTACGTGTTGCATTTGCATATGATAATTATTTTGGTAAAATAAAATCAAGAGATTATTAACAATACAATACTTTTAATATATAACATTCTTATAATGGACCCGGAGAACATACCTGCCACAATGATGGCTAAAGCTTGACCAGAGTACATCACATCACCGCCACATAGAACCTATATAAATATAACATATATTTAGTGACAAACAAGGGATATTATGTACTAATTCACAAAATCCATAGCAAAGAAACAGTGTTTTATTTCAATTATCTTTAATTCGCAGTTTGGCATTTAACACTTACCAGAAGCATACAAATTTTTTCCCAGTTTAAAATGACCCGTCGCACTAGTTTCCTATAAATTATTTATTAGATGCCAATGCAATATGTAGCACAGGTATACATACATGTACATTTTACTTTTGAACACATATTCTATTGGGCTTTATTCATACTGGAATCTGGGACTTTCCATAAATGTTTGGAGTCAACCATTAACGTTCTTCTATTATTTTAGGTCCTTTTTGGTCATATAGCTCTGCACTTGTTTCTGTACTTATACATCATTGGTTATCAAATATTTGGTTTTAAGCGTTTTCATGTTATTTTTATTTTATTTATTTACAAGCAAGAGTAACGTCAACCAGTCCTTATACCTTTGAATTCCCTTTGAAGACAACATCTGTCGACTTTTGGAGATTAAAAATATTAAAAAATCCGATTCCCCCAGAATACTTAGCTTTCTACAATATGCTTTCGATAATCAAACGATTGACAAAATGCAATGTGAATATGTTCCTAGCTTTGTCTCTTTTGTGTCAAAAGGCTCTTCAAGTATCGTTTTATTAATATTTCATGGCGATTTTTTTTTTCAATGTATCATTTGACTCTGTAGTGATGCATTTGTTTGCATGATATTCATTCGATATCGATAACTAGAAATGTTCAGTTATATTACAGAAAAATATAAAATGTATTCACCACAAAAAAGATATGAAATCTATTCACAAAAAAAGATATAAAATGTAATCACCACAAAATATAAAATCTATTCACAACAAAGATATAAAATGTATTCACCAAAAAGATATACAATGTATTCACCAAAAAGATATAAAATGTATTAACCACAAACATACAAAATGTATTCACTACAAAGATATGAACTGTACTCATATCTCAGGTTACCCTCTCAGTACAGAGTGGCGTTCCTTGAATTGTTTGGCGTCCACATATTAATACTCTCGTATGGTTTTTTCTTTATAACCTCATTTATTTGATATTGCCTGTACCACTGGATTTTTTTTATGCGGATCAAGAAATCAAGAAATCAATCAAGAGTATCTGCGGTGTAACATAATGTGGTTTAACGAGTGGGATTAGATAAACAATTGACTTACTTCTTCAGGAGAAGTAGGAATGCCTGGAACTAATGCAACACAATCATTTTTCCCAGGTATGTCTTTGGCTGTTATGAATTTCAATACTCCTGGAGTACTCTAAAATGTTATTATGACAGCTAAAATTTGACTATTTATTAAATTAAACCAACATGAATAGCGATACAATACATAATAAAACAAGAAGAAAATAAATAAGATTAAGCTCGTAATCATTTAGGTATATGGCCTGTTTAGTCAACTAAACTAGTTACAAAAGTACACAACGAATTTGTTTCTCTCGAAATATATTTCGATTGCACTGGAATCGGTATCATTTATATTCAAATTGTTTCAGATTCTACATTTTCCTTCTGTATTAATCTTCAATTAGCTTTTCAACTTTTTCATCTTTCTAATTCTTCTTTTGAAATTTACTATACGTTTTATGGTCACAATCACGAAATAGTTGACCAGTACAATGTTTGCTTTTCAACTCACTAGCGAGTTTTTTATTGTGTTCTGTTCCCGATTGTTACATTTTGACGTAATGTCGATTTGCATGACAGGTGATGCATGCAAAGCAGTTTTTGTTTGTTTCCTTGATTTGTCTTAATCAATTAACGAGATTTGAACATCGATAACTAATATTGCCTCTATTTGAATTGCCACTTTCCATTTTCAATGAAAAAGGGTAAAGAGATACAAATTGTGTCAACCAAAACCACAAATCCAAGAACGATAAAGGACCTATTCAGTATCTCATATCTGATTACTGAAGAGCAATTCAT
The DNA here is from genome assembly GCA_017311375.1 of Mytilus coruscus. Taxonomy (NCBI): domain Eukaryota; kingdom Metazoa; phylum Mollusca; class Bivalvia; order Mytilida; family Mytilidae; genus Mytilus; species Mytilus coruscus. The sequence continues at coordinate 47,013,739 of CM029604.1, read as the reverse complement.
ATCCGGCTATATGTGTGTCAAGACATCATTATACTGACGTACCAAATTTATAAGGATTCTTTTCATTTTTATGCATTTAAAATTTCTAAACTTATAAATTACCAATGCTTTCGTTGGATCCATGCTCTGAAGTTTTGCATTTCCAACCGTGCTAGTGACAAAAGCAGCATACAAAGTATCTTTATATTCCGGAATATCGTTGATATATTCTGCTTTTCCGGTGCACTGTTTTAAAAAACTTTTTTATAGTGATTGGTAAAGGATATTAATTACTACAATTTATAATAAAAGCTTTTCAACTGTGTTGATTTTACAAACTTTGTTTATAATGATTGGTAAAGGATATTAATTACTACAATTTATAATTAAAGCTTTTCAACTGTGTTGATTTCACACAACTGACGCACCTTACGAATTGTGTGGATGCTGCCAATCAAACGCTTTTTCATTCTTCTCAGGGGTATTAACTGTCCTATATAACAGCATGCTTTCATTTTTTATCTTCAACATAAATTCGAGTATGTTTGATGGACAATAAAGAATAAGGTTTGCCAATTCGATGTTTTTTGTCTGCAATAAAACTTACCACTTAGTTTTCTAAATTATATTCGGATCTTAAACGAAATATTATTAGATATTTGGCGTTTGTTTTATTTCAAGTCATCGTACTTATATATATTCACGATGAATTTCACCTGTTTAAAAAGTTGAAAATAACTCGTTTCAATCAGTGTTTTATATAATAACTCTTAATATATTTAAGGATGTTCGCACCTTTGATTAAAAATAACAAGCTTTTTAAAGGACTGTTATAAATTGATAATACATAAATAATAGAATTAAAAACAAAATATGCATTAAAATTATGAAAGAATAGTAGGGTTTAGCGGGCAACATTTGTAATGGCACTACGTGGATAAAAGCAAAGGATTCAAAATATCTAGCAACAAATTAAAAAACAAGAGCAGCAAACATCCTTAGAATTTTAAAAGCGTACGAGTATAACATTGAATCTGAAGAGCCAGATCCAAAATTGATAGGATTGCACAATGCTGCAAAGAAAGAAAATAAGACAATATAGCTTATCTAGTTGTCTGCTCATAAAAAATTCTAAGATTTGCATATATAAATGATTAATGAAATATTACCTGGTCGAGAGCTTCTAATTTGATCAATGGTTCCGTAAGTGGCCATTCCATTGGTTTTGTGTCATATGATTGCTGTCCTGATGAAAGTGGTCTTAACAGCGGTATTGCACCACTTTTATAAATCACCCCTGCTGTATCTCCAACAGCTTCTAGAATATACTGAACACAATATTTATTTTTTATTTTTATTTTTTTTTTTTTTAATTATTGTTATCTTATTTTCTTTTCAACTGAATGATTCAGTCATTGTTTTATCTTTCATTAAAAAAGTCAAAATATTTTGAATAATAATCGTAAAACTGTAGTTTATTTAAAACACACAACAAAAGCAAAAAAGGAAACAAATATTATTCAAAAGATATACTAGTACTTTTTATTTCCAGTACTTGTTTAGACTGCCTGTATAACAACGACCTGAAAATATGTGTTGGATATCAAAGGGTCATATCCACTATTTTCCCATATATCTGTTTGTGAAATGAACACTATAACAGCTTCTAGACAGGTATAAACTCAATTAATTGTAAATAAACTCATCATCATTTCAAAATTAATTATGCATACGCTGTAGAGGTATCCGATAGCTACATTCTTTCTGTATCCCACACTAGGTTCTACGGCATCGATCTTAGGGTCAGGATTTAGTTCTGACGCAAGTGTTGTTATAGCTCCTGTAGATATAATAATTGAAAACGAGTGTCTTATTGTTAAAATACTTGTAAGTACTGAACTAATCAGTTACTAAATTCGTAAATATAATAAAATCAGCAAAGCATAAGCAATGATTATTGACGGAAATGAATTTCTCAGATTAAAAGAAAGAACAAGAATATGCTGTCAAGTGATCGAGTTGATATGTTTCCTGTTGCTTAACTTTTTAAACAGTCGTAGTATGGTTATTATCTTCTTTTATTGATATAAACTATCGTCAACTATATCTTGTTATTTTCATTTCGACTGACACTTAAACATTGTGAATAAAACAACATCAATCTTCTAAACAATATTAGCATGTCATGTCCATTGTTTCACGAGCTTTAGAAATAAAACGAAAAGGAGGCTCGCCGAGCTTTTCTCTTGTTTATTAGCGAGTACAAATACATTTTACATTTCCGACAATGTACATATATTGTTTTTATCCTGTAATTTACACCAGTCACTTTAGGTTAAGGTTCGATTGTTGAAACCTAAATAGTTGTCTTTGATTTGTCAAAGAAATCGACATAGTTTAAACGCGGACCACAAAGAGAACCCAAAAATGAACTTTTACGTAAAAAGAAATATTCACATTACCGTTTGCTCAACATGGAAGCGGAGTAACAGGAGACTTTATTTATACAAGTACAAATACAACAAACAATTATTTGTGTACCTGTTATTTGAACAATGGTTGGCTGATTGCAGGATAAAACAAGTTAATAAGACAACACGTTAATGCCTGTACCAAGTAAGGAATAAGATAACTGTTTCCTATTCGTTCCGTTAATAGGTATATTCTAACGTTTGATTTTGTCAGTTTTTATGGATTTACCCTGGAGTTCGGTATTATTGTTAATACTTTTTTATTAGTTTTAACGGTAACAAAAACGACAATCCTTTGATATATGTGTTCCAAGTTTCTTATGATTAGTTTTTCAATGTTTTATGATAAAGTCAAGCCATTCATATTTCCAATGCCCAAATATGTCCTTTACAGTTTTATTTTGAATGATATATCTTTTGTTAAAAAATTGTGATACCTTGTATAACATTGACATCTGCCAACGATTTTCCTTGTAAATAGGTTTCTGTCTGTACAGCATGGACCTTTCCATAAAAACAATAATAATAGTAAGCACTAGGACCTCTGATGAGAAAAGAATTTTTAAAACTAGTCACTTGTTATGAAATTTATAGAAGGCGTTTTGTCCTAGTTAAATGTTAACTTCACTATCTATTAGGGTAGACTTTATTTATTGTATCTGTATTCCCAAAAAACAATGCGTAATAAGATGCAAATAGAAATAAGAAATACATTTCAAGGAAAAGTTATGTTTTACGGTAAATGTAACAAAACTAACATGTACTCGTTTAAAACTAGATCAAGCAAAGGAAACAAAGTTTAAAAATTGGTTTGTATCTTATCTCGTACAATGATAATTATTGAAACATACAAAGTCTTTCGATATTCCAGAGAAAACAATACATGGTTTTTCTGTCACCATAACTTTAGGGTTTGCAATCTTCATCCTTATACCAGCATTAATGTACGAGTGTGAGTTCTGAAATATAAGATTAATACTATTGATAATACTTTCAAAATATATTATTAAGTACTCCTATAGACCAATTTAAGTAAGCGACAACACGTTGATATATGTATTTGTAAACATAACATGGATGCATTGTTTTATCTTTCAATAATATTTGTCTCTTAGCATTTCAGAATTTGGTTTATCTAGAAAACAATTTATTATAGTATATTCAACAAAAACGCAATGTTCAAGATAACTTTTACATCAAAACAATATTTGCTTCGCAGGAGATCCTTGCCCTGTCCACAGTACCGGTCTCACTCCTTTAGGAGTTCATGCGATATCCGAAGTTTTGGGTTTTTACCTTGATTTGTATCTTTTTAATCGATTAATGAGATTTTATTATCGGTTAACTACTGTTGCTTCACTTTGTGTAAGTTATTTTGACAATTTGACAAAAAAAAATAATAGAAAATTTTTGTAGCATTTTTACCATATCTAACATTCATGTTAAAACTACTTAAATATGTTTATAAACTTTTAACCTCGGCTCTTTGTGCGACTTTATACAATCTGACCATGTAGTCGTCAGTCATAGCTGGTACCTCCATGGCAACTATTACTTTGTTTGTCATATCTGTCCCTAGGAACTGACTGATAGGTATCGTGTTAGATCCATTACTATCCGCTGAAATAGTTGTAAAGTGATATGTGAATCGTTATTTTAAAATGCATTAAAGAGGTACTAAAACGCACATAACAAGTAATTCTTATCTAAAAGTTCGAAATAATTGATAAAAATGCAAAACCCGATGCAATTTGGTCCACTAATAACAGACATAATAGCGTGTAAAGTTCAACTATTTTACCTTAGGAAAATCCAATCAACGCTACTTCCGGAAACAGCACTAAAACCAAATCTACCGGAAATGACGCACTGTGGGTCACTTCTTCGGCTTATCTGAGAGTTGTTTAATAAATGAACTTTCTTCTGATCGTTGATTTAAAGCACTGCCAATGAATTTCGCTACCCTTCAAGGTTCATTCTTAATTATAACTAATTTGTCAAAGGAACAAAATATGTTTCAGAAGGAAGTGTATTTATAACGTGTTTCAAAAGAAAAGGGGATGGGGTTGGGGTCATTCAAAATTGAGTTTTCAACTTAAGATAATGTTCCTGATCGTAGAACTGAGATAAATTGACGGTCAATATATTATATTCTAGCTATTTATTAAAAAAATATTGAGTCGAGAAAATATGGTTTATATTTATATGTACGTAAAGTTGCATAACATCTTGACAGGATATGACGGTAGAGAGCGGTAGAGGCTTCTGTTCCATGTAATAAAAATAATTAATGGCAAGTTAAAAACCGGGTATATGCAAATCCTTTTTAATTATGTTAATTATCAAACTATAAAGTTTATCACTTTATAAACAACAGGTGGCATTTCTGCATGGCCATGTTGTTAATTACCTTAGTGGAGGGATAATAGCTACTGTTTGATCTTTAATTATTACCTGACAGGATGTTTACATATCAGTAGTGTCAAAGTACGGACTGTTTTAATTACCAGATCAACAGGTGATCGAGAGGATTAATATTTTTCTTGTTTTGGTTATTTATTTGTCATTGCTTAAATTTCAAAAGAAAGAAAATGTCAATATTTTAAAAGCAGTATGGTATAATTTTTTTATTTAAAAAAATTTGCTGTGATCATTACATTTAGGATTTAGGACACAAGTAATTTGGGAATGCACACCTTTTCTACAAATTTTTAATCATTGGCTTTTGTTGTAGTTTTAAATGCTCTTAGATGTTTTAACCTATTTAATAATTCTATTGCTCTTATATTTCTACGAAATAGGTTTTATATCTTATTTTCTAATAACAAAAAAAATAATATATATTTACATATAAAATAGGCCTGTCAGTGGCGGATCCAGAAATTTTTATTAGAGGGGGCCCGCTCCAGTCACGCTTCAGTGATTCCCTATATAATCAACCATTTTTTTCCGCAAAGGGGCCCGGGCCCTGCCCCCAGAATCCGCCTCTGCCTGTGATTTAGGACACAGACATAGATTATAATTGTATAATTTGTCTCTATGGCAAACGTACTGAAAGTTACTGGACAGAAAGTAACACATTTTTAGTACAAAAGTCACACATACTATTTGTTTAGTTTTGTTTGAAAACATAGGAAAAATTTCGACAATTTGTTTAGGTTGCTTGCATATATTCATTTTACAATTTATGAAATAGTTTATAAAAACTTGAGTAATGAATAGATGTCAATTTTTATGCATGAAAAGGATAAATTTATTGGCATTATGTCACAGTGAAACCATTTAAGTACCAAACCACTTTAACAAATTGTTATCTTTTCAATTATTTTTCATTTATATTGTGTTTTTTTTTCAGAATAAATTTTGTTTACAAAGTTGCAATATATATTAAAGTTCTAGAAAAATACAAAAATATTTTGACAAACATCTTCTTATATTAAAAAAAAAGAAGAATAAACTAAAACTGAATTGTGAATTTTGTACTGTGACTTTCTATCCTGCATTCGTCCGTAGGTAGGACTATGCTCATGATGCTGGGATCTGATATAACGTTAGTGTATATATAAAAATATAAAGATTTTTTACATAAGGTCTAAGGACTATGACAATCATATAAACTTATACTGATTTCAGTCCATTTTAAAATTTTGTTTGATGTTTAAATCTCGTATAGGTTAATTACAGGTCTATTCGGTATTTTATTTTTAATGAAAATAGCTTGATCAATACATATTCAGGTTTTGCTAAACAAAAGCAGATTACTGCTGACTGACAGTACTCAATTCTCCACATTATCTGGAGAATAAACTTATATAATTTTGAAATGCTGCTGTAACTAAAGTCCTTCGGTAACTAGCTAAGTAAGTAAGAGAATTTTTATTGTTTTGTAGCTAAAAACCCACATAGTTTAATTTAACAAATCAACAAGTTACGCCCTCCGTCGTCTTTTGGAAGCACGTGTTGGGAGTGTCCTATTTTGAATGCCGTTTTTTTCGCCATGGAAAATAACATGCACGGTTCTACTTCTGCTTCTACCGCCACTTTAGGATGCACATGTTAATATTTTATAGAAAAAAAGTTGATTTGTCTTCTTCCAAATACTGCCCACATTCAACATGATGAATATTCTGGCAAGTTGTGCTTTTGGTTTTTCAATACTTTTCTAATGATAAACATTTGATTAAAATATTTATGCGATTATCAAGCCTCGATAAATGTATAACAATATTCTCAATGTAATAATTGTCACCGATATATATCAAAACTGTTATTTTACTTAAGCAAGCCGTGATCTGTTTACATACGATATAACGCACGTATTTGATCAGGGTGACCCACTGTGCGTCACTTCCGTTGTGTATAAGTAGTGAGTTGTAGTGGCGTGTTTTACTAAATCGTTCAGGTGTTCAAATGACAAACTGATAGTAATTTGCAAATATCTCGATAATTACAAGATGAAATTTTATCGGGTTTTTTGCATTCTTAAACGTTAATTACGAACTTTAGAATAAGACAAACATGATTTTAGCGTTTTAGTACCTCTTTAATTGATACAAATTTAGTTGAATGTTAATGAGATATGCAATATCCAAAATTATTAAACGAGGTGGGGAATATCATAATGATAACTGTAAATATGTTTACATAAAATGACAGAAAATGATTTTGAAATAATTTTGAAAACAGAAACAGATTGGGAAATTTTACTGTTTTGTTTGCTGCATTAGGTATACAAAATTCTTTTCCACTTGGGAACTAAAATCTATTTAGTTGGTAATAGTTATGTAGCAGTGATGACTGAATGATTTTTATTTCTAATCTGACCTTTTTAAAAAGAATTATCCAATTGAAAAAAGACTTTCCGTAATGAATTTTTCTTGGAGATCGGTATTTTTGTTATTTTACTTTTTTTATGCAGGGAGGGATGATTCTTTTAAACTGTAAAAGCACTTATGTTTATGTGTAGTTAAAACTGATTTGTTTTGCCATTATCATCAACCGATCTCTTTTATAAAAAAAACAGTTTTACTGTACCTATAATAAGCTTAACATTTGCTGATTCCAAGGAAACGTAGACATCGGACTGAAATTCTGGATGGAGATGTTTCATCATTAAGTTTCCTGCCCAAGACGCCATCTGTTATGTGTAATTCGAAAAGTTATATGTACGTACGAAAAATTATCCATAAGTGTTAATATTTTTTTTCATTCATGTGGGTATTTTTTTTTTTTTTTTTTTTTTTGGATTACTTTATAATATTTAATAAAATGCTACTGTCATAAAAGCTTTCGTTAAAATCAAAACTCGTATATTTTTTTTTCTTACAAAGTATTGATCATTTACTCCTTTATTTGACTGAATTTACTTCATAGTAGAGTATGGTGTATTTATTGTGAGATGTGTCAATTGGTTACTATCTAACTGACGTATACCCGACATATTCTTTAAATCGTGTGTAAAAAGCGAAAATTGACAGTGGTTACAAATTTGAATAAAACAAACCTATATTGGTATGATGACAACTGTGTTAAATCAATTAAACTGCATTATATTTACATTTACCTGCTTCAACCACATCCTATTTCACAAAACAACTTGTGCAGTAAAAAAGATTAAAAAAATACAGATTCTCACACTTCGGACAGATGTTCCAGCTACTCTTTTTAGCATATCTCGTATGTGTACAAGGTAACCAAGTGATGGCTCTTGTTGGGATCTTGTAAGTACATCAATCAATTGGTTAATGGATAAACCAGCACCAAGTACAATTGTTGGATCAAACTACAATCATAAACGTTGTTGTCAATGATAAACCATTTATTTGTTAGTCCTTTTTGGTGATTGAATGGTCTTAATCTGGTTTTGAAAAACAATGTCAATCGAATTGAATGTTCTTGTGTTAAAATTGAAATAGATATCTTTGAATTTAATATAGTGAGAATAACGAAATCAGTTATAAACTATATTTCCGAATTAAGTTAAATAATATTTTTAAAAAAATGTATGATAACCATACGAACAAGTTTTTTCTGCAAAATAACATGTATCAAGAACGCTCGTGACCACCGGTTTAAAACCAAATATATAAAATTGATTCAGAGCAAACGAAATAAAAAAAGTCTAAATAGAGCAACCAACACCGTTTACACAAATGTTAAAGTTCAGTTTTCCTTGGAATGTTGCAAACTTTGTTTTAGCACAATCACAAATGGTTATATAATCGAAATTTCTTACAAGAAAGGTGGAAGTGATAGTCAAAATCATAAGTAAAAAAAAACTGGCAATGTCATGCCAATGTAAACAAATAATTGCAGATAGAATAAACATATCTCTTAGCCGCCTCGGTGGTCTCGTGGTAGCGTGTTCGCCTCCAGTGCGGAAGGTCGTTGGTTCGAACCCCGGCCGGGTCAAACCAAAGACCTCAAAATTGGTATTTGCTGCTTCACTGCTAAGCACGTGGCATTAAGGAGTAAGAGCAAAAGACTGATCGGATTGGAGTCAGAATAATATGTCCGGGTTAGGTGACATGATTTCCTGTGGACTGTTATCTTGTGAACTAGCACGTTAAAAATCCGGCTCAGCGTGTCGGTCAAGTACAAAGCATGGTTTATATTTATATTACATTAACATGTTTTCGTCCTGAATATGCATATTAATTTGCCGCTGGATCTTGAGCAGTCAGCCATCATCTTCATCAATAAACATATAGAAGTTTCAAATACATGTATGCAGCGTTACATACAATAATGCAAGGTGAATACTTATGTATAGTCTATTCATTTACACTTTTCAAACAGTACGTTACAATGAAATCTTACATTAACACTATATAGACCCTGTATTCCTCTTATATCGATAAGGACATCAAAACTGGCCAGGTTCAAGTCTTTGTAGTAGACACCTTAAAACATATGAAGGTATTTATACTTAAAATAATGTAATTTTAGATTTTATTGGCTTAGACAACCAAAAGGTAACACGACATATTAAAATATATAATAAGGTCTACAAACCAATTGATTTAATGCACGATGGGTTGATATTACTAAAATCGATGAAAATAAAGCCATGACGATACATGTATCTTTTTATCCTTTTGATTCAAGCATGATGTAATCTACAGCTATATTTATGTCACATTACAATGTTAACTTATTCAAATCCTTTAACTTAAGACGTGTGGCAGTTGATACAAATTATTGTATTTTGTAAAATTTCTACAGAACTTTCGAAAGTCCTTCAAAATGACATTACTGGACTTTATTTACAGTTATTGACTTTAACATTTTGGACAAAACATTGTTTATAGTTTATTAGTTCACTTAGAGGGTTAATTATTGCAGTCTTTAAATGTAAGTAGTATTTTGAAACTTGTCACCTGTGACAAAAGTTTTACAAAACATGTACCTTGTCCAGTGTTACCAAACACCATCCTGGTTTTCTTCCCAGAGTTATCTGCTAGTATTTTGAATAGTTGATCAAAGGTGTCAGGCCTATACCATACTGCTTCACTGCCTACAACCTGAAGTTGTTGACCTGTTCGTGGGTGACATTTTCCCTGGCAACGTTCTCCAGTTTTAGGACAAAAGGCTCGTCCTAGTTCCTGCAAAAATTACTATTTCTCGAAAAATACATCTCTTATCAAAATAAAATCAGTACGCAATTCTCATCAAATTTAATTGATTATCTTTGTATATAACACCCCTGTAGAACAAAAATGCTGAATTCAGGAGAATTTGAAAGCGTTCATCAAATGATAATATTATTTTAAAACCTTAATTTTACGCATCGATATAGTATACTCCTGCTGCAAGACAGTAAAAAACACAAACAATTTTTTTTATTAAGGTAGCACAATACAAAACAACAAAATTTTATCAAAATTAAATTTTCTGTTATTTTTGTTACTTTTTCAAAATTCCAAAACCACAGAAGAAAAATTTGTTTCCATATCTTGCACTGTTAATGAATTCTGATGACAATTAGTTTTGTAAACAAATGCACGTGTCTGACTGATACAAAATAAGAGCATGTGGGCAGTGCTATGTGGTAAATCAAAAGAATCATTTGATACCTGTATGACCACTGACCAGCTGTTTAAATAACAGTTATGGACAAAGAGGTGGATTAGGGTTTAAAGAAAAAGAAGATAATGAATCCAAATTAAAATACAGTCATACATTAGAGCTGCTAGGAGAGAAAACAAGAAACTATTTGGAGCTATAGAGGAATCAAATTAAAATCAACAAGTATTAAACAAATACAATTGTACAATTAATGTTTTGATGTTAATGATGATTCTAATATCAGATTTTCCTGAGAAACATGTTTAAATATGAATTCTTTTAAAACAGAACACAAAATATTTTTTTACATAAAACAATAATAAGAAAATTCAAGTTTGCTTGAAACACTATATTTGCATTGTATACAATTATTATTCTAGAAATCCATGTTCCTTATGAATCGTCAAGACTGACCAACTGGTCATTTTATGTACACATGTATAACTTACTTTTTTGTGAAAATGTTAAAAACAAAATATTGTTTTATGTACTGAATAAATAAAATCCAAATTGAAAAAAACACAAATGCAATATGTAACTAAACTTGTGAGGTCATTAATAGTTGATGTTTATCCAGATGGGCGGAGTTGTGACCATATCAGTAGGAACTGACTTAGAGCAAGGTCAATTGTGATATAACTTCTCCGCAAGATCTGGTTGTTGATGCACAGGGTGTGCATTTTCTTTACGTATATAGAATTGCTGAGATGGAATGCTTTCTTACTGTCAAAACCTTATTGATTAAAGGCTAATCCTGAAGTATCCTGATGGTACATTTGTGAATTATATTCTAGTTAATGAGATTTAAGTTGGAAAATCCTTACTTATTTTATTGTGACACATACATTTTTTCATGAAAATTTTGTTTTAAATGAAATTAGCTCCTAGATAGATGCCCTGATATGTCTGATTTAACACATGTTGCTCTTAGAGCAGTTATCTTCAAAATAGTGTCTCAGATTTCCATTGAAATTTATAGCACAAATTTTATACCCAATTTAATTAACTGGTTTTTTATGAATTAAGGATGCAAACTTAATCGAAGGTAATTGAGACAATGAAATACAACAGGAAAAATCTGAGACACTCTTTTGGAGGTCAAATTGTGTTGTACAAGAATCTATAAAATTTTGGGATGCTATGAAGAAGCTTATTTCATTCAAATGTATACATCACAATCAAGCAACTAATTACATGATAATCAATTATATAATAATTATGTAATAATGAAATTATAACCATTTGAAAGATTAATCTTTTCATTTCTACTGATTCCTCATGTATAAATTTTGAAGCTATATGAAAGTAAGTACAACAGTTTTAAGTTGTCTGATTTGGGGTAAAACAATCTTGTAATGTGCTACCTTAATCCACTTTTAAGTGATAAAATTATTTTAAATGATGATCACTTTTATGGCTAACATCAATTTTAGTTGGTGAATGTCAATTAAGTTGATGTTAATTTTATTGTTAAGCATAAACATAGATAATCAAAACGCTTTCTGGTTATGACTTTCAAAATAAAATATTGCCTCGCTCCAACAAATTACAAGAGAAAAATTGATTTCGAACTTCAAGAAAAAATCTAGAACAAATTATAATAACCAGCAAGAAGCAAAACTTCAATTCAAATTAATATTTCCGGGACTAAAATTCGGAGAATAGGTGTAAGTTCAATTTCATGTAATGTCTCATTGTCTTAATACATCGAATTAATATTTTATATAAATTAGTACCAGAGATTTGATGCGTGTCGAATAGAGTTATACTCTCGAAACTTGAAAGATAACTCTAATTGAGTATTGCTAGTGTTAATTTCACCTCAATATCTATAGGTGAAGCTTTCTTCATGGTTGGAGAGTCTTGTGCAAATGATTTCATCGCATCCAGAATTGGTCTATATCCTAAAAAAAAAAAACGTTTTTGACTTTGTCAAATATCTTATCATTATGACATTATTTAGAATTAGACGGATAAATTTTTGACAGGATGTGAATTTTACCCATATACATCTTTTTATAACAAAGATTATTTAGTTGAAGGGCGTGACCACTGTTTTTTTCAGAAGGAAATAGACCTAATATTGCAGTTAAATTGGATAAATGGCGACGTATTGAAAAATATCATACCTTAGAAGTTGTCAAACTTGTAGAAAACAGTAAATAGACAGAAAAAACGCCTGGTTTATTAAAATATTTATATATGTGATCGTTAAATTTGGTTTTTAATTATTATATAATGAAATCTTTGTGGTCCCATTCCTTTATGCATTACAATGTTGATATTCAAAAATATCAAATGTTAGTAAAACAAGGAATGGAAATAACTACATTGTACTTCCATTGTGCCTCTGTAGTTATTTACATGTATAATAACAACCTCAGTCTGTTTATATGAATACAAAAACCTCTATTAATATTTAGTTGCATACGATAACCTTTGCCATCGTGTTCAAATTGTTGACGATGACAAAAGATAATTTAGAATAATTCATGTATTTTAAGTTGTGAAATGCCGCAATCATAAAACCAATACCCATTGGAGAGCGGACTTTAATATATACCTGTACATCTGCAGATTACATTGTCATAAGCATCTTCTACTTGTTTCATGGTTACTTGCCCCTGGTTCAAATCCAGTAATCTGAAAGATTGATATTGTTAGTAAAATATTTCAGTTATTTCAGTTAACTCAAATAAAATGAGATGTGGGTTGTACGTCAATGAGATGGCAACCTGATTACACAAACAATCAAAAGATATATATTGTTCATTATTCAGTGTTCAACAACAAATAAGTGCCTTAACGATATGTCAATCTCTAAATCGTCCATTAACACTATACAGACCCTGTATTCCTCTTATATCGATAAGTACATCAAAACTGGCCAGGTTCAAGTCTTTGTAGTAGACACCTTAAAACATATGAAGGTATTTATACTTAAAATAATGTAATTTTAGATTTTATTGGCTTAGACAACCAAAAGGTAACACGATATATTATAATATATAATAAGGTCTACAAACCAATTGATTTAATGCACGATGGGTTGATATTACTAAAATCGATGAAGATAAAGCCATGACGATACATGTATCTTTTTATCCTTTTGATTCAAGCATGATGTAATCTACAGCTATATTTATGTCACATTACAATGTTAACTTATTCAAATCCTTTAACTTAAGACGTGTGGCAGTTGATACAAATTATTGTATTTTGTAAAATTTCTACAGAACTTTCGAATGTCCTTCAAAATGACATTACTGGACTTTATTTACAGTTATTGACTTTAACATTTTGGACAAAACATTGTTTATAGTTTATAAGTTCATTTAGAGGGTTAATTATTGCAGTCTTTAAATGTAAGTAGTATTTTGAAACTTGTCACCTGTGACAAAAGTTTTACAAAACATGTACCTTGTCCAGTGTTACCAAACACCATCCTGGTTTTCTTCCCAGAGTTATCTGCTAGTATTTTGAATAGTTGATCAAAGGTGTCAGGCCTATACCATACTGCATCACTGCCTACAACCTGAAGTTGTTGACCTGTTCGTGGGTGACATTTTCCCTGGCAACGTTCTCCAGTTTTAGGACAAAAGGCTCGTCCTAGTTCCTGCAAAAATTACTACATCTCTTATCAAAATAAAATCAGTACGCAATTCTCATCAAATTTAATTGATTATCTTTGTATATAACACCCCTGTAGAACAAAAATGCTGAATTCAGGAGAATTTGAAAGCGTTCATCAAATGATAATATCATTTTAAAACCTTAATTTTACGCATCGATATAGTATACTCCTGCTGCAAGACAGTAAAAAACACAAACAATTTTTTTCTTTGATTAAGGTAGCACAATACAAAACAACAAAATTTGATCAAAATTACATTTTCTGTTATTTTTGTTACTTTTTAATATTCCAAAACCACATAAGAAAAATTTGTTTCCATATCTTGCACTGTAAATGAATTCTGATGACAATTAGTTTTGTAAACAAATGCACGTGTCTGACTGATACAATATAAGAGCATGTGGGCAGTGCTATGTGGTAAATCAAAAGAATCATTTGATACCTGTACGACCACTGACCAGCCGTTTAAATAACAGTTATGGACAAAGAGATGGATTAGGGGTTTAAAGAAAAAAGAAGATAATGAATTCCAAATTAGAATACAGTCATACATTAGAGCTGCTAGGAGAGAAAAACAAGAAACTATTTGGAGCTATAGAGGGAATCAAATTAAAACTCAACAAGTATTAAACAAATACAATTGTACAATTAATGTTTCTGATGTTAATGATGATTCTAATATCAGATTTTCCTGAGAAAAATGTTTAAATATGAATTCTTTTTAAAGCAGAACACAAATTATTTTTTTACATAAAACAATAAGTAGAAAATTCAAGTTCGCTTGAAACACTATATTTGCATTGTATACAATTATTATTCTAGAAATCAATGTTCATTATGAATCGTCAAGACTGACCAACTGGTCATTTTATGTACACATGTATAACTTACTTTTTGTGAAAATGTTAAAAAATATATTGTTTTATGTACTGAATAAATAAAATCCAAATTGAAAAAAAGCACAAATGCAATATGTAACTAAACTTGTGAGGTCATTAATAGTTGATGTTTATCCAGATGGGCGGAGTTGTGACCATATCAGTAGGAACTAACTTAGAGCAAGGTCAATTGTGATATAACTTCTCCGCAAGATCTGGTTGTTGATGCACAGGGTGTGCATTTTCTTTACGTATATAGAATTGCTGAGATGGAATGCTTTCTTACTGTCAAAACCTTATTGATTAAAGGCTAATCCTGAAGTATCCCTATGGTACATTTGTGAATTATATTCTAGTTAATGAGATTTAAGTAGGAAAATCCTTACTTATTTTATTGTGACACATACATTTTTTTCATGAAAATTTAGTTTTAAATGAAATTAGCTCCTAGATAGATGCCCCGATATGTCTGATTTAACACATGTTGCTCTTTGAGCAGTTATCTTCAAAATAGTGTCTCAAATTTCCATTGACATTAATAGCACAAATTTTATACCCAATTAAATTAACTGATTTTTTATGAATTAAGGATGCAAACTTAATCGAAGGTAATTGAGACAATGAAATACAACAGGAAAAATCTGAGACACTCTTTTGGAGGTCAAATTGTGTTGTACAAGAATCTATAAAATTTTGGGATGCTATGAAGAAGCTTATTTCATTCAAATGTATACATCACAATCAAGCAACTAATTACATGATAATCAATTATATAATAATTATGTAATAATGAAATTATAACCATTTGAAAGATTAATCTTTTAATTTCTACTGATTCCTCATGTATAAATTTTGAAGCTATATGAAAGTAAGTACAACAGTTTTAAGTTGTCTGATTGGGGTAAAACAATCTTGTAATGTGCTACCTTAATCCACTTTTAAGTGATAAAATTATTTTAAATGATGATCACTTTTATGGCTAACATCAATTTTAGTTGGTGAATGTCAATTAAGTTGATGTTAATTTTATTGTTAAGCATAAACATAGATAATCAAAACGCTTTCTGGTTATGACTTTCAAAATAAAATATTGCCTCGCTCCAAAAAATGACAAGAAAAAAATTGTTTTCGAACTTCAAGAAAAAAATCTAAAACAAATTATAATAACCAGCAAGAAGCACAGACTTCAATTCAAATTAATATTTTCGATAATAAAAATTCGGAGAATAGGTGTAAGTTCAATTTCATGCAATGTCTCATTGTCTTAATACATCGAATTAATATTTTATATAAATTAGTACCAGAGATTTGATGCGTGTCGAATAGAGTTATACTCTCGAAACTTGAAAGATAACTCTAATTGAGTATTGCTAGTGTTAATTTCACCTCAATATCTATAGGTGAAGCTTTCTTCATGGTTGGAGAGTCTTGTGCAAATGATTTCATCGCATCCAGAATTGGTCTATATCCTTAAAAAACATTTTGACTTTGTCAAATATCTTATCATTATGACATTATTTAGAATTAGACGGATAAATTTTTGACAGGATGTGAATTTTACCCATATACATCTTTTTATAACAAAGATTATTTAGTTGAAGGGCGTGACCACTGTTTTTTTCAGAAGGAAATAGACCTAATATTGCAGTTAAATTGGATAAATGGCGACGTATTGAAAAATATCATACCTTAGAAGTTGTCAAACTTGTAGAAAACAGTAAATAGACAGAAAAACGCCTGGTTTATTGAAATATTTATATATGTGATCGTTAAATTTGGTTTTTAATTATTATATAATGAAATCTTTGTGGTCCCATTCCTTTATGCATTACAATGTTGATATTCAAAAATATCAAATGTTAGTAAAACAAGGGATGGAAATAACTACATTGTACTTCCATTGTGCCTCTGTAGTTATTTACATGTATAATAACAACCTCAGTCTGTTTATATGAATACAAAACCTCTATTAATATTTAGTTGCATACGATAACCTTTGCCATCGTGTTCAAATTGTTGACGATGACAAAAGATAATTTAGAATAATTCATGTATTTTAAGTTGTGAAATGCCGCAATCATAAAAACAATACCCATTGGAGATCGGACTTTAATATATACCTGTACATCTGCAGATTACATTGTCATAAGCATCTTCTACTTGTTTCATGGTTACTTGCCCCTGGTTCAAATCCAGTAATCTGAAAGATTGATATTGTTAGTAAAATATTTCAGTTATTTCAGTTAACTCAAATAAAATGAGATGTGGGTTGTACGTCAATGAGATGGCAACCCGATTACACAAACAATCAAAAGATATATTTTGTTCATTATTCAGTGTTCAACAACAAATAAGTGCCTTAACGATATGTCAATCTCTAAATCGTCCAGAGTCAAAAGAAGTTCCGAATAAATTTGACAGAACCTATCAAATATCTGCCATCAACAACAAATCTCCAAATAACAAAAAAACACACATTTTAGATATGAAATTCAGGCCGTGGCATCAATCCATGAGGTTCCTGACCTTGGATAGGCACTGATGGAGAGATTTCGCATTGGAAATCATACCACATTTTCTTATTTTTACATGAACAATCACATTTTATATCTATTGAAGATTTTGTTTATTTGTATATGAGTTTTGCTGTCTTTTTTATGCAATCTATAAAGTTCTATCCTAGTCAAACTTCTTTTCAAACATACTTCATCATTTTAATAACAACCATCACACATATTACATAGATCGATCTGTCCAACTTTTATAGTTATATATATAATTAAAGATCATTATGGATATATGGAAATGCAAAAAATGTGTACATCTAAAAGTGTCCCTATTGCAATACGCGTTATCATGTTGCTACTGAAACAGTTCTAATAGCGTTAATTAGATATAAGAAGATGTGGTATGAGTGCCAATGAGACAACTCTCCATCCAAGTCAAAATTTATAAATGTAAACCATTATAGGTCAAAGTACGGTCTTCAACACGGAGCCTAGGCTCACACCGAACAGTAAGCTATTAAACATGTTTTTTAATCTGTGATGTTTTATATAAAAACTTACGCATGCATATTCATAACCTGACCAGGACTACAAAATCCACACTGAGAACCGTTGTATTTTGCCAAACGTTTAGGGATAACGTCACTTATACCTTCTATGGTTGTTATTTCCCAGCCATCACACATAAATAATGGACAAAGGCACTATAATTTAAAAAACAATTGATGAGTTGATACGTTCATTGTAACACAAAACAATAAGATAGCATCTGTAACTCGATGCACCCAATGTCCATTTTGAATCCTAAGACGTTCTTTGTATTGCTTGCTGTCAGGCTGATTAAAAATTCAATAAGTTTATCAAATCTTAAATATATCTCGATAAGCATTTCAAAATATGAACACTTTTTTGAAGTTACATACATCTGAAGTTGACTGGCAGTTGTTTGGGCTTATTTCCTTATCTTTTTCAGTCAGTACCGCATGAAAAAGAATATTAATTCACTCAAAATCAGATGCGTTAAAATCGTTTCAAATATTAACATTTGAGACATTTGGTATTGAGCATGCGTTTCCTATACTTACTGAATTGATAGGATAACTTTTTCTCGTGTCAGACATAGGTTCATATAATTTGGCCTCCACAACACAAATACCGCATCCTCCTTCATGACACATCACTTTGGTACCAACAGAAATCCGCTCTTTTCTTAGATAAGTATTTAGTGAGGTCCATGGGGGATATTCATTACCAACTATAAATAAAGGTGTAAATTATATATATGTGAGATTTTACCAAGCTACCTGGTGGTTGTTCTTTCTAATTGACATCTGTTTGACTTTGCGAATGTGTAAATGTTTAACTATACCCAAACTATTAAATTGATTGGTCATTGGCGATCTTTTTATTCAAACTAGATGAGTCTTTACGACCCCAAAGGCAGAGCCCGCAACTAAATTTCTAAAAAGAAACGTATGCAAAACAGATGTTTTCTTTTTTTTTTTTAGAAATGAACGGAACATTGAAAATGTTGTACATACCAGTGGAAAACCCTTTTAATTTGTTTGTGTGTACGAACTTCGAAAAATTATTCCGAAAAAAAAACCAATTATCCCTGTTCTTTAAATTATCAACTGTTCAACAAAAATAGGTTCAATATATGCTAGATACAAAAGTAAAATCTGTTAAAACATAAATAGGAGCTTTTCTTCCACAGGTTTATTATATGTTCCTTTGCAAACATATTGTCAGTCCAATGATAGAACTTAAAAGTGTGATGGTAAGTATCTAAAATAAAAAGTTTAACCACAGGTTCACAACCCCTTTCCCAAGTCGGAAACCAATGTATTCGAATGCAGAGTCCTCGGCAAAATTAATCAACTTGAGTTTGATCGAAAAAAATTAAGGCGACAGTAGTTTACCGATGTTCAAATCTCGTGAATCGATTAAAACAGACAATCCAAGGTAACCAACAAAAACTAAGGGAATCACATGATTCGTAAATGAGTGAGTCCGGGTGTTAAAACATGGTAGGTGTCTCCAGCTATGCATGCATCACTTGCCATGCGAATCCAAATTAAGTCAAATTGTAGAACATAATAAGTTAAATTACAGATCAAACAACTATACTGTTATCTAAAGATCGAAAACCGCGAAAACGTGAGTTTAGACACCACCACATCATTACGATGATGTTTCAATTGGTATTCCCTATTACCTTGTTAGAACAGTTTTTTTTTCTGCACGGAACACAACTATGTTATCAAAGTTTTTTTGGTGTACAAGCACGAACGTAACGTATAAATTGAAATATGTAAACGTCATACGACGGGGCGGATGGTATGTTACTGCTGAGAAATAGAAAATTCACAATTAGAAAATTGAAATTATCATGTTTGTCAAAGATTCAAGTTAATATCAAGTTCACGGGTTATATGAGATATTAGCATTCATTAAAATATGGGTAATTGAGTAACAGGACATCCCCAATAAATCTGAAAGCGAAATAAAAGAACTTTTAAAAATACCTGAATATTTCTGTCCATTGATAGTAACTGTGATTTGTGAGTTGATGTCAGTTTTCACACGGAATTTTATGAAATGTCCACAACATTCACAATTGGCAGCAAATACTCCATTTTTTATTGCATTGTTTTTAAACAAATGTCTGTAACATGAAAAATAGTGATGTTATATCAATGATATAATCTGTAGAAACTGTACAAAACAGAATTTTAGTTTAAAATCAAAATAGAAGACTCTAGAAATATTTTTACACTCTGCAAATATACGGCTAAGGTATGTTTCATTTATATCTTTGCGTCCTCAAGGTGCATTGATTGTCGGTAAGGGCGAAAATTCAATGAAATAAATCGTGAACATAATGAGAAGCATATTAAATTTAGATAACCATGTTTCACATAAATAAATGGACAATATCTACAATTATGTTAAGGTTTTGATTGCATTAATTAGATTTACAAAGTTAAAAAAAATATTGTTCTCATAATACTCTTTTACTTCTATTCATGCCAATGAGAATGCCGTAATATACGTAATTGGTTGATTTGCTGTTGTTTGTTTTATATACAGTGGTAAATATATCCCGTGCATATTAAGGGTTTATTATGGGAAAACCATATAAATTCTGTTCACCTTCTGTTGACTTAGTTGAATGATAGCTTCACATATATTATAAACTGTTGCTTAAAGAGGCATTAGTTGTCAAATTTATGACCACCGATTTGACTTAAATACTCATATTTGATTTGTAATATACTTAAACGTATATCCAAATTAAAAAAAAGTCCAAAAAGAAACAGTTTACAATGCATGAAGTTGTTATAATGCATCAGCATTTTGGACGTATTTTCGATTAAACATCATCTAAATAACCATCGTGATGACATCCGAAGACTGTTGACGGTCATCCGACTTGTTATAAACATTAATATCAATATAAATGAACATACACGTGCAATTGCAAAATGACAATCTTTCTAGGTCTTTTGATTTCATGCTAAAGATTGAAAAATGATCGTTTTACCTGTATACGAATAAACTTTTATGGGACAAATCAGTCAACGAAATGGTTTTCATGGTGGCTCCTTGTTACACTTTTTAATGTTGACATTTTTTTTTCGTTTTTAATAGCTTAACACGGTTACAAGTAACACATTCGTGACCCGATGTCAAATCAATGGTTGCAAGAATACGGATTCAAATGAGATGAATTATTGACATGCAAGCCAATAATACATTTGCGATTTTTTTATCTTATTTTGACAAATTTGAACCAAAGTGACAGCTATATTCCGCTATAATGTTATTAAATTCTAAATCGTAGATAATGGCCTAATGTTAAATACCGTAAAATTATCTTTATTTGGTTGAACTGTTTCATTGACCTTCATCACTATCTCATTTATTGATGTATAATGTAGTAGATGTTATCAAAATACATATCTTGCAAGGGAAGACGCAAGTGAGACTGCGAGGATACTTTGTTCACAAGCAGAACATCATACAAGGCACGATAAATAATTGAATATAATACATTTCTTTGTTACTTTTATAATGTAAATAGCTTGTGTAATAGTTTACATGAATTAGTCGAGAAAACCAATGACGAAAATAGAAGATTGGGAAAGCACAGGAAATAAAACGATTCAAAGCACTTTCAACAACAAAATAAAATCCCGGGTAGTTCTTTCATGTAGGGAAATAAACGTCATTAATATCTGAAATAATTAGATAATGTTTGAAAATAATATCGTATTAGGCATATATTTGTATAGTGATTGTTGTTAGATAAAGGTCGGATGAGCATTAAGTATTAATAAACAAAATTGGATCTGAAAACTCACATGATAAAAATAGTATAAATAATCTGTTGATATGCTAGAAGAAAGGGCAAAACTATCATTATAATAATGTTTCCTTTGAATACATTAAATGTGAGCACTAACATACAAGATGTGATAACACATGTAAATAATACAATACTACAATTCAACCTTTAGGTAGAACGATCTACCTTCAATTTCCTACGTGATAACATATGATACCGTATGATAACTGCGATAAAAAAATATAGGTAGAACTTTCTCATAACGTATCTAAAATGTCATTTTTATGTTAATACCAGTTTGGTTTTTTTTTAGATTTAAAGTTATAAGCTACATTTGCTCTGATAATTACTAATCAATCAATCAATAAGGAGATGTAGAATGATTGACAATGAGATGACAACTTATCCATAAAGACCAAAGATGTGAGCAATTAGAGGTCACCGTAAAGCCTTACAGCCTTCAACAATGAGCAAAACCCATACTGCATACGGTATGGCAAGCTAGAGCATGACAAAATGTAAAACTATTCACGATAAAAACTACAACAGTAAACGAAAAACAAATATGTCACACCAACCGCAACCGCTAGATTAAAGTGCTACACGTTCCTGGCTTGGGACAAGCACACGTAATATAAGACTGAATTGTATTTGTTTGTGAGCGCTTAATTCAGGACAGTTTTGTAACAGCACACTTCTTTATGATGTCATGTCATTGGCTTAAAGATGTGTGAAAAAATCAATGCATTCAATGTACTATCATTTTATTGTAGTATCTAGTCATATAATGTTTAAAATCTTATAGTTTGCTATACAGTATGGGGTTTGCTCATTGTTGAAGACCATACGGTGAACCAATAAGCTGCTTACATCTACGTCATTTGGTCTTTGGTGGATTAATTATCTCATTGGCAATCATACCGTATATCATTATTTGTATATTATATACACTTTTAACACTTTATCTCTTGGTTGTGTGATCGACTATTAAGAAAAGAAATATCCACTGTAAAAATGTTAGTACTTGTGCAAGATATGATAACACCGGGGAAGTAATACGATAGCAGAGGGAAGTAGTACAATACTTCAATTCAACCTCTAAGTAGAACGATCTACCTTCTATTTCATACATGATAAAATATGATAACATATGATAACTGCTCTAAAAGTTATAGGTAGAAATTTCCTAAAGCATTTCAAAATATGATTTGTTTATGTTGCTACCAGTAATAAATCAATGTACTATATAAAACTAGTGAAAATTAAGAAATAAACACAGACAGCCATTAACAAGGCTATTCTCTTCGAACGGACACAAAACAAATTGCAGAGTAAAACTAGTTTTAGATAACTATACTCTCACATTTTTCATCTCAGCGGTATAAAAAAGATCACATTTGTGCAAGATATGTCAAAGAACATGTACATCATTTGCTGAAATAGAAGTCACATGTCTTCTTACACTCTTACATCGACCTCTGTGCTGCATGCAGATATTGCACAACAGAAAAATCATGAATTTTCTCAAAGGTCAGGAGAATTTGTTCAGTTTCAACAAACAAACAAAAAAGAAACAATGCTTTACCCTTCACCTGTAAATACGTCAATACACTCTTTAATCAAAAAGGATTTTATAATCATAACTCAACTTGAAACAAATTGACAATAACAGGGTAAATTATAAATAAACTTCTTCAGGAAACAAACAAAAAATGTAATGTTGAAATAGGTTTAAACCTTAGATGATTTATTTATATATCCTTCACCGGGAAAATAGTGACTTGCAGGATTGTGTAACAAGAGCCTGAATGAGTGGCCTCTTGATACTAAAATTGTGTGATGCACCTGACCACACAATAGACAAATACTCTGAATGACAATGACAGGCTGACTGACTGACTGATTTGGGTGCTTGGAACTCAAGGTCTGAAACTCTGGTACAAACAAACGTGAGACTCTGGAACACGCGATGAATAATTCAATAATTCAGTGTAAAGTCCAGAGTCCTACTTGATTCATCAAAGTTATAAACAAGTATTTATACAAAATTAAATTGACAAGAATAAACATAACAAATGAAAATAAATCTGAGTGATATTGGTCACTGTCAAAGATTATACTGTTTTAAGAACTTTGAAGAATGAATGTAAATTGATAATCTGATTATGATTATTATGAGCATACAGTTAATTTCTAATGAACCAACTTTTTTTAATTATCCTAACAAAATAACGAGCATACACATTCAGTTAATTTTACTCCTACACGCGCAAATGATGAAAAAGCATCTGTTAAAAACTGCATGATAAAGTAGGATATGCTTAGGATGTGCATGTTTTCGACCATGTCTTGTGTTTTCCTTTAAATCTGATTTATTTTTCCACTATTACGCATTACAATAAGAAAAATATAAATAAAAGGAGGATGTGTATACCACAGTTAGACACCTACCAAACAACACGACCAAACACAAAAGTTATCTAGATGTCTTCCATGAAGGTTCGAAGTAGTAAGTATAAGGTTAAATTACTTTTTTATGTACTTTTTTGTTTAAATAGTAAATACCTTGAATTACAAACAGGGCACACAATGAAATTATCCAGCTCAGAGGAAGATTTTGAGTCCATACTGTAGATCAAAAGTTCTTTAAATAAACAAATTTACATGTAATGTACATGTATACCCTTTCCACAGCTGATATCTAGTAAATGATAACCTACATGATAGTAAGCGACATATTGAGGGTGGTCATTTGACACAGAACATAAATCCAAGGACACTGTTAACAAAACTGAAGAAATAAACGTTAACTTCGTCTGATTTTCAAATATAACATCCTTGTCCGCATGAAATTCATATTGCGGGAATGCTATGAATTTCAGAATTTCAAGTAATTGAAGTTTTGTTATAGCTAGTTTGAAAGAAAAGTAAGTGATGATGATTGTGTTTGTTATTATTTAAAAATTATGATTATTCAGTGTGTATACTTTTTTGTAAATTATAATTTATATTAAGGATGTATTCTTCTGACGTTTCAGTCTCGTTGAAATCTCGTTCTTGAATTATTTCCAAAACATGTGATACAAGTGGAAAATAACAATGAATTTAAAAATATTATAATCAAACTTAACTCTGTGAAAAATGTGTATTTACAATAAGTAGTTTTGAGTAATAAAATTTTTAAATTTTATAACCAATCAAGTCAGTCTCATTAGCCAAAATGTTGAGAAAAAGGGATTAGGGTACAAGAAATGATTTTACCAGATACATGTATATCCCATATCAATGTTTTCTTTTCAAATTTCTTAGATATGTATTTTTCAATCATTTATAACAAAGAAGTTGAAATAATATGCTTTTTGTTCTAAAAAAAAGAAAAAAATTTACAAAATTGACAACATGGCAAATTTGACACGAAAAAGCAACAAAATTTTATAAAACTTTCTTATATTAACACCTACTCATAGTTTTTTGTAAGTTAAATTTATTCAGATTGGTCCACTTCATCTTAAGTGAAAGTGTGAAAAAAAGTTTAATTGTGAAACTGTGATGTTTTTCATGATTATAGCCCAAAAAAGGGTAAAATTTGATGAAAAATAGGAAAATCATCAAAATTGGGTACTTTCAAATGGTGTAGCAAAAAAAGAAGTGCACCACCATATGATTTTTTCTTCACCAATTATTTGTTTACAGTCATAGAAACCACAAAATCAGGTTAAGAAAAAAGTTTAATTCTAGAAATTTTTGGCTCCTCATAGGTGTACATCCTTAAAACCAAAGAATTTTAGATAAAGTAACACAATAGGACTGATTAATATTAAAAGTAATATCAATTTCGGAGCGCTCTACAATTGTGGAATATTCTTAACTAATTATCCGCGAGATCCAACGATTTGTATTGCATTACGTTCGAGAAAATCAAAATAGTTGTGATTTGTAGACCAGTTGTATTGCAAAGCGAACGAGACGTGAAAAATACATGTATGTCTAACGGTTAGGCGCTTGCAAGACCTTTGCAGTAGAGCCAAAACCGTTTAAAGAAAAGTTTGGTTCGAGGGTGATATGCGCTGCGTACTTTCCTTCCAGAGGCACATGATGCATTGTCTCACTGCTACGTATTGCCTTAAACTCTTTGTCATGTCATGTCAAAGAAGAGGCGGAAGATACCAAAGGGTGACGTTCAAAATTAATTAGTTGAAGAGAATTTGAAAACGCCATGGCAAAATAAAGAAAAAAAGAGCTTCTCATCTTGGCAGATTTATTATTTTCATATCATTTTCCCTCACAATAAATATATTCTATCAGTATTATTATGAGCAATAAACAAATTTATTATCGACATGTCATATTAGAGAATTCTTGATATCTGACGTACGTTATTTATTCATAAGAATTGTGATTCAAGGCCCTATTACTCGACTTTCTGTACGAAGAAAGACAACACCAATTTCCTTACGTATACCTTGCATTCTTATTCACTTTTAAGAACGAAGAGCACAATTATTTGCAATGCATTTTCCATAGGGTGCTTTTTATGTTCCAAAATGAATTTCTTTTAGAAGAGAACGTCATAGAGAATGACGCATTGTTGTCTCATTGGCAATCATACTACTTCTTACATTTTTATATAGAAATAGCCCCCAAGTGTGACTGGGGAATAGAAATATTGTCACCATGGTCTTCCTCCGACCGGCAGTAAAACCCTCGCCAAAGTTGAGTGTCCGTTTAGCTGTGCGGGATGTACAAGTTTGCAGCCACGTCCGGTCAGAATGGGGACGTTAAATCCGATGCCTCGTGTAAAGAGAGTGCCACGCTCTTTGCACATTAAGAACCCTTGCACCAACTCTTTAAGGGGTCCGTAGGTGGCGTGTTGCAAGGCTAAATTGCTGTCCGTATCCGAAATCATCCTGTGCCATTTTCCTGTGGCAGTCCAAAATTCTCCGACCTTCATCCCGGATGGTCTCTATTACAGGACCTACCTATTGTATTTATTGCTAATTTGTTCTCGTCCTGAACATGCATGACATATTTGCCAATGGACGTGAAGCAACCAATAATCAATCAATTTATAAAAAAAACTGCAGTAACTGTAACAAGAAATGACAGTAGTTTAATATAACAAAAAAATATGTAAGCATGAGCTATGTAAAAAAGGCGAAAGATACCTAGGGATATTCAAATTCACAATCGAAAACAAACTGGCAATGCCATGGCAAAAAATGAGAAACGATCAAAACAAAAACAGTATGCAAAACACAACATACAAATATAAAAACTGAGCAAAACGGAATCCACCAATAACCGGGGATGATCTCAGGTGATCCGGAAGGGTAAGTAGATCCTGCTATATATGTGTCACCTGAGATGTAAAGTTTCTTGATATTATAATGTCACTTTAGGTTTTTTCTCTGACTATATAAGGACTTTTCAAATCAGATCAGATTAAAGTCCTCACTATGATTACGAATTTTCGGTTGTCTGGAAATTGTTATGTTGTGTTTCCATGCATTATTATGATCAAACGCCAGTTTCAGAAGTTGTTTGCTTGTGCAGACGATTTTAATCTCTAATATTTGATTTCCTTATATCTGATTTGGGTGTATGAAATTTTTGAAAGAGTTTTTTTTTTTACTCGACAATAATTATCATGTTTACCAAATTATCAGCATGGTATCTTTAATGAGCTTTACGACCACTTAGTCGATGCCTCTAATGGTTGACTTTTCGTCTCCGAGGGTATGATCAGCGCAGTAGTCAGCACGATTGTGTTGACATAAAATAGTGTTGATATGTTCATTTTAATGTTTTTCAACTTCGTATATGATTTGCCAAACCGCCAAATATGACCCCATCTTAGATGTAAAAAAATATTGTAATCAGAATGGTATTAAGCGGACAAGGAATTTGGTGAAATTTAGTTTGTATTCTCTTTTATAATAGTTAACTATATAAATTTGAAACAAAAATGTTATCTTTAAAAATGTTGTTATTGTGTTCATTCCGTTCGTTACACTGCACATCATACTATGTTATTGGCTCTAATCAGTACTCCCATCTCTAGGGAGTTTGGTACATAGTTCGTTGTGGGCAACTCGTGTTTCTGAGAGAGAAAAAAATCTTGATCCTCTACAATTGTTCAAAAATAGGAAAAACCAACCAAACTACAGTCAATAGATTTCAGGAAGTTTGAAAATTAGTTCAATGCAAGATTTATGAATAGAAAATTTAGGTTGAAAATTAAGCTTTACGACAAAAGAAAAAACCCAAATAACTTCACGGTGAGCTTTTCAACTTTTATACAGGATCATGTCAGCAGTGCAAGTAACTGTGGTATTTATATATACCAGTTGATAAGGTGTTCCAAAGTTGTTTGTCCTATGCGTATTTTCCTAATATCGAATAATTGAATGCACTTGCCATCAGCAACACAACTTTGTGTAGGAAGTGCAAAATCTCTTTCTCCATTTGCTTTATTTATTTGTTGTTTAATTTGCGTGTGATATTCTGAGGAGTCTTTCATTTTTATGTCCTTTTTGTTGTTTTTTTTTTTTTTTTTTTTTTTATATATATATAACCATTTGTTTTATCACTCTTTCTTTACTCAAAGTTGTATTGCTCTTATATATAGTCCTGTTGCTGAATTTGAAAAAATAACTGTCGGTCTTGATATTGTATAAAAGTGAACAACAAACCGAAAACGATAAAATACAAATCAACGTAAATGTGTGGATTTTCAAATACTTTATTTTCTTCATTCTTTATTAGAAATAACACACAATAATTATTTAATTGCAGTCATGAATAACTTAAAATAGTGTTTCCTTTGAAATATATATACTGTAGAAGTCTCTGATAGTTACACAATAGTTAAGGTTTAAAATATCGGACATTGTAATATACACCTAATATTACCATCATTATCATATATATTTTTAAATCAATGTAAACTTCATATCTCTAGTAATCATTGTGATAGCGGAACATTAAGACGAAAACAGGCATAATGTTATTCTATTTTGAATATATCTGGACAGATAAACATGAAATATTATTCGAGTATGTTGAATACAGGCAAAATATAAATGGATACGAAATGACAGTAAAATATACATCACTATACATGTTATTTACTTTAGCAATTAACACAATTACGCTTGAACTTCTTTCTGCAAAGTTGACTTTTGATGAATTTGCCTCTTCGTTCAAGACCACTTTTTACAGCTACTAACGTTTCGAGATATTCAAATATCCCTGGTATTCAAATTTTTTGGTGTGAGAGTTCCTGACAAGCGTGACAGAAAAACTATTCGGAACGGGTACGAAATTTGTTAAGTGCTATTTTCATTTACAAAAAGCACCATCAGTTTTCAAAATAGTCAATTCCTACGTCCTCCACGTATCATATTATCTCTGGCTGTTAAATTGTCGGTCAATAGTTTGTATTCTGCACAATGAATCGAATACGAAACAAATTGAAATAGTAATTTCAGAATTTTTCATAGCATATATGTTTTTATTGTCATTGAAGAATTTTGACTTCAAATAATGAATGAAGATGATTTTTGCAGTGTATCATATTGTCACATTCATTGGATTGCAATTATGATTGCTATTACAAAGAAAAGACACAGTGATTTGGCAAATGAACATTTCAACAGTTATATCTTGCTTAGCATGGTCTGCTACCGTTTCCTGTGGATTTGCGTAGCTGTGATTTAAGGAGATAAATTCTGTTTACCATATTTTGTGTGTAAACCATTGAAAATGCTTTGTCCTATCTGTGGATACCTTACCTTGTATGCTAGCTCATGTGCATTAAAACAGTGTATTGTTGTTAGTTAATTTGTTCAGCTGGGATTGTACAAAGATACAAGAACACAGGACTGATGACGATACTATACGAAAATGAGGTTCCGTATTATCTATAAGATATTCACTCTGAGTAACATTTAGTGATGGCGATGTAGTCCTAATCATATTTGTTAATGCATTACTACAAGTTAGATCATCTTTGAAAAAAGGTTTTGTATATCATATGAATAGTTTAGCTGTGCGGGATGTACAAGTTTGCAGTCACGTCCAGTCAGAATGGGGACGTTAAATCCGATGCCTCGTGTAAAGAGAGTGCCACGCTCTTTGCACATTAAGAACCCTTGCACCAACTCTTTAAGGGGTCCGTAGGTGGCGTGTTGCAAGGCTAAATTGCTGTCCGTATCCAAAATCATCCTGTGGCATTTTCCTGTGGCAGTCCAAAATTCTCCGACCTTCATCCCGGATGGTCTCTATTACAGGACCTACCTATTGTATTTATTGCTAATTTGTTCTCGTCCTGAACATGCATGACATATTTGCCAATGGACGTGAAGCAACCAATAATCAATCAATTTATAGAAAAAACTGCAGTAACTGTAACAAGAAATGACAGTAGTTTAATATAACAAAAAAATATGTAAGCATGAGCTATGTAAAAAAGGCGAAAGATACCTAGGGATATTCAAATTCACAATCGAAAACAAACTGGCAATGCCATGGCAAAAAATGAGAAACGATCAAAACAAAAACAGTATGCAAAACACAACATACAAATATAAAAACTGAGCAAAACGGAATCCACCAATAACCGGGGACGATCTCAGGTGATCCGGAAGGGTAAGTAGATCCTGCTATATATGTGTCACCTGAGATGTAAGGTTTCTTGATATTATAATGTCACTTTAGGTTTTTTCTCTGACTATATAAGGATTTTTCAAATCAGATCAGATTAAAGTCCTCACTATGATTCCGAATTTTCGGTTGTCTGGAAATTGTTATGATGTGTTTCCATGCATTATTATGATCAAACGCCAGTTTCAGAAGTTGTTTGCTTGTGCAGACGATTTTAATCTCTAATATTTGATTTCCTTATATCTGATTTGGGTGTATGAAATTTTTGAAAGAGTTTTTTTTTTTACTCGACAATAATTATCATGTTTACCAAATTATCAGCATGGTATCTTTAATGAGCTTTACGACCACTTAGTCGATGCCTCTAATGGTTGACTTTTCGCCTCCGAGGGTATGATCAGCGCAGTAGTCAGCACGATTGTGCTGACATAAAATAGTGTTGATATCTTCATTTTAATGTTTTTCAACTTCGTATATGATTTGCCAAACCGCCAAATATGACCCCATCTTAGATGTAAAAGAATATTGTTATCAGAATGGTATTAACAGGACAAAGAATTTGGTGAAATTTAGTTTGTATTCCCTTTTATAATAGTTAACTATATAAATTTGAAACAAAAATGTTATCTTTAAAAATGTTGTTATCGTGTTCATTCCGTTCGTTACACTGCACATCATACTATGTTATTGGCTCTAATCAGTACTCCCATCTCTAGGGAGTTTGGTACATAGTTCGTTGTGGGCAACTCGTGTTTCTGAGAGAGAGAAAAATCTTGATCCTCTACAATTGTTCAAAAATAGGAAAGACCAACCAAACTACAGTCAATAGATTTCAGGAAGTTTGAAAATTAGTTCAATGCAAGATTTATGAATAGAAAATTTAGGTTGAAAATTAAGCTTTACGACAAAAGAAAAAACCCAAATAACTTCACGGTGAGCTTTTCAACTTTTATACAGGAACATGTCAGCAGTGCAAGTAACTGTGGTATTTATATATACCAGTTGATAAGGTGTTCCAAAGTTGTTTGTCCTATGCGTATTTCCCTAATATCGAATAATTGAATGCACTTGCCATCAGCAACACAACTTTGTGTAGGAAGTGCAAAATCTCTTTCTCCATTTGCTTTATTTATTTGTTGTTTAATTTACGTGTGATATTCTGAGGAGTCTTTCATCTTTTGATGTCCTTTTTGTGTTGTTTTTTTTTTTTTTTTTTTTTTTATATATATAATCATTTGTTATTATCATTCTTTCTTTACTCAAAGTTGTATTGCTGTTATATATTGTCCTGTTGCTGAATTTGAAAAAAATAACTGTCGGTCTTGATATTGTATAAAAGTAAACAACAAACCGAAAAACGATAAAAATACAAATCAACTTAAATGTGTGGATTTTCAAATACTTTATTTTCTTCATTCTTTATTAGAAATAACACACAATAATTATTTAATTGCAGTCATGAATAACTTAAAATAGTGTTTCCTTTGAAATATATATACTGTAGAAGTCTCTGATAGTTACACAATAGTTAAGGTTTAAAATATCGGACATTGTAATATACACCTAATATTACCATCATTATCATATATATTTTTAAATCAATGTAAACTTCATATCTCTAGTAATCATTGTGATAGCGGAACATTAAGACGAAAACAGGCATAATGTTATTCTATTTTGAATATATCTGGACAGATAAACATTAAATATTATTCGAGTATGTTGAATACAGACAAAATATGAATGGATACGAAATGACAGTAAAATATACATCGCTATACATGTTATTTACTTTAGCAATTAACACAGTTACGCTTCAGCTTCTTTCTGCAAAGTTGACTTTTGATGAATTTGCCTCTTCGTTTAAGACCACTTTTCAGATACAGCTACTAACGTTTCGAGATATTTGAATATCCCTGGTATTCAAATTTTTGGATGTGAGTTCCTGACAAGCGTGACAGAAAACTATTCGGAACGGGTACGAAATTTGTTAAGTGCTATTTTCATTTACAAAAGCACCATCAGTTTTCAAAATAGTCAATTCCTACGTCCTCCACGTATCATATTATCTCTGGCTGTTAAATTGTCGGTCAATAGTTTGTATTCTGCACAATGAATCGAATACGAAACAAATTGAAATAGTAATTTCAAATTTTCATAGCATATATGTTTTTATTGTCATTGAAGAATTTTGACTTCAAATAATGAATGAAGATGATTTTTGCAGTGTATCATATTGTCACATTCATTGGATTGCAATTATGATTGCTATTACAAAGAAAAGACACAGTGATTTGGCAAATGAACATTTCAACAGTTATATCTTGCTTAGCATGGTCTGCTACCGTTTCCTGTGGATTTGCGTAGCTGTGATTTAAGGAGATAAATTCTGTTTACCATATTTTATGTGTAAACCATTGAAAAATGCTTTGTCCTATCTGTGGATACCTTACCTTGTATGCTAGCTCATGTGCATTAAAACAGTGTATTGTTGTTAGTTAATTTGTTCAGCTGGGATTGTACAAAGATACAAGAACACAGGACTGATGATGATACTATACGAAAATGAGGTTCCGTATTATCTATAAGATATTCACTGTGAGTAACATTGAGTGATGGCGATGTAGTCCTAATCATATTTGTTAATGCATTACTACAAGTTAGATCATCTTTGAAAAAAAAGGTTTTCTATATCATATGAATAATAAGTAGCAATTAGACATCAAATTCAACAGTTTTCACTGATTATGTGTGATCAAAAAGTAATATTCGTTAAGATTGATCTCATCAAACTTTCAGAACTCAAAACAAACTCTATATGTTAAGTAGAAATATTGCACCTCCCAGAACAAACACTGCACATATAGAATATAGATGACTTCATATAGTTATATCACAAAATGGGAAGGGTCTGCAAGACATAGCTCACATAACTTATCAACCGAAGTTGGTCCATCTGAAATATAAGAAATGATTATTTTTTTTACGGAAACTACATCTTTTGTCTTTTTAGACTATTTGATATGAAATCTGCAATTGTTTCACCAGTTCAAAAAAGTTAGCGAGTATTATCATGTGACTTGAGAGAGAGAATAAACTGTTAACTCAGAGATATGTCTCGCCTATTTGTTATTTTGATAATGCAAATGTTGAAATTAAAATAGCAATACTTTAACATGTAAGTTATGCAAATATTAAAAGTCAATGAAACATGACTGAAGGTACAGGGCTAAACAATCTCCCTGGAAATCTAATATACCAATGCTAATACAACTGCATACCAAATACCATTGACTTTTTCATAAATCGTACCCTTTAAACAAACCTAAACACAAACATAAACTTGTAAACTATGCAAAAGTTTCAAAGTCAATGAACCATAATGAGGGGATGGGGTTATATAATCTCGTAGAAATGAAACTTGCAAATGCCAATACATTTGCATACCAAATATCAATGACTTAACATAAGTGGTTCATCTTAAACTGACCTAATCACAAACTAAATTCAATACATATAGACTAAGAAAAAGTTTCAAAGTCAATAGACCGTGACTGAGGGTAAGGACCAAATATACTTCATGGAAATGAGACGTGCTAATGCTTATACAACTGCATACCAATTATCATTGACCTACCACTAACAGTTCCCCTAAAACTGACCTAATCACAAACTAATACATGAAAACGAATAAAAAATTTCGAAGTGAATAGACCATGACTGAGGGGGCGTGGCCAAATAATCTCCATGGAAATGAGATATGCCAATGCTTATACAACTACATACCAAATATCATTGACCTACCACTAGTGGTTCCCCAGAAACTGACCTAATCACAAACTAATACATGTAAACTAAGCAAAGTTTCAAAGTCAATAGACCATGACTGCGGGGGCGGGCCAAATAATCTCCATGCAAATGAGATGTGCCAATGCTTATTCAACTGCATACCAAATATCATTGACCTACCATTAGTGGTTTATCATAAACTTGACCTAATCACAAACTAATACAATGTTGACACCGCCGCCGCCGACGCCGGAAACAGCATACCTATGTCTCGCTTTTTGACTCCGTCAAGGCGAGACAAAAACGAATCATACGAACACATAATGTCTATGTCAACAGTGGTAATGTTATTTTTTTAGGGGCGTGTGCTTATTACTTATTACCATGATCAAATGTGATATAATATCTGATATAAGTGTCTACAACATGGGACGAGAGGTTTATTTACCCATGTTGATAATTGTTTAGGAATGATATGATGATCCTATTGATTTGGAAGGAGTGTGTAATTTTATTTAGCTGTGATATCACATATACGATGTTTATTCTTTGTTTTGTGAAACACACATATACACGTTTATAATAAAAAGAAAATAAAAACAACCAGTTTAACCCCACAATACCTTCAAGTACCTGTTCAAAGTCAGGAACCTCATCAGTAGCTGTCTTTTGTTATTTCTAAATAAGCTTTGTCATTTAGTTAATTTTTTAAACTTTGATAAAACGCTAGCAAAAAAGATAAGCGCACTATTACTATGTGGTATGGGTTTTGTTCCTTGTTGAAGGCCGTAAGAGAACCCTATTTGCCAAATTCTATGTCACTTGGTATCTATTGGAAAGTTATCTTTTTTAGCATTCACACAACATCTTTTTTTTTCATATTAAGTGCAAAAATTGAAAAGCTCACATTTAAACATTAATACGATATTCAGCTCATAATGAAATCATTAATTCCATGATATTTTTATAATACACAATTGTTTTCTATTGATTTCTAACCAGAATTGATTTGATTTAATTAAAATCTTACTGAGTGGAAAATATGTATCTTTCTGTATATCCTTTCTTGCAGCTTCTATACACCGTTTCAAAGCAAACAAAGCTGAAGAACTCATACATAATGGTGGTTCTCCAACAGCTAATAAAATAAGATTTTAATTAAACACATGGTGGATAAATGTTTTAATTTGTACATTTTTTATTGTTGAGTATATACATATTATACATCCTGGCCTACATGGTTTTTTGGGTGAGTTTCCAAGAAGCCAAGGGAAAAAAAAATAAGCCAAATAAAAACAGTTTTTTCGTTTGAATTGTTTTTCATTTGTCATTTAGGGGCCTTTTATAGCTGACTATGCAGTATGGGTTTTGGTCATTGTTGAAGGTCATACAGTAAACTATAGTTGTTAATTTCTATGTCACTTGGTCTCTGGTAGAGAGTTGTCTCATTGGCAATTAAACCACATTTTCTTATTTCATATTAAAAAGGTAAAACAAAAGTAGCAAAATGCTACACATCAAACTCAAGATTGAGGAACACGAATTCAACTAACAACCGGGGCTGATTTCAGGTGAAAGTGTTTTCTTCACTCATTCGAGGAGCGCGATTAAAGTCTTTAGCGAGTTGATTGGTCGTAACAGTATGTTAGGTTATTAGTTTACTAGAGACATGGTTTATGTGTCATAAATCAACCTGTCAAATATTTTCCATTTCAAATCCGTCTGGAAGTGGGGTATCGGTATGCTACTTTATTAAATCCTTTGTGTTTCTTTATTGTATATGTTCTTACCTTTCGATCTGAGGACACCTTTTGGATTAGGAGCATTCTTCAGCAATTGAATTCGAAAGTCAATTGGAATGTCTTTACCCATCGGAGGTTTGTATTCCTAGTATAGAAATTTAGTAAAAGTATATTTTAGCATTCTTACTTGTATAAAACGAATTTAAAAAAGCACCATATTAATACATACATTCGGAAATTCTTTGATGATATCATCACAGTAATGTTTTGAAAGGACTATACGTTCTGTGATTACAGTTGTTAATGAAAATCTTAATCCACCTTATCGCATTTCGTCCGCCATTACTTGATATTAAAGACGTTTCCATAAAAATTTGACAGCACAGTTACATGTCTGACGAATCAAAGCACGATTGATCGCTGTGCGGCGTTAATAGATAAACTAATGGAAAATATCTAGTCAAGGGTCGCAGATTCCCCACTAGCAAAGGTTTATTTTAAAATGTTAAGTCTTCAGCTCAGCGTGAAGATTTTCCAACAATCTGCTTAGATGAATAACAGCAATTAAAGCATTATTTCCCTAACATTTTATCAATAAATGCAACATCTACTAAATAGATATCAACTGTTACTGTATTGATAGACTTATGACATATTTTCCGTTTTAGGAAAATGTATTAGTATGAATAAGAACAATGTATGAATATGTTGAATGGTAACTTCATTAAGAATCACTTACCCATGTACTGTTGGTTAATAGTTCTCCAGACTGAGGATCAAATTTGAGGTTTTCTGACAGACAATATCCAAGTCCCATTGTAAAAGCACCTTCGACTTGTCCTATATCTACCATCGGATTCATACTGGAAATATTAAAGATACATATATAATATACAAGTGGAAATGTAATTTTACTGTGAGTAAACAATAACAGAATATTTACCACAAGAAAGGTATAGCCAAAGCCAGGCAACAAATCAAAGCTTTGCATGAAGGAGATATATTCCTTTATTTAAGATAAATTTTAAAATTTGTAACAGCAAATTTTAATAACACACAATATCCGTATTTAGTTTATGAATGAGATTATAATTCCATAAAGTTAACATATATTTGATACCTTTCCCCGCAATCGAACAACATGTCTACTCTATTGATAAGGTATTGTCCAGTAAGTACGTCTAGTTCCACTTCAGTGCAGGTTACACCATAAGAATTGTATTGTGGTTCCTCTAAAATCGTCCCAGGCTCGAAGGCACTATAAATAAAGTATCAGTTAATTTAAGGTAATTTGAAGCTCTGTATGCATGAAACAATAAAGCTTGGGGTTCCATCTTGCATACTATTTTCTGTTATTTAAATCGATGATTAAAACGTTAAATTGAACTACTCGCTGAAAATTGTTAGTAGTTAAAGGTAAGTAAATTAGTTACGGGAATATAAATATTGCTCAAATATTCATCGCGAATGTGTTACAATTTTTTTTAATTTTGTTCTTTTTGATAGATATGTAAGTTATCCGGCTTCCTGTTCAAGTGCAGTCTTATTTTGTCTTGCTTATTTTTGTTTTTTGATTATATGTATATGCGTATTATTACCAAGTAGTTAAAGTCTATAGAAATCATTTATTCGTCATTTAGCACCAAAGAGTTTGACTCAAAACGTATGAACAAAACTACTCAAAAGGTCAGAAGGCAAATTCAAAAAGAGGGATACTTGAAAACATAAAATGAAACAAAGGACAACTATTGACCAAAGAAATGTTTACCAAAATCTGGCAGACAGGTCCACTTTGTCTGCTAGACATTTTTGTGCCAAGTCTTTCCATGAAGGGTTCTGCATTTTAGCTTTCACTGGTGCCATCCTTGATCTTAATGCCGTGCAACAATTCAAAACAGCCTGCAACAATCCAACAATTTTTATAATGTATAAAGTAGACCATTGATAAGAGTAATTACATATCATCGAAAAATAGATTGTTTTCTTTCAATTCAATATTTGATTTCATTGGATTTGAAAAAAAAACACATTCTTGCATGTCAAATTGAAATTATTTTATTGACCGATTTTACACGAAACTTTTGGATCATGAAAATAATGGCTTAAAATGCGAATTTTTTCTTTAAATTGGATGTCTAAGTTGAAATTACATATAATCATATTCATATTCGCCAATATATGCAATACATTAAAATTCATCTATAATTGCCAAATATATGAATTTGAAATGACTCAGATATTTAAAGACGAGATTTTAGTATTTTTATCAAACATTTAAGGGTTCCAGTTTATGAACTGTTTTGTCCTTACCAAACAGCACAATTCAGTGCCTATACTGCCACCGGTTACAAAATCATTAGCATTAGATGTCGTTTGAGTTGATTTCACACTTATAATGTCAATTGGCACACCGAGCTCAAATGCGCAGACTTGTGCTACCTTGAACATAAATAATGAAAAGATAATTGGACTGTGGTCATAGAAAACATACATTCTGTCAATAAATTTATAATGACACTTCGAGTTTATAACTGTTTTAAGTTATCAAATCTATATTCTACCAATATTGTTAAACAAAATAGATTTTATATATGATTCAGTAGAAAATTGTAATATTATTTTAAAGCATTTATATATTTATGGTTCTCTCGATCTTATTTCATTCAATAATTAATTATAGAGACATGAATACCACTCTCATTGACATAAATATATAATTGATTGATAGTTATTTGCTTGACGCCTAGTGGCAAATATTTTGCTTCATGAAAGGAGAACAAATTGATAACATAAATCAATGCATTTTATAGTTCTGTTGATTGAGTCGATATAATGATAAGGAATTAAAACTGCCACTTGAAAAAAAGGACTGTCGAATAGGGTTAGAAATTTGACTTTCTAACAGGCCACCGACATACCCTTATAAGGGTTGTTGCAATTAGCATTAACAGGCAGAGAGACGGACACTCTTAACTCCTTGCACAATGCATTAAGTATCTCTATCACCGTGTGACAGGAAAAATTAATACACATGTGAAAATCGGTTCTGTTGTACTTATCATTGACAATTCACCAAGAACAATGTGAAAATTAGGTGTTAAAGAAGATGTGATTACAGGACTAGATGGACTTGTTCGTGCTGCAAAGATTCGTACATCAAATGGACTTATTACTACACGGTCGATTGTTAAACTAGTCCCTCTTGAAATATGAACAGTAAACTCATTTTGAGGCCCCAAGAATGTTGTAAATTACTTTCCTTTATTATAGACGTTTTCTTATAATAGGTAAACGTTTTAACGTCGTTAGCGAGGTATTTACGTAATAATAAATTTGACGTCGCTACTTAGCGACGATATTGTGATCATATGTAGTTTAGATAAAGATTTCGTTATGTGAAGACGTTCTTCATTATTTTTAGAATATAAGTCATAATCTCCATTCCAACCGGACGTTGCTGTGTATTTATACACCCACTCAGTCACTCCTGTTTTGCCTGTTGAACATATTTCCATACCCCAGCCAACCCTAGAGATAAATATCATTTGATATGAGTGTTATCATTTGTTTTGAGTACAACTGTTTTTAAATGGTATATATTGATTGATTGCAAAAAAAACTATGCCTTTGAAAGAAAGTGTAAAATCGTGCTACGTTTTAGATTTTAAAATTCTGCATACGGTGGATTACATTCACACCTCCTACTCAAACTACAATTCCGCGACCGAAATATCAAACGCTTAACAAGAAGGTGTGGATGGGAGCATATAGAATAGAGAATATTGGCCGAAAAATATAAAGAATAGAGAAAAATGGACCAAAAACATAACGAATAGAGAAACATGAGGTGCTAAAATATAAAGAATAGAGAATAGTGAGCTAAAAGTATAAAGAATGGAGAAAAATGGCCTAAAACTTAAAAGACTACAGAAATGAAGGACCCCATCCAGACCATCAAACAAGTTGAAACTATTGGCGTCATGCAGTATCTGCACAATTGTACGGTCATCACTGCTTCATAAAGTTTTCCATCAATTGTAATGTTTCATAAACGGGGATTATGTTTGGTTCATGTTATTTGTATGCTTGCATGCTTTTATATGCATTGCTTATGGTATAATGTTTAAGATTTAGAAATCTAACTCCATAGTATCTTCTGATATTAATTCTTACACTCTCCCGAGTATTAAAATTCAAAATTCAATCGTTTTATTCCGGGATATTATCTCATATAGATAGCTTGTGTAAATTAACTTATATAAGATAATATATAAGATTTGTTTTTGGTCTCAGTATTGCAAACTAGTACTCGTATCAAATAAGATATAACATCGTAGAGACATAATTTGGCTTTCGAAAAACATTTTAGATAAGAGTATTGTGAAACACAACTGTAAGGTGGTAGAAAAATAAACATCAATTTATTAAAAAAACACATGAACAGCTGCGTCAGGAGCTTGATATGCCCGTCGACACAACATAGAAACTATAGCCAGGTTGAATCCACTATTGTGAAAGCCATTAGAAGACGACCACTTGATAATCTGGAGGAGTGGGGCTAGAGGATTTTGAAAAAAAGATATTCTGGCCGGATGAGAACTAAAAATAACCTTGTCCAAGACAGAATGAAAATGAATAGTCAGCACAACTAAAAGCCGCGCGAAAAAAATTTTGCAGGTCTAGCAACATTTAAAAAGTATTTTCTGCTTTCTGGAAAAATTCACACCCCACAGACCACCCCTCAACCTCACTCCTTTCCCCGAAAATCAAATTATCGTCCACTTATATCAGAAGTCTGTAAAATGAGTTATATATATATGCTTGAGCATATATACAATTCCTTGAATAAAATTCAGAATGGAAATGGGGAATATGTCAAAGAGACAACAACCCGACCAAAGAGCAGACAACAGCCGAAGGCCACCAATGGGTCTTCAATGCAGCGAGAAAATCCCGCACCCGGAGGTGGTCCTCAGCTGGCCCCTAACTAAAATTGTGTGCTAGTTCAGTGAAAATGGACGTCACACTAAACTCCAAAACATATAAATGAACTAAAATTAAAAAACATACTAGACTAACAAAGGCCAGAGGCTCCTGACTTGGGACAGGCGCTAAAATGGGGCGGGGTTAAACATGTTTTGTGAGATCTCAACCCTCCCCCTATACCTCTAGCCAATGTAGAATAAAGAAACACATAGCAATACGCACAGTAAAACTCAGTTTAAAAGAAGTCTGAGTCCGATGTCAGAATAGGTAACAAAAGAAACTAAGCAAAATGACAATGATACATAAATGAACAAAGGACTACTAGCAGTTACTGACATGCCAGCTCCAGACCTCAATTAAACTGATTAACTGAATGGCTGTTTAAGTCCAATAAAGACAAAAACGTGCCGTCATGTGTCATATGTCTAGATTCTTACATACAATTTTCCCAAAAATTGATCAAAGCATTTTCTGGTTAATTTTACGACCTGTTAACGTACGAAAAATGGCATAACATAATAAGTTTCGGCTATGACGATCGTATAAGACCTACCGAACTGATTGATAATTTCATTAAAAATGTGCTGGTTCTTTTCATTTCCGAAGGATGGCCAGTACTTGTGTACTTACTTGTCATTTGGTCTCTGGTTAGTAATTGTCTCTTTGGCCTTTTGATTTTTGCCATTTGATTAGGGACTTTCCGTTTTGAATTTTCCTTGAAGTTCGGTGTTTTTCTTGAAATTTTACCAAATCTACTTATTCTTATTTTAAGAATTTGAAACATTGCCCTGTTTGTATGGACCAAACAACTTGAATACCTTTGTATTGATCCCTTGTCCCATTTCAACTCCACCGTGGGCGATGGATATACTTCCATCCCAGGCATATATATTGACGATTGCATTGTAATGAACGAAAATATAACTTATTTCAAACTTCATAGGAACAACTGATAATCCTTTTTTCTTCCATCTGTTTGCCTGTAACATATTAATTGATATCAACCATCAAATAAAATTTGTTTACATGTAACAATAGTTTCAGTATTTAGAGCAAAGTATCACCCCTCGTTATATGAATTGTAGCGTATTGCTTAAATTGTCCACTGCAGCTAACTATGTGATACGGTTAACCTTAAATTTGATGAATTTCCATTTTAGACTTTCATATTAGCGTTTATTACTGTAATGTTCATACCATTTATAACAGCTTAACTTTCGCTTTGTTGACTTTTCCTAGCTTTGGTTTAGATGTTTCATTGGTTCCTTCTTATAAAGTGTATATTTTGCAGTAGAAACGATGTTTGTATCTGCGAGCATGTCTTCTGTTTTGACGAGTGTGGTACGATGTTAAAATAAAGTTTTTCCTGAATTTCCATTTTTTTTTTTTTTTGCTACGAAGCTTTTGTCATTCTGCTGATGGAAATAAAAAGAAAGGGTTGAATCACAAAACTGTTTTATATCGATTGGATGAGTTAAGCCCTTTTCAACTGCTTTTCATAGTTTTTTTCTTATGTTGTGCTGTTACACCTCTGTCCCAGGTTATGGAAAGGGTTGCAACATTCTGATTGTGATTGTCCGAAGTCAGGAGCCTGTAATTCAGTGGTTGTCGTTTGTTGCTGTATGTCATATTTGTTTTTCGTTTATTGTTTGGTACATAAATAAGGCCGTGAGTTTTCTCGTTTTAATTGTTTAACATTGGTTATTTCGGGGCCTTTTATAGTTGCTATGTGGTTTGAGTTCTACTAATTATTGAAGTCGTATGGTGATCTATAGATCTAGTCATTAACTTCTTTGTCATTTGGTCTCTGGATTTGAGTTGTCTCATTGCGAAATTTATTTCGCGAAAGTGAGCCATAGCGATCCAAGATTCCGGCGTCGGCGTCGGATTCGGCGGTGTCAACATTTAGGTTCAGTATATGGTTAAAGTTTTTTTAGACATCGATA
The DNA here is from genome assembly GCA_017311375.1 of Mytilus coruscus. NCBI lineage: Eukaryota > Metazoa > Mollusca > Bivalvia > Mytilida > Mytilidae > Mytilus > Mytilus coruscus. The sequence continues at coordinate 46,970,725 of CM029604.1, read as the reverse complement.
ACTTTGTCAAACCTACATGGAATTTTATGAAATTTGGGCAGATGCTTGTTTATGACCAAAATACAGTATCCAGAACAAAATTTTGAAAATATTTATTTTCATTTTTCCGTATTTTGCTAATGAATGGACTTAGTTTTTTTTACAGATGACATTCAGATTTGGTCTGAGGTTAAAGTTAATTCAGACATCAATTACTTGTCAAACCTGCATGGAATTTTATGAAATTTGGACAGAAGCATGTTTATAACAAAAAACAGTATCCAGAGTGAAATTATGAAAATATTTATTTTTTTCTTCCGTATTTTATTGATAAATGGACTTTTATTACAGTTAACACTCAGGCTCAGTTTGAGGTTAAACTTTTTCAGTCATCAATAACTTTGACAAACCTTTATGGAAATTTATGAAATGTGGACAGAAGATTGTTTTTGGCCATAATACAGTTTCCTGAGCCAAATTTGAAAATATTTATTTTAACTTTTCTGTATTTTACTGATAGCTTTACTCTTTTTTTTAAAGTCAACAAGTAGATACAATCTAGGATTTAAGTTTGTTACACATCAATTACTTTGTAAAACCTTCTTAAGAATGTTAATGATTAAGAGATAATGTCTGAAGCAAACCTTTGAAAATATATTTTTTTCATTTTTGGTATTTTTATGATAGATGTACTTCGTTTTTTTACAGTTATCATTTACAGACAGTCTGGGATTAAATATTTTTGACATGATAAATTTGTAAACCTTCAGAAAATAATCTTCAAGACCAAGAAATATATATATATATATATATATATAGCATCTAAATAAAAAGTTTGATTTTTTTTTTTTAAGTTTGTATTTTACTGACTCACTTCTTTAGTCAACATTACACTTTTACACTGACATCAGCAATCGCAGGTGAGAAACAGGGTTCCCCCGAACTACCTTTCGAACTTTTTTATATTAAACCTGGCAACATTTAGAAACATCATTAATGATTCTCTTTTGTTACATCGGATCGTCTTTTAATCACTATGGTGTTGATGGCATATCTTAGCCAGTCTAGGTAAATTTTAAAGTTCTCGTCTCGGGGTAATTAAGCAAAGAAAATATAATATATGTACATGTACTTGCCGATTGTTTCAAACCATGTTTTGATCCTTTTATGGAGGGTTTTGTAATCTGTTACTATATTATTGGTCTATACCTAACAACACTTTTTTCTTCATTTTTTCAAACCTATATTAATCATCGTAGATTGTCTTATCTTATTGATACAAAATCAATATTATTTAATATGAGATACGCTGTAAAAGATGGATTGCAATATTAATGTAAAATACCTGGTTGAACGCCTGGACAGATGTCTGTCTCTGTTTTACTGTTGCTGATGTCATTAAGTCTGTGGTCAGTTGCCTGATATTGCAGTACTGGAGTGGCCTATTGTGGGGTGTTGTCTGCAAGTACAAGACGTTATTAGTACTTAACATTTACATTCTTTTTAATGAATATCATCCATATGCAGACTACATCTAGTTGAGGTACGAAACATATCAGGAGTCTTTCACGAAATAAGTTAGGAGTGTTGGTTTATCCATTGATCATACTATTTTGATGTAGTAGAAACGAATTTCAACAGCACTTTATTAGATTTTGATATCACATTTGTGCAGTTTGTTGGGGTTTTTGCTTTTCAATATTGCGTGCATTTTTTAATCTTTTACCATGACACAATTTCGAAACTAACATTTAGCTGTTTAGATAACTTTTAATCCTTAACCATAACACTTTCTGGAATACATGGGACACACTGTGATAGAACTACACGAAATTAAAAAAACACCTCCACGAATTTACTTGAAGCTCGGAATTGTTTGGTTTTGTTATCTTATAGTGTAATCACACTTTACTTTGAATGTGTAATAGATTGCTTGGAATTTCTCAGATCACAATGATAACAGATGTTAATTAAGGTACCTGTCCCTTTTGATACAAATTGAGAACCCTGACATCTGTTGGATCCAGTTGTAGTTCCTTTGCAACATGTTCCATAATAGATTCCATGATAAATATACCTGGAGTTGAACCTGATGAATGAAAATTATTTTTCATATTAAAATGTATACAAAATATAGATCTTACAAATCAATTCGTGTAGTTCATCGCATTAATCAGTGCATTACTAGATTGTACACTTGTGTAATATATTTGTCTGATCAACCCACGGGTGAGGGGTATCTCTTCCTATCAAATATATACACACAAGAGCCGCTGGTATTGTCACTTTTTTTTAAAGTGAAATAGATCATGGGGTGCAATTTCACGGAGGGAATATTAAAAAGGGTAGAATTTTATTTGTCAATTGGTCATCCTGTGAAAACATCTTATTTTGAAAAATGTCACTGATTGTGTTTATGATAGCTTGGATACGTATAAATGGGTTTTGATTTTCCTATTAAATATATGTATGGGTATGGATTTTCGCAAAAATCAATATATGAATGAGGGCATGGTTTTAAAATTTAGAAAAATGAAATATCATACTTACCTGGTGCTCTGCAGTACGTATTACAAGGTTTGTTCGTTTTGACTGTTTTCGGTGTTATTTTCCAGTTCTCACAATAGTAAGCTGTATACAAAAAGAAGTATAATATGATTTTTCTCTCAAAAACAGTAAATATAATTTTGATATAAAATGAATAAGGATGCTTACTAAATTCATAGATAGCAAAAAACTTGTCGGCGCACATTTAATAACATGACGTAAACAAAAAAAGTATACTATTTTACCAACTTACATGTATATCATTCACGTATCAATAATAGTGAACAAAGGAAGACGTTTGAAATTTACTTTATATTACGTATTAATAATTCGCTCTGAAACAACAACTATTAGGGGTCATGTTTATGACAAAGAGTTTTCATGGCAGCTAAATGGAACTAGACTTACTATAAATTCTCTGAACATTCTTTTTTTATAAATTTTCTAAAACTACAGTAAAGGTAAATTGACATTTATGAAACTAATAGACGAAATTAGTAATGATTTCTGTGATAAATAGTGTTTGAACCGCATCCTTTTCCTAAACAAAAATGAGTTGTTTCATTGGAAATCATACAATATGTTCTAAATTTTATGTGAAGCAAAAACTAAACAGAAGCTAATGTCATCATATAAATATCGTTCCAAATGAAGCTTCGAAGTTAAATTCTTGTTTTCTGTATTTGTATATACTTTTTTCTATTACTTATACTTGTCTAATATCTGGTAATCGTAAACGGATGTCGATAGAAGCCACTACATTTTGTTGTACATTAAACATAGGAAAGAAAATTGTCACGTAACAAATAATAATAACAACAGGCAATCGATTAAAACAAATGTCACAACTGAAACCATCAAACAATTTCTGATATAAGATAATGAGCAAAGTAAGGACGGAAACCCTTATTCATCTTAAAACTACTGAGCATTTATCTTACCATTATCGATGAATCCATATACAGAATATAACGTACTGTCATTTCCATTGTATCCTACATCTGCATACAGGGTCATCTTGATTCCATTTAATTTTCCCTGGTCAGTACATCCAACCTAATGTTAGATAATGTTATTCACTCTAAGTAACTTTTAGAAATGAAGGTGTTTAACATATGAATTAATGTACACGAACTTATCTGAGTTTAGTAAGAGTGTTACATTTGCGGGGTAATGGTTTACTTGAAATTTCAAATTTAGCTGATGCTTACCAAAGAAGTGAAGCTCAAAACAGTTAGACATTGGATTTTGAGCTGTTATGGTCATATACACATTCGAAAATCTTTACAAAAAAAAAAAAACAGTATTTTTGTTCGTTATGATTTTTATCTATTTTCCATATTTTCACGGAAGTAAAAGTTTGACTATCCCATATATAATCTTGTGTGCAGCTACTATTGTCCGCCAGAAGTATTCCTCCGGTAGAGGTAAATCTGCAAATGAATACAATTTGACCTGTAGCACAACTGACAAAATATAAGTTACTACCTTAATACTTTGTAATATTTCCTTTGTCATTTCATCTCATCGGAATACTGTTATGTCAGGATTTTATGTAAGTTACAAGTTAATTTGTCAATATATACCGAATTTAAGGTTGTGTTTAGCATGATCTAAGCTATAATAAGTTTTGATAGGGTAATATTTGGCCTCTTGAATTGCAAAGTCAAAAACTACAAGAAGTATCTGAAATACCAGCAGTCATGATTTAGCTCCACATGAATTTAAATATCTAACAAAATTGAATTTCACTTTTTGTGTTTATGACTGCCTGAAAATGGTAAATTCAAAAAACAAAAATGTGAGTTAAGATGGCTGGGGTGTCTTCCTTTTGTGATGTTGATCCATTCATGTGACGCGCAGTATATATTTCGTTTGTGGTGTCCTGGTGTACTGTCGTAAATTCATGGGAGGTGTCCGTTGTTATTTTGCGGTGTACATGTTGTAATGTACTATTATATTATTTATTTATGTATTTCTCTGTGCTGAGTGTTCTTGCGTTTGTTTGTATTGTGTTCCTGTCACGTAGTGTTGTCATTTTAGCGGTTTTTTTTAACATTGCCATATAAACGGGAGGTTTGGCTAGCCATTAAACCAGGTTCTACCCACCATTTTTTTTAAATGTCCTGTACCAAGTCAGGAATATGGCAGTTGTTATCAGACAGTCCGTTTCTATGTATGTTAGCGTGTGCTTTTGTTGTAGTTCAGTGTTTTTGTTGTTCCGTTGTTTTCCTCTTATAGTTGATGTGTTTCCCTCGGTTTTAGTTTGTTACCCGGATTTGTTTTTGCTTAATTGAATTATGACTATTGAACAGCGGTATACTACTGTTACCTTTGATAAGGAACTTTCCGATTTGAACTTTTCTTGGAGTTCGGTATTTTTGTTATTTTACTTTTTATATAGAAACTCAATACACAAAGCACATAAGCAAAAATGTAATACAAGAATAAAGGTAAGCAAATACTGCTCCAAATGTGGCCCCCGTCGTGTTGCTCATGTAAGTACAAAACCGGTGGTAATTTAGAAGGTCACATTCGAGAAAAAGAGGACGGGATTGTGGTTACGATAATTTGAACATATATGTCGTCATCAGTGAAACAGATAATCAATAGCAGTTAACCAACTCGTGATGGCTTTCGTAAAATTTTCGATGGGATGATTCCAACATCACCACTTGGAACTCTTGGACTAACGGATGAAAGCATCTCTTTAGTCGTAATGTTTTTTCTCAACTGATCCTCATTATCAATTTCTAGATGCGAGTCAAGATATGATGCAGACTTAACTTTATTTACTGTATTCTTGATTTCAAGTGCAATGGGATAGATGCATTCAACATATATAGTCATTAAACTTTGAGTTATCTAGATATTTTCAATTTAGATATACTTCAATTTAGATACATTTCAATTTAGATATATTTCAATTTTAAAGATATGTTTCGATTTATATATATTTCAATTTTATATATTTCAATTTAGATACATTTCAATTTTATAGATATATTTCAATTTCATAGGTATATTTCAATTTTATAGATATATTTCAATTTCATAGATATATTTCAATTTAGATATATTCTTAATTTAGATATATTTCAATTTAGATATATTTTAATTTAGATATATTTCAATTTAGATATATTTCAAATATAGAAATCAGAATATGTGGTGTGATTTCAATGAAACAAATTTTCTACAGAGACCAGGATGTTAAAAGTTAAAGGTAAAAATAAACGTCAATTTAAACATGTTATGACGCCACGGTGACGTTGCAAATGATATTTTTGCACTTAATTGACGGATTATATTGCACTGTTCGTTAAAAAAAATTGAAACTTAATAATGGCTCTTATCACATCTCATCCTTTAACAGAATCATTTCCATATCATTAAAAGCGTTGAATGTTTCTATTTGTCTCCAATGATTTCTTCGTTATCGATTCTAATACCATTACTATTTTGAAACCATGAAAATTCGGGATGATTTTAATAATGAATACGTTATACTCTAAGTAAAGCAAATAGATATAAAAAGATGTGGTATGAGTGCCAATGAGACAACTCTCCATCCAAAGTCACAATTTTTAAAAGTAAACCATTATAGGTCAAAGTACGGCCTTCAACACAGAGTCTTGGCTCACACCGAACAGCAAGCCATAAAAGGCCCAAAAATGACAATTGTAAAACCATTCAACGGGAAACCAACGGTTTAATCTATATGAAACGAGAAACACCTATGAACCACATCAACAAACGACAACCACTGAACATCAGGTTCCTGACTTAGGACAAGTGCAAACAAATGCAGCGGGTTTAAACGTTTTAATAGGCGCCAACCTTCGCCCTACCCTGAAACAATAGTGTAAGATCACAACATAGAAAGACACACTATAAAATATCAATTGAAATGGCTTAACTCAAACCATAGATTGGAAAAAACTAATGTATACCCATACTTCCTAATAAGTAGCAAAATTACAACACTTATATTAAGGTACAGGTTATGAAGAACATTCGTCAAAACAGGAGTCATGTCCGGTTGAAGTGCTCCTCAAACTTTAACCAAACCATGAATAAAAGCAATTGCTCCTTGAGTATATAAAGTGTTTAGGACGATGTTATATAATAAGTATGGTCATTTGGTAACAAAACAGGGGAAATCATTTCCACTAGAAATAAAGACATCTTCGTTTGTGCTTCTGTTGATACATAACAACACTGACATTTAAATCTCATGATATAACACATACTGTATAGTCAGCTCTATAAGCAAGTCGTCCTCCAAGCATCTTCATTTGAGTGTGAAATTCCAAATTCAGTTTTACAGGCCTGGAATTTAATAGTAGTTTATGTTACTTTTTTTATATGTATTTTTCTCAAAGTTTTTTTTTTTAAAGATCTAGTTTTATAGTTTTCAATACAGAACTTTGAAGAAAATTTGTGACTTATTTATCTGATTCCTTTTTATTTGAAAACGAAACATGATTGTGATGATTATGAAACAAAGATGTAATTGAAATATGACGTATATGTCTTTTCACTGATCAAACATATCTATTTTTTTAAATGTAATGTATTCATTTGTATTATACAACGTTTGATCAAACTAAGCATCATTGAATTAATTATTAAATATGAGACTCATTGAAACCTGTTCATGATGTGTGCTGCCAGTGCACAACCTGCAGACACTATATAATTCCTTGTTATTTTAAATCCAAATGCTCCACCAAGTCTTTTAACAGTTACATTAATTCTGAAATATATTAAGTATACAAGTATTATTAAAAACAACTATACTAGCCAAACTGCACTATACTAGCATGCTTGCAAATTGTATGTCTTCGGTATAATAATTGATAAGCTTATGTTTAACAGATTGAGCCAAATCACAATATAATATCTATTCCATTAAAAGACGTATCGAATTTGAACCTAATTTGGTTTTTCTTGTTCTTTTTCAAAGTCTCTTGTGTTTCGTATAGTTGCCAGTAAGATGAAAATGTTTTATGTATTTGAGATAGAAATGAAAATAAATTAAAGTGTGTTATTTATAAACAGCAACACAAAATCTAAATAAATAATTATGAAAAATACTTTTCAAGGTCAACTTTAGACAAATTGTTGTATTATATGTCGAAATCTACTTTGTTCCATCTGGATAAGTTGTGAATATTTATTATTTAGACTACTAAAGGTCTACCATTGTAAACTCTAAATATGACAACAATAGCAAAATCAAACATATAACTAAAACAGCCAATGATAAGGTTCCGTGGTACATTAATATGTTTATGGCATGTGCAAAATTTTGAAAGTAGATTTTGATTTGAAGGATATGTGGGATATACGTCATTGAAATTGATTTTCATTTGTTATGACTCACGTGGTTTTTTTTTCATGTTTATAACTCACGTGGTTTTCATCTGTTATGACTTACGTGTTTTTCATGTATTATCACTCACGTGATTTTCATGCGTTATGAATCACGTGATTTTTTACCATACTATTTTTTTAAATAAAAAAAAATTACCTGCTTTGATTAACTCCTAAAACCATTGCAACAGCTCTCTGTGAGTTGTCAATCCACTGCGTAGACGTCTCCACATTCATTCCTTCTGGTGTAGGTTTGCAGTAACTGATCTGTTTTATATATTAACATTCACATATGGGATCATTTTCAAACTTAGAAAACTTTAAAATCCAAACTGAGATCTGTTTTTTTTTTTTTTTTTTTTTTTTTTTTTTTTTTTTTTCATTTCTTTTAATTATTAATAATAGATTGACATAAATTTAGATTGAATTTTTGATAAAAAAAAAGCGCATTAATACATACCTGGGTTTCCATTGGAAAATGTTTCTGTTCGCCAAATTGAATGCTTCCAGTTATTTGTTTGGTGCTATTAGTGATTGCAGCTGTAAGAGGTAAATCCAAAATTAAATTTGAACGTTTTGGCATGATAATTAATTCATTGGTATAGTCCATTGTAAAGTCTACATTCTTACAGTGCAAACTAGATAATTTTGTTTGAAATTGTACGAAAGTTAGTGTAAACTTTATTGTCAGAGCATATATATACATGTACATCTTCAATAACTAGTCTTTGTAGTAGCTGCATCTAATTCAATGATAATTGCTTGCAATATAACATGTATATTCTTGAAATGTATCAATCTTTTACTAGAATTTTTGTATGAAAGCATTCAGAGGAATTGCAGCCATGATATAGTTTAGCCTAATTAATTGATATATAGTTATCGTGGTAAATAATTGTTGATGTTCTTTCCGATTGTTTACAGATGTAATGAAAATATTAAAAATTTACATCCAAAAAATCCTTCACAAAATGTAAAGCACACCGATGTCAGTTATCATCAGTATATTTTAGTGTTCCGATGGTAAAGCATTGCTTATCGGTTTTGTGTGTTTGTTAAATTAGTTCAACAGCAAAAGAAAGGCGAAAGATACCAAAGGGATATTCAAACCCATTAGTCGAAAACGAACTGACAATACCATGCAAAAAAACGGAAAACGACGAAAAGACAAACAAAAGTGCTCAAAAAAAACAACACAGAAAACTTAATACGACGCAACACGAACCCCACCAAAAACCAGGTTGATCTCAGGAGCTCCGGAGGGGTAAGCAGATCTTGTTCAACCTGTGTATCTATCGGAACACTAACGTTCACTCCCGTTTTCAGAAGGGTCTTGTTTTGTTTTTATTTCCCCCCTAGCGTAATCCACTTTCAAGGCTATGTTAAAAACTTCATTCAATATATCGCACCAAAATATCTAAGACGTTTTGAAGCATTAAAACAAAAAAGCCTTAACAGAACACTCAACTATCTCCTAAATCAACTTGGACCAAGGGAGTTCTGAACGTATCTGCTGTTGAATTAACGAAAGATACAATTACCTTTTGCAATAAAAAGTTGATATAAAAAGGATATCAGAAAAACAACAAAACAACAAAACAATTAGACAGTACAACAGACCACACAACACCCAAATATTTCGAAAAAAAGAGACAAATAAACAAAGAAAAACAAGAACATGGTCTAGATTACCTGAATCTGACTTCTAATTATTATATAAATTAAGTTTCAGTAATACAATGAATATCTGAGGCGTGTTGTAAGGTTATAACCTAACATTTCAGTAACAGTAGGAGATAAATTGGGAATAAAAAAATAAATATGTTTCACTATACAGAGTGGCGTTACTAAGTATATGTGGTTAAGATTAAAAAACCTACTACTTAAGGCATTGTTGATTTAATTACCCTCTAATTTTACGTATTAAAATAGAACAGGGATAGCATTAAGTAAGATTATAAACTAATTTTAAAAGATGTTCCAAAATAACATGTTGTTATTTTAAGAAGGGAAATTGATACAGTGATGTATCTAAAGCACTCAACAATGTCAAAGACTGAGAAAAAACAGGACCACCAAATTGCATAAAACTTAAGCTGTCATTTTATGTTTTGTTTATTGATCACATACTATAGTGTGTAAGGAAAATAAACTACATCTACCACCTACGCCTTAGTGTTGTCAGTTACTAACAAATGTAAACATAAATCCATTTGTGCCTTACTTTGAGCATTTCCTTTCGTAAGAGGATAAATGTCTGGTAAAAATGATCCCTTGTTTATCCCATCATCTAAAGACAGAATGGGTGTTTTTTTATCAGAATATGTCACTTGAACTTGTTTAGCAGCTCTGTTTGCTGTTTCTTCGTCCACTGAAATTAAATAGTGCAAAATCAAAATGACTATAAAAAATATCGTAATATAAATAACTTTTTATGGTACAAATATATATTATTTGTTTAAATGGCACAAAACAAGGAAAACAGTACCTATTGTATTTTAAAGCAAGGAAATTAAATATTACACAATCAAAATGAGTAAGGAAATAAAGTGGATTTATTAATAATCAAGATACTGTATTTGTATGAAAACCTTATATTTATAATAAAAACATCACATCGCTTAATTTAAAATCAAAACAAACCCGCAACAATGATTGCCAAAGCCTGGCCAGCATACATAACATCGCCTCCACATAATACCTTCAAATAGAATAATCAGTAACAAATAAATATTAGTGTTATAAGACAGCAAAAATCAATTGAAATATGTTTCTTATAAAAGCTGTAATATTTCTGTTTATAGTAGAGAGAAAAATTTGTTCAATTGAAATTCAGAATAATGTATATTTCAAATCAGCTGCATAATGTACCATATTCCCTCACAATGTTTTGTTTATTTTTGAAAAGAGTTGATAGTTTTCTATGTTGTGTTTAAACTGTTGTTTATCTTTTAATTGCTTTGCTTTTTTTTTGCCATAGCGTTTTCAGTTTATTTTCGACTAACTGATGAGTTTGAATGTCCTTTTTGTATCTTTCGCCTCTGTTTGATGGTTATTCAAACTAAGAGGATCAATGAACTTACTAAGATATCTCACAATCCTGATCGAAACAAAATTTGCAATCTCAGCGTTTTTGTAAATATGGCCTCTTCAAGTCAGTTACGTAGAATCAAATAATGTTAACTGTTTATTGAAATACATAACTATACAACGATTTTCCTGAAGATTCATGAAGTTATCGTTGTTGTCAGCCTTTGTACTATTTATAACAATGTTATATTTAACTATCCTGAATGGAAATTTATTAATAAACTTACCTCTTCCGGAACAGAAGGGATGGTGGTTGATATTGAAGTAAAGCAGTTATTTTGTCCAGGAATATCCTTTGCAGTTATAAATTTCAATACTCCTGGCATACTCTGAATTCAAAATATTATCCTATATATAAAAATGATTCGTGATAGGAAGATTTTTTTAAACTTGTCTAACATGTCTATTCAACTATCAGAACTGAAATTAAACCAATACTGGAAAAAGGAATTCAACTGCTTTTGTAAAGTAAGGTGTGTTTTTCTTTGCTTCCCTTTATGTTGGTAGGGTTTTTCGATTGATTAAGTTCAACACAAACACAAACATATGTCATTAAATCTTTTGTAATTATGCCTTTAAAAAGGACGTTTTAAATGTATGTTTTAAGTCATTTTCAGTTCATAATTTAAACAAGAAAGTGTCCATAGTACACGGATGCCCCACTCGCACTATCATTTTCTATGTTCATTGGACCGTGAAATTGGGGTCAAAACTCTAATTTGGCATTCCAATGTGAAAGATCATATCATAGGAAGCATGTGTACTAAGTTTCAAGTTGATTGGACTTCAACTTCATCAAAAATTACCTTGACCAAAAACTTTAACCTGAAGCAGGACAGACGGACGGACGGACGGACGAACGGACGCACAGACCGAAAAACATAATGCCCCTAGGTGGGGCATAAAAACATTTTTAACTGGTTTGTAGTTTGTATTTTGATGGATACAATTATTTAACAAGAAATATTTCTGATGTTTAAAGAATGGCACTAAATCGCTTATTAGTTAATAAGTGTTTTCATTTGTATGTGTATTTTTGTATTTTATATTGCTGACTGTCAGATTTTGATATGTTGACTTAACGCAAAACATAGGACAAAATACACATGGCAATTGATGAAATTCGTTTTTAATGTGAAATGATAAATTATTTTAAACATCTTATATATTGGGTTACTTTTATGTCCATAAAATTTAAGAAAAAAATATTCTTATTTTATTGTTATCAATACCCATAAAAATTTGATTGGTTTCCAAATCAAAGAGGGACGAAAGATACCAGAGGGACAGTCAAAATGTTAAACCACAAAATACATGTAACATATTCCAGTTGTAATCAAGTATAATGTTGCAAAACAAGTTTTAATCTTACTTCGCAATGATTATTATCAAAGGTAATTAAGTTATTCAAGTACATATTATATAACAATTCATTTCAATTAATTTATTACCAAAGCTTTCGATGGATCCATGCTCTGAAGTTTTGCATTTCCAACAGTGCTTATAACAAATGAAGCATACAAAGTATCTTGTTGTACTGGAATATCGTTGATATAATCTGCTCTACCGGTGGTCTGTTTATATACATGAGCAAATTTAACCAAACAGAGTCAAGTTATACAGACATATTCATAGTTCAGAATCTTTTAATATCATCGTAGTGTTGAGAATATGTTACATGTCAATTGTATAGACTCGGAACAACGTAGTCTTTGCCGAATTGAATATATTAATTGATTTGGTTTTCTTAACGTCCAGTACCTTACATTCGAACAGATAGTACCTTTCAGTTATTAATGCTCTGAAACTTTGTATCTGTTTTGGTCTTCTAACTGTTTTGATTCGAGCGCCACTGGTGAGTGTTATGAAGACGAAACCCGCGTCCGGCGTACCAGATTATGAACTTGGTCTCTTTAATGTGTTATTGTTTTGATATTTGTATGTTACTTGCTACATGTGTGAACCTCTACATGTCTCTTGTACTTTTGTTCTGCTGTTGATAAACTGTTTTTAACGTTCATGTTCTATACACTCAATTTATTTTAAAATTAAAATTAATTCTTTTTGTGAATATAAAGGTACGAATTATAGCAAATTAGAAAATAATCATTTACATATATTAATCTACAGATTTCAAAGGTTGAAATCCGTTGTAGTAGACTCTTTACTTTTACCCTTATACATTTAAGGAGAAAAAAACGAAGGAAACATGCCTGGTCCATAGCCTCCAACTTAATCATTGGTTCAGTAAGTGGCCATTCCAACGGCTTGGTGTCATATGACTGCTGTCCGGATGAAAACGGTCTAGAAAGAGGTATCGCACCACTTCTATAAATACCTCCTGCTGTATCACCTACCACATCAAGAATATACTGAAAATATAAGAATATCTCCGATGAAGAATAATTGTCTTACATGCTTTAAATATTGTTTTGAAGTTAATCGATCTATATAAGGGACAGTCTTGGACTTCTTGTTAACTGATGTGTACGTACTATACAATTGCTTCAAAAATGTATTTATTTAAAAGGTTTTTTTGTAGAAAAAAAACATCAGTTTAAAAATTCTTATTCAATCTAATATAACTTAAGCTGTTATAAATGAAGGAGACACCCGTATCCTCTTTGTAATGTTTTCGAGAAATTTTAAAAATAATAATCCCCAAAAATTATATTTCTTTTAGGTCATATCTTTTTCTATCATTTTCATTTTTATTATAGTTAGTTTTAAACAGAATTTTATTCGCCCATATGGTTGATAATAAATAGGAAGTTATCTAAGAAACATTTTTTTTTCAAACTAAGTACCATGACATGCATCTGCAATGTTAATACACTAAAACTGTCTCAATAGAATAAATGAACAAAAAAGTTGTCGATTCAGGATATATTTAAGGAGATAATCGTTATAATTTATAGACAGTATATTTGTTTCTTTATTCATGTTACAAGTATATAATACAAATTAATTAACAAAACAAGCTGCGGTTCTGCAGTGGTACCATTCAGTGTCGCTAAACTTATAGACAGAAATTCGTATTTTAAAACAGATCATTCAGACTAATCACTTTCAGGAAAGGAAAATACCCAATCTCCACTCTTTGTACAAACTCTCATTGATTTCAATTCTAATTTATTTGAAAATATATGTTGCTTATTATCTTATCCCGTTAACGTGTTCAATTTGGCCCTATAAATGCTTAGTTTAATGATCAATTTAACAGACTCGACCAACCATAGCAGAGTAATTTAATCATTCGTTTAATACTGAATAGATGGCTATTTTCGAATTTGTTTTATACAAAAGCAAATGAAGATATAGTTAATATTTTTTTTACCAAACGAAAAAACTATTTTAATATGCAGCATAGGTTTAATCGGTTTTGATTTCTTTTGCAGATTTCAGTAGAGAAGGCACAGGTATAACCTTACATATGCTCATTTAGAAAGGTAGATAATAAAATTATTTACACTGTAAAGATATCCTATTGCTACGTTCTTTCTGTATGCGACACTAGGCTCAACAGCATCAATGTTAGGATCGGGATTCAATTCAGATGCGAGGGTAGTCATTGCGCCTGCAGATAAAACAAATGATTTAAAATGATTAATCTCCAACAACTGCATAATCTCTCAATTTATGCACTTTTTATATAAAACAATATTTGATTACCTCGACGATCAAATTGCACAGGTAATTTCAATACCTAGATCAAACCTATTTCAATCACAAGAGTGTATTACAGACCTTTATCTCAAGGATGCAAAATACTAACCTCCAATTTCTCTAGTCTATTGTCCCCATATAGCAATTAGTAACTTGGAGAGATGTCAGCCAAAACCCGAAATATCGCATTTCCCAGCCAATCAACTTACAGAAACACTTCAGGGTTAGTTCACGGATTCAAAAAGAAAAAGCATCTTGCATATTTTTTTAAGTTTTACGTTCAGATACATTGATGATGCTCTGTCATTCATTAACCAATATGTTAGTGGGTGCTTGCATTTCATATGTCCCAGTCAACTTGAGATTAAGGAAACTACCGAAACTAGGAGGTCTACTTAATGTCTTGATCTTTTCCTTGATTCTGACACAGACGGAGGACTTCAAACTAGAATCTATGACAAAATTGATGATTCCAACTTTCCAATTGTCAACTTCTTAGTAGTAACATACCATCGTATGGCGTTTACATACATGAATATATACAGTAAGCTCGTGCATGTTCCCACAATACAATCTCTATTTACAGAGGTGTGTTCCTTACACCAAAACTGATTCAACAGTTTTATGAAGAAGAACGATTGAGTCGACACCACCTAAGTTTTACGGTCACCATCACGAATTGACCGATACGTCTGTGTCTCAACTAACAAGCGACGTGTCTTTGCGGTCTTAGATACTAGAACAGTGGTCTGATCTGTAGATTTACATATTGTGTCATTTTCCCGATGGTGACATTTTTTACTGAATACGGATTCACATTGCGGATGAAGCGTGCATAAAACAAGTCGCTTGCCCTGTCGAAGCACCCAATCTCGCTCCTTCTATCGTTCATGCGATTCCCTTATTTTTTTATTTACCTGGATTTGTATCTTCTAGCTAGAAAACCAGGTTTAATCCACCATTTTATACATAAGAAAATGCCTGTACCAAGTCAGGAATATGACAGTTGTTATCCATTCGTTTCATGTGTTTGAGCTTTTGATTTTGCCATTTGATTAAGGACTTTCCGTTTTGAATTTTCATCGGAGTTCGATATTTTTGTTATTTTACTTTATAAAAGAGATAGAAACTCTAATGTTTTATATAACTCGTACAATCTCTCATAAATCCTTTCAGTATCAAATACTGGTTATAAGTAGGATTGTACTCTCGGGTCACGGGGACTAACAGTCCACATGCAATATAATCGACTCTCTCATAGTTTTAGTAGGAATTAGTAATTACATAAATACTGCATTCAAATATATTGTAGAATGCATTTGTCATGATGTTATCGCATAACATAATATGAATTTCAATTGAAACAAGTCCAAACAAATTACCAAAACCATCTTTAAAACGACCTCTAGAAGTACCTGATATGAAAAATTATTACAATATCAAATATGCTTGACCATAAGGACGTTTCAACAAAACAAATGTAAAGACAGCCTGGGATTTAAAATGTGATAATCTTAGAAGAACAGAGGTGATCCTTACCACTTATGATATAACAAAAGTAATAGTCTAAGACGGAGAAAAATATAAACTCATCAAATATTCCATGCTTTGCGATGCCATTTTTATTTACATGAGACTCATTAATGCCCAACATTGAACTAAATAGTAGTAGTGAATCCCTTATTCTCTGTAAATATCTGTAAATATTATACCAGTACGCTAACCATAAACTATGTATGTTGTCAGACACATCTTACCTTGTATGACGGATGGGTCTACCAATGATTTTCCTACGAGATAAGTTTCTGTCTGCACTGCATGAACCTTAAAAATTACAATGTGTAGATAATTTTTATCAGAGGGACTCGGGTGACGAGAAATCTATGATTTTTGTTAAAATATCCGTTTATCTTGATTTCTTCAAATGCTCAACTGACAAAAAATAGTTGATAAAAGCTGTAATATGTATTTGCCTGAGGGGTGATGTATTTATAGCGTATAACGCTTACCCTATCGACTCACCAGATCTTGCTCTGTATATATACATCCCAAGCTTTCAAATCTTTAAAATTGAGTGTTCCAGACAGAGATAAAGTCAGAAAAGCGCTTAGGATGCTCGAAATTATAAGTGATATTATTAATTTTGGAGTTCATGCGATTCCCTCAGTTTTAGATTTTTACCTTGATTTAATTTGTATCCTTCCTCTTAGTGGATTTATGAGATTGTAAGGTCAGTAAACTACTTTTATTACAACTAATTTGGTAGAGTGCAGTGTGTTACTTAAACATGCACTACTTGTATATGAAAGCTTGTTCCTCTGTGAAATTTATATATAGGGTTAAGTTCATTTTAGTAATTTTGATTCATACAAACGTCTTTCAATCCATGTCTTTTGACATCAGGTGGATAGGTGTTTAATTGGCTATCTTCTTTTTTTCATATTGGATGTTTTTTTTGTGTAATTTTGTATAAACTAAATAACAATGTTTTCTTACAAAATCTTTGGAAATTCCAGAGAAGACAATACAAGGTTTTTCCATCACTAGGAATTTATTGTTTGTGTCAACTTTCATTCTAACACCAGCATTAACATAGGAATGTGAGTTCTGTAAAAGCATGAAAAAATTTAGTTCAGATATAAAACGAAATAAGTTAAATCAGGAAATCAACGAGTAACATAAAAAGTAAAATAACAAAAATACCGAACTCCGGTAAAATTCAAAACGGGAAGTCCCTAATCAAATGGCAAAATCAAAAGCTCAAACATAAGTTCTTTTGTAAATTTTAAAAATTTAATTCACGCATTCTATCAAATTTTTATATGAAATTCACTTTTGATCTATATTAAGATTACTGCGACTTGTAAAATAAGTTTGTAATCCTTTTTTGAAATACTATTTAATTGCTTTTATGGAATTATTTATTTTAAAATAAGTAATTAACTACTGACCTCTGCCCTTTGTGCAACCTTGTACAGTCTGACAATGTAGTCGTCAGTCATAGCTGGTACCTCCATGGCAACTATCACTTTGTTTGTCATATCTGTCTTAAGGAACTGGCTGATAGGTATCGTGTTAGATCCAGTACTATCCGCTGGAAAGTGACACAAATAATAAGCAAATGTTCTTATCATAGGATATAATATTCCACCAATAGTGAAGTACTCTGTGTCATGGAATATAAGTTGGCCCTTACAGTTACATATTATTTAAGATTAATGCAGCACATTCAATTTTGATTTTTTTTTTTTCGTCTCTTATAAAAACATTTATTTTTGTATTTGTTCTGGCTGGTAGGAGGTGAGGCCAATTTCCACTGTATTTATTTCAATCATAAAGTCGAAATCTAAAAGCTATCAAATGCTATATAAATGAAAATTTAATATTGAAAAGTCTATGTCCTATAATTTAAATGTTTTAAGCTCTGTCGAACGATGTATTTATTTCACTCATATACATGTAGTCGAAATCTAAAAGCTGGCAAATGCTTATGAAAATTGAATATTGAAGAGTCTATATCCTATAATTAAAATGTTTTAGGCTCTGTCAAACGATACGATATGTCTCTGTCTCAACTTACTAGCGACATGATTTTATGTTCTTAGATTTTTAGATACCAGAATAGTCGTCTGATCAGTAATTTTACCGATTGTGTTCTATTCCCGATTGTGATATTTCAACTGAGTGTGGTGGTTGATGAATGCATACCTGCATGATACGCTTACCCTGTCTACTCATCAAGTTCGTATCCTTCAGGTGTTCATGTGATTCTTTATTGTAATCTTGATATGTATTGTCTTATTGATTTGTGAGATCAATAAACTACTTTTCCCCTAATTTTTCAACAATTCCAGATAATTTTATATCATCATACTGTTATTTCTGCGCTATATGTTGGTGTGAACGGCATTTTGATTTTTAAAAAAATCCAAATGTTCCATGATTTTGGCATCGGAGAACGTAGGTAACAAAAATGAATTAATTTGTATCCAGCAGACAAAATATAGCTTTACTTCTAAAAGAATTTTACTTTTTTATTAAGTACCCTCTTCTTTTACATTTCAGTAATATATATTCAAATTTGACGAAAATTGGACATCAAACAAATAACATTTCATCTAGAAGTGTGATATGATATGAACATTCGTCTATTGTTGCAAGCTGTTTATTTAACAATATTTGGGTTTTTCTTTGCTTTTGATTTTGTTAGTTTGCTGTGTCATTGAGTAAACCCTACATATCAATGTTCAATAAGAATACATTTGTGACGAAAAATAGTTTACCTATTATAAGTTTGACATTAGCTGCTTCCAAAGAAACGTAGACATCCGATTGAAATTCTGGATGAAGATGTTTCAGCATGAGGTTTCCTGCCCAAGAGGCCATCTGTTTAATATATACATGTAATTAGATATAAAAGAAAAATATTTGCAATTAACCAATGGAATAAGAAGATATGTGGTTTCCAAACACTTCTAGAGAGATTTTGTCCTAAATTTATCATTAACTAAAGAAAAATATGTAATTAATTGTGTCTTTACATGCCTGTGATCAGCAACTTTTCAAACATTTTATCCTAACGTATAATTTCAGCAAATTCACAAAAATAAGTTGAAGTTTACATTTTAATGAGATATAAACAACTTACACTACGCACTGATCTACCAGCTACTCTCATAAGCATGTCCTTGACGTGAGCTAGATATCCCAAAGAAGGTGTTGATTGGGATCTAGTAAAGACATCAATTAACTGGGTGATAGACAAACCTGCTCCGAGAACAACTGTTGGGTCAAACTAAAAAGAAACAAACTAATTACACTCTGGTTTAATATATACTGACTGTTGACACCATACCTTAAATATCGACATTATATTATTATACAAGTGAAAAAGATAAGCAATGTTCTTTATATTATTGGTAGTATGGAAGGTAAATTCAAGATTATACAAGATTCCAAATCCAAAGTGAGATAGGTTGAAAAAGCAAAATGTTGAAACAATGAGTAACTTAGTGCACAGCCTCTCTCAATGCTGAAAAGATATCTGATTAATTCTCCCTAAGTTTACAAATCCGTTTTGTTAGAAATGAAAACTATTGTGAAATTTCTGGTAGATAATTCAGAATCGGTAAATAAATGACTAAAAGGGTCAATTGAATGTGTGGTTCCTCATCAATATGAATCGAAAGTATGTAACAGTCTTTAGTGTTTTCGTCAATATGTATCGAACGAGCTCAAGAGCAGTGCTATCAGGCTAAATTTAAATGCTATGCAACTTAATGTTTTCAAACAGAATAATCTTACTTACATTTACACTGTATAAGCCTTGTATTCCTCTTATATCAACGAGAACATCAAACCCAGCTATATCTAGCTCTTCTTTGTATATACCTTAAGGTAATGTATAAAACTTTAGATCAATTCTATAAGATTGCAATTTTCTTCAAAGTTATATTAATTTATTTTTGATAATCAAAATTGATTAATATCACGAATAAGTTGAATAATAAGTGGACAACTTGTTCGCTATGCCCGTGTCTGTTGTGACGTTTTGAATTTTAATGAACGTAATCTATGTATTACTGGTAAATTATTAAGTCAGGGATTTCGTTACCACAAATTACTTAAAACCTTTACTAAATTCTTCCATAGATATAAAGATTTGGTTTTGATGTTTGACTGTACCTGTAGAAAACTTATTTCAAACGGGATAGCACATCCTCATTTTTACGGAGATGTTGTTTACCGTGCCCGGAAATTTAGAAACGATCCTGGTAAACTTATCGATCCTTTAAATAAACTTATTCTAAAAGGTTACCAATTCAACACTGTTATATTGTTTTTATTGGTATTAATATTGATTTTGTTATCAGTAAATACAAAAGCAAACTAAATATTATTTTTATATACATATGCACATTCATGGCTCTACAATCTGTCGATACCTGTATCTTGGCATTGCACAAGGCCATGTTTTTCTCTGACTGTTTATGACGTCTTTACGCTAAATCTATTGGATGTTGGATGTGTACTGATTGATAATTTAGTCTTAGATGCATGATTTTTTTTTATTAGTTGTTATTGGCTTTGAACTAGCTGTCAGTAACTGCAAGTACTCTCAGATCTGTACTTAGTGTCTTTTTGTTGTTGGGATGTACAAGTACCCGGCCACGGCCACGTCCACTCTGTGTTTTTGTTAGATGTGTTTCTATTTGTATCCATCTGATGAGTTAAGCCTTTTTCAACTGATTTTTATAGTTAGTTCTTATGTTGTACTGTTACCACACTGTCCCGAGTAAGGGGGAGGGTTAGGCGCCTGCTAACATGTGTTATGATATTGTAACTAACATAGTTGGCCTTACTTCTTTTGTGTGGCCTAAGAATGTTTACATTGTTTTATATTGTGTACAAAATAATACACATTGTGTTACAAATATGCAGTTAAGAAATCCCTGGAACAATCATTGATACTCATGGAATGATTAGAACTTTCTATTTCACTTACACAACGTTTTCAGAATGATCATAACAAAAGATGCCTTATTTAAATTTTTGCGTTGTCTAGAAGTTTCCGTTTGAGTATATATATAAGTATGCAGACCCTAAAGACATAGATATAGATAGACTTAGACATCGATAGACATCAACATTCTCAGCAGTTGGATTGACACTTTTATTTACTAACAACATCATACTAAATTGTGACCTATTGGACGTAATATTCTGTGGATTCCCGTGAAGATTTCCGGATAAAGAAAAGATAAAAGATTGGACATATATTTTGACAGTTAAGTTGACATTTCTTTTTGTGTAATATTTCTTGTAAACTTGTGTATAATAAATCTTGTTAAATTTTATTATTGATTTGTGTCTTTTGTTGGCTACAATTAAAGGGGATTTTCTGGCGTAACATGTTTAACCCGCCACCTTCTGTAGGTGCCTGTCCCAAATCAGGAGCCTGTAATTAGTGGTTGTCGTTTGTTGCTGTGTTACATATTTGTTTTCGTTCATTATTTTGTACATAAATTAGGCCGTTAGTTTTCTAGTTTGAATTGTTTTACATTTGTCATTTCGGGGCCTTTTATAGCTGACTATGCGGTATGGGCTTTGCTCATTGTTGAAGACCGTACGGTGACCTATAGTTGTTAATTTCTGTGTCATTTGGTCTCTTGTGAAGAGTTGTCTCATTGGCAATCATACCACTTCTTCTTTTTTCTATGAAATACAATTTCAGTTGTGAAATATTCAATAGTTTCTTCATACAGTGTTCTTTTTGTTGAGTTGTCAGTACTTCGGTACTGACATGATTTATATAAAAAAAACTTCTAAAAGTCACTGTTTATCAATTTAGAAATGGTTAAAAACTAAGGTTTGAACTCCTGAGGCAAAGTTGACCTCACATGAATTTAGCTAGTATTTGTATGTCCTTTTTGGTCATATGGCTTTTTAACTGTTAAGGTTCTTATACATCATTGGCTTTCAAATATCCGGCTTTGAGCGTTCTTGATAAAGATCAATCCAGAAAAGCGCTTCGGATGCAGGAAATTTATAATGTGTTGTTTTCTTTTGTCAAATGTTAAATTTTGTCTAAAATTTTCAGTTCACACACTATGTACTTGTACTTCAATTAGAGTTTCGGTGGTATTTACTTTTATGTTAAGTTTTTGATATCGATGTCTTTTAATGAAGGCTACCCCCCCCCCTTTTTTTAGTACCTTGTCCGGTGTTACCAAACACCATCCTGGTTTTCTTCCCAGAGTTATCTGCTAGGATTTTGAAAAGTTGATCAAATGTGTCAGGTCTATACCATACAGCATCGCTTCCTACAATTTGAAGTTGTTGTCCTTTTCGTGGATGACAATTACCATAGCAACGCTCACCAGTTTTGTGACAATATGTCTTTCCTAGCTCCTATTGTAAATTTTAGTATTTATACTATCGGATGAGTACAGAAATGAGTAATTTCTAACAAGATATTAAGTTGAATAAGATAGATATCTCAATTAGTGATAGAAATACAAGCGATTTGGGGTGAAAATTAAAAGTTCCTTCTCAAAATGAAATAAGTTAAACACGGTTAATTAGTATAGGTGTTAGCGGCAATAAGTGGAATTAGGCTTTAAGCTTAAATCCTAGGCAATAAGCTAACGCCTAGGCAGTAAGTCTTTTGCCTAAATGATGTTAGGCATTATTCTTAAATCCTAGGATTTAAGCTTAAATCCTGAAAAATGTGTCCAGGCATTACTCGTTATGCCTAAAATGTAAATGCGAGTAAATAAATAGACATTTATTCAAAGTTAAAATACATTTTGGTACATAATAACATGATAAGAACAGAAGTTAAAAATGTCAAATTCCTGAAATAAAGTCACTAGTTCAGCTGGCCACTTTAGTTTTAACTCAGATATAACCAAAGTTGTAAATTCATGACCATTGTCTCTTTGTACTTTATGGGGCTCAACAATTGTGAAAACATTAATTAAATCGAAAGTCACCTCTGAAGCACATTTTGATGTGAGAGCTCTAGTGTTATAAACTTTTGTTAGGTGATTTTGAAGAAATTTATAGTTTCCTCTGGGTTTGATTGGAAATCTATTAAATCAACCTGTCCTCTACTGTTGAATTCTTTGGATAAAATGGGTTTCACTACTATTCCCTTCCCTAAATAATTTTTCTTCATGTTACAATTTTCACAAATTGAAAGAAATAGTTCGATGGAATCAAGAGAATTATTTGCATAGCCATGTAATCACTATAAATATATGCATAGGCATTATTACGTTGGTAAAATCATACGGTCTCTGTTGCCATGACCTGTGTATGTGCCTTTTCCAAAGTACAATACAAAAATCAATTTCCCTCATCATTCTCCTTTACTTTACTTTTTACTTTTCAAAGCCTCCAATGCTAGAAATTCAATACCTTTTTTGATTGTAGTAGTCTTTAGTTGCCATTTTTTCTAAAAGGTAAAAGAGTAAAAGAGGCGAAAGATACCAAAGGGACATTCAAACTCATAAGTCGAAAATAAACTGACAACGTCATGACTAAAAATGAAAAAGACAAACAGACAAACAACAGTACATAAAACACAACATAGAAAACTAAAGACTGAGCAACACGAACCCCAGGAAAAATTAAAGTTCAATATTTGCCAAAAGATCATTCTACTATCTTGGATATATGCTCCTTGTTTCCACTGATTCAAATTTACACTGCAATATATTTAACAGTAATGTTTTACATATTAATTCTGTTTATATGAAAATGAAATCATACTAAAATTTGAATATTTGTTAAATTAATGCATTTTAATATTTGGATTATAATATAGACGATACTTTACATGAAGAATATTTCACCGAGTGAACATTTACATGGAAGATAAAGCAAAAATCCCTAAGTTCACTTATTGCCTGAAATGATGTTTGGCAATAGGTTGAATAATCATCATCAGATTTCAGGAAATAAGCTTAATGCCTGAAAATTTCAGGCAATAACTGAAATGGAAATGGGAATTCAGAGACAACAACCCGATCATAGAGCAGACATGCATAGCGTTAGCTTATTGCCTAGGATTTAAGCTTAATGCCTAATTTTACTTATTGCCGCTAACATAGGTATCAATATAAAAGGAAAGACAAAAATATACATTTTTGAAGTCAAATAAGCATTAATTAATTCTGTTATGTAGACCTGTTAGTCAACATTACTCATTTTAACTAATTTTACATTTAATCGATCTTTGCATCTGCCGCAAAATAGCCAATACGTTAGATGTGTGTTAAATTAACCAAAAGTTCCAAGTGATGAAGTTTGAAATCACGACTTGGTTGACCGTTATGAAATATCTGTTTCACAGTTTACCAGTGATATGTTCCAATTATTTTCGTAGCCACATCACGTTCTTTTCCTCGAATTTGACCCCGGTTTTTGGTGGGGTTCGTGTTGCAGTGTCTTTGGTTTTCTATGTTGCGTTTTGAATACTGTTGTTTGTCTTTTGATCGTTTTTTTTTTTTTCGTTTTGCTATGGCATTGGCATGTTGTTTTCGAATAATAAGTTTGAATGTTCCCTTGGTATCTTTCGCCTCACACTTACAATCAATCGATCCATAACGTGGTGGTTTTTGGATATGTGCTCATCTAGAAAGGTTTGCTAGTATGCAGTGTATCATCGTTAAATTTGTTTTTTCAACGACCTTGCGAGACCCTCGTTTCTCAAGGTCAATAAACCCCCTCGTAGAAGTAGTATTTCTAACTGCTATTTTGTACATTCTATTTTTACCAAACCTTGGATTTTTACGGACTTGCTTCTGATTTTTCAATTCGTATGTTTACCTCAATATCTACAGTTGTTGTTTTCTTCATAGCTGGTGAGTCTTGTGCAAATGATTTCATGGCATCCAATATTGGTCGGTAACCTGTAGAGATTTTAAGAATCCAATAAGAAAATAAAACTTATACCAGTCAATGTAGTGTGTATTTGTTTTTGCTACTATGAATGCTAGATACATAGTTTTTATCCGTTCGTAAAAATAGACAATACACTGAAAATTCACTGAAAATTCACCTCTTAAATATAAGCCAGTTTGTTTTTGGTTTGAAATTAAAATATATCTATCAATATTCCTTAATTATTAATACGGAACTGCATTACGCGTACTCGCACTCACTAAATAGCCTATAGCTCAATTACAAGTAATTAATAAATGTTTTCCCAAACTAAAACCGGTATCTGTCTAATACGTTTATGTTTTAATATTCACATACCAGTACATCTGCAAATAACATCATCATAAGCATCCTCAACTTGTTTCATTGAAACGTTTCCCTCGTTTTGGTCTAGTAATCTGAAAAGGGAGTTTTGTAAATGCAAATGTATTAAATGATACAGACGAAAACAGAGTGAAAAAGTATAACAAAAATACCGAACTCCAAGGTAAATTCAAAAAAGAGGAGAGTCGACAAAAACTGACACGAGACATCCTTCTAGTGTATAATTAGATGATATGAGGAAATTATTTTACCATTAATAATTTTAAGCAGCAAATTTCTGGTGTCATTTAGAAATCAAAAGCATAATATAATGTAGCTGGTGGCATTTTTTTTTAACAAGAAATATCATACATCATTCAAATTGAATAACTGTATTATAACTTAATCGTGGTATAAAATGTAGCTTTACCAATGCGTGTATATTGATTCAAATGTATACAAAGCTGATTCACTTACGCATGCATGTTCATGACCTGACCAGGACTGCAGAATCCACACTGTGAACCATTGTATTTGGCTAGACGTTTTGGGATGACGTCACTTATACCTTCTATGGTAGTTATCTCCCACCCATCACACATGAATAATGGACAGAGGCACTGTAAAATTTAAAAAATATATGTAAAGTGGACATATATATAAATGATATGTAATTTTTAAAAAAAAATGAAAGCTGATAATAAAAGTGTTTTAATTTATCCGACAATTCAGATAAAATTAGACATATTTGATTATATATCGCAATATTGCTATATTCAGTTCTGTTTATTTTTTTTTTTTTTTTTTTTTATATTTGCAATAAATATCGTTTTATGCTATCATTGATGATGTTTTGGAAATATTGGTCCATCTCTATATCAGTCAGTGGAAGATGATATATACACCACAGCTGCCGAGTTGTTTTGGACAAAAAAGGGTCACCATTTGAAATTTCGGAATAATATCTTTATGATTATTTAAGCAATTATCATACAAAATCATGTTTTTCTAAGCGCATGATAGAATCTTAAAATGATATTAAAAAGTGTTACAATACTTATTATGTTTTTTTTTTTTTTTATTTGGTTTATGTGTAATATAACCCCTATCTTCTTTTATTTATATCATATAGAAAATTAAATTAGTCCTTACAGAGTTGATTGGATAACTCTTCTTTGTATCAGACATTGGTTCATATAACTTGGCCTCAACAAGACAGATACCGCAGCCGCCTTCATGACACATCACTTTGGTGCCAACAGAAATTCTCTCTTTCCGTAAGTATGTGTTAAGTTTAGTTGATGGTGGATATTCATTTCCAACTATAATTAGATAATAAGTACACCCAATAAATTATGTTGCTTACGTGAATATTGAATTTGTGAGGTAAATTAAATGTGCATATGATGCATGAAAAAAAAAACAATTTGTATTTCTAAAATCTGTTTGTTTTTTTTTTTTTTAAACAAGACAGCCAACGAAATATGATAATATCATTATATGGTTTCCAATTTCACTCATGGTGCCTGCGCATGCTATTATTCAGAGTTGTTGACTTGCTGGTATTGTTGTGTGCTGTGTGGTTCATCTTGGTTGAAACCTCCGTAGGTTAGATTATGTTAATAAACTATAAATCATTAAAGCAAATGTTAGGTTTTGAAGTGTCAACAGAAGACAAGACAAAAAATGATGTTTGGTTCATATACGTGATTAATGTTATAGGTCTCAGTAATGATAGAACGATCCCCGTTGCATTGCTTTGTAATACAGATAAAACTCATCAAAGATTATCAATGTTAGTTATCAACTATATGCGGTTATGATTTAAGTTTGGTGTATAATCAGGATGCATTGAATATAGAGAGTAAATGTAACAAAGTTAATCAAACACGTGTCCTTATACTACATGATAATAACATTCATATTCTTTGTACAATTTTAGTAAGCAAACTTATAAATAAGAAGTTATGTTATAAGACAAGAAATCAAATATTGACTTAGCATTGTCCACTAGTACCACTTTTTTAGCAGAAACTCCTTCTCCTTTCGTAAAACATTGGTTCAACCCAAGGTTTTAATGGCGTTCTACGCTGTTTTTATTTTTTATTTTTCTTTCTTTTGTCAAATTGTTACTGACTTTCTATAACTTATGATTTTGATTTCGCCTTTTTATATTCATTTTTCTCCGTTATTTTATCATAGTTCATAATACTAGAAGTTACAAGTATTTATGCTTGTTTTTATTTTTTTAATATTTCTTTTAAATGAACCGTACATGCACTTTGGGTTCAATTTATAGAAAAATGTATTTTATAAGAATAAGACACCTGATAAATTTACAAAATTATGTATATAAAACAACTTCAACCTATGCCGTTTGGATGAAGTACATTAAGTTGCTTTATCCAGAAGCTTTCCCGAACTCAAAATTGCACTTATGCTTGAAGATTTGTCATAGCTAAAAATTGGCAATTATGTATAGAAAACATTAATTTCCATGAACAGTGATAAATCTTGTTAATCGAGTTATATTGAATGACGAAAATAAGAAATAATTTGAAGTATTATTTTTGGACAAAGATAATACAAATGTGATTCTTATTAAAACACCATTACCTGTGTACTGTTGTCCATTGATAGTTACTGTGATTTTAGAGTTGATATCAGATTTCACACGAAATTTAATGAAATGTCCACAACTTTCACAGCTGGCAGCAAACACTCCTGCCTTAACTTTGTCATTTCTAAACAAATGTCTGTAATAAAAAAAACCAAACAACAGTTAATTAGCATCAATATAAATAAGAAGATGTGGTATGAGTGCCAATGAGACAACTCTCCATATTTTTCAGGATTAATACTGAGAAGTAAACGAAAACAAAATTACAAGATGGAAAATTAATTATGATCCTTGATTTTTAATAAGTGATAAGGAATCATAAATAAATAATGAATGATTTTATCATTAGAAAAAAATTATTAAAATATCTTTGAAATACTATTTTGTACATAAGAGTCCTCATTTTTTCCATGAAAAGAATTATCTCTATTTTGATGTACTTGGAATGCTTTCTGCAAGCTGCAATTACATTTTTATTATTTTGATACTACTACAAATTATTGATTTCGTTATGACAATAAGTGACACATTTCCTTGTTAGGGGGTTGCTGCTTACAAGGAAGCTATTTAACCAGGAATTCAAAGAGGTGGAGTTGAAGTCATTCCTTCAAAAAAACGTACGGACACCACCACGAGTTGGTTGACCGTTATGGAATATCTGTTTCACAGATGACGACGGATATGTTTCAATCGTCGTAAACACAATCCCTTCCTCTTTTCCCTCAATGTGACCTATCGAGATAGAGTTATCACCGGGTTTATACTTACATGAGCAATACAACGGATGCCACATATGGAGCAGGATCTGCTTACCCTTTCGGAACACCTGAGATCAACCCCGGTTTTTGGTTGGGTTCGTCTTGAACGGCTTTACTTTTCTATGTTGTGTTTTGCGTGGGGTTGTTTAACTTTTTTTCTTTTTTGCCATGGTGTTGTTAGTATATTTTTTACTTATGAGTTTGAATGTCCCTTTAGTATCTTTCACCTCTCTTTGACATTTTTTGTTTTCTTCTTTATATATATATATATACATATATATAAGTACGTCTGAACCAGTGACGACTCACCAACAGCTTTTATCCATCGGATCACCAGTGATGGTGATACAAGGCTGAAAACACATTTCTGTAAATATAAGTCGTCTAAATAACGGCCCAACAATGATAGATCTGTAAATTTGCGTTAGCAAATTTTTTGTTCTTCCCTGGCCGGGATTCGAACTCATGCTACTGACATATCGTGGCACCAAATCGCCTTGCACTGTGCCCAATGCGCTAGACCACTCGACCACCTAGGCTCTACAAATAATAAAGCTTTCGGTGGCCGGGTGTTACCTTTTCTCGTCAGTTTTAATCTTGCGTCGTTACACAGTACATGATATATAAGGCATGAAGATGATGTATATATATATATATATATATATATATATATATATATATATATATATATATATATATATATATATATATATATATATATATATATATCAGTCTAAAAGGGTACAACATCACCAAAAATGACAATAAACGAACAAATGTAACTATAAATATTTCGGATAACAGATATCCTTCATCAATATGAGCACGATGTAAAATGAATCAGATCAAACTATTCTGATTATTAAACTAAAGCAATCTTGATTTCTATACAATAAAAAAAGTGAAACAGTTTTACCCGAACATCATATGTAGAGACGCTAATAAATTTTAAAATTTCCAAAAAACGACTCAAAGACATGCCTAAAATGAAAATAGTAATTAGAGATATAAACTGGCACAACTCTAAAATTCCAAAGTGACGTCAGTTAAGATGTTACAACAACTGTGTGTAAATTCATTCCCAAAGTTTCCCCAGAGGGCATATATGAAAAAACATAGAATGAGTCACTCATTTTCCCTACCATCACTCATTTTCCTGACATCATTTGTTTCCAGTTACTCCCGCTTCTTTACTTGACTCTTACAGTTTTAAGGATTCTTTTGGAATTTTACTAGTTTAAATACCAGGGTTCTTTTCATTTGGGAGGGATGTATAAGTACGCATCCTCGTCCAATTAT
Organism: Mytilus coruscus; assembly: GCA_017311375.1. Lineage (NCBI taxonomy): Eukaryota > Metazoa > Mollusca > Bivalvia > Mytilida > Mytilidae > Mytilus > Mytilus coruscus. The sequence continues at coordinate 46,940,635 of CM029604.1, read as the reverse complement.
TTAACATTAGCCAAATTTTACTATTATATTTTCTTATCAATATAAAACTGCTATTTATTTGGGATGCTAAATACGCAGCCTCTGATTGACATATTTTTACCAGCTTATGTCGATCAGTGCTGTTTTTCGGGAATGAATTTACGCACAGTTGTTGTAACATCTTAACTGCATACACCATAATCCTCTGAAATTGTCATTCATTGCAAGAGGAAACTTACACTGATCCCTTTTCTACAATTTTTACAAATATGACCTATAATGGTTTATTTTTTACACATTGTGACTTGGATGGAGAGTTGTCACATTGGCACTCATGCCACATCTTCTTATTTCTATATAAAGACATTTCATAAAAACATGATTCACGAAGTGTTTTTTACCGTAAATTCTGATAATGATTGCTTTGCATATTGACCCTGGATTTATGCAAACGTTTCTTTTTGCATATCATAGATATCAGCTGAATTAAATCGTAATACCATGGTGACTTTTTTTGTTTATTGATACAATGTGATATATGAACAAAAAGGTAAGATATTCAATTTGCTATCTACACTTAACCTAAACAAGACAAACAATGACGTAACACAAACAGAAAATAAGATAAACAATTACGTAACATAAACAGAAAATTATGATCACCAATATATGAAATGGATGACGCACAAAATATCAATAACTAGTAACAAAAGTTAAACTATCATCTGATAAATAGAGTTAAAATATATAACGGTTGATAAACATTATATCTATCTTGTTCCCATTTATTAAACAACCTAATAATGTTTGTATCTACCGGTTAGTAAATTGATACCGAATCTGCACAACAAAATGAGTCTTATAGTAGTTCAAAAGATTTAATGTAAAAATTTTAATCTACGTTTTTATAGAAAATCGCATATTGGTTAATTTTTCTGTTTAATTTTCTATGTTAACTCCATATACACCGTTTTCGGAACGATCCATACATTTATAATTTCTTATTCAGTATCACACTTTTCAAGATCAGGAGTAATTCATGACGTGGGCCTACTTGGTGCAACCAACTGCTCGCTGTTTACACTGTTATGAATTTTCATGACCTTTGATATTACTCCTGGTATGTCATCATTCAGGTTGCTTGTGAAACTTTGCTTCTGTGTAGCATATCGGGCAATACATCCAAATCATGACGACATGCTCTCATATTTCTTTTGGTTTTGGGTCTGTGTCTGATTATACATCCATTTGAGTTTACTTACATTATTTGAGTTTACTTTGGTATACTGAATTCAGAATGAAGACTTTAAGATGATGTATATTACCTTATATTTTGGGGCTGTCTCATTAAAATTAATCTGATGATATTCATATCATATATATATGAGCTGCGTCGGATAGAAATAAACCTTATGCAAATGAATATCAATACATCTGTTAACATATTTCGGGCAAATAAAAACATCTCGACGGAAAGTTTGTAACTATTTGAAAATTGAGTTGTTATAAGAACCCTACGAAAAAGACCAAAATTCATCTTTGATAAATGTTTTATTTGAAGACTTTATTATCGGAGACCGCTGTTATCATTAGAAATTACAAAATCATTTTACCATACATACCACATGTTTACTCTTGTAATGAAACCGTTTGTTTCCATTCTTCTTATAACTTAAAGCACGATTATGAAGTTGTATACCTTCATTAGCGCTGATTAAGATATATGCATGTGTATATTTGTTTACGCTCCTTTGTCAATGGTTTTGCTCATTTCGACCTTTTAGTGTCTGTGCAATAAACGAATTCCGAGAATAAAAATAATTTAATTTAAACACAGTTTTTAATATTTTCCATTAGCTTGATCGTTAAACTTTGTTTATTTGGGTTTTTTTTTTTTTTTTTATATGTTTTGTTTTATTTTTTATATTGTTATTTGCAATGACTTATCGTGTAAGTTTGTGGAGTATTTGTAATACACAAAAGGTAGAAGCATATGAATGTGGGATTACAATGCGCTTCTGTTTAAAAAATAACAAAATACCTTGAGTTGCAGACAGGGCATACAATACAATTATCCAGCTCAGCCAAATGCTTTGAATCCATATTATTCTTTAAAGGACAGCAGTTTACAAATTAATGACAACACAGTACATATTTATACTTAATGGACAGTTGATAATATATCTTCTATCTATGAGATATTATAGGTTATCAATTTTAGTGATTTGTATCTAGTATGATAATGAACAAACAAATGGCCAGATTGTAGGAAAACAATGACCTTTTCTGTCAGTGGTGTATTTAACCGTGCTCTTTGATTTTTGGCAAAATGAAAATTTCTCAACGAATATTTCTTATAAAACAATATTCTTCGTATGAAATTAGATTACTCAAATAAAAACTTTTAAATACAATAAAAACAAAGAATTAAAACAAAAAACCGGCTATGCAGATACTCTTTTTATTACATGTGCTACATTGATTTTTTCTTGAAGTATGACAAAAATGTAACTTAAATGGAAAATATTCAACAGCTTGGAAATCTCGAGTTTCCGAAATTGGAAAGAAAAAAGTTAATAATTTGAAAACAGTAATGATATGTGAGCAAATTCAATGTATTGTAGTGATATGGATTAAATTATATAAAATAGTGTCAATTCTCTCTCTCTCTCTCTCTCTCTCTCTCTCTCTCTCTCTCTCTCTCTCTCTCTATATATATATATATATATAGAACAAAATTTGCAGATCTATCATTGTTGTGCAGATATTTAGAGTAATTATGAAAATATAATATGTGTTTTCAGCCGTGTGTCACCTTCACTGGTGATCCAATGCATGGATCTGTCGTAGAGTTGTCACTTGTTCAGACGTACTTATCAAAATATTTATTTCTGTGACTGTATCTTACGATCCTTTACGATAGATATTTAGCTAATCTGCAATCAATTCCATCTTCATGCATAATATATCATGTACTGTGTTACAACTCTAGATTCTACTGTCGAGGAAAGGTAACACTAGGCCACCGAAAGCTGAATTGTTCGTTCAGTCTAGGTGGCCGAGTGGTCTAGAGCGCTGGACACAATGCAGGCGGTGTTGTCTCGATATCCCAATAGCATGATTTCGAATCCCGGCGAGGGAAAAACAAAAATTTGCTTCCGCTAATTTGCAGATTTAACATTGTTGTGCTGATATTTAGAGTAATTATATATATATATGTACGTCTGAACCAGTGACAACTCTACGACAGATTGTATCCATCTGATCACCAGTTATGGTGATACAAGGCTTGTATTATATTTGCCTTCGGGTTTATATGATCCGTGCATCCTATTTCGACTCTTCAAAATTCAAGAGTCTATCCTAAATTGAGGTAAATTATATGGCCTTCCAAATACCGTTTCGATTCCTAACATCACTGAAGAGACATTAATTGTCGAAATCCGGATATGGTGTACTAATTTTTGCACCCTTGGTTGCGGTATACCATCTTTTCCGCAGGTTTATTGTTTTCTGTTTGGTATTAAATTAATAGTTAAGATCCATTTTGTTACATCTGGTGATCCGTTTATTTGGCAATCGCCAATGGTAATCAGCAGGGTTTAAGAACATCCTTTGTTCGGCCTGCTAGTCAAATGCGTTTTGTTAAAATATACTTTTTCACTTTTTTGGTCTTTTGTAAAATGTTGTTTGTGCTGTATATATATATATGAGTGTGTGTATATATATATATATGAGTGCGTTTGTGTGCTCCTATACAGCTTGCTTCTTTTCTTCTTTACTCGTATGAGGTATGAATTTCCCTCTGGGGTAAAATTGACACCGATACACTAACCCTTTCCTTTAATATTGTCCATGTTAACTCCATATACACCGTTATCAGAGATCCATACATTTACAATTTCTTATTCAGTATCACACTTTTCAAGATCCGGTGTAATTCATAACGTGAAGCTGACTTGGTGTAACCAACTGCTCATTGTTAACACTGTCATAAATTTTCAATACCAGATAAAATTATTCCTGGTGTGTCATCTTCCAGGTTGCTTGTGAAACTTGATTATGGGTAGCATATCGGGTAATACATCCAAATCAAGATGACTTGCTCTTACTCCATTTGGTTTTGGGTCTGATTATACTTCCATTTGAATTGACTAAGGTATATCAACTTCAGATTGAAGACTATATGAAGATGTTTATTACCTTATATTTTGGGGCTGTTGTGTCATTAAAATTAATTTAATCGATATTCATATCGTATACATATAAGCTGAGTCAGATAGAAATCAACCTTATGCAAATGAATATCAATGCATCTGTTAACCTTTTTCGGGTCAAACAAATCTCTACGGAAAGCCTGTAACTGTTTGAAAATTGGGTTGTTATAAAAACCCTACAAAACAGACCCAAATTCATCTTTTTTTTTACATACAGCTTGCTTCTTTTCTTGTATGAAATATTAGTGGAATGACCAAGCCAGCTAATTTTCAACTTTATGGACCACCCTACCTGCAGGCTAAATTTTGATTTTTGGTTTAGAGAAATGTTTATACTTTAAATTTTGCCTGGTCGTAGAGTCGAAAAATGGTGCAATTTTTTAAAATTTGAGGTCAAAGTTCGCTAATTGAGATTTTCATTAGTGTTAAAAAAATCACGAGGGGTTATAAAAAGTCAGAAAATAATATCTAAATTGTGAAATAGGCAAGAAATTACTCCTTTAATGAAAGAGTAAACAATAGCAATTTTTTTCGAATCATTTCGAAAAAAATTTAATCACCAAATGCCCATTTTTAGGGAAATTCAGGTGGGCAATAAGAAAAAGACAGAGACGAAACAGGAAATTGCTTTCAATTGATATTTTTTTTACATTATATGTATATTTAAAGAAATATTTCTGAACTTTACGGTTTCATAAAAAGAATCGAAGATAATTTTGTTTCTGTTTAATTAAATACCGGTTGCCAGCGGCAAATATCACTTGGTAACTGAATAAAATCGTTTAGATGAAGTACTGTTGGTAAGCTTATATTTTTCTGTTATGAACATTGAGATTGTTTGGGTAGGAATTTTGACATCAGCAGCCTTTTATGGACCCCCAAAGAAAAAGTTGCTGCAAGGGTGCATTAACATGCAAAGTGCACAACATTTGTCGAACACGCGCCTCTCATTATTGATCATTGGGTTTACACATTCCGCATAGTCAAAGTGGTATCCACACTTCATGAGTTCTATACTGTAGTACATTTGTACAATAATTTTCACAAGATTTCTGACTTTACATTTAGTGTTCAGACATCGTTTTCATCATCGTCATCTTCAGAAATGGCTTGGTGAGTAAGATGATTCCTACATCCCACATACCATTCACACGATTAAATACTTGTACACGCCAAATTCTATGTGTTACATACACAGCTTTTATTTCAAGCTCTTTACCCTTGCATGTAAAAATAAGGTCTTGAAGAATCTCCGATGACATAGGTCCCTCGAAGAAAACCGGTATGTGTTCTCAATTCTTCAAACACATGTATGGTCTTTAAAAACAGTAAAACAATATTCAATGCTTTCATTTGGAGGAGACAAACTAATTAATTTTATCATATTTCATGTCAAAATGCCAGATTTTGATTGGTTGATACGAGGGAGACAATTTACTCTATCCAATGGCAAATACTCTATTACCCTTCATGGAGACGCTTGCTCAAGTGTGCGCTTTATTAAATACGGATGATTGTTATGTACAAGACGACATAGTTTATTACTTTGAATTTGAAATTTAATAGACAGTAATAACAGAACATTCAGTATAATTAATCAAATAACACATATCTGAGAGGGTGATAGAGCAGATTGTTACCTCTCGAAAAGACATTGTCAACCTTGGCTTCGCCTCAGTTGCGAAGTTTTCTCGGGGTAGCAGTCTGCTCTATCACCCTCTCAGCTATGTGTTATTTATATAATGACAGTCAAGGGACGCCTTCCATACGTTTGGTTCAATACTTTTTATACAGTTTATGTATATGCATCATTTGAAAAATGTTTTAAATAAAGGAACCATGAGAGCCTCATAGAGCAGTGTTCATTCTGGAACACCGCGATTAAACTGTTCGCAAATAAGAATCTGTTACTGTATTTCGAGCATATATTTCACAGTCACTACACAAGTCATATAGCTCAGCTAAAACCAACTGTATAAAAGATGAAAGCCCATGAAATCTTCCTATTCTTATAATGTGGGAGTTAATAAAGTCTGTCATAGACCTTTCTTCTTGTAGGGTAACAGTATACAATTACTGGTCAAACGTTTGCACAGCGTTTTGCTGAACATATCTAAGCATTGTTTCATAGTGGTATATACAATAAATGTTGCCATGTTGCTAGGTTTTGTGTCTATGACCGGAGCATAGGTTAGAAACGTATCTTCAAATTCGAATTATGAGAGCCTTTCGTAAAAGCCGGCAAGAATTGGAACAGTTTTTTCAGTATTTTCTGCAAAAATGGGAATTGGATCTAATCATTGTCTTGAAATAAGTCGGAGAAATATCAAAGATATGTCAGATGTATCTATGTTTTCCTTAAAACAAAACTCAATGTCCCCGTTAGCAAGGAGAAAACTGAGGAGAAAACAGGGTCAATATAGTTTTTTGTATCTTGTCGATTGGTCAGCATGCCGTAAGTTTGGTATTAGAATCATCAAGCGTCACAGATCTTTCTAGTTCAAGGTTAACCTTAAAGGAACTTAGAATAGCGTTTGCTGTGTCTTTTTTTATACTGAGAGACAGCCGTAGCTATGAAGGGAAAGTTTTTTTAACCATGAATTGTCCCAGCATTTTTGTCAACAGTGTGTGCTCCCTCCTGTATTATATGACCACCTTCTTTCAATGTAGATTGGATATATTTAAGGACTGCGTTCAACTGGGAACTTTTAAAGCAGTTGTATGTAATGTTTAAGTCTTCATTTATCATGTTTATAGTTATTGTCTTAATTTCAGTTTCAATTTCTGACAGTATTTTTTCAGGTATTAAATGGCTAGCTGCTTGAACGGCTTCAAAAATTTAGATTGAACTACTGAACCCAACATTTGATTATCCCTCCCCTTTCATTTGCCGTATAACGATTGATTTTTCACAATGTTTTTTCTAAATGTTGTCAATTCGTGTAATAGGAAGCAACTGTAGATTACATAAAGAAAAGACATGACAAAGGATTTTGGTGACCAAGCAAGTCTTTAACCATTCAGGCAATGAGAAGCCTTCTCGTAAAACATCCAACTCATCGTTTAATTATTTTTTCTTTGGAATGGTAAGTAAAATCATAACCAAGCAAGTCATGTAGTGAAGGCCCGGGCATTGGTTTTAAATTCTTGTGAAAAAAGAGTGATTTTATTTCTAAATCTGGTTTTTGTTCGATCATTATACTATTTTTTGGAGTCCTTCATCGGTTTCAGTATAACGTAGATGGACATTGATCTGGTCAGAACAGACAAGGAAGAAATGGTTGATCATCGACATAGAAAGTACAAAAAAATGTATCTCTATGATTATCTAAAATATCAGGCAGTGTAAACTTTGCTTAATGGTTTGTTATAAGATTTATATATCAACATCATCAAGCTAACTAGACTAACCAGATGCGGATCCAGGATTTTTAAAAAAAGGGACCCGCGGGTCCCCAAACAAGACAAAGTTTGGAGGGTAACCGGTAAAAAAAAAAAGCTGGATTAACCAAAATGTAGCTCCATACAGGGGGCTCGGGCACCGTGCCCCCAAATCCGCCCCTGCTAACGTTATCATCGGAGTCGGTGGTACACATCCTACTTTCTTATATTCACAGCATTATAAAGGGTTCTTTTTGCAGTTACATGTAGACAGGAAATTTTTTTACTTGTTTAAATCGGGTGTATAATTAAAAAAATTCAGTTATGTGAAACACGGTAAATGTCATATTAGTAGACTACTAGAAGTAAATATATTTCGGGAATAACACTTATCCGCCCCAAATTGACTTTTACTGTTAGAAAAAATATATTTTTAACATTGAAAAAACACGAATAATATCTTTTTGACAAAAAAAATATTAGTCAAAAACTTTGAAAAACAATGTTCAATGGTCATGTAATAAAACAATATCCATACTATTATATTTAATTGGCACAAACACGAAGTATGGTATGATGCATTCGACCAACTTCCAAGCAAAGACCGAAGCTCATAAACTCGGCAATCAATTAAATGCAGGACTTCGGGAATGTCCGGAGAGCCGACAACCTTGCTTCGGAAGTTGGCATTCGACAATAAAAAGTAAATGTACTTCGTATCGGTTAGAGAAATAAATCCGGAAATTCACGGAATTATAGGTGTCAGAAAATCCCTATTTTCCACAGGTACTTGTCTCAGAATTTTTTTTTTCTATAAACCTTAATATGTTATATTAAGGTTTATAGAAAAAAATTCTGAGACAAGTGCCTGTGCTATTTTCACCAAAAGTTTCATTTCTGCAAATTTGTTGGTTAGTTTAAGTAAACAATGACATCAAAAGTACTATTTTGTGTCAGAGTAGGGCTACTTTTACGTACGTTCTAAATTGGAGGGAGTGATAATGTAGCGATCGATAGTGAGTCGGAATATAACGACTGGATTAGTCAGGTTAATCTAACAATATATATATTCCTGCTACAAAATGCCAAAAAATAAAACACAAATCCAAACACAACAAACAAAAAACAACAAACAAAACAAAACAAGAAAAAATAAACAAAGAAGGACAAACAATGTCAGAGCCAAAAATTAAATGGAAAGACACATACAACTACAAAGAACGCCAATGACTGACCAACCCGGACTTCGCAAAAAAAAACAACATAGGTGACCTAAAAAAATTGATCCAAAAAGGTAAGTATGAAGTAGTTTTTCGCCACCAAAAGTGTCCCCAGTGTAATGACATATAAAACTGTGATGATAAGTCTTATTCGTAATATACCATAAAAGAAAATAAAAAAATACTATCGTGCACATACCTACAGGAGGAGCGTGCTCTCTAGTGTCATGCTATTCAAAATTATCTTTGTAATAAACTGATTGAAAAGATGTTTATGAAAGTTAAATAATACATGTTTTTGTTCGGAACATACCCAAAAGAACAGGTCGAATCTACCCAAACCACTGAAATGATAAGGTAAATATGTATTCCAGTGCAGATATCTTGATCAGTGCAAGACATTACGACATTAAAATTATTGTTTCCATATGTCTTTCTGTGATAGAAAACTTTATGATATTGTTTTGTGCTATGTGTTGAAAGGTAAAAAAAGGATCAACAATAAGAGTAAAAATACAGCACATTCAGAAAATTATGTAAGTCCATTTTCTAGTGATCCTAGTGGTCTCCGATAATGTAAGTCCATCTTCTAGTGATCCAAGTGGTCTCCAATAATGTAAGTCCATCTTCTAGTGATCCTAGTGGTCTCCAATAATAATGATTACAACCAACACATTTGTTAATTTGAAAGCAACTACCTTAAACATGACAAACATGTCATATGAATAATAGTGATCATGAGAAATTCATAACAGAGTAAACAATGAGCTGTTGCTAGCATCGAGGAATCTCCAAATAATGGAAAAGTGTAATGTTGAATAAGATATTCGAAAAAAAACTGTTGACTGTTGTTATGATACTGTAAATGACATTAAACTTTTATAAATTTCATAAGCTAGACGTGCTTTTCTGGATTTGCCTTCATCAAGATTTTCTATAAAGGCTTTAAAAACGACAATGCAAATTGAAAGTGAAAAACGAAAAATAAGTTGATTATATATAAAATATGGTAAAATGAAATGTATTCATTCAAACTTTTGAACAACAAATACGCAAGTGTATAACTAAAATTCAGTAGCTGTTAACCCTTCTTTTTTTTGGATTTAAGCGAAAATTCCATGTCAAAAGTTGGAAGTAGATGGTTAAAATGGTGTATTTATTTATGTATTGTTGAAGACTTTATGTATGTTGACCCCTAGCTGTTGTGGTTGTTTGCTTGATTGGGTTGGTGCCTCTCATTGATGTAAATATATACCCACATCTCCTTTTAATCATACAACACCATGACCAAATGACTGAAAAGGCTAACAGTCGACAAATCACTACACATAAATCTTAAGTTTTAGCAACATGAATCATAAAATAACCAGGGACAGAATCTAGTGATAAATTGCATTCAGTATTGTCATTAGAGAGGAACTGAAATCAGGATTGAAGCTATGATAATTTGAACATATACAAGGTCATATGAGACACTGATATTCCAAAGGGGTCTATTCCATAGTGGTCAACATGGTGGTGTCAATAAAACTTTCAAAGAAATGTCTTCAACTTTATTATGAAGAATTCTCTAACAAGGAGATAATGATAGAAAACAAAAGTCTGATCTTCATCGTATCACTGACTGATGTATATATCCCACATATGGTGCTGCTGGAATGTTGCTCCATAAAATTAGAAAGTTTCCAATGGGAAAAAATTCATTCTCTTTTGTCACAAAGTTAGTTCTCAACCGACCCTCACTGTCAATTTATAGGTTTAACTCATTATACCAAACTGTATTCTGTATCCTTTATTTTAAGTTCAAAGGGATAAATGTGATCAATAGATCACCAAGCTTTAATTACATCATTCGTTGAGAAAACATCACCTATATAGTGAAACTAGAAGTTCAAGGATAATACTAGTTAATTTTAATTATAAAGTGGGTGGACTCAACATCACCTTTAGTAATCCAACTTATACAAATATATCTGTTACCTTGAGTTATAGAAACATGACTTTTGACCTTTGATATAAATATTAAAATAGCTGATTTTTGTCTTCCTTCCTTATATTGATTGATTAAAGAGTCCACAGACAATATCTTTTGTTATTGGTGCAAATCTCAAAAGAAATCCTCATGCTTAGCCATTAGTTATCATATTTACAAATTTTTGAAAAAATTTTGAGCATCAGGATACCTAGACAGTACGTTTTTTCAAAATTGAATATTCCAAGAAAACACTAAGAATATATTTCAGAAGATTGAAAGCATAAAATGATTGACTTATTTATTTCTATATAATATATATCAACAATAACATGTAAAAATGTTGGAAATAATAAATAAAATTATTCATAAAAGCAATAACAAAATTCAAAGGTAAACATTATTCCTATTTCATCAGGTGTTTTTATTACTGGACAGCTATATCTGGTATTAATTATTAGCACTCATTTAATGGAAAAACATGTAAGCGTATTAATTATTTGTACTCTTAGTTACATCACATTAGCATTTCCTAAAACAGTTTACCTAATTTTATATGTAAACAAGCATTCTGAGAGTATTGCATGGCAATATATAGTCCCCTACCCGGTAAAAATTCATTATACTGGAACAAAATTCAAACTTGTTCTATAACTTGTCATGGTGTAAACAAAAAGAAAATATCAAGTCAATATCTTCAAGCATGACTTAAAACAGTGTGGGAAACTGATTATGTGAGTGAATTTTCAAGTCCAAGGAATATAACTCTGCACAAAATTATCAGACCGAAACAAAAATTTAACTTGATCTGTAACTTGTCATGATAAAACTATATACCAATTATCAATCAATATCTTCAAGCATGATAAAAAAAAGTGTGGAAAACACTCTAACATTAGATATGATTAATAGTTCTCTAAAATTAGATATGATGTAATACAATGTATATCTATTTTCAATTATAATCAAATATAATTAATAGTTCCAAATATTTTTCTTTCATATGTCACAAACTAAAATAGATTTGTAACTTATCTATAAAATGTCAACAACTTTTATCTACACAATCTAATGTAATGAAATATATACCTTAATAAAATAGATTATTATCTAATTAAAGGATTTCACTTCATAAAAAAAAATTATATATAAAGCATTCAGAAAATTAGTTTATACAAAATGACAAACAAACCTGCCACAAAATTCTTCAAACATTTTACCAAAGAATGTCTTTTAAAAAATGAGTTATCTCCCTTTGTACAGAAATGTGGTTTAACATAGTACTCTATGTATATGGATATGGACCATAACTCTGGACTCAATCATCAGACTGGAACAAGATTCGAACTTGATCTATAACTTGTCATGATAAAACTATATACCAAATATCAAATCAATATCTTCAGGAACGAAGAAAAAAAGTGTGGAAAACTGATTTGCAGGACTGACGGATGGACAGACAGACGGACAGAGTGCAAACCTAAAGTCCCCTTCGACTTTGTCGATAGGGGACTAATAACCACAATATCACAACCTCAATTAATAAAGAAAAAAATCATGCAACCCATGAGTAATTTCATGGTTTAAGTCTGTTTTTGTTTAGTTTTTTTTTTGTGTGCGAAATTGAGCAGTTAAAACTTTTCTTTTATTTTTGTCTCTTGTTTTCAATTCACAATAATCTTTCTTTTTTTTAATATTTACAGGTTTTGAATGCTGAATTACTTACACCATTTAAAAAAGCATTTACAAATATTGTACATCTACATTGAACAAAAACCTGTACTCTAATCCCCCTCTTTCTGATGGTAATAATGATGATATATGCTTAGTGATGCTAACTGATCTTTTGGTAGTAACCAGTTTCCAGTTAAAAATATTTTCTAATGATGCACTCATTGATAATAAGGGGTTACTATGAATTTCTTATGCTATCTGGTACTAATCTGTAAGTATTTTCTAGCAAAAAATAGTTTGAAAAAAAAATTCTACATTTATCTACTGTTACTGCTCCGTCTAAAAGAAAATAATACAAATAAATATCTTTTACAGTAAATCATGTCTCGACAGTTTGCCCTGTATGCCACTAATAAATGGACTCCTAAAACAGGCTTCTTTGTGTTATACCGAATGCAAAATATATAATTACATAACCATCAAATAAGATTTCTTAAAAGTTAAGAATAATGCATGTTCTTAAAAAATTATGCACTTAGAGAGTGAATATATACTTGTAAATATAAGAATGTGACTAGCATAAAGACAAAAAGTAGAAAAAAAACATGATATAACAACATGAAAGACCTTATTTTACTTTACAAGAGCACATAACATATTAAGGGATACAAAAAATGAAAGGCACATATCAAGAATCTCCCCCATAACACCATCCAAGAAGCAAAAAATAAAAAATATAATGAATTTGTTCTATTCGCTCACTTCTATATAATTATTTCATTTAAGGTGCAATAGTTTATACGTTAAAAGTCTGTTGGTTATTATAAGGTAGAAGTGTCAACTGTAGTATGTATCAATGAATCTGTGTTATCAAACCTAGCTCATGGATTCACTAATTAGATCATTCATACATTCAATGTTTGAAATAGAAAGTCATTTAAAAAATATATATTAATTCATCTGATTTAAGCTTGATTTCAAAGTCAATCACATATTTCCTGATGTACAGCTGACTATTCTTCAAGTGTCATTCATTATTCTCAGATTACAAACTGAGATGGATCTACCAGACAAAGTTCTTGTAATCTATCTACTGTTGCTGGTCCATCTGAAAGAAAAAAATACAAATAAATGTCTTTTACAGTAAATCATGTCTTGACAGTCTGCCCCTTATGCCACTTATAAATAGTCTCCTAAAATTTGGCTTCTTTCACACGAGTTGTAAAGGGTATTGACTTTTTCGAGGCATTTGAAGAAAGATAGTAATGCAATCAGGTGAAGTTATTCTTTACATATTACTGTGAGGATCAAAAGGTGTATACCAATCATATAAAATAAATAGAAATAATGCATTATTTAAATAAAAAAAAGGGATTTTCAATCTTTGCTTCCTCTGGATATTTGCTCGAATATCTCTAAAATGGAATTATGACCTGACAGCCTGACAATTTACAAAAATATTCAAACTATCCAACGCATCCAGTAATTTCTACCTCAGTATCTTACCAAAACATAATTGCATTCAAATTATACATGGAAAACAGCCAATATTGATCTTAAAAAAGAGACAGAAGCTACCAAAGAGACATCCAAAAGGGAAACTGACTAATGCCATGGCAAAAAGCAAAAGGGAAACTGACTAATGCCATGGCAAAAACCAAAAGACGACCAATAAAAACCAAAGCAATACCAGAAAAACAACATAGAAAAATAAAGATTAAGCAACATCTTATTTTTGATTACACTAAAAAACTTCAGTTATTGATGATGTATAAAAACACAACACTAAATGAAACAGTTCTTTCATAGATATGACATATATGAGAGCAAGTTTTGATATTTAATGCTGAGCATACTTGATGTTGCTATTATAAAATGGTATAATTTATTGTCAAAAGATATAATGGACGAGAAGATAACTTTCAATAATTCAGTATTTGTGTTTGATCATTGAGGGGGCATAAGAAGTTAAGATTTTTCATGGTCTCTTTCTATTACCTTCAGTGACTTGTATTAGAGAAGGGCTATAGCCAACTGAACTAGTAAATAACTTCCATAAGACTAATCATCATAATTAACACAATTTCTCAGGTGGGAGACATAACCAAAAAGGTCTAACATATAATTAAAATTGAGAATGGAAATGGGGAATATGTCAAAGAGACAACAACCCGACCAAAGAGCAGACAACAGCCGAAGGCCACCAATGGGTCTTCAACGCAGCGAGAAAATCTCGCACCTGGAGGTGGTCCTCAGCTGGCCCCTAAATAAAATTGTGTACTAGTTGCATTTAATGTATTTGAGTAGATAATATTCAACATACTGAAAAAAGCACCAATTATTTTATCAACCTACCAAGTGGGAAGAATGTATCTTTCTGTATATCTTGCCTGGCAGCTTCTACACATCGTTTCAATGCAAACAAAGCTGAACAGCTCATACATAAAGGTGGTTCTCCAACAGCTGAAAAAATCCATCATTTCAATGTTAAACAAAGTAATTATTTTTACTAATATGAAAAATATTAAAGAAGGCACTTCACTAGGAAAATTTTAATAACATAAATTTCAAAAGTGTTTTGATATAAATTAATAAATATAAACATAATTTACAAATTTTCCAGCTTATGTACCTCTATGAAAAAAGTTTTAAAAAGAGCAGGCTTTTATAAAAAAGTGGACTTGTAAAAGGTTTCATGTATGGTGCAAGTTATTACATAGGACAGTACTGTTTTAAAGAAAAGACCTTTACTGTTGCTAGTTACATGAAACAGTTAAACCAATGTTTAAAACATTACATTAAAAAAAATGGTAAAAAAGAATATGTGTCTTAAGGACACTATGCCAACTGACACTCAAAAGTCCATGTTCACTGAACTGGGATATCTCAGTAAAACCTTAAATTGGCATATATTTTTTGAAGTTTCAAATTGATGTTACCAAACTTGAACTTTCTTAAGACCAAACTGTACTTTAACATGCAAAGATATGAGAGAACATACTGAAACACATAATGCTCCTACTTTTGTAGGAAAGGGGGGGTCATTGGACAACTTTACTATGTTGGATGTACAATTTAAGTTAGTGTGCAAGGTTTCTGTCAAGCTTCATAGACCTAAGTTGTTATCTGCACACAAAATAAGTAACATGAGTACAATGCCATTTCCTCCTTTTTTGACATTCTAGACTCATGATTTACTTTCCATTTATAATATTGCAAAATGCACAATGACCATAACTGTCAATACCTTTTGACCTAAGAACTCCTACTGGGTTTGGAGCATTTTTCAGCAACTGTATCCTAAAATCTATTGGTATGTCTTTGGCCATTGGTGGTTTGTATTCCTGTGAAATAAACAAAAAGTTGATTTAAGTAAGAATTTCTTCCTCTTTATAGATTTTAAAGTCTTTTACATGCATTTTTTTTTTAAGAGAGCCTATAATAAAAGCTTTTCTTCATTTATGGAGACATTAAGGCATTTATCATGCCCTAATGCAGTAACGATCTCAGTACTCCAGCTTATGTTCCTCTATGAAAAAAGTTTTAAAAAGTGGACCTGTAAAAGGTTTCATGAATGGTGCAAGTTATTACATAGGACAGTACTGTGTTCTGTTTTAAAGAATAGACCTTTACTGTTGCTGGTTACATGAAACAGTTAAACCAATGTTTAAAACATTACATTCAAAAATTAAAAAAAAAAAATTGTGTTTTTCACTAGTCATTTTTGGGGCCCTTTATAGCTTGCTGTTTATTGTGAGCCAAGGCTCTGTGTTGAAGGCCTATTCTTTGAAGACCTGAACCTCAAGGTAATTATTTATACAAAAATAAATTGAAGAAGTAAACCTGCATTCTTACTAGATATACTAAATTGTGTTTACATTGAATTGAAAAATGCAAAGACTTCATAAACAAATGTTTTATATAAGTTGTATATAGGCCTATTCTGTATATTTTAAAACATATCAGTTTTATTTGTTTGTACATTGGAATTTAACTGGTGAAGAAAAATGAAATGCACTAGTGAAACCAACAATATAATGTAAGACTAACCCATGTACTGCGAGTCAACAGTTGCCCTGTTGTGCTTGCAAACTTGACCGATTCTGTAAGCCAGTATCCCAGTCCCATTACAAAAGCACCTTCAACTTGTCCCACATCTATCATTGGGTTCATACTGCAAATATCAAAACAAGATTAAATATGAGCAACTGCTCAATTATTCATAGCCCCTCTCTCTCTTTTGAAGCACAGGAAATACATTTTCCAAATAATATGGAAGCAAACACATTCCTGTTTGAATGGTTTTACACTAGTCATTTTTTGGGCCATTTATAGCTTGCTGGTCGGTGTGAGCCAAGGCTCCGTGTTGAAGGCTGTACTTTGACCTATAATGGTTTACTTTTACAAATTGTGACTTGAATGGAGAGTTGTCTCATTGGCACTCATACCACATCTTCTTATATCTATATAAGAAAGTAGATAAGCGCACAATTTAGATGAGCAATGTTAAACTAGGTATCATATATATAAAAAGTCTATGATTTGTAGTCATTTAGAAAAATGCACTAAAATTTCAATATAACACTTAACCGGCAAAAGGATATATAATTAAGTGATGGATTATTTAAACACATAAATTTAAGTATGATCATAGTGCATGAGTGAATATTAGAATTTTTTCAGTCATGAGTTTAATATCTATATTGCTGGTTAAGTTGTTGAATTAGGAATTTGTTTTATCATATAGAAATTTAATGTGAGTCTAAAGTAAAAAAAGCAAGAAACTAAGATTTTCACTTGTTCTAACTTTCTTCTGATGCAATGTCATTGACAACATACTAACAATACTTTATGTTGTAATACAGTAATGAAGTACAAAAAATGTAGCAGCATGTGGCTTTTGAAGATAAAGTTTTACCTTTCTCCACAATCATACAAAATGTCCACCCTGTTAATTAGGTGTTGACCTGTCAGGACGTCAAATTCCACCTCAGTGCAAGTAACACCATATGAATTGTAATGTATATCATCTGTGCCTGGTTGGAACACACTAAATAAAAATATACAAATTATGATTACTATATGTAGAGAACAAGAGAACCTACCGTTTTTTAAGAATCTTAATCTTTATATGCAGAACTCAACAATGACTTTGGAAATTTTAATAGGTACAATACAAACCACAGGGCAAGATCAAAGTGTATTAATTCATTTGCAAATATATACTCAGGAAGTCTTCCATTCTTCAGTTTAAAACATTTTCATTAACGTTTTCAAAATAGTATACAGCTTTAAGCAATTGACAATCTAACATGGTTTACAGGTCTAAGCAAATCATAGTCATGAGGACTATCCCTGCCTTTAGTGGTACAGGCTGTAGTTATCAAACATTTATATTTTAATTAACAAAATAATTTGATTTCAATTTTTTTACAAGTTATCATGATGAAAATTAAGCATACAGACATGCTGGGGAAACAGCTTTTATATTAGTATACAAATATTTTTTTTTATCTCTAAGGTACCTTATTTGGTGGTTATTTTCTGTTTTTGGCCCATGTGAATTTAGACTTTTAAACTATTTAGATTACCTAGCTATGATTTTTTGGCATTGCATTATTACTTTCTCTGATATATATAAACGGTGTACTGGAATATGACTTATAATAAAATTTATCAAAGCTAATGTTTTGCGTGTCTACTGCTAATAAACATTAAATTACCAATATCTGGAAGATAAATCTACTTTATCTTCTATACATTTCTGTGCCAAATCTTTCCAGGAAGGATTTTTCATTTTAGCCTTCACTGGTGCCATTCTTGTTTTCAGATCTTGACAACAGTTTATTACAGCCTATGAAAAAAATATCAGAAAGCTATAATATTCAATAGATTCTTTTTAAATCATATACATTTGTATAAGCAAGCATTTGCATTAGACATGTTAGAAGACACTATAAACAAGCATTCTGTGAGTATTGCATGGCAATTAACATAGTCCCCTACCGGTTACAAATTCATTGTAATGGAACGAAATTCTAACTTGATCTATAACTTGTCATGGTGTAAACTACATAAAAATATCAAGTCAAAATCTTCAAGCATGACGAAAAAAACCGTTGAAAACTGATTATTTAAGTGAATTTTCTATGTCCAAAGACCATAACTCTGCACAAAATTATCAGACTGGAACAAAATTCCAACTTGATCTGTAACTTGTCATGATAAAACTATCTACTAATTATCAAATCAATATCTTCAAGAATGACAAACAAACCTACCACTAAATTCTTCAAACAATTTACCAAAGAAAAGGAAAAAAATCCAAAATGTCATTTTGTCTTTTAAAAGTCTTTTAAAAAAATGAGTTATTTCCCTTTGAACAGAAATCTACTAATTAATAAGCATTTCATCGAAAATTCAATTCTAGGGAAAGGGCTTTAACTGATCAAAGAGAAAAGCTAAAATCATGAAAATTGAACTTGACCTGTAACTTGTCATGATAAATCAATAAACCAAATATCAAATCAATAACTTCAAGCATGAAGAAAAAAAGTCTGAAAAACTGATTTGCTGGACTGACAGATGGACAGACAGACAGACAGACAGACACGGACAGACAGACAGACAGACAGACAGACAGACAGACAGACAGACAGACAGACAGACAGATGGACGGACGGAGTGCAAACCTAAAGTCCCCTTCGACTTCGTCGGTAGGGGACTAAAAAAGTATGTACGTTTAAAGTTATGAAGAGAGTAAACAACCTTAAAATTGAATCAAAAATAAAAAATAAATTCCTTCGAGCCTAACACTTTCAATGTTTGTCTCTCCAACTGTCTTTCTTTTTTTTCCAACAGAGAAGATGACTTATAGAAATTGCAAAAATGAATTGACTCTACACATTATTGAGTTTCCACTTTGACAATATCTACAATAATATTTTAACAAAAAATATTTTCATTTGTTTGCAATTTATTTGGTCTCATAGTACATACCAAGCAGCATAACTCACTGGTAATACTACCTCCTGTTGTAACATCATTGGCATTGGCTAAGGTAGTGTTGGCCTTGACCTTTATCAAATCCATAGGCACACCAAGTTCATATGCACACACTTGGGAAACCTAAAATATAAAATAAATTTTTAGAAGTTTACTTCAAATTCAAAATAACATAAAATTCAAAATATTATAATTTCATTAATCCCTACTTTTATTCATAATCTATGAATATAAGACCTATGTAGTATATAGCTTGAGAGAATTGAGGGGGTTAATAAAAGGGCCTAAAGAGAGCTGAGATTCACACACACCATGCATCAACATCATCATTTTTTGGGATATCTTAACTCCACTAAAAAGAGTCTTCTATTTCAAATTTTCATTATCATCATAAACATCCAAAGTTCTGATGAGTGGAACCTTAATACATATTTGAGGAGGAGCTCAGACTGATAATAATTGAAGACGTAACGTTACGCTTGTGACAACAGAATTCATATGGGATATTTTTTAAGTCACATCCCCAAAAAAGGCCCCCATTTCACATTTTTCTGGCAATCATCAGCATACCCAGTTTTAATGATTGAAAACCTTCAACAAATTTAAATATAATTAATGAATTTTTGTGAGCATGCTCACATACCCCACAGCTCCACATTGTCATTGGGCAAACAAAATCTCAACAGATTTCAAAGTTCAAAGACTCATAACTCCTACAAAAGTCAATTGATAAAAAATTCTTGTGGATATGCACATATACATATTATGTCCTTATTATCTATAAAGTTTCATGAAATTCTGTTGTGTGGTTTCAGAGGAGTTGCGACAACAAACTGTTGCAGTAGTATATTTAGGCCAAAATTCTAAGTTCAAAGGGGCATTACTCCTAGAAAATCAAATTGAATCATGATTACCTAGCTGTCGATATGGACATCTAAATAGTGTGTCCTAACTTTATTCAAAGTTTCATAAAATTCTGGTCAGTGGGGAAAAATTAAATAAAAAATTAAAAGATGAACCGATGGACATAATCAGAAACATTGTAACCTCAGCCACTTCAATGCATGATGTGTAAATATCCCTGATATATTACTATATGTAATTGATACATGAACCACCAGTAAATCTATATACCCCATCCATATATTCTTGGTTGGTTGTTATATTTGGTTGTACTGTCAAGTTTTGCTCATATTGGACATTAGTTGTTCCATATAGGTGTATAAATATGAAAAAATTATGAGGATGGATGAAGAAAACTGGATACACAGCTTTATATGTAAATGATATGCCTGCCTTTGTTAGTCATGCTACAACTAGCGTCGTTAACAGTTACTACATATTACATTTCAAACACTCTCTGTTAAACAATACCAACATAAACATCAATTACTACTTCCTAACTTTAAGATTAATTCCTTTATTGTTGTTATTTTATCAATGTCCTGTGGCAAATATTCCCTTTATATTCAGGTAAACAATTAATGGCTTCTACATGGCAAACATTTAGGAGGTGAACTGAACTGGAAGAAAGTTTGATAAACTGAGGATCTATATTGTAAGTAAGTAAGTACTGAAAATATTTACTTCATAAACTTTTGATCTTATATACCGTGGATTCATTATTATTCATGGGATACCAATTAAAGTGCATTTTGAGGGCATAGGTAAACCACACATTTAAATGTTCAATGAAGTATATATATATATATATATATATTTTTTTAAGGGTCTGTTGACAGACTGTGGAAAATCAACGAAATCAATATTCCATGAAAATGCAAGTTTTCCTCTATCCACGAAAATTGTAAAATCACAAAAATAAATGAATCCACAGTAACTAGTTTTCACCCACCTTAGTGTTGATCCCCTGTCCACTTTCTATGCCACCATGAGCAATAGAAATACTTCCATCACCAGCATAAATATTTACAATAGCGTTATAATGGACCCCTGCATAGGATATGCCAAACTTGATAGGGACAACTGATAAACCCTTTTTCTTCCATCTGTTAGCCTATATTAGAAAGAATAAAATGATTAGGAAAGATTACTGAGTTATGCATTACATATAGAACTCTAATACAAAATTACAAATTAAAGATACCACCATGAATTTGGTTAAATTATTGGGTTGCTGTTTAATTTGACTTTAACTTCCTTTTTTTTAAAACTATCTTGACTTAAATTTTTAAAATCATTCATTATTAACACAAAATTAATTAGAAAAGATGCTTCATTTTTGAATGACTAGTACCAAATTTTTACTTTTAAAAACAAAAGAACTGATTTTTGTACAATAATTTTTTCAGAACTTGCTTTTTTAAAAAGTTTTACTTGGATAATACCTTCTTAGTACTTGTAGTAAATATTACTAGTTAAAAATGTGTTTCTGTTACGTAACCAATGTCAATTTAAAAAAAAAGTATATCAATGATGTCAGTTGGTCCTTTCACTATCATCCTTTCCCATTTTTTTTTTTTAATTCTATATGTGTCAAGATGGATTTCCACTATCTCCCTTCAAATAAAAAATGAAAATAAAAACACTTGACAACTAAAATATTCAATAAGTTACTTTCCTCAATTAGTCATAACATCTGATCAGGTTATTTCTGTATGATTCTGCAATTACACATAACTTACCTGATTAAAAGCCTGTACAGTTGCAGCTCTACTTTTATAATCTGATGAGGACATAAGCTCTGGCACCAGTTGTCTGATGTTACAGTAGTTCAATGTATTTCCTAAAGGTGTTTTCTATCAGAAAAAAAAAAATGTTTGCAACACTTGTAATATTAATTATTTTTATGAATTGTTCCGCCTTTACATTTCTGTTGGCTGATATAAAAATGTCCAAGTATATCATTGGATTTTAGGAGCAAAACAGTGCCTGCAAATATGTTATAAAAAAAGGGATAATCCAAACAATATGAACTATGATAATTTCTTGCATAAAACAAACATATAAAACAATGTTCTAATCACCATTTAAAGCTCGAATAAATAACATAAGGTATTCATGTTTAAAAATGACATTTTTTTGTTTTTTTTTCTGTACAATACCAGTATAATTTTGAAATCCCTTTTTAGGAATTAAAAATTCATGCTCTATCAACAAAACAGAAATTGATTTTAAGAAAATGCATGCAAAATATCTGGCTATGATGAAAAGCACTGAAAAATTTTGGGAGAGAGTTTTTTAATTTGTTGGATTATGGATCCGCCGACATCATTTTTCCTATTTTCAGAAAAAAAAATAAAAATTGACATTTCGTGTTTTTTTCAAATTCCTGTCGGACCTAACAAATACATAATCCTAGAAATATAAATAAAAATATCTGTGTAGTAGCATTTTCCAGAAATTAAATGCATAATTTAGCGTATTAAAAAACATAGTGGTTTCCTAAAAAATTAAAATCTAAAAATTAACTGTAGTGTTTGTAATTCTAGAAATAGACAACAAAATCTGACTGCTGTTTGCTCAAATAATTTTGCGGAACTAAACCTATGTTAAAAGCCTGTTGCAATAAGTTCATTTTCCTTTTTGTCATAATTCCGTAAGATTTTTCATGAAATGACCATTTATTTCCATTTGTCTGTGGATATACTCCCTAAAATCTGTATATGAACTACAGAAAATAAAAAAACACCCTTTACCTGTCCTTTTTTATATAGATTGAGAGTTCTAAATGATGTAGGGTCAAGGTTAAGTTCCTTAGCAACATTTTCCATAATAGACTCCATCATGAATATGGCTGGTGTAGACCCTGTTGAATAAAAAAGGACGGGCTTAAGACATTTAAAAACAGTTGAACTTCCTCACAGCTAGTCATCATGAAAAGCAAACTTGACAAGTAAATAAAAGCATTTAGGAAACCATGCCTTTAAGTTAATTATTAAAGTAAAGTTATAAAATGTGTGAACCAAATAATAAATGCATCATCATACCTGGTGCTCGACAAGCTGTATTCATTGGCTTATTTGTTTTTACTGCCACTGGTGTCAATTTCCAATTTGCACAAAAGTATGCTGAAATGTAAAAAAAGAGATATTTTTAGATGTGTTCTTATTTAAGTCTTCATCTATATACCATTGCCTTCTACCAATCTTTAAATCATCATGATATTAAATGCATGTAGTTGATACAAGAGCTTAAACACAGGCAAGTATATAGAAAAATTAATATATCCTGTGAATGCCATCATTGATGATGCACATATTTATATTCTATATTAGACACTGGTCTATAAATGAACGTTGTTTTACCTCACCCATATCCCTTTAAAATGGAAGAATTATTTATTAAGAATAAAAATAAAACTGCATCAAAGCCCTCTTTTTGCAGGTAGATATCAATTGGACTAGGTTTTCAATATACGGATAAAGAAAGCTCAAATCTGTTGACGAAGATCATGAAAAGATTTTCATTATTACAATGAAAACCTAAATGTTTTATGTGTTAAATCCCCACCTCTGGGTGCAGGATTCTCGCTGTGTTGAAGACCCATTGGTGGCCTTGGGCTGTTTTCTGCTCTTTGGTCGGGTTGTTGTCTCTTTGACACATTCCCCATTTCCATTCTCAATTTTATTACATAAAAAATGAAAAATTATTCAAGGTCTTGTTTCTGGTCCTATATAGATATGTAGAGACAGTTTAACCAAGGTCTTGTTTCTGGTCATTTTTATATGGAGACAATTTCATCAATACTAACCCTAGTCTTTGATTTATGACAATATTAACCACTTGTCCTTAAAGTTGAACCTAGTAACCTACAGATTGACAAAATCTTCAAAATACACAAATATATTTACATATGTTCTGAAGCAATTATTTCAACTTTGTCCCAATCAAAAATACAGGAAATTCTATTTTCAACCTATAATTTGTATAACAGCCAAAAATATTTCTGATGAAAAAAATTGATGTATGTCAGGAATATGACAGTTAATTTTTTTCACTCATTCCATTTGTTGATAATATTGATTTTATCAGTTTTTATGGACTTCCCCTTTTTTAATTTACCTTGAAGTGAGTATTTTTTGTTATACTTTTTTGCACAACTACATATGATATGAAGCATTCTGTCTAGTTATATTCCTTTCAATTTAAATATAAAATAACATTAAAACATTATACCTATAAGGAAGTGACAATATCCATGTTTCTCTAGGGAAACCACAAAAATCAATCTATTTTTTTTTTTTTAAATGTAATGGTATAAAAAATTCTGTCAAGTTTTGTTCTGTTTCAGTGTAAAGTTTGTTCTTATGTTATACTGTTACACCACTGTCCCAGGTTAGGGGAGGGTTAACCCTGTTTAACCCTGCCACATTCTGTATGTGCCTGTCCCAAGTAAGGAGCCTGTAATTCAGTTGTTGATGTTTGTTGCTGTGCTACATATTTGTTTTTCATTCATTATTTTGTACATAAATAAGGCTGTTAGTTTTCTTGTTTGAATTGTTTTACATTTGTCATTTCGGGCCCTTTTTTTGTTCATGCAGAAAGCTACAATGATTTTAACAAAAATCTTGAATCAAAAGCATCATTTCTTGACAAACAATCTGGTGAACCTATGTTTATTTCTTTATTTTGGAACGATCTCAACCCCAGCTTCAAAATATTTTTTATAAATGCCAGGATGTACAATACAGCTTTAATCAATCCCTGGAAAAATAAATAACTATGTCATACAATATAAAACATCTATCTATCTTACCATTGTCCATCCAGGGGGCAATTCCAGGCAGGCTGTTGTCATTAGGAAGATATCCAAGATCACCATATATCTGTATTTTGATTCCATTTAACATCCCATCGTTACTGCAGCCAACCTGTCATGAAAGGAAAATTGAAAGTCTTGTTTAAAAATTCTTGACTGACCATGTGACTGGATATTTCTTGAAAAATGTTACACCAAAATACTTTCACTTACACTTAAGTCAAGTTACAAAATATTCAATTAAAATAATATAAACAAATGAGAGATCTGGAATATATAGGCCAATGAGGCAGCAACCCAACACCACACTCATATCAACATGTGATGGTATTAATTAATTTTCGGGAGATGGATTTAAAAAAAGTTTTTCCAAACTTGTTTCGGAATCCCATATTTGACTGCTATGTAAAAATGTACTGTTTTATTGTCATAATTTTTCAATAATTGCAAATACTGCTTAAACTAAACTTATTAATGAACTAGAGACTCTTAGACATTTTTATGAAAAAAGTTTATTTTTTTGAGTAAATGTTTAAAGAAAACATTGATTGAGTCAAAGAGGTTGTTTTATCCTTATTGATTGGTTAAGGAGTTATCTTAGTATTCATTTGCAATCTTAATCCTAGATGTTTGTATAAGTTCCCTTACAAACGTAACATGGTGCTTTTTCAAAATTTGCCAATGACAGTTAATTCAAGTACTTGAGTATAACATGTTGGATGTTAAAGTTGAAAACTTACATTATAGTCAGCTCTGTAAGATGGACGTCTTCCAAGCATTTTAAAGTTTGTATGAAACTCCATATTTAGCTTCACAGGCCTTAAACATAATACATGTATAAACAAATTAAATGATAATATTAACATAGCTAGGGCAGAAACTTTTAAAATACACTTATTCTTCCTAAAGTTATGATATTTCAACAAATGATTGTGAAGTATAAATTGAATGGACATCTACCTGCGGCATAGATATATAATGGATGGAATAATAATGGAGAGAAAAAAATTTATCTACAGTAAAAATACACATTTAAAGCACAAACAATACATGTTTGTGTTCACCCATTTGTTTTGCATTTTGTTGTTCAATGGCTAATACAATCATTGTGAGGTATATAATGTTATGTAGATGAATCAGTTTAATTCTGTTGACTTTACCTTTGAATACATCTTAAATCTGCCTGACTTACTGGGCATTTTGCATTTGACAAACTGACCACTTGCAAGAAAATCAGCAATGATGCTGAAAGGCTTAAATAATATAAATCTGTGTATCTAGCCATGCTAAAATTACATTACCAACACATATTAATAAAAAAAAAATTATAGAAAGGTCAGTGTTTCCTGCTATATTGTAAAAATATAAATGTATATACCTTTTCATGATTTGAGCAGCTATAGCACAGCCAGCGGACACATTTAAATTCCTTGTAATCTTACTGCCATAAGCTCCACCAAGTCTCTTCACTTTCACATTTATACTAAAATTAATTATTTTTTGAAAAAATGACTCACACAAAGACTGCTTTTACCTTTAAAGGTGCACTTGATTTCAAATATGGTTAAAAGCAATCAATATTTAAACGATGTCAAGGTTAACTTTATATCCCATGAATGTATAATGCCTCAGGATTATCTTTTAACAAAAACAGAATATTGTAAATTCAGAAATTTGTTCAATGTTTTTATTTGCAAAACTTGCAACGAAATAGGTGTTGCAAAAATAAAAACTCACATTTTAAATTTTAATAGCAGTATTTTTACACAGCATTTCCTAAATTCAGAATAATTAAACTTGCATTTGTGTCGATTTTCCAACAATTGCAATACAAATATAATATTATGTGCAATTTTTCAGGTTGTCCCTATTTTCTTTTATTGTTCACTTGAATAATTTGAGTATAATTTTTATCTTTTTGACATTTATGTTGAACTAGTTCTCTACATTCCAATGACAAGTGTACTTCTTGAATTTGTTAAGAATCTTACAACTGCATGTGTATTTGTGTTTTCAAAAAGTTATATATCGCTGAGGACTGTATACCTGCTTTCTGGTAACCCTAGGACCATGGCAGTAGACTGTTGAGTTAAGTCTATCCACTGTGTAGAGGCTTCAACATCCATGCCATCTTCTGTAGGGGTACAAATACTGATCTGTAAATCATTACATTAAAAATAATTTAATTATTGGCTGATACTCTTTTTGCTTGTCTACTATATGTTATGTGCAATTTAAAGCAATGTTTATGAAATATTTTTGAAAAATTATAAATTATAAATTGAACTTTGTCCTGAAGACTTACAAGTCAAAAATATAAAAATTATATATAAATAATTGTATTTAAATATTGATTCACTGCTGCATCTTTTAAAATATACAATTTAGATGCAATGAATACCTATAAGCAATAGGTCTCAATACAATCAGTTTAACCAACACTTTTTAAATATCTACTGTTCTTTCATTTAGGCTGAATAAAGGAAAGAAGCACTTCCAAAACAGAAATGTGTCTGGAAATGTTGTTTTTCTACAAGACAGATATTCCTGTTACCTTTTTAATATTAACATATTATATATGTTTTCTTCTGAAAATGTTGTTGGTCTCAAAAACTTATATTTTCTCTTACTTTTTTAATACTAACCTGAGTTTCCATCTGGAAATGTTGTTGTGCTCCAAAGCTGATACTTCCTGTGATCTTTTTTGGACTGTTAGCAATGGCAGCTGGAATATAATAAAAAAAATTAATTTCTTCGGAAAGAATGTTAAAATACTATTTTTTTTCTTTTCTGTTTGAGTCCATTTTTTAATCATTACTTTTAAGGAGGGGAAAATGTGGAAAGAATCTTATTGATAGAAAAAATTAAATTAGAAAAAGACATCATCATAGGAAGTTAATCTTTTTTCTTCATCACTTCCCTACGGAATAGCTTGATTATACATTCAAAGTTTTACTTTTACTTCCCACTATCCTATCCCCTTAAATTATACTAATCAAAATTAGGAAATGGTCAATGTAAAGCATATGTTTATGAAAAAAAACATTACAAAATTAAAAGGATTATGCACTTAAACACTTAAATGAGTGTATACGACGAAATGTCTCACTTTCTTAACTGATCAAAATTGAATTTTATGTTGAACCCTTTCTGATAGACATCATGACCTTCAAATGATTAACTATATCAAATATGTGTATTTCCTATTACTCATAGTAAGTAGGAAAATCATGTGATAAAAAAAAAGCTATTTATTTTAGCAGCTGCTGAAAATAAAGGTCAAGGACAAGAGACAAATGTCAGAAGGAAACTTCAGATCATAATCTATCTGTATACAAAATATGAAGTATCAAAGTCTTCTTCCTTCTGAAATAAAAAGCTTTATAAAAAGAGTTAAACCAGCCCTGCCACCAGTGGATTAGCATCCCTATTTCACATATTCAGTAACATTCGTCCCAAGTGAGGCACAATTAATAATAGTCTCTTTATTTCATAACAATGAATTTGGTTTTGTTGCCAGTTAATAAATGGTTTATCCCGTCAAGGCACAATGAAAATTTCTGAGTGAGCTTCGTCTATCTGAACTCATTATCTACTTTCACATAATACCTACTTTCAGCATCACCAACTTTAACTACATCTCCAGGTTTAGGGAAGAAGGATTTTTCACGTATACCATCCTCTATTGAGATAATCGGTGGTTTTTGGTCTGAGTAAGTCACTAGTACTTGTTCTGTAGCTCTGTTTGCTATATCTTCATCATCTGCCATTAAAATTTTTGATTACTTTATGTACTATGAATTTAGAAATTATATGCAAGGTTTTAATAGTGCGAATAATGCAACTAGGTGAGTATCGCAATAATAAGAACTTGCATTCTGATATCTGATATATATACATGTATGCAGATTTTTCTGAAATTGCAATTATTAATCTTACACTTTTATCCATTCTTCAACAATCCCAATAATAAATGCACACAATAATTTCTGAATATACAGTACTAGTACAACTGCTTATTGAATGAAATGCATAACTTTTTCATTACATTCAGTAGGCACCATGAAGCATTTTTATTACAGGCCTTTTTCTAATATTATTAATATTACCCCTTAAGATAAAAGTGCAGGCCTTAAGGCCAACCTTAATTTCAAAATAAATGAAGAGTTAGCATGGAAATAAAAGTTTGAATTTTATTTTTGAATACTACATACAAAGTTCTGTATAAAATATTGTGGGAAAAAGAAAATACACCTAGTTTATATCAAAAGTTTACCATCTTAGTGAGAAAGACCTTTTCATATTGAGCTTTAGTTTTAATGTAATGAGGGATTGTTGCATTCATTGATAATACCAAACATCTTTCACACATATTTTGTATAAAGTTTCGTAAAATACCACACATCTTTCAATCTTTTAAAATATTTGTTTTCAGTTTATCAAACTAAAGCTATATGCAACTGTTTTTAACCCTTTTACAGAAATTAGTCATTCACATAATTTCTCTTTAAAAAACCTTGTACTGTAAACAATCTTTAATATACAAACCAGCAACTATTATTCCTAAAGCTTGCCCTGCATACATTACATCACCACTACAGAGCACCTGAAGAATAAATGCATAAACATTCATTCTGGACCTGGCCTTCAAACACATAAAATCATATATTTACATTCAAACTGTTCTAAAAATAAAGTAATTTTCATATTATTTTTTTTATTCTGTGAAAAGGCTTTCTGCAAGAAGCTAAAGATTTCGATCATTTCATTTGGTATCATTTAATGGTGGAAACAATTAATAAATCATATACAGTTTTGCTTCCCACATTGTATAATTACAATTCAAGATTTTCACAGTTCTAGTACATCTTTCTTTTACTAATTATAACTAAAATATACATAAAGTAAAAAAAAATAAAAGACGATGTGTCTAGAGACACAAATGCCCACACTCAAGATTTGCAATTTTCCAAGTTAAAAAGGGGCATAACTCTAGAACAGTAAGTGACTCACTGCCCAAATTCAAACTCTGTCTGCAAGTTTTGGTTCTCATATCACTGTGTATGAGTTTCATAAAATTTGCATGAGGCAAACTTAAGTTCGAGTGCGCAAACAAAAACTTTGCAATTTTCCAAATTATTAAAGAGAATAACTCTAGAACAGTTTGTGACTCACTGCCTGCCCATATTCGAACTCTGTCTGTGAGTTTTGGCTTTTAGCACTGTGTATGAGTTTCATAAAGTTGCATGAGGCAAACTTAAGTAAGAGTGCAGAAACGATAAAAAAATTTGCAACTTTCCAAGTTATAAAGGGGCATAACTCTAGAGCTGTAAGTGACTTACTGCCCAAATTCAAACTCTGTCTGCAAGTTTTGGTTCTTAGCATAGTGTATGAGTTTTCATGAGGAAAACTTAAGTTAGATTGTGGAAACCAAATATTTTGCAATTTTCCAAGTTATAAAGGTGCATAACTCTAGAGCGGAAAGTGACTCACTGCCCAAATTCAAACTCTGTCTGCTAGTTTTGGTTCTTAGCTTTGTGTATGAGTTTTCATTAAATTTGCATGAGGCAAACTTAAGTTAGATTGTGGAAACCAAATATTTTGCAATTTTCCAAGTTATAAAGGCACATAACTCTAGAGCGGAAAGTGACTCACTGCCCAAATTCAAACTCTGTCTGCAAGTTTTGGTTCTTACCATTGTGTATGATTTCATAAAATTTGGATGAGGAAAAAAGTTAGAGTGCTAAAACAAAAATGGGACGGATGGAAGGAAGGACAGATGGACAGACAGAAGGATGTTGAAGGGTAACACTTAATGCCCCATTCAGCTAGCGGTGAGGGCGTAAAAATGCAAACTAAAAGCAGTTTGAAAAGTTTTGTTGCTTTTGGTTTTGTCAAGTGCATGTAAGAATTTCGCATCATGAAATAATGCACTCTATTCCTTCTTTTTTATTTTTTTACACATAGCAAAGAACCCTGGGTAACAGTCTATGACTGGGTGTCAAAAGAAAATAACTATTGTCTGAGAGCATAGTCTATGACTGTTCTATAAACTGTCAGCAAATACCAAGCCTGACCCTAATATCTAATCAAAATTAGGCAAGTCATCAACATATTAATAAAGACTTTAAACAGTTGATCAAAAAATTAACCTAACCATGACTTAGTACAATAAAATATCCACTTTTATGAAAAATACAATTACATAGAAATTTAATCTGTAAACTTTGAAATTTTCAGGTAGGGGTTATTTTTGCTAATTTCATGATAATGTAAAATGCATGAAAATATCCCAATGCAAATAGTTAGAAGTAAACAACATTATTGACATGGATGAAACTGAATTCGATCCACTATTTAATCACCACAAAAAAAAGTTTATGCATTGAAATCGCAAAAAGTAACAGAGAGCAAAAATTTCCAGTTTACTGTGTTTATGGATTCTACTACATGTATTGAATCCAAAGAAATACAAATATTTATAGTTCTAATACTTTTAAACATGAGGCTTGCCAAGCATTTTTTAATTGAAATAACCAGTGATTTATAATTTCTTACCTCTTCTACCATAAATGTTGGGTCAAGAGGTGGGTAGCAATTGTTTGTTCCAGGTATATCTTTTGCTGTGATAAACTTCAATACTCCAGGCATGCTCTAAAAAGAGAATTATTTTAACTTGAGTTTATATACTAATGGCATACAGGTCAGTAATTAAGTTCATCTAATGTTTGCTGCAAAATATTCAAGCCTACCAGGATGCATTATCTTTGTCTAGTTTTTAACAGGCTACTAATTTTTTAAAGTGTTTATGTATAAACTTCTAAGGTTCCAAAGAGCATGAATTATTCACTTGATAATCAAACAGTTCAATACGCACCTTGTCATTCTGGTCAAATTTATGTTTAATTTTGCATGATACAAAGTTTCAAAAGAAAATTATTTTCTTAATAATTTCCAATATAGTTTATATCCTTTAGGTCCAATTAAAGGGCTTCTTGGATTTCAAAGAAGAAGATTATTACCTTAAAAGTTTACACTGATAGAAGGTGTATTTGCCATAGTATTCAATCTTAAAACTATATAAGAATAGGAAGACGTGGCATGATTGCCAATGAAACAACTCTCCACCAGAGACCAAATGACATAGATGTTAACAACTATAGGTCACCATATGGCCTTAACAATGAGAAAATCCCATACCACATAGTAAGCAATAAAAGGCCCCAAAATGAAAAATGTAAATCAATTCAGAGAGAAAACTAACAGCTAGATTTATGTACAAAACAAAAAACGGAAGACAAATATGATATACAGCAACAAACGACCACTACTGAATTACAGGCATACAGAATGTGGCAGGGTTACACATGTTTGCTGGAGCCAAACCATCCCCTTACCTGGGCTTATGTCCATTCTATTATCTTAAATTTCAATTTTGACATCAAAATCAGGAACAACCTCCAGGGTTATATGTTAAACCCCTTTGTTCTACTTTTCAATCACATTGGAAATGTTCAAGGGACTGTATAAAAATACATATATACGTTTCAAAGAAAATCCCTATAGAATGATTCATGTCAGGTTTGTTTATGATTGATCCATATGCCATAGATTTAACAAAAAAGATTTCTAAGCAAGAATGTGTCCATAGTACACGAATGCCCCACTCGCATTATCATTTTCTATGTTCAGTGGACCCTGAAATTGGGGTCGAAACTCTAATTTGGCATTAAAATTAGAAAGATCATATCATAGGAAACATGTGTACTAAGTTTCAAGTTGACTGGACTTCAACTTCATCAAAAACTACCTTGACCAAAAACTTTAACCTAAAAACTTTAACCTGAAGGGGGACGAACGAACGAACGGACGAACGGGCGCACAGACCGAAAAACATAATGCCCATAAATGGGGCATAAAAATTACTGATAAACAACACAATGACAACTAACACGAATAGTTTGCATTTTTTAACTGACTCTTTGAGCCAAGTGATTTAAAAAGTTAATCAACTCCATGAAATCCTTGATACACATGGTATTATGGTACCATTAAAAAATAAATCAATCAGCAAATCAAAACAAACAAGCACAAAATTATCCAACATACCAGAGCTTTTGAAGCGTCCATACTCTGTAATTTAGCATTACCAACAGTACTAGTAACAAATGCAGCATACAGTGGTTTATGTAGCGGTATGTCATTTATGTACTGGGCTTTACCTGTTGTCTGAAATATACAATACAATAATACAGAGTTTTTATTTTCAACACTTAATTGGCAATTTCAAAACTTGAACGTCTTTTCTGTAAATTCATGAAGTGATATGTCTATAAAGCATGTAAACATAGCATAAACCATCTGAAGCTGCTATTCAAATAGTGTTGGTAGACTTTATGTATTCAGCATGTTATTATAAATAATACAAATTTTTAACTATTATACATTTCACTAATTAGTTTCAATAAAAACTTATTATCAACTTTAAAGAGGGTAGATTTTCTCCCAAGTTATAACAACCTGATTCATGGCCTCTAACTTCATCAGGGGTTCAGTAAGGGGCCACTCCATTGGTTTGGTATCATATGACTGCTGTCCTGAAGATAGAGGTCTCTGTAGGGGTATGGCACCACTTCTAAATTTAGATCCAACAGTATCTCCAAGCACCTCAAGAAAGTACTAAAAAACATGAAATAAAATCAGTTACTATTTGAAGCTTAGCATTCAACAAGTAGCTGACAGTTTTCAGTATGCACATGTTGAGTGTTAAAACTGTTGTAGGGCATTGTGAACTAAATTCCTACCATTGTCATTTACTCAATTCTTATTATATCCTGTCTAAATTATTTAGTAGATGGTCTATAATAGGTTGAACCTGGAGGAAAATTTGATTTCCATTTTCATCTGTATTATTTCATCAGGGAAGGACAACGAAAAATTTGTTTGAAGGAATCAAGTGCTGTAAATAATATAACTTTCAAGATCAAATTATTTTTTGCAACTTTCATGAATAGAAAAATAACACAAAAGTATATTTGTTCCCTAATATGTTGAACGTAGATCTTCTGATTTATGAATACCTCCAAAAAGTTGGAAAATAGAGAAAAACAAATCACCAAAAAGTCAGCTAGACAGGGCTGAACTAAAAAAAAAAATAAATCCTTAAAAATGATTTAGTTCATTCAATAGAAATGACTATTACATAATCTAAAAATAAATATGATGAAATTTTGAAGTACTAACTGTATACAGAAATCCCATAGCTACATTTTTCCTGTATCCTACACTGGGTTCCACAGAGTCAATGTCAGGGTCTGGATTTAGCT
The DNA here is from genome assembly GCA_017311375.1 of Mytilus coruscus. Lineage (NCBI taxonomy): Eukaryota > Metazoa > Mollusca > Bivalvia > Mytilida > Mytilidae > Mytilus > Mytilus coruscus. The sequence goes on along the minus strand of CM029604.1, from coordinate 46,906,139 downwards.
CTGATGCAAGAGTTGTCATTGCTCCTGTAGAATAAAAGGTCAATGAATAACTGATGTGGCTCCAACATGATCAAATTTAAACTGAGACATTGCCGGTATGGTAGGACATTTTTGTAGATTTTCATAAAACTTTTCTGTACCAATTGTGGTCATTTGTTGCTTTTTAGTGGGATTTTCTTCACAAGTGATTGTACATCAAAATTAGGCCCTCTCTGTTTTTCAATCTTTTACAGTCTAGTTGATTTTTTTTCAAAACCTACCAGTCAGCAAGGAAGAAAAAAACACACACATATATATCCACACCGATAATAAACTGAACATGCATACAGTTTATGCAAATTTTTAACAACAAAAATATTTAAACACAAGTGACCCAACACCTGGTAAATCTTCTGTCAGTAGATTCCATAAAGTGGATACCTCGGATATGCAGGGTCATTACGATAAAAACAAAAATATTTGTAGTCAAAAAATTTATCTACCAATGCAAGCTACACATCAGTATAAAAGTTTTTTTTTAACCCAATTAATATTTACAACATTCGTATGACAAATTTTCCCAAGAAGTATAAAGACTTATAAAACAGATTTTTTTGAAATATTTGGGTTTTTTGTATTAGTCCTCACACCATCAAAATCCTGCTGTGAGGTGGATGCAAAACAAAACAAACACAACAACTTTGGCCATAGTTAATACTCAAGGTTTCTGTCCTTAATTTTGGAAATATAATTTAAGGGGAGCTTATAAAAGGAGACTACTGTGTCCATAGGTTTTCTTAGTTGATTGCAAGATAAAAAAGTTTAGCAACACAATAAAGTGTAGCGTACCTTGGATAACTTTCACATCACTAAGTTCCTTTCCTAGTAAATAATTCTCTGTTTGTACAGCATGAACCTATTAAAAGTAGTAAATTGATGCTTTTTATATTTAACAGAAAAACTATCTAAAAATAAATAGAACCATATTTGTTTTGTCTAATATAAAACATAAATAGCCTGAACATGCTAAATATCTAAATAATCAATCAGAATAGATGGATATTTTACTCCATTTTACAAATAAGCCTTAGACAAGGTCCTACCTATATATAGGTCTCCTCTAACTCTTCAGATGACTTCAGACTCACTGTGCTCAAACACTGCTGTTGTTATTCTTTAATATATAATAATTGCAAAACATCAACATATCAGTGTGTGACTGAATTTGTCGACTATTATCATTGAAATTTATTAAATGTGAATATATTTGACATCATTAATACAATTTAAAAGACTTCCACTTACAAAATCTTTAGAAATTCCAGAGAAAACAATACATGGTTTTTCTTTCACAACAAACTTGTTACTCTTGTCAATTTTCATTCTTATTCCAGCATTTACAAATGAATGTGAATTCTGAAAGATAAAAAAAGTATTAATAAAGTAAACATGGAAATGTTTTTTTGAGGAAAATGTCAACATTACTATCAAAATTAAACAAATAGTCGAAAATGACAAAAACTTTCATTTTCAAACTATTGATTACAGAGAAAAGAAGGTAAACTACATCCCTCTACAACAGACTTATAGGCTTATCTTACCTTGTTGTAAATCATTTTGGATGAAAAAATAATATTAAAAGTAATTTAGGTCTGAGCTTTAGATATTTTTCAAAAGGTCTAGGAAGTAGAAGATTGACTTTCATGTGGAAGGCAGGATATATCAATAGTGTGACCTGTAACAGAACCAACTAATTAAGCCTACCTATTGCTTGAACAAGTGAATTTTGGAATTTTTTTTAAAATGTTGTAATTACTTTAAGGACCACTGATTTTTATTCAAGTGTCTTATCAGTTTCTGAATGCTGAATATAAAAAGACCAGTTTAAATTCTGAAGACCTCTGTGAAATACTTGTCACTCAGCTCTCCTCTCTGTTCCACTTTGTACATCCTCATAATGTATTCATTACTCACCTCTGCTCTCTGTGCCACTTTGTACATCCTTATAAAGTAGTCATCACTCATTGATGGTAACAACATGGCTACTATAACTTTGTTGGTCATATCTGTCTTCAGAAACTGGCCTATAGGTACTTGGTTTGATCCTGTTTTGTCAACTGTAATTAAATGTTAATGGCATTGTACAAGTAATTTTCAAATTTAAAAGCCATGAAAATTGAATGACAAAGGTATCATATACAGTTATGTTATCCTTAATGTTTTACTGATGGTTATAGCTAAGAGTATGGTTATAGCTAAGAGTATGTACTACTGTTGATTCATTTATTTTCTTGGGTACCAATTTTCGTGGATTGAGGAAAAATTGGATTTTCGTCGATATTTGATTTCATGGTTTTGACAAAGTCTGTATAGAAGTCTATAGAAAAATTGTACTTTGTTAAACATTTAAATATGTGGTTCACATATAACCATGAAATCCATTAAAATTAGTATCCCAGGAATAATAATAAATATAGAATAATGGCATTTTTGTTTTTGATACTGACTTTATCAGCAAGAATATCAAGCAAGCCCGCTAGGGCGAGCTGATATTCGAGCTGATGAAGTCAGTATAAAAAAATTAAATGCCATTATTCTTTTTATCGGCAATCTGTCTTAACTCTATGTTTTTTAGTAAAGAATAAGAAGTAAAATGAAATAATAAGTAAAACTACTTTTACACGTACAAAACGTTGGGTTCCTTGTTCGGTTGTATGAATAAAGTCGAGTGCATTTCATTGATAAATTGAAGCGGATGGACAAGAACATGTGACGTTACTGCACTGATACATGACGTCATTGCCTAATATTTTTGAGTATCAAGTCCTGTCCATGATATTGAAAATATTAGGCAGCAAGATCAAAGGGGAAATGTTCTAATTGCCGATAAATCCACTGTATCATGCATAAGTTGACTTTATACACCAATAAACAAGTTGACTTTATACACCAATAAACTTAATAGATATATTTTTGATGTTTAACAAAGGATAAAAATTGAAGTCATGACATTTCTTTCTGTGTTATCATCATGCAGTTCTTATAGCAATCATACCTGCCATTAACTGACAAAAATTTCACTTAATAAGGTTAGATTCAAATCAACTCTGTTAATCCAGATAAACACGGGTGAAAGTACAGAAGGTACCATAATCCGGAAATCAAGAAAAGATCAATATTTTGTTAAGGAATATCAAGGTCCAAAAAATCTATCAAAATCCAGAAATTCATCAAATTACAGAAAATTTCATGCATAGATAAAATGTCTTCAACCTATTGATCAACTTGTTCCATTCATAGTAACAGTCAGCATGTTGGTTAAAGGGTGAAAAATTACAGCAATCAGCAACACCGTTTATTTTCAAAAAGATCGAGCGCATGATTTCTATTTAAAAGATTTTGAACTTTTGATTTTTTATGAACATATATTAGGTGATCAGGTTAAACTGGCAAAAGGATGTCCAATGAAACAAATGCTAATGAATCTCTAACTCACCAATCATAAGTCCTACATTAGCAGCTTCTAGAGAAACATAGATATCTGACTGGAATTCTGGATGTAGATGTTTTAGCATTAGATTACCTGCCCAGCATCCAAGCTGTCAAATATAATTAAAAAGTTAAAACATTCTATCAACATAACTATCTTGGCTTAACTCAAACTAGTGCTAGGGGCCGTCTTAAACTTGCAGTGAGATGAGAGTTTTTTTGCTGTGTGCTGAAGGCCTCACTGTGACTTTGAGATGAAGAACAGCAATAAAAGCACTCTTCCTTTGCTTTTTATGTTTTTGCTGTGCACATACTGATTTTGTGTCATGGATGGATACTCATATTCTTTCTTTTCTAGTATAGTACTGTAATTTCTACATGGACGATCTTTTACTTATAGATAATTACAGGGTTTTTTCCATATTGGCCCTGGTATCATTTTTTGAACTGGACCAATACAGATCACCATGTAAGGGCTGACATGGCCCTCCCATTGACATTGCATAGTAGTCTGATATCAATCCTTGTATCAGCCCTTTGTTCTTATAAATTCTGTTCTGTATATGCATATTAGCACTGCAAAAAAAAAGTAATCACAATAAAATAGGTGATAATATATTTTAATGATGATCTTTCTCAAGGAACAAATTCAGCTGAATACTGTTTCATTTTCAAAACTTCAATCTTAATTCTTATAATTAAGATTTCATCTTTAACATATATAGTTAACCATGTGCCATAGCAACTGAGTTTAATGGTTTATATGGGAAAGGCATTAAAAGGATATTTAATGTTTTTAATGTCTTGGAAATAGACAGAACAAGCTCAAAAACAGGAACATCTCTTATTAAACAGAATGGCCACTAAATGTTTAATGCATTTACAAATTTGAAGTACTTACACTGCGTACAGATGTAGTAGCAACTCTTTGTAGCATATTCCTAATCTGTGTAAAGTATCCAAATGAAGTCTCCAACTTGGTTCTTGTAAATATATCAATCAGCTGAGTGATGGACAGACCAGCTCCTAGGACAACTGTTGGGTCAAACTGTAATATAATTTAGTTGAGTGTGAATTTAAAAGGAATTAAGTGCTATTATGGCAAAAAGATTCTGATGAAATTGAACTATGCCAGATTACTTCAATGAATATTAAATCTTATCAAAGAAAATCCATTTTACTTAAGCAAGTTCAGTGCATTTATGTTAACATTACAAAATCTTTCAATAATTATTAGGAGACCAATGTATACAAGTATCTTTAATAATGAATATCAAACTTACATCAATACCATATAATTCCTTAATTCCTCTAAGATCCATTAGTATGTCAAAGTTGGCAAGATCAAGATCACTCTTGTAGACACCTATAATATATGAAAGTACAGCATCAGTCCCTCTAGAGACTATAGATTTCAGTGACATGGCACTGACATTATCTAATAAGATAGTTTGACAGAGCTTCAAAATAATCATCCGAACTAAATTTCTAACTTATGCTTAGAAGTATGCAGGCATGTCTTGGTCATCCAGCATAGGTCTCTATTTGAATTTTTAAAATCTGGGTACTACAGTGAAAAGACTACACAATACATGCATTTTTAATTTAGTGGTGTTTAAGAGATTTGTACATGTAAAACTAGCATATGTTTTAATTAATACATTATTCTCATTTTTACAAAAAATTCTGTTCAAATACAATAAATATATACCTGATCCAGTATTGCCAAATACAAATCTAACTTTCTTTCCTGGATTGTCTGAAATGATCTTGAATAGTTGATCCAAGGTCATTGGTCTGTACCAAACAGCATCAGCACCAATCACCTGTAGTTGTTGTCCCATCTCAGGGTGACATTTACCATGGCAACGCTGTCCTGTTTTATGACAAAACATTTTCCCTAATTCCTACAATAAAACAATTTAATAACTATATAATTCTAGTTTTGTGAACAGAATGAATTACATTAAAATTCAATTCATTGAGACAATCTGGTTATCAAGTTTCCATTAGTTATTTTTTTTTTTTTTTATCAGGTAGTCTCTGTATGTACAGTGCAAAAAAATGTAAAAATGACGAAGTAAACATAATTTTAACAGTATCCATGCTATAAAATGCTGTTTTTCATGGTTTTTTTTATACATTACAGGCACAACATAATTAATACAATAATCTACCTCAATATCTGTTGCTGTGGATTTATTCTTTTGTGATGAGTCTACAGCAAATGACTTCATTGCATCTAAAATTGGTCTGTACCCTTTAAATATATAATATTCATTCTTACCGGTAATGAGAAAAAAAATCAGATAATCTGGGAATTTTTTAGACTTTCTAAAATCTATGTATTTCAAATTTTATATGATATATATTTATCAAGTGATGAAATTGCACTCAATTGTTTCTATTCTTAAAATACTAGTTTCAGCAGGAACATTTTGTTTATGTAAAATTTGTCATATTATCCTACAGACTGTCATTGTAGTGAATGATAGTAAAGCTAGCACAAACACAAGTTAGCACTTACATAAAATGTGAAAGAAAAAAATTCTGAACATTCAGTATGATGCATTAAAAAGGTAACATTCACAAAAAGAATTAACCATGATTGGTGATGGACAGGCCAGCTCTTTAAGGACAACTGTTGGGTCAAAGTTCAAACTATAATAGAATTTGGTTGAGTAAGAATTTAAAAGGGAGATCACACTCAACAAAGTTTTATTATAGTTTGATTCAACAGTTGTCCTAGGAGCTGGCCTGTCCATCACCAATCATGGTTAATTCTTATTTAATCACAATGCTCAGAGTCTATTAGTTTTTGTTTACCACACAGGGGAGATAATTGATTAAAAAATGTTTTTTTTTATGTCACTAAAATTCACAATCAAAACAAATAAACAGCTGCCCCAGTAGCACTTGATATAACTGTTTTCTAATTTAAATTTAGTACTTTTTGTTCAAGAATGAATTGCAATATAAAATAAACATTTGAGTAATTTACCTTAATTGTAACTATCCCATTAGAATTGAAATACAGGACAGCACAGATACTACATATACACATACAGAGGTCTTTTAAAACTGAATATGACAGTTAGTTGCAAACTAAAATTTCCTAATCTAAACTGGCTTTCTTTTTTATTGTTGTTGGGTTGCTGTCTCATTTATAAATTCCTCACATCTCCTATAAGGTCAAGGTACAGTAAATGGGCTATGTCACAAATTTGGGTAAAACTTGGGATACAGCTTTAATACTAAAACTAAATTGAAATCAAAGAGCTGATAGCTCTGAGGTGGAAGAAGATGCATAAAAGGTAACTTGAATTACCATGAAAGCAGCCCACACCAACCTAGCCTGCTATGTTCAATCATTGCTTTCGATGTATTTTCTTCTTCCAAAAAAAATATTCTTCAATAAAACTCATGTCTCAACCAAAACTGACAATATTTAACATAGTAAATCAAATACCGTTGATTCAAATTAAATTTTCTATAATTCAATACATTCGTCTCAGCATGGTCAACATGTGGCAAGCAATTATACCAGTAATTGATTAGGTTTCACTTGAAAGTTTTTCTGTCAAAGGTAGATAGTTCACTTTGGGTGTCATAGTCGGACTTCCTTCTTATAAAAAAAACTGGCCACCATGATAAATTTTAGTCAAGTGTACTTAAAATAGGGTTTAACACCAACATCAATCAGATAATCATGAATTCTTATAGTTGTTCACAGTAACATGTTTTTCTCATTATGATATATTGAAAAATGCTATTTATATACATATATCCAATGCAGATTTGCCTCAGGTCAGGGATTGGGTTTTGAGCATTTGTTAACATGTCAAACCTGTTCATTTTCTCTATGTGTTTGACCCAAATTGTGAACTATTGAGTTACTGTCGTTAATCAAATTTGTTTTTCATCTAATATTTTTACATAAAAGTACAGGGTAGGAATGCCCTTTTCTGTCAGGCATCAAACGGTCATTTTCTGAAATGTTTCATCAGACCAAGGATTTGTATACTATATAAATCCTTGATCAGACAGAGAAAATATAATACATATATGTCTATGGTTTCATGAATGATTGACGGCAACAAATTATTGGTTCCGTACTCGAGGGTCATATGGGGGAGGGCTACCTCCATGACAAATTTAAGGGTAACAAGCTGGACTATTTCTATGTTAAATCCCGTTTTTTTATCACTTAAAACTTTGAAACGTAAGGCAATAAAGGTAATCCAACAATGACTGACATGAAAACTACGTACTTTTGACATGGATTCCGTCAACTGACATTAGTTCGTACACTGATATTTCTGTCAACTGACGGTGCATCATTTGAAGCGTAAAGTACCAGAAGATTTACGTGTGCTTTTGACTCTTCATTATTGCAATAACATACTGAAATATTCCAACTTTCGTTTAAAAAAGCATGTTTTTTTTGACTGATTGCATTAAAGATATAAACACAGACGGAACAACTAAATCTGTGTATTTTTGTCAAGCATCCTTGAGTTGAAGTCATACTCTCTGCGTAGATACATGACATTAACATAAGATGCATTGTTTGAATTAATGAAAACTCAGTTCATCATTTTCTTGAAACTTTCGGATGCACAATTCAATTTCCCATTTTGGCATTTATGCATATGCGCAGATACGTAACCAACGTAGATTAACCCGAATAATCCAGTTGTTTAATTCCGATTGCTCCCACGAGAAACGGCAGTGGATAGAGGATGCTGATTTCGGATTGTAATTTAACATACAAGTAGCACAAACTCTTATGATGGTCTCAGTTGTCTTATTGATGGTCCGAGTGGACTCGGTCCGACTTGTCTCCGGGCTGAGTTGTCCCGCATTCATTAAATTAACGCATGCGTACTACCAAATCTACTTGAAAACATCCGGTTACTAGTAAATAAATAACGTACATGCAAGATGAAATGAAATCTTGTAATTGACATCATAAAACAGTAGACATTAAAACATGAGAAATTATAACACTAATGAAAGTGATTGTTTTTTCAAGTCTAACTGTACATTTGTGTTATAAAATGATGCAGGTGTCATTTGACAAACTTGAAATCGATCATGTGTAAACATCGGTGTCAAGATATGGCACGGAAGTTTATATGAAAAAGTAAAGCACTGAAAAGGATACGGCAACACTCCTGGTGACGCTTCAATGATTTTACAGTCGGCAGTATAGGATTTCAGAAGACTTGAAAGTCTTCTTCCACCAAAAATTATGCACTTTTATTTTCTGAAATATGTTTTTTCAATCTTGACATGCATTAGATTAAAGGGATGCCTTGTTTGTGGATTGCAGATTATAGTTTCCATACCTACCTGGGCATATACATATTACATCATCTATTCTATATTAATACCTTATATAGACAACCTATATGACCTACCTGTACATCTACATATAACATCATCAAAGGCATCTTCAACCTCCTTCATTGATACTGATCCCTTGTTGAAATCTAGTAAACTAAAAAGAAACACTTAATATATGTGAGGACTCAAAGTTGGAAACAAAGCGTGAAATTTAAACTAGAGTCTCTAAAGAGCCTGTGTCGCTCACCTAGGTCTATGTGCATACTCAACGAATAGAATTCATGACAAGAATCTCTGTTTTGTTGATTTTGTATTGCTGATCATTTAGTCTGTTTAGTTTCTCTCTATCCTCTTTAGTTTTTGCTCAAAACACAAAAGAGTGTAAAAAAAAACCTCATTGAAGGGCAATCACTCCTACAAAGAGTGACAGTCTACTAACTATATCAGTAAAACTTGACTTGTTAGTAGATCTTGCTTTGCTGATAATTTTTGTGATTTAAAATGTCTTTTATCTATTATAATTTTTATCATATCAGGCAAAACGCAAAATAAATGGTAAAAATCGTCATTAAAGGGCAATAACTCCAATAAAAAGTCATTGGTAGATTTCTGCCATATTGTCTTAATAGTAGATCTTGTCTTCCTGATCATTTTTGCTTATTTAAGTTTCTATCTATCTATTATAGTTTTTAAGATATAAGGCTAAAACGCAATAAATTGGTAAAAATCGTCATCAAAGGGCAATAACTCTAATAAGGAGTAAACTGACGATTTCAACCATTCCAGACTTATTTGTAGAAATTGTCTTGCTGATCATTTTTGACATATAAAGTTTCTCTCTATCTATTAAAGTTTTCAAAATAATAGGCAAAATGAAAAAAAAAGGTAAAATTTTTTATTTATTAAAGGCCAATAACTGTTATAAGAAGTCCTGTGACAGTTTTGATGTTTTTGGACAATTGGTAGAGCTCAACATTCTGAACATTTTTGCTCCTGTCAGATTTTCTCTATTTATGTAAATGGTTTTCAAAATAATAGACAAAACTTACATTTTACCCCTATGTTCTATTTTTAGCCATGTCGGCCATCTTGGTTGGCGGGCGGGGTCATCAAACACATTTTTAAAACTAGATACCCCAATGATGATTTTGGCAAAGTTTGATTATTTGGTCCGGTAGTTTCAGAGAAGGTTTTTTGTAAAAGTTAACAGACGACAACTACGACGACGATGACGACGTCGGACAACAGACGCCAAGTGATGAGAAAAGCTCACTTGGCCCTTTGGGCCAGTTGAGCTAAAAAGGGAAGATGAGAATTTCAAGTTGTTTATACAAGAAGTTTATTTCAGAAGAGATACAAAAGACTGGTTTGATTGTAATCTTCCAAAAATAGGCTCAGTGTGTGCATTCAGTTTATAGTTTTGAAGTGTGAGTAGTGACAGTTTTCATTGCATACATTGTGAGAATACTGATGGTTAAAGATGTTGGTTTGTTTGTTTCTATTTATTTAGGTTGTGAAATAAATTATTTATCAAGAGGTTATATTGTTCTTCATCAATATATCTGCATGCTTACTACTCTAATAAAATATATAAAAAAAAAATATCAGTAATGCATTTGTTCACATTACAATAATATGTATGTTGTTCCTGAAAACTGTTTTGCAAATTTATGCCGAAAGTTTAGACATTTCAACACTATATTTATCGTAATAGCTTGGTCAATTCAAGCACCACATAAACTTTTATAATGTGGATGATTTTAAGACATGTCCTGACTTTGGCCCCATTTGAAAAACAGTAAGTAGGTCAGTTGTTTTGACGTTTGACAGCTCCAGTTGGAACTAATACATGAAAAGGATAGTGACTAACCATTCTTTACAAACATTGAAACAAAATAAACATACTTAACTACTTCTTGCCACAGAAAATATGAAAAACATCAATAGGTGATCGATTTATTAATAGTCAGGATATATTTTATTTTTTTATTTGTGATGTTCGGTCAGTGTCTAGTTGACATTATATATTCATAAAATATTAATATAAATCAAAGTAACTTTTAAGAGCTTACGCATGCATATTCATGACCTGAGCAGGACTACAATATCCACATTGAGAACCATTATATTTGGCCAGTCGTTTTGGTATGACATCATTTACACCTTCTATAGTAGTAATTTCCAACCCATCACACATGAATAATGGACACAGGCACTGGAAATGAAAGGAATATGTAAATGCATGGATCACATCTCATTTTTTAAACAATATTCCATATTTGGCATTCATTTACACGTACAATGTACATCACAATGGAGATACAAAATTGAAAGGCAATTGTAACAGAAATAAATTATATGAAATTGGGAGGTTCATGACACCTTAAACTTGGTTATCCATTATCTTTGTTAAAATAAACCTAATATCAAGTCAGATATTTTAATAAACCTTGAAGTTTGGGTAACAATTGTGATTTACTGTCCTATTGGTTCTTAGAGCGATTTTTTCTTACATAATCCAAACAATTTGATTGAGTCCATTGCAAACCTTCATTAAAGCTTAGTTAGATTTTTTGTTCTGCTATTTCAATGTGGTTTTTGTAACACTTACAGAATTAATTGGATAACTTTTCATGCTATCAGATATAGGTTCATATAACTTGGCCTCCACCATACAAATACCACATCCTCCTTCATGGCACATGACTTTTGTACCAACAGAAATCCTCTCTTTTCTTAGATATGTGTTCAGTGAAGTCCATGGTGGATATTCATTTCCAACTGTGAATAAATGTATATTAGAATCAAAGAACTGTCATACTGCTTCCTTTCATATAAGTGCATAATTTAAATATTCACAAAAAATATACTTTTCTTTAAAAAAATAAGTACAAATTAGTCCCATGTTCAAAAAGTTCTGCATAAAACCTTTATTTAAATTTTTTTTAAATTAGCCTATGACTGTAATTTTTAATTTTTGGGGGAAAAAAAATCACAAATAATTTCATGTGACCAACCATATGATAAACTTTCATATTTATGAAAATAACAAAAGTTTATTAAGTTGACCTAGAACAGTTCTGCATGTGTTACACCTGAAGGAGGCAGATTCAGCCATTCCAACCCAGGATAAAGGGGGGTTCCAACCATATGTCCCCATTCAAAAGCATTGATCGACAAAAAAAAGGGGGGTTCCAACACCTAGAACCCCTTCCCTGGATCCGCCACTGCGGGAGGTATCCAGGAAACATCTAAGGCATAAAGTCTGACACACAATGCATTACAAAAAGTTCCAATATTCACACTGAAGTACCAAATGTGAAAGGATTTGTTTAGGTTGACAAATTCTTTATATTAAATACACTTCTTAATCAAAGGTCACCTGTATATTTCTGTCCATTGATAGTTACTGTGATTTTAGAGTTGACATCAGATTTCACACTGAATTTGATAAAATGTCCACAACATTCACAGTTGGCAGCAAACACTCCATTCTGAACTTTGTCCTTTCTGAACAAATGTCTGAAATTTAACGAAAAAAAAAGGTGACAGTAATAAAATTTAATGAAGGGTAGAAAATAGTTTTCCAGAAATTGGTTTTAACTGCACAATATAATATAATTTTTTTCTGTCAATCCCATATCCCTGTATTTGTATCAGGAAATACTGTAAATTCAGAAATTATTGCGTGCATTTATTATTGTGATTTTTAAATAATAAACAAAATTGCGAGATTCGTTATTGCGATTTCAGGAGAAGCCTCATGCAGATATATGTATCAGATATCATATGAAAGTTCTTATTATTGTGATACATGTATCTTCCCAGTTGCCTAATAAGCATTAATAAAAACCTCACAATAATTTCTGTATGTATAGTAGCTGAAAATGTTGAAAATGTACACACATTTTAGTAAATCATAACAATTTTTTTTAAAGCAGCATATGTTTCATAAATTCTACATTTATAAAGTCCTGAATATGTATGAAATATTTGCCACTTGGCAAAAAGCAAGTAACATTAATCCATCTTTCCTTCGGATTCAATTTAATTTCCAGAGATTCAAACACAGGCAAAAATTCCCATTAAACTTCAAATATTTGTCCACAACTTAGTCTTTTCAGCCTTTTAGTTAGAGAACTGCCTCAAAATGACACTCTGGTCTTGTGGTAGTGAATGTGCTTGCCTTGAGTGTAAGAGGTCCCGGATAAGATATCTGACTGACTCAAAACATGCACTGACTTGAAAACTAGTATTTGCTGTTTCCGTGTTAAGCATTCAGCATTTAGGAGTAAGAGCAAACTTGTCAGCTAATTAGGCATGGACCATTTGACTTTCTGGGTGGGGGGGCCTGGGTTTTTTTGAAAAAAAAATAATCTAGCCTCTATTTTGACAAAAAAAAAATAATCTGGCCTATTCAGTTGCTAAAAAAAATATTCTGGCTTCATGTCCTATTCCTTTGTCTTTACAAATGTTGAAAAAAAATATTCTTGCTCGGTTTGCATGATAAAAAAAAAAATCTGGCTTGGTATAAAAACCAATGCCCATCCCCCCCCCCCAGAAAGTCAAATGGTCCATGCCTTATAGAGACAGAAAATATGTTTGAGTAGCTATGTGAGATATCTTTCTGCTGAATATTACATTGTAAACTAGCTAGCACAATAAAAATCCAGATCAAGGTGTTGGCCTTTTACAAAGTAGGCTTTATTTGTATTCCTTTTACAAAGTAGGCTTTATTTGTATTCATAATATATGTTCTTGTCCTGAATTTGCATGTAAAACTGGCCAATGGACATTAAGAGATTTTGTTTATTCAAGATGAAGTTATTATTTTTTAGCTGTAAGCTGTATTTTAGTATTAAATGGTAACCTAATTTGGGTCAGCTTGGACATATGCAACATTTGAAGCTTAATTACAATGAATAAATGGATGGATTACATGTACACGGGATGTATATATAGATATTAAGAAGTATTATTATTGACCAGAGGTGGATTTAGAGGGTGGGGCATGGGGATGGGTAGGGGGGGCTTTTTGATCTACATATATGCATAATACTTTTACAAGTCCACCTCCTACCATTACCTTGTTAGTCCACCCACCCTACCCCTTTCCTTCCCCTTTTTAAAATTCTGGATCCGCATCTGTTGGCCCTCATTTCTTTGCAATATATTAGGAAACAGACAACTATGGAGGAAACATTTATTTAATAGATAAAGCAGGTTGACATCTGCTTCGTTCGACAGGTATAATTTTCTTGTAAGATAAGATATTTTTATTAAGGTTCATGTGGACCCTTTGGCTAAAATGGCTGTGTTTTACCTCAAAATTTACTCTGAGTACAGACAAACCTGTGCATCTGGAAAAGTTTTAAGGCATAGCATGCCCTAGATAAATAAAATTCAAATGCATTGTATGTTTTAGAAAATTTAAAACTTTACTGGATTTTGCAGTGCACTTTTTTTCGTCCCTGCAGAAGATGACAATTTTGATCATAAAACTTTTTTGTATATCTTACTTTGCTGAACATTTTTGCTGTTTACAGTTTATCTTTATCTTCAATAATATTCAAGATAACAACCAAAAACTGCAAAATTTCCTTAAAACAACCAATTTAGTGGCAGCAACCCAACAATGGGTTGTTCGGGGTGTCCGAAAATTTCAGGGCTGATAGATCTTGACCTTTTGAACATTTTTACCCCATGTCAGATTTGCTCTAAATGCTTTAGTTTCTGAGATGTAAGCCAAAAACTGCATTTCACCCCTATGTCCTATTTTTAGCCATGGCGGCCATGTTTGTTGATGGATCAAAATTTCGGATACAATTCATAAACTAGATTCCTAAAGGAACATTCATTCAAAGTAAAGAAGTATTAGGCACAATAGTTTCAGAAGAGAAGATTTTTAAATGTTAGCAAACTTGATGAACACATTTCGAAAAATTGTCTTTAAAGGGCAATAACTCCTTAAGGGGTCAATTGACAAATTTGGTCATTTAACTTTTCTGTAGATCTTACTTTGCTGAACATTATTGCTGTTTACAGTTTATATCTATCTATATTAATATTCAAGATAATAACAAAAAACTGCAAAATTTCCACAAAAATACCAATTACAGGGTTTTCATTAAGAGCCGGCACCCGGCGGAATGTCGCCGTTTCAAAAGACGGAAATCGCCGGTTCAAATGCTTAAACAAAAAAAAATTTTAAGAGAATAAAATAAAAACAAAGTTTTATTAACATTTTGTCTCATGGAGTTTTTAGTTTCATAGATTTTTCAAAAACGATGGCTTTTTATAACCGAGTGGACCATTTTGTCTGACTGAAAGTAAACTTAAAATCGGTGTCAGTAAGACGTTTGCCTGTATTCAAATACGATCTTCAATCAATCGCTTGAATGAGCAAGATTGTCAATGGTAAAATCAAGAGAGATATCGAAATAAAAACGTATGTTATCAATGGATAACTCATGAGAAACCAAAATTAAAAAGTTTTAGGAGGCAATTTTTTAAATTGAATGTTAATAAATTAAATGAAACTGAATGAAATGAAAGACCAAAAGTAAATGATTTCTTTACCAGCAAAAAGACAAAATCATTGGAACCATTTACAGGTAAAACTTTTTATTTGAAGTTATTAAATTTCAAAGAAGCCTTAGAAGGTCTGTACAGTCTCATGTTTATATAAATGAGGCCTGCCCAAGCTTGCCTTCTATGCCCTTTTTATAATTTAACAAGTATTTTCATTAATTATTACCACCCTTTAACTCTTGGGGAGGGAAGGGGGGTTGAAAATAGTGCCTAGGCTAGGAGGGCTGCTGCCCATTTTTTTTTTTTTTTTTTGGACCTTTTCTCTTCAGTTTGTAGTATATAGTTCCAGGTTTATCACTGCTCATTTGTTGTGGATGGGGCCATCAAAGCAGCCTAGGATAGGAGGAAGGCTTCCCATTTTTTATTTACCGTTGGACCTTTCCCCTCAAGTTTTACTGAAAAAGCAGGTAGGAGGATAAATGCCAAGGCTAGGGAAAAGGCTCTCTTTATTTTTTTCAGTTATAATTTTCCCCTTGCTGATCATTAGCCCACTCGTTGAAAAAAGTACCAATGTTAGGATGGGTCCTGCCTCACTTTGAATTTTTTTTACATTTACCTATCTCGAATGGAAGCCTTTGTTAAAAGTGCTGGCTATTAAAGAAGGGGTGGACATTTTCCCACTTCAGCATATATGTCCTTTCCCAGGTTTGCATGTTTTTATTGAAATATAGAACACATGAAAATAATATTTCTTTTCTGGATCAAAACAGAAATTGTCAGATTTTGCAGATGACATATATACATGTAGGTCTTTACATAAATATGAGAAGATGTGGTATGAGTGCCAATGAGACAACTCTCCATCCAAGTCACAATTTGTAAAAGTAAACCATTATAGGTCAAAGTAAGGCCTTCAACACGGAGTCTTGGTATTAATAGTTTATGCTGACCCTCCGTTGCTTTCTTACTTTTTGCGAAATCTGGCAATACAATAATAATAAAGATTATTTTTGATATATTTTTATTTGTCTTATTTTAATACCAATATCACAAGATTGACCTTACAAGCTAACAAGCTTAAAAAGATAACATTCCTATGAAACCCCATTTTTTATGCACTTGTAAATAGTTTGAAAATGCCTCAGAGTACACCATTTTCAATGTTAGGTCAAAAATTTGGGGGCAGCTTGCCCCCGACCCCCTTTTGGTCAGCCACTTCAAATTAGTAAACAGCCTGTTCATTGAAAAGTTATTGAAAGCCCTGAGGAATATTTAGTTAAAGTTTGAAGGTATTTGGCCCAGTAGTTTCAGAGAAGAAGATTTTTGAAATAGTTTACGACAACAGACGACAACAGACGACGACGACGGACGACAACGGACGCCAAGTGATGACATAAGCTCACATGGGGCCCTTCGGGCCCCTATTTGAATTTTATTTATCTAGGGCATGCTATGCCTTAAAACTTTTCCAGATACACTGGTTTGTCTGTACACAGAGTAAATTTTGAGGTGAAAATGCAGCCATTTTATTCAAAGGGTCCACATGAACCTTAACCATTCCTTTTTACACTTCGCTGTTAAAAACTCGTTTGACCATTGCGGTTCTTTTAAGTTATTTCTTTACCTGGAATTGCAGACAGGACATACAATACAATTATCCAGCTTGGATGATTGTTTTTTATCCATCCTTCGTGTTCAATGCACGAGTTTTGCCAATAAAGGTATGACACATATTACGACCTTTCATCAGCTGACAGATAATTTTTTTTTTAATATGGTATACAAATCCTGTCATCATTCGACCGTTACTTCGGTCCATAACGATCTTTTACTATGTCGTATGAATGTCAACTTCGTGTGGGATAAAAACATTTTATTATTTATTGCTTCTATTTGTTGTGAACTTGTCTAAATATGTTATTTAATGTGTATGAGGAGATGCTGTATGATGATTTCTTCTGTGATGTGAACCACGCACCAGCACCTGCACCTCCTGAGAGAAATCTTTTAGATTTTATAGTGTTTCATTCATTAAAAACATATTAGTATTGTGTTATTATCACCTTTTGTCGCACTGCCATGCGTTCATAGACTTTTTATTGTTCGATAGTCTAGACAATATTTTGAACTGGCATTTTGAATCATATTTTATTTTCACACTTTGCCCGGGAAAAATGGCTACCATTATTTTTAGCAAACATTTTCCCTTGCACATTGTACTGTATTTCGATATAAATATTTCAATTCAACAGAGATTATTTTGGCATCCTCCTTGAATTTTTTGCTTGGTTAATTTGTCAAACTAGTAAAAATTTATCATCGTAACAACAACTCCTACCGATCTCCAACAGAGCCTTCCAACGGTGGGAATATCCAAGACGTGTCGGCTCTATTGGACTTTTATCTGATCATCAACTCTCTTGCGTATCATTTTCGATAAAAAGTTCAGTTCACCATTCTCCATTCATCAGTTCATCAGTTCATATCTACAATTACAGATCTCTGCTCACCTGGACCACCTTAGCTAATTGACTCTTCTTCAACGTTTGCTTGCTTCAGAGAAAAATTTATTATTTATAAAGAATTAATTTCAACACAAGATATTTATGTCGGAAAGAAAACTTCAAAAATATTTAAAAAGATCATTGCCTTCTATCATCGGTACTAAAACTCATACTCCAGTAGTCCTCACTGACAGCAAAGGTTTTAATCTGTGGGATCAAGTATCTAACCAAATTGAATTGGAGATCAGATGGTGGTGTAAGTCGTCTCGCACATCTGTGAAAGGTTACGACTGGCTGAAACAAAACATAGCCCGACAAATTGGCCGACTGGATAACATACACCTATACGTCTGGCTATATCTTCAACAATATTCAAGATAATAACCAAAACTGCAAAATTTCCTTAAAACAACCAATTTAGTGGCAGCAACCCAACAATGGGTTGTTCAGTGTGTCTGAAAATTTCAGGGCTGATAGATCTTGACCTTTTGAACATTTTAACCCCATGTCAGATTTGCTCTAAATGCTTTAGTTTCTGAGATGTAAGCCAAAACTGCATTTCACCCTATGTCCTATTTTTAGCCATGGCGCCATGTTTGTTGATGGATCAAAATTTCGGATACAATTCATAAACTAGATTCCTAAAGGAACATTCATTCAAAGTTAAGAAGTATTAGGCACAATAGTTTCAGAAGAGAAGATTTTAAATGTTAGCTAACTTGATGAACACATTTCGTAAAATTGTCTTTAAAGGGCAATAACTCCTTAAGGGGTCAATTGACAAATTTGGTCATTTAACTTTTCTGTAGATCTTACTTTGTTGAACATTATTGCTGTTTACAGTTTATATCTATCTATATTAATATTCAAGATAATAACACAAAACTGCAAAATTTCCTCAAAACTACCAATTCAGGGTTTTCATTAGGCAGCAACCATTTGATTTTCTGGGGGCTATGGATTTTTTTCGGACAAACTTATTTTCGCCTTTGGCGAAAAACAATCTATTTTTTGGCAACAAGTCGAAAACAATTTTCTTCTTTCAATTTTAGCATTACATATAGTGGCAGCTGAGGGTGAAACAAACAATTTTTTTTTCTCAGGGTCAAAACAAATTATTTTTTCTCCAAAACTGGAAACAAACTTTTTTCCAAAAATCCATAGCAGTTGCTGCCTTAAGAGCCGGCACCGCGGAATGTCGCCGTTCAAAAGCAGAGTTCTCGATAAGTGGTGGTCCTAGGATTTGACCACCACATTTTTGGAAGGACCAACATAATTTTGGTAATTTGCAATAGAAATAATAGTTAGGACCGCATATTTTCTTCAAGGACCACCAGGAAAAAAGATTTGAGAACTCTGCAAAAGACGGAAATCGCCGGTTCAAATGCTTAAACAAAAATATTTTTAAAGGAATAAAATAAAAGCAAAGTTTTATTAACCTTTTGTCTCATGGAGTTTTTAGTTTCATAGATTTTCAAAAACGATGGCTTTTATAACCGAGTGGACCATAACCCAATAATTCAGTCGTTATATTCCATTGCTCTACGATGGCTCGCGAGTGGGAGAGTCGATCACGGGAGGGACTGAATTATTCGGGTTATGGACCATTTTGTCTGACTGAAAGTAAACTTAAAATCGGTGTCAGTAAGACGTTTGCCTGTATTCAAATATGATCTTCAATCAATCGCTTGAATGATCAAGATTGTCAATGGTAAAATCAATAGAGATATCGAATAAAACGTATGTTATCAATGGATAACTTATGAGAAACCAAAATTAAAAAGTTTTAGAAGGCATTTTTAAATTGAATGTTAATAAATTAAATGAAACTGAATGAAATGAAAGACCAAAAGTAAATGATTTCTTTACCAGCAAAAGACAAAATCATTGGAACCATTTACAGGTAAAACTTTTGAAGTTATTAAATTTCAAAGAAGCCTAGAAGGTCTGTACAGTCTCATGTTTATAATATGAGGCAGGCATTACCTGTGAAAGGGACGAAGTTTGTATGAATTATTTTTGTAACTTCAAAATATGTTAAAAAGAAACGGAAATACCGTCATGTTTCCGATTTTGGTTCTGTTGTTAGGATTTTACTTGTGATGTTATTTTAGTTATGACGTCATGTTCAATGTAAACACAGAAACGCGATCATCAGGTAACGTTTATTCATATTAAAGACAAAGAATTATTAAAATGAAATTGGTATTGTGTTCCTTGAGTTCCTATATTTTACTAGACTACTCTAGGTCTCATGACAACGAGACCGGAAGAAGGAAGTAGATTTCTGTGCAAATGCGGAATTAAAAAAGTGACACAAATAAAAGTTAATGGTTTTGAGTTCATTAGTACAATGAAAAATTTCAGGAAATTTTCCTGATTTTTTTTTTTTTTTTTATTGATTTTCTACTGTAATAGGGACTTCGTCCCCTTATAAATGAGGCCTGCCCAAGCTTGCCTTCTATGCCTTTTTATAATGTAACAAGTATTTCATTAATTATTACCACCCTTTAACTCTTGGGGAGGGAAGGGGTTGAAAATAGTGCCTAGGCTAGGAGGGTGCTGCCCATTTTTTTTTTTTTTTTTTTCTCTTCAGTTTGTAGTATATAGTTCCAAGTTTATCACTGCTCATTTGTTGTGGATGGGGCCATCAAAGAAGCCTAGGATAGGAGGAAGGCTTCCCATTTTTATTTACCGTTGGACCTTTCCCTCAAGTTTTACTGAAAAGCAGGTAGGAGGATAAATGCCAAGGCTAGGAAAAGGCTCTTTATTTTTTCAGTTAAAATTTTCCCTTGCTGATCATTAACCCACTCGTTGAAAAAGTACCAATGTTAGGATGGGTCCTGCCTCAGTTTGAATTTTTTAAATTAACCTATCTCGAATGGAAGCCTTTGTTAAAAGTGCTGGCTAAGAAGGGTGGACATTTTCCCACTTCAGCATATATGTCCTTTCCCAGGTTGCATGTTTTATTGAAATATAGAACACATGAAAATAATATTTAACATGTTCTTGGATTAATTTGCACTTCTCATGAGTGCAAATTGGAACCACACTTTTTAATCGTAGAATCATCAAATTTAGCAATAATGTACCTCTGGGGATAGGTAACACAATACAAAAAAGTTTTTGGTGTGGCTCGCCTGGTTCGGCAACTGGAGTGAAAACAGTGACAAAATCCTGTAGGATATTTTTTTCTCCTATAGGATATTTAAAATCCTACAGGATTTTATGAAATCCTATAGGATAAAGTCATAATCCCGTAGGATATTTTTAATATCCTATGGGATATTTAAATCCTATCGGATTTATTTATCCTATAGGAAAATTTATCTCCTATGGGATAAAATTAATATCCTACGGGATTTAAAATCCTGTGGGATTTTCAAAAAAAGTTTTAAATCCGATAGGATTTTTTTTATCCTATAGGATTATCATGAACGACTTTTTGTCAGAAACAAATGTCCCTTAGGATTATTTTTTCTCCTAAGGGATTTATTTTGTCCTGTGGGATTTTTTCTCTCCCATAGGATATTTTATTCTCCTGTCGAATTTTTTTTCTCTCCCTTAGGATACAATTTTTCCTGTAGGATACTTTGTTCTCCCTTAGGATAAACTTTGTCCTACAGGATTATTTTTTTTTCTCCCATAGGATTAAATTTGGATACATTTTGTCATCTAAGATGGTTTTGTTGGTATTTTACAAACGTTTACAATACGATTGTCAGTGCAAATAATCTGTGTGGTCCAGACTAAGGAGCATCACAAATCAATAGGAAAGGAATTAAGACAATAAAAACTTTTAGCTTGTATTGTTGGTAGCAGTCTCATATATATCATAGCGATTCCGAAATGATTTACTTATATCAAATCATTATTTTTTCATTCTGATTGGTCAATCGTACTAAACAAAATGAATGACCTTTCATTATCATAAAATTATCGTTAATGCAATATATCCAATTTTCTGTAATTTCCGTTTCATGTATGGATTTTTTTATTGATATTTGCTGGACGTTCAGTGGCAAAATTATTTCATGCATGTTAAAGACCAGACCATACGAAAACAGTTAAGTAAATCTCGCCAACAGTTAAAAATTTAAACAGATTGTAACAAAACTTCTAAGCAAACAGACCTAGATGCACAGGGTCCTTAAGAATATTCAGATAAATGTTCATTTTGGTTTGGATTATGTTCTTTGCCTGTACTACGTGGCATGCAAGTGCAACAAGTAATAAATGTTCTCTGTCCAGTCCGATTGATTAATAAATATTGTTTTGTTTGTTTGTCTTAATTCAAAACTGTGCCTGTTAACTTCAATGAATAAAATCTATTGAAAAGGCCTAACTGTACTATATTTAAAATCAAGTAAAGTAGGTTTGAGTGGCTCGCTCAAAACTGGTATAGATGAGGTATTTTGGCAAGATTGGCAATCGTTCTTAAATTGAAATACAGTGTATTACATGAAAATAAACACTGTTATTTCCTTGACACGTCTTTACTAAGAAATCATCCCGTGAAAATCTATACTCTTACATGTCTTAGTTCCATAATAAATTGACATAATCTCATATGATAGATCGTGAACAGTAGATCTAAGAACGAACGAAAAAAAAATTAAAAAAGAAGTTGATATTACTGTTTATCCATGTAGTGGTGTTCATACTGCGGAGATACCTGAAAAAGGTCGTTAAAGTTTCCATAATTATCGAAACGGATACATGAAAATATTACTTTATAGCATTGTGCAAATCTTGCCTTCGTATATTGTTTACATGGAACTATTTATGAGTTTGTTTGATAAATGTTATTTGTTTTTCGTCCTGTGGCAAATATTTCAGGTATATTCATAACGAGAACACATTAATTATAAATACAATAGGTAGGCCTTTTATAGTAAATATAAAAGGTCGACTGAGAGGATGGACATGGAACTTGGAATGCCAATGAAAAATCTGGTCACACACGGATCCCTAAATTAATTGCTGCAAGAGTACCTAATGTGCAGAAAGCGTTCGTGCATGAAATCTACTCTGAAGTCGACCATCGTCATTCAAGTGAAGTTTTCAGTGATATCAATTGGTTAAATACTCTTTGCTGGTTTAAATAAAAGGGAGAGTTCTTTGAGATTGGATTATTTATTGCACTTTAGTTTTTTGGTATGATATTCTATTTTTCTGACAGCTTCGGATTTCTCACGGTAATGTTTTTGCCTCTAGTACGGGAGGTCGTGGTTTCGAACCCCGTCCGGGCAAAATTAACGACGTCAAAATTTGAACTTGCTGTTCCTCCGCTACGCAAGTGGCATTAATAATTAAAAACAAAGACTGGTATGCCCGAGTGGCTAACATGTCTTAATGCGGACTGTTACCTTGTGAACTAGCACGTTAAAAAATCTTTCTCACTGTATCGGTCTAGAACAGGGTTCGTATTCATATAACATTTACATGTTCTCGTCCGGAACATGAATTTGTCACTGGACATAAGGCATCATCCACGTTCATCATCTACTCTGCCGTTAACACATAATGAAGTATTTTTTTCTTGTACTGATTTTTATTTCATGTTATTTGATTTCCACTGATTGAGATTATAAAAATGGTATGGTTAAACTTTTCATCCACAAAAAATATTTCTGTGCCTGTTGGGATATCTTCAATGATAGGTAATATTAAATTAGCTCCTTACTTTATTTATACATGGGACGGTTTTAGCTTGATATTTTGTATAGGAGTCTCTCTACTATAAAAAACTGCATGTTGACTCTTAATGTCTTGATTGTCTGTGTCGTTGGGTTGTTGTCTCATCAATATTTACCCTTATCCCCTTTTATTCGAACCCAAAAGGTTGACTTGGGTATAGAAATATTGTCCCCTCTTGACTTTTCCCGCTCGACTGTAAACCTTGCTGATTTATTACGTCTATTTGAATAAGATTAATCTATGGCGAGGACAAAAGTCACTAGAATAAAGCTGAATCATGATTAAAACTTTACGATAAGCTATTACCACTCTAACCTATCCTTTTTTTTCAACGGTAGACGAATGCCCCCACCCCCAAAAAAAATGAAAATGAGTTAACAGGCTATAACGGCCACTTAAAGTAAATGCTTTATGGTTTTTTTTTTTTTTTTTTTCTTAAATCAATGCCTATTGCAGCTTTAATTTCCCTGTTTTGGACAGAATAAAAAGGAGATGTGGTTCAATTGACAATGAGACAACTATTACACTATTACTATCCACCAAAGTTCAGACGAAGCTGATGTAAGCAAATATAAAAAAGAAGATGTGGCATGATTGCCAATTAGACACCTCTCCACAAGAGACCAAATGGCATAGAAATTAACAAATTTTGGTCACCGTACGGCCTTCAACAATGAGCAAAGCCTACACCGCATATATATATATATAGTCAGCTATAAAAGGCCCGAAATGACAAATGTAAAACAATTCAAACGAGAAAACTAACGGTCTAATTATTATACAAAAAATGAACGAAAACAAATGTGAAACACATCAACAAACGAAAACCGCTGAATTACAGGCTCCTGACTTGGGACAGGCACATACATACAGAATGTGGCAGGATTAAACATGTTAGCGGGATTCCAACCATCCCCCTAACCTGTGATAGTGTTGTAGCAGTACAACATAAGGACGAACTATAAAAATCAGTTGAAAAAGGCTGAACTCATCAGATGGATATAAATAAAAAACACATAGTGGACGTGGCCTGGTACTTGTATTGTATTACCCAACAACAAAAAGACAAAAGAGTACAAAAAAGTCTGGATTTGTACTCTAATACCGTCAGATTATCGATATAACCAGAAATAATCAAACAAAAGCACTTTAAATGTTTGAAATTAAATGTGCTGAATTAAAGCAAAATGGATTAGACACAAGTAAATCATACTGATGAAGTCTTCTCCATAATACAATATAAGATTGCAATAATAGTATAATATAACGAGCATGCATGTAAAGCAAACAGTTTATAGAATATAATACAATCTATCATACGTGTGAGAGAGAGAGAGAGAGAGAGAGAGAGAGAGAGAGAGAGAGAGAGAGAGAGAGAGTTGAAAAGTCATATAATTCTGCGATGATGACGTGAGTGTTGATGATGATGATGTTCCGTGTCGGTATCAATAAAGCTTTATAAATTTGGTACAAGAAATCTGTTTGACCTTTTGATAAAATTTTGAACATGTTTGAAAATTTGAATATTTTGTTCGTTCGAAAGTTCCAAGTGTCTGCAAGTTAATAGTTTTGTATCCAATTTCATTATATATGGAAAATGCATTGCCTTGTATCGTTTCTTTTGTTTACTAGAATATTATATGTCTCTGGTGGTATAAATCTTATTTCATGAAATTTAAAATTAGATCCTTTTTTTTATTAATAGGCTATCGCAATAAAGATATAAGCTTAATAAAATAATTATTTCAGATTTTCACTAGTTCAAGAAATGTAATACTGGACAAGAATCAGTTTTAATGGCGAAATATATTTTTTAAACAAAATTTGCATGTGTAAGCTGTTTTTATAATGTTTAACTCTTTCAGGAGTTTCCAAAAAGAGGGAATAAAATCGATTAAAACTATGCAAAAACAGTCTAACTTATGAAGCTTTCTTTGGTATTGAATTTTACAATAATATTGATTCTTTTGTAGATTTAGAACTTTGAACACAATAAAAGTCTATTGAATTGGTAGATGGCAAAATAATCAGAGAGAACATTTTATTTATACTTTATGTATAATTCGGTGAAATTGAGGACGAGTTTCATGTTCGGCAATAGGCAAAAGTAGACAAAGGCTGTTAAACGGGTTTTGATCACTAGGACGCCACATTTTTAATGAATTCGATCTATATTTCTTTAACGTTTTCAAATGAAATAAATTGAATGGAAAATTTTCCGACTTTTGAAAATTTCTCAATTGGCTTCAATTATTTCAAAGTTATAACAAAACGGAAAGTTTATTTAACGTTTTGCAAAAATAATATGTTTATTATTTTATGTGTTTATTACCATCCCTAATCACAGTGAAACACCTAATCATTTAATATCAAACGACCTAATCAACACGATAATTGGTAGTGAATATGATCATCGGTCGTGCATAACAAATCAAAGTGTCGGCGTGTGCCGATAAAAACTTTTAAATAGCTTCTCAAATATTGAATTGGTTTTATCAAAACAAAAAATATAAGATTAAATTTTCTATCGAATGCATACCTATTATATGTCCTGGGTGTACTTTTTATGTCCTGAGTGCACCCAGTAAGTCCTAGGGTTTTAGACGTACCGATCCTCAATATCTGACCCACATTGGTAAGAAAGATCATTTAAAATATAAGCTCGAAAAAGTTCATAATTTTAGAATGAAGCTGAGCATCGCAATTGCATTAAGATAATATTCAATTTCCTCGGGCCGTTCAAATAAAACGTTTCAACTTTACTTAGTAGACTATTGTTTTTCAATTCTTTCTTAAATTTAGAAATAGAGTCGACACTGAGAATGTTTGGATCAAGTTTATTCCACTCACGATTTGTAGAGGGAATAAACGATTCGGGAAAGTCTGCAAAATGGAACCATAATTCATGACAAAGTCAAAATACAGTATTTAAGGTGCATCTTCTTATTCTTTTTCTTTAATCTTTACAAATTCTATAGAAATAATAAATTATAACTACCCGACATTTCTCAACCATATAATAAATTTCTACTCTATTAAACGGAAAAAAATGGGCGAAAGAAATTTGTCTATACTTGATTTACATGTATGATGCAGGAAAAGCCACACGTTTGATATTAGTAGGGTAAAAGTCACAAAATATCATCCAATAGTACATGTTTGGAAAAAGTCCGTGAAAAGGTTTAAATATTTTTAACATCTTCATATTTTTATTTATATTTAATCTCAATTACCAGATTAAAATTTCACACCTACTTAAACACTGAAGGTGTACGCCTACCACCATGTGTATATACCCAGAAACTGTCAGGTGTGAAAATAAAATAGATGTAAGAAATATGTGTCAATTTTATGAGGGTCTGTTTGGGAGTACTTCTACACTGTATTCTATCGTTTTTCATTTTTTTCTGTATTCTTTACATATTAGCACTTTATCCGTTATTTTCTTTCGATTTTTCTGTATTCTTTATTTATTTGACTTTATTCGGCACTTTTTATCCATTATTCTCTATTCCGTAAACCCCATCCAGACCCTCTTTTTTAACGGACCGTTAGAAAAAAAAACCACCTTAAATGTGGCATTAGTTTGAATTTACCTCTACCAACCACAGGTGTTCTTTATAATCTTTTGTTGTAAATAACAGAGTGTCAGCTAAGATGTGACAAGTGAAATGATTACAAGACATTATTTTTTATAGGAACTTATTTTTACCAAAAAATATTTTGTTTGACTAAATATCTTTAAAAAAAAACGACTCCGCATTCTTTTATTTAATGTATTTTTATTTTTATATTCTTTTATTTTATTTACTTTTATTCATCAATTTATTTATTTACTAAATTATTCATCAATTTATCTATTTATTTAATTATTCAAGGTTTTACTCATTTTTACTTTTTTTTTTCCTAAATTAGATTAAATTATATCAATTACCATATGGTAAAATTTAAATTATTAAATGCCCAAAAAGGCGCAAGCCAGGACCGACCGTGCAAGGGCTGTATAGCCAGTCAAGGTCGTTAAAAACTTCCATATATGACTCCGCATAGCAGTGTGTAGAAATACCGCAAAGGACTTCGTTTTATTAGTGTATTTAGAACAAAGTTTTTGCGCTAAGGTCACTTGAACGGTGTTTTAGGAGCACAACTAACATGGATAAAAGAAGATATAAGCATCTTGTTGTCTGTTCTGTGGTCGGGTTGTTGTCTCTTTGACACATTCCCCATTTCCATTCTCAATTTTATCTAAATAATAAATATGAAATTTAGTATCAATAGATATTTTGATTTCAAGTGCAGTTAAATGACTTTTTAATCAGCGCGTGCCAACCGGGATGTGACACACGATAAAGTACAAATTTCAAATCATCGTGTTGAATTAATCCTATCTGGGACTGTCATTCTCTATAAAAACACCAAGGCTAAAAAAGAAAAAGACAGCAAACAAACAATAGTACACAAAGCACAACATAGAAAAATAAAGACTAAGGAACACGAACCCCACCAAAAACTAGGGGTGCTCTCCGGTGCTTCGAAAGAGTAAGCAGATCCTGCTCCACAAATATAATATATCTCATTCGATTCAAGATTGAAATAAATTCTCAAATATTTAGTTTGAATAATTAAAATGTTTTGGGTCATACAGCAACTGAAGTCTTATATGATGGAGCTCAGTTCTGTATTTTTTTCAACTCAACTGTTACAAAATATCATAGTCTTTTATGTAGAGTTACGTTTGAATACCTTCTAGTCTAAATATGGCTAAGTATGATCTCTCAAGTTTACTCAACTTAATTATCACTTTCTAAGACAGTTTTATACTATATGTTCACAGTGTTAAAACTTTTTGTTTCTTTGCAAATAGGCATGCATAATGAGTGGGCCCTTTTCGACTGATTTTATAGTTTGTTCTTAGGTTGTACTGTTACACCACTATCCCAATTCAGGGATGATTTGCGCGACATCAAACTAGTTAAGCACAAATACTCCTGTTATAGGGATCGCTTTGATTTATAAACTAGAATCAATATACTAATAAATTTTAAAGATCATGTATATTTTTACAATTTCGTTTGTCCGTATTTTACCGATAAATGGATTCAGTTTTTTTTTCAAGTTTTAATTAACATTATATAGAATAGTATAAAGTGATCAAAGTTTGTCAAACCTTTTTGGAATTTGTGAAGCTTTTATGATGAAAAGAGTATTTTGTTTTATTTTCGATTGACCTTATCCATAATTTTATTTTATAAACCAAATACAAAACACGTGCTGAAATAACATATACATGCACAAACTGTATGTAAACACGTGCGTAATAAACTGTCCCTGGTTGAAAGATCATGAATTTCAATCGATTACACAGATAACAATCAATATTGAACGTGGCACGTGTCGATAAAACATTAAATAAATTCGTAATTAATTTTTAAAGATGTATTATAAAATGTTGAATTATTTATTTTAAAATTGTCTACTTCTATATTTCATGTCCTTTGTGCCAATTATATCATATCATCTGGTCCCTTGTACTTGCATGACATTTTATCAAAGTTTTCATCAGAATCTTTCGACAATTTCGATCACAAAGATGAAGCTTTAAAACGTTGAAAAATATTTTCACGAGTCAAACAGGTGCTTTCTTTATCATGTTCTACGCATGCGAGAACGTATTCTTAAAAATCTAATTGACACAAAAAACGTAAAATACAAAATCATTCATATAAAATTAAACGAGAGACACAAATGTATTTCTAACTCAGCAACTTAATTCAAAAATTGATAATTCCCGCCTTTTTATTAAACACCAATCTGTATATGAATCTGGATTGTTCATTCTACATTTTTTATCCCTTTTCACTTCCTGATTTCATTTCGTTCAAAAATCCAAAGTAAACATTATCTATTCTTGATATTAAATTAAATATACTGTCATTCTACTCACTCGTTCCAACTTTATAAAAATGAATTTCAAATATCGATTTAATCGGGATAATGATTATGCAGTTATATAGTTGTTACAATTTTAAGAGCAACTTTTTAACTTCAAAAGTAAGGAGAGGGTCATGATTTTTTTTGTCTGATTAAGATTTTTTCGAAAAAAAAGTTTTTAATGCTGTTGATCAAATTATTTTTCAAAATTTATCACTATAAGTTATGGGGAAAATGTGGATTCAAAATATTTTTGTTCACCTCCTGGCGACAATTTTTTTGTGCATTAAATTAGGGATCAAAATATATCTTTTAGGAAGAAAACACAACCCCATCCCGTTCCTTTTGAAGTTAAATAGTCGTTCCCTTATTCTGTGATTCCTGGTTTAACTTTTGTTGATCAGGAATGTTCACTGAAAATAACTAAGGTGAAGTGAAATTGTAAACTAGATTTCCGGATCCTTGTTAAAAATTAAATCTTTTATATTTTTTTAATATTTGCTTTTCCGACGGATATGGTGAACACATTAAAGTAAATAACTTAAAATGTTAAGACAATATATAGGTGTACGCTTATTGACCTTTTCATAAATAAAGACTGGTTAAAAACTGTTATAAAGCAAAGATTGTTAGACCAGTTTCTTCAGAATTGGAATTCGCTAATCCAAAATTCGTCAAAAGCTATTAACTACAAAATTTTTAAGAAAAACTGGGAATTTGAGGAATATTTTAATATTTTGGACTTTAAAGATGCCATTGTTCTTTGTCGATTTCGAACGACTAATAATAAATTGCCGATTGAAGCAGGAAGGTGGCAAAACGTATTAAGAGAAAACCGTGTTTGCCATCAATGTAACAATCGACAAATTGGGGACGAATATCACTATATTTTTGAATGTACTTTTTTTGATAAAAAACGTACAGAGTATTTATCCTCCTATTTTGTACAACGACATAATACAGTTAAATTTTCTGAACTTATGTCGAGTACACGAAAACCAGTCCTGAAGAAGCTTTGTTCATTTATAAAAAATATTAATACTTTTATTTGTCCTCCTGGCTAGTGACTTTTGTAACCTCTCTCCTTGTTTTGTATATATTGTAAATAGTTATTGTTGTTATCTCTGTACTGATGTCATGCATTGGCTTTATGAGAATAAAGATATATAGATATATTATCTTTAACTACGCGATGTG
The DNA here is from genome assembly GCA_017311375.1 of Mytilus coruscus. Lineage (NCBI taxonomy): Eukaryota > Metazoa > Mollusca > Bivalvia > Mytilida > Mytilidae > Mytilus > Mytilus coruscus. The sequence continues at coordinate 46,875,459 of CM029604.1, read as the reverse complement.
TGTATTATTCTCTGACCGGGCCTCTAGGGCACACGTGTCAGGTGTGACTGTCAATTCGAATGGACCATAAGATAGAAGGTCGAGTTAAATAACAAAGTTAAAATACATATTAAAGGAGATGGCAAATACAAATAGATCGCCGTGAAATATTAAATTATATTTAGGGTTAGGTCCGATGATTACCTAATAATGATTTTGAACATGTATTTCATATACATGTAGGATGGTTAAATCCGATGTTATAAAATGATAAATAATGTTCAAATTTATCAATCTAAAGAAGAAGTTATAAAAACCAAAATAAGTTTTCTATTTCATTACAATGTGTAGTTTTAAAAGGAAGAAATAATCTTGGGAACACCAATAATCAAGTGTTATAATAAGAGTTTGACTAGTACAGTTTACACGAGAGAAAAATAACTTAACGATTAAAAAAGAAGTTTTAAGCACCACTATTAACGTGAACCTCTCTATACGTAAGATCTCATGGGACGGCATTTTATAATCTACGGGTAACATGTATGTAGCTCTGTAACACCCGGAAATATCAAAGTGAATCACTACCTATACAGAATGTACCATGTCAAAGAAACTCTCTCGATTTTAAAGCATGACCATTCATGATTTAAGAGGGGTCTTAACTTATATCACTTAACTGAAGAAAAAAAAGAAAAAAAATTATTACATCCATGAAATTCATAGAATACTCTCTAATATCGGCCTCAGTTCTTAGTGCACAAGCCGTATTATTTTTTTTTTTTTATTTCAATGAATCAATACATAGTAACAACACCGAAATCAATTTGATAGTCAAAATTGTTTCCTTCAAAAATTACATATCCTCATTGACATTTGGACTGAAAATAAAATGTGAGTTTGGAATACAGAACATGCAGAATGGTGAATGTAATAAAACCTTATTATCACGAATAGATACTGAACACCCAATATAAATATAAACCAGTATATGGTCCGAGTACACAGTTATTTCGTAGTGCATTTCTTTTCGACAATAAATGAAAATAAAAAAGTCCCACCTGCGTTTTCTCAATAATACTTTTACAGTGTGTTGTACTACTTTTGGGACAAATTATATCAAAATTATAGAAAACTTCATCGTAACTCAAAATATGGATAATTTTGTGTTAAGGGCGTCTTGAAATCTTTTGACAGCTTCCGAAGTGCTAATTTGTAACCTTTTTCAGCTTGACCAAATCACTGCTTTACTTTAAAATTCATGATCCATTTTTTTTTTAGTGTAATTTCATCCCCCTACTTGCTATTTGAGGCATAAAACATGAAGAAATACATTTGGAAGGGGTATAAAAATAATTGGCAAGTAACACACTGTCCACACTAGGGACTATATTCGTGGAAAACGAAAATCAATGGACGATAACTGTGTACCCGGACCATATACGTGGGACTTCATTGGAGAATACCTTACCATATACAGGTAATATACATGTAACTCCGCTGTAATACCCGAACATGTCAAAGTAAATCACTACCTATACAGAATATACCATGTCTCAGAAATTATCACGTTTGTAAAGCATCACCAGTCATCTTTTAAGAGGTGTCCTAGGTGGGATAAATGGTATAAATTCTTACTCAACTTTAATAACTAAAATAAATATTTGTTTTTTTTTAATTACACCCAGGAACTATTTTTATTTGTAAATTTACGTTTTTATCTGTAACTTTCGATAAAGGTGTTTTTTTTTCAATTCCCTTTGGAACAATGCTTTTATTTTCAGAAAAGGTGCAATCATAAAGTGACTACGATTAAACAATACATACCCAAGCCCCCTCCTCCATCCCCCAAAAAAAAAAAAAAAAAAAACATGGAAAAAGATGTACAGTAAGTCACATCAAATTCAAATATTTTGTTGTTAACCAGATATATATATATCTCTGAGTTAACATATAACAAAAATGTGTCCATAGTACACGGACTAACATTTTCTATGTTCGTTGGACCGTGAAATTGGGGTCAAAACTTTAATTTGGCATCAAATTAGAAAGATCATATTATCATAGGGAAAATAAGTATTAAGTTTCAAGTTGATAGAAATTCAACTTCATCAAAAACTACCTTGACCAAACACTTTAACCTGAAGCAGGACAGACGGACGGACGAACGAACGGAAGGACGATCGAACGAACGAACGAACGAACGAACAGACGGACGGACGGACGGACCAACTAACGAACGAACGGACGCACAGAACGGAAAACATAATGCCCTCCTACCGGTGCGTCTAAACACTGCTAAAGACTCCTTAGTGTACTAAGGACCAGAAGGAGTGGTATTACATGTAAACGAATTTCATATTATGGTAAAGATTTATATTTCTTGAATAAATTCCAAATTTTATCGAAAAAGATTCACAAATGAATGCATAATAGTTTGCCGAAAATCGGTGAACCGTAAGACACGTGTCAAATTACATAACTGATAATCTTATTTGCATAAGAATATAACCCAAACATTAAATATGTGTAACATAAATTACTTTTAAATGTAGGATTTATTATTGTTTTGAAATCTTTTTTTAATTCAACATCTGAAGTATACATCGGTTAATTTAATGATAGAATATAGAAAATTGTTTAGTGTTTTTTTTTAATAAAGAAAAATGTTTGACCGAGACCCTCCCCTCCCCTTATGATTGGTCAATACCTAAATAGGGGCTATAATTTCGAGACCGAGGCCTAACAGACAACGACCAGCAAACAATGAATACAACACTTATATGTATGGAAGACGACGACGTACACAAAATGATTGCACTGAATAATTTCAACTACCACATGATACCCTATGCATTTTTTACACACTTGAACTCGTCTAAGGAATATGTTTCTGGACAAAAACAAATTCAGTTAATGTTTACTGTACAAACAGACAACAGTCAACAAATGATGGATACAATTCAGGTTTATATTGTTTAATTAACTTTTAAAGCAAAATTTGATTGGTCGATTGTTGGTTGCTTAACGTCCAGTGGCAAACATTTCATGCATATTCAGGACGAGAAGTCGTTTCAGAAATAGATTATGAAAAATTATATCTTTTGCTCTAAATTAACACATACGGTTCTGGTAATATTAAGAACATTGTAACTTAAGTCTCGGGAATTATTCGTATATTATGGCTTTTAAACATATAAACCCGCTGTATTTGTTTGCACTTGTCCTATTCAGAAATCTGTTGTTCAGTGGTTGTCGTTTGCTAATGTATAGTTCATAAGTGTTTCTCGTTTCTCGTTTTTCGTATAGATTAGACCGTTGGTTTTCCTGTTTGAACGGTTGTACACTAGTCATTTTGAGGCTCTCTATAGCCAAGGCTCCGTGTTGAAGGCCGTTCTTTGACCTATAAAATTTTTTAATAGTCGTCAACTTTTAACAAAATTCCGCATAAGTGACCATAACTTGGATATTGAAATAGGTCGATATAAAAAATTTTAAAGAGAACACAGAGTGTGTAAAGTTTGTAATATTTTTCGATGAAGAGGAACACTTTTTCCTCCATTGCCAAATCAACTGTAATTTTAGCACTCATACCACATATTTTTATAGCTATTTTGAGCATAGAATATCAAATTTTGTTATTGTCGACATTCCTATAGTTCAATTACTCATTTATTTGTTGTTCTTTTTCTATAAAATTTGAAAATTATGTATCAAATATCAACCTTTACCATATAATAATTATGAAAACAATGTACATGTAACAGCACCCTCTCCAGTCCTTAGTGGCATATCATAAATCTTTAGTGCACTATAGGGAGTTTTTAGCAGTGTTTAGACGTACCGACCCCCTACTATCGTAAACGAAGAAATATAATGACAGAAATAAACTGGAAATATATTTATGGTGTGTACAAAGCAAATGCGGCTATGCAGATTTTCTAGGAAGTTGAATAACTACTACTAACCACAGTGTACATGTACATATCTGTATAAACCAATGATCAACAAGTACATACATTTTTTTGTGAAATTATCAGTAATAATAATTAAAAAAAAAGAAAGTTTTAGTCACGAATAATATTCTAGTCTATTTAAACGTGTTGATGTGTCTGTTGTCGGAGATGCACATAGACCTACGTGAACAACACACTCTCTTTAGAACATCTAGTATTTAGTTTCATAAAATTTGAGTTATTATCAAATTCTGTTGGAGGATTTATTGTTGTGAGTTAATGTAAATGTTCAGTTGCAAATACTACATGCATATTGAGGACAAAATCGAAGAAATATAGTAACTGGCAAAACTATTTCATGGAATGCTACCTATACTTAATAAAAAAAAAAAAAAAAACACACTTATATACGGTTTTCACAGGTTTTTGTTTATGTAATTGTAGTGTATTGGATAGATCTGTTGGACGCATATTTCCGTCTTGCCATTACTTTCAATAAAGAGCTGGTGGTATTCTTAACCCCAACACCATGTGTTGTTTGAAATTGCTTCTGATTTTTTCACAGTTTTGGGTTAGATGGTGTCACAGTCTTATCTCAGTAAAACAACAGGGTTGAGTACATGTGCCCTGATAAGTTCAAAATGTGTCCTCTGCGAAGAGAGAAAATCCCTCACATGGAGGCGGGCCTCTTTTGGTCACTAAACAATAATGTATACTAGTTCAGTGAAATGGTTGCTACACTAAACACCAAAATACGCTTTTGAACTTAAATTGAAAAAAAAAAACAAAAGCACACGAGATTAACAAAGGATAAAGGTTTCTGCGTTGGGACAGGCGATAAAATGTCATATATGACTTTTGGTATCTCAACCTGGCCCTATTCCTTTAGAAAATGAGGAATAAACAACCATACTGCAAAAAACAGGAGAAAACTCAATTTAAAAGAAGTCAGAGTCCGATGTTAGAATAGGTAACAGAAGAAACTACGCAAATGGTAATAGTAAACATGCAATAACAAGGGACCAGTAGCAGTAACTGAATGCAAGCTCCATGCTTGAAGTACAATAATCGGGAATTTGTATCATTGGTAGTAAAATTTACATTTCTTGAACAATGAAATCTGGGGATATTTGGTCAAATAAAATAATACCTTTACTTACTACCAGAACAGATAAAAATATTCTCCTTTCTTTGGTTTTGTTCCCAAATAAATTTTTCTCCCATAGGACATTTCTTTCTCCCATAGGATATTTATTTCTCCCATAGGAGATTTTTTCTCCCATAGGATTTTTTCTCTTATGATTTGCTTTAATCTCCCATAGGATTTTTATTCTCCTTAGGATTTATTTATAACCCTTAGGATTTTTTTTATCCCACAGGATATTTTTCTGTAATGAAATCCCTTAGGATTTTATTAATCCTATGGGATATTTTTATCCCACGGGATTATTTTATTAGACAAATATCCTATAGGATAAAAAATATCCTGTAGGAAATGCTTTTATTTTTCCTAAGGTATTTTTTTAGTCCTAAGGGAAAAAATATATCCTATAGGATATTTTTATTCTCCTAAGGGATTATAAATCCCTTAGGATTTAAATATCCTGTAGGATATAAAAAATATCCTATGGGATTATGACTTTATCCTATAGGATTTCTCAAAATCCTGTAGGATTTTTAAAAATCCTATGGGAGAAAAAAATATCCTACAGGATTTTCTCACTGTTTTCACTCCAGTTGCCGAACCAGGCGAGCCACACCAAAAATATTTTTGTATTGTGTTACCTATCCCCAGAGGTACATTATTGCCAAATTTGATGATTCTACGATTAAAAAAAGTGTGGTTCCAATTTGCACTCATGAGAAGTGCAAATTAATCCAAGAACATGTTATTTCTTTTCTGGATCAAAACAGAAATTGTCAGATTTTGCAGATGACATATATACATGTAGGTCTTTACATAGAATATTAGAATATTTTTATTTCCCAAATTACAGGGCCCATAAAGGGCATAAAATCAGATACAATTGATTTACATAATTGGTAACAACAACAATAATAGTCACTTGAAAATAAATATTAAGTATATTAGCATTGGTCAGAATCAGAGCCACAAACCACATATATATTGTGAATAAAAGAATAAAATTACATTATATGCATTCATTCTCAAATCATTTACTTGACTTAGTGTCAATATGCATACCTGATCTCCTTAATTCAAAACAGTCACAAATATAACAGCCCAGTTTTTCCATAAGAGTAATATTTTCTTGAGTCAAGAGCCATAAAAATTTAGAAGATTTATTTAAATTGTACATGTAGGTCTTTACATAAATATGAGAAGATGTGGTATGAGTGCCAATGAGACAACTCTCCATCCAAGTCACAATTTGTAAAAGTAAACCATTATAGGTCAAAGTAAGGCCTTCAACATGGAATCTTGGTATTAATAGTTTATGCTGACCCTCCGTTGCTTTTTACTTTTTATGAAATCTGGCAATACAATAATAACAAAGATTATTTTTGATATATTTTTATTTGTCTTATTAATTAATACGCAATATCACAAGATTGACCTTACAAACTAAAAAAAAAAAGATAACATTTCTATGAAACCCCATTTTTATGCACTTGTAAATAGTTTGAAAATGCCTCAGAGTACACCATTTTCAACGGACGCCAAGTGATGGCATAAGCTCACATGGGGCCCTTTGGGCCCGTATTTGAATTTTATTTATCTAAGGCATGCTATGCCTTAAAACTTTTCCAGATACACAGGTTTGTCTGTACACAGAGTAAATTTTGAGGTGAAAATGCAGCCATTTTAGTCAAAGGGTCCACATGAACCTTAACCATTCCTTTTTACACTTCGCTGTTAAAAACTCGTTTGACCATTGCGGTTCTTTTATGTTATTTCTTTACCTGGAATTGCAGACAGGACATACAATACAATTATCCAGCTTGGATGATTGTTTTTTATCCATCCTTCGTGTTCAAAGCACGAGTTTTGCCAATAAAGGTATGACACATATTACGACCTTTCATCAGCTGACAGATAGTTTTTTTTTTAATATGGTATACAAATCCTGTCATCATTCGACCGTTACTTCGGTCCATAACGATCTTTTACTATGTCGTATGAATGTCAACTTCGTGTGGGATAAAAACATTATATTATTTATTGCTTCTATTTGTTGTGAACTTGTCTAAATATGTTATTTAATGTGTGAGGAGATGCTGTATGATGATGCACAGGCACTAAATTGTCTCTGAAAAAATCCCATAGATCTATACCTTAATTATTGTTATATCGCTATTTTACGAACTTTTCCATTGATCTTACTGACTGATAATTTCCTTTCTCAGCGGGGTCGAGTGATATGAAAAATATGGCTAGAAACTAAGGAGCACGTGCCCGTTGTCAATAAAATTAACAACGTCGTCATAGGTAAAATAGCGATAACATCTCAACTCGATTGCTCTTCTCACTTTCGCCGTACCGGCTGAAGCGAGGAAATCAATCTCGTTGAGATAACCATGGAAGTAATATTAAATATTACTTGCATGAGATAAGGAGCTACCATTTGATTTTTATGAGGGGGCTAGGATGAAATTTGAAAAAAAGCAGGACAGGAGTTTTGAGTAAAAAAAATGCAGGACAAAATTTTTCATCCTACCCCCCTTCCCCAACATAAAAATCAAATGGCAGCTCCCTAACCAACGATAATCTATAAAAATGGGAAATTTTTTTTCAGAGACAAGTGCCGTTGAAAATTTCACTGCACTCGATTTCATCTTACCGGTTACAAGTCACATTGCCAAAATCAACATTCTTTCAAGTTGAAGAGTTGTGTCCACAACCACCATAATAAAACAAATTATCCATATACATAGTGACCGCATAATACATTTTATAAAGCTCAAAGTTATATATAAATGGACATTAATTAAAATTCACATATAGTGGGTGAGATAACCTTATAATTCGTAAAAAAAATATCATATATATAACCATATAAAATAGCACAACATGAAAGGGCCATTAGCTGTTAAATTCATGTTCACTGATTTGACTCGGTCTCAAATTTAATTTATACGACATACTAAAACCTGGGACCATTCTACTAACGTCATGTCCCAGCTAAAACGTACATCCAAATTACAAAAAGGCCCAACCCTAGGACTAATATAGTAATAATCCAAGCCCAAACGAAACAATCAATAATACATGGACTCGTTATAATGTATCATCATTCCGTGCGCGGTGTATTTTAGGCAAGACTCCATCCAATTAACCATGTTAACCATCGAGATAACCAGATGACCTCCTAAGAATGCCGATGGTCTATGATCCGATATAAACAAATAAACATAAAATATAAATACACGAACAGGCACGTGCAATCGTATAATGCCGATTTTCTGGGTCTGTTTGATTCCATGTCTGACATTGATAAAAAATATATTTTAAGTAAATCATTGTTTTAACCTGTATAAGAATACTTTTTTCCGTGGTCTTATCAGTCAACGAGATTGTTCTTACCGGTGGCACCCTTGTTTTACTGTTCGATTTGGGCATTCTTTTCTTTTTATAACCGAACAAGCTTAGTACATGCGTAATTAACCCATCTCAAGCTAATGGTCAAATTGAAGGTCGCATGAAAACGGATTTAAATGAAGCGAACTGTTGACTTGCAAGCCAATACCGGTAAAACATTACCAGTATTTTTAAGCTTATTTCGACAAAATTGAATCAAATTGGCTTCTTATAGCGAAATATTATTTCAAAGTTTTTATGGAAAAATAATAAAGCTCAGTATTGGCTATTCAAACCCCACAAAAATAAATAGTCTTGATGCGTTAAAGTCTACAGCATATATGGGATCATATATGAAGAGTTTATTTAAGTAAAAGAACAATTTCATATCTAAAACTTGTGTCCCCCTTTTTATAATACGCCACATCGATGGCATATATTGCAAATTCTTGACCTTCAACCGATTGGAAAGCTCGATAAGTATTGATTTGGATTTATAAACAATAATCGATCTTTCTCAGAGATGACGATGACTTTGTCGTAAGGGGTTTCTATTGTAAACATCAGTCAATCACTGAATTATTCTGGAAAATGGAAACACGTTCAATCTCAACCTCAGAAAGAGTGCCCAAATTTCTCGGCTCCGAGCAGTGTTGCTCTTTTATCAGACATCATAACATGAAACTGATTACAAATTTATCAGTGTATCGATGACTTATTATATTTGGAGGAAACAAATAACCAAGTTGGAGCCAAAAGTTTTTTTTTAAAAAAGAGGTACATCACTTAACATTTCTTGTGGTAATATAGATAACAAATTGATTTAGGACAAGAAGACAGCACATATAAAAAAATCATGTATAATGGAAAAAATCAACAGGATGAAACTGAAACTAGATTTGAGACAGCACTGTAACAAAATAGACCAGATGTCGACGATTATTCAAAAAGATGTCAGAATATATAACTGGACCAGACACTACACACAAAAAAGGTACAAATAAAAAGATCATCTGACTCCAATACTCGTACGAAAGTTGACCAGATTCAAACTTTTGGAAAGCCAAATGGTGCAGAACATGTGCACCAACACAGCAATTTATACTCAGCTTGTATTACAACTGAGACCTCCATACTTAAGTTAACCTTCATATCTGTTTTGGGGACCTCGATGGTGGTGTTGTCTAAGCAATCCGACTACTGCATCTCTAGCCTGTCAAGACTGAGATTGTGAGTATTCGAACACAGCACGTGGCAGGTGTGCTCGACTCCAATCTTAATTGACTAGGATTGTCAGTTTTCCTGCCGAAGTTTGTTTCCCAAAGTTAGGCAACCAATAAGAACTGACCGCCAAGAAATAGCCAATTGTGCTTAAAAGAGAGGTGAAAGATACCAAAGAGACATTCATAAATCGAAAATAAACCGACAACGCCATGGCTAAAAAAGAAACACAACAGTACACAAAACACAATATATAAAACTAAAGACTGAACAACATGTACACGAACCCCACCAAAAACTGGGGGTGATCTCAGGTGCTCCGGAAGGGTAAGTAGATCCTGCTCCACATGTGGCATCCGTCGTGTTGCTCATGTTAGTACAAACCCGGTGATAAGTCTAATTCGGTAGGTCACATTCGGGGAAAAGGGGACGGGATTGTAGTTACGATATTTGGACCATATCCGCTATCATCTGTGAAACGGATATTCCATAATGGCCAACCAACTCGTGATGGCGTCCGTAACATTTACGGAGGGATGATTTCAACTTCACCACTTGGAACTCTTGGTTTGATAACTTCTTTGTGAGCAGCAACCCTCTATCAATAAATCATGATAGGAAATACAAGCCCTGGAATATCGTATCAACTGGGAGATATATACTCCGTATGTAGGCGCTGCTGGAATGTTGCTACATAGAAATGGAAAGTTCATAATTGGGAAGCTGAAATCATCTCTTTTGTCGCAAAGTTTTGTTTTCAACCGACCATCATTGTCAATTTCTAGATGTAAGTCAAGATATGAGGCAGACTTAACTGTATCCTTTATCTCTAGTTCGATGGGATAGATGCGTTCAACATAGTCACCAAATTTTGAATTATTTAGGCAGCAACCATTTGATTATCTGGGGGCTATGGATTTTTTCCGGACAAACTTTTTTTTTCGCCTTCGGCAAAAACAATGTATTTTTTTGGCGACAAGTAGAAAACAATTTTTTTCTTTCAATTTTAGCATTACATATAGTGGCAGCTGAGGGTGAAACAAACAATTTTTTTTTCTCAGGGTCAAAACAAATTATTTTCTCTCCAAAACTGAAACAAACTTTTTTCCAAAAATCCATAGCCCCCAGAAAATCAAATGGTTGCTGCCTTAGTGAGAGAACATCATCTATATAGAGGAAAGTAACTTTAAAGGATACTACTAACTTCTTTTCTTTCTTCCTAAGAAGTTTCTTTATGGAGTCAGCCTCATATGAATAAATGAACAAGTCGGAAAGAAGAGGGGCACAGTTGGTTCCCATGGGAATGCCGATTGTTTGTTGAAAAACACGTCCTCCAAACGTAACAATTATGTTGTCAATCAAGAAATCAAGCATCCTGATAATGTCAGTTTCAGAGAATGTTTTGTTTGAATCAGAGTGATTTTTTACAAAGTAGGATTTATCCCTCCCTAAGACAAGATACTTGTATCTACGTTGGCCATTCTTTTTTATGAAACAAAGCGGGACCAACTCTTTCAATTTGTCTTTTAGTTTGGAATAGGGAATACTTGTGTAAAGTGTAGAAAAGTCAAATGTTTTAATACTATTGCAAGATGAAAGAGTCTTAGATAGCGTTATACACCGATCAATCAATCAATAATGTCCGTTTTCTGTAAATTGAAGCTTTATAAAATGTTCAATTATTTGAAATACTAAGGTTTTTCTAAATCAAGGCATAGATAGCCGAGGCCGTATTTTGCACAACTTTTCGGAATGTTTGGCTTTCAATGCTCTTCGATTTCGTTTTTGGTTTGGAATTTCTTCTGTTTTGATTCGAGCGCCACTGATGAGTCTGATGTAGACGAAACGTGCTTCTGGCGAGGCAAATTATAAGCCTGCTATGTTTGATAAGTTTTTCACCCACTGGTTCGATGACACTGCTGGTGAGAGAGTATCACCAGCCCAGTAGTCAGCACTTTTTTGTTGACATGACACATCATGTGAACGTTCACTTTCTGTAAATTAGGTGTTTATAAAATGTTGACTTATTTGAAATATTCAGGTTTTTCTCAACAAGGTGGACCTCTGTTTTAAAATTATATTATAAATTTATTAAAATGTTTATGTTAGCACTCTGGCATGGCAGTAAAATCAAAGATACGAGACTTTAAAAGAATTGATTTAAAAAATAATAATAATGATAATAAAAATTTTTAATGTTGTGATATTTCGTATGATCAGATGTATGATATATATATATTATAAGGTAATCTCATCAACTTTATGTGAATTTTAATTTAATTTCCATCTATATGTTTATGTGTTATGAATGAGAATGCATTGTGTAGCGTTGTCATAATGTCCATTCGGGGGGCCCTTAATTGGAAAATAAAGAACAAGGCATAGATAGCATTAGCTGCCGTACTTTGCACAATTTTCGGAATATTTGGTTTTAATGCTTTTCAACTTCGTTTTTTTATTTGGAATTCCAACTGTTTTGATTCGAACGCCACTAGTACTGCTTAGTCTTATGTAGATAAAACGCGCGACTGGCGTGCCAAATTATAAGCCCAATATCTTTGATGAGTTTTCACCAGATCTTGAACGAAATCAGATACACCAATTTTTTATACCTCACTATGGACAACAACCTCAGATGTTTGTCGGTATTTACACACAGGCTCCGACATTCATATCCAAGGATAAAGACTTTTATTTATAATCAAACACCTCCAGCTTTTCAAAACGGGATGACAAACTCCGCTAACTCAGCATCGCAGTTCACACTGGTACCTCAGACGTTCCAACAACAACAAACCTTTTATACAAACACCATGGCTCATCCAAGAGTAAATCTAAAACTTTCTACATTTGCAGTCCCAATAGGGAAATATCCGGAAACAACAAAAACAATTGTTGAATATCATACCATCCTCACCTAAAATGACACGCCATCCAACAACAACGAGAATTACCATAAAATCACAATGAAAATATTTCATAAGAAATACAAAACATTACCACGATGGATCTTAAATCAAATACCACTACTCCACCTCTTGTATATTGTCTTCGAGAAACATTCAGCAGCTAAATTGAGAAAACTCCCACTCTATACAACAAGATATAAAGAGATCACTGATTGAGGTGATTCTTCTGGCTACTCAGGAAAAACTGGTACACAACATAACGTATGCAATGGTTCGTGAAACGCAGCCTGCCCAATAAAAGGATGATTGTTTAAATATTCAGAGGAGTACTCATAACACGTCTTGAAAGTAACCGACTACTCGGATATATTACAATTCAAGGAGAGCCAACTTAGGTCAATGTCAACAGCATGGAAATATCTCAATCTCACCCAAAGATGATATTCGAATTATATAACGACAGGACCATCTTTTTCAAGAGATAAGCTTCCTAGAACAACCACGAAATCACATACTCCAGGAGGAAACACTGAAAATAAAGAGAAACAGAATAACAAATTGCAACATAGAGGGAGTGAGATCAACTACATCTTTCCTTGAACTCCTCAGTCAAGAGTCACATCTATGCTTGCAAGAACACTTTCTATAGGAATGCCAAACAGGTATCTTTTAATTATTCCAACGAACCACTTGCTGATTTTAAACTACAAAAACCACTCCGGAGTCTCTTATTTATGGTCAAAACACTGGAATAGTCAAAGTTATTAGAATCTACCGCAAGGAAACGAGAATGGTATCCATTTTAATCTCACCGAACTAAGATATACATATAATAATCGTTTACTTGCCAACTATAGATAAAACTCTCATAAAGAATATGGAGAATGATAGACAGTAAACATATCATTGCTACGAAATATCAAAATACTCAGGTTGTGATATTTTGTGGAAACATGAATAGGACAATATAATGCAGACCCGAAACAACAAACACGACCAGAAGCTGCAGGAATTTGTCCTTGCCACTGATAAAGGTAATTCTGAAAAACTCTTTCTTCCATCATCCAGGACAGTGCAGTTCTCAAATAGAATATATCTTCACCTCCAAGGAGTATCTGTTTGAAAATTATACAATTTGGAATAATTCTTCCCTAATGGCCCAGTAATAAGGACTTCTAATATTAGCATTCCAACTCTTGTAAATAAACTATTCAAACATTTCAAACAACCATCAAACTTCAAGGGGAACAGATAATCTTATCTGTCTTTTACATAGAAAAAATTTCAAAGTTGCGTGTAATTCAACAACTATCCAGCATCATTCCAAAGATCACTGATGTATAACCGATTGCACTGCAAAGACAACATTTGTTTGCAATTCAAGTGTATAAAGTAGGACTTGAGAATGGTTGCTTTTGTCCATTACAAATTTGAAATTACATCCAGAAGGTTAACAAATTAAACATCAAATCAATGTGGGACAATTGGGAGAAAGGACAGACATTGGAATAAGAGAAAAATTTTGTCTGGTAAGGATAACAGATTTTCTTGCAACGACTGTCACTTAGGGCCTCTGTAAAGAGTTGTTGCAAGGGTTCTTTAACATGCAGTGTTGCACTCTCTCTGTACAAACAAGTCATCAGACTTTATTTTATTGTTCCGACTAGACAATGGTAATGTATTCATACAGTCTCATAAAATTATATTATAAAGCAAGTATTACCAGGAATTAAAACTAAATTTCGCCCACTTGCTAATATGACCCAAAACAGGATATAAAAAGTACCACTCACATTCCAGTTGAGTGGGATTTGCATATAATGATCTTTTGTTCATTTTCATTCCGTATTTTTGACTTGGACTTGTTTTTTACTTTGATAATTTTTTACAACCTTAAGTTTTGGACAAAAGGTGTATGAAGTTGTCAGAAAAAGCAAATCATCAGCTGTATATAAAAGAAGCTGAATAAATCTTCTATCTTTATAACTTCAAATGTCCTTTCAGGGATAGATTCCATAATTTTGGAGATGAAAGATTGTTTTTAAAATATCTTGAGGCATCATTTTATGAAATACACATTATTCTGACCAGCAGTAGGATACATGTTTAGGAGGTTTTAGAAAAAATCTGGCTGGTCATGGAAGGTGTTTAAAATGCAATGTATGACCCTAATACTCAAATAAGCATTGTAACCTTGATGATGGAAATTAACATAGGTCAAGTGAGCATATGTGACAAGAATTTTTCAGATCCAAGCAGACACTACAAAGAAATCGCCAGGACACTCTTACAATGAAAACCATTTCAGAGCCAAAAATTATATGAAGCAGGACTTGAGTGATTGATCAATTGTAATTGCTGATAATCAGTAAATTATCTTTTATGCACACTCTGGATGATAACAAATTAAACAACAAATTAATTTGGGTAAAGTAGGACGAATGACCGACACTTAAAGAGTAAGAGGATGAGTCGTAAAGGGACAGAAATTTCCAACTCAATATGTCATTTAGTTTTGCAAAGTTCTTTGAAAGAGTTCTACTAGATATAGTTTTAGGATATTATTCTTCCAATTCCTGATATCAGGAAGCATCAACCTGGTGTGGCTTCATAGGCATGCCCACAGATATGGAACTTTAAAACTGTTCAGAAGCTGATTTATGGGGACAGGCCCCTTATGGAGCCTCATATATGATTAATACATAGACTTTTGACAAGGTTCACTCCAAACATTGGCTTGCCAGGCCCCCCTTTCAAAATCTGGATCCACCACTGCTGTAAAAGCTTTAAAACCAATCAATGGGAGTGATAAACTGATATAATCTGCATTTGATAATATTTTATTAGATCAAATCATAATACACATTGAAAAACAAATATCTTATAAAATTCGTAAACATTTCATAGATATAACAAGTAAATAAGGTTTAATTAATAAGATACCTGAGCATATATTGTGTTCTCACAAAATATGGTAAAGGCTTTAGGGATTTGTTTGTAACCTTATGCAATATTTACCCCAATAAAACTGTCATCTTGGAAATATATACGGGTATTGACTAATTTTTGTAACAAAAAGGCATTCAATATCCATTATTTATAAATATGTTCAACTGAGGAAAATAAATCAAGAGAATTGGTCTGCATTGCCTTATAGGGGGACAGTGTTAAGAGGCTTTAAAGAAAGACATTAAAGCATTTGATAAATGCCCTCAACCTTTTTACAATATTAAAAAAAAACACAAGGCTATACATAAATTATTACACATGTGGCTTCACCATAACATTTAAGACAAATAAAACTAATATGGCACATTTAATAATCTCAAAAGGTACTGGGTGTCCAACTTACCTTAAAAAATGATGTTTTATAAAATGCAAAACATTTATTGTGCAGCTAAATGTTAATCTTAGAATTATTTTTTTGTATTTTCAAAATGAATAAACCTTCGAAAATTTGAACCAATAACTTGCAATTGTTTGAAGACAATATGTATGTTTGTGCTTATGACACTTGATTTTTCTCTTAAAAAAAACACCAAAAACACAGGCTATTAAGTATGAATGATCGACAGCCATTTCATGCTATTGAAGCCAATAAATACTTATGACATCAGATTATTAACGGTACAGGATAATTTGCTTCATTCTATTTGTTGTTAGTATAATTTCGGTAAGAGTTCCATATGGCACCCCCACCATACTAAAAGAACACAATAATGTATTACAGTTTATTCTGTGGGGGTGCCATATGGAACTCTTTCCATAATTTCAAGAAAAATAACATTCAGGAGATTGTTGGACACACAATACAAAACTGACCAGTCTACTCACAAAAAGGACTGGCATGGCACACAATGAAAAAATATATATCTAATATCAATAATAAAATCTTATATATAATAGCAAGTATAAATACAAACTACTTAAAATAAAAATATAAGGGTATCTATTATTAAAAGCGTGCATCTATCCAGGTGAAATCGGATGTAGATGATAAGAAACTTTGCAGCTCAATGTATATTTACAGTTCGAATTTGAGTAGATGGTATAATTTTATTAAGTAACGGAGCTGATGAAAGAACTGCTTGTATTGGCAGCTTTACAACACAAGCAGTTCCTTCAACCACATTGTTTGTAGCAACCGGAGATGGAGTAGGCTGCTTTGCTAATACAGATGTCACTAATTTGTCACGGATGTTTTACGTCTTCTGAAGGCCATGACTGGTGGTGAGGAAAATACTTTTTTAAGATTTGAACCATTTTCTATAATTTTCCAATGCTTCTGAACAATGGAAGACACATTTTTAAAATCAGGATGGTAAGTGAGTACAAGGGGTGTTCTGTTAGCTGCTTTATTCTTATCTTTGTACTCTAGAAGTTCTTGGCGACTAGTTTTGTTTGCTCTTTCGAAAGGGCTATCAATGATGTTGTTATTGTATCCTCGAACAACTAGTTGTTTATGTAGTTGTCCAAGTCTAGCATTTTGCGTATTTTCAGTAGAGCATATTCTCTTGATTCGCAATGCCTGGCTGAATGGGATGCCACAGGAGCAGTGTTTAGGATGGCAACTTTTAGGAGAAAGGAATTGATGTTTGTCCGTTTGTTTTGTATGAAGGTCCGTTATAATAGTTCCGTTCTTGATGTAACTCGTAGTGTCAAGGAAGTTTATTTTCTCCATGATGATGATTCATATGTAAATTTTATTGAATGGTGGAAAGAGTTACAGTGTCCTAGAAATTCATTAAGATGTTCTTGTGAATCTGTCCATTTGAAATCAATATCGTCAATGAATCATACCAGCCCTTATCATGGTTCCGATTCAATGTATAAGTCAACACCGAGTGGGACACCATGGCGAGAAGGAGAAGAGAAAATTTTGGATCCACCAACTCACACTTTAGAACCTGATGGTCTTAATAAAAAGATGAGAAAAGATACAGGAAAGATAAAGAATAATTTAGTACACAGCATCGTCCTTTTATCCTGTAATATTGGCCAATGGATGTTGCTAACTTCAACTACCAATTTTGTAAAAATCTTGAACTTCATCCAAATTATGTATTATTTTCAAGGCAGCTAAATTCAAATGCAACTTATACATTGAGCTGCAAAAGTTTCTTATCATCTACATCCGCTTTCACCTGGATAGATGCACGCTTGATAAAGCTAGTTAGTCTAGCGAAATATTGCGTTTATTTTCATCATTTTGTAAATATTTTAAACATTCTTATATTTACATACTAAACAGTGTGTTAAAATTACATTGTTAGGCAATCTATAATTTTATTTGTGTAATTGAATTAATCTCTGTACTGATTAATCCACACCCCATAGATTTGTATGTCATGTGCTGCTATTTATAGGCACTTATATATATATATATATATATATATAAAAGAGAAGTGCTCCTTTATGCTGCGCTACAATGTTTTGATTTTACTATGTATAAAGGGTCATATGTAAATAATGTTCTTTTATATTGTTCAATTCATATCTGAGTGTACAATTAAATTAACAGTTCATATTCAAAGTTGTTTAAGTTTAAGTTCTTGTGAGAAACTACCAACTAGATATCTAGCACTAAAAAGAATTTTTTTTATGTCAAAAGGTAAAGAAATTATAATATATGAATTACAATTCAATTAAAAACTATCTTGTTTATCATGTTATGAAATTCAGTGTTTCTCATCAAAAGATATACAAAGTTAAGCTGGGCCATACTATATTGATATTAGTAGTTAAGCAACCTAATCAATATTTTGAAACAATCCATATAAATTATATGGAATTATATACATTAATCAATTAGATCAAACCAAAAATCTGTTAATGCGTGTGGAATGCATAATTTTTCCTTTTGGGATCAATATTCTTCTGTCAGCTTTTCATGCGTCCGTAGTTATTATTGTAAAATACGGATTTCGGTCATGGCTGGTCCGGTTCCGATCCGTAGTTAGTAAACGATTAATGGCGGACGATGAAAATTTACAAAATAAACGATGTTTGACAAGCTATTTGTGAAAGCGAGTATATAACGGTATTGATTATTTAAATTTAAAAATAAATATTTTGCTCCATTAAATATGTAAATATAAGATTAAAAATAAAAGCTTTAACAACTGATTGAATTGTGTCAAAAAGATGTATTCTACAACAAAATACAAAACACTCAAACATGCATAAAATTATGTAAGAAATACATGATTGTGTCCCAAGCAATATTGATTGATTATTCAACAAGAATATGTGTCCATGCCCTAATCATACTATCACATTTCCATGTTCAGTGAACCATGAAATCTGGAGCAATGCCCTTATATGGCATATATCTTGGCAGGTTGCAGTAAATGTTTTAAGTCCTATAGAACATTCCCATAGCATTACCAGATCAGCTGATTGCTTATGTTAACACATTCAGATGACAAATTGAGATGGATTTACTAAACAAAGTTCTTGTAATTTATCTACAGTGGCTGGTCCATCTGAAAGTAAATAGTACTGACATTAAATGAGTAGTTTGTCAATGTAAAGTTTTAACTAATATTATCAATCCAGAAATTATCAATTTTAAAATTAGGAAAATAGATGATGACACACTTTCTTATACAAAAGAACGGTAAAAGTGATGCCACCCAAATTTGTACTTGATCTGATTTTTGTGGTAATAAGTATTGTGTATAAGTTTCATAACATTTGGTTGAGGCAAACTTAAGTTAGAGAATGGAAACGAAAAATTCAGCAATTTTTCCATTTGTAAAGGGGCATAACTCTAGAACGGTTTAAGTGACGCCACCAAAATTCAAACTTGATTTGTGTTTTGTGGTAATAAGCATTGTGTATAAGTTTCATAACATTTGGTTGAGGCAAACTAAAGTTAGAGAACGGAAACCAACTTTGGGACGTACGGATGTATGTATGTACGTACGTACTACGGACAGACTGACAAGGGTAAAACTTAATGCCCCCTCCGCTACGGCTAGAGCATAATAAACTGGATTATGAGATTTCTCCAGTTAGCTTGTCCTATACATTATAGAACCTAACTAACTGATTTATAATACAATTTATTTTCATGCTGAATATGCATGAAGCATTTGCCACCGGACATCATTAAAAAAGCAAATATTATCAATTTGAGAAAAAGTTCGTTTCAAGTAAAATAATCTTGCTTTTCAGGAAATACCCCAATCATAAAAAGTAATCTTTTACGTAGATATAAAAAATTGAGTGCAAAGAAAGTGAACTTACTGAGTGCAAAGAATGTGTTGTTCTGTATATCTTGCCTGGCAGCTTCTACACATCGTTTCAATGCAAACAAAGCTGAACAACTCATGCATAATGGTGGTTCTCCAACAGCTAAAAAATTAAAAATGAAATACCTCTTGCATTGTGTTGTAAATTTTACAAAACCAGAGACAAAAAAAATAATACCAGTTTATATAAAGACAAAGAAAGAAAGAAAGTCATTTTTAATTAATTTTTCCAGTTTTTTAAAACCTATTTGAATGATGATGACAAAAATAAATGATTTAAATATCACAATGACTTCAGGACAAAAATATCTAAATACAAAAGATTACCAAAGCCATGAACTGTTTGATTGCATTCATACAGGACTTAACCTTGTATTTTGCAGCCTTTGTATTGTAAAATTTAAAAACTTTCTGTCTTTCCATACACTACATATAACATTTTTTTTTTTTTTTAACTTTTGCCATAAAAAGCTCAGTGTTACTTTTCACTTATAAGACTGTTGTAATAACTACAAAAATCCTGTTCCTGATACATATTAAAAATCAAAGGTTCAATTCATAATCCAGCAACAGGTATTTAAAAAATCTGTTCCATACATGTATAAAAATAATAATTAAGTTAACTAACAAGTAACATTATAACAATAACTAGGTTTAGCCATTTTCCCCTGTAAATATATCTAGCTATAACAATATGAATTTTATAAATGCTCTTTATGTTTGAAAAGACAAAAATATGTTTTAATTACCTTTTGACCTAAGAACTCCTACTGGGTTTGGAGCATTTTTCAGCAACTGTATCCTAAAATCTATTGGTATGTCTTTTGCCATTGGTGGCTTGTATTCCTGTGAATATATTTAATATGTCAGGGGCTACAGTCATAAAACTTTACTAAGTAATTGGTGTACAAAACTTGCACTTGAAACACCAAATTCAGTACTTTGATTGGTTGAATTCTGAGTCTGAGTACGATAATCACCTGATATATGTCAGCAAAGTAGTGAGATTATTTTTTTCTTATCTTTTCTTGACAGTTAGCTCTGATCTGAAATTTGCATTGATAGTAGGTCTTGTGAAAAATAAATGTTAATATTTCAATATACATGTATAAAGCATTTGTAAATTCTAATGCAAATAAGGCATGTTTCTACTTAGTGAATAAAGTTCTTAAATAAACATCACTAATGTTTTAAATAGTACTTGTTTTCAGTAATACTTGCTTTCATGTCTTTTATTAGTAGAAAAAAAACAAAGGATATGGGGTATCCATCCATTACACAAATCAGTACATGCACAGCAAAAACAAACAAAAAGCAAAGGAACAGCGCTTTTATTGCTGTTCTTCATCTCAAAGTCAATGTTTTCAGTAATATTTGTTTTCATTTTTTTTAATAATGCATGTTTTCAGTAATATTTTGCTTTCATGTTTTTTAGTATTCAGTAATAATCTGATTGCATCATATGATGACTAAATAAATCTGGGATAAGAATCTTGTCAGATCCAAAGTTGTAAAAAATAAAATTTCAGAATTTATTATTACTGTAAATTCAGAAATTATTGCAATGGTTTTATTAATTAAAAAATGTGACAGTATCAGGTTCAAAATTTAAAAAAACAACCTTGCCGAAAAAATCATGCACAAGCAAGATTTTACAGATTTTGGATCTGTGACTTTTCTTGTCTATGTGTATTATAGTAATCAGTTTATCCCAATAATAAATGCATGCATTAATTTCTTAATTTACAGTAGTATTTAATATCATTATACCCATTGGGTAAGACAGATAAAACTTGGCCTATATGTTTATATGATTGAAACAGCTTTTAGTTTCTTGTCAAACTCTAAATTAAACTAACCCATGTACTGCGAGTCAACAGTTGCCCTGTTGTGCTTTCAAACTTGACCTGTTCTGTTAACCAGTATCCCAGTCCCATTACAAAAGCACCTTCAACTTGACCCACATCAATCATTGGGTTCATACTGAAAATATAAGCAAAGTGTCAGGGTATTATAATTCTGTCCGACAGTATCCAAGGACCAATACAAAAGCACTGTTTTCATATCCAATATTCATGCTCTTCATGAGTTTTGATGTTACCTGATTAGTGGAGTCAATGTATGTATAGATATACCATCCTGATAAAAAGACAAAACCGAAATAAAGAAGCAATAAATCTTCAATGAAATGAATTGAATGTCCTGAAAAGGGAGTTTCCATAAAAATAAATAGTCTATTTTCATATAAGTAAAATCAAGCTTATAATAGATGCAATTTGGGTAAAAAATTACCAGTTTTCCGATAATATTGTCATGTATAGAAAACATGAATTTTTTACCCAAATTGCATGGATTGTAAGCTGGCTTTTACTTCTTTTAGTTACTCTAAGACCCCATTCATACTAACATTTTTTGAATCAATCTAAATAAAACCATATAAATAGAAATATTTAATCAAATTAATGTGTTGATACACACGCTTGTACAAAAATAATAGATGAAGTTATTGTTTCACTTGAATTACAAGTTCAAATGTTGATATAAATAACCACTGTTCATATAGTTTTCATTAATTTTCAGCCCTTTTACGTTGGTCATTCATTTTGTAATAAATTGCACATGTAATTTTGCCGCCATTCATGCACAAAAATTATTTTCGATTCAATCTTATTAGTTAAGATCGATCTCTGCGTTCACATCTAACGTTAGATCAGTTCACTTTAGATCGATTCAAACTAAACTACCTCTCTTGGTGTTTTAGTTTAGACCAACAAAAGATCGATTCAATGCGTTCACATTGGGCTTAAATCGATCTCAAGTGAACCGATCTAATTTAAATCGAGCTAAATGTCCAAGTGTGAATGGGGTCTTACTTGACCAAGTACCAGAATGTCCTACCATAGAGTAAGTAACCTGTCGAATTATATACTCTGGAGTCAAAAGTCTATAATATGAAAATAGTCTCTTGTAAAGGCTTTTTATGACCCTGTGTCTCACCTTCAACTGTTGCTGTCAATATAAAATTGTTATATTGACTACCAAAATAAATACAGAAAAATTAGTAACAAAATAATAAAAATTTGGCACA
Source organism: Mytilus coruscus (assembly GCA_017311375.1). Taxonomy (NCBI): domain Eukaryota; kingdom Metazoa; phylum Mollusca; class Bivalvia; order Mytilida; family Mytilidae; genus Mytilus; species Mytilus coruscus. Next base: position 46,852,513 of record CM029604.1, on the reverse strand, counting down.
GGCAGCTATATATCTTGTTTATGAAGAAGCACCTGTCCATGCTTTGTGAAATACAATGACAGGTTGACAAAGTAATTGATGTCTAAAAAACTTTCAACTCAGACTCTTAGGTAAACCATTACATAAATGTAACTTGGTCATTTGGTGGACTGTGGTCATTTGGTGGACTGCTGCGTTTATTATTCAATCCTTATAAATATTATGACAATCAAATTAACTTATTTTCAACAATAAAATGAACACAAAATCATGCTTTTACTTTATCTTGAAATTAGAATGAAATAGCAATAAAAAAAACATATTTGTTCATTCAGATTTCCACAAAAAACAATGATCTAAATCAAGGTTATCAATCAGTCAGCAAGAATTTAACTGGTATACTAGCTAACTAATGACGCAAAGCAAAGATTGACCAAGAACTCAAAATATTCCAAGAAGATATATCAATGTGCTCAAACTGTACAATACATGACAGCAGTAAAGGCACTGCCTTTAGAACAACTACAGTTATAATCAAAGGAAAATTTGTAACATATTTTCACTTATTCTATCCTTTCCATGATTATATGATGTACCATTAAAATAAGCTCTTACCTCTCTCCACAATCATATAGTATGTCTACTCTGGTGATTAAGTGTTGACCTGTCAAGACATCAAATTCTACCTCTGTACAGGTAACTCCATATGAGTTGTAGTAGGGATCAGTTGTTCCAGGCTGGAATACGCTAAAAATATTTTAAAAAAATTACTATTATTACAGAGTATTGGTTAAATCTCCTTTGGAAAAGATCTATTGTAGGAATCAATTTTAGCAACATATTATTATGATACAGATTTCTGCAATGGAGGACAATGACTTGTGATCACCTGATCCATTTATCAGTAAGATCAAATATGTAGGATGGTCCGACCATCATACTGACAGAACCAAATCAGTGTAACAAATTATCTCCCTTTCTATGACTTGTTACTGGATATATTAGGATTTCTGTAGCTAATACAATGGTACAATGTACTTAAATTTCTAACTTTAGAAGATAACAAAGCTAAAAATAATGTTTAAATTACCAATATCTAGAAGATAAATCTACTTTGTCTTCTATACATTTCTGTGCCAAATCTTTCCATGAAGGATTTTTCATTTTAGCCTTCACTGGTGCCATTCTTGTTTTCAGATCTTTACAACACTTTATTACAGCCTTTTTTGAGAAAAAAAAATTAGGTATTACTTTTGTCAGCAAAAATATTTATAGGACTGCAGCTTGTTAATTTCTAACAATCTGTTAATTTTGAGATTTATACTGTGTTTTCCTATCCTTGAATAAAAATTTTTTTATGTCAAAAAAATGAAAATTCCAGACTTATTGGGCATTTATACTCAATTTGTCTTATATGATATGTTAAGTTAGTTTTTATTCAAATAATTGCATTCTTTTTACTTTACTTATCCAAAACAAAATAAACCTTTGAACACTTCAAATTCTTTATGTTTGTTTATTTTTGTAATACTGACAAATAATATGCTTGCATTCTGTTTAAGAACACACATTGTTTTAAAAAATGTTTCTAATAAAGCATGTAATTTTTGGAATATTTTGCTTTTAATGCTACAAGTTACTATTATCATATTACTCACCAAACAGCAGAGCTCACTGGTAATACTACCTCCTGTTGTATAATCATTGGCATTGGCTAAGGAAGTGTTGGCCTTGACCTTAATCAAATCCATAGGCACACCAAGTTCATAAGCACACACTTGTGCTACCTACATAAAAAAATTGAAATAACTACAACTGTTTTTAATGGTTTCTCATTGAAAGCCCTGTCTCATTGACATTTACCAAATATTTACTTTTATCCATATTGAGTATAATTGATTTAATATCTAACTTTTATACAGTATTGCCATATATCAGTGTTTTGACATATAATGGACATCTGTCTTCACTAAACTAATGTACCAGGACAATCAATTAATACTCTGCTGCTTAATTACAGACATCTGGTCAAATACTAACAAATCTGGAGTCCTAAAGGGTTTTGGTTTGGACAGTTTTCACTATAATTATTTTGTACATACCCTGGTCCTAGGGACGTTAAGAGAATTTGTATTATCATCAGAAATGAATAAATCATTCTATTCTAAATAGAACTAAACTTCTTTGACTCTCCATGAAGTTCATACCGGTTGGTAATTCATATCTAAATATATTTATATATTTACCTTAGTATTTATACCTTGTCCATTTTCAATGCCGCCATGTGATATAGAAATACTGCCATCTCCAGCATAGATGTTTACAATAGCATTAAAATGTACTCCCACATAGGTCAGGGCAAACTTCATAGGGACAATTGACAGACCTTTCTTCTTCCATCTATTTGCCTTATTTAAGAAAAAATTTAAATGAAATTCAAACAGAATGCTACCCAAAATCTTTGTGCTTCATCGAGGAACCTTTTAAATTACATTTAACTTTGAATTTCAATAGCTGACAATTATATTTATCTAAAGCCAAAACTGTCAGAAAAATGTTAATAGTAAACTTTTCAAATAGCTTATATTTTTTATATAGAAACTTAAAGATTGCAGGTAAAGTGTATTTATAGAAAATACCTTATTAAACTCCTCAACAGTCCCCTGTCTCTTTACAAAGTCAGATGAAGACATAAGGTCTGATACAAGTTCTATGATGTTACAGTACTTCAATGTACTACCTAAAGGTGTTTTCTGTTAAAACAAATATCATCATAAAGTAAATATCTAGACATAACTCACAGAACTTAGAGATTTTGTGAAGATTTAATACAAATAGATAGAAAACATTCCAACAAAATACACATTTTCTGTGAGATTTTTTGTGACTGGTCAGATGTAAAAAATCACTGAAACCATCGTCAATTAAATCTGAATTTCATTGGAAATCAATATTCTGCATATTACCCCTGTATTAAAAATCTCAATGCACCTGACCAATTGGGAGATAAAAGTAACAAGGTTAGAGTCTTTCCTCTATAAAGTTGTGTATAACAGGTGTCAGGTATGCTAATTACTTTGGGTTATAACAGTTTTTTAAGGTTTTGGTACATTCTCCATGTTGAACAAATTTTTAAGGAACTTAAAGGAAGTAAGTGTATATACATTCATTTTCTGTCCAAATGCCCTTTTCTTGTGCATGCTAACATAATTGAAAGTTGTTGGTCATATTGAACAACAAAGAACTTACTACTAGTAATTTATTTTAGAAAACTGATCGTGCACAGTGCTGCAAAATCAGGAATTTAATAATAAGGAAAATCAATGAAAAAAAAATGAAAAGAAACTTTATTTTCAAATACCTGTCCTTTTTTGTACAGATTGAGAGTTCTGACATATGTAGGATCAAGGTCAAGTTCCTTAGCAACATGCTCCATGATTGATTCCATTACAAATATTCCTGGGGTAGAACCTATTCAATCAGAAGTACACTTTTCAAGGCCATAATCCAAAATACCTTTCGAAAGTAACTTTGATCTATAAAAATGATCATAAAAAGACTACAAATCTTCTTAGTTCTGTATTAATGATATCAAACAAATAAGACCCTACATAAATTGCTTTCTTTATGCTGAATTTATCTGTGATGTTATAAGTGCATCAACTCATAAATGTACATAATATTTCATATACATATATTACGTAGTGTAATTAATAATTTAGGGGAAAATGTATCTAGTAAATAAGAGGTGTTTGTTTTCATAAAAATATGTGGGGAAAAATGATGAAATTAAAGCTAATACCTGGTGCTCTGCAATATGTATTCATTGGTTTATTTGTCTTTACTGCTACAGGTGTTAGCTTCCAGTTTTCACAATAATATGCTGAAATGTGGTAAACAGATATATATAAACTGTCTAAAATATTACAAGCTACCATCTTACAGAAAAAAATATGTTATACTATGAGGTTTCTGGATCTTGCCTAAAACAAATAAATTATTGTGAATAATGCGACTGGGTGAGAATCCCAATAAAAAGAACTCACATTCTGATATCTGACAGATATATCTGTATGCAGCATTTCCACAAATCGCAATAATTAACCTCATTTTTTTGTCCATTCTGCAAAAATCACAAAAATAAATGCATGCAATAATTTCTGAATTTACAGTATAGCTTTGATCTTTATGTGTGATAATTTTCCATCTTAAGCTACTGAACTGAGAATGGTCATTGACATTGCATATGAAAGCAGTCATAAAAATATTATCTATGGTATTTTACAACTTGAGGAAGTTTCTCTGCTTCATCTCATCTCAGGGCTAAGGCTCTACAGAGAAACTTCCTGACTTTTCAGAAATATGGATAATCTACATGTTTGGTTTTTTAATCTTTTTACAATCATAACTTTAACAGAAATTCATTTTCTTTTAATATAACTATATCTGTTCCAAGTTTTAAAATGATGGCACTGTTTGTTCCATACTAAATTTTTCTTCAAAGTATTGTATGCTTTGTATCAGCAAAACTGTGGTACTCATTACAATCAAAAACTACACAATATCTACATAAGACATAACTATAAGCAAGAAAAACAAAATAACATGCAATAAACAAGAGGTGAGGTGGGTGGGAAATCAAAAATAGTTTCTGCTGAAAACTCTGCTGCTTACAGCCACGCCAAATTGAAAGTAAAGTGAGCGCACTTTGTTTCAAATAATTTCTTAATTAGTCATGTGACTGGTCAATATGAGAGCCACCTTCTCATTGGTTTCAGTCAGTCTCTTGACCAAATAAGGACTGACGTCTGAGAGGCAGACATGCCCCAGCTGTAATCCAACACCACCTTTGTATGTTGTGGAGTTTCCCTTATCAGTGCCCCATAGGATGCATACCTCTGATAGTGATTTTATTTTGATTAATAATATATTTAACTAAATACCCTGAGAAACTTCCTGACTTTTCAGAAATATGGGTAATCTACATGTTTGGTTTTTTAATCTTTTTACAATCATAACTTTAACAGAAATTCATTTTGTTTTAATATAACAATATCTGTTCCAAGTTTTAAAATGATGGCACTGTTTGTTCCATACTCAATTTTTCTTCAAAGTATTGTATGCTTTGTAATTCTTTATAGGACTTTACCATTATCTATAAACATGAAAGCCACAGGGAGGTTGTTGTCATTAGGTAAACATCCCAGATCTGAATACAACTGAATCTTTATTCCATTCAATTTACCAACATCCATACAACCTACCTACAACAAAACATCATATTAATAAAAAACTTTTTACACTCAACCTTTTATAAAATGTCATACTTATAAAACTCTAGCTTGTTTAAATATTTCAGAATATGTGTTTATCTTATTTAATAGTACTAATGTATGATAATTTAAAAGCTCAATTCTATAGCAAGTAAAATCTGTTTTGGCTGAATTATGTTAGATTTAGCATGTTATGTAATTGTTAAGGAAACTGCATAGAATTTTAAGATTGGTATGCTAAAAGCAAAGAATTTGCAATGCAATAAAAATTACCACGTCTGTAACAATTTTATTAAATGAAGCAAACAAATAACTTCTGATGATTTTTGTTTGTTTGTTTTGTTTTTCCATCAACAATGTATATCAGGGTATTCAACACAGTAATAACTTAAGAAATAAAATTTCAAGTAATGTATTGAAAGTAAAATACTTGAATAATTACAGAATAATTGTTATAACATACTGTATAGTCTGCTCTGTTACATACTGTATAGTCTGCTCTGTAAGCAAATCGTCTTCCAACCATTTTCATGTTGGTGTGAAATTCCATATTTAACTTCACAGTCCTTAAATTCAAATGAAAAAACTTATCAAAAACCAAATAAGGAAAATCAAATTGAAATATTATTGGGAGTTTATCAGTGAAATGATTATGCCCCAACCCTTTACCTCTTCTTGAATAAAATGTGCAATAACTTGAACATTCAGTTTTAATCTTATTGTGTTAACTAATCGATGCATGTTTGTATATAAAGAACAGTCAGAATAAGCTTCAGTTTACTGTTAATCAAGGTTGAAGACATTTATGGATAAAAATATATACCTTTTCATAACATGAGCAGCTATAGCACAGCCAGCAGAAACTATAAAATTCCTTGTAATCTTACTGCCATAAGCTCCACCAAGTCTCTTCACTCTAACATTTATACTGAAAACAAATAATTTAAATTCAAAATATATAGTTGTTATGCAAAATGTTTAAATAAAAGGGAGGAGTGTTTGTTTAAACAACAGCCTCTGTTTCATATTTGTTCTATTAATTAAGAATTGTACATGGTAGCTGCTAAATTTTACAAAATATATTTAAAATTTTAATACACCTCTGTAAATTTAATATTCATATGGAGACTAGGACAACTGATGTTTAGACTGTATACCTGCTTTCTGGAATCCCTAGAACCATAGCAGTAGACTGTTGAGTTAGGTCTATCCACTGTGTAGAGGCTTCAACATCCATACCATCTTCTGTAGGGGTACAAATACTGATCTGCAAATCAATATACAAATGTATTCAATAAAATAATTTGTGATATATAAATTTAAGATGAAATAATTGCAATGATTAAAAAGTTCCAGGAAACAGTGATGAAGAAAAACATTATGCCTACTGTACTAGTGGGACAATGCTACTCTCCTAAGCTACATCTTTACACCATGTTATATGATTTACAGTCACATAGTATCTGAGATCAAAACTCAGATGTGAAACAAATGTCAGTAATGATGTTTAAAAAACTTTCAAGCCAGTTGGCAATGAAATATGGATCATGTGACCTTTATCACAATATACTGTAAATAAACTTATTTTTCGCTGATACTTGATTTCACCTTTAGCCCTTAGTGGGCCACTTTGTGGTGATATAATTTCGTGATTTTAAAATTTACTTGAAGTAGTTGAATAAGGAATGATCCAAGTTTTACATATTTATATTCGCATAATTTTCTACTCACGAAAATAAATTGCTAGCAAAATTAATTGGTTTACAGTATTGCTATGTGTCTTTGGCTTTCTTAGAACTGACTTATTTAAGACACACAACCAGGTGCAGATGCAGATATTAACATGAAAGTCAAGAGTACACTACAATAGTCTTCTTCAACTTAATGAGGTAAGCTAAAAATTACTCCAACATGCATAGAAATCAGATTATTTCATTTAATTTTTACTGTCACAATAGAAAACATTTAACTTCTCATTTTGTAATTCAATGTACCTGAGTTTCAAGTTTGAAATGTTGTCCAAATACTAACCTGAGTTTCCATTTGGAAATGTTGTTGTTCTCCAAAACTGATACTTCCTGTTATCTTTTTAGGACTGTTAGCAATGGCAGCTGGAATACAAAAACATTGTTCTAAGCCACAGTAAATCTGATAGAAATTTGATATTTTTCTGCTTTCTAGAAAGTTATTATTTTCATAAATCAGGACAGGATCAACACCAAGAGACAAGATTTCATTGGTTAAGTTTAATGCAATTATCTATACATTTGTACAAGAACAAGGATATCAGCATACAAAGTTTTCGACTAGTTGGGAATAGAGCCTCTGAATACCGGTACTAAAAAAGGTATATTTATATTCTATTCAATAATTGTTGGGTATGGAAATGATTCATCATCTTTTTCATACAAACGCTCTGAGATCAATTGAAGAACTTTAAAACAAACACATCTAAGCCATAATTGTCTGTTCATCTCTATACCTACTTTCAGCATCCCCAGCTGTAACCACATCTCCAGGGTTTGGGAAGAAGGATTTTGCTTTAATTCCATCCTCTATAGTAAGAATTGGTGGTTTCTGATCTGAGTAAGTCACCTCAACTTGTCCTGCAGCTCTGTTTGCAGTTTCCTCATCATCTAGATGTTTAAATAGATAAACAAATATATTTTTATCAAACATCTATGTATATCAAAAAGTTAATGGTTTTAAAAAAAGCAAAACTTTTACATTTTGACAACAGTTTATTGTAAAACAATCTTCATGCATTACTGATCTTCACTGGCAAAAAAAAAAAATCCACCAGTTAAAGAGAAGTTAACAAAGCAAATGATATACATCTTTTTTATACAGCCATTATATAACTAAATTGATAATGAAGACATAAGGGCTGTGATTTAAGAAGGATTATGGTTGCAACATTTTTCTCCATAGTATAAAAACAGCATTAATGCAACATAATAAAACAACTTCTCACCACTACAGTTTCAATAAAATATATGTATATACTGTTTTTGGTATGTATAGTGCGCACATTTATACCCTGGGTCGTGTTTCTTGTAAGAGGGTGCGCATTATACATGCCTACAGACATTTTCTTAGTCTTTTTTCAGGTCCGAACTCCGACAAAGAAAAATCAAAGAGCTGAAGAGCTCTGAGGGAAAGACGGCCATTGTTTCTTTTTTTTTTGGGGGGATCTTTTGATAGTCTTCATATAAAGAATGAAAAAAGAACACCTCGAATATGTAGAAAGGTTGACAATATTGAAATCAATTGCTGTGTAATGTAATTTCGTTTCCTTAGTTAAGGATTCAATTTGGACCAATGGAAGAGATCTGCATCTTCTAAATCAAAACATACAATTAAAGTTGAAAGTTAATTATCTAAATTCAACTGAATTCTATCATTTAACAAATACTACAATATTTTTGAAATTTTAATTGTGTACCACTGAACTGCAGGCTAGGGCCATTTTCCTTTTTGTGACAGTATTCTAAGATTTTTATTTTTTCTCAAGAAAGTGAGGACTGAAAATCTATTCAGTTTTAAATTTCCATTGATAAAGTTCCCAGTTACAACTCTCATCACAGGGATACAGGTACTAATAAAACCAATATGATTGATGTAAACTGTGTGAAGCTTGTTTCCAAATCCTACATTTTGATATATTTGTAAATTTCATGAATAAATAGGTTTAAACTACAAAATGCAACATTTTTAATCATTTTTTTTACCATTACAATGATTATGTTGATACACAAAATCTAGTTTTAATGGAAGACTATTAATCATATACTAAATGTCACATTTTAAGTGTTCTGATACATTAACTTTTATTTTAGTGGATTAGTACTCATCAATTGAGGTGCTCCTGTATTGGAGGAAGATTCTGAAAACAGAATTTTACAGAAAAAATGAAAACTGTCGTTTCTCTCCCCAATCTCATGTATCCCCACGGCCATTGTTTACTGTGAAAGTTACAAGATGACCTACAAATTTAAGCATTGAATGTTGATGTGTTTGAATAATCTATAGCAAACATAATTATGTTCAAATTGAACAAATACCAATTTTAAATTAGTACACGAACTCTGAGAATGATTTACATAATCAGTAAAGGATATCCCTGCTTCTACGAAGTGTGGCATTCCAACAATGACGTCACTATAATGTAGGTTGGATATATTTAGAATATCTCGTCATTCTAATTTTTCCGGATTGTAAAAGAAACGTAAATAGTGTAAGGGAGAGCTGAAGATACGATAATTTCGCGAGAAACAGAAGGGAAATGTGTTAAAAAGTGTTTAAAGTCAATCTATTCATTTGTGTGTCTTCTTCTCATCAATCTCAGTAAGATTTTTGGGGTGTTTTCCACACTATAAAAACAAAATGAATGACGTGAGGGGATGTCAGTCTGGTCAACCACATAGGGATTGACGGCTTGAAGCCGTCTTTCCCAAAAACAGGTGAAGATAAGAGTACGAATTTTTCGCTAATACCTCAACTATATTATGTTTTACATGTTATATTTGTAATATGTATCTTATTGTACTTGATATGTCATGTTTTATTCAAATAAAATACATTTTATATCTCTGTAGTTACGTTCGTTTATCGTGTAAATTTGTCCATCTGTTTGCAATCCGAAGTTTGCCATGTCTTAATAAAGAGACACAATGAAGCTTTTGTTGTAGGTTATTTTAGGCTCTGTGTTTCTTGTGGTCATAACTTACTGTTTATGTATGTGTTCATCATGGAGAGTGGAAGATAAGTGTATGAAAATTGAATAAACCACGCTCGTTTTGAAAAGATAAGCCGCCATTTTTTTTAATGTATCAGGTGATCGCCAGTCATGTGTCTTAATATTGTAAAGTGATGATTTAGTCTATGAGAAGTTTTTTTATTAATACGTTTCTACTTTGTAACTTTTAAACAGTAACAACTGTTTAAAACTGTTCAAGAAATTATGATTGAAAACTTGATTATCCCTTAATTGTAACCTGAACGAATTTAATTAGGAACAAGGTGAACATGTCATTGATTGGACTTGATTGTTTTGACATCGATTAGACCCATTGATTGAGGTGTGATAATCCGGATTAACAGCTAGAATCAACAAACAAAAATAAAAATTATGAGATTTTAACAATTTATTTCAGCACTTATTCAAAACATAAAATTAAATAATACAAGATTATACAATTTCAGATTAATACGTATTCAGACGGAAATTCACCGACATCGGTGACCATTTTAAACAACTTCCAGTTTAGACTTCCTGTTTGTCAACAAACGACAAACATTAACTTGTGGGTTATAAAAGAAGATAACTATTAAAATTCTTTATTCAGCTACAATAAATTCTTTCCATGATATTAACCATGACTTCTCATTAATTCCTTGCCGAAAAAATCACGCTCATGCAACATTTTACCGATTTTGGAGCTGTGACTTTTCCGAAAATGTCTATGTGTATTATATGAAGAAGAAACTTTTTCTCAAGTTTCTTGGACCATAAAGGTGCGCACAATACACAAATGCGCACTATACATACCAAAAGACGGTATAGGTTTGCCATGAGTGTTGATCAGCAAATTTTTTATCAGACATTATTTACTATTTAGGACTTTCTTCTTGTTATTTATTTCAGAGAAAACTTCCTGTTTACCTGGTGTAAGACTAATCTATATGTCCTTGACCCTGTTAACATCAAGGTTATATTCTGGACTGACATGGGAGCAGGTAAATATATGTTTTCTAGTCTTGAATCTAAAAGTCGATGAACAGTTGCCAAAGTATGATTGATGCATTCTAATATTATAGACTCACAGATTGTGATTCAGCATTAAAAAAAATGATAGCAAAATTTATTGAGCTCAACATTGCACTCAGACAAATTTCTAAAGACACTTCCCAAATGTATCAGTTGGATTTAGCACTGAACTGAATGTTAACTTTACACATGCAAAAAAAGATACAACTTTTCACTGTACACACTAGCAAAATAGTTATTTACCTTTCAACCTTTCTACTTAAGCATTAGAAAAGCTCAGCACTTTACTTTATTAACTCTTTTAAAAGGCATAGTCTCAAAAGATCCTTGCCAATATTAAAGTCATTACTAGAATTCTACATCTCAGTTAACAGTAAGAAAATCAATAAAAAGAAAAAAAAATGATATAAAAATCAATATTCTAGTGAATCCAGAATCGTTAACTTTTTTAACAACATTTTCACTTTTACATATATACCCTGTTGACAAGGGTGTCATGTTGTAAGGAATACCGCAAATTTGTATATTTGAATATCAAAAAGTATCATAAATTATAAGGACTTTGTCATTTTTCACAGGTAACACTTGCCTCATATTATTCTGCCTCTTGTTGGCCCTTAACCTTTAAATTGATTCCTATTTTTTCAGGTATTCAAAATGTAGTTAGCAGTGAAAGTTACCTCTTTATATTTTACTGTAATGGAAACATTCAAAAGACCAAGATTTATCCTATTCCTCAATGTGTTTCATTTTTAATTTCTAAAAAATCTTGGATTCTTGCCGAAGAAATTTATAGTTATTTTTATACATGGATAGCAAAAATGAGATGGAAAAAGTATGTTTCTGTCACAGACTTAGAAAATTGAAAGAACATTGTAAAATTCGGGTAATGAAACCCTAACTCAAAAAGACATGCCCTAATCCAAAGTATACATACAAGTAATATTTGTAACTGGACATTGAGAAAAAAGCTAGTATGACGTGTTGATTGCATGAAGCTCAAAAGTGAGTAGTAACTTGGTCATGTAAGTTTTATCTCTATGTGTATAGCCTAATATACATGTGTTTTGCACCAAAAGAAGTTCTTATTCCAAGTCATGACCTAAAAATCACTGATCAATCACTCCATTAGGTTGTGGGTTTTATATATAAATGTTGTTTTTTCTTTCACACTTTTGTTTTTCAATATTCTTATTAAGATATAACCCTTAAAATTAAGACCTTTTATCCTTTCTAATGAATAAATTTATTAATTTTTATGAAAATACACACCTGCAACTATTATTCCTAAGGCCTGTCCTGCATACACAACATCACCACTACATAGAACCTATAACATTTACATGGTTTTTGAGATAAACATGATGAAAGTATATTCACTAAACATATATTTTTGTATTTCAAAGATCTTTAAATTTACAGATCTTTGAAATAAAAAATAAATATGTTATTAATATTTTGAATTTGAAAGTTCACTTTATACACAAAACTTTGTCAGAAATTGTCAAATGAGATGAAAGCAGTATCAATCCAGTTTATTATATAGCTGAACTTTGAATAATGAAATGTCCTTTACAAAGTAGATAGCTCTTAAAATATTAATCACATTTCAATACTTATCAAACAGACATATCAAAGGTAAAAATTATTTTGTTTACATATTTCTATCAATTATTCATATCTACAATAAATGTAATGTCAATTACTTTTTAAAATTAATTTATCAAATTAATACAAAAACCATTTCCACAAAATACATGAACAATGTGTTAAAATAATGTTGATTTATTAGGTGAGCAAAGCTAATAATTTTATAATCTTGGGTTGGTTTCATACAGATTGGTTGTTTTTATACAACTTGGTAACATGTGACAATGATTCGATCCTCTTTCAGCCCATTAAAGATCAGCATTTGTATGAATTGAACACCTACTGGAAATATGTTTTATTGAAAGATAATTTTGAGAAAACCTCCTTCACTTTTTGTATGATTTTTAAAAATAACCTTATACTTTAATAATAAAAAATAACTTCAAGTTGATAACTTACCAAAACAAATCAAGAACTATTTCTAACACCCACCTTTCAATCAATTCAATGCAAAATGAGAAATATTCTACAGCCTATTTTAGCAATACCAATTCTGACATTTTTTTAAGATGCTCTCATCATTATGCTTATGATAATCTGGATGTATCCATATGCTATGATTACCCCACTTACTGAAATGGACCAAAAATGCTGTAAAAAGTGGGCCAAGCAGAAAAAAATTACAAGCCATCAATCATCTCAATTCAAAACCCTTTAAAAAGACCAACAACTTACCTCTTCAGCCATTGAATTTGGATAACAGTTATTTTCTCCAGGTATATCTTTTGCTGTTATAAACTTTATAACTCCTGGCAAATTCTGGAAAAGACAATTTTAGAACTTATTTTGAAATTCTATGAATATCATATATATAGCTATAATATGAAAGATATAAAAGTATCTCTTTGTATTAATTAGTTTTTAAATTTCAGAAAATAACCTATCTATACCAAATCTATTAGTATAAATATTATTCTAATATGACGTGCCTCTTTCGCTTTGTAAACAACACCGTGATAAAATTCTCGATATATCTATACTTAGCGCAGACTCAACTATGTACATAACAACGGCTGTTACAATGTACCTCCCACGTAAATCTACATGTATCGTAATCTATATGCAAACGCTATGCCGATTTCGCTGTGTTAAAAATTGCAATTGAAAAAACTACAGAACCTTTATTCTTATTCTGAGACATAACAAAATGAATTAATGCATTAGAGCTCGTAAAAATGTACAAATTCAAAATAAAATAAAATTTCGAGAAATTCCATTAATGTTTTTGGCATATTAAAGTCATTTCAAATCATGACGTCATACGAATGAAAACGTCAAAGCTGAAGGTTTCTCCGTTGCGTTAACCCCCTAAATCAGATAACATTGCATTAAAATGGAGTTTTGAGGTAGGTGTTGTTTTATTTTCTATTCTATTGCATTATTCGCACATTTACTGATTTCAGCAAGTCAATATGGCGGCTCCTTAGTTACGAAATGTCAACAGTATATTTGACGGTAGCTTACGAGAAAAAAATGTAAATCAAAAATGGCAAATGATGGGGTTGAGAATTAAAAGAATTGAACACATTTTTTCTAGCGGTTATTTAAGAAATAATTCCTGCAAGCTATAGATTTATTAGAATTCTTTTTAGCTTTATCTAACAGCGGGTAAAATAGAACGGCCACACACATGGCATATATCCACCCTCGCTTCAGTTTTTTGATGACCGTATATGTCCTATTAGAATCGAAATAATTCATGGAAGTCATAGATTTGTTGTAAATTTACACATGGCCTGGGCCGTGATATTTGTTAATTTTATCCCTCGCTAACGCTCAGGATAAAATTCGAATATTACAGCCCAGGCCATGTGTAAATTTCCAACAAATCTATGGCTTCCATGAATTATTTCTTAAATAATTAATAATGAACTGTTTAAAAACTAATAGATACATATGTGTAACCGAGGAAAACTCTAGAAACAAATATATCTTTCAGTCAGTAGAAATAGTATAAGCAATTATTCCTTCTCTGTAGGTTAAGAACCTTTGAAACCTCTCTTTGAGGGTACAAACCAAGATGCTGCAAGGCTTGGTTCCGGTGGCAGTCTACGTTTCCCACCCTTTATCCCAACTTTGCAGGCCCTTCTTATGGGATTTCTTTTGAATTTGTTCTGGACTGACTGAATATGTATCAAATATTTGCCACTGTACATGAAACAAACATCATGTTTGCTGTCTGTCATATTTATTTTTTGTTTATTGTTTTGTCATTATTCAGGCCGTTGGCCGCTCTGGTGGATAGTTGTCTCATTGGCAATCATACCGCATCTCCTTATTTCATAACAATTAATCAATCAAAATACCAAAAGAGCCCTAAAAAAAACAGTAAAATAAATGGTTAAACAATGTAATCAAACATACCAGAGCTTTAGAAGGATCCATACTCTTTAATTTAGAATTACCAACAGTACTAGTAACAAATGCAGCATACAGTGGTTTATGTAGAGGTATGTCATTTATGTACTGGGCTTTACCTGTTGTCTGAAACATAGTATATCATATATAGAATAAAAAATAATAAAGGACAGTTATTTCTTTTCAATATATATACTATAAATATAACTTTATTGTGGTTTGCTAATTTTGTGATTCGTGGAAAAAGCTTTTGATGGTCAAAATTGGATTTCCTAGATTTATTTTCATATAACGATACACTGGAAATTTACATTAAATTTACATTTCATGATCACGGTCTAAGAAAATCATAAATGAGTAAGGAGTTTTATAAAACTCTTATCAATGATATCAGTTAACAGAGAATTAGCACTCACTCATTCATTTTTCTATGACCATGTTTACACAGGTTTTATATTCTGTGAGTTTTCCATAACTGTTTCACTATTTAGGAAATAACAAATTAAATTTTAGATTCCAGGACATCTATGATTTCACTGAAAATAAACTGAATATGATTTGAATCTACATTACCTGATTCATGGCCTCTAACTTCATCAATGGTTCAGTTAGGGGCCACTCCATTGGTTTGGTATCATATGACTGCTGTCCTGAAGATAGAGGTCTCTGTAGAGGTATGGCACCACTTCTATATTTAGATCCAGCAGTATCTCCTAGCACCTCTAGAAAGTACTGAAATAAATATAAAACAATTACAATATGGTTTGTATTAACTAGAATATGTTTTATAATAGATTGCTGTGATGATTGTGAAACTGATTATTAAAAAATAATAATAAAGAAACAAATATCTTAAACGCCTTAATATTCAGTATTAAGCTGCCCTTGAAAAAACATTGCCCCCTCCTACAAATGATTTGAAGCAAGGTAAATGGAAAAGTGGGTTGGAACACATTCAGTATTTGTTTTTAAAATTGAAAGATAAATTAGAGGTTTTTTTTTACTGAAAATGAGTTTAAATAACTTCTGATAAGATCTCTTCTAAATATTTTATTTCATTCTCCCAACAATTGAAAAATGCATAACACAGGCATATCATGCCCTCTCGGTGCAGCTGTTTGTTATAATAAGAACTGAAATTAAATTGCATGTTGAACAGGGCTCTCAATCACAACCCAAATCGTTGTATTTCAAAATCCTTTCTTGTTACAATTTCAAATTATTTTTTAGAAAGGATGATTAACTGATATTACACATTTCAATGGATCAAGCAAGAGTGTCAACTTAACAGAAAAAGACATACACTGTACAGGAATCCAATGGCAACATTCTTTCTGTATCCAGCACTTGGTTCCACAGGGTCAATGTTAGGGTCAGGATTTAGTTCTGATGAAAGAGTTGTCAAAGCTCCTACAAAATATTGAACATTCACAATATAACAAAGTCTATAAATCATTGAAAATTGCACCATACATTCTTGTTGTAATTTCAAGTATACTCGGTTCAATGTACATTTATGGTACTTACTACAAATTCCATACAGTATAGACAAAAATAATTCCATTCTAGAAAAAAATTAATTTCAACTTTTTCTAATGATATATTTCTTTAAAATTGTGAATTCAGCATTATTTTATCACACTCAAATAGACAAGCAAATAGTCTACTCTTTGAAATTTGCCTCAATTCTTCAGACACCTAGTGACATTGCTTTTGAATGTATAAAGTGTCCTGTGTGTTATGTGTCCTGTGTTGTAATGCCCTCTATAAGTTGTGTAGATTTGAAAATAAAAGCACATGTTACTGAGGTCTTTTATACATAAAAACAAAGTTACAGTCCTAAAGAAACATGAAGACACCTTCCATCGAAGAGACTTCTAATGTGATTGTACTAGATGTACTGAAATCATAAACAAAATATAACAAACCTTGAATAACTTTCACATCATTAAGTTCCTTCCCTTGTAAATAATTCTCTGTTTGTACAGCATGAACCTGTCAAACAGTAATATTTACATGAGAATAACAATACTCATATATAAAGGATAAAAAGTTAGATTGAAATACTCCCCTTATCATAGCAAGCAAACCAGACAAATTTATATAAATCTCAAATGCTTGTTTCTAAGTCCTGCTGATTATATCATCATTTTGTATATCATGTGTTTATCAAAGAATAAAATACTGTTTGCACTTACAGGTAAATCATTTCCCCTCCTTCCTTTTCTTAGCCTCCTTAGAAAACTTCTCAAAAATTATGTTGCCTTGACTTATTATTCAAATCCATTTCAACTAAAGTTCATTTGATCATTATGCTTCCCAATGAAGGTCAAATTAAAAACAAACCATTTTTTCTACAATTAATTATCCAAGGAGTTCACATATGTGTCTCATATTGCTATTTAAATTACGGAACAGTAAGTTGGAAAATAATTGTTCAGGCTTCCTTCTACTTACAAAATCTTTAGAAATTCCTGAAAAAACAATACATGGTTTTTCTTTCACAACAAACTTGTTACTCTTGTCAATTTTCATTCTTATTCCAGCATTTACAAATGAATGTGAATTCTGAAAGATAAGTAAGTAAATATATGAATATTTAATATGTATTTCAGGACCTTTTAAGTAAATTTTTAAAGTGAAATATTTCAAATAATTCATGGTGAGAAGTTTAAAGATAGACAAAGGGAAAATGCATCCACTTAATTTCTTTTTGGTGAGTATATTAATTTCAGAATGCTGTAAATTTGTTTATTTTCCAGACCTCTTTTTATTAAAAAATTTTAAAGATTGGAGCTAAGGTATAACCTTCCACTGAACAAGATGCGTGAGTGTGTGTGTGTAAAGGTCAGAGGTGGTTAAGGGGTTCCACTTGGGAAAGGCTAAATTCAAGTAAAATGTTGTAGGTTTTTACATGATAAAAATATTTCTGAAGAACAAAAATGTAAGGTTAGGGGAGGAGAAGTTCCAGATTCCTTGATTTTTTTTATTCACTTCCACAATTAACGTACATGTCTAATGTCATAAAAACAAAAAAAAACAAAAAAAATAATCTTAAAATGAAATCAATGACCTTTATTTCCATTTCAAAATAGAATACGTAACAGTTAGTCTATATATAAACAATCAATTAATCATTAGAGTAAGCCCAGCTAACCTGTGATCTCTGTGCCACTTTGTACATCCTTAGAATGTAATCCTCACTCATGGAATGTAATATCATGGCTACTATAACTTTGCTGGTCATATCTGTCTTCAGGAACTGGCCTATAGGTATTGGGTTTGATCCTGTTTTGTCAGCTATAAATGAGGTTTATTATTAGAACTATTACGATGAAACAAAATATGCGATGATCCACTCACACAATAAATTTCAATGTTCAGTGAGCCATGAAATTTGGGTCAAAACCATAATTTGGCGTATATTTAAAACAATTCACATTATAATGAACATGAAGACTTAGTTTCAAATTGATTCTACCACAATTTCATGGCAATTTAATGTAACCAAAAACTTTAACCTGACAGGTGGAAACAAACAGATGGACTAATTTGGGAACAGACGCCAAACCAAAAAACACAAGGATGCACACCCTGAATTGTCTCTCCTGCTTTATTGATCATGATAAACATTAAAAAAAATCTTTTTTCTAAAGGCTTCACATAAACTTGACATTATCAATGTTCCATGAAATATAGGTCAAAGATAGATGAACTCTGCAAGACAGATATGTACAAGTAACAATCATTTCATTTACCAAATAAAGTTGACTTATTGCTTATAGCATCTGAGAAAAGAACTAACAAGTTAAACTTAATGTTGACCTATGAACCATGAATATGAGGCCAAGGCCAAATGAACCTTGCTAGACAGACATGTACATCTTATATCAATCCAAAATATAGTTTACCTATTGTTGAAATGTCTATACTCCCAGTCACAGACGAGACAATAATGCCCCTACTACCCTAATTGTTTTTGAAAGAGTTTACACAATGAATACTGGTAGTTTTATTTTGACATTTTATAACTCTATGATTGACATTGTACTTGAAAGTGAACAGAATTACAAAAACCTGACTGCAGCATAAAAGGAAAATCAAGCATCAAATATGAAGATACTATATGATATGGCAATACTGCCCAAAAGAGACGGAAAGTTTTTCACTGTTAACTTTAAAATATTTGTTAATACTTTATTGAATGATTGTCTTGACCAGAAAATGTGTCTTAAAACAAGTGCCATATGAATTTTTATGCTTTAGCAGACAGAGGTAAACTAGTACTTGAGTGGTGCATGTATTCCTTTTCATACAGGAGTAGGCCTGGTAAGACCCTTTTTGGCCCCAAAATATAGCCTTTTACAAAGTTTTTGAAATGTAAACTTTTAGCTATTTATTGATGAGTAGAATACTTTTGTTACATAAATATGGACTGTTTTGACAAAACAATGGACATGCATAAAGTACTAGAATTATCATTTCATGCAAAAATACTGAAATCTTCACAATTTTAGCATTTGTACTAATTTTAAGACAGTTTTGCTTAAAATGGAAGTGGCTGCACTTGTGTTCAGTCTTAATATTTAAATATATGTTGTATTTAAAGATATTACATAACATATATAAATATTGAAACTGAACACGAATGCACTCACTTCCATTTTAGACAAAACCATCTGAAAAGTGACGTTTTATGGCATATTTGATATATTTTTCATATTTAAGCTTGAATTTGAGCATCTTATGTAATATTCTCAAACTACAAAAAAATGTTGATGAAAAAGATCTGACTAGTAAATACCATTTCAAAAAATCAAAATTGACTATTAAATGAGTTGACATTGGTTTTTTGGTGACACTGATAAATTATCTTTTCAAGTAGACTTAATTCATATAAAATTATTTCCATTCCAAACAAAAGTGAAAAATTGAAAGTTAACTCACCAATTACAAGCCCTACATTAGCAGCTTCAAGACAAACATAGATATCTGACTGGAATTCTGGATGTAGATGTTTTAACATTATATTTCCTGCCCAGGAACCTAGCTGTAAAATACATGAAACAACCTAACATTCTAGAGAGTTGATATTCAATGACAAGAACGCACCGGCCGAAATATCATTTTTATTGCCTGCTTTACTTATCATGATTGAATTGATGTTGAAATTCTGTTATATGACGGTTTAACTACAAGTTTTACATAAACTTAACACTATCAATGATCCATGTGAAAGAGGTCCATATGAAAGAGATGAACCCTGCCAGACAGACATGTACATGTTACAATCATACCATACACCAAATATAGTTAGGCTAGTGCTTAGACATGTATTAGCTGAGAAACAGACCTTATTACGAAAATTTACCATTGACCAACTAAGGAGCTACCATTTGATTTTTATGGGGGTTGGTGGGGGTGGGAGGGGGGACGTGGGGGGCCTAGGATGAAATTTTAAAAAAATAGGCAGGACAGGAGTTTTGAGTAAAAAAAAGGCAGGATGAGACACTTGCAAAAAAAAAAAGTCAGGATGACAATTTAGGTAAAAAAAAGTCAGGATAAACTTTAAAAAAAAAGGCAGGACCCAATAGAGTGAAAATAAAAAGGCAGGACAGAGATTACAACTAAAAAAATGCAGGACAAAATTTTTCTCCTAACCATAAAAATGAGGTCAAGGTCAGATGAATACTGCTCCTCAACATGTACACCATGCAAAAATTCCATACACCAACTATAGTTGACAGAACACAATTTTAACTATGCTCTTGATTTCATAGTGGTAACTTTGATTGGCATGAATACCTTTAGTTATAAAGACTTAAGAGATTAAAAACTGATAAAAAAGGTCTGGCTGGCTCAATTTTTATCAAACACCTGCCATCAACACCCCAAAAAAGGAAAATATAACAAAAGGCCATCACTAAAATTTTTTACTCTGTAAACACAGGTTTTTAACCTTAAACACGGTATGATTCTAAAACTTTTCAAACGACAGAAACCATTTTGTTCCCTTTCTAAAACCATCAAAGTCTGCCAAATGTTTTCTTGTATGCAATCTTATATTGGTTCACTAAGAGCATAAAAGAAACATTTAAATTACTCACACTGCGTACAGATCTAGTAGCAACTTTCTGTAACATATTTACGATCTGTATAAAGTATGCATATGATGATGTCAGCTGGAATCTTGTGAATACCTCAATCAGCTGAGTGATGGACAGGTTACCTCCTAGGATAATTGTTGAGTCAACCTACAAATGTTTAATGAGATTTATTTGAAAATGGATTTATAAGTGCTGTAAAAGCAGAAATTGGTAAAGTTTATTTCAATGTATTTGAATCATAATCAATGAATTAGAAACTCAGCTCAGAAAATTCATAATAACATATTACCTCTATTTGCATAAATATGGCAAAGTCCATTTTGCTAACTAAAACAAAAAATATAAATGGGTTCAAAATAAATATGATGCCTACCCTTTAAGTATGGCATAGTCTATGTTATGCTATGGGAAACACTAAAACAATTCCAATACAGAAGTTGATAAGGAGTGTAAAATAACACTATTTCACAGTGGTTATATTACTGGTAGAAGCACATAAAAGATGCCAATCCGATTATGAAGATCTGGCAAACCCCAAAATCAAACAGGTTGTGGACTATGTTATAAGGTAATGCATATTCTATGAAAGTTAAAAGGAACAAGAATGCAATGTCATGCTTAGCATATCCCTACTCATAATTCAAAGTATCAGAAAACAAAAATAAGCATCTGACAAATCCGAAAAACTCACACAACACGTCCCTGTCAAGCTGGTGGCCAAATATGAAGTAATTCTGTTCAATGATATTGGAAAAATGTGTGACGAAAATTTTAAGTTCATTCACCATATATACCTTATAGCTATTTGTCCATCATTGCTGGACATTATAGAAGTTTCTGATAAATTTTGACATTACAAGAGAAAATGTCTGATGACACAAAGGAAAAGTGATTGTTGTTTGGCGTCAATAGTTCAAGTGTCACAGATTCTTGGGTCGAGTGTTGCAGATTGCCAAATAGCAATAGTGTCTATCGAAAAAATGTAAATATCGGCAAGCAGGAAGTAGGTAAATAGATAAAAAGTGCTAACACGAAAGATACAAAAGTGATCATACCTTACAACTCATCACTTTCAAGCTCATGACCAAATATGAAGTCATTCATTTTAGTAGTAGAAAATGTGACGAATATGTTTTTGGAATGTGGGGAAAATTATGAAGGACAGAAAAACTAACAAATACAGAGATGTATTGACAAAATTACCTCTATACAGCCTGGATTCACTATGAGGGTAATACAACAGGCAGAAGATACCCGACAGACTAGCTGCATTCTTGGGGACAATGTAAAAATAGGGACATAACATTTGCACAGACCATCAAGGAAAATGTCAATTTTCTTCAATACAGATATGTTGGTACTAAAGTTGGTATTCAATAACGTCAAACAGAAATCTAATGTCTCAGTATAATTACTGTAGATTCTTTATTATTTATGGATACCAATTTTCATGTTGTAAGTAAAGGTCAATGAAGTACACATTTTCTATACTGTGGATTCATTATTATTCTTGGGATACCAATTTCCGTGGATTTCGTGGGTACAGGTGAACCACGAAATTAAATGTTCAAAAATAACAAATTTTCCATAGGCTTGTATGCAGACTTCGTCAAAACCACGAAATTAAATATCAACGAACATGTAAGTTTTCCTTAATCCACGAAAATTGGTACCCATGAAAATAAATGAATCCACAGTAGGTTTGTATGAGGACTTTGGCAAAACCACAAAATCAAATATCCACGAAAATACAGTTTTTCCTTAATCCACAAAAAATAATGGATCCACAGTATTTCCTAAATAATAAATATAAAACTTACATCAAAGACAACATCATATAATTCTTTAATTCCTCTTAGGTCCAATAATATATCAAAATTTGCCAGACCAAGATCTCTGTAATATACACCTACAACAAATGCAAAGCTAGCATAGGTCCTAACAGAAACAGTGAAGCACAGAAGCTTTTCGTATTTTGTTTGCTTTAGCATTATTCATATAATACAGTTTCTCTAATTCTTCGTGAATTTATCCCTTTCTGCACCTATTGTATAAAAAAATTTAATCAACATGTGGTTCGTTTAATCTCAGTACATCATTGGTTAAAATCCGATTATGACGTCAAATTTTCTTACTTTCCTCTGAATTTCTTATTGTGACGGCATGAAAAAGGCGACCATGCCTGATGACGTCACATAGAAAGAACACATCTTTTGCAGATCATCGAAAAGAAGGAATAATTTTGCCTGCATCTTGTTCGAAAATCATTAGAGAAACAGATTCCATCACCAAATCTGTAATCGATATTTATCCACTCTCGACAGTTAAATTTTAAATATTTAAAGCGCCGGGCAAGCCTCGCGTTTAAATTTGAAAATTTAACTGTCTCGAATGGATAAATATCGTATCACATTCGATGCAGTGGAAGAATCTATATTTATAGAAATTACAAACCAAGTAATTCTAACCTATATAAATTAATCTTTATATACTTTATGTTTCTTGTTAAGATCTAATTTAAGTTTATAATGGCAAACCAAGAAATATTTGTAAAGTTGTTTTTTTCCTACTATTTTGTGATGCCATCATGGAAGCTCATCTGTGAAAATCCAAATATGTAAAATCTAATTTCAACTATAAATTATTTAGCCAAAAGAATATTGAGAAAACAGAAAACAGAAGTTTTGGTATTTAAGTGGAAATAAATTGCTGACACATTTGTCTTAAAGATCTGTATGTGCTAGCACAGGAGATCACATAACAATAAGGAGTATACATGAGTAACTAGAAAATTTTTATTTTTTAAAAGTTTTGTTTCCCCTATTTCAAATTAAACTCTCTCAAATTTTTCCAGTTCAAATGTATCTAATAGCAGATTATAAAAAAGTGAAAAGGAGGAATTTCACAAACAATCACACACAGAAACATAAGACTACTTGTTTTCAACTTGTATGATTATATTAAATACATGCACTACATTTTACCAATTAATACAAAATAAAATAATTTTGAGTACATTTAGTTCATATGTAATAGATACCTGATCCAGTATTGCCAAATACAAATCTATTTTTCTTTCCTGGATTGTCTGAAATGATCTTGAATAGTTGATCCAAGGTTGTTGGTCTGTACCACACAGCATCAGCACCAATCACCTGTAGTTGTTGTCCCATCTGAGGGTGACATTTACCATGGCAACGCTGTCCTGTTTTATGACAAAAAGTCTTTCCTAATTCCTATGCAAAAAAGTCAAAATTAAGTTTATAAAATCTTCTAATGAAAATAAACATTTTATGCCTTCTATAATACATTTATATTATTGTATATGGTGTTAAGTATGCAATAGTATCAATTGTATTCACTTACAACACTTGAGGTCTTTTAAATTAAATAAAAAGTTAAAACTTGAAATAGGTACCAACAAGAATAAATAAAATTCATAAAGGATTCCACAGAACCCTGTGTCTCGCCTGCAATTGCTGCTGTCAGTGTTTAAGTGTAATGTTGAAATAAAAGTGAGTCCATTTATCAGAAAAACAGAATTTAAAAAAATTCAAACTTTTCTATAGATGCTATTTTTGGTCTTGTAGATGAGCTTCTGTACAAGTTTCATAACAATCCATAAAGGTTTACAAATTTATCATGTAAAATTTTTTTATCACAGACTGTCTTTAAATGTTAACTGTAAAAATGTAAGTTTCAAGTTGATTGAACTTCAACTTCATCAAAAACTACCTTGACCAAAAACTTTAACCTGAAAAATTTTAACCTGAAACAGGACAGACGGACGAATGGACATAAGACATGGACACAAATACAATTGATCAGATGAGAAACACCCTGCTTACAGCTTCAGCATATGAACGTTTCTGATTTATTATTGTGATTTCTTTGTACATATTTTCTTGTGTAATTTATTGTGTATTAATTTAAGCATGTTTTTTATTGTGTATTAATTTAAGTATGTTTTGTTATCATGAATTTTGTGATTTCTTTGTATATTTTCTTGTGTAATTTATTGTGTATTAATTTAAGTATGTTTTGTTATCATGAATAAATAAAAGTATAAAGCAACACAGTCTCAATTTTATATCTGCCTAAATGCATTAGAACAAAAAACACCAACAAGTTGTTAATAAAACACATCAATGAATAATAACAAACCCTATTGATTTTACTTTTTATTTACACAATACTTGTACATTAATTATATACGAGTATTGTGGTCGTCAAGTTCAGTTGATCCAGTTGACTTTTAGTGGTACCAGTTGATGTGGTACGAGTTTGCAATAGTACGAGTTGACTTGCTCCTGGGAGAACACTGATCGAGTTTGGTCAATTCAAGTACTACAGTACAAAAGTTATGAGACACAAATCAGACAAAGTTTTACTATTACAGGGATCAAAGTCAAGATTTGATTGACCTGCCTTTTGTAAATATAAATGACCCCTCCCAAGTCCATGATGTCAAACCATACCAAGTTTGGAATAAAATTACAGGTGATAGTTCTGAGTAAAATTTACATAAACAGTTGGTTGATCATTCTTGGACTTTACACTGCTTGAAAGATCTATATGTTTTCTTTAAAATGAGCCATAAATGAAGATTTTATGCCCAGAAATAATAAACATTGAAATGTCAAAGTCAGACCACAGACACTTGCTTCTATTCATGGGAATTTCCACTTTCAAAGTATATTTTAAGCTCCTAAATATAAGTTGATGGTGGATCTTATGAGGATAGAAACAAGTGCCTGTGAGTCGTACACTGGCTTCATGATCATGTTGATGGAAGTTTTCAATCATTCAGATCACAGGCACTTGTTACTATCCACACTCTTCATGCTCTTACGAAAAATCACAAGGTAGCTTACAAACATTTTCTATGTGTTCGGTTCAACTGATATTTTTAACTTTCCCATTGCATTTCTCACGATAAACACAGTCTGTCGGTAATTGATTTATCTTTACACTAAAACATGTTTCACGAACCTTGAGAATACCCTCTAACAGAATAACACACTTATGACGAACATTATTGACCTTTTTCCAGACCATTGAATTTCTAATTCCTCGACTTCTGGTAAACTTAGGAAGTTGATATAACCGTGCAATCTGATTGGTCAATTTTTCTGGTTACCTGTTTCATTATACTAGTTACCAGTAATTAGAAAAATTTGACAGAGGAAGGAAGGAATTCAAATGTGCATACATTTAATTGAAATCAATAAATAATCACAATCTTCTCAAACAAAAAGAATGTCAAGATTAATAATAATTACCTTTATATCATCAGAATCCTCCAAATTTAAAAGGTCCTTGATACTTACGTTTAGTCTTCTAAGTTAAAATTACCGCCAACTTAGACTACTATAATTCCGTGTTTTAGTAGTTTCAGCAGCCAAAAATTTTCCTGCGCCTTTTGGCATTTGGGAAATGTAAACGACTTGAATTTAGAGATTTTCGAGACTAAATATTTCATACAATTGTTCTTTAATGACATCTTAACCAAAAGCGCAAGGAAAATAAACAATGTACAATTTCTATAGAGCACTATTTCCTATGTGCAATGTCAATTATTTTACGTTGTTCAACAATCATTTAAGGTTATTCTGGTCATATTTTTGTATTCCAGAATAAAAGTATAAAAAGTGTCCAATTAGTTATATATAACCTATTAGCCTGCTAGATAACAACAATGGCACCTATTTCAGCATTTGTTGAGAAAAAGCAAATCTAGAGTGCTAGCATATGCCAGCTTAACTGCCAATAAAATGCTCCATGAGCGCAGCTTGATACAACCGCAGAGGTTGAACCCTGAATAGTTGGGGCAAGTATAGACACAACATTCAAGCTTGATACAGCTCTGAATTTGGATTGTGATTAAATATTTGACACAGCATAGGTTTCTGACACAGAATGAATGTGGTCTAAGAACTTAAAATTTTAAATTGGACATTCACCTATTATGGTCCAATATCCAAAATCTAAATACATGGTTAGATTCAGCATATCAAAGAACCCCAAGAGTTCAATTTTGATGAAATCAAACAAAGTTTAATTTTGGACCCTTTTGACCTCAATGTGGACAAAGTTGATAACGGGTCCCAAAATCAAAAATCAAAATACATGGTTAGATTCAGCATATCAAAGAACCCCATATATTCAATTTTGTTGAAATCAAACAAAGTTTAATTTTGGACCCGATTTGGACCAACTTGAAAACTGGGCCCATAATCAAAAATCTAAATACATGTTTAGATTCAGCATATCAAAGAACCCTAAGAATTCAATCTTTGTTAAAATCAAACTAAGTTTAATTTTGGACCCTTTGGACCTTAATGTAGACCAATTTGAAAACGGGACCAAAATTAAGAATCTAAATACACGGTTAGATTCGGCATATCAAAGAACCCCAATAATTCAATTTTGATGAAATCAAACAAAGTTTAATTTTGGACCCTTTTGACCTCAATGTGGACAAAGTTGATAACAGTGCCCAAAAATCAAAAATCTAAATACATGGTTAGATTCAGCATATCAAAGAACCCCATATATTCAATTTTGTTGAAATCAAACAAAGTTTAATTTTGGACCCAGATTTGGACCTCAATGTGGACCAATTTAAAACGGGGCCCAAAATCCAAAAACTTATTACAAGGTTAGATTCAGCATATTAAAGAACCCCAAGAGTTCAAGAATAAAACCCCATTGAAATTGGTCAAGAAATAAGCAATTTATACAAAGTATCTTTTTGCACAATACTGTGCAATTGAATATTTCTTGCAATTGCGCAATACTGTGCAATTGAATATTTCTTGCTATTGTGCAATACTGTACAATTGACAATTTCTTGCTATTGCAATATTGTGCTATTGGATATTTCTTGCTATTGCGCAATACTGTGCAATTGAAGATTTCTTGCTATTGCGCAATACTGTGCAACTGAAAATTTCTTGCTATTGCACAATACTTATTATATAATAATTTACACATCCTGTTTGGTGTGTATCTCCTGCCATATCATTATTATTTGCTTTTAAATATAAATCAGAAATAACCAACTAAAATGGAAAATTTTAAAGAAAAAAAGGAAAAAGGAAAAAAAAATCCCCTAAATTTTTTAACCCCTTATGATTCATCACCCCAAACTCAATCCCAGCCTTCCTTTGAGGTATGGTACCTTGCAGTACAATTTCAGAGAGATCCATACACTTGAACACAAGTTATTGTCTGGAAACTAGAAAATGCTTATTTTGGCCCCTTTTGGCCCCTAATTCTTAAACGTTTCAGGCAATTACCCCAAACTCAATTCCAGCTTTCCTTTGTGATATGGAACCTTGTAGTACAATTTCAGAAAGATCCATACACTTACACACAAGTTATTGTCATGAAACTAGAAAATGCTTCTTTTTGCCCCTTTTGGCCCCTAATTCCTAAAATTTTGAGGCAATTACCCCAAAAATCAATCCCAGCATTCCCTTTGTGATATGGAACCTTGTGGTACAAAGTCAGAGAGATCCATACACTAACACACAAGTTCTGTTTGGAAGTTATAAAATGCTTATTTTGGCCCCTTTTAGCCCCTAATTCCTTAACTGTTGGTACCATAACCCCAAAATCAATCCCAACCTTCCTTTTGTGGTATTGAACCTTATGGTAAAATTTCATAGAGATCCATTAACTTAAACTAAAGTTAGAGTGCGAAAACCAATGCGTCTTCGACGACGGCGACGCGATAACGCCAACGTCATACCAATATACGACCACAAAATTTTTTGCGGTCGTATAAAAATAAGGAGATGTGGTATGATTGCCAACGAGACGACTATCCACCAGAGTTAAAATGAAGTGGTAATAAGCAACAATAGGCCACTATACAGCCTTCAACAATGAGAAAAAACATATTATATAGCTCACTATAAAAGGCCTGACATGCTTGCTTGTTTTTCTGTTGACAACATACCCTATAGCTTCATTTTTAAACAGACAATATACAACTTAATACAGAAGAACTTTGGAAGGACATTGATTCTCTCCAGGTACTCTCACTTCCTCCACTGACCATCATGATACAGCAACTATTGCTGAAAGTGGCAATAAACACCAACAAACAGTATAACTTACCTCAATATCTGCAGTGCTTGTCTTACTTCTACATGAAGAATCAGTTGCAAATGATTTCATGGCATCTAATATTGGTCTGTAACCTTGAAAAGAAAATTGAACATGATTTTTCTGAACACTGTCACAGAGTTAAAGCCTACCAAAGTTTTTGTTTTTCCAGATTACAGGAGGATTAAAGTTATTGTCAAAGATTGGTATTTTTAATAAGTATCAACAAGAAATACTTTGAATAGCCAGAAAGCACTGTTTCTAAATTTTACTTAAAACTTACACATACTGTATACCAACTTGTTTTCGCATATACTTTATTTTATGAATATTTTATTATGCATTTAGCCATTTCTTGCCTACTTAAAGACAATATATTTTCACAACTTTGCAATTTGTTTTATGTATTCATATAAAGGAAATCTAAGTTTTACATATTCATAACAATTTATGTTCGCGTTATTTTTATACTTGCAAAAGTCTTGAAAATAAATCGCTTGGGAAAATTGGTTCATATATCTTTATATAAACGAGGAGTGTAATTTCCTTTGTAAAATGAAATTCTACTACAATTATCTGATTTTGTTTTTATTTTTTCAGAACGGTTTCCATATTAAATAAATTATAGCTGACGATACCCTCTGGGACTAGCAATCCACCATCAGCAGTTTTGAACCAGAGGTAGAAATAAAAATAATACCTCATAAATTTGGATCCTCCTAAGCAGCTTTCAGCACATGTATTACTGCTCTACATATTGAATCATCATATTAAAGCACATGTATCCACATACCTGCATATCTAATACTTACCTGTACTTCTACATATAACATCATAAGAGCACATTTCACCACTATGTACCTTTCTGTACTTCTACATATTACATCATCAATTGTAAAGAGCACATGTACCTACTACCTTTCTGTACTTCTACATATTACATCATCAAATGTATAAGATCACATGTCACCACTATCTACCTGTACATCTACATATTACATCATCAAATGTATAAGAGCACATGTACCTACTACCTTTCTGTACTTCTACATATTACATCATCAAATGTATAAGAGCACATGTACCTACTACCTTTCTGTACTTCTACATATTACATCAACAAATGTATAAGAGCACATGTCACCACTACCTACCTGTACATCTACATATTACATCATCAATGTATAAGAGTACATGTCACCACTACCTACCTGTACCCTGTTCATCTACATATAACATCATCTAATGAATAAGAGCACATGTCACCACTACCTACCTGTACATCTACATATAACATCATCAAATGTATAAGAGCACATGTCACCACTACCTTTCTGTACTTCTACATATTACATCATCAAATGTATAAGAGCACATGTACCTACTACCTTTCTGTACTTCTACATATTACATCATCAAATGTATAAGAGCACATGTCACCACTACCTACCTGTACATCTACATATTACATCATCAAATGTATAAGAGTACATGTCACCACTACCTACCTGTACATCTACATATAACATCATCAAATGTATAAGAGCACATGTCACCACTACCTACCTGTACATCTACATATTACATCATCAAATGTATAAGAGCACATGTCACCACTACCTATCTGTACATCTACATATTACATCATCAAATGTATAAGACCACATGTACCTACTACCTTTCTGTACATCTACATATAACATCATAAAAAGTATAAGAGCACATGTCACCGCTACATACCTGTACATCTACATATAACATCATCAAAAGCATCTTCTACCTCCTTCATTGAAACAGATCCTTTGTTAAAATCAAGTAAACTGAAAAGCACATTTTTTTTTATTATACAATAAAAGATTTCATTTTAAACTGGTGAACACACCTCATAGGAATGCAGGTATTATTTATTCTAGATAGACATGTGTAGGTGTTCTCGACACTTATCATCAGGATATCAATATACAATGTGAATTTTTCTTCAAGTTACAAATTTGGGTACCTCATATAATAACATACATGAGGTCAAAATGAAAATGGTTTCCATAGATAGTAAATATTTCAGTGAGGTTGAAAATATTTTGTTCTTTGAAATTTCTATTTGAACTTTTAAAGAGGTAAATCATATAGATAAATTCTTTACTTCATTCTAAATTTTCTGCTAAATTTTTATTGCATGCTATTTGTGAGATTCTAATTTTGTATTACAGGTTTTTATATCTTGGACTGTTTTTATGTTATATATATGTTTTTATATTCGGTCAAAAGCTCCTTAGAGCTTGTGTTGTATATTTGACTTATGCCAAATTAAAATGAATTTTTCTTATCTTTTCTTATAGTGTATGTAAAATAAAACAATGTATTGTAATAGGTTTGTTAAGATATTGTCTGTGTACAGTTTAAGTTTATATCATTTTTTTTTTCAAAACTAGACAACACTTTTTTGGCTATTCGATACCATATTGACTGGCAATCCTTTGGCCAGAAATACTCCTTCCAATATTGTCATGAATGGTGTGAGGTGTTTGACCGTAGCAAAATGTTCATGGCAATGTGTCTAAACTAAACATTATGTTGGGAAGGATTTATATCGTTTGCATCAAACTTTTTGGTTTCCAGCATCAAGATTGAAATAGTACCTTTGGCCAAGGAAACCTGAGTCAAAATGATATGGAATTGCCAGATAAGTCAAATGTAAGTGTTATCCAATTTTAAAAACATGGCTCTACAAAAATGCTTGTCATATTGTCTGCTACCAAATGACAATTTGGTCAGAAAAGTAAATGACAATGTACACTTGTCTTCTGGGAGAAGTAAAATTAATTCTGACAAATCTTACAATAATGTAATTGAAATGTTTCAATATATATGTACTTCTCTTATAAGATCTTTAGGTTAATTGAATTTCATTTTCTAATTGAAATATACTTCACCCTGTAAAACAACTATTCAATTTATTGGCACAAGTATTCAATTAGTTATTATTATTGAACTGTTCAAGAAATATTTCAAAATATTCTATAAATTTTTCAAACTGTCTCCCCTAATTTCACTTCCTATG
The DNA here is from genome assembly GCA_017311375.1 of Mytilus coruscus. Taxonomy (NCBI): domain Eukaryota; kingdom Metazoa; phylum Mollusca; class Bivalvia; order Mytilida; family Mytilidae; genus Mytilus; species Mytilus coruscus. The sequence continues at coordinate 46,820,203 of CM029604.1, read as the reverse complement.
AACAATAATTTGGCACCAAAACTTCATTTAAAAAAAATCTAAGCAATCCCGTCTTTTTAAACAAAATAACCTTTTTCTTAAATCAAGGGAAGTTTGAATAGCAATCCAATTAATTGCATGGAAATTTCCATCATTTTACATTTCATTTTCCTTGAACTGACAGCTTTTAAAATGAGAAATGAGTGGGGTTCGTGTTGCTCAGTCTTTAGTATTCTATGTTGTGATTTGTGTACTATTGTTTGTCTGTTGGTCTTTTTCTTTTCTAGCCAAGGCATTGTCAGTTGATTTTCTACTTATGAGTTTGACTTTGAATGTCCCTTTAGTATCTTCTGCCTCTCTTTTAAAATATTTTTTTGTCATTAAGTAGCTTGTTATAACATCCCTGAACAGATGAAATTCACCTCTGAAAATGCAGACTTAACAATTTGAATCATAATTTAAACAATGATAATGTAATAATTTGAATTACTTCAGTTGAAAACAATGAAAAATGATAAAATATAGTAAAAGGGGAGAAAACAATGATAATAAGGTAATAATATTGTACTTACGCATGCATATTCATGACCTGACCAGGACTACAATATCCACATTGAGAACCATTATATTTGGCCAGTCGTTTTGGTATGACCTCATTTATACCTTCTATGGTAGTAATTTCCAACCCATCACACATAAATAAAGGACACAGACACTTGACAAAAGAAACAGGTTAAGATTAGTCATAAATTACTGAATCACATATATATTAATTGCAATCAAACACATATTTCTTTTGTTTTCTGATCTATATATTTTTAAAACCTAATTAATAAATCCCATCTGCTCATTTTATAGTCAAACATGGTTCTTACAGCCTTTTTTTCAGGATTTGGTTGTTGTCAGATGTCAGAGCAATAAATGTATTTACACTTCACTTGTATTCAAATCTGTTTGCCATTCCTTAAAGTCACACAAGTTCTCTTCAAAACTTTGCATCATAAGTTTAAAAATTTGACATCATAATTTAAAAGAGATTGTTGCATGACAGCAAAAGGTTATTCAGAGCAAGATCTAGGGTCATTCCGAGCAAATTCAGCAAAATATACAAAAAGTGTAAATATCTCAGACTAGGCACTTAATCGCTGTTACCAATTAATTTTGAAAATGTAATGTGTTTGCCCTCTGCTAGCCCTATCAAGCAACTAATAACACTACTCTTCATAACATTATATAAAAATATTGGGTTAACTCCCCTTATTTTTACATTTACGAGCTTCTTTGTTTGATTTAGTGAGTTTTTTTGTGTTGACATATTTAAGAAAATCAATAATACTAAAAATATTGATTCTTTATATTGCAATTTACAAGAACTTGTTATCATATTGGCATAAAGATAAGAATTATGGCCAAACATTTTTCATAATTGAAACTAGTCAATCTTAATATATTAAAGATATATATCAGTCCTTACAGAATTGATAGGATAACTTTTCATGCTATCCGATATAGGTTCATATAACTTGGCCTCCACCATACAAATACCACATCCGCCTTCATGACACATCACTTTTGTACCAACAGAAATCCTCTCTTTCCTTAGATATGTGTTCAGTGAAGTCCATGGTGGGTATTCATTTCCAACTACAATATAAGAAAATAATTTATAAGTTTCATATCATGATCATTACAGCAAAGTGTTTTAATTCATGTTTTTTATTAGATTTTCTTGTTACCTGAGTTACCTTACCAGTAGCGGTGAGCTTATTTTGATATCTTTAATTATTCATAAGAGGAATCTGTCAAGCTTACCCATTAAAATATACTTTCCAGGTTTTTACTCAAGTAAAATTTCTGCCCAAGCCACATCAGTTTTGCAAAATTAGTACATTCAGTGGAGGAATCATGACCTCCATTATTATAATGTGCATTTGAAGACAGTTTTCACTAGCAAGAAATCAACTCCAATACCCTTTCATCTTTAAATACCTGTGTATTTCTGTCCATTGATGGTTACAGAGATTTCTGAATTAATACTAGACTTCACACGAAACTTGAAAAAATATCCACAACATTCACAGTTGCCTGCAAAAACTCCATCTTTTGTCTTCTCTTTTCCACAAAGATGCCTATTTCAAAATATAAAATATTAACCATCATTTTCACTGTATCATTTCAAACAGATCCATATATATATATATATATTAAGTATAAAAGTCATAAATGTCAATTGGTCTAGTTTATAAAAATCTCATCTCTACTGCATGATTATTAAATTGAAACTTCTTTTTAATATTAATATTTTTATAAGTGTTTTTTTCATTGTTTAAACATGAAAGAGAAACAACTTGGGATATAATTACCCTGTAAATTTACAAGAGAGAGTTCATTATAATGTACCATGGATACAAAAGATGTAAAACTTTTCTAGAAGAAGTGTTAATTTGCCTTAATTTATGACATTAAAAAAAAAAATGGAAATATTTATACCATTAACAATGAAAAAAAAATTAATTATACATACATGACATAAGCATGATAAGTAATTCCTAGACCTACATTTGTGTAACTACCAAATTTATACTTGTACCCAAAAGAAACTGCAAAAAATCTCTAGTACCAAAATAATGTTCATAAGTGTTTCTCCTGTCTCGTTTATTATATAGATTAGACCGTTGGTTTTCCTGTTTGAATGGTTTTACACTAGCTATAGTCAATTTTGAGGCCCTTTATAGCTTGCTGTTCGGTGTGAGCCAAGGCTCCATGTTGAAGGCCGTACTTTGACCTATAATGGTATACTTATACAAATTGTGACTTGTATGGAAAGTTGTCTCATTGGCACTCATACCACATCTTCTTATATCTATAATATGGGAGAAAAAGAAATATGGTATACATAGAAGTTAATCACTTAGGCATTTAAATTCAATGAATAGAAATTTATCAATAGAAGTTAACATAATTCAGGTATGATCAGTTACACCTGGAGCATTCAGCTCGATCAACTGATTCCTAAACAAAAGATTTGTATGTTTTGAGTTCTAGAAAAAACAAGGCTTCACTTATTCATGTTTTGTTGTTCCTGAAATACTTAAAGTATTTACAAGCAGTGACTTTTTACCCCAATATACCCCAATATACCCCAACATACCCCAATATACCTCAAAAGCAGTTTAAACATAATTTGGTTGAATAATAATGTTACACTGGGTATTTAAATGTTATTTTAACGACACTATTACTTTATTTTATGAATATATTTAATTTTAAATCACTTTTTCCTCGTAACTTGTCCTGTTCATGTCAGCCGCTTACGATCACAAAATGACTTTTACCCCAATATACCCAAATATACTCCAATAAACAGTTTCAGTACAATTTTCATGATAAGGAATGATATACACAAACAACACAACAAACACAGGAAAAATGTTTGTAGCAAAACAGTTTATTTTTCTTCTAATTCTTGACAGTTGGAGTCAATTAGTATATCTAACATATATGTCAATATATAAGTTTTTCAATCTATACTGGTTGTCATTTCACTAAGAAGGCTTAAGACATATAAATATTTAAACATCGTCTCGAACATAGGACTGCAAGGGTTGAAGGGAGCTAAATTTTTTTCAATAGTCGATCGTATCACGTGTTATTTTTACTTTTAGGTGTCATGTGATGTTGGCGCACATCAAAGTCGTGCACAAATGGCAAATAACTTTGTCGAGGAAGAATAAATAAATAAAATTATTTGTCCTTTTAATCATTGCAAATAAGAACAACATATTTAATTATAAATTATTAAGCATTAATCTTTTCGATACAATTGTTAATTACTTAAAAAAAATATGATTGTTTATTCAGTTGTTATGTTATATGGCACTAGTCAATCGGTTCACTGATTTTCGGCATATCAAAGAAAAATGGGCACGTGCTTAAACAATGCTTAATAACTCGTTTATTTGTGATTATTTTTCTATAAAATTTTAAATTTATGCATTAAATATCAATCTCTAACTTAATATGGAAAAGTAATACATGTAACAGCACCCCATCCAGTCCTTAGTGGCATAGTATACGTGCTTAGTGCACTAAGGACTCCTTAGCAATGTTTAGACGCATGCGCCCATAATTGTAATGAAAACAAAATGTTCAAGTGGCTCGGTACTTAAATGGCTTGATGGTACCAAGAAATATATCCTTTGCATGATTTAAATTTAATAAATGTTCATTTACCAAGGCCAGAGACATATAATATTGTATTACATGTCTCTGCCAAGGCTTATGAACAATTTCCTAAACTCAAAATAAATATATGTAATCTGATATACTACTATAACACATATGGGTTAAAGTAGTCTCAGATGTAATAAAAGAAAATATTTCAAGATCTTTCTCTTATATATTCAAACAATTGTCAACACATCAATTGCCTTTTGTCCTGTTACTTTTGTCCTATCAAATTTGTGACTTTATGTCCTGTGACTTTCTGTCCGTTTACCAATGAGGATATGTAATTTTGATGGAAACATATTGGCTATCAAATTAATTGTGTTTTACTAAGTATATATTAAATCAATTTAAAAATACTGCTTGTCCACTAAATACTGTATACCATATTAAGGAATATTCTATGAAATAACAAAAAGAATTCTGTTCCTGGATGTATTTTGTACTGATATAAGTTGAGAAAACAATGTAGTCAACATTTAAATCATTCCTCCTGACCCTCTTAAATCATGAATGGTCATGCTTTACAATTTCTTTGACATGGTACATTCTGTATAGCTATAGGTAGTGATATACCTTGACATTTCCGGTATTACAGATCAACATGCATATTACCTGTAAATGGTAGAGTGTCGTCCCATGAGGTCTAACGTAGAAAATAAAAGGATATGGAGTAAATGTACATGGGAAAAAATCGCACACAATACATAGAAAATTATCAATGAACAGGGCTTTTATTCCTGTTCTTCATCTTGACAGTTGATGTAAGGTCTTCAACAATGAACGAACCATTCATACCCTATAACAAGGTCAAGACGGCCCCTAAGCGTCGACTTATACCTTTCTCTGATATAATAAGATTTTATAACGCCGGGATGATTCACGTTTCTGAATGGTCTGTATATCAATTACATATTTTATTTTCAGACCAAATGAGAATATGTTTATATTCAAAGAAGCATACTGAGTATCAAATTAATTTTGTTTTTTTTTAAACTTGGTATTAAATCACAGAAATTTTAAAATACTATTGCTTGTCTGTCAGTCGAACCATGTATTTTTGGTTTCATTCTACATAGGCAAAGTTGACTTTAGATGTTTTACCAAATGATACGAAAATTTAAATATTTGTACTGGGACTATTATACTAGTATAGTATAATAGTCCCAGATTTGTAACAATTATTACTTCATAATCTATTTCTGAAATGACATTTTGTCCTAAATATGCATGAACTGTTTGCCACTGGACGTTAGGCAATCAACAATCAATCAATCAAATTTTGCACTAAAATATTAATTAAACAATTTAAAACACAATAGAATCCATCACTTGGTGCATGTCTGTTGTCTGTTCGTACAGTTAACTTTCTGAATTCGTTTTGTGCAGAAATAAATTCCTTAGAATAGTTTAAGTATGTAAATATATTCAAAGGGTATCTAGTGGTCTTGTGGTAGTTAACATTATCAAATGTTGGATCCATTGTTTGCTGTTCGTCGTCTGTTTATATGGCAGTCAGGCCTCTGTCTCCAAATTTAGCCCCACTTGGATTAAGACCAATCATTTGGGTGGGGGTCTAGGGACAAACATTTTTCTTTACTTAAATACACACTAAACAATTTTCGATGTTTTATCATTTATTAAACAAACTTTATTTGTATGTGTTTCTACTGAGATTTTATAAAAAAAAAAACAAATGTGATTCACGATTGGTGTGTTTCGGTCTATGTTATGTTATACAATTATAGCCTTTGTATGAGGTCGATACAATGATATACATATTCACCTGAAAGAGCTTAGAATGCTAGTTTGAATGGAATATGCTTGCCTTGAAGTACACACTGGACATACAATAAAATTATCAAGTTCAGAAGAAATTGTTGCATCCATTGTTGGTGATTACATAGAAAATATCTTTTTTCAACAATCTATACTGGTTGTCATTTCACTAAGAAGGCTTAAGACATATAAAAACATCGTCTCACATAGGACTGCAAGGGAAGGGAGCTAAATGTAGTCGATCGTATCACGTGTTATTTTTACTTTTAGGTGTCATGTGATGTTTTGAAGACGCTTCCATTATTATTTTAGGAGGAAAACATACTTTTTATTTATTCACATATTTGAATAAATGTTCACTTTCAAAGAATTTTAAGGTTTTAAGAAGAGAAAATTATGAAATTTAGAACAGAAGTATAATAAATCAGTTTTTAAAATAAACAAATAGAGTGTCAGTTTAATTTACAAAACTTCTCTCCTATATATTAGACTGACCAATTCGTCGGAAGTAAACAGTATTCAAAATGGCAGACGACGATGAGGAACCAAATCGTGGAAATGTGACTAACAGTGAAATGAAACAGAGCAGTTCACTGCAAAAAATGCTCGATTCAATAACGAAAGAACGATCAAAGCCAAGTTTTTCCATTAGTGGTGGTAAATGCGTCCTCATTCAATTAAACCGGCGATCCAAGTATCTAAGAAACACCCACGTACGCGTTTTTAACACACAAAAAATAAATATATTACATATACAATTTGTTTACTAATTTGATTTATCATTAGGTCAGGGGGACTTCAAATTGTGGATAGTAAGTTTCATCTTTAACCTTTAGGCACCACACAATTTACTCTATTAAAGTGCTGTAGCCTGTAGACAAACGTGCACTTTGAACAATTTTTAAGGCATTGCAAGACTTAGATATATAATTTTAAAATGAATTTTATGTTTTTTAAAAATACAACTTAACTTGATTTTACTTGCTTATAATTTATTTAAAAAAAAAATAAGCTGTTGGTTTTCTCTTTTGATTGCTTCACATTTTGTCATGCTGGGGCCTTTTATAGCTTACTATAAGCATAAGGTGTAAACTTTTATGTCATTTAGTCTCAGGTGGAGAGTTGTCTCATTGGCAACCATACCACATCTTCTTTTTTTATAAGGGTAAAATCTTGTTGCTCTGATGAACATTATCAGAACAAAATGCAGGAAACAACCATTTTTTTCTCAATCAGTGACAATCACATCAAAAATTTTGTTAGACAAATATTTTAAATACTTACATCATCAAAATTATCAACAGTGAAATATATATATTAGGATAGGCAATTTCTTCATGTGTTCCTTTACTGTCCATCTGTCGTTTACTTGGAGAAGGATATACTCGCTGCAATAATAATATTGCAAAAATTACTCGTTAACTTTTCATTTAATGTTCAAGTATATATATATATCCTCTTCCTTTAGTCTCTGGTTGATGCATTTTTTTTTATAGTTTTCTCATCGGCAATAATACCACATTTCCTTACTTTTATATTAAAGTTTAAACATATGTAGCTTGATTTGCGCAAGGGAGCAGATCCAGTAATTTTATAAGATTACTAATTCATTTATTGTCAAACACATGTAGATTTTCAAATGTTGATGTGAGTGCTTCAGAGATTTTTGCATGCATCTTTTTCCAAAATTAATCATTAGGAATTCTAGTTGACAAAATGGTTGACTGTGCTTATAATACTTTCATTTATTACTTGTGTTTTTTTTCAGATTTCGAGTTGATTTCAAACGAAGTATCAAAATTCTGGACTGAACTGTTTTCTAAATATTTCTTGAAAAGTTCCCTTGGAAGTGATGACGGTAGAGATGATATGTTATTTTATATAAGAAAGTCACCAGACTTGAAAAACAAGTCATTCTTAAAGGTAATTAAGTCTATATTTTTTAGTGTTGGGACAAACTTTCAGATTATTTTCATGGATATGTTAACCATTCAAACAAGCTGAAAAAATTACACACATTACAAATAATTGAAACACTTTATCATATTTTTTTCAATTGCCTGAATATGCTAATGATAATAACTTGAAAACAGTTAGTGATAGACACATAGGGTAAAGACCATGGGAACATATGGCCTACTTTCAGGTCGATTGGTCAAAGGTCACTTATAACCTTGACCTTTGACCTTGACCATTTTTTTTTCAATTTTCACAAAATATTTAAAAAATTGGAGAATCTTTAAATTGAAAATGTTCTACATAATAAAGAAAATTGATAACGAATTCAATGAATAATAGGGGAGTCCTTAGGGTTTTATACTTATGGGGACTTTGTTTGGGAGACTTCATAACAGCATCCTGTTACAATCATTTCTTGTTATCAGGTGATCTTAAGTCACTTTATCAAATTTGATTAAAAAAGTTATATTATCATGTTCATTGTTGCAGCCAGAAATTGAAGTGTACAGAAAAGATTCTAAGTTGAAGCCATCTTTACAAGATGAAAGTGTAGACTGGGAAGAAACAGTTTACCTCAATATCATTTTGCACCAGGTATAACATAAATTAAAATTATTAGTTTACATGTAGATTTTGCTTTTCCCTTTCATCCACAATAGACCGAATTTCTGAACCTTTACTTAAAGATATTGCATTCAAATGTACAGTATATTTTCAGTACATTGCTCTTCAAAAACAAAACAACATATGTGACTACCACATTGACAAAATGAAAATCAAGAGAACAAACAAGAAGCTGTAAATTATTTTTAGTGTAAAATGCTTCACAGAATGAAATTTGATTAAGTAAAAGAGTGCAACAGTTTAATGTATATGAACACTAGTTATAACCTTTAATCACTAGAGTATAGGAAAGCATGATCTTTTTGTCAACAAATACATGTTTACAAAAAACAATAAGTATCAGCATCATACCGTATAGTGGGTTATTTTTTGGCAAATTTTACTTATTTTCGGGATAGAAAAAATTTTCGCCAAAAAAATCTTTTCTTTAAAAGGTTTAAATCCGTAAAATATTTAAACTTATTCAATGAAAATAATAACCCGCTATGGTATGGTTTAATTTTTTGGCTGTTTTTGCTTTTAATAAGTATTTTAATTTTTTTGATAATACATGTAGTACAAAAATGTACTGTAGGTGTTGCCATGGTCTTTGTTTTGCTTTCTTTCTGATAACATCTGATCTAGTAGAATGATTACCCAAAAATTTTAATACAGTGACCTAGTTCTGACCAAAACATTTCTGAAAAAGGCCAAAACAGATACAGGCCATTTATGATTTAATTTGTTATAATTTTTTGCCAGATATAATCTATCCTTTATCTCTATGACCGTACCATGCACTATGTTGTTGAGGTGAATGTTTGTGCTGTAAGTTACAGACTTCACTGTAATTTGGAGATGGAGAACAGCAATAAATGAACTGTTCTTTTGGCTTTGGTTGTTACAAGTGCATGAAGTGATTTTGTGTCATGAAAGAAAAACACTTTATCCTTTTGTTGCATTTGAAGACATAGCTAATTGTAAAGTAAATGCCATAAACAGAGATACCTAATGCATTGTAAGGTGAAATACAATTAAATGTCTTCATCTGCTAGAGTATGATTTTATCACGGTTTATAAAAGATTTTTTTCCCAATAATTTGAAATTATGGCATATCAGAAAAAATTAACTTTGCTGCAACAAAATAAAGATAATGAAATATTAAATTTCATTTAAATTTCAGTTTGAGTACACAATTACATGTGCAGTGTGTACAAGAACTAGTAACAAAGAGTTGCAGATTTTAAAGAAATTTTCACAGGTATGTATTTATTTCAAATAACCAGACTATCATAACAACATGAACAATGGTTTAGGATACCAGATTGTTATAAGTATGGTTTATCATAACAATGGTTTAGGATACTATACCAGATTGTTATAAGTACGGTTTATCATAACAATGGTTTAGGATATCTGGTATAGTATCCTAAACCATTTTATATGATAAACCATGGTATAGTATACCAGATTGTTATAAGTACGGTTGATGGATGGTAGTATAAAGTACAGCAGTCAATTTTTCAAGCTATGCTATCAATACACCACAAATTTCATTATGAAGTACTGAGAATCTGTAGTTCAGATTTGGTTATATATGCCCTGCCATAAATATTGATTGTAACAATGATATATCACTGATATTCTTCCTTACCATCTCCTTGCATGGTTATTGTCCAAAAACATTTTTTAACATGACCTGCTTACAATATACATGATATAGCTTGGGAAATTTTTGTATTTAGAATCATACACAGTGCAATGCATTCCTGTAAACATTAGGTCACTATAACATATGTTTCATATTTAAGTGACTAGGAATCATGCTTGTATGTCAGTAATGTTTAATTTTGCAATCCTCTTGTATAGTAAAGTAAAGTTCCTCGAAACATCTGTCATAATTACTTCAATCTTTGTTTATGTGATACATATACATTTATTGTAATCTATCTCTGCATTTATTTTACACTTCACAAATGAAAATCTTATACATATAATTGAACATTAAATGAAAAGATGAGTTATTTTTTGCAATATTATTATTGCAGCGAGTATATCCTTCTCCAAGTAAACGACAGATGGACAGTAAAGGAACACATGAAGAAATTGCCTATCCTAATATATATTTCACTGTTGATAATTTTGATGATGTAAGTATTTAAAATATTTGTCTAACAAAATTTTTGATGTGATTGTCACTGATTGAGAAAAAAAATGGTTGTTTCCTGCATTTTGTTCTGAGAATGTTCATCAGAGCAACAAGATTTTACCCTTATATATATATAATTATAAAAAAAGAAGATGTGGTATGGTTGCCAATGAGACAACTCTCCACCTGAGACCAAATGACATAAAAGTTTACACCTTATGGCCTTCAACAATGAGCAAAACCCATACTGTATAGTCAGCTATAACAGGGCCCAAAATGACAAATGTAAAACTATTCAAACAATAAAAGTAACAACCTGATTTATGTACAAAATAATGTACAGAAAACAAATATGAAATACAGCAACAAACAACAACCACCGAATTACAGGCTCCTGACTTGGGACAGGCACATACAGAATGTGGCAGTGTCTAACTAGTTTGTTGCGCCAAACCCTCCCCTAACCTGGGACAGTGGTGCAAAAGTACAACATAAGAGTAAACTATCAAAATCAACTGAAAAGGGCTTCACTCATCAGATCAATACAAAGCAGAAAGACATCTAACAAAAACACAGACTCGACGTGGCAGGGTATATATACATCCCCACAACAAGAAAGACACCAAGTACAGATCTGAGAGTACTCACAGTTAGTGACAGCTAGTTCAAAGCCAATAACAACTAATAAAAAAATGATGTGTCTAAGACTAAGATATCAGTACACATCCAACATCCTATAGATTTAGTGTAAAGACGTCAGCATTAACAGTCAGAAAAAAACATGACCTTGTGTTCTTATCCATGAATTACTTATAAATATCATGTACTCTTAGACTAGTTTACTCTTTTCATCAAAAATCTTATGACTAAAATTGATTGTAAGTAATATTGAAATGTTCATGACCTAACAGTTTTTTCTGTAAGAATTTTTTTAAATGAGTCACTGGTTGACAGTGGTAAATTTTATGAAAAAAATCTCTGCATAATGATAATGAATCAAATAATGGGGAAAACTAGCATTTAAATGTAATCAGAACTAGTAATATACTGTTTATAAATGTACATGAGGTAATGTATTCCATACCTCATTACATTAGATACCATTGCAATTTCAAAAACTATTGTGTGTTTTAATAAGTTTGCAATTAGGCCTGACTAGGTACCAGTCATTTAGTTTATTGAAACTTGTTAATCTGGCCTGTTTTATTAATTCTGTTCAATGTTTAAGCTATCAAAGTTTTATTATCAGACTATTTTTTATTATCCAGGCCTTTACAGATATCATTGTAAGAGATAGTGAAATGGTTTGTGTAGAATTAAAAGCTGCTGATAGAACTGGTGTTTTTCAAGGAGTAATCTTTCTTGGTTCTATAAGATATGAATCCTTAAAAAAAGTTTATGATGCCAGAGTGAGTACTTGTACTTATACCAGTAAAAAATTGCTACATGAATATGAATTGTAAAAGGAATTTGTAAAAGAAATACTTTATTCTTTGTTTTTGCATGCCATTTTCACAGATTCATCATATCATTTGCCGAGGAGCTTTTTGTGTTTTATTGCAAACATAGTGAATTGGTATTGTACAGCATTCACCATTTATGCTTAACTGAAAAAATTTGTTATTAGTACTCTACTTTCATATTAAGGAATGATGGTTGCAATACCAAGCCGAGTTATACTGCATAATTAATTTTAAATATACCATTAAACCTGAGTCCTCTTCTTGTTAGCTGATAATTGAAATTTTGCTACACTCGCTGAACATAAATTTTTTCATCAGCTAACATTGGTTTTATGAAAGTAATGATTTCATATTTGTTCTATAGTTTTATACTGTTAAGTCTTTCAGTACTGAGTGATGACTGTTGTTCAGCTTCTTTCTGTTTGCTTGTGGCTTTGAATTTTCTAATAACTACTGTATACAAAATTAATCATCGAAGTCATCTGTGAGACAGCTACCCAAAGACACAAAACATGAAATTGAATGAACAGGGGTATACCTATGTTTATATTTCTATAGAAATCTCAGTATTGACCAAATATTTGGCTGTTTGCATTGAATAAAAATATAAATCAAATCCTAATTGAGTATATGTTAGTTATGCAGTCTATGTGCATTATCAGTGTTGACAACAGTGTCGCTAACAATCAGTCAGTCCATTACTCATATATCAGAAATTCTACTGGAATTTACTACATTTCAAATCAATATTAGATTCATAAAAGTTTAAAATCTTATAAAATAATCTATAAACCAGTAAATACTATTTCTTGTTACAGGCAAGCCTTACATCAAAAATGGTGCAGTCAATGTCCTTAGGCTGGTTGACAAAGTCCCACAAGAGAGTAGAGTTTGTAAGAATGAGAGGTCCACATAGTAAAGGCCATGCTGAGATGGCAGTCAGTAGAGTTAAAGGGTCAGGGCCGGAAACACCGGACATTGAAAACTTCCCTGTTAATGATTTTGAAGACTTAGACAATCAACAAGAGGTAAAGGACTAACAGTAATGATTTTTTTCAGGTGAAAGCTGGAATGCACCATATGTTCTGACAGCAGTATTGGAAAGTAATAGAAGATGTGTATACGTCAATGAGACAGCAACCTATCAACATCAAAATTTAACTAGTTGCTAACTTCTACGTCATTTGGTTACTGGTGGAAAGTTGTCTCATTGGCAATCATACCACATCTTTATTTTATATAGGAGGGATTTACAATCATACCACATCACCTTATTTTATATAGGATAAAAGGCATGAAAATTCAGATTTTCTTGGTTCTTTTGTCTAAAAATTATGAACCTTTTTTGTAGATAAAAGAGCTTTTAATATTGCTTTTGCTAGGTGAGGGTAATAAATGATTGGATTTTATTACAATTATTGTAGGAGTTTAAAATATGGTAAGATTTCATTCATATACTACACTTAAATGCCTTTTGATACAATTAGAAAGCAAGTATACATTTAGCTATTTTCATTATTATAATAATAATTATAATTTGTTATTTTGACACATATATTCAAAGAAAGAAACGTAATATCTAGGTATACTTGATAATGGTAAATTCATGGTATCTATGAGTTTAACGTTGGAAGTATTAACTTTTTACATTACAATGTCTTTAACAGGAAAACCAGTATACTCAGAGAAGAATGAGTGATCCAAATGCTTCATTTGGCTCTCTTGTCAGAGGTGGCATAAAAAGATTAAGTATGAAAAAGTCAAGGTCAGAAGCAGAAAGGATAAACGATGACATGACAGATGGCTTTCATGAAGTAGAGGCTAGCTCTGTACACGATGGTAGGTATTATTTGATGACGTGTTATTCAATACTTTTTTTTATTTTCTGAGTGATGTATTAAGAGAAGTGAGAAGGATGCAACACAAATCTTTGACTTGTCAGATCATGTAGAAAATAATATGTAGATGCCACTATAAAGAGTAAATCAAGAAGAGACAAAATTGTATCAAAAATTGATTTTAAAGATCTGTACAGTTCTGTTGGGATTTCTTAGAATTATATAGCAAGTAATGGTTGGATATTTAGAATGGATAAAAAAAATAAAAAATATTCTTAACTATAGTTAGATGACAATTCAATCATTCAGCAAATAAATAACAAGGGAGGCATAGGAAAATCCCGGGGGAGATAACTCATGGCTACAAATTAGAATTTAAACTTGATATATGTCACTTTATACAATTGAACACTTAGCCTGTCTATCAGCAAATGTTTAACAAAGTTTGTTCATTTGAAGTAAATATAACTTTAAGAACTTCAGCTTGTTAAATAAAATTTGATTATACTTGTAGTATAAGACCTCTGGACCTTTAACTAATTAAGGATGTATTTCAGAAATAGAAAATGGTGAAGAAAGTGTAGGATTTATAGGAAGAACATTTGGACAAGCATGGCATTTATTTAAAGAAAGAAAAAGAGCCAATAGTGTGGCATTAAATGCATATCTTACATATGTGACTTTACCCTGGTATCGAATAATAGCTGGTAAGTAAGTCTTTGTTATCAATAATGAAGTGGTACACATCAAAATCAGTAGCAGGAGAAAATATACAATTTCTGTGATATAAAAATAAAACGATGAAAGTAAAGATACTATAAAAAAAGATGATGATTTTCAATTGGCACCCTAATATAGTACATTCTTTTAGATAAAAAGGTCTTTATAATCAAGTTATTATTTATTTGGTTAGGATGTAATATATGGAAAGTAAATATGGATAAAAGGAGATGTGGGGTAGGGGGTTACTTCAAAAACACAGCAACTCAACAAAGGAGATGTGGGGAAGAGGGTTACTTCAGAAACACAGCAACTCAGCAAAGGAGATTATGGGGGGGGGGGTTACTTCAATAACACAACAACTCAACAAAGGAGATGTGGGGAAGGGGGTTACTTCAATAACACAGCAACTCAACAAAGGAGATGTGGGGTAGGGGGTTACTTCAATAACACAGCAACTCAACAAAGGAGATATGGGGAGGGGGGTTACTTCAATAACACAGCAACTCAACAAAGGAGATGTAGGGGAGGGGGGTTACTTCAATAACACAGCAACTCGACAAAAATTTAATGACATCAAGATGTCAAAAGATGGTCTTCAACAGTAAAATGTCTATGTCAAGCTCTTAATCTGTCCAGGTCTAGAACAGTAATACATATTTATACATGAATTCTTTTAATTTGTTTTAGATGTTTTAGATGTAAGACAACAGCCAGTTCTAGTGTTCTAACTCTTAGGAACAAAAATGTATTATCAATTTCAAGTTGAAGGTACCATGTCATTGAAATATCACAGATGATCAGGGATTTTCCACATGACTGCATGTGAAACAAAGTGACCTGTAGATGATTATAAATGTGTATATTAGGGAAAGAAAGAAGAAAGAATAGGACCAAAAAAAACATTGAAATGGCAGCTTTATGGTTAGCAGTTTAACAGATTTTTTTATAAATTAACAATCAAATTTTGATGTGAGTTTTAAAAGAGAAAAATATGACCGTGAGTACCGTCTTGTACTGTAGGTTAAAGTGGTAGGTGTAAAATAAGTATTGATATACTTGTAGAAATACAATTTTCTATATTATCTTCATTCATCCCAATTAATTTGATCATCAGAAGTTGCCTTATAAATTTAAAAAGATAAAAGAAAAGTGTACTCAAAATCTGTTGAGTCTCCGATCAAGAAGGGGTAAAAACATATGAAAACTAATCCAAACTAATTTGTCTCGTGTTGCAATGAAGTAAAGCTGTGTTTTTAATTATATCCCTGCTTGCCACAACTGTGGAAGTAAGGGATCCTCTTTTTCATGGTCTGTCCATCAATCACATTGATACTTCTGGATTTCAAAGTGAGAGATTAGTGTCCATTATAATTGGATTTTTTTTTTCAGGATTTTGGGTGATAATTTTTTACCTCTTGACCATATTTTTTACTTGTACAAATTCACTATATGTTGAGTTAAGTTTTTGGTAGATTTGAAGTTCATTGTTTAAGAGTTTTGCCTCTTTATCAACTTAAATTTTATTGATGAAGATTTCCACATTGAAGTTAAAGTACCACTTGCCTAATGATGCCCCATGGTTCCTGTGTGATGGGAAATTCTTCTACTACCTTGATAACCATTGTTTAGTGGTTGTTTGAAAAAAAAGAGAGAGTTTTTTTTTATTACTTGACCTTTATATATATGTTAGATCAAAATTACAACTATGTTTTTGTGTATTTTTTATAATGATTTATACTTACGAAACACTCATAGCGGTGATGACAATGAATTTAAGGATTCAAATGTTCGTGTTTTTTCTTTTATCCTAAAATACGCATAATTTCTATGTACAATATATATATGAAGACTTTTTGATTAAAAATATAAGGGACCATGTATGATATATATTTTAGGATGTAATTTTTTTCCAGAATTTGTTAAGATGTTGTATTTGTGTAAGGCTTTTTAATTGGTGATTTTTGTTTTTCACTGAAATCCATTTGTTGTTACATGATTAAAGCATTTTATTAGGTACTTCCATTTGAAATGTGATTTATATTCATATTTATGTTTTCTTAAGTGTTTTGTTTTAATGCATACTAGAAGAAGGTGCTATTGAAGTATATCTAGTGCAATGAGTTAATGAAATTTATTTATTATTTAGTTACCTTTCAATATTTTTTTATGATGTTAACACAGGCTTACTTTTGAGGCAGAAAATTTTTGTCTAATTAATGGTATTTAAAACCTGAAAACTGTAAATCCAGATGTATTCTCATATGTTAAATTTGGAGGGAAAATATAGAAATCATGGAAATAATTTAAATTGCTATGATTTGTAAGCAAGAATTTAAAAATCAAAATTTAAAGGAACATGTTTAATATTATTTCTGTGATTTTTGCATGAAGTTTACTCATTTAAGATTTTTTGGTTGTAAATTTTATTTTACATCTTGGAAATATAAAAGTTACAATGAATCCTATTCTAAATATTTAAATGCTGGTTTCAGATGATTTAGTTGCATGCAATATTTCATATAAATATATTAACTTTTTTCCTTTGTGACTTTTGTAAACATATTTTACTGTTCTAGGCCAAAATATTTATTTCATCAGGAAAAAATATTAATTTTCTCCATGTTTGATTACTATGTGCACCTAATGGCACAATATAAAAGTCAGTTTTTTTATAGTTCATTTTGGTCAACTGGTAGGTACTCCATTTCTCATTTTAAACATGACCAGAATGAACTACATGTATAATAGAAAAACAAAGGATATGGGTATTATTTCTTTGAAATTACAAAGCCTTTCAAAATTAAGAATTATGATGGATTATCTGCCAAGATTGCCATCTGGACATCACAATAAGAAAAGATTTTCCTCTAAAACCACTCAGCCCTTGAAGACTTAATTTGCATAAGTGACCAATAGAAAATATTCAGGTGTCACATTTTAAACACAAACTAAAAATTATTTTAATACTAAATAAAGTATAATATCAGTAGTTTCAAATTGCAGTTGAATAACAGTTCATGGAAACAGATTATCATTATGATCTGAAATTTTGTGCTTTTTTTTCAGATAAAAAATTTCTTGAAATTTGCAACAGCAACTTTATGTGAAATTGGAATATGTAAATTGAAGAAAATATTTTAAAGGTTCTTGTTTTATTGAAGTCATATTTTGTGTATTTTAAACTACAAACTATCATACCTGTCAACCTGCATTGAAGAAGAAAATCTCAGGTCACAACGTGTACAAACTTTTTTCAGCTGAATTTAAGTAATTAGGAGACAATTTTTTATATTTTAAATCGAACAGTTTCCAAAACATGTTTACATGGTTAAGTATTAACTTAAAATAATTTAAAACTTTCATTTTAAAGTTTTGAAATATTAATGTATTTCACTACATCAATTCAGGTCAAGCCATACCCCTCTTAATGTTTTATTTACAGTTTTAAATCAACCCACAAGCCACATGATTTATTATTGTATGTCATTTAGCCTTACTGTACAGCTTAACTTCATGAAGTATTTGAGAGTAGTTGATATTAGAATATATATTTTTACCATTTAAAGAAAGTAGGGATGAAAAAATAATTTTCAAAATATTAATTTTTAGTTGTTCTAAGATAGAAAAAAATCCTATTAAGTAATATTCTGATATGTTTTTGCATTTAATTTGCCTAAGATTTAATCTTTTTACCAAAATAAATCAATTTATGGAGTATACTGTGAATAGTGGCAAAAAAGGGGGAGTAACTAAAATATTTTGTCCAACAACTTTGAAATACATGAATTATTTATGACCTTAAGCTAAGGTAATTGGTGTTAATAAACAATGTGTTTGACAACAAAGCTGTTAAGTGAAGCCATGTACTTAATGGGTCACTTAATTTGACAGTTTACACAGCTAGTTGAACTTCTTGTCCAGGAAGAATTTCGAATTTTCCGGTATTTCAAAGGAAAATCACTTATGAACTCTATCATTTCATACCTAAAAAGGTTGAAGGCTCAAGAATCCAGGTGAAAACAGGTCATTTTCTAAATTCCTTGGTTATTTAAGGACCCAGCTGGTATTTAAAAAATCCTGTCTGAGAGGTGAAATATTTGGGTTTCACCCGCAGAATACGGGTCAGTTGACAGGTATGAAACTATCACTTCAAAACACTTTTTACATTAGTTTCCACTTTCATATCCTTTCTTAGTGCTTTTAAAATATTCATTGTGTTGTGAGGAACATAAACTGTACTAAAACAATAGTACACATATATTCCAATACTCTAAAAGACTACAGACATTACCTTCTCTCATTTTGGCTTGATAACATCATAACAGTGTACATTGTATAAACAGAAGTGTATGTAACTGCATGCACTAGTCATATATAATAGTTTAAAAAAGGTTATTGTACAAAGTTATGATAACAAGAAAAGATGCAATAACAAATTTCCAAAAATCAGATCTCATTATTAAAATTATAGGAAAATCATTATAACAGGTATTTTCAACATTAAATA
The DNA here is from genome assembly GCA_017311375.1 of Mytilus coruscus. Lineage (NCBI taxonomy): Eukaryota > Metazoa > Mollusca > Bivalvia > Mytilida > Mytilidae > Mytilus > Mytilus coruscus. The sequence goes on along the minus strand of CM029604.1, from coordinate 46,800,975 downwards.
AATTTATCTGTCACAATTATCATTTTATTTTAGTCACAGGCCATAGTTTTATTGAAGACTTTACATTATGTATTTTGTTGAAATTGTAATGAATTTATGTATATATTTATTTATTTATTGTTTTTGTTATTTTCATTGTTTTGATCAGATTTAAATATAAAGCATTTTGAAAAAAAGATTAAACTAAGAAAATATAGAAGTTGATTTATCGATCTTTGCAGAGGCCAATCAAGGATTTTACATAAGATACCCGTTGTCAAATCATGCCTGTGTATACATGTTCAGTCAAAACTCCTAGTGTCAAAAACTCTGATAAGTGGAGGCATTTTGTCAGTCCTGGTAAAACTCTATTTTGTTGAATGCATTCTCCCTCTGATGAGTCGGGAACTCGGTTGATTCGTAATCTTGGTTACCTAACTCAAGTATATTTCAAAAACCCCTTTGAAGAAAAATTAACATAAATTGACTCTGATGTGTCGAAGTTTGAAGTAAAAGAAACCATTAGTAAGTTTGAAATACTTATTCAAATATTGAAATTACGTAATCTTATTATGCACCAAAATGAGTTTCCTGAATTAATTCTTGGTCTACTTATTTGTCAGTATAACAATCAAAAAGCATGTCAAACTTATTGTTTGTGAGGCCTTTGATGAATGACCATGTGAAAAATTATGGTTGTAGAACACATTTTACCTTGGAACGAATTACAAGACCAAAGCTGAGAAAATTCAGTAAGAGATGAAAGAATCATTGAAATTATAATAAACTAATAAAAGTGAGACTTTATAAAAAGATTCAGACTTCAACTTAACAGATAGCAACAACAAAGAGTTTAAAACATACATCTACAACAATTTGTTTCATTCTGCAAGTACTTATATTTTATATTTCCTTAAATGTAAACACAGTGTGTTCTCTATTCCAGCTTGTTTTTATATGAAATATTTTTTAAATCAACATGTATTGTCGATGCTGATGGATAGGGGAAAAAATATATCTACCACCTTGTCATACCAGGTTGACAATATAAATTACACTATTGAAATAGGAAATGTCAAATGTAATTTGCAAACTTGGACAAATTTAACAGTTTTGGCAGGTCTTTTCAATTAATCAAGGTTTGACTGAATTACAATTATGATTTATTATGTTGCCCTTTTGTTAGGTTGGTTTGATGTATTTATACAAATTTAACAGTTAACTTTAATAGTCACACTTAGTGCTAAACTAAAGTCAAACATGAACACAGTGCAAGCAATCACTTACTCCCGAACAAAATGACAAAAATTACTAAAAGTCACATATTCATGACAATGATGAACCTAGCAATATATATGTGTATAAAAAATTAAGCAACACTTTCATAGAAGCCATGAAGTGGAATTCAAGTCTTGTAGGATTGTAAGTATGCTCTATTTTATCACTTTGCACTTCAATGACTTTGCTGTGGGTCTCTTCAGCAGTTTGTTAAAATTTAGGACAAGTTCAAAAGTTTGATTTGATAAAACAAATTGCAATTGGGTCAGAATTTTAAATGAACTGCAATGATGGAGAGAAATACTTATAATAAAGTCCAGTAAGATTTTTGGTAACCAATGGCAAATATTTCATAATAGGAAAACAAAAGGAAATGGAGTATCCATCCATGACACAAAATATACAGAACAAAATCATGTCAGTATATACCCTACAATCATACCAATTCTTTAAAAGCGAATTGAAATACTAATCTCCAAGAAGAACTAAAAGAAATTCAAAAAATCAACTACAAGTGTAGAGCTTGTAATTCATTGGTTGGTATCTGTTTATCATACTGCTTTTTTATTACAACTTGGTACATAAATCAGGCCATTGGTTTTTCTTGTTTTAATTGTCTATAAACATTTCGTTATGTCTGGGGCTTTTATAGTCTACTATACAGTATGGGTTTTGCTCATTGTTGAAGGCTGTTCAGTAAAATAATAGTTGCTTGCATCTACTTCATTTGGTCTTTGGTGGATATGTGTCATTGGCAATCATACCACATCTCCTTATTTTTATAATTTCTGGAAGTAACAAGTACTTTCCATTTCAAAAGTAATATCCAAAAACAATTTGCAAACAGAAGTTTTCAGGAAAATTTGTGTTTTTTTCAGACTAAATTTTTCAGCAGAGCTTGAATATAGTATCTAGTATCTCTGGTGCTCATTTGATCAAAAGTATAATCAATGTTTGCTTCTTCACCTTGTTATTAGTGTGGAAAATAAAAAGATTCAGTCACAAAAGACAACCTATCTATCACCCAGCTCAAACTATGCAATTTCTTCTTCTTTATTTATACAATATTCCATCAACGTCTGATTTTCAAATTATAAATAAGCAAATATAAAGTACATGTAATAAAAATATTTTATTCAAAATACAACAACAAAGTGATCAACAAAAGAAAATATTTTATGAGAATTATATATGGATACAAAAATATGCATAGTCAACTTTAGATTAATCTTCATAGGCAATGATTTGAAAGAATATCCCAACAATGTTTTGCTCTGCAGGATACAAAGAACTGAGTGCTTTTTATGTTCCACCATATGATAGTAGTGGCCAGAGGGGCATTATGTTTTCTGGTCTGTGCATCCATTCGTTCGTCCGTCCTTTCGTCTGTCCCGCTTCAGGTTAAAGTTTTTGATGAAGTCGAAGCCCAATCAACTTGAAACTTAGTACACATGTTCCCTATGATATTATCTTTCTAATTTTAATGCCAAATTAGAGTTTTGACCCCAATTTCAGAGTCCACTGAACATAGAAAATGATAGTGCCAGTGGGGCATCCGTGTACGTACTATGGACACATTCTTGTTTGTAATTGCCTCAAAACCCTCTCAAACAAAAATGTGTTCATAGTACACGGCTGCCCCACTCGCACTATCATTTTCTATGTTCAGTGGACTGTGAAATTGGGGTCAAAACTCTATAATTTGGCATTAAAATTAGAAAGATCATATTATAGGGTTTATGTGTACTAAGTTTCAAGTTGTTTGGACTTCAACTTCATCAAAAACTACCTTGACCAAAAACTTTAACCTGAAGCGGGACAGAAGGACGGACGGACGAACACACAGACCAGAAAACATAATGCCCCTACTACTATCGTAGGTGGGGCATTAAAATGAAGTTTTGAATTGTAAATTAATAAAGACTTGTATTTTCACATATCCATGATTTACCAAATTACTTAAAAGGATAAAAAAGAGTCGAAAGATACCAAAGGGACATTCAAACTCATAAGTTGAAAACAAACTGACTATGCCATGGCATAAAGCTGGCAATATATTATATATCCTACATCTCCTTTTATTCATACTAATAAAGACATGCTTTATTTATTAACTTCAAAAATTAATTTAATCTAAAGTCGATTATTTAAATAAAAAATATAGGAGATGTGGTATGATTGACAATGAGACAACACGCCACCAGTCCAAATGATGTGTATGAAAGCAACTTTTATGCTTACTTGCTAGCAAGGGCATTTCCAGATATAAATATATGAGAGAGGGATCGAAAGGCACTTTTTAATTAACCCCGTCATGCATAAAATTTTAATTGATTATTTCATATATTAATTAATTATTTCATATATTAATTGATTATTTCACATATTAATTGATTATTTCATATTAAGGCTATTTGTCAAAAATAACCACCACCCATCAAATTCTAATAAAAGTGTCTTCAGGCAAGCTATTTCTGAAAAAGCCCTAATTAAGATAAATAAAAAGTTCAGCAGTTGTATATAAAATGTAAAATGTCATTAGTTATTTATAACAAGTAACAATTGATAATAAATAATCTTGACAATAAAGTAATACATTTATCACAATAAATAACAATTGATAATGAATATAAATCTTGATAATAAAGTTATAAAATAATAATGAATTTAACTGGACAATGTAAAATTTTCAAATTTTTTTTATGACAAATTGTAAGATTTCTCCATGAAATTAATCAATTTACAACATTAACTGTACTGTGAACATTCACAACAAATTGTGATCAACACTCATTTACATGCAAAATGTACACAAAAACAACTGTGACAGTCACTATACTATCAATGATAAGCTCTTCATAGATGATTTCAGTCAAATTTCAACTTTGAATAGGATTTATTATATATTATTTCCTTAATCCATAATCACTTGCAATATGCCACTTATATCTCAACTTTATTTTTATAGTTTAGGTTTGAAACAGGCAAGCTATAAAAAAAAGACTAAAGATGAAGTTTTGGAGCATGTGGAAAGATCTCAATCAATCAGTATGAATCACAGGTTAAAATCTAATAGCATCTTCTGTTGATTTATAAGCGAACACATCAAGTGGATCTAAAAATTCTCCGAAATACTTTGCTCCCACATCACGTTCTGGACCTGTCTTTTTAGGCAATAATTTCTCTAATCTTTTCTCTCTTTTCTTTAAGTTGATCTGTAGCTGTGTAGGTTCTCTCCTGATTGATAGAAGATATTAATTTTAATGTGAAATAATAAAAGAAGAACTTATATAGGAATATTTAAAAAAATAGCTGTTTAAAAATCATAAAATAATTGTGCAATTCCTTCAATCCTAAAAAGATTACAAATAACAAAATACTGTTAAAGCCCATATATTGGATGCTTTTCACCTTTAAAAACTAAAATTAACTGAATTATTTGTATTCAGTAAGATGAATAGGCACAGACCCAGAAATTTTTAAACATTGGGTTTTAAATCAATCTTAGCGGTTCTCAGGTAATGTAAACAAAGGACATTTTCCATTATAATGAACCTTTCTGAATAAAATAAAGGCAATCCTGCAACATTATCACTTTTTTCACAAACTAGGACTATTGAACCAAATATGTAATATCTGAATTCAAAACTTAACATTGTCATAAAATGTAATATTTTGACTACAAAAGTACTAATGAAGATACTGTGAAAAGTGCCTACAGTAGGTGTTCAATTCACATTATGTATATTGCAGGTTTTCTAGTTTGTCTTTATTGAATGTACAATGCTTTAATCTACAGCAGATAACAAAAGCAATGGCAAATCTTATCTGTATCTTATCTCTTAAGAAAACTGATATCAATACTGTGGATTCATTTTTTTCTGGGTACCAATCGAGGATTGAAGAAAAAATGTACTTTCGTGGATATTTGAAATTCATGGATTTCTGCAAATTCTGCTCACAAGCCTATAGAAAAATGTATACTCTGTTCAGGATTTGAATTCATGTTTTAACTATACCTAAGAAATCCACTGAATTGATACTCCATGAACAATAATGAAAACCCAGTATATGAGAGGAGATTAAGTACAATGTATTTTAACACTAACTCTTGGTTTGGAACAGGATTTTTATATGCTGTAGATTTTGCTGTGGTCAGTTGTCTCTCTACTGGAGCCAGAGGATGTGATCTATCCCATTCTACTTTCTTATGTTTCTTGTAACATGTATCACAGGGCTTCTCTCTTGTCACTGGAAACAAATAGATAAAATAACAAACAAGAATGTGTCCATAGTACACGATGCCCCGCTCGCACTATCATTTTCTATGTTCAGTGGACTGTGAAATTGGGGTCAAAACTCTAATTTGGCATAAATATTAGAAAGGTTATATCATAGGGAACATGTGTACTAAGTTTCAAATTGATTGGACTTCAACTTCATCAAAAACTACCTTGACCAAAAACTTTAATCTGAGCTGGACAGATGGATGGACGGATGAACCAACGGATGTAAAGACCAGAAAACATAATGCCCCTACTACTATCGTAGGTGGGGCATAAAAATATAATCTTTTTGTTTGTATATAGAGGAACATCTGTGGATTTTATACAGTACCTATTATTGATTACCTAGAAATATCTAACTGTAGGACTGTCATTTCCAACTCTTTCTTGATTAATGATTGTACCATGAACTTTTTATTATCAAGAATTCATTGTGTCTAATTTCTATTTGGGATTTTTTCCCCCCATGTTTTTTTGGGAGGGTGTTAAAATGCTATGTCATTTCCATGTCACTGTCAAAGGCCTTAATATAGCTATTAACACACAATGATCATTGGTAAAAGACAGTTTCAGACATTTTTTCTGAACATTATTCAAGTTTTTGTTTCATATTATACTGAAATTCATGTGTCATCCAATTTCCCATCTACATGTACTAAATTTTGTGTATCAAAAGCGTACATGAAATGTGGTATAGTTGCTTTCATTCACATCATTTAAACTCTTGTGAATAGTTGTCACATTGGCAATCATACCTAATCTCCTTATTTTTTATATTAGGACAAAATTGTCAAACAAAATGAATATTTAGAAATAGCATATCACTTTTTTAATTACAGAATCACAAAATTAGTAAAGACTATAGACATTTAGACCCTGAAACCTATTTTGGACCATTATTTATATTAAATTGCTGAATATTAATTATAACTTACATGCTTTCTCCATCAGTAAAGGATGCCCAGACTTTTTAGCAGAATCTAGGGGTGTGTCTCCTTTTATGTTCTGTATGTCTATTTCACCTCCATGAAATATGTAACAACTTAAACATTCAGGTTTTCCTCCTTCACAGGCATAGTGACCAGGCGTATTACCAAAATCTAGTACACATAAGGTAAAAAAAAATAATAAAATAATATTTTTAAAGGCACACTTAAATATTTCATAAAATTGAACAAAACTTTAAAGAATAACATAAATGACTAAATAATGTTATTTTCTAACTTTTAAAATTCTAAGCTGAGAGAAATGACAACACTTCCAATCCTTTACATAAAGTAATTGTCATGCATGCTTTAAATGAAAGTGAGATAAGATTAAGGAAAATCCATTTCAATTGATAAAAGTTACTATTATTTGATTAAATTTTGTAAACCTTTTTTATGCACTAAAAATAAAGGATGGCAATAAATGATAGTTATTTTAGTTCGCTAAGAATACTTACGATCTTGCTGATTTGGGTTTGCTCCTTTATCAAACAACCAGTGTACAACATCTAATGCTCCAAACTGGGCTGCCTGTAAAACATTGTAAAAGATACAAATTCACTTTAAATTTATTGTACAGGAAATTAAACCTAAATTTATATATAATGAAATGTGGATGTAAATATGCAGTTTTAACTCACTTCATTTTATGTAATTCAAATTGCATAAGAGTTACCTCCCATATTAACTAAATTCATTCTAACATAACCCTAAACCTTTCCCCCACTCAAGAAAAACTTTCATAAAATCCTAACCTTAAAATGGACCATAATCCAAGAAATACTAAGAAACCTAAAGTAAAAGAATGCTGACAATAGTTCGTCAACTGAAAGAGATGTCTGGTCAAATTTAGGGAAATAAGAAATTGATCCTGTGCTGGGAAAAATGAAGGATGCATTCCCGCCTTTAAAAAATTTTCAAAGTCTAACTGTGAAAAAACATCAAAGGACATTAATACAGTCTTAGAATGGACTAAACAATGGAGGATAAATGTCAATATGGCCAAATGCGAAGTATGTCTTTTCTCTAAAGAAATCTAGATATATCACAAAAAACTCTGACTGTCAACTCCTTCAACTTCAAATACAGTCCTACACCCAAACTAATTGGCGTAACATTAGATGAAAAAATCAAATTTGATATACACACAGATACAGTACAGAAAAGAGCAAACAAAGCATTAAATGTTATACGAGAAATAAAAGGCATAGGAAAAATCTCAAGAACAAAACTTCTGCAGATACATAACAGCATGGTGAGATCTATCATTGAATATGCATGCCCAGTTTGGCAGATAACATCAATGGAAAATATGAAAAAACTGGAAGCAATACAAAGAAAAGGATTATCAGTCGGCCTGGGATTACCAGGAACAGCAGGTAGAGAAGCAATGGAAGTAGAGGCAAATATGCAACCAATCGACCTCCGAATGGAAGTAATCTCAGTCCGAGAAATAGCAAAAATCCAATCCAAAAATATAGCTGAACCAATCAAACAACAGCTGGAGGAGTATCTTACCATCAATGATACATATGAACGCCAAGAATCTCCATTTGGTAAGGCTATTAATCAGGCTATGGATATGCTAAAAACAACAAAGGTAGACATAAAACTCATAGAACCAGAGTTTACCTACAAGGCAGGAGTAGACTTTATGCTGATGAGAGCACCAAGCTACTGAAGCCGATTAGGAAGCTCGAAAAACAGTAGTGCAGAACAAACTGTCCAAAGCAAACAAGTAGTACAAGAACTGAAAGGAGAAAGCTCAGAGTCAACAGCTATTGTATTTACAGATGGCTCTTGTCAGGGAAATCCAGGACCATGTGGAGCAGGAGCAGTTATTTATATTAAGAACCACCAAGGAACTAGCCTAAAAAGACCAGTAGCTAGCAGAGGCTCAATACTCTTAGCAGAATTCGTAGCTATCCTTATGGTCCTAGAACACTGAATTTGCACACTTAGAGAACAGTTCACTGAAATAAAGATTCTATCAGATAGCCAGACAGCGGTTGGCATCTTGACTCTCAACTGGAAGTCATCGAACTACATCGACACTATGACAGACACCAAAGAAAGCATTGGAACCCTCCTGATAGGCGTCATACCAACTACCCTATCTTGGATCCCAGGCCATGCTAATATACCCGGGAACGAGATAGTGGACCAGTTAGCAAAAGATGCAGCACAGGAGGCCTCAAATCTAAATGACCAGTACAACGTCATAACAATGTCTGATGTGAAAAGTGCAGTCAAGATGTCAACAAAATTAAAATGGCAAAATAGACGGACAAAAAGTGAAATTGGGAGACAACTACATGAATTAGTTCCTATTGTAGGTAAGACCCATCCACTTGATTATCCGAACCCAACTATAGGGAGAATCATGTCGGAATTTAGAACCGGCTACAATAGGCTAAATAAATATCGCCATCAGATAGGCCAATCCCTCACGCCCTACTGTGAATGTGGTGAAGAGGAAAACACTGAACACTACCTATTAAACTGTCCGATATACCACCAGGAAAGAGAAGAAATGGAAAGACAGCTCGAGATGCAAAACATCAAAATAGATCTTCAAACCCTGTTAGCATGTCGTGTTTCTTTTTTTATTTGACTGTTTGGTTAATATATATGTGCCATATTGATATACTTTTCCATCAGATTGTGCATCTTATGTCAATGTTAACTGGTTATCTGATTTTGATAAGTTATGTGAGCCAGACTTTTGCTTGTGTGTAAACCAGCTGTTCTTTGTTTGTCTGACTTATCCAGATAATTATGCCAGACTTTTATCTTCAGATTTTTCCAGTATTAGTGTTTATCTGACAGTTTGACTACCTCATATGCAGAACTTTTGCTCTAGTGGTGTTCTCCATTAATCTTTATTATTTGACTTACCACATGTGCAAGACTTTTTCCATCAGATTGTGTAGCCTCTAGTGGTGTTCCCTGTTTAACTAAGAACCGTAAACAGTCTACTTTGTTATGTTTAGCTGCATGATGCGCTGGCAAGTATCCATTATTATCTGCTATAGTGATATCACAATCTCTCTGTACTAATAAAATCACTGATTCTAAAGCTAAAACATGAAAAGAAAATTATAATAAATCTCGGACTTATTTTGCAAAAGAAAATTCCTATGACCAAATTATATGTTCATTTCTAATTATAACGAATTGTGTATTACTTTAATAGTAACATTTTATGTATAGCAGGTCACAAACTTTTAATATTTTAATTAAATTATATTATTATTTAATTTAATTTCAAAAGTTTAAAATCTAGTCATTCATATAATTGAATCAAAATAAATTGAAATAAGAACTAAATTTCCTTAATTTTAGGCTTCTTACCAACATATGATTAATTATTCCATAACTAGACAAACTCTCAAAGCTTATAAATAATATAAAAGAGATACAAGAAAATTGGTAAACTTATCCCTTTTCATTCTTAAAAAAAATAGAGGAAGTCAAAGTTAAATTTAAGTCCAATAAGTGTCAAAGGACAACAGTAAAACCCTTCAAAAAGTATACAGATTTTCAAATAACCTATTCTTGTCATCTAGGACACTTCACTGGAGTACTAAGTCTTGTTAGAGTATGGGCATAACATGTTTACGGCTGTCACTTTTGGTCAATCTCAGTCCAAAATCTTTGGAACAACAAAATAAATATCAAAACTTATATGGATCATCAAACTTGTTATTATCAATTATCTGAGAAAGTTAAAGGAAATCTGATATACTTAAAGATAAAATGTGCTATGTTTACATTGAACAGATGGAACAACAGACAAGTTGATATGTCATTCAGTCTCCCAACAAGTTACAGTCAAACCTATTGTAAAGTCACTTCTATAAAGCAAATAACCTGTCTTATCAGGTGGCCCTCCTCCTTTTCCACTGTAGTAATACCAATGCATTTTGAACCTTAATTTCTCTTATTTTATCAGTTTTCCATGGTCCCAAGGGCGACCTTTGTATACATGTTCACTGTATATATAAAAATTGTTCTAAAGCATATGGCATGAATTTTTTGTATATGAAATGTCAATTAACATGATTAATACATACCACCATGTTGGGCAGCATAATGAACTGGAGTTTTATCTAGATGACAACGACAATCTAAGTCTACTCGCTGATCAAATAAATACTGTAGAATCTTTTTATGGTTTCTCATGGAAGCATAGTGGGCTATTTGTCTACCCTTCCTATCTTCTGATACTAAACTGCCACCTACAAAATATTTTTAATTACTTATATTTTCAAACAGATTGGAATTGTAATCATTGGAATACATGTATTTAGTATAAATCTTCATCTTGATGAAAATAATTTAAATGTTTGATAACCTGGGTGAATTATCAACAGAATGATATGTTAACAGATTATTTCTAAAATAATACATATTTGTGTTAACAGAGTGTAAGTGAATGACCATTTGATTTTTTTTTTTGGGGAGGGGAGGATTTTAAAAATGAATAACTTGGCCTGTTAAGGATGGAAACAAAAATAAATAACCTAGCACAAGTAAGGAGGAAAATGATTTTTCTGCAACACAAAATGCAGGAAACAAAAGTAAAAATATATTGAAAAAAAATAAGCATGTTTAGCAAGCAACAGATAAATCTGAAAAAAATTCTCCTGCCCCCCTCCCTGGAATATCAAATGGTCATCCTTTACATGTATTGTACAATTTCATAAAACTCAATATTTTTCAACAGTAGCTATTTTTACCTCTGTCCTGTAAAATTTTGATACATCCAAGCTCTCCATTAAAAGCTGCCACGTGCCCTGGTGTCATTCCATCCCTGTCCCGAATATTGACCTCTGCTGTGTAGTCTAACAGGAGTTTTAAGCAGTCTTTATATCCTCCAACAACAACATCATGTAGAGCTGTTCTACCATTTACACTCTTATCTAAAGGATTAGCTCCTGCCTGAAATAATGTGATATTAAATAGATTTAATGCTGGTAGGTCATTCATTTACATTAGACATATACTAGCCCTTATGAAAAGAGAAACTTTGCTGCAACCTTGCGCCAATCTTTTTAGTTCGCCAGAAGACCTGAAAGTTGTTCACCAGTGTTCGACGCTAGCAGGGACCTTTCGGCAAACAAATGTAAAAGTTTGCCGCAAACTCTTAACTTTCTTAAAATTGAATGAACTTTGTAAACAAACTTTAAAGCAGTCCTAAAGTTTGCTGGAACTTTGCCACAAACTTTATATCATACTGAGCATGCTCCCTGCACTAAAATCAGACTTCCTGCTTCTTTAAATTTGAAATAGGAGGGAAGTTTTAATGTTGGTGTTTTCATGTAAAAAGTAAATGGATGTTATATATGATAGATGTCTGAGTTATATATGATTCAATTAGTTCCTGAAACAGGCCATACATCATTGATCATCTCTTTGTAAGTCATTTTAGACATTTTTTGCATGTTAATTTGTTATTATTGGTACAAAATTTATGTCAAAGAACCCCATTTAACTGTGGGTTAATTTTTTATGTGGATACCAATTTTCGTGAATTGAGGAAATTTTTTTTTTTTCATAGATATTTGATTTTATGGTTTGGAAAAGTCTGCATACAAGCATAGACAATGTGTACTTCATTGAAAAATTAAATACATGGTTCACCTTACCAACGAACTCTACGAAAATAGGTATATTATTCCACCAATAATAGAGAATCCACAATATGACAAGTCACATGATACATGTAGTTTACATATGAGATATTTTACTATATACATCTGATGGTTGACCTCAGACTTAATGACCTTTACCTTGTAGGCATTTCTTTGATACAATCCTGTCAGCAGGTCTGAGTATCAGAAAAAATCAGTACCTTAAGTTCATATCATTTTAAGGTTGACCATTCAATGGTTTGTTGCTTGGAAAATTCAATCAATTTGTTCACTTTCTGACCAAGTAATATACCAGGTTGGCATTTTATAAACTAAAAAAAGTGATGCCCCTGCACTTCACTCTGAAATAACTGTATATCAAAGTCAATGTAGGACTTTCTTTGAGATATTATTGTGTCTTGGAGACACAAATGATGCCCTCACAGATGCAAACTGTTATTTTAAAACACATAAAGTTGAGCATGGGAGCACATAGGTCTATGGTTCACTGTAGGAGGAGTTATCCGGAAACGCTATGCACCTCTTATGCAAGTATATATATACTCCAAAAATGACAAAGTTCAACTATATCCCAAAAGAGCAAATATCTATAAAAATCAAAACCCTAACCACATGCACACCTTCAATATATGTACAAACAGCCAGCAAAGTGAAAACTTCCTAGCATTCAAAATGACTGTAGGAGGAGTTATCTGGAATAGCTATATACCCATAATGGGATGGACGGACAGGGGTAAAACAATATGCCCCCTAACTTTAGTTACAGGGGCATAAAAAGGAAGAATAACCTTTTCTAAAGGACATTTAAAATGTGCATACTTGCCAACTTTTGAAAATCCCCTGGGTGTTTTAATACGGCTGCATGACAACAATTTCAAAGGTTACAATTTTATGTGGCTTTTTTGGCGCACAACTGTCTGTTATGTGCTCTAAAAATAAGTGTCATATCTTTTTGATGGTACTGTAAACAGGGAAATTTTCGCGGCAGTTTTATTTTCGCTATTTTTGCGGTTAGAGTTGAAACGTGAAAATAAAACGACCGCGAATATTTCAAGGAAATCCATACACGAATATGAAGACCATACATGAACGTAGGTCAATAGGATATGTAGATGGCTAATTTAAAACATCAGTTTTACAGACGACAGATCAATACCGCAAAACATAACTTTATTTCTGAAGGAAAGTCAGTGTTAGATATCAAAACTTTATCTCATGATAGTCCTAATTAATCCAAATGGACATTACGGATATTGCTAAATAAACAACTATCGTTACAGTTATGTAAATGACACCTGTCAATCAGTTTTAAAATGATTACCCATTGTATCTGCTGCACAGATCAATTAGATTAAAATATTAACTAAAAAACAGTCATTCTGGTAGCATTTAATTCACTCTTAATTAGGTTATTTTCTTTGTTTATTGTGATTGTGTTTGTACAAGCAAATATGACTAGTAGTTTCAAATGTGAACCGACAAAAAGGAATTTTGATTGGTTTTATCACTTGATTAAACTACATTTATTAACACTGTACAGTTTCCAAATCATTTATGAAAAAAACTTGTATAGGCCACAGGCCGGGACATCGCGAATCTAGATTTTGTTGGTAAATCGCGAAAAAAAGATGGCGCGAAAATTTCCCGGTTTACAGTATATACTGATGATCAGCTTATAAGCCTTTTTCTTCTTTTTATTTGCATGATTCTAGTACTTACAGTAAATTATTGTGTAGAAAAGATGAACATGTAGCCAGAATACTATGATATATTTTCTTGTGTAGGAATATTAAAGTGATTGTTGACTTTTCCAATTTGAAAATAATCACAAAGAAGGACATTTATCGGATTCCTTGTGAAAAATAAAAGCTAGTTCATTGTACTTTAAATGATTTTGTAATTTAATTACAAGAAAAGCAACACTGTATGACCTGTTACAATAAGTGTAATGTCCATAATCTACTATTTATTATGTTTATGGTAGTACTGCATCTTTGAATTTTGTTAATCAGCCATGCTTTTCTTGACTTACCCTGGGAAAGAACCTTCTTGCAGATGAAAATTGATCTGCCATGATCACGATTTTCACAATTCTGACATACAGACAGAGGATGGTACAATTCAAATATTCCAAACACGTACAAAATTTAGCATATGCAATGCCCAATAATCATGAGAAACAACGATTTTGATTGGCTGATCACGATTGTCTTACCTTCGACTGAAAAAGAGTTTAAGAATTATGGTCCATTGTGATTAAGATACAAGTTATTCAACATAAACTTTTAGTTTTCTATATAAATTGCTTTGGATGATAGGTTGTTTAACAGTATTAATAATTTTTTTCTTTAGCCAATGATATTGGCCCTATTTTCTTGATTTACAGATAAAATTGCTTCTTAAATTGTTATCCACATGATGTACATTGTAAAGTTCTTACCTTTAGTTGTTTTTCAACCTCTTCTAACTGTCCATAGGTACATGCTAAGCCAAGCGGTGATTTACCCATAGCATTTGGTCTGTTGTCATCATCATCTTGTGGATCTCCTTTGTATGGGAAGAAGTAAAAATTTTACAATTTAAATCATATTAAACTACATTAATTTTAAATTGTGGAAGACAAAATTATGTACCATTTGCAAAAAATCCCCCTTCCCCTTGATATACATGTACATATATTTTGCAGGACTTGGGTACATTTTAAAAGAAGTGTGACTACATGTGCTGAAATAAGATACAAGAATCAAATTTTATCATGCAGTTTCTGTATACATGTATATATGTGTGTGTGTGCGTTTCTGTATACATAGCCTGTAACCTTTCATTAGCATTTTATTTATGTAGACCAAGGATCATATTTAAAATCAAGAGTTTGTAATTTTTTGCAATTACATAATATGCATTCATTTTTCATTCATCTAGGAAAATTCATGCATTAAAACTTTTCCAGGTGTACAGGGTTGTATGTACTCAGAGAAAAATGGTGGTCTAAATACGGTCATATTTTTCAAATTTCTTAGGGAGCTACCATTTGATTTTTATGGGGGGGGGGGGGGCTAGGATGAAATTTGAAAAAATAGGCAGGACAGGAGTTTTGAGTAAAAGAAAAGGCAGGATGAGATACTTGCAAAAAAAAAAGTCAGGATGACAATTTAGGTAAAAATGTCAGGATAAACTTTAAAAAAAAAAAGGCAGGACCGAATAGTGAAAAATAAAAAGGCAGGACAAAATTTTTCATCCTAGTCCCCCCCCCCCATAAAAATCAAATGGTAACTCCCTTATGATGAACCATGATCTATTACAAATGTTTTTTTTTTATTATTCCTTTTGCATCGTCTACCTCCTTTTCTGTAAGCTAACGCGTTTCCACAACAGAACAGAATTTCTAAAGCCTGTCATATGATTGTTACAAATATATAAAGTCAAATTTTAACCTAAAATACACAAACTTACCGTTTTTATACGTGCTGAACGTAAAAGCACTTGCTTTAGTCGCCATATTGTTTACATCCCTAAGGAGACCGTTTTATGGTATGTATGATTTATGATTTATTTTTTTGCTTAAAATTCGAATACCTATGATTCAAGTTGTCCTTAGGATAAATATATAAACAGGGAAATTTAATATTTATTTGACAAAAGTAAAATTAAAGTTTAAGTATGTTGCAAAATTTTAAAGTTTAGTTAATAACCAAAAATACAGATTGTAAGAGATAAACTAAAACGTACGAAAATGAGTTTATATTAGAGTACACATATGTGTGCTTGTATGAGTTAGGGTGGTAGGGATGAGGAAAAGTCTGGTACAAATAAAATCTTGACATTTACAGAATGTCATCTTTATTTTAAATGCAAAGCAAACTGTTTCAACTATCACAATACAATAAATAATTCAATACAGAGAAAGAAATTAACTATTTAAAACAAGACACATTATATCCTATTAAAGGTACCAAAATAGGTGTTTTTAATTGAAATTTTACAGTAGTCATATTTTTGGTTTGGCTGATTTAGTGAATAATTATATTTTTCACAGCCAAAACTAACCCTTCATCAATAAAGTTTCATGGACAGAATATTTTGAGAGTTAATTTTTCATCTAAAACATCAACCAAACTACATATTACTTTACTTTAAAGGATAAAACAAAAATATTTTGTTTTCTGTTGCCAAAATTATATTTGTTTTCTATTTTAGTAAAATTTCTTGGGGTTATTAACCATAATTCCTAACAGAAATAATGAAAGTTATTCATAAAATTGAGAATGGAAATGGGGAATGTGTCAAAGAGACAACAACCCGACCAAAGAGCAGAAAACAGCCGAAGGCCACTAATCAGTATGTATAACTTTGATTATGAAACTTGTTTGCTCATTAGTCAGTGCTTTTTAAAGCATTAATGACTGAGTGATTTGTTAAATATTTTTCAATACATTTTTCAATACATTTATAGAAAATAATTATTCAATTTTTTTTACAAAAACTTAAGTTGCAACTCACCAGACAATTAAAGCTCAACTTATAGATATTTTTTTTATTCCATTAAGATTCCCATTTAAGATATCTTACTGAAAATAAATTAATGAATGCATCATTGGTTTTCCAAAGTTTTGCATTTACACTTAATTATTTTTATGAAACTGAATTCAAACAAGGGGTTTTAATTTGACGGTTTGGTACATCGATTGATCTACTACCAAAGGGTAAAACCATTAGTACTGGTGAACTTTTAGTCACTAAGTCATAATCTCTCAGTAGTCAGTGCTTCAACACTATTTTTGACAAATACTAGCTGTGGCTACCTTAGCTAGCTTCTTGTAGCAAACATATTTTGACCTTGCTTTCCAAAAAATATGTGCCATGTTATAATTTCATTGTTCATATTGTTATAGTTATGCAGGCCATATTGCTGGTAGCTGCACTCTGCAGGTTTTTTTGTGGGTTTTACTTTTACAACATATGGTTGTGCACACCTAAAACTGGTTTGACCCAACCACATTTTTGTGCCTGTACCAAATCTACTATCAGGACCAACTGGTCTTTGTTGTTGTTTGTCTTTGTTTGTACATGTATTTTTTCAGAGGAGTTGGGTGGTGGTCGGTAGTGTTGTCTGTTATAAGAGATGGTCTGTCCAATATATTTTGTAATTCCTGTTGTCATTCTTTATATGTTATGTTTTCTGTTATCAGATGAAGTGAATAATGTGAAAGATTTTGAAATTTTTCAGAACTAAAAGTTCCAAATTCCTCTCTCTGGTATATGTGAATATGACGGTATCTTTGCTTTTGAATATTTTTGGTAACAAATATTACTATTCCTTGAGTTGTTTTCTTACGTTAATCTATCCATACTTTTTCACTGTTTTTTCACAAACAAAAGCATATATAAATGATAAATCTTTATCCATAAATAATCTTCATAAAAACTTAAAAATCAATAACTTACAAAATGAATATAAAGTAAGAACAATAACACTAACAATTACAGACAACACCTGAATGACCTGAGTGAATAATTTTTTTAACAAGTAATTCTTCAGGGTATAAAGATTTTCACAATTTCAATCAGAAAGACCTACACAAATGCAAAAATAAGATTCTTTAAAGATTAATTTTAAAGTAAAATACATCACCGGTAGATAGAATATATCATATTAGGGAACGACCATTTAACTTAAAGGGGGGGGTTATGGTTTTTTCCTAAAAAAATATTCTGATCCCCAATTTGAAGAAAAAAAATATTGTGGTCAAGCAGATGACCAAAAAAAAATTCAGAATCCTTATAGTGTTAAATTTTGAAAAAAATAATTTGATTGATAGCGTCGAAAAACTAAAAAAAAAATGTTTGCGCTTTGCGTGAATAAAATTTTCTGGCTCAGACAAAAAACCATAACAACCCCTCCCCCTTGAATTTAAATGGTTGCTCCCTTATTGTAAACACACACATATATACATATCTGACAATAAAACCTGAGACTAATTATCCGAACTGTAATGGTGGCTTCCATGAAACGTAATAAACTATGTAAAATATTTTCTGCACTGACAGCCATCTTTGATTACAAATTGGCTCCAAAATCATAAATGTATTGAGAACCGTCACCACCTCATCATCCCCTTCCAGGAATATCTTCATGTTGACATTTTCAATAAGGAGGCAGATTACATGAAATATGGATTAGAGCCTATCCAAACCAGATTCTGCAATAGAAGTGGAGAAAACCCCAGTGGCGGATCCAGAACTTTTCATTAGGGGGTCCGCTGACTGACCTAAAAGGGGAGGCGCTCCAGTCATGCTTAAGTGATTCCCTATATAATCAACCAAATTTTTCCCACAAAAGGGGGGCCCGGTCCCCCCCCGATCCGCCTATGAAACCTTAAGAACTTATTCATCATCTGAGAAATGAAAATGAGGTTGCCTCCACATTCTTTTAAACTATTTTTACACTACAGACTTATAATCAGGTCAAAGTAAATAAAGGTAAACCACAAAACTGCCTTTACCTATGATGATTGAGCCCTAACTTTATTTTGATTGATTATTTAATGCCACTTTCAGCACTCTTGGCAATTTCATGGCAGCCAGTTTTAATTAATGGAGGAAGTCAGAGTGTCAGAGAGAACCACAGCAGGAAAACTTACTTCATTTTGACTATCCTGGATATCACTAATATAAACATGGTTCAGTATAAAGCAAACAGATTCAACTATCACAATACATTAAATAGATTGTATAAGAAAATCATAAGACCACACTCTTACCCTTTAATTTATATTGTAATCACATCTAATTTCACATCTTAAAGCTAAGGTACATTTTGATTTAAAAATATTTAAAAAAAAATTTCTACTGAAACTGATATAACACTACAATTTATATGAGATCACAGTTCAAGTTTCCAGTGTATTCTAATTCAGTGTTTGGTTACATATGTTCATCTTTTTTGGTACTCCTCCAAGGAGAAGATATTGTAAAAGCCACTACCTATATCTGACCTTAAAATTGAAAAGTAGTAAATTTGTTCATCTTATCACAATTATCTTTATATATTATTGATAAATGAATATGATGATATAGCCTGGTCTGCTGAAATATCAATTGTTATGTCAATGAGGATGTCCAATTGATCATTTTACATATAGTTTCTTGTAAAACCAAATATGGGCAACAGTCTTTCCTAAAGAATATTTGACTGGCAATATTAAACATATTCCCATTATGACATATTTTGAGTAAAGCTGTTAATAATGTTTAAATATTAACTAGAACACACCAGCGAAATCGCAGGCATTTAGAGCGTGGTTGAAGTATGCAAACTGATGTGGGATGAATTTGTGTAAAAAAAAATTTATGACTGGAGAATTTCAGGAAAGGTATCAGAGGTAAAATTTATGACTGGAGAATTTCAGGAAAGGTATCAGAAGTCACAGGTACTTTTGGACAGGACAATTTATTTTAGCCCTCCCCCTTTTTTTTTCCAAAATCCGTTAATTTTTGTTTTCTATTAATTTCTAAAAATAAACACTATAAATAGCGTGAATTTGCTATTTATTATCAATTCCAAGCTTAAAATCAACAGCGTTCACTGATATATAGAGAGTCTCCATATCATATAGCAGTGACCGCCGCGGATAGTAAACTTGGAATTCATAGTAAATAGCAAACTCATTTTATTTATAGTATATTTATGTTCATAGTATACAAAAAAACTCGAAAAATAATTGTCCTGTCCCCAAGTACCTATTATGTGTAATTTTAAACAGCCCTAAATTGAAGTCATGTTTATTACTTAAAAGTCCGTCTGATGACGGAAACAATATCCGGACACCTTTATTTTCGTTTTCCTCCCAAAATACCCCAAACTGAATAATCATAAGCGAGGATGACAAATGCGACAATGCATGATACCTTTAAGACACAGAGGCATGATGATTAATTTATTGTGGAAGGAAGAGAAGAGACACACAAAATGAGGTCTTCTTGTTTAATAGTATAGATAATTTAATTTTGGATTTAACACGTCTTCTGATTGGCTGAAAGTTTTTTTGTCTATCAGATCATATACATAATTTTGTCATGTGACCATGTCTTCATCAACGTTTTTTCATGATTTACTCCTTAAAAATGAAATTAAGAATTAAATTATAAGGACTGACTGTTATATTTTTTCTGTCTATTCAAAATAACCTCAAAAATGTGGTGCACACTTTTGAATAACCGACTATACAGGTTATCCAGTGTGCACCACATTTTTTATGTTATTTCTTCATAGACAGAAAAAATATTACAGTCATTCCTTAAATGGAAAAATCTTGAAGTGAGGCAACTTGGCAATTCTTACAATTTGAAATTAATAAATAACGGAAGTTAAAGCCAACATGTTATAACTCATATCTGACAGACAGATGTCTTGCATCATCTTAGAGATTTTATTCGAACGACTTTATACTTTGTTGACTTGTTGATTTTAAGAATTCAAATTAATTTCTATAAGTTATGTCCTAAAGATATGTATTTGTTTTAACTCATATCTGACAGACAAATGTCTTGCATCATCTTAGAGATTTTATTCGAACGACTTTATACTTTGTTGACTTGTTGATTTTAAGAATTAAAATTAATTTCTATAAGTTATGTCCTAAAAATATGTATTTGTTTACAAACATTATCTAGGCACATATTTGATTAAATCTGTTATATGTTTTGTCAATTCTGGAATCTGTGTCTTTTGTAACAAATGTCCACCTCTATCAAATTGTACAGCTCTGTAGTACCACTCTGTCAATGATGTGTCTGTAAAAAGTTTTGATATATATATAAACCATTTATAACTTTGGAAAATATAGCACAAAGAAGAAAAGTCAGAAAAAGGAAATGAAAAAGATAACATTAACTTTAAAATTGATTGCCTTATAACATGCTAATATTTTTTAGGCAATAATATTTCCAATAATGTGTATTAAGAAATAATCTCCACAGTGCCAAATTAAAACAGTAAATTAGAAAACAATATAGAAAGATGTAGAACATTGAGTAATTATTATGTACAGAAAAATAAGAAACTGTATAACAAAGGCCAAAGATATGATATAAATCAAAAACATTTCAGGAATTTCTACTTACACAAATCATTGCAGCTATGTATTAGAATGTGAGTTCTATTCACTCCCTTGCATTTTGCACTTATAAAAAAAACTCAATGATTTCTGAATTCTAACAGAATTTTTACATTTCTACAAACATATCTGTTATGGTTTTGTGCTAGAGTTACATTAAATTTTTACTTGGTATTTTAAGAATACAATTAGACAATACAATATACGATCAAAATTTAGTTGTCCTTGATTCCTTATAAAATGTGGTGGATTTAATGATCAATACAGATAGTCTAACAGGGCAAGCTTGATTATAATTTGTAGAAAATTGTTAGAAAATAAACTAAAGGAATTAAAGTTAGTTCTGACACAAGACTGTTTGGACAAACACTTCATTTTTAAAAACATTTTTTTTGTTTTTATACTCTGAATGTTTTATATTTTTTTATTTCAAAACTTCACAATCATAACTTGTGTAGGTTATTCAAGAAACACATGTTGTGGACACAGAAATCATATCATGATGTTTTACAGCCCAGCCGCTTAGAGGCAGGGGCATTGAGTGTTATCCATGTCTGCCCTTCCATCCTTCTGAAATCAAACAGTTTACTGCAATTTTTAGTATGCCTGCAGTCATAAGTGTGTAAAGATGACTTACAGATCATATTTCATATTTTATTCTTGTTGACAGCATCTTTGCAAAATTACGGCACTCAAACTTAAAAATTTTAAAATTACACTTGTCATGACTTTTTTTGTAATGCTTGTTCATCTGAAGCTGATTTTTCGTTTGTTTAATGAATGTATAATGATGACTGATAGTCAAGTTTACATTTCAAACTTACTGTTTAAAAAAAAAACTGTAAGCAATGAGCAGGTACTACTATTTTTTTACATATTTACATACTAATTTCTTCAGCTATTTCCCTGGGTGGTTCTTTAATATTGTTTTCTCGGCATAGCTTTATGATGTTGGAATCCTTTATGCCAACATGATTTAGAATGTTGTATGGAATGTCAAGTTCAACTAATTTATCTGTTGTGGCAAAGCAAAACATAGCTGGCTTTTTCTTGTTTTTAATTGTTTCAATATGATCTAGTATCTGAAATATAAAAACCACACTTGTTTAAATTCGCTCAGCAAACTCTCTCTGAGAAATAATTATAATTTTCTGCGTTTCGAAGTATAGAAGAAAATTATTGTACTAACGGTTCTTTCATATATATATATGGACACGTGATATTAATTGTAGTATCACGTGAGTGGTCATTTTTCGCGGGTTAATTTCCCAATTAGACCATTCTCTCGCCAACTTCGAACTGGTCAAGATGGACACCGAGTTAGATGATTCAATTAAGGCAGAAATTCTACGCGAGGTGAAAAATGCAGTTTCCTCTTCACAGCAAGATCTTCTAAACAGCATAACTACAGTGATGGATAGTAGACTTACGTCTTTCCAATCAAATCTGCAACAGTCACAGCAGGAGATTTCCCAAACTCAGATAGCCAAGCTTGAAGAAACAATGACTGACAATTATAGTTTTCAGCGTAAAGGAAATGAAAACCAGTATCGTCATGAGGTGAAAGTGTTAACCAAGCTGAAGGAAGCTAAAGCTAACCTGGAGGCTCCAGAATTGGGAATTGATTCTGTGCAGATAGCAAAGATGAAGATTATTGAAGGTATTGACTTAGTGCGTGAAAGGCAAAAACTTATAAAACTGGCCGACTCTTCCCAACTTGGATGGAAAGTCGTCAGTGAGTACGTAGCTAACCCTATCGCTGACGACTCAGAAGACGAAAAGAAAATGATGAGGGCTCAGTCTAGAGCAGAAAGAAAGAGTAAGGCAGAAAAAGTTAAGAAAGGCAAACCAAGACCAACACCTTATAGCAGAAACCCAGAGAAAGAAACCAAATCGGTTAAGCCTGGAAGATGTTTCAAGTGTGGAAATAAGGGTCATTGGATAGACGAATGTCCAGATATGAAAAATAAGATAAGTAATTCTTATTCACAAATTTTAGTTTTTGATAATATTAATGTAATACATGGCCATTTTGTGCCTGTAGACAATAATTCAAGTAATAATCTTGTTACAGAAGTGAATACTGTTAAAAATACTCAGACGGTGATGTGTATTGATACGAATACAACCGTTCAGCATGAATGCGTCTCGCCAGTTGGTAGACTCAAGGTCAATATAGGTCAATGGAAATTGATTACCGAAAACAAACACATTATTGACGTTATTGAAAACGGTTATAAAATACCATTCAAAACCGAGCCTCAACACGCTGTAATTAAAAACAACAGATCGTCATTAAACAATAAGATATTTGTTCAAGATGAGATCAGCAATCTTTACAGAAAAATGTATTTCTGAGGTACAACAGGTTCCACAGGTAGTTAACCCTTTAACGGTCGCATACAACAAATCCAGCAAACCTAGACTTGTACTAGATTGCAGACATATAAACATTCATTTGTTCAAATTCAGATTTAAGTATGAAGATACAAAATAGCCCGAGAAATGTTTCAGAAAGATGATTTTCTGTTTTCTTTTGATCTTAAGTCGGCTTATCATCATATTGAGATTTGTCAAATACATAGAAGTTTTTAGGATTTTCATGGGATTTTGAAGGCAAAGTTAGATACTTTGTTTTAATGTACTGCCTTTTGGTTTAGCTACGGCTGGGTACATTTTTCAAAATTACTACGAGAACTGGTCAAACATTTGAGATCTGAAGGCAAAAGGATCATCATGTTTCTGGATGATGGTTTAGGTGGTGATCGAGATTTGAGTTCGTGTCTTAAAACTAGTCAAGAGGTAAAACAAAATTGGAAGTTCTTGGATTTTGATTGCACATGAAAATGTAGCTGGTTCCTTCACAGTATGTGAAATGGTTAGGTTATATTTATTTGGGACACAAAGATAGGAAAAATTTATGTGAGTGATGAGAGAATTGACAAAGCAGAAAAAGCTGCGAATCGTATTTTAAGCGATATTGGTAAAGGGGTACTTTTGTTCAGTGCTCGAACATTGGCTAGTATTATTGGTCAGCTGATTTCAATGCAAATCGTTTTGGGTGATATTGTAAGACTGAACACAAGATTTTTATATGATTGTGTTCAAGCGCATGCTAGTTGGAACGCACCTGTTAGAATATCAGCAGAGGCTATTGATGAGCTTGGTTTTGGAAAACTCTTGCAGAACACTTAATTTTGTAGGTGTTGATATTTGTTCGGTTAATTTAACTGACATTTATGATATTGAGTTATTTTGTGATGCCTCAGATGTAGGCTTTGGTGGATATTTCTCCACAGTTTTGGATTTTCAGAGTGAAAATCATGAGATTTATGGAAATTGGTTTGCGGGTGAACAATTTGAAAGTTCTACCTGGCGTGAATTAGAGACGGTAAGAAGAGTTTTGTACACGTATGATTCATTCCTTGAAAACAGAACAGTTAAAGTAAATTCTGATAATAAGAATGTGACACATATATTGAATGTTGGTAGCAAAAATTACAAATTACAGAAGGTTGTAACAGATATTCATAAATCTTGCTCGAAGAAGAGTATAGGTTTACAAACCAATTGGGTACCGAGAACTGAGAATAAGCATGCTGATTTTTTAAGTAGACACACTGATCCCGATGATTGGAGTATTGAAAGGAATGTTTTCCATGATCTTAGTTGTAAATTTGGTCCTTTTACTATTGACAGATTTTCTACTCATTACAATGCACAGAGCTCTCGTTTTAATTCGAGAATTTGGTGCCCAGGTACTGAGGCAATAAACGCTTTCAGTCAATTTTGGGGAGGTGATACTAATTGGTTAGTGCCACCTCCATCGTTAGTTGCCATGACAATAAACAAGATCATTAAGGACAAGGCCAAATGCATGTTGGTTATTCCCGAATGGAAATCTGCTCCTTATTGGCCACTTTTATATAAAGACGGCGGATTTGGAGATTTTATACAAGAGGTTATTTATTTGCCTAGAGACAACATTATAGTAAGGGGTACCGGAAAAAATGGGATTTTTGGTGAAAATCCTCTAAGATTTAGCATGATTGCTTTAGGTATCAGATTTTAATAAGGATTTTTGCGTTTTTTAGGTTTAAAACTGAGACAGAACGTTGAGAATGCAGTTGTGAGCAGTGGTGTTGGAGAAAACAATGTGTTGAGATCTTTGGCAGGAAAGATGGCTTTGTATATAGTTGATTCGAAAAGTGAAAATACGTCAAAGAAGTACTTACCGGCTTTAATCGTTGGAAGTCATTCATTACTGAACATGGTTTTTCTGATTTACCAGCCGAACCTGTACATGTAGCGTTATATTTAACATTTCTCATTGATAAACATTCTTCACCAAGTGTATTGCAGTCCGCAATTTATTCTATAAAATGGGCTCACGAATTAAACGGTTATATAGACCCTACAAGCAATTCATTCATTACATTTCTATTAGAATCTTGCAAAAGGCTGAACGGCAAACCAGTCGTGAAAAAAGATCCAGTTGACAACATTATGCTTAGAGAGCTATGTACTATGTATCAGTATTCTACTGACTTATTAGTGATAAGGGATTTGGCTATGATACTTATAGCTTATGCAGGTTTTTTACGTTTTGATGAATTAAGTTCATTAACTTGTAAGGACATTAAGATATATGATGAATACATGTCTATTTTTTTGTCACATAGCAAAACTGATCAATATAGACAAGGCAATGAAATTTTGATTTCTAAAGGGAGTTCTCAAGCATGTCCCCTTTTGATGTATAAGCGTTATTTGGGTTTATCTGGTTTGGACGTTCATTCTGATCATTTTGTTTTCAGACCCATGTTTAGATCGGTGGTACAGCTAAGTTAATTTATAAAAATAAGAAACTTAGTTATACAGCGGCCAGGCAAAATATCGTTAAAAGGTTAAAATGGTTGCTCCTCAGCTTAACTTAGGTTTACACTCTTTACGTTCAGGTGGCGCTTGCTGCAGCTAAGTCAGATGTTAATGAGAGATGTATAAAGAGGCATGGACGTTGGAAATCTGATTTAAGTAAAGACGGTACATTGCAGATTCGTTTGATAATAGAATTTTAGTTTCTAAGAATTTAGGTTTATAGACATATATTTTTCGTTTCAGCCCTTTCTTTGAGTTCTCTAGTCTTGTGGGCGATCGGCAATTGTAAAATTGTGTTTGAGATATTTTGCCATATATTAGTATAGTGTGTACTTATAATTTTCTGCGTTTGAAGTATAGAAGAAAATTATTGTACTAACGGTTCTTTCATATATATATGGACACGTGATATTAATTGTAGTATCACGTGAGTGGTCATTTTTCGCGGGTTAATTTCCCAATTAGACCATTCTCTCGCCAACTTCGAACTGGTCAAGTTCAGATATAATGTTGGTTCATTATTGTTTGATTTTTTCTTGTTTTGTACTATATATAGGTATATTGCTTAACAGTATACATTTTGTTTATGTAAACATAAGCCAATTTTCAGTACTGTCCAATGTACACCTCTCGAGACGATCTTCCGAGCATTAGGGTTTGGACACAGGTTTCCATATCGACTAAGGTAACTTGGTTGTTGGTTTTTCCTGGCCGGCGGGTTCGTTTATGACAGAGTAATTTTTTTTTTCAATTCGTATTGAAAGCTTGAATATTGTTTATATGTATATAGATATTATTTGCATAAAATTAGTATGTGTATTAATGATATATTATAATAAAATCCGGTGTCCTTCTAGTCTTGTGGGCGATCGGCAATTGTAAAATTGTGTTTGAGATATTTTTGCCATATATTAGTATAGTGTGTACATCAATAATTCAACACATCACATTACATTAAACAGATTAACTGAATTTGATTTCTGTGTCCGTCATGCTTATGAATTTGATATTTATTTTTTTCCCCTGTATATACTTTGATTTTGTTTATTTAATAAAATCTTTTTTTAGGTGTAATACCACCAAATCATAGAACGTCACATCAGGTCATACGAAAAAGGTTTGAAAAATGCAAATTTAACAAAGACTAATAGGGGAAAATCAATGGTGGTATAACACCTATTATGGGAAGCTGCACATGCACCTTTGACCTTGTGTGTATTCTCATTTGTTAAAATTTATGCTATTTAAATGAAATATTACAATCAAAGAGCTGAAAGCTCTGAGGAAAAATGACGCCACTGTCTCTAATATTGGGATATTTTTTATGCAAGTCTTGATTTTCACATACCGTAGTTAGTTTAACATTGCAACATGTCTCGTTAGCATATAATTGATATTCGTATATGTGTGTGTGTGTGAAGTGAAGATGACAACTGGCTGGTTTTTTTTTAGTACAAATGAATAGGTCAAGACTACCTGAATGATCTACAATTTCCAATGACTACCATGACTACTGGCTGTTTTTTATTATAAATAAATAGGTCAAGACTACTTGAATAATCTACAATATCCAATGACTACTGGCTGTTCTTTGTACATATAAATAAAGACTACCTGAATGATCTAAAGTATTCTAAGTAATGTGATTTTTTCTTGCAATTACATTTTTCTAAATCAAGAATACAGACTACTAGTATCCTTTTCAAACCAAATGATTATGAAGAGCCTGTTGTAAGCAAGCTCTTATACCCCACATACTCATTAAATAAGTTACTAGTGACCTAGTTATTTCTGTTACAAATGTACTTGAAGCAAATTATATTTCTGTAGATTTAGACAATAGTATAATATTGTTTTACTACTTTTATTTCACCTTGAAGATTAGACAAATAGGGATACTCCTTTTGATTTTTTATTTCATGTCAGTCAGGTCGCTTTATATGAAACTTGAAACCACTTCTCTGCCATATTGTCATTTTATAACAACTCTGCCCTTCACCCATATAATTGATATTCATTCTTTAACCATATATCATACTCAGTTAGTTTTTGATTTTGCACTCCTACACCATCTTTCAGGTCAAATGTCTGTCTCCATTTAAGTTAATGACATTGAACCACCATGGTATTAAACACAATTTCAATAGTGATAATGCTGTTATCGTGGGTCACCATATATTCAACTTTGGTAGCATTCCAGTTATTGCAATTTGTGTCAGATTAGAACAATGATCTAGACCTTTAGGAATGGATCTTATAATTTAATTTGGAGCCATAGTATGGGATCCCTACACGGTAACAAAATAAATAAGCTTGAAAGGATACAACGTCAAGCGGCAAAATTTATCACCAGAGATTACAAGTCAAGAGAGGACGGATGGGATACGTCTCCAAAATGCTTGCCAAACTGGAACTACAACAAGATCTCCAGACAGGACAAACAAGGCGTTGAAGCCAGAAGTTAATATTTATGTAAAAAGTAGTTGAGGGGCTGATTCCCGCTATTGAACCAGACGAATTCCTCAAAAAAGCATGTCCGAAGAAAACCATAACTGCTGAGAAATTCAAAGAATACCACGCAACAAATATTGTGGAAAAGCAAGTGAAGAATAACTCTAACTGTAAGTGTATTGACATTCCACCAAGTAAAACACCGTGCAATATTCAAACTCATGCTTTGTAAGACAGTGATCGCGTGGAATCAACTAGACGACACTGTAGTGCACGCATCAAGCGTAGAGCTTCAAATCTGTCCTCACGCCCCGTCAATAAATCGACGGCGTTCTCTCAAACCATTGTATAATAACAGTATTAAAGCCAGTATCGGTATCGACAATTTATTCACATGTCATTCTATAATATTATTACGCAAGTATTTCTGTATTGGCCTTGTTATTGGTCTGAGGCTTGGTGTATTGGCCTGAGGCGAAGCCGAAGACCAATAACAAGGCCAATACAGAAATACACGTAATAGTATCTTTATTAATTAACTACAGTGTTACAATATTTTTTTTTATTTCATTTCACAAGAGATAAACATTTTTACCTTGAAGTGGAACTATCCAAATCTCAGTTTCTTTATAAGATGCAATATCTAATGATCTGGTGCCGTTTCCATGTATCTTCAGTCTTTTCTCATCTGATGAATTTTCTACTCTTTCCAGTCACTATAAAGTGTTGCAACTTAAATTTAGACGACAACACATAAATAGTAATTGGAAAGGTACTGCCATTGCATGTGTAATGCAAATATATTTTAAAAAAAAATAATGTTAGAGTTGAAAATGATAATTCTATTACAGAATGCATATGCCTGGTTCGGGTTTAAAAATAAAAGACCGTTTACAAAACATGAGAAGCGAAAGTAAACAGTAAATCGATTTGTACCATCGACATCGTGAAATTACATGTATGAGGTCGTCAAGAAATGAACTTTGTGATAATTTCCCCAAACCTGAAATAATTCCATTGTCTGCTTTCAAAATGCTTTTAAAATGAATGGGACCGTCTTTAGCCTAAAATATATGCCATAGTGAACGTTTCAGCTTGTTTATGGTGAGTAAATAAAAACTGCATCTTACAAACAACTGTTTACTTTCAGTTTGTGTTTATCGTGACTTATGATCTAAAAACTAGAGACGTTCCGAAATCCTGTTTTGGCCGGATCAGAACTCGGCCAATACAGAAAAAAATCTATATTGGCCGAGTTGACACCTTATATTGCATAGGCAGTTTTCATCATATTAAGTACAATAACAGTATAGTTAATTAATAATGATACAGTTACAGACTCTGCTGCTGTAACTTTGTAAACAACGATTCATACGCACCGCGTGGGTATAACGTATTACTAATTTCCGATTATTAAAATCTTTGTAAATCTGGATAAAGACAAGTATCTATCCAATGGATATCAAAATGATTCCGATTATTACTTTTTTTAATGATTGTAAAGTTGAAATGGCAAGAAAGGCTGACATTATTTAGGAGAACTATTTTGTCTAGCTATTGCTGATCATTGGAGTGTAAAAAGTCCAACACCATAACAAAACGGATCTATTTATACATACCGATTGTTTTACGATTGTAAGACATGTGCATAAAAGTGAAAGTTCGAATAAATATGAAAAATATAACAAAGGGATAGCTCCAAATACCATTTGATAACAAAACATGTGGACAGGTGAAGATATTTTTTTGGTAAATAAAATAAAGTATGTAAACTGGTTCCCGTCAGACTACAACACTTTGTTCGAGTGTAGCGTAATACAAGCAGATTCCAGTTAGTATGTAAAATAGTAAATATGAAACCGAGTGCGGAAGGCGGAGAAATATAATCAACTTCCGCAAGTTCTGGTTAATGGTATCAGAAACATGCCGCTGATAGCGTCATTTTCCAAAAATGAAATATTCTGAGTGGATTGAGTCTCAAAAACACATTTTATGAGAAAATTGTCTTGAAATAGGACTTTACCATGAATATTAGTCAGGATTCTACTTCCTCAAAATTATCTCCCCATTACGCCACCTAATTTTTATAATCGTAAAAATGGAAGCAATTGTAGTGATGACACGCTGTCAATTTAGCTCTTGAAAACTGATAAATTTATCTGCATATCATCATTATGATCCTAATATGCCAGTTGTATTTTAAAAGGCAATGTATCTACTAGCTATTTAGCATCAATAAGTTAATCACCTTCTCAAACTCAGCTGTAGCAACATTTTCAACAGCAACTTGTAATGGTTGCACATCATACCTGGCAAAACCTGAAACAACATACAAATATTGTATAATAGACAAATGCTAAAAATGAGGAGAAATGAAATAAATAAAAAGTTACAGTGCATTTTCCTAATAGTTATTTAATAATGTAAATTGTAATGTAAAGTAAAAGTATTTTTCTCCATTGGTGGGTGCTTTTATTCAACTTTCAGTCAGGCACTTTAAAATAATTAAATTTAAACCATGTTTGAAGTAAATTGTCTCCTGCAATAAACTGGTAATTTCAAATGATGTGATTGGTTGTTAATTCATTATGACATCACATCAATGGTAACCTTTTTCTGAACATTACCATTGTTGTTCTTTGTTAATTGTTAAACTTATTTGCATTATCAACTATATTAGTTTTGGAAATTTGTTATATTTGCTCTAATGCATATCTTCCAACAAAATACATGTCTAAGACTGTCTTGTATTAACTCTCTATATCTTAAAAGTAACAATAATCAAACTCTTTTTTTTCTAACTATAATTTCTAATTAAGAAATGCACTTGGTAAAACCAACTAGATATTTTACTACAATGTTTGTTAATTTGAAATAAATATCAACCTTGTTATGCATGCAATACCCATTACAAATAAATGACAAAATTATATAATCTTAATCTTTATTTTAAAAAACTGAAGGCTCTAAAGATACTGTGTTGCTCACCCAGGTTTATGTTTATCTTCAACATTGAAAACTCTGACTAGAATATAATTAACGTCTAAAATCTCTTTTTTGTAGATTTCGTCTTGCTGATTATTTTTGCTATTTATAGTGTCTATCTATCTATTATAGTTTTAAAGATAATGGATAAAAACATAAAAAATGATAAAAAATGTCATTAAAGAGCAATAACTCCAATGAGGAGTTGACTGACTTTAAAAACTTATCTTACTGATCATTTTCGCTAAATTATAGTTTTCAAGATATCAGGCAGAAAACGCAAAAATATGTTAAAGGGGAATAACTCCACTTACAAGTTGACATATAATTTTGGACATTTAAATTATTTGTAGATCTTGTCTTGCAGATGTCTTTTTTTTCTATTTTAACAGTTTCTTTGTTTCTATTATAGTTCTCAAGATAATGGTAAAAAAATGAAAAAAATATATGATAAAATTCATTATTTAAGGATAATAATGCTCTAATAAGTTGTCTGACAGTTTTGATGTAAATGGACAAGAGCAAGATCTTCATCATTTTGAACATTTTAGTCCCAGTCTGATTTTCTCTATTTATAGCGGTTTTCAAGATATAAATAGACAAAACTTGCACTTTACTGTTATGTTCTATTTTTAGCCATGTAAGTTCGAAAGCAGGGTCATCATACACATTTTTTAAACAATACACCCTAATGAAGATTGAAGCCAAGTTTGATTAAATTTGGCCCAGTAGTTTCGGGAAGAATATATTTTGTAAAAGTTAACGGATTAACCCAGATACCAAGTGATGAGGAAAGCCCACTTGGCCCTTTGGTACAGGTAAGATAAAAAATACATTTATTACATCTTTTCGCCTTAAAATCTTGATGTATATTTATGATATGTGTAAGACCTTACTGGTTATACCTTGCATATACCTATCAATTATTTTATGCAAGTGTCACATGATTTTGTAAGTCTACTACCCCATTTACACTATGCCTTTTTAATCCAGGTCTGACCCAAATTAATTATCCAGGATGTGAACGCCTTTACCAGGGGCCAACCCGGATTAAAACTACCCCTCATTTAGGTTGAGTTAAGGTGGGGCGAACCCGGATTAATTACCTCGTCTACTATATGTGAAGGTAAAGTGGAGTTAATGTGAGGTTGTTGCTATGGTGACACATGATAATTGCTTATGTCATTTGAATATCCAGTAGACAGATCATGGATCATCATGGGAGAAACACAATATCAGTTTTTAGCAACAAAAATTGTGATCTAACTTAGAACAAAGAGAAGAAAATACTTAATAGCTATCTCTATTGGTTGATTTTTTTCTTCTAATATGCATGCTATTCAAATTAATGCAACTATTAAATGTGAGGATATCTAAATTGCACCTATTTTGACAGTTTTTTTCACCTTCGTTTATTTTGGAACAGACGGAAGGTTCCTTCCTATGTTCATTTTGTAGATTTATCCTGTGCTTATTTACTATAAAGTTTCACAAATGTAATTTTTCAAATTCATGCTGAATAATGAATAATGGTTTGAAACGACCTCCCAACGAGTCTAGATTCTGTATTGAGTTGCACGCATGCTCAAAGTTATCCAATTAGAAAAATTGATTTTCTGATGTTTTTTTTAAATTTCTTTACACTTTTAGAACAATTTGACAAAATTCCATGCTTTTTGGCCCTTTAGTAAGAGATGAATGCTTGTGACATATTTTAACTGCTCATTTCAAAAGTCGACCTTTGATTTGATTCTCTTCACTGAAGACTTCATCTGGGTTATTGTGACGCTATTCACCATATTCACTAAACACCCAGGAGTGCATAAAAAACAAACAACTGCAGTGGACTAATGCGGGTTAAAAGTTTGGCGCACTCATGTCTATTTTTGTTGAAGGGAAAATCTCTAAGTGGGTTAATTTTTATTAAGTGTGAACTGGGGTAATTAATTCCGATTAACTATACTAGTTATGCCTGTCCCAAGTCAGGAGCCTGTAGTTCAGTGGTTGTCGTTTGTTTATGTGTTACATATTTGTTTTTCGTTCATTTTTTGTACATAAATAAGGCCGTTAGTTTTCTCGTTTGAATTGTTTTACATTGTCATTTCGGGGCCTTTTATAGCTGACTATGCGGTATGGGCTTTGCTCATTGCTGAGGGCCGTACGGTGACCTATAGTTGTTAATTTCTGTGTCATTTTGGTCTCTTGTGGACAGTTGTCTCATTGGCAATCATACCACATCTTCTTTTTTATAGGTTGGACCGGGAGCAGATTTCATAGTGTGAACACGGTATAAGATTATTATGCCAAATTAGGGTAATTTTTACCTCATGTGACCATGCTAAACAATTGAAAGTAACTAGAAATAAATGAAATTTTTTACCAATTAATTCATAAAACTTTGGCAACAGAGGAGTATAAAATTGCTGTAATCTAGGATTCTTCAGAAGCTTTGAAAGGAGCAGTATAATATTGTGAGGTCTGGCATATCTACAAAAAAGAAAGAAGCATACAATAGCTAATAAAAAGTAATTAATGTCAAAACATAAAATTAACAGCGCCTATGATGATTCATAGCTAGACTGCTACAATGAGCTTATTCATTCATCATTTTCATTATTTATATTGTTAAATTTACTGAAAAAATAGTTAAAATTCTGCTGTTGGCACAGAAAACAATAAACTGCTTTGCTGAACGCAGCTGGATACGCCCGCAGAGGTCCAACCCTGAACAGTTGGGGCAAAAATGGACACAGTATTCAAGCTTGATACAGGTCTGAATTTGGATTGTAATTAAATATTTGACATATTATAGGTTTCTGAATAAATGTAGTCAAAGAACTTGAAATTGGTTATATGAATTGAATTTATATTCAATTAAAGATTTCTTGCCGTTGTGCAATACACTGCGCTGTTGCGCAATACTTAGTAAATCTGTTGTCAGACAATAAACAAATAAAGTTCAATTAATTCTCAATGTCATATTAGAAATTTATGAAAATCAAAAGGGAGCTTACATCAATAGATATAAACAATTCACCAAAGTTTCATGAGAATTGCTGACAGCATTTTTGAGTTATTGTCCGAAAACTGGAAAATCCCCCTTTTTTAATGAATAAAACCCCATAACTCAGAAATAAAAATGTAAAATTTATAAAATTCTAAAGGGAGCTTACATCAATAGATATAAACAATTCACCAAAGTTTCATAAGAACTGCTGAAAGCGTTTTTGAGTTTTTGTTTGAAAACTGGAAAATCACCCTTTTTTTATGAATAAAACCCTGTAACTTGGAAACGTAAAATCTAAAATTTATAAAAATCGAAAGGGAGCTCATGTCAATAGATATAAACAATTCACCACAATTTCTTACAAGTTGTTGAAGGCATTCTTGAGTTATTGTCCGAAAACTGGATAATCCCCCTTTTTTTAATGAATAAAACCCCATAACTCGGAAAAGTAAAATCTAAAATTTATAAAAAAATGAAAGGGAGCTCACGTCAATAGATATAAATAATGCACCAAAGTTTTATGCAAATTGGTTAAAGCGTTTTTGAGTTAATGTCCGACATGTTGACGACGGACGGACAGACAGACAGACGGACGGACGGACAGACAACGGTATACCATAATATGTCCCGTAAACGGGCGTATAAAAATTGAGCTCAGATCCAGCCTATTTATATATTTTTATGAAACAGCCTTTAATTATTGCAAAAGCAATAAACCATTTCCCCAGTTTCAATAGCTTTACCTGTGTCTATTTTAATTTTTGGACAATGAACTGTCCCATTGAAAGAATGAATACAATAAGGATTGTTCTCAGTGGAGTTTATTTACTGGAACCTTTAAATTGCTATAAGAGAAATCCATCACTCATTGATTAATTTACCTTAAGAAAAAATTATCTACAAAATAGATGAAAATAGAACTCACACAATTGCATGTGATGTTGTCTTTATTCAATATGACAATAATATATTTTCAATCTGTTCAATATAAACACTGATTTTAATTTAATAATAAAAGTTAATTTCTGACAACTTTTAGTATTATTCCTATTGAAATTTGTGGTGTTTTTATTTTTTTTTTTTTTACTCATAGAATAAATTAAGGAAGGCCTTAAGATTTTTATTTTTTTCAAATATATAAATTTATCTAAATTTATTCATCCTTTTATAGTTTACCTGTGTGGTTTACCTCCTAAAAAATTTAAGAATACTGCAGATTTAATTCTATCATTTTCAGCTGCTGCTCTAAATCCAAGAAAAGATCCAGCGCTGTGTGAGATAAGAATGTCCACTCTGAAATATAAAATTTAGGCATAATGATAATAATACCTTTGTATTTGCTACGATTTATTAAATTAAAAATGACAGAATCAGTTTGTATAAATTTGAATTGGAAACAACATTTATTTTTTTATATTAACCACAAGGGTGGTGATAAGTTTTTCAGGGGAGATAACATTTGAAGCAAAGATAAACATTCAATGTTCTGTTGTATTCAGTTTTGTTCATGATGACATCAAAATTAGGGAATATAATAACAAGAGGAAATAATAAAATGCTCCGCTGGATGCAGCTTGATACGACCACAGAGGTCGAACCCTGAACAGTTGGGCAAGTATGGACACAACATTCAAACTTGATACAGCACTGAATTTGGATTGTGATTAAATATTTGACACAGCATAGGTTTCTGACACAGAATGAATGTGATCTAAGAACTTAAATTTTTTTTATTCAAACCATATCATTATTATTTGCTTTTATATATAAATCAGAAATAACCAATTTAAAATGGAATATTTTAAAGGAAAAAAAAGGAAAAAAAAAATCCCTCCCCCAAATTTTTTGAACCCCCTTATGATTCATTACCCCAAACTCAATCCAAGCCTTCCCTTTGTGGTATTGTACCTTGCAGTACAATTTCAGAGAGATTCATACACTTGAACACAAGTTATTGTCTGGAAACTAGAAAAAATGCATGTTTTTAGGTCCCTTTTTGGCCCCAAATTCCTAAACGTTTAGGGCAATTACCCCCAAACTCAAACCCAGCTTTCCCTTTGTGATATGGAACCTTGTAGAACAATTTCATAAAGATCCATACACTTACACACAAGTTATTGTCCTGAAACTAGAAAAATGCTTGTTTTTTGCCCCTATTTGGCCCCTAATTCCTAAAATTTTGAGGCAATTACCCCCAAAATCAATCCCAGCCTTCCCTTTGTGTTAAAATACCTTGCAGTAAAATTCCAGAAAGATCCATACACTTGAACACAAGTTATTGTCTGGAAACTAGAAAAATGCTTATTTTTGGCCCCTTTGGCCCCTTATTCCTAAATGTTTTGGGTAATTACCCCCAAACTCAATTCCAGCTTTCCCTTTGTGATATGGAACCTTGTAGTACAATTTCAGAAAGATCCATACACTTACACACAAGTTATTGTCATGAAAATAGAAAAATGCTTGTTTTTGCCCCTTTTTTGGCCCCTAATATCTCAAATTTTGAGGCAATTAACCCCAAAATCAATCCCAGCATTCCCTTTGTGATATGGAACCTTGTGGTACAATGTCAGAGAGATCCATGCACCAACACACAAGTTATGTCTGGAAGTTACAAAAATGCCTAGTTTTGGCCCCTTTTTGGCCCTTAATTCCTTAACTGTTGGTACCATTACCCCCAAAATCAATCCCAACCTTCCTTTTGTGGTATTGAACCTTATGGTAAAATTTCATAGAGATCCATTAACTTAAACTAAAGTTGTTGTGCGAAAACCAATGTGTCTTCGGACGACGACGCCGGACGATGATGACGACGACCACACCAACGTCATACCAATATACGACCGCAAAATTTGTTTGCGGTCGTATAATAAATAACTAATTTTTATCTTAATTGGTGTTCATTCTTCATTAAGAAAAAATACATTTCCTATATTCAAATAACCATGTAATTCCAATTATGGTTTAATTGCAATATAATGTAGAATATACAATAAATTTTATTGCAGAAAATGCTCAGGTAAGAATTATGCAAAAATTTTTTTGCGGTCGTATAAAAATTAGTGCAAAATTTTCCATCTGATAAGTTACAAAAGAAATAATTGTCCATCTACAATGAATAACTAGAGAAATATTTGTTTTCTATCTCAGTTGTACCTTTATACTGCATGTTGGGATCATTGTTGAACTTCTCTAACTGTTGTAGATTTATATAAGGGAAACAACTTCTATAAGGAGTTGTCTGATGGTTTCAATTATTTTGACAATATGTATTTTTTATTCTTGTATTGCTTAACACTTTTGCTGTTTGCTGATCCATAGGATCTTTCAGGCCAAATTTAGTCGAAATTGGTACTTATGTTTCAGAGAAGAAGTTTTTTTTAAAAAGTGATAGTTACAGCTGTTATGGCCCTACTCTGACAATAGAGCTATGTGACCTAAAGAGTATCACTTAAAATTTTGTTAAAAAACTAATTTGTTGATTGTCACAAAAAAATAATATGCACATGCAGCACATCTACATATTATGTGCAGCAGCGCAACAAGGTACATATCAGCTGGCCTGAGAACACAGTTATTTTGTAGTGCATTTCTTTTAGACAATAAATTCAAATTAAAAAAATCGCACCTGCTCTATCTCAAAAAGATTTTTACAGTGTATTGTACTACTATTGGGACAAATTAATAATATCAAAATTATAGAAAAGTCTACCAGCTCTAACTCAAAATATTGACAATTCTATGTTAAGGGGGTCTAAAATTCAGTTTGACAGCTTCAGACATACTAGTTTTTGACCTTTTTGAACTGGACCAAATCACTACTTAACATAAAGATTCAGCACCTTAATTTTTTTAACATGTAATTTCATCCCTTTACTTAATATTTCATGCTTAAATATAAAGAAATAAATTTGGAAAGTGTCTGAAAAAAATTTGCAAGTTATATGCTGTCCACACTAGGGACTATATTTGTAGACAACGAAAATCTAAGGACGATAACTGTGTCCTCGGACCAGCTGTTCATGAGTGATTGTCATTGCCTGGCTTACTCCTTTACTTAGGGGTATTAGCTACAAATTAGACAAAAATTAAAATTTTTTTTTTTTTTTCAAACACTTATAAAAGTGGACTAAAGAAATGATATTTCGTTATTAGCAGTCAGTTAGGTTCATTTTTCGTCAAAAAAACACTAAAATACACTTGTGTATTAGTGACTTCCAAGTCAATAATTCAACCTCATTCATGTCATTTGAATCTATATTCATGCAAACTTTAATTTGACCTTTAGTGGAGATGGCTTGTGCATGTGTTCAGCATGAAGTTCATTCATTAAAAAGAAAAGGATGTCAACATTGAAATCTGAAACAAGGGGACATCAGGAATAACCATTTTGTTGAATGATCCGGCCCACAAAAAATCATTCTTATATAGGTAAAACGATGACTTGAAATCAAACACACCTACAAAATTGTCATGATAGGAATGCAAGTGCTTGCCTGTCTATGTCTATTCATATTTATATTTGGTTATTATGACCAAAGGCAGTCTTGGAGTTCACCACGATGGATAATTAGATGGTGTCTAGTCTAAAATATGCACGAAATGCTGATTCATTATAATGAGTCCATGTATCCTTTATTGTTCTTTTTTTTTAGTTTTTGTAATTTGAATATAGTTTTATATAGATTAGACCGTTGGTTTTCTTTTTTGAATTTATTTTACAATAGTCATTTTGGGGCACTTTAAAGCTTACTGTTTGGTGTGAGCCAAGGCTCCATGTTAAAGGCCGTACTTTGACCTACAACTGTTAATTTTTTTATATACATTGTGACTTGGATGAAGAGTTGTCTCACTGGCACTCATACCACATCTTCTTATTTATATTTAAAAAAAAAAATGTTATAAAGCGAATATGAGAATTTGGGTCTAATTGGTAAACATGAATTTGACAGCTAATGCCTGACTTTAGTAATTACCAGTAGTACTACATTACATGAGTTAAAATGAAGTAAAAAAAAGATAATTTGACAAACTTATAATATGCATACAAACCTTTCAAGCTTTAATTCATCTAAAATCCTATTAAGCATGTCTGCTTTTCCTGTCGGACTATAATCAATACTATACACTTCACTTGCTGGTAGACTACTTTCACCACAACCTATTGAGAGAAAACTAAAAATATATCATTTTATAAAATGGATGGATGTGACCATGTTTAACATCTGAGGGTAAATATTGCAATTGCATATCAAGATGAGGATTTTTATGTGATATGATTATTAACCATGCTTTGTACAGGAAGATATGTTTAAATACCCTAATCAGTGGTATAAAAATGAAGAATAGAAAGTTGAAATCAAGAATGTGTCCTTAGGACACAATGCTCCCTTGAATTTCCATGTTTAGTAAACCACAAAAACTGGGTCAAACTCTAAAATGTCACATCATAAGGAACTACTAGCTTTCAAGTTGATGTGACCACAACTTCTTTCATGGTAAACTACTTTTAACCAAAATTTAACCTGATTCATTTCCATATTGCCAATGAGACAACTATCAACTGGAGACCAAATGAGAAAGGTATCTATAGGCCACCAAACAGCCTTCAACAATGAGCAAAACCCATACTTTACACATTAATTGTAGCTATGCATGCTATGAAAGGCCCTTATATGAAAAATTGTAAAAATTCAAACAAGAAAACCAACAACCAACAACTTTCATTGACTTTTATTTTAGTTATATAATTTATATGAACATGTGAATTAGGATGTGACCACAACTTCATCGGTAAACAAATTTAAACCCATACTTATAGACTAACAGACAAACATGATCACATAATGCAACTCTATCGTGGAGAGGCATAAAATTCTTTTAAAATTTGCAAACTTACCTGGAAAATCTGGTGCAATACATTTCATGCCATGTTTAGCTAACTGTAACGACAGGTTGTGAAAGTCCCCACCGTCTCCTGGCATACCATGTAATGCTAAGACTACTGGATCACTTGGTGAAGTATCATGTTTGGATGTGGTACGTAAATTTAATTTAACGACAATATCTTCTACTTTTTGTGGATCTGTTGACTTAAATTTTACAGGCAGCGTAAGATTATTATGAACAATATTTTCTGGCTGATGCGGCAGTTTATCAGCTGTTAACTGTTGGTTCTCAAGTCTGCTTGCAGTTATAAGGTTTCTATATTGAAATTTCATATGACTCCTGAACTTTCTTGTTAGTTCACATAAAAAGTAAAAATGATGACTTTTACTGCTGCACTGCATCTTTCAGCATTCTGAAAAAGGTAAATAAAATATGAGTAATAATCCTAATTATTTCAGTGTCAAAACTAACAGTTAATTTGCTTATTATCAACTAGTTTGAAGAAAGGCTATTTTGAGAAACACTAGCTCTCCTATTAAAAAATGCATATATATATATGTATAATTCATATAAGTAAAGACCTGTCTCTTAATATGCTACAAAATCATGTAATATTTAAGGTAATTATTATAAGTACATTTATTAAGACTCTTTAATAGTGTATACTTTGTATTTCTGGTAATGAAACATTGCATTGAATGAAAATAGATTTGTAAGCCATTTTCTCAAAAGTATTCAGGTATTGGCTGTGAAATATCAGGTGAATATACATGAAAGCTTGAGATTGCGCTGACATCTGACAGCCTTTTTATGAATAGCTGTACATAGGACATAGGCTCATAGTTTTTTTAACATAAGTTTTTTTTTCCTTTTATAAGTAATGATTATTTTTTAACAGCCCTAATACTTTGAGCCATACAAATGGACATGGAAGAAGAACTAATTAAGAACTTGTGTATTACTTATCTATAGCACTAAGCTTGTATATATATGCAGACATGTTACAGAGTTGCCAAGTCACAACTATTTAAACATTTTCAGCTGGCTTTTAGTTTTAATAACTGGATACATGTATTCTTTATTGATGTTTTCAGTGTTGATCTTTATAATAAAGCTACATATATCCCATTTTTGTTTAAATAAGACTATCACTATTGATGCATTCTCTTAACAAGATAAATGTACAGGGGTGTGGAAATATTTGTTGTGACCACTTGCCCCCGGGCAAGTGAAATTATAAATTTTACTTGTTCGGAAGAAAAGTTACTTGCCCTGATTTCTTAATGAATTTTGGAATGAAGATGTATTTTACTGTAGATGTGTATGTTTCTTAAAAAGTTTTTAAACACAATGAAAATGGTATTCATGGTCTTTGTTTGTATGTTAGAATGATAAGAATATAAGTAGAGTATACACCAACGAGATAGAAACCAACCAAAAAAACAACTTTAAACTAAATAATCTACAGGCCATTAATTTTGCAAATTATTTTTCGATGTTAGCTTACATGAACCTGAGAGATTATATCATGACTTATACTTCCTCTGTGAGCCTGTGGAAAGTTAAAGTTAATGGAGAGATGAAAACCAAATGATTGATAAATTATTGAATTGTTGTTGCTAGAACTGATTTATGTTTCTTGTCAAAACGAAGTTCTTCAATCAGCTGTTTTATTTTTTTATGATGCGCCTATTTGCTATTGGTCAACTTCCAAGCGATGACCTATCTAAACATGCTTATCCAACTCGATTGGTCATTAACATTGTCAAGCAATATTTTTTTTACTTGTCCACTGGCAACAAAGACACAAAAAAATGCTTGTCCGGTCGGTCAAATGTACGAGTCGGGCAAGTCGGGCATAGCATTTCCACACTCCTGATGTAGAACTCAATTTTGCCTTTGTCATGTTGAAAACTGCTTTTAATTCCTTTTTGACTTAATAAAGAAACTAGACAAAGTCAATGTAGGGCTATCTTTGAGATATTATTACAAATGATGCCCCCGCAGATGCAAAGTGTTATTTTAAAATACACAAAGTTGAGCATGGGAGCAAATAGGTCTATGGTTCACTGTAGGAGGAGTTATCTGGAAATGCTATGCACCTCTTATGCAAGTATATACTCCAAAAATGACAAAGTTCAACTATCTCCCAAAAGAGCAAATATTAATAAAAATCAAAACCCTGACCACATGCACACCTTCCTTATATGTACAAACAAACAGCAAAGTAAAACTTCCTAGCATTCAAACTGTAGGAGAAGTTATCCGGAAACCGGGCTATGCACCTCTTGTATATGCAAGTAAATACTCCAAAAAATGACAAAGTTCAACTATCTCCCAAAAGAGCAAATATTACATGTAATAATAAACTGTTAACACAGAGATATGTCTCGCCTATTTGTTATTTTGATAATGCAAATGTTGAAATTAAAATAGTAATACTTTAACATATAAGTTATGCAAATATTCAAAGTCAATGAACCATGACTGAAGGTACTCGGCTAAACAATCTCCATGGAAATGAGATGTGCCAATTATGTTAATCATGCTAATACAACTGCAAACCAAATATCATTGACTTTTCATAAGTCGTTCCCTTTAAACAAACCTAAACACAAACATTAACTTGTAAACTATGTAAAAGTTTCAAAGTCAATGAACCATAATTAGGGGTGGGGTTATATAATCTCCATGGAAATGAAACTTGCAAATGACAATTCATTTGCATACCGAATATCATTGACTTACCATTAGTGGTTCATCTTAAACTGACCTAATCACAAACTAATACATGTAAACTAAGCAAAAGTTTCAAAGTCAATAGACCATGACTGAGGGTTAAGGACCAAATATTCTCCATGGAAATGAGATGTGCTAATGCTTATACAACTGCATACCAATTATCATTGACCTACCACTAACGGTTCCCCTTAAACTAACCTAATCACAAACTAATACATGAAAACTAAACAAAAGTTTCAAAGTCAATAAACCATGAATGAAGGGGAGGGGCCAAATAA
The DNA here is from genome assembly GCA_017311375.1 of Mytilus coruscus. Taxonomy (NCBI): domain Eukaryota; kingdom Metazoa; phylum Mollusca; class Bivalvia; order Mytilida; family Mytilidae; genus Mytilus; species Mytilus coruscus. Next base: position 46,757,446 of record CM029604.1, on the reverse strand, counting down.
TCTGCATGGAAATGAGATATGCCAATGCTTATACAACAGCATACCAAATATCACTGACCTACCACTAGTGGTTCCCCACAAACAGACCTAATCACAAACTAATACATCAGTCAAGGGTGCAACTTAAATAAATAAAGAGAAAAATAACATACATGTGTTATTACAGATACTTTCATGAGTTGTCATTTTTTTTTTCTTAATCTGTAGTAACATATGTTTGTTATTATAGTTAAATATATCATAAATATTTTTATTTCTAGTGGGCACTTGAGAATTCTTGAAACTTTGCGCAGTAGCTTAATACATAACCTTGATAACTAATTTTCCAATTCAATTAATACAATTTTGATCAACCATGGTAAACCAATGAGACAAGGCTTTTAAGGGATAAACTAAGCTGTAATAACAAGGCTTAGTTATTACAGGCATGTAATTTATTATATGTAACACTTGGGAATTATTTGGAATCTTGTGCAGAACCTCATTACATGCTCTGATCAATATTTCTTACAATAAATTAAAATACATTGTGATATATGTCTGTGCAAAGGCTTTGAAGAGATGTAGAGAAGCTGTAATAACACCCTTTAGTTATTACAGGCATATATTTTATGTAATAACATGGGAGTGCTGTGCATGGTTGGCAAAATATGAACTATATATCTTTCTACAGTTTAGTATATATAAAGACAGTAATCATTATAATAACAATAGAACTTGTATACAATTTAACAAAATAAAGGATGTATATTACCCCTCTGAAACATGTAACATACATATGTTATCACAGTTTTAATTTTATTTTTAGTCCACAATAACAAATGTATGTTATTTTTCTCTAATAACTTATTCAAGTTACACCCTTGACTGTACATGTAAACTAAGCAAAGTTTCAAAGTCAATAGACCTTGACTGAGGGGGCGGGGCCAAATAATCTTCATGGTAATGAGATGTGCCAATGCTAATACAACTGCATACCAAATATCATTGACCTTACACTAGCGGTTCACCATGAACTAGACCTAATCACAAACTAATACATTGTTGACGCCACCACCGCCGCCACCAGAAACAGCATACCTATGTCTCGCTTTTTGACTCTGTCAAGGCGAGACAAACATCAAAACCCTGACCACATGCACACCTTCCTTATATGAACAAACAACCAGCAAAGTGAAAACTTCCTAGCATGCAAACTGTAGGAGGAGTTATCTGGAATAACTATATTCCCATAATGGGAAGGACGGACAGACAGACAGGGGTAAAACAATATGCCCCCCAACTTTTAGTTGCGGCGGCATAAAAAATAGTTTTTAAGCCTCTATTCATAAATCAGTTAAAATTTTTCACATGTAAACAACATAAACAACAACGCAATTTATGTGTATTGGGTAGATTTCACTATCATGTCGCCCCCGCCGATAATAAGCTTTACTATCTGCATTTGATCAGTTTAATTTGTATACTTTTCTGTCATTCATTAATGGCTCCTCAATTGTTTAAGTCAGTTCTGCTTTACGTTTTCTAAAGTATTAATTCTATAATTAGCCAGATCTGGCATGTTCACAGAAAATTTCATAGCAATATATATATGCAAATAAATTTCTTATTTATTTCAATTTAAGCATTGAACATGTTGAAAACAGTATCAAGAGTATAGATCAAATAATTTTTAATATATTACTTTCTTATTTTCCTGAGAAAGTCAAAATCATTTAATAACAATTCTTGTGTAATTCTCTATTTTAATTTGTATTTCATTATCATTTCTTTTACCAATTCACATTATTTTAAGGAGCACAGTAATTTGAAAAACATGGTTAAACTAGAGGCTCTAAAGAGCCTGTGTCACTCACCTTGGTCTATGTGCATATTCAACAAAGGACACCCTCCAACATTGTAGACCAGAATAAAATTGAGAATGGAAATGGGGAATGTGTCAAAGAGACAACAACCTGACCAAAGTACAGAAAACAGCCTGAATTCATGACAAAAATCTGTCTGATCTTGTATTGCTGATCATTTAGTCTGTTTAGTTTCTCTCTATCTTCTTTAGTGTTGGCTCAAAACACAAAAGAGGGTAAAAAAAAAATCCTCATTTGAGGGCAATCACTCCTATAAAGAGTGACAGTCTACTAACTATATCGACAAAATTTGACTTGTTAGTAGATCTTGCCTTAAGTGTCTATTTATCTATTATAATTTTTATCATATAAGGCAAAAAGCAAAAAAATGGTTAAAATCGTCATTAAGGGCAATAACTCCAAAAAGAAATCATCAGACTATTTCCTCCATATTGTCTTAATTGTAGGTCTTGTCTTGCTGATAATTTTAACTATACACCCTAATGATGATTATGTCCAAGTTTGGTTAAATTTGGTCCAGTATATACAATGATATATAGTTTCAGAGGAGAAGATTTTTGTAAGAATTAATGAATGACAATGACGGAGCCAAGTGATGAGAAAAGCTCACTTGGCCCTATTGGCCAGGTGAGCTAAAAAGGGAAGTACTTGAAATTTCTTATGAAGCCACATAATCATCCTACTTTGATTTTACAGGTCAAAATTACATTCGAACATCATTTACACAAAATTTATTATATTACAGATTGACATCGATGAAGTAATAAAAAATGGAGACTGACAAATTTTTGGGGGTTGAAATTAACAAAAAACTAGAGGCTGTAAGGACCCTGTGTCGCTCACCTGATATTTTTATTTACAATTGATGCATGATAAATGCAACTGTTGTACTGTCGTTTAGTTTCAGAGATATAAGACTAAAAAGTGCGTTTGAAACCTATGTTTTATTTCAGCCATGTGTGCCATGTTGGCAGGCAGGGTCATCATACACAGTGGTCCCTGGATATCCTAGTGGTGATTTAAACCAAGTTTGGTTTAATTTGACAGTAGTTTCAGGGAGAATTTTGTAAAATTTATCTAACGAGAAATGCTAAGTGATGAGAAAGTTTGTTGTGAAGTTTTGTTGTTGCGCAACCCCCAAAAAAAAAAAACCAAAAGGTAATAAAAATTATCATGTAAGGGCAATCTTTCCTATTAATGATTTCTGCAAAATTCAGTTGATTGTGCAAGGGTTGTATAGCCAGCTGAGGTCGTTAAAACTCTCATTTGTTGTTGCAAAATTCAAGTGGTTTTGAATTGCTTTGTTGATCTTTTTGTATTCAACTTTTAAACAACAAAGTACAACAAATATGATGACTGATACTCATGACACTGAAAATATGGTCTTCATTCTTGTGAAGAAAATGGTAAGGTTTGAAATATTTCTTAAATATCAATTCAATACCAATACTTTAATTTGTATTGGATTTATCCCAGGAAATGAGAACAAGGGACACAATTAAATTCAATTTTTTCCTAAACTTCTGATAAAAGATAAAATGAAGAACTATATTTTTTAATGAGAATTTTTTTTTAACAGTTAATTGATAATTTGAACAATATTAATTAAGTTTTAGATCTTGCATGGTTGATTAATTTTCTCTCAAAATTTCTGATATTCTATTAAAGTTTTAAATATAATATGAGGCAGGCATTACCTGTGAAAGGGGATGAAGTCTGTATAAATTAGTGTAGGAATTCAAGCATCATTTGCACTTCGGAATCTGTAGAAAATGAAGCCAAAGTACTGAAACATATCTGACATTCGACCTATTGTTCGGGATTATAGTTGTGACATCATTTTCAATGTAAAGAAAGAAACACCATTATTTTTATTGCCAGTTCATTAGTAGATTGTTTTCTATATTGATTTTCTACTGCAGTTTCAGAAAAGAAGATTACAAAAGGAAAACATTTTGTAAAAACTTAGTAAAATTTACCAAATTAATGAAAATTGTTAAAAATTGACTATAAAGAGCAATAACTCCTTAAGGGGTCAACTGACCATTTTGGTCATGTTGACTTATTTGAAGATCTTACTTTGCTGAACATTATTGCTGTTTACAGTTTATCTCTATCTGTAATAATTTTCAAGATAATAACCAAAACGGCAAAATTTCCTTAAAATTACCAATTCAGGGCAGCAACCCAACAACCAGTTGTCCAATTCATCTGAAAATTTGAGGGCAGATAGATATTTACTTGATAAACAAGTTAATCCCTGTAAGATTTGCTTTAAATGCTTTGGTTTCAGAGTTACAAGCTAAAATCTACATTTTACCCTATGTTCTATTTTCAGCCATGGCAGCCATCTTGGTTGGTTGGCTGGGTCACCGCACACATTTTTAAACTAAATACCCTATTAATGATTGTGGCTAAGTTTGGTTGAATTTGGTCCAGTAGTTTCAGAGGAGAAGATTTTGTAAAAGATTACAAAATTTACAAAAATTGGTAAAAATTACTTTAAAGGGCAATAACTCCTTAAGGGTCAACTGACCATTTTGATCATGTTGACTTATTTGTAGATCTTACTTTGCTGAACATTATTGCTGTTTACAGTTTATCTCTATCTATAATAATTTTCAAGATAATAACCGAAAACGGAAAAAATCCTTAAAATTACTAATTCAGGGCAGCAACCCAACAACCCATTGTCCGATTCATCTGAAAATTTCAGGGCAGATAGATCTGACTTGATCAACAATTTTACCCCATGTCAGATTTGCTCTAAATGCTTTGGTTTCAGAGTTATAAGCCAAAATATACATTTTACCCCTATGTTCTATTTTTAGCCATGGCGGCCATCTTGGTTGGTTTGGCAGGTCACCGGACACAATTTTTAAACTAGATACCCTAATGATGATTGTGGCCAAGTTTGGTTTAATTTGGCCCAGTAGTTTCAGAGGAGAAGATTTTTGTAAAAGTTAACGACGACGGACGACGGACGCCTAGTGATGAGAAAAGCTCACTTGGCCCTTCGGGCCAGGTGAGCTAAAAAAGGAGGTTTGAATTATTAACAGAAGGGACAGAAGAGGACTTAAAAATCAGGAGAATTTTACTCCTGCCTAAAGAAATCCTTTGGATACATATGTTACAAACATTCAATTTCTATTGCAACTGTTATGCTTGATTTAAACAACTACCTCCACTAATACTTTTTCTTTCCTTTCATACATAAAAATCTCAACCAACAAAATAATTGTTTTGTCAAAAAAAATCGCTTCACATCCTAATGACTATTGTTTATACATGTACATAAGTAATTAGATTTAAAGTAAGCAATTAGTGGTTTAATGTTAAAAATCTGATTTAATTAAATTGTGATTTGAATGACATGCCTTCAGGTAAACTGCTGAATTTCTTTTTAGCAAATCTAGTAAAAGGTTTATCATGTTTATAATTGTTAACCAAACACTATATTGTTCCCTTTTGATCTCATTCAGTAATCATGATTAGGAATTCATTTAGACAAATTTAATTATAAAGTAAACAAGGTATTTAACTGCTTAAATTGATGTATCATGTGACATACTGTCAAAGAAGTTCCATAAATAATTGATAAATAAGTGCTCATTTACAAAATATCATTAACACATAGACTACATGAATGTATTATACATGTTATATATGGTATAGCCAGATTCTGCAAAGGAACATGATATATGCAACAAAACAAAGGTAATGCATTTGCTGTTTAAATTTTGCAACCTTGAATCTAACAGTTCAGCATATTAATTAAAGTTAACTTATACTTTCAACCAGTGACAGAGTCTCCCGACTTTCATGACTTTTCCAAATATTGTATTCAATCATCTAATGTTCTTTACAAAATATTTGGTTTTGTATTTTACAAGGGACTAATAGATGATTAAAAAATATAGACTGAGATTTAATCCATTAAGAAGAATACTATAATGTATCTTATTAATGACAATTCAAATACTCATCTCTATTTGCAGTATTAACTTGCAGTAAACACTATAAACACAAACTTTTAAAAAATTAAATGAGGGGCCTGATGGGGGGTCTCATCACGATTCACGAGTTGATTTTTTTGTCAATCACGATTCACAGAAAATAAATTTCCATGATCACGGATCACAAAAATATAAAAAGAAAATAAATCTGTAGAAAAACAGATCACGATAGCGAAAATGCGCCGATCAGGAAGAACGAAAATAACCCATCTGGCCCCTCTTCAATTAATTAACTGTCCAATTTTTAAAAAAAATCACCTATTAAGATAATTCAAATATATCACTTCGAAGTAGTTAGCATTTTGAAAATTGGATCAGCTTTAGCTTTTAACCTTAACATTTCCAAAATTAAGAACAAGACATTAAGCCATCAAGTAACCCCTGGTCAATATACTGGAATTTTCCTTATCACTTTCATTTTGTTTTAAGATATTTTTATTATGTTGATGTAATTTTGACATAAATTTGATTAAACTCCAATGAGCAAACATTTTAAAATTCATTTGAGAAATTGTTGGTACAATGTCATTGGATTTTGGTTGCGAACACTAGAATTTCATTACATTATCTGTAAGCTGAAATCTTGAATTTTACAGGAAAAATACCACTGCTGGGAAAAATCAGTTATGAAAGTATTACATCATTATGTAAAGCCTTCATTATAGCATTATTTCAACAAATTTAGAATTTACAGATGAATGATTGCATCAAAGACATAATAAACCTTGCTACTTAAAAGAAGAAAAAGGTTATTTTTTTTCAATTTTACTAATACATGTAATAATTCATATTAAATATAATTTAAACCTGAATCCGTCACTATGTTTAAAATTTTAGTAAAACTACAAAAAAATTATTTCAGTAATTCCACTGCATTTCCCTGATTATCCTCCAAAGATTGGTAAATATCTTATTTATGGCTTAATACTATATGGTCTGGAATGTTACTTCTAAAAAACAACAAAAGCTTCAAACAACAGTATATTTGTAGGCATTGTGACCTTGGCCTTAATTTGATCTATTGTGGTATTGACAGAAAACTCAAACAGTGTCTTCTTATAGATCTTATCATGCTTATTGAAATGCATTTAACATAATTGTTTAAGTTAAAAATTGTGTAACTTTTTCAAGAATTCAACATGTTCAAAAACCAGTCGAAGCTGACTAAGGCCCTGTTTCAACAAAATATTGTGCATAAAACTTTTCTAATAGACATCGATGTTTAACAATCATATAAAACACTTAAAAAAGCATTTATCCCGTTTATATGACTTTAATTTGAAATTCATGATCTTCCAATTGATACTTTTTCCCGTAAAAATTTGACCTCACAGAGCATTAATACCTTTACGCCACAATGTCCTAGGATGCATTTCCCCCCAAATCATGCAACTCTGTCCAAACAGACAGTTCATTCATAAAATCGAATTAATGTAATCTAGTGAATTAAAGAAATTGGTTAATATAAAACTATAAAAATTTCAAGACATTTCCTTTTCTAAACTTTTTCTACCTTCAGCTCATTGGTAATGGTAATATAGGGAATTCGTCCCCAATAACAGTAGAAAAATCAATAAAAAAAAAAAAAAAAAATTTTGAAAAAAATTGAAAAATCAATCTACTAATGAACTCAAAATCGTTAACTTTTTTTTTTTCTAACTTTTTATTTTCCCGCATCTGCGCAGAAATCTTTTCCGGTATCGTTTATCTCAGGATTTGAGTAAAATATTGTGGATACGTGCCTTATAACAGTAGCTAGGCACATCAATAACACTAAAAATCAATATAAAAATATAAAAATCAACAAACTTATGAAATCATAGCGTTTCTTTGTTTACATTGAAAATGACATCACAACTAAAATCCTTAACAACAGGACCAACATCGGAAACGTTTTAGTATTTCTGTTCCTTTTTAACAGATTCTGGGGTAAAATAGGCTTTAAGTTTAATTAAAAAAATAATTTATACGGACTTCGTCCCCTTTCACAGGTAACACCTGCCTCATATAATTTTGACACTACTTGACCCCAACAGGAAGTAACTATTTTTTTTTCTGATTGGACCTGGGAATACTCACCGAATAGTGTCCCAAATTGGACTAGTCCAAATAATTTCAAGACCTCATAATTATTTGGACTAATTATATATAAGAATAAGATTGGACTAAATCATGAAATAATGTAGGAATATTTCTATATCATGTATATGGTCTATTTCCAAATCGCATGTTCAAACAATGTTTGGTGAAGGTGGAACATAGCATGACAGACATACTAACATATGAACATGGTTATAAAAAAGGTTGTCCTATCCAAAATTTCAGTCAAACTGCTGTCGTGACCTTGAACTTTGACCTTAAGAGTTCTTCTTTCCCAAAACCTAAATTACGTACGCAAAGACTGCATCAATCGACAGCCTCTAACATAAAGATCCCATCAGCGTACGGGACAAGCTACCCAGTGTTTACCGACTGTGAGAGCAGACGAATTGTTTTCGAATGTAAAGAAACTATTAAGATTTTTATCCCTCTTTGAAATTCATATTTGAAGATTTATATTTTTTAAACAATATCTTCTTATCTTTCTATCTCGTTGTCATATTTACTACAAAATACATAATGAATGAAATTCGAAACTATCGAGTACCTGTTTGGAAAAGTTCCGAAAGGGGTCATGTGCTTTGACCTGACCGCAGTTGATTGATGACTTAACCGAGATTTTTTAGATCATGTCAAACGACATCGAATCAAAATAGGAACGATTTGAAGGTTTTAGATTCTTCTATCGGCAATTTAGCCAAATAGTAAGTGCACAGTTGAGAATGACGAAGTTATACACAGATTATTTTGATATGTGACAACAGGCACACAAATGTCAAATAAAAAGTAGGGCAACAAACAAAATAGTTACTTTATCGCATACACAAAATAGAAATACATAAACATGTACTTTATATCAGCTGATATTCGAATTGATGCATAAAAAGGTTTGTGTTAACGATCATCATATTACGATTGCACTTATATATAGATATGTACATGTTATATAATTCTGTAAGAGTCCTTAACTTAGAAACTGACCTCGGGATATAGTCTATAGACATTTAGTATGATTCACATAATATTATTTCTACTGCAAACTGTTGATGTCTGAGTTATGAGAATGGTCATAATTTTCAGAATTGATTATGTGGAGGACTTCTTTTCACAGTAAGTTATTTCATTCAGAGTTTGACTTAAGGAATTAAATCTACATTGTAGCTGGTCTGTCGGGCTATTAAGTACTTAATTTCTTTTGTCTGCTGCCAGTGCTGGTCCTTAAATATTTTTAATGGCAAAACATTTAGTTTCTGGCCCTACACTGGCATTTACATGGTACCACATGTAGTTCTAGGACCATTGTCATGAATGTATATATGGTCCTGCTTTTAGTTCTGACCAGTACCATAATATGATGCTAAAATATACTCTTTGACCAGTGTACAGTGCCACTTTTAAAGCCTTGGAATAATGTACATATTGTAATCTGAAGTTTTTAAAGCGACAGTTCTAATGTGTCAATTTGATATATTAGTTCGGTTTATGGATTCACCTATTGAGTTCCCTATCTAGTAACAGATCCAGCATTTTGTCCAGACCTTCAAGTGGGTTTTTTTGTGACATTTTAAAGAAACTATTTTGGGACCTGCCTGTTATGATATCACAGACATTTTTCCCGGTAACAAGACATTTCAGCACCCAAGTCTAAGACATTTCGGGATCCGGACATTTCGGGACCAAGACAAATCGGCACCTCATTTTTGTAGGACCGCAAAAATAAAAAATTTTTTGGTCGTATATTGGTATCACGTTGTCGTCGTCAGCGTTGTCCGAAGACAGATGGTTTCCGGATAATAACTTTAGTATAAGTAAATAGAAATCAATAAAATTTTAACACAAGGTTCATAACCACAAAAGGAGGTTGGGATTGATTTTTAGGGTTATGGTCCCAAAGGTTTAGGAATTAGGGGTCAAAAAAGGGGCCCAAGTAAGTATTTTGCAGTTTCCAGACAATAACTTGTGTTTAAGTATATGAATCTCTCTGAAATTATACCACAAGTTTCCATTCAACAAAGGGATGGTTATGGGGGGTTATGGCTCAAACCAATTAGCAATTAGGGGCAAAAAAGGGGGAAAAACAAGGGTTTTTATGGTTAAAGGACAATTTAGACAATTTAAAAGCAGTGTGAGGGAGGTAATCCAATCCATTTAAAGAATACTGTTGTATATATGTTTGATTACCTCCCTTACACTGCTTGTTATGGGCCGGCACTAAGCCGGTCCATTATATGATATGGGTTTGAGATTGTTACATGAGTTTCTGCGGACCTACATTATTATTTTCTGCGATATATAAAAATTAAAGATTTTAGGTAATTGAAATAAATTTTTTTAATTTATTTTTATATAAGAAGAAGATGCCAAATATTTAAAACAATGAATGTTCATTGTTTTATTATGCACAGAATCGTGACCCGTATTTGGGGATTCCCAAACCAGATTATTTTAGAAATGTAAACAAGGTACCATGTTCTTACAACAACTCGTCGTTGGAATATGGGAAATGATTTATAGTTTGCGTTATTTTCTCATTTTATATTCTATTATGATTACAATATATACAGTTTTCATCATTTAGAAAATAATCATAATACAGATATCTTTACTTTCAACGTAAACGATCTCGGGAGTTTTTATAGGTAACATGTTTTAGTAACTGAAAGTGATTTTCAAACCTCTCAAATATCCACTTGGTGTTTGTTAATACTTAGGAATTTTACTGCAACCAAACAGATTGAAATGAAAACATTTTGTCAAGGATTTTTCAGTTGTTACAAAGAGTATAATTTGCTATACTGTCTGAAGCTTTCTGATTTTTAGTTGTAGTATGAAGCAGATTTTTAGTCTGTCGTATACCCAATGAAAATATGAAGGGAATATGGAGTAAATGTACATGAGACAATATTAATATCAATACATGATGATGGTAAAACCCATATATGGAACGTTTTTATTGTTATCCTTCATCTTCAAATCACCATGAGGCATTCAACAATGATCAATATTTCTCATAACTGGTAGTAAGTTCAAGTTGACCCTTCGCATTGGTTTGAGCAGAATTCATGGTTAAATATCATACAAAGCTACATTCCTATTTTCATGACTGTGTGTTGATACTTTTAAATTTCACCAAAAGCGAACAGAAATGAAAACATTATGTCTAGGATTTCTCAACCTTTGCTGAGAGGAATAATTTGATATTTGTTTGCTTTAAGATTTTTATATAGTTTGTCAAACGAAGTTGGGGAAGGGATTTAGTGTTTCATCTGTCCATCATAAAGATAAAGTCCATCTATCAAGTTTAAACATATTTATTTATAGTGGATTGGGAAACAAGTAATTGCAACTTATATTAATCCCTTTCCACTTTGCGGGTGCGAGTCCTGCCTTTTAGCAGAATTAGCCTTCTCTCTTTCTTTTACATGCAAGAGATATGGCTCTCTCTTAACACGGGTCAGCCATTTATCGTCCCCTCCCGACGGACTATCATCGTTTCTCAAGACCACACTCGCAAATGGTGTCAAGGGAGGCCGGAACAGGAATCGAACCAGGAACCTTTGTGTCAGTAGTCCGAAACACTAACCACTACACCACGACTCCCCATCTATCTGTGGAAGTATAAGTTATAGTTCATGAGATTTTGTTAATGAAATTTTGTTCATAGATGCGTCTTGAATAACCAAGGGTCCTGATAAAATAAGGTTATCTTGACCTACATTTCACATATGAGTGACTGATTAAAGTTTGCGTTAGAGTCCATATCAGAGATATAACTCGTGGAAAAATAATAGTTTGTCAGTAGATGCGTCTGTAATAGTCAGAATTGAGGGTCCTAAAAGATATGTCATCTTGAAATAAAATTCATTGATGAGGAAATGAGGTGAAAGGCTGCGTTTAAGTCCATATCTGAGATGAGGAATACAAATATTTTGTCAGGAGATGCAACTTTGATAGTCACGTTTTTCAAAATCAAGTCTTGAAAATGAATTAGATGCTATTCCAATTCATCAACTGCACTTAAAAGATATTCGATTTCATCAACTGCACAATTAAGCTATATCTTATAGCATTATCATAACTAATTGGATTGGACCAGTTCTGTCAGTTGAGGATTAAAGTCAACTTAATATAAAGATTGTTTATACAATATTTTGCACTTTTTTTACACCAAAAACCTCCATATTTCTGGCCCAAAAATTTGGTGCGTGCACCAATTAACTCTCTTGTAAATCATGTATTAAGAAATGATGATTGTCTTGAGATGATTAGCTGTAAGTTTATTTTTAGAAGTTACTATTAATAAATATTAATTTTAACCATGACTGTATGTCATTTTATATTTTAATATTTTATGATGTATTTAAATGAGTAGTTATGGTTGCAAACTCCATCAGAATTTGAATTGAGATTATTTTTGGAATAAGGAAAGGGGAGTTGAAAAAATTGGGGTCGGGGAGGGGGCTACAATTTTTCTCATTTCAGATTTCAGAAATTAAAAAGAAAATTTCTTCAAATATTTTTGTGGGGGTTGGGTTAATATTCAACAGCATAGTGTATTGCACAAAAGCAAAAAATTGAATATAAATTCAAATCATATAACCATTTTTAAGTTCTTTGACTAGAAACCTATTATGTGTCAAATATTTCATTACAATCCAAATTCAGACCTGTATCAAGTGCGAATAATGTGTCCATTTTTGGTTATTATTTTGAATATTATTATAGATAGAGATAATTTGTTAACAGCAATAATGTTCAGCAAAGTAAGATCTACAAATAAGTCAAACATGACCAAAATGGTCAATTGACCCCATAAGGAGTAATTCCCCTTTAAAGTCAAATTTAACAATTTTTCGTAAATTTTTGTAATCTTTTACAAAAGTCTTCTCCGGAAATAACTGAGATAAATTTCAGTGATTTTCCTACCCTTTTTCAAATGGGGCCTGGGCCCTAGGCAATTGGGAAAAATGTGTCGTATAACGTATGAATTGGGAAAAAATAAATCATTATGTTTCAACATATTTTAAGGATGTACATATAAGAAGATGTGGTAGGAGTGCCAATGAGACAACTCTCCATCCAAGTCACAATTTGTACATGTTATTTATTATTTCAAAATTCCAATTTTCAAACATATCAACTCAGTCATACAGCCCTAAGATTTATTGCAAGTTTTCTTGTCAATAAGATTTCTCTAACCGACACTTATATGTCATGGTATAATGTTTTCAGTGCTTAGTTCTGAGCTAGAGTCCACAACTGTCACTGATTATGGTCACACTCAGAGTGGGATTGACGGTCAGTCTCTCTTTGTACATGAGCAGAATTCATTTCAAGTGAATTATGCTCAGATGTTTGGGTAGAAACAATTTGTTAAGTGTTAGTACTTGGGTTTGTGGTGATTGGTTATGTGCCTTTATCCGCCACAACCACGGCTTCATTCTGTTCTACATCCGTAAAAGTAGAAACATTTTCGTTCAAAATATATCAGTCCCTGAAGTATCTTCAGTACCAATTTTGGATTTTTTAAAGCTCAACAAGTTTTTTACAATCAGTGGCATCTTTGTCTTTCTTTTATTTGCGAACATAATATTTTGACAGGGGAAATCATAGATAATGAGAGGACATGTTGTCTGTTTGGGCATGCTCAATTCACAGCAAAAAAAATTTTAAAAAAATAAACCAAACTGGCACATCTTTGCCCAGTATGACATTGCCTGTCAAAAAAACATTTACGTGTGAGAAAATAATGAAAACCTTTTAGTTTTTCATGTAGGCACGTATTTACAATGTTATTCAGATAATAACACAGCATCATAACTTCATATTCCATATTCTTACCGTTAACTACCACACGTCATCCACATGCTAAACTAAGCTTACCCATAGTTAAAACTGGTTTACGGTCGAAATATGATAGTTACCTGTCTATATTCAACATGATTACACCGGATACAGCTCAACAACCTATATTTTGAACCAAATCATACGAACAATAAAATTATCAATTACCTTTCCGCTACAACTTGATTGAATTGGGAATTTTACCGGTTCAATTGGGAAAAATTTTAGGTATTTTCTTATTGGGAATGGGGCCGATATTCGGACCTAAATTAAAGGCAGGAAAATCACTGAATTTAACCAAACTTGGCCACAAATAAGCATTAAAGTATTTAGTTTTTGAAAATGTGTCCTATGACCCTGCCTGCAAACCAACATGCAGACATGGCTAAAAATAGAACATAGGGGAAAAATGCAGTTTTTGACTTGTATCTCTGAAACTAGAGCAAAAGTATAACGGTTGCATTATTTCATCTATCAGTTGTAAATTAAAATATCATGTGAGCAACACAGGCTCCTTGGAGCCTCTAGTTGTAGTTTCCAGACAATAACTTGTGTTTAAGTGTATGGATCTCTCTGACATTGTACCACAAGGTTCCATATCACAAAGGGAAGGCTGGGATTGAGTTTGGGGGTATTTGGCCCAAACATAAAATTGAGAATGGAAATGGGGAATGTGTCAAAAAGACAACAACCAGACCACAGAACAGACAACAACAGAAGGTCACCAATAGGTCTTCAATGCAGCGAGAAATTCCCGCACCTGGAGTCGTCCTTAAGCTGGCCCATAAACAAATATATATACTAGTTCAGTGATAATGGACGTCATACTAAACTCCAAATTATACACAAGAAACTAAAAGTAAAAATAATACAAGACTAACAAAGGCCAGAGGCTCCTGACTTGGGACAGGCACAAAAATGCGGCAGGGTTAAACATGTTTATGAGATCTCAACCCTCCCCCTATACCTCTAGCCAATGTAGAAAAGTAAAGGCATAACACTACGCACATTAAAAGTCAGTTAAAGAGAAGTCCGAGTCCGATGTCAGAAGATGTAACAAAAGAAAATAAACAAAATGACAATAATACATAAATAACAACAGACTACTAGCAGTTAACTGACATGCCAGCTCCAGACCTCAATTAAACTGATTGAAAGATTATGTCTTCATCATATGAATATCAGGCACAATCCCTCCCGTTAGGGGTTTAGTATCATACCATCATAAAATATATGAGAAGAGCATAACCCGTGTCATGCATGAATTAGGGCCAAAAACAACATTTTTCTAGTTTCCAGACAATAACTTGTGTTTAAGTGAATGGATCTCTCTAAAGTTGTACTACAAAGTTCCATACTACATAGGAAAGGCTGGGATTGAGTTTGATGGTTATTGCTCCAAGGGGGGATTCAAAAAGTTTTTGGGGAATTTTTTCAAATGTTTTTAAGGGGTTCGTATTTTTTTTTTCAAAATTTTTCAAATTTCAAATTTTTGAAAAGTTTCAAGAAGAAATATTCAATTGCACAGTATTGCACAATAGATTTGTAAGATCTTTGACCATATTTATTTTGTGTCAGAAACCTATATTATGTCAAAAATTTGATCACAATTCAAATTCAGATAGTATCAAGTTTCAATATTGTGTCCAAATTTGCCCCAATTGTTCAGGGTTCAACCTCTGCGGTTGTATCAGGCTGCACTCAGCGAAGCATTTTATTTAAAATATATTCATTAGGAAAAATTAAAAAATTGTTGCAGTAATATTATAATTCGTAGATAAAATATGCATTACAAAATAATAATCATCATTTAATTAAACCCTAAATGATTATGTATATATGAATAAACATCATTTAATTAAATCATAATTGATTGTTAGATATGGTGTTGTTTGAATAAACATTATTTAATATTAAATCATAATTAATTGTAGTTATGCATTAATCAGTATTTTATGTATAAATCTGATAATTCCTCAATAGAGATCAAAAGTGTATCATGTGTATAGCTTGTGTTTGCAGCTTGTGTTCTCGTTTGATTCTTACATTTGTTAAGACAACACAATACCTGAAATCTATATTTTATTGTTTTAATATTAAAAGCCATAAACATAGCAGCATGTGCAAGCCAGAATGAGTAAATACCCAGAAACATATATAAAGGTCAACACTTTTGAAATTCCTTTTCTTACACAATGTCAGTTGTATACAGTGCCACAATGTTGTGCGCCCCAGACAAGAAGCTTTACAATGTGAGGGCTGTCAAAAGTGGCAACATAGAACATGCAACAGTGGTAAGTGGCTTTTAAATATTTTTAATTATTATATAAATTATTATAACCCAAAATCTCCTTGCATACTTTTCATTTCCATACTGAAGCCAATCTCCGATAGAGCTAATAGCATTTGTACATAAGGAAGTAAAGGGAAATTTTTCATTATTGCCAAATAAACAGTAATATTAGAAATCCCCATGTAAATGCAATTAAAACCCATTATCCCTATTGTAACCAGCTTGACTCAAACTCTAAACTTAAAACTATTCTAGATCCCAATAAAGATATTTTGTCTAGTGTTGTAGACTATATAAAGCAATCAATGGAATTGCAAAAATAAGGTCCATATGGTCATTTATCTATATACTTATTCTTATAATATATTATTAATATCAACTTGACTTGTTTAAAACTTTTTTCATGTATTGTACATTGTATGGTTCTTGTCACTTGTGTATCTTATGTTTGTAATTTGACCGTCAGGGTTTCACTTTTTGCAATAAAGTATAATATATATTATATAGTTCCTGTGTATTAACAGTTATCTGTTGCCACGAGCCAGAACGAACTAACATATAATTATTGATTGGACTAGATAATTGAATTAACCTGATTGGGAATTTTTATATGTTGAAGTTGGTTGTTACAATAATATGTGTCTTATTGGAGATGAATATTATTTTGTTCTTGTTTGTCCAGCTTATGAATCTGTGCATTACAATTTTTACAGAAAGTGTATATTGTGTAATTTTAATTCTACATTTTGTGTGTTTCAGGTGTTCCAAGAGATCAGTATAGACAGGCAAGAGATCAGTATAGACAGGCAGTAAAAGACCGTGCTCAACTAGAGTGGAAGTGTGTATGCATAAACTGTTGAATATAATTATAATAAATATAATAAATAAATATTATTAATATTCTACATGTGTTTTATTGAATTGGGATACTATGGTAATAGAACTATGCATTACATTAAAACTAGTACATGAATGGTGAAATCTATAAAATCCGAATGTTCATTGTATCAGGAAAAAGAATACACACAAATAAGACACCTATCAAAATGACTAAGCTGCAGTACAGTCTTCACAAATAAATAACAAAAAGAATAAACCACTTAATAAGATACTGCTTCAAAGATACCATATACAATATTGACAATAATGTTATAAATAGTGCAGGAAACAAATTAGTAATTTGTAAAAACAGTCAAACATAATTGCCATATATTAACACTAAACTTGCAAATTGAGTTCAGGCCCTCATACATATATCAGTGCCAGCACTGCCAGGTAATTTTAATTTTTGGTTCACTATATTTAGAACAAAGATAAAATAATTTATAAGGTGCCGATTTGTCTATGTTAGTTGCCAATTTGTCTGGGTGCCGAAGTGTCTCTCGCGGTGCCGATTTGTCCGAAATGCCATTTGTCTGGGTACCGAACTGTCTAGAATTCCATTTTTCCCACATCACCTTCATCATGTTCATTCAGTTTTAGTATGTTTTTGTTCCTTTGTTATATATTTGCTTATCCTTTATAAGACTTAAGTATAACTTAAAATAAAAATAATAAAATAATGTCATGTCTATGTATTGAAATGTAAGCAAGACATTATATCAAAGAAACCTAAAGTTTAATAAATATTTTCATCACTTTCAAAGTAATTGAATTTCAAATTTAGCATGATCATGATGATGGGTTAACAATATTGTATTTATACATTGTGTGTTTTATATATTTCTATTTCATTATAACAACATGAACAATGAACGTAATGAGATGTATAAAACAATATATCATACATGTGATGGACTGTGAAACTCAGATCAGGAGATTTGGAAAATTTGGTCAGGAGATTAGGACTCAGATAAGGAGGTTTTTTATCAACATAAATTTTGTCGTAATTGTAATCATATGATGTAGAAATTATCTTTTGAAGTGTTTTCTCTTTAATCTTCCATCTGAATGTAATGTGTTTATAGTACTTTTTTAGCCTTTCTATTTGAATGATATCACATTGCTGAAAGAAATATTGAGAAGATTCTGTTTCTTGCTTGTTTTGATAATTGATTGTTGACTGCTGGCTGCTTGTAAATAAAGCGCTATGACCTCTTCTATGTGTATAGATTTGTATTCATGTCTCGATCTCCTTTTATTTGTATTCAATATCATTGGTATAGATAAATAAGAAAGAAATATGCTATAGATTTATAACATGATAAATAAATGGAAAAAATAACAAACAATAACAATTAAAGCATGGTTTTTAATCATTAAGAAAGTCATTTTTCTAGACTTGACTCAAACAGTGTAAAATATTTTACTATTTTTAGCTAAATCACTGTCTATATACCATTGACAAATATTATTTAATAACTGAATCACTGGTCTTTGACACTGGGTCATGTAAGAAGTACAACTGTACAAGCTGACTTGGTTGATTTCAATAAACTTGACTCTGCACTAAATATATAAAGTAATCCTAATCCTGGTAACAGTTTGTTGATTTTTATACTGAGGATGTTGTGAATTGTCTTTGAGTCAATGTTTTCTGCTGTCAGTTTGGATCGATGAAAATCCTTTAATGTGCACATTGGAGTGCGAAATAGGTAGTTTTTTTTTTTTTAAATGAGTTGAAAGTTAATTAAAAATGTATTTTTTTGGCATCAAAACCTTCCAATATTGGCAATAATGTTTTGACAACAACATTCCACTTTTCTATCATCAGCTGATCATTGCCTGTATTTCCCTTTAATCATCCTTTGCGTGGGCGTATTGCGGTTCCGCTAATTTTTCAAAGTTCCAATACTACATTTCCAGAAACTTAAAGTATACGTTTCCAGAATTTGTATTTATTACTTTTCCGGAAATTTACCTGGTACTAAATTATAAATATTTGAATATATCTTAGATAAATTATTTATTTTATATTTTTATACAAAAAAAGTTTTGATCTTATATCTACAATATATTAGATATTACCAGTTGACTCTCTGATTACCAGGACAAAGATTCAGATTTTTGGAAAATGGCTGACACATTTCTTTGGTTTGGCTTACTTGCCAAACAATAAGATTGAAGAATGCTTTGTAGAATTAATATCAGATGTTCCATCTGACGATAAATGCATGAAGTTTGCAAATTACATATTTGAATTTTATATAGATGGCAATTCAAGATTTCCACCAACCAATGGTGCCGAGTCTTTTCATGCCCCTTAAACGAGCAGTTTAACGCTAACTTTTTGTCTGTGTCAATGTGCTATTAAAACTGCAAACAACATCATTAAAAGATGAGAGGTTTATCTACTAAAGCACCCGTTTGAAAATACGAAAAGGATAAGATGAACTACCTTTGTTGAACAAAACACAAAACTTGTAAACGGTGAATGTATATACTACTGTGGACTTTGTACGACGTGTTTGCTACACATTTTATTATAACTTTGCTTTCCTTCAACGGGTATTCCTTAATTATTTTCCCGGAAAAGTAATAATTTATTTTTTCCAGAATCGTTTCAATTTTTCGTAGGCTTTTTTCCTGGAAAAGTATTGCCAATTTTCGGAAACGTAAAACGCCGCTTTGCGTTTGCCATAGACAGAAGCCATATTAATTTATTAATATTCTATCAACTGAGCTGACACCTGTTTATTATGTAATCAAACTTTTATCACTTGTTACATGTAATTAACCTCTGGCCAGGTCAAAATCTAAACATGTTGTGTAATCAGGTAATGTCAGTTACACCGGATATGTTTGGTACTCTCGGGTTTTTATGTCTTCAATAATAAACATTTGTAAACATCGATCATTGAAAAACAAATGGCGCCTGAAAATTTTCATTCATGAAATATTTTATACACAGGATTTTTTTCTCTTCAACGGGAGGATGGGAGGAGACCCCTGAAAACAGGATTATTGTACTCTCGTCGGGAGGTTCACATGTATGATATATAGACTGTATTTTTTTATGCCTCACCTAGGAGCATTATGTTTTTGGTCCGTCCGTCCATCCATCCATCCATCCATCCATCTGTCCCGCTTCAGGTTAAAGTTTTTGGTCAAGGTAGTTTTTGATGAAGTTGAACTCCAATCAACTTGAAATTTAGTACACATGTTCCCTATGATGTGATTTTTCTAATTTTAATGCCAAATTAGAGTTTTGTCCCCAATTTCACGTCCCACTAAACATAGAAAATGATAATGCGAGTGGGGTATCTGTGTACTATGGACACATTCTTGTTGATTTGTCAAATTGCCTCAGGGAAGATTAGTTTTAAGCAATCTGTGTTACACTCTAAAAATAAAGTCATTACTAACTTACCATGATTACTTACTTTACCTACATTTGTACTTACCAGAACATGTTAAAACTCAGGATTTAGGTTAATGAGGTGTTATCCTAACAATGAGCAAAGCCTAGTCAGACTTAAATTTTGTTAACATGTCTTTTACTAAAGAAATGATAATTTGAGGATTTCAGGTGGCTAGCAACCCCATCTGAATTCGCCGTAGCAAGTTGTAAAGGAAAACAATTATCATAAAGACAGATGTTAAGGATGTCACTTGAAAGAGAGCTTCTGATGAAGATGTTCACTTTAATAGAAAAAAAATCTCAAAGCCAAAGGGTTTTTTTTTTATTCCAGGAAGTAGATAATGTCTTTGTTATTTTATGGTTCTTTACCTACATGTACTTAACTTTTTTGGTAAAAACAACCTAATAATGCAATAATAAATGACTAGCATGACCTTAATCCTGTGATGATATAAACACATAAAAAATTATTAAACTGGTTTAACCCCAGGGTCAATATAATTATGACTTGTATCTTTTAATGAAATTTTACTAGCAGAGTACTTGGTTTGTCCAGCTTATTCCTCTCTTCATCAGTTTTGAAGCAATAACTTATATTGTGCAGGTTGTTAACATACATGTATAAAGTAGAAATTGCCAAAATTTTGATTTTATTTAGATTTTCCCAAACATGTCAAATGTTGACTTTGTCGAATATCAGTTGAAATTTGCACATCCAGGATACAAGGGCCATCTAGCTAACTCCTCTAACAGATTGCACTACATTATGAAATAAATCATAATTATGGTGGGGATATCAAATAAGTCTTTCCAACACAAATCTTTCAAGTTGTACTTCAACATCACTGTTTACCATATTTATACCCCACGCAACGAGTTGCGGAGGGTATAATGTTTTTGACCCGTCCGTCCGTCAGTCCTGTTTCTTGTCATCGCAACTCCTCTCAAACCACACAACAGAATTTCACGAAACCTTTTTAGATAATAAGGACATACTATGTAGTTGTGCATATCGACAGGAAATTACGATTCAGTTCTTTTTCTAGGAGTTATGCCCCTTTGAACTTATTTACTTTAATGTACTACTGCAACAGTTTGTCATCGCAACTCCTCTCAAACCACACAACAAAATTTCATGAAACCTTTTCAGATAATAAGGACATACTACGTAGATGTGCATATCGACAGGAAATTACGATTCATTTTTTTTTTCAGGAGTTACGCCCCTTTGAACTTATTTACCCAATATACTACTGCAACCTTTTGTCATCGCAACTCCTCTCAAACCACACAACAGAATTTCGTGAAACCTTTTTAGATAATAAGGACATGCTATGTAGTTGTGCATATCGACAGGAAATGACGATTCAATTCTTTTTCCAGGAGTTACGCCCCTTTGAACTTATTTGCCCAATATACTACTGCAACCTTTTGTCATCGCAACTCCTCTCAAACCACATAACAGAATTTCATGAAACCTTTTCAGATAATAAGGACATACTACGTAGATGTGCATATCGACAGGAAATTACGATTCAATTTTTTTTCCAGGAGTTATGCCCCTTTGAACTTATTTGCTTCAATGTACTTCTGCAACAGTTTGTCATCGCAACTCCTCTGAAACCACACAACAGAATTTCATGAAACTGTGTAGATAATAAGAACATACTATGTAGATGTGCATATTGGCAGGAAATTATGATTCAATTTTTTTCTTACACTTATTTTATTTCTCCAATGACAATGTGGGGACGTGGGGTATGTGAGCGTGCTCACTTAGGTTCTTTCATTTTTAAATCTAATATTTGCAAAACTCTAATAATTCTCATGTTAAACATACCTCTAGGCAATTAACTTTGTCTAGCTCATATTGAGCTTTAATTTATACTAATATTTATTTTGTCTTTAAATTCATTTATTGGCCCCTGCACTCTCTGCAGTGGGTGATGTGGGGATATACTGATAGAAATATTCCTCATCTGTCTGCCCCTCTGTCTATGTCATGTATGTTGCAGACCAATACTCAGAGAAAAAATGTCCAAAAGCTATCACACTAGGGTAGGATTATTTGTCTTCATATTCTCATCACCATACATGCCATACAACAATGTACAATACAATTATTTTGTCTAGACAAGTCTTGTAGGTGGTATATGACTTTAACCATACCCTTATCCGTCCGTCGGTACATGCGTCCCAAAATTGATTTCCGTTCTCTAACTTAACTTTGCCTCAACCAAATTTTATGAATCTTATACACAATGCTTATTACCACAAAACTCAGATCGTGTATGAATTTGGGTAGCATCACTTTATCACTCTTGATTTATGTCCCTTTATAACGTTATATGCAAGCGGGGGCAT
This sequence comes from Mytilus coruscus, assembly GCA_017311375.1. Taxonomy (NCBI): domain Eukaryota; kingdom Metazoa; phylum Mollusca; class Bivalvia; order Mytilida; family Mytilidae; genus Mytilus; species Mytilus coruscus. The sequence goes on along the minus strand of CM029604.1, from coordinate 46,734,664 downwards.
CATCTGTGTCCCATGGACATATTCCCCATTTATTTGTTTTGTTACAAAAAGACATCTTGTGACTGTTCGACATTTTTTTTTCAACATGTTTAGGTGACAGTACTACACAAACTTTTAGTCTTTTGATATTATATAAAACTAATATTTTTTTTATTTTTTAATATACTGTGAAAGGACTTGTATTCGTGGGTATCAATTTTCGTGGTTTGAGCAAAAGTTTCATGTTCATGGGTTCTTAAATTCATGGATTTTAGTTTTCTGAAGAAAAAAATAAAGTGAAGAAATTGAAGCCATCAGAAACGAAGATTTTTGAAAGTTATCATATGTTTTAAAATGATTTGTGGGACATTGCAAAATAAGGTGTTCATTTTCACTTACTTGTTCATCTTTCATTATTGACAACATTCATCAAATTTTTAATTAAATAATTATTTCGGAATAAATCTAATTCTTCCATTCTTACAAATTTTTTTGATTGAAAGAAATTACAAAGTAAACATTTTAATTGTTGCACAAGTGTAATCAGAAGTGATGACACTAATTAACCTGAAATCGAATGATCAACAAATTAACGATCTTCAAAGGTGTTAAGTGGTTCATAAACATGTCACTTAAAGAAAATGGTTACTAAACTAAATGTTACAAACATATTTTGAATTGTAGAATTATGCTTATGAAATAAAAAAAGCAAGCCAAATATAGAATTATTATTTTTGTTTTCGTATGAGAAAAAATGAACACTTCATCATGGTATATCATCACCAGAAGTCTGACTTTCATCGATCAGAACTTTTTTTTTATGAAAATTTAAAGGTTAAAAGTTGTACAGTTTAGGTTTTTTTATAAAGATTAAATTGGTAAAATCCTGTCTGCAGTACTAGTTGTATGTATAGTTCATGGTGCATTTCTTGATATTCAATGTTTCTCTAGATTATATGTCCATATCCATGTAGACAAACCTACATAGGGATCTTTCCGTGCCTTGATTTGGTCAACAGATGTTTTATTTCATTGGAAACTTAAATTCGTGGATAAAGCCATCCACGAAAACCATGAAAATTGGTTCCCTAACAAATAAAAGTACTTTCACAGTAGTATAGCAGAAACTGATTGTCAGCAATATTTTATTTTTTTATATTTTAGATGGTTGTGATTACATGTAACTGTCTGAATGTAAAACTGAGCAGCAAACAAAACCCAAACACAGCTGTATTTGATTTCTTGACAGGTAACTTTCATTTATACACCTGAAACCCTTGAAAGTTAGAAACAGCCACATTGGTCTTGGTGTTGTGTGCTTTTGTCAAGTGTGAGAGGTTGTGGGTTCAATTCACAGTTTGGTAAAACAAAACACTTGAAAATGTAGTCTTTGTTGCTTCTCCACTAAGTAAGTCACATTTAAAGAGTAAGAGCAAAAACTGCTCAGCTCAAAGTCAGAATAATGTGTCCTGATAGAAAGACTTGTCTTCCAGTGAAAAGATCTAGTGAACTTAGTATCCCCTGGCTCACCATGTTGGTCTAGTACAAAGCAGAACTCATATTCATATCATATTATGTTCTTATCTTGATATGTTTGTAATATTTGCTGCTGGACCTTAAACACGATTTCATCATCACTCAAACATAAGTACATGTATTGTATAGAAAGCTGGTAAATGATGGTACTGTGGCAAATTCTAAATTTATTCTGTTAGCTGTGTACATTTAGATAGAATTATTACCGTACACATTTTATGGAAATTATGCAGAATTTCATATTTAGTTTATTTTCTGTGTTTAGGGAATTAGTGCCATCTTAATCAAATTTGTATGTATTTGTTACAGATAGTGGATCAGAAAACACACCATTTTACCCAAATAAAGTTTTACTAGTAGAAGTTATTGATCCTGGAATTACTATCGTAAGTGTATCATGTGTATAGACTTGTTCAATCTTATAGCATGTATAGTGAAGTCTATTAATTTGTATCATCATGATCATCATTGATCAATATAAGTACACAGCACTATGACATGTATGATCAGATGATAAAATATTGTGAGAGTATTTGAATATTTTAAATAATAAATGTTCTCTGTGATAATCGTTTTGATTTTGAGGAGGAAATGTCTTAAGGTTACCTCCCGCTTGAACTATGAAATCAGAAAAAAGTTGATTTAAATTTTTTTAAACACCATGTTCACTGTAATGTATAATATGAAAATTACCAGTTTTTTTCAGAACTAAAACATTTTAAAGGATCTCAAGCTATTCACTTGTCACCAATTGTATAATGTTAAATTGACAAAGTGCTTTAGGACTTATACAGTGCAAGATTATCAAACAATTTATACAGTGTAAAATGATCAAACAATTTTAATTACTGTAAATTCAGAAATTATTGCGTGCATTTATTATTGCGATTTTTTCATTTTAGACTAAAATGCGATTTTAATTTTTGCGATATTGAGAAAAATCCTGTTTAATTCATATAAATTTCAAAATGTGAGTTTTAATTATTGCGATTATAACCCTGTCGCATTTTTCGCAATAGTAAGAACATCGCAATAATTTCTGAATTTACAGTATAATGTAATCACAACATGCACAATTTATATTGATCAAGAGAGTCTGTAATACATATGATTCCTTCTTCCTCCATCTTCCCATAGTAACAAGACGCAAACATCCCTCACTCCAATCTGCCTATTGTAATTAAATACAGATTCAGGATTAAGAACTACATTGCCATTGGAAAAAGAGACTCATTCAAGATATTTTGCATACATATGGACACACTGACAAGTAGAATAATATATTCCTCTATCTGTCTTAGGGAAATATGTACCAAAATTGTAACTTTTCTATGAACCAGTAGATACACTGAAGAATATGAATTTTAAAGTGAAACAGTTCCATCCTTAAGTAAAGTACTGTTAAAAATATGTTCATCACATTTAAGATATGAATGCTTCTTTTTGTAATTTTATTGGTGTGTAAAAGTGTTACACTTTTTTAATAGTGTTAGATTATATTCAGTAACAAGTGAATTCCTGTTCAAGTTATGCAATGCTATGGAAAGAAATGAGAAATTTGAAATGAAGCGTTTAACATGTTTAATTTTGATATTTATCAGTTTTTATTGGATTTTTATACATGTATTTAAATTGCATATTAATATGGATTAGGTAAATTATTTGATTTAAAAGATCTTAGGAAATAAAGGCGACCTCTGCAATTTCAATAACAAACATGGCAGAACGTAAACAAATATTATAAAATCAAGTTTTTCTCTTATTTCTTGCTAATAGTACTCTAAAATCGACACCTTCCTGGCAATTTTAATTTTAGAGCTAAAAACCACTGACCATACAAGATCAAATACAGTAATAGGAATCCTGCTTAGAAAGTATTACTTGAGCTACATATATATAATTGTAAAACTTTCCTCAAAATTTTTAATGAAATATATTCATTCAGAAAATTACTGGAAAATACATTTGTTACCTCTGACTTGCAAATTATCTTATTTTGCATGTATTCAAGTTTAATAACCAGAAATGGTCTGTTGCATGAATCATCTTTTAATAATGTAGGCTATCCATGTGCTGTCCCTTTATCAGGGTAGTATTTCAATTTTTGGGGAAAGAACACAAATTTTTTCTAAATATCATGATTACTTTTTTTCCAAGGAGCAAGATTACCTTGTTCATCGACAGCAGATTGGAGAATGGCTTGTTCACAGCTGCTTGAACTGTGGACTAGATGTCTATGCAACAAAACCAAGATCTTCAAGATTACTTATTAATCAAAAAGTGCAGGTATGTGTAAATTACTTATCAACTCAACATTGCAGATAATGTGTAATCAATTTTCATGGTGTTGGATATCCATTCAATTTCAGAAATGAAAAACACAAATATTCAAATGTTTGTAACACATCTTTTAGGATAAAAAATGTCCTAAGAAGCATGACTTTCAATGCAAGTAAGTGATTTGTACAAACATATAACTTGCATATATATATAGTTGTTGTGGCCAAACAAACTGTCATACTTTTTTTCTAGTGGCGTGGCAAGGCAGTTTACATTGTAACATCATGTTCATTCAAACATGAAATTCAGGACCTACCCCTGCAAAAAACCAGAGCCTGTCACCATGACAAATAGTGGACATTAATGAAGTGTCATGATACGGTGATGGGAAATTCTAAATCAATTAAGTGTTGTGTTGTCTTTTTTATACAAAGAATGATGATTGTACAGGATCCTCAATATATACTTTTTATTTTACAGTATGATCCTGCAGTTATAGATAGATTACATCACCACCCAAATTATTCTGATGTATTTGAGCTTGTGCTACCAGAAAAAGATACCCCATTTCAGACTATACCTGGTAAGGCTTTTAGATTGAAAGATAGAAATAAAGTTTAGTTAGATTTAACCCAAAGATGATTAAGGGGAGTTCATTGCATTCATGCGGCGTCAACAATGTATTAGTTTGTGATTAGGTCTAGTTCATGGTGAACCACTAGTGGTAGTTCAGTGATATTTGGTATGCAGTTGTATTAGCATTGGCACATCTCATTACCATGGAGATTATTTGGTCCCACCCCCTCAGTCAAGGTCTATTGACTTTGAAACTTTGCTTAGTTTACATGTATAAGTTTGTGATTAGGTCAGTTTAGGGGAACAAGTAGTGGTAGGTCAATGATATTTGGTATGCAGTTGTATAATAGTTAATTTTAGTTCATTTATATGTTTTGGAGTTGTAGTGTGATGTCCATAGTTAATTTTAGTTCATTTATATGTTTTGGAGTTTAGTGTGACGTCCATTTTCACTGAACTAGCACACAATTTTAGTTAGGGGCCAGCTAAGGACCACCTCCCGGTGCTGGATTTTATCGCTGCATTGAAGACCCATTGGTGGCCTTCGGCTGTTGTCTGCATTTTGGTCGGGTTGTTGTCTCTTTGACATATTCTCGATTTCCATTCTCAATTTTAAGCATTGGCATATCTCATTTCCATGGAGATTATTTGGCCCCGCCCCCTCATTCATGGCCTATTGACTTTGAAACTTTTGCTTAGTTTTCATGTATTAGTTTGTGGTTAGGTCAGTTTAAAGGGAACCGTTAGTGGTAGGTCAATGATAATTGGTATGCAGTTGTATAAGCATTAGCACATCTCATTTCCATGGAGAATATTTGGTCCTTACCCCTCAGTCATGGTCTATTGACTTTGAAACTTTTGCTTAGTTTACATGTATTAGTTTGTGATTAGGTCAGTTTAAGATGAACCACTAATGTTAAGTCAATGATATTCGGTATGCAAATGTATTGTCATTTGCAAGTTTCATTTCCATGGAGATTATATAACCCCGACCCCTAATTATGGTTCATTGACTTTGAATATTTGCATAACTTACATGTTAAAATATTGCTATTTTAATTTCAACATTTGCATTATCAAAATAACAAACAGGTGAGACATATCTCTGTGTTAACAGTTTATTGTTCGCTTTACTGACTTTCAATTTGCTGTAAGACCAATCAACACATTTGGAGGTTTGAAGTTTTTATAGTGTGGAAACACAGTATGTGTGATAGGACAGTGATTTTAGAGTGAGATTTTAAAGATTTCAATTCCTATTTTAAAGATGAGTTATGGAATCAGATAAAATTCATGTTTTGTATCTATAAGAAAGTATTAAGCAAATGTCTTTAGTCTCAAGTTGTTTTTTCTGGCAAAATATTCAAAAATATGTGTTATTTTTCTGCAACAGTTATATTTTATCTTTATTTTAGATCGATCATCTGGACAATTTGAATCTCTACAGGGTGAAATAAATATGGTCCAGGAACAGTTGACGAACTACATAATACAAGAGGAAACGGAGATGGAAAATAGAATCAAGTAAAAGATTTTAAAAAGACTGAAACACTATTTAGCTCACCTGGCCCGAAGGGCCAAGTGAGCTTTTCTCATCACTTGGCGTCCGGCGTCAGGCGTCGTCCGTCGTCGTTAACTTTTGAAAAATCTTCTTCTCTGAAACTACTCAGCCAAATTTAACCAAACTTGGCCACAATCATCATTGGGGTATCTAGTTTAAAAATTGTGTCCGATGACCAAGCCAACCAACCAAGATGGCCACCATGGCTAAAAATAGAACATAGGGGTAAAATGTAGATTTTAGCTTATATCTCTAAAACCAAAGCATTTAGAGCATATCTGACATGGGGTAGAATTGTTTATCAGGTCAAGATCTATCTACCCTGAAATTTTCAGATGAATCGGACAACCCGTTGCTGGGTTGCTGCCCCTACATTGGTAATTTTAAGGAAATTTTGCCGTTTTTGGTTATTATCTTGAATATTATTATAGATAAAGATAAACTGTAAACAGCAATAATGTTCAGTAGAGTAAGATCTACAAAAAAGTTGACATGACCAAAATGGTCAATTGACCCCTTAAGGAGTTATTGCCCTTTAAAGTCAATTTTTAACAATTTTTTGTAAATTTTTGTAATCTTTACAAAAATCTTCTCCTCTTAAACTAGTAAGACAAATTTAACCAAACTTGATCTCAATCATCATTAGGGTATCTAGTTTAAAAAATGTGTCCGATGACCCCGCCTGCCAACCAACATGGCTAAAAATAGAACATAGGGGTAAAATGCAGTTTTTGGCTTATATCTCTGAAACTAAAGCATAAAGGCAAATTTGACATCTGTAAAAATGTTCATCAGGTTAAGATCTATCTGTCCTAAAATTTTTAGACGAATCCGACAACCCGTTGTTGGGTTGCTGCCCCTGAATTGGCAATTTTAAGGAAATTTTGCAGTTTTTGGTTATTATCTTGAATATTATCATAGATAGAGATAAACTGTAAACAGCAATAATGTTCAGCAAAGTAAGATCTACAAATAAGTCAACATGACCAAAATGGTCAGTTGACCCTTAAGGAGTTATTGCCCTTTAAAGTCAATTTTAACAATTTTTGTAAATTTTGTAATCTTTACAAAATCTTCTCCTTGAAACAACTGAGACACTTAACCATTTAACCAAACTTGGTCACAATCGTCATTAGGGTATTTAGTTTAAAAAATGTGTCCGATGACCCTGCCTGCCAACCAACATGGCAGACATGGCTAAAAATAGAACACAGGGGTAAAATGCAGTTTTTGGCTTATATCTCTGAAACTAAAGCAAAAGTATAACGGTTGCATTGATTTATGCATCAATTGTAAATAAAAATATCAGGTGAGCGACACAGGTTCCTTGGAGCCTCTAGTTTATTGATTGTAGATAGACCAGTTACAGTGAAAAATTCACAGTATTTTGTGACTATTTATCTTATCTAATACTGGTCTGGGAATACTTTCTTGTAGGTCAAGGTTAAAAATCAGTTCATAATCTTGGTCTATGTTGTAAAATGCTCAAATTTATTAACAAAAAGTAGGTAACTATTAAAGTATGCTGATTTTGAAGAATTATTTTATGAATATTAGGACCAGTTACCTTCACTTATCAATCTTTCTACTGAATTATAAAGAAGTTCACTATATACGAACTTAAAAATTTCACTATATTAGTATGAGAAACATACATTACAAATGAACCAAACATATTGAATTGGGACAATATTTCTCATTTTGGCTTCTCCAGATCAAGAATTCATGTCACTTGAAATCACCAAAGATGTACTGTCTTGTACAGGAGCATTAAGTATATTTTTATGCCCCCGCCGTAGCGGAGGGGGCATTAAGTTTTACCCTTGTCCGTCTGTACGTCCCAAATTTGGTTTCCGTTCTCTAACTTTAGTTAGCCTCAACCAAATGTTATAAAACTTATACACAATGCTTATTACCACAAAATACAGATCAAGTTTGAATTTTGGCGGCATCACATTAACCGTTTTAGAGTTATGCCCCTTTACAAATGGAAAAATTGCTGAATTTTTCATTTCTGTTCTCTAACTTTAGTTTGCCTCAACCAAATGTTATGAAATTTATATACAATGCTTATTACCACGAAATACAGATCAAGTTTGAATTTTGGTGGTGTCACTTTAACCGTTCTAGAGTTTTGCCCCTTTACAAATGGAAAAATTGCTGAAATTTGCATTTTCGTTCTCTAACTGAAGTTTGCCTCAACCAAATGATATGAAATTTATACACAATATTTATAACCACAACACAAATTTGGGTAGCATCACTTTCACCGTTCTTCAGTTTTGTCCCTTTATAACTTTATATGACATGCAAGCAGGGCATCATCTGTGTCCCATGGACACATTCCCCATTTATTTTGAATTTGTATACCTGTTTTTTTCTAAAATGATTCTAAATCATGCTCAGTTAGTTTGTTTGACAAAATTAAATACTGTAAATCCAGACAGTCATGTCTTGCACATGAAACTTAACACTACACCTTTAAAAAACATAAAAGTTGTCATTACCATGCCTAAATTGGGCCAAACAGTTTTGAATTTTTGCCAATGCATATGTAAAATTAATTAACCTTAAAACTTATTCACAGTATTCCATATAGCAACACCTAGGTTTTGTTATAAAAAGATTGCTCGTCATTGTGCATTAAAAAATTGATTTATTGAGAGAAATTGTACATTCTCAAACTTCAATGTTCAATGACAGAAAATAAAGAAAAATACTATTAATAAAAATTAGAGGAATGGAATATCAATAGTAAAGTAAATTATTATGTAAATTTTGTATTTTAGACAATACGAAGAAGAACAGAGAATACTATTTCAGCAGCTGCAAGAAAAAGTCCGAAAAGACAAGAAAAAAATGATAAGGTAAAAAGCAAATCGTAAAAAAAATTTAGCGACATGTATTTTTATTCAAAAACTATAATTCAAAACTTTCCAAAGTTTAAATCATTATAATCAAGTTTTTGTCAAGTAAAATAAGCACCTTATGATTAATTTTCTTTGTTACAATGAATTATTTGTTATTACATATAGAAGTAATAATTTATTTTTGAAATATAAGATATGAAATTAAAAGTATTTGTTGCAAAGCTATTTTTACTCAGCAAATGCTCATTGCACAAGGTCATATTTTCTCTGACTGTTAATGACATCATTACACTAAATCCATTGGATGTTGGTTGTTTACTGATTGATACTTTAGTCAAAGATACACGACTTATTTATTAGTTGTTATTGGCTTTGCACTAGCTGTCAGTAACTGTGAATACTCTCAGATCTGTACTTAGTGTCTTTTTTGTTGTAGGAATGTATAAATACCCTACCACGTCCTGTCTGTGTTTTTGATACTTTTTATTCTGCTTTGTAACAATCTGATGAGTTAAGCCCTTTTCAACTGATTTTTGATTCAGCCATGCTGGATCTATGTGATCACTCTGGTTTTGGAGATGGTGCAGAATTCTAAGTTGAAGACATACCATGAAAATAATTATGTGTTTCTATGACTACCAGAAACTTTATACACCATTTTAATCATCAACTGCCAACTTTTAATATGTTATTTGCCTAAGAATTAAAAAAAGATTGGTCGAACAACTTCTTTATTTTAGATATACACTTACATATAGTTCCTTTGTAAATCAAAATTTATATTAAATTGCCATTTATTAATGTGAAAAAGTGATTTATTTTATTTAAGCAGTTGATAAGAATTATGAAAGTGTTTTATCAGTATCTTATGTTCGTGTAAGCCATTGAATAAAATTTAGTTCAAGATGTATATTGATATTGGAGTTGATTCCCACACTTTTTTGAAATGCTATTATTCCCATTCTTTTGTTTGGCAAATAAGAGTATTGATACAATATCAGTATAATTATCAACTGTCATGATTTTCAAACAATTACACTCAAAGGTGTAAGTATTAATTGGAATCAATTCCACTGAAATGCAGTCTTTATTAACCACAGTTACAATGTAATATATTTTGACAGTTGATAAACTTGCTGGTATTGAGGTCAAGAATTTGTGTATTCAATTTATTACACATCTAACTATAAATACACAAAATCTTGACCTGAATAGTGTACCTATTATTTATTTTGACCAACACTACATAAAATTATTCTGTTAATTTTGTGTAAAAGCTGACTGATCAATGAGATGTGTTTTTTTTTTCTAAGAAAAGATTAAAAATAAAATATTTTTAAAAAATGCAACCAGATTTTATTTCACTTGTAAAATCAGTGTCATAATCATCTGACATAAGTTAAAAATTAAGGTCTTTTTAAGTTACAATTATCAGTTATTTGGTTGAAACAATAAACACAATTGCATAACTCTTACCTGAGCATTTTCTGCAATAAAATTTATTGTATATTCCCCATTATATTGCGATTAAACCATAATTGGAATTACATGGTTATTTATATACAGGAAATGTATTTTTTCTTAATGAAGAATGAACACCAATTGAGATAAAAAATTAGTTATTTATTATACAACCGCAAAAAAATTTTGCAGGCGTATATTGGTATGACTTTGGCGTCGTCATCGTCCAGCGTCGTCGTCCGAAGACACATTGGTTTTCGCACAATAACTTTAGTTTAAGTGAATGGATCTCTATGATATTTTACCATAAGGTTCAATACCACAAAAGGAAGGTTGGGATTGATTTTGGGGGTTATGGTACCAACAGTTAAGGAATTAGGGGCCAAAAAGGGGCCAAAAACAAGCATTTTTGTAACTTCCAGACAATAACTTGTGTGTTAGTGTATGGATCTCTCTGACATTGTACCACAAGGTTCCATATCACAAAGGGAATGTTGCTATTGATTTTGGGGGTAATTGCCTCAAAATTTTAGGAATTTGGGGCCAAAAAGGGGGCAAAAAACAAGCATTTTTCTAGTTTCATGACAAAAACTTGTGTGTAAGTGCATGGATCTTTCTGAAATTGTACTACAAGGTTCCATATCACAAAGGGAAAGCTGGAATTGAGTTTGGGGGTAATTGCCCAAAACGTTTAGGAATAAGGGGCCAAAAATGAGCATTTTTCTAGTTTCCAGACAATAACTTGTGTTCAAGTGTATGGATGTCTCTGAAATTGTACTGCACGGTACCATACCACAAAGGGAAGCTTGGATTGATTTTGGGGGTAATTGCCTTAAAATTTTAGGAATTAGGGGCCAAAAAGGGGCAAAAAACAAGCATTTTTCTAGTTTCAGGACAATAACTTGTGTGTAAGTGTATGGATCTTTATGAAATTGTACTACAAGGTTCCATATCAAAAAGGGAAAGCTGGGTTTGAGTTTTGGGGTAATTGCCCTAAACGTTTAGGAATTTGGGGCCAAAAAACAAGCATTTTTACAGTTTCCAGACAATAACTTGTGTTCAAGTGTATGGATCTCTGAAATTGTACTGCAAGGTACCATACCACAAAGGAAGGCTGGGATTGAGTTTGGGGTGATGAATCATAAGGGGTTCAAAAATTGGGGGATTCTCTTTTTTTTTCCTTTTTTTTTCTTTAAAATTTTCCATTTTAAGTTGGTTATTTTTTATTTATATATAAAAGTAAATAATAATGATATGGTTTGATTGCATCAAAAATTGAAATATTGGGGTTCTTTGATATGCTGAATCTAACCGTGTATTTAGATTCTTAAGTTTTGGTCCCGTTTTCAAATTGGTCTACATTAAGGTCCAAAGGGTCCAAAATTAAACTTAGTTTGATTTTAACAAAAATTGAATTCTTGGGGTTCTTTGATATGTTGAATCTTACCGTGTATGTATTTAGATTTTGGATATTGGACCATAATAGGTAAATTAAAAATTTTTAATTTTATAGACCACATTCATTCTGTGTCAGAAACCTATGCTGTGTCAAATATTTAATCACAATCCAAATTCAGAGCTGTATCAAGCTTAAATTTTGGGTCCATGCTTGCCCCAACTGTTCAGGGTTCGACCTCTGCGGTTATTATACCACTTCTTATTTTTATATTTTCAGTATATTTAGTATAATTTCATACCACTTTGAAAAAAAAAAATCACAGGTTGCTTTTGTATCTCTGCAGCTTTAGTTCTTTGCATAAATGTTTATATTTTACAAGGTAGAAGACCTGGGTACTTCATATCTTGTTCACAGATAAATTATGTTCTAAAGTTGTTGTCTTGCTAATGTCTGTTGTCCTTGTCCTCATATTCATGATTCAGGGACTATAGGTTTTTTGTCAAGTGATTTTTTTCACTTATTATGAGTAATAATGTAGAAGATGGATTCGTATGCTAAGGAACAACCATAACTAAGTCTAGGGTTCTGATGTTTATTACCAGTAAATAAAACTAATTCTGAAATAGCAATATAACATATATAAATAACTAGTATTTCATGTAACATAAGTATGTACTTTTACGAAATATTACAGATTATATAATACAGAAATATAATATTAAATAATACATTTTATTGGTTATTAACTAAGTATCAAATAATATGTATTGCAGTAAGACAATGTTCAATGTTTACAATCGTTGAAGTTGTCATCAGTGTCATGTGTACTTTGACAATTGGCTTGACCTTTCATTTACACACTACATCAGAGGAATTATAAAGATATACATATACAATGTGACATATATTCTATACTTATTCATATATGTACTTTATAAAAACTACTCAATACAAAACTATTCATTTATTTAAATGGAAACACTTTTCATTTTCCGTCTTTTGTCTAGCAAACCGCCATTTATAAAATATAGACCATTCATGACAATAATCAAATACTAATGTATGCAAATTAACAATCTAATTCTACCGAGACAAATAAACTGAAGATTATAAAATCATATGCTCGTAACATGATAAAAAAAATCTCATGTACCTCTTTCATACTGGTGTTACATGCATGCGATCTGAGGAGAAAGGGACAAGAAAATAGAAACTATACTAGAATTTTATTTACGTTGAAAATATAAATAATGTTAATAAAGAAGTGAATTTACAGCAGTCAATAAATATGTTGTGTCCAAAGTAATAAGGTATACAGGTAACTATCTGTATACTGTAAATTCAGAAATTATTGAGATGTTTTTATTATTGCGAAAAATGCGACAAGGTTATAATCGCAATAATTTAAACTCGCATTGTGAAAATTTTTATATGAATTGAACAGTATTTTTCTCAATATCGCAATAATTAAAATTGCATTTTAGTCTAAAATGACAAAATCGCAATAATAAATGCACGCAATAATTTCTGAATTTACAGTAGTCAATATAAACAGAACATAAATCTTAACCACTGTCATGGCTGTCGTCCCGTGGAAATCTTCTAAATTCAAAACAAAGGAAACTAAACTTGACTGCCAAATCCTAATAACCAATCAGATACAATGATTCAAGTAAAAACCCAATGAATATTCATAGAAAAATAAAGTGCATATTACTAGACACAAAATTAAGGTTTGCAAGTAATAATTTTAACTCGGATTCAATATTCAAAATATGTAAACTTTTATTATAAGTATAGTAATAAAAAAGATGATTTTTACAATATACAAAATAATCCTAAAATCACTCTGCTACAATAGCACAACTATATTTAGTATCATTGCAAGGTATAGATTTCAATCAGACAGGATTAACCTGTCCTTGATTTCATTTATAAGGATCATTAATAATGTTAAGTTTATGATTCCTATAGTGAAACCTTGACCTTAGACTTTCCACAAAACAATCATTTTTATATGACCGTAATAAAATTTTTGGGATCGTATAATGCTATGATGTTGTCGTCTGCGTCGTCGTCTGAAGACACATTGGTTTCCGGACAATAACTTTAGTTTAAGTAAATGGATCTCTATGAAATTTTTTAAGAAGGTTCAATACCACAAAAGGAAGGTTGGGATTGATTTTGGGGATGATGGTCCCAACCGTTTAGGAATAAGGGGCCCAAAAAGGGGCCCAAAACAAGCATTTTTCTAGTTTCAGGATAATAACTGTTGTATAAGTATTTCGATTGCTCTGAATTAATACCACAAGTAGAAGGTTGGGATTCATTTTAGGGGTTATGGGGCCAACAGTTTTGGAATTGAGGGCCAAAAAGGGGCCAAAAACAAGCATTTTTCTAATTTCCATACAATTACTTTTGTGTAAGTGTATGGATCTCTCTGACATTGTACCACAAGGTTTCATATAACAAAGGGAAGGCTGGGATGGAGTTCGGGGTTAATTGCCCCAAACATGTAGGAATTAGGAGCCAAAAAAGGGCCAAAAACAAGCATTTTTCTAGTTTCCAGACAATATTAAACTTGTGTGTAAGTGTATGGATCTCTCTGAAATTGTACTACAAGGTTCCATACTACAAAGGAAAGGCTGGGATTGAGTTTTGGGGTTATTGCTCCAAGGGGGGTTTCAAAAAGTTGGGGAGGGGGATGGGGAATTTTTTTCCCAATTTTTTTAAGGGATTCATATTTTTTATTCGAGTTTTTGAAAAGTTTCAATAAGAAATCTTCAATTGCACAGTATTGCGCAATGGATTTATAAGATCTTTTACCTATATTATGTCAAAAATTTGATCACAATCCAAATTCAGACAGTATCAAGCTTGAATATTGTGTCCAAATTTGCCCCAACTGTTCAGGGTTCCACCTCTGCGGTTGTATCAGGCTGCGCTCAGCGAAGCATTTTATTAAGGATGTAGTCATGTCAGGTTCAGGAATTTTTGTCAGACTTCTTGGGTTTTTTCCTCTGATAAAGGGTAATTGTTTTTTCCCCATATCACCCATTTTTATCGACCATAAAAAATTTTTGTGGTCGTATATTGGTATGACGTTAGGCGTCGCTCGTCGCCGCCGCCGCCGTCGTCGTGCCGTCCGTCGTCGTCGTCCGAGACACATTGGTTTCGCACTCTAACTTTAGTTTAAGTAAATGGATCTCTAGGAAATTTTACCATAAGGTTCAATACCACAAAGGAAGGTTGGGATTGATTTTGGGGTTATGGTATTAACAGTTAAGGAATTAGGGGCCAAAAGGGGCCAAAATAAGCATTTTGTAACTTCCAGACAATAACTTGTGTGTAAGTGTATGGATCTCTCTGACATTGTACCACAAGGTTCCATATCACAAAAGGAATGCTGGGATTGATTTTGGGGTAATTGCCTCAAAATTTTAGGAATTAGGGGCCAAAAAGGGCAAAAATAAGCATTTTCTAGTTTCAGGACAATAACTTGTGTGTAAGTGTATGGATCTTTCTGAAATTGTACTACAAGGTTCCATATCACAAAGGAAAGCTGGAATTGAGTTTGGGGTAATTGCCCTAAACGTTTAGGAATTAGGGGCCAAAAGGGCCAAAATAAGCATTTTCTAGTTTCCAGACAATAACTTGTGTTTAAGTGTATGGATCTCTCTGAAATTGTACTGCAAGGTACCATACCTCATTGAAGGCTGGGATTGAGTTTGGGGTGATAAATCATAAGGGGTTCAAAAATTGGGGGATTTTTTTCCCCTTTTTCTTCCTTTTTCCCTTTTTTTTTCTTTAAAATTTTCCATTTTAGGTTGGTTATTTCTGATTTATATTTAAAAGCAAATAATAATGATATGGCAGGAGATACACACCAAACAGGATGTGTAAATTATTATATAATAAGTATTGTGCAAAAGCAAGAAATTTTCAATTGCACAGTATTGCAATAGCAAGAAATCTTCAATTGCACAGTATTGCGCAATAGCAAGAAATATCCAATAGCACAATATTGCACAATAGGAAGAAATTGTCAATTGTACAGTATTGCACAATAGCAAGAAATATTCAATTGCACAGTATTGCGCAATTGCAAGAAATATTTAATTGCACAGTATTGTGCAAAGAAGATACTTTATAAATTGCTTATTTCTTGACCAATTTCAATGGGGTTTTATTCTTGAATTCTTGGGGTTCTTTAATATGCTGAATCTAACCGTGTATTAAGTTTTTGGATTTTGGGCCCGTTTTAAATTGGTCCACATTGAGGTCCAAAGGGTCCAAAATTAAACTTTGTTTGATTTCATCAAAATTGAATTATTGGGGTTCTTTGATATGCCGAATCTAACCGTGTATTTAGATTCTTAATTTTTGGTCCTGTTTTCAAATTGGTCTACATTAAGGTCCAAAGGGTCCAAAATTAAACTTAGTTTGATTTTAACAAAAAATGAATTCTTAGGGTTCTTTGATATGCTGAATCTAAACATGTATTTAGATTTTTGATTATGGGCCCAGTTTTCAAGTTGGTCCAAATCGGGGTCCAAAATTAAACTTTGTTTGATTTCAACAAAATTGAATATATGGGGTTCTTTGATATGCTGAATCTAACCATGTATTTAGATTCTTAATTTTGGTCCCGTTTTCAAATTGGTCTACATTAAGGTCCAAAGGGTCCAAAATTAAACTTAATTTGATTTTAACAAAATTGAATTCTTAGGGTTCTTTGATATGCTGAGTCTAAACATGTCTTTAAATTTTGATTATGGGCCCAGTTTTCAAGTTGGT
Source organism: Mytilus coruscus (assembly GCA_017311375.1). NCBI lineage: Eukaryota > Metazoa > Mollusca > Bivalvia > Mytilida > Mytilidae > Mytilus > Mytilus coruscus. The sequence goes on along the minus strand of CM029604.1, from coordinate 46,718,205 downwards.
TCAAATCGGGTCCAAAATTAAACTTTGTTTGATTTCAACAAAATTGAATATATGGGGTTCTTTGATATGCTGAATCTAACCATGTATTTAGATTTTTGATTTTGGGCCCTGTTATCAACTTTGTCCACATTGAGGTCAAAAGGGTCCAAAATTAAACTTTGTTTGATTTCAACAAAATTGAATATAAGGGGTTCTTTGATATGCTGAATCTAACCATGTATTTAGATTTTTGATTTTTGGGCCCCGTTATCAACTTTGTCCACATTGAGGTCAAAAGGGTCCAAAATTAAACTTTGTTTGATTTCATCAAAAATTGAACTCTTAGGGTTCTTTGATATGCTGAATCTAACCATGTATTTAGATTTTGGATATTGGACCATAATAGGTGAATGTCCAATTTAAAATTTTTAAGTTCTTAGACCACATTCATTCTGTGTCAGAAACCTATGCTGTGTCAAATAGTCAATCACAATCCAAATTCAGAGCTGTATCAAGCTTGAATGTTGTGTCCATACTTGCCCCAACTGTTCAGGGTTCGACCTCTGCGGTCGTATCAAGCTGCGCCTATGGAGCATTTTATTCTTTATAGAAGACTTCAGTAGGTCATAAAAAGACATTACCAAAATTTAAGCAGATTCTAGATTTTTTTCTTACGATTTGAGACCCAAATAATGCCAATGTTAAATATAAGGTAAAGTCAGAGTCGGCCTTTTCCCGCCATTTTTTTTAAATCAAATTTCTGGAAAAGGAGTTCCATAACCTATCAATATTTTTAGCTTATTTTGTCCTTTACTAATGCTCTTCTGACTTATAATATCAATTTTAAAATTGTAGATATTTTTAAATTCACCTGACTGCATCCTTAAACAGTAAGCAGGCAACAGTGTTCCGTCTGCCCTAAATAGAAGGGCGGCCCGCCTTGGTGCCCTTACCCCGCCCTTCTGCCCTCCAAAGCAAAGAATGCACCCTCTGCCTTTTCAAAAATACAATTTCCCAATTTCATGCCGATTTACGTTTCCGGTAAAATTGTTACCTGATTGTGTAACACTAATTAACTGACAATGGGATTAAGTTATATACCTAATGCCTTTGGCAGTTTTATCACCTCTGTTAATGATTGTTTACTGCTAATTAGTGGATTTAAGATAATTGAACAAACACTAGATATTTAATACAGAATTAAAAGTCCACATGTTATCCATTTGCAATGTTTATGTACAGCAGCATGTACACCTGAAAAAATTTATTTCAGAAGGCATAATATAAAAAATAAAATCTAAAACAATTTTAAAAGCATACATAGTTTTGACTTAATTGGTAAAAAATGTTTTGTTTTATAACCATGAGTAAGAAATTTAAAGAAGAATCAAAGAAATTTGTACTTTGAACATAACTTCCTGTTTTACTTCTTGTATTTTATAATCCTCCTTTAAAGGAGCACTCAACAAATGCTTTTATTTTTAACAATGATGGAAAAAAGTAACTGTTTATACCTCCTGTAATATTGCATCAATATAATATGATCATCTCCTGTCTCGCCTGTTATATTTATAAAACTCCTTACTTAAGAGCACTTTGGTGTGCACTTAAAAATACTTTTGTAACAATTGAAATGATAATAAATAACTTTAATAACAATATACTGTATATGTTTGATCATGCAATTTAAATGTAGATAATCTAATTAGATTAAACATTTAATTTTGCATGTATAACTCCATCTTTCAAAACTACTTGTTTATTTTTATAGACTGGTATAAGTTATAAAACATTGAAATTTCTGATGATTATTTTCCTTAATAAATGTACAAGTTTGTTTAGATTAACATCAAAATGCTATGATTTGCTTCATGGTATGTTAATTTGATAAAAAAATTCTTACTGAAACCAACATCAAGAACACATTAATTTCTGAATATGATTTAAATACAACTAATGTTCTCCAGCTGAGCCTAGCAATATTCAAGGTTATTTATACACTGTCCAACAGTGCCCTTACAATCTAGGTCATTACGCTAAAGTGCCCTTTTAGACAACTAGCACCCTTCTGCCCTGAGATTCAAGCTGGAACACTGAGGCAAGATATATCAGTGCTTGCACTATGTAATAATATATTTACCTACTTAAACATATTTAATTATATTACTTAACTAATATACTGTAAATTCAGAAATTTGTGGGATGTTGTTATTTTGTGAAAACAGTCATTGGAAAAGTTTCACTAAAATCAAATAAAATTAATTAAAATTTGATAGTGTTTTAATTTTCTATGCAGTATTTCCTAAAATTACAAATAATCTCACATTGATATCCATTGTGCAACAATATCTGCATACACAAATTCCTAATTTTACAGCATCAAAACTGCTGTATTAACCATCAAGCACATATAAATGTGCTGAAGGCCACTTACATTCCCATTTTATATTATCATTCTGTTATTTGTAATTTCAGTGTTCTCCTGGAAGCACAAAAGATGAAATCTGTTGGTGATAATACAGGTGAGTTATTTCATCCCCAAAAATGTTTTATAATCTTTTTGCATTTATGAATGCAAAATCATCATGAGTGCTAAATTATTCTTCAATTTACCATTTTTGGGGGCTTTCAAAAGAAAGGTGTATTTTTTATTGGCAAATTTTAAAGCACAATACATATTGCTATGGATTCATTAATTTCATGGGTACCAATTTTCCTAAAACATTTAAATTCATGGTTCACCTGTATCCACAACAATTGGTATCCCACAAATAATAATGAATCCACAGTATTTGAGGGGGGGTCAGACTTTTATCGGGACTCTGGGATCGGGTGTTTTTAAGCTCTGAATTTCAGGATTGATCCTTTCGGGATCCGGGAATTCTTTTTTCGAATATCGGGATGTCGGGATTTAAATTTCTTTAAATTCAGGACCTCGGGATTTCATGATTTTAAGCCCAGGATTTCGGGATCAGGACCCCTCCTACCCCCCCCTCGTATTTGAATTGTATGATTTCTATCACACCATCACTGTCTGTTTAAAGTACATGTATATAAAGTCCTTTATCATATACTTAGAGTTAATAACTTATAATTTACAGTATGATAATAGCATTAAATTTATGTGAATTCCATATTTTCCGAAATGGTGATTAGCGGGCTGATATGAAAAATTTATCAACTGCTTCTGGCTATTATAGCATGCCTTTCCGTAACATTATCGCATTGCATTCCGACGTTATTCGGCAAATTCCAGAAAATACACCTCAATGGTACGTTTTCAGTGAAAAACATAGCAAAGTAGGGTACAAAACAAATATTATTATTATAAAGAGGAAAATATATTATGAAAATGCAAAACAAATGATACTATAAATGCTTTTTTCAATGTTTCCAGCATAATTTAGCAAGTTACTTTACAAATGTTGACTTTTCCAAACAGTGTTCATTATGTTTTGTTGATTTTTTTTTATCGTTAATATAAAAATATATTATACTGTTGTTTTCCTCCTCTGTTGAGGCATATGATAGAAAGATTTCATATTGGATGTATTACATTTGGCATCCGTCATCCGTAAACTTTTCACTTTTTGAACTTGAGAACCACTTAAAAGGATCAATATATTAAACTGTTATTTTTCTCCATTGTTGAAGCATATGATAAAAAGATGTCATTTTTCATATCAGACGTCTCTTGGGCTGATAATACATTTGATATGATAAAATGTCATGTAATAATCTGATATTATTACTAGTAAATTATTATCAAATATTCTTTCTATACTCTTATTATGAGATTTGGTACATTTTTCTCATTTGGTTTTTGTTCAATTTAGTTACTATTAACATTTGATTACTTTTTAGGGTCAAAAAATGTTTCAAAGACTCCAGAAAGGTTAAAGCCAAAAGGGATGATGTCACAGGTAAGTCTTGGTGATAAAAACTTCTATGGAATTAATTTGTTTTTTTATGTGCCAGTCTGCCATTTGGTAACTTTTTGAGATCTTCAAGGGTTAAGGAAAGTATTGATAAAATGCTGAAAAGATGTGCCTAATTCAAAGTAAGCCTGAGAAATGAATATGGGCTGATAGGAAGGGAACTTTTATTTTTAGACACGATTGGTGGATCATTTATTGTTGAATATCAATTTGAATTACTCAAAGAAGGGGTGTTGGTTGTAGGGGGATTTTGGAGGTCCCTTTCTATCCTCATATGTCCATTTTAATGGGATATCCTTTATGATCTTTGTGCTTTGAATGTTGATGACCTTTATAGAAATTTTAAGAAAATTTAGTCCTAAATTCTAGTTAGAAATAGTAACTTCGCATTATATTGATACAAAAAGAGTTACTTGGCATAATATTAATGCAGATTTTAAAAGTCATTTGTAATGTATAATCAGTTTTTAGTTTAAAATTTGGCTTGGAATGGGATTTGGGGGAAAGGGTGCCAATCGCAAGTAAATTGTAGAATTTTGAATTGCAACACTTTAGTGATCACAATTACCCGGTAAATACATAAAGCCAAAGATTTATCTGTTATGGAAGGAAAGCATTGACATTATATATTTTTTATGCCCCACTGCGGCGGAGGGGTGTTAAGTTTTACCCTTGTCCATCTGAATGTCCATCTGTACGTCCCAAAATTAAGTTTCTTTTCTCTAACTTTCGTTTGCCTCAACCAAATGTTTTGAAACTTATACACAATGCTTATTACCACCAAACACAGATCAGGTTTGAATTGAGGTGGCATCACTTCCATAGTTCTTGAGTTATGTCCCTTTATAAATGGAAAAATCACAAATTTGCACTATGCAATCTACCTTTATTTTGCCTCAACCAAATGTTATGAAACTTATACACAATGCTTATTAGCACCAAACTCAGATCAAGTTTGAATTTGGGTGGTGTCACTCTCTTTAACCGTTTTTAAGTTATGTCCCTTTATAAATGGAAAAATTGGCAAATTTGCAGATTCTGCAATCTTAATTTATTTTGCCTCAACCAAATGTTATGAAACCTATAAATAATGCATATTACCACCAAACGCAGATCAAGTTTAAATTTGGATGGCGTCACTTTCACTGTTCTCAAGTTATGTCCCTTTACAAATGGAAAACTTGCTAAATTTGCCGTTTCGCACTCTTACTTTAGTTTGCTTCAACCAAATGCTATGAAACTTATACACAATGCTTATTACCACCAAACACAGATCAAGTTCAGATTCAAATTTGGGTGGCGTCACTTTCGCCGTTCTTAAGTTATGTCCCTTTGTAAATTGATAAATTGCAGAATTTACTGTATATTTACAAGCGGGGGCATCTGTATCCCATGGACACATTCTTCATTTATTTTTTTTAATTTTCAACCGAAGATAACTTCTTTTTCCATCTATGACACAGATACAGAGAGATAGGAAGAGATTCTTAAATTTCTTTTTCAGAAAACTGCACTTTCAAGGGCCAAATCAACACCAGTCCCAAGAGGACAGTCATTGGAGGATTATGATCAAAATGATGATGGTGTGTATTCATTTAAATAAAGATTTCCTTTAATAAAGAGAATTAAGGCTTCTCTGCCACTGACACATTAAAAAAGCTACTTCATAGGCCACTTTTTTCAAAAAAATCACAAAGGTAAGAAAATTAAGCATTTTTTGTATAAGTATAAGTTTAACTGTGGTTTATATACATTTAATATGCAGTGTAACTTTAAGATGCACTTAATTTCCAAATTATAAAACAACTTGGAGCGATATGTCATTTGTTTGTTGAGTTTAATATATATGTTTGTTTTGACATCTTTGTAAAGACTATTACATCAAACTGCATGTAGAGCATGAAAATAAGGTTGTTTGAAATGAACTGCTACAAACTTTTTGACTTTTAACTTGGATTTTGCTGAGTTTCACCCCAGCAATTTGAATGTATATACATTGCCCATTCTTTAAAACAACTCATTATAAACATAAAATAGTAAAAAGAAAGTTAATTTTCATACTTGTTTAATTTTTGGTGTTGTACATTTTTTTTATTACATAAAAGAGAAAGTTTTTTAGGATACAACAGTAGCTTTTAGATTCTCTTCAGAATTCAATAATTTACAAAGTAGAAGAGTAGATAGAATTAAATGAATTACTTCCCTTTGATAGGTATGTTTATGTTTGATGGAGGTGATATTGACAGTGAGGAACAATTTTATCACTCAGAAGATGAATCGGAATCTGAAGAAGGAAGTAAGTTCTTCAGAAATAAATACAGATGATCAATATAGATATAAAAGATCTTATCATGAGGAATTGTTGTGGAAAAGTGTTGGGATTTTTACAAAAGTTCTGTGTAGTTATTACTCAGGCAACTCTTTAGAAATATTCTGTTGATGGAAAAGAAACAATATTGTGTATCAATCCATAAAACAAAATCACAACACCCATATTAAAAAACAACAGCAAAGGAACAGCACTTTTATTGCTGTTCTTCATTTCAAGTCACAGTGAGACCTTCAACATGGAGCAAAATTCTCACCTCACTAAAATCCCAAAAGATATTTTAAATAATGATCTTTTTTAAAGAGAGATATTTGGTTAATTCTAGATCTGTTATCTGAGATTGATTTGAAGTTAAACAAAGATTTAATATGCGTGTATTTATAGTTACCTCAGAGTATTTTTTATGTGCAGTATGATAAGATATCTTGAATATTTGGACCAATAGGTGGATTATATACAAATTAGTTTAAGCAACCTTGGTGTTTGTTTTAATTTATCCAAAATACTGGAAACAAGCTTTTTGGTAAAATCAGGCAATCCTCTATTTTGATCTTTATTTTTGATTATTTTGGCGGATAAATGAAAATTGTGAAAATAAATTCTGGGAAAATTTATGCATACATTCTGTACTTCTTAATAACTAATGCATTTTGTGAACGATCTATTTTCTTCCAGTCATCAGGTCAGTAACGATATATGTTAGTTTTAACAACATAAATGCCAAAGGGCATTGTACATACATAATTATTATTAATTAGTGTCAAATAATTTAAGGGTGTAGGGTACTCTGTTGGGTAGTTTACCCTTATTAATTAGTGTCAAATTATATAAGAGTTGTAAAGTCAGTCTTGATAATTTTATAACCTAATTAGTACATCAAGGTCTGGTCAATTTCTTAACTAATCAACGGTAACATTTACAAGATGTTTGTATACCTGTGACAAATATCAAAGTTACCAGTATGCTATAGATTAACTGTATCAGAATATAATCAATAAATAAGACGTTCAGGTAAAACAAATCATATAACCTTAACAATAGACACTTGTTTGATTGAATGACGATATTAATTTAGTCAACTTTATTGCAGGTGAAAGAGGTGAAAGAGAAGCTCCTTCAACAGTGAAAAAGAATAAGTTAATATATTCAGCATCTGTGCCAATCTCTGTCCCCACTTGGTGCCCTGGTATTAGGGAAACTGTTGACATAGAAGAGTTTGATGAAGATGGAGTAAGTATAATTTCCATAGTAACATGATATAATAAACAGCTGCGCCATGAGTGCATGATACGCCCGTCGTCTTGTGTGTGAATTTTTATGCAATAAGCATAAATAGTTTCTGACATACAGCGTGACATGCAAAAACCCCCTTTTTTTTTTATAAAAAACTCAATATCTCTAAAATAAAATTTTGAATCAAAACCAAAGAGTATACAGATCTTTATATTAATATAACTAAGAAGTGTGTAAAATTTTAAGCAATAATCATAAATCGTTTTTGAGATATGGCGTGACATGTGAAAACCCCTTTAAAAAAAAAAATCAATATCTCAAAATAAAATTTTGAATCAAAACCAAAAGTATACAGATCTTTAGATTAATATAACTAAGAAGTGTGTAAAATTTTAAGCAATAATCATAAATCGTTTTTGAGATACGGTGCGACATGTGAAAACCCTCCCCTTTTTACAAAATACTCAATAACTCAAAATAAAATTTTGAATCATCACCAAAAGTAAACAGATCTTAAGGTTAATATAACTAAGAAGTGTGTAAAGTTTTAAGCAATAATCATAAACTGTTTTGAGATACAGCGTGACATGTGAAAACCCTCCCCTTTTTAACAAAATACTCAATATCTCTAAAATAAAATTTTGAATCATCGCCAAAAAGTATACAGATCTTAAGATTAATATAACTAAGAAGTGTGTAAAGTTTTAAGCAATAATCATAAATTGTTTTTGAGATACGGCGTGACATGTGAAAAAAAACACACACCTGTTTTAGTTACTAAGTCCCGTAACTCAAAAAGTTTTAATCTTATTTTCACCAAAAAGTATACAGATCATTTGACCATCATAAGAAACAACTATGGTAAGTTTCATGAAATTTGGATAAGTCATTCTCATGTTCCGGTGCGACATGTTTACGCCAGACAGACAGACGGACGGACACCGGACATTTGTATACCATAATACGTCCCGTCAAAAATTGACGGGCGTATAAAAACTGAATACAATTAAACAGATTTGAAAGTTCACTGATCTTGGAAATATGATATTTCAAGCAGGGCATTGTTTTCTATGGACACATTCTTTTTTATTCATATTTCTGGTACAATGTATTTTGTAAAATTAACAGGAATAAAAAAGTATCAAACTATGATTATATTTATGACAAAAACTTCCACATTGCATTGAAGACAAAACATAATATGTACCTTCTGACGACAGACATATTTCTACAAATGTTTGTAAATAATAAAAATCTTGGTACGTGTATCATTTTAGTCTCTACCCACTGACCCAGAACAGATTGCAGCATCTATGCAAGCTTTGGCGCAGAGCATACATAATGATGAAAGATATATCTTTGGTGAAAGACCAAGACCAAGGTTGAACACTGGTGATTTTAACAACCAATAGCAGTGTGTTTTATGTATTTTAATAAGGAATTATGGATTGTTGATCTTTCAAGTAATTGTTTTATTCCTGTCTATTATCAGTGCTTTTAAAACCTTGTTTTGATTTACAGATCTTAGCAAAATCTTACAGTTTATTAAATGTGACATTGTGTATAAAAGTTTCCAATGTTTGGAAAAGTTTTGTCACATGGTCTGTAATTTGAAGTTTTCATATTGAAGATGATGATTTACAAGGGTGCTTTCCGAGAAACAATATTTGCTTGCTTTTATGGAAGACATGTTTTATTTTTTATGTAAACAGAACTTTTTAGTTAAATTAGTAATTATTATGTTTTTAAAAATATTGGACATGGAGGTCAACTTGCTCATGGAATTACTCGTTTAAAATTTGTCATAGGGCATTTTTAATTTTAGACTTTTTTATAGTACTTAATAGGGTGAAATAGATTAATATGTTGATTTTATCAGTACATTGTATTTTAAATTTACAAATTGAAAGCAGGTGCTTGTTTTAATATGGCATTACATATTTTGACAAACAATGTTTTTTAGAATCTATATCCTTGTTATATTCATAATATACCAAACAAATAGAAAAAATAATTATCAGTACACACTATATATCAATGATAAAAAATACTGGTTTTTTTTTCGCTAAATTTTATCTGATTTTATTATTGTTGATATTCATGATTATTTTCTAAGCTATGTCAAGAAGACTTTGAACACTTTGTGTGAAGATGTTCTTTACGAATTTAGCCAAAATAAGATACACAGGAATATTAAAGGATATAGTATATAATTGCATTGTATTTTAAATGATTTATCCTGTCCTCAGGTTGTAATTATTATGTGAAAATGTTTAACTTGTGATGATTTTTATAATCTTTCATTCAAACATTGTTTAATTTGATCTCGGTTGGAAAACCAAATTCAATTTCAGGTACTAGTCATATTAGAGATGAAATAATCTAGTTTTATTCCATTGGGCATGCCTAAAACAAGTATTTAAAGGAGTGATTGTCAGTTTTTAAAGGAGTGATTGCCAGTTTTAAAAATACAAATCATGTTATTAGAAACAATTTTAATCTATGCAAATGCTGAATAGCTATACTTATGATTTGTTTTCTTCTAAAATCAAAATGCTCACAAAAACAGACCATTTTGAAGTTTATATAATGATTTTATTTTCAACCAGGTTTTCATGGATCATGATAGATATTTTATTCAGTATGAATTATGAATGTACAATTTTATAATGGTATCGAAATAAAAGCAGTGGGAAGTACTTTAGACAAAACATTTTATGGTGATACACATATTTGTAGTTGTATTACAAAAATATATGAAACCAGGAAAATATTTTATCTAGTAGTGGCTATAAAGGTTTCTTTCAGTACTAACAAATTGAAATCTGGAAAGCAGTTATTTTCAATTTGTCACCTGACTGCTGGGTTGACACAACAGGATCACCTTCTGTTGTCATAGGTCATTGTCCCTGTCACACTTTGTTAATCTGCAACACCATGAAAACTACTTGACAGAATTCAACTAAACTTGCACAGATTCTTCAAAAGGACTCAAATTTGCATGATTTTTGTGGTTTCCCATACCAGAACATTGATTTTGCCATTTCTGTTTATATTTTTTGGAGATGGAGGGCAACACATGTCTTCCTTGAAATACTTGATCACTTTTTGTAGTATTAAGGTCTCAAATCATGTGTACATTTTACATTATACATTTGGATAAGTGTCTTAGAATTCACAAGAGTAGACTCCAATACACAAATCTCAAGTTGTTTTTTATGAATGAGTTACAAGGCCATAGACTATGTCATGGACCAATCAGTTCTTACTGTGACGTAATAACATAAGCATTGTGACAGGAAATTTCCAGGAAAGTGCACAAATTCAAAAGTCGTCTATTATACTTATTTTAACTTATTGAAAAATTATGCTTGTGTTAAAGATTTGGTTGAAGTTTTTTGTGTTGTATATTTTGGGGGAATTTATTATCTGCCATACAATGTGGTCACTTTTATTTGTGAAGACCTTTTGGTGAATTGTATGTGTTTATTATGGTTAACTTACATTGTGTTGTGAACTTGCCTTCCTATTCAGACATTTATTTCATGTTTCGTTTTTTTCATGTATAATCTGAAGATGTATCAAGCATATATTCTTGAAATGGTTTGATTGTGTCTAGAATTTTAAGTAAGAACATTTTTATCCAAGGGATCCTTAACTTCCGTAGCAACTCAATTTTTCCTTTTTCCAAAAATTAGTTGTATGATAATGAAGATACTGTGTACAAGTTTTATCTTTAGGCAAATTAGAGCTTGCTGTATGATATGTGAGCTCATTGGTGAAGAATATGTTGAGCTCGACATATGTAATGTTTCTAAAGTTTTGTTGATGGGTTGCTGTCTCATTGAAGTTCATTCAACATTACCTTTATATTGAATTGAACCACAATATGCAGTATTGTGCAAACACATTCTTGGTTACTTATTTAGCTTATAACTTGGGTTATATAAACTGTATGAACAGCACTATGAGAAAACACCCTCATATAGGGGAGATAATTCACTAAAATCATTTATATATGAACACTTAAGAGCAGATTTTCTCAAGTAAGTGACCTACAAACCATCTATTACTTTAGACATTTTTTATTTAAGCAGGTTTATCACTCCATGTTCTGAGGATTTCGATATTGACTAAATTCAACAAATAGAATTGAATAATTTTATATTGCTATAAATAAAAATTATTTAACTAGGGCAGATAAATTTTGCCAGAAAGATATTTTTGTGTCATAATCTAGTCCATCCATTGTTTTTACATGTAAATTAATTTTTTCACTTTACATATACAATGATGTTTGGAAGTTTGCCTTTTTATACAGTTATAACTTTGCTATTGGATAAATGATATTACATTGTCTGAATTTGTAATAGAATATTTGTATTAATTAATGCTTTGAGAAAAATGTTTATGAAAATCATAAAGTAATAATGCGCCAAATTAAAAATTGTTAATTTAGTTTAAAGAGTTCAACTATGAGCTGTTCTAGAAAAGACATCTAAGGAGGATGCTTATTTCAATGACATTCTTCCTATGGATGTTTAATTTTACAGTACTTCTTAGAGTTTGACTTTTGATAAAGTGTCAGTGTAGATTGAACAATAGTTATATATATTCCATCCCATTTATTTCCACCTGAAACAGTTTTAGAGTATGAATGACACTGAATATACATGTAGTATGCTTGTAACATAGTTAGTTTAACAAAATAGTATCTTTTTTTCTTGAGTACTTCTGAAGGGTAGTCACAAACTTTTTTGTTTACAGGGATAAGTCAAAATCTTCTGTAATATTTCCTACACTTTGTAAAATTTTACAGCATTCTGTATAGACATTCTATGTTCACTCAACCTGTTAAGTTGTAAATACCAAATAACATCAATTGCTGAAAGTAGAACATAGGGGTTAAACCTCATGGTTTTCATTTTCATTTAGTATTGATGTTATTTGGTGGAAGTATTGATGTTATTTGGTGGAATGTTCCTGTATAGTTATGTAACAATTTTAATTGGAAACCCTGTCTTACTGTTACTGCTATAAATAAAATCATTGTAATATAATTATAGATGATCATGATTAAATTAGCTAGTTTATATTTGGTGCTCTCTGTTGTGATTCTATGTGAATATTATTATACATATATCATGTTTCCAGCTAAAAAGTACTTTAGATTCAGAAATTATTGTGTGCATTTATTAGTCTATTTTTAAAGACTGAACTAAAATGTGAGATTAATTATTGCGATTTCTGGAAAAAGATTCATATAGATATATGTATCTGATATCAGAATGTGAGGTCTTATTATTGTGATTATCACCAAGTCACATTATTGGCATTTAATAATAAAAACCTGCAATAATTTCTGAATTTACAGTATAGCATTTGCTGAATTTTTATTCCATGTTTATGGTAATGGAAAGTACAATGGTTTGTGTTTTTCATGGATAGAACAGAATGAATATCAGTATGGATGAAAGACTTCGTGTTTATTTGTTTTTTGTATAATTCTAGAAAGCGTCTGATTATTAGATTTGGTGCATTAATGTCATAATTTGTTAAAGGGGCTTAGCTTGTTCAAAAAAAAAAATAAAGATTGTAGTAGCTAAAAAATTATATAAAATGTTATTATATTCATGATGTTTAAATTATTTTAGGAGTAAAACGAGGATATCTGTTCATGACATTTTTATATAATGTTTCAATTTTGCATCTGTTTCGAGACAGTTTTCTTTTTCACAAATGAACTCTTACTTGAGAAAGAGCAAACAATTTCTGGTCATTCTTTTTATGGAAATCTAAAATTCAATTCATGTCTTCTATTTTATTGATAGGAAACCAGAAATAACATCAATAAATTTTAATGAAATAAAAATTTGATATGGACCTATAAATTATGAAATTTTCTATTGTATGTTATTTGTAAAGTATAAATATTTTGTTTATAAAGATTGATTTTATGCAACAGTTAACAACAACCAGCATGACATAGCTACCCTATAAATAAGAAAACTCAATTTAAGTGCTATTATTGTGAATGTTTCTTAAAGATTTTAACTAAATAGTATACATATAGTTGTCAGAAAATAAAAATAAAAATAATTGTTAAAGAGAAAATGAAGTAGAATAGCTAAAATTGTTAGTTTTAGTATATATGTGTTTTGATGGAGGAGAAACAAATCAGCATTGTAGAGTTATTTTAAGTTATATTTCAATTAATTATATATTTCAATATCTCTATGTTTATTAAAGGATACACAAGTTGTTGTCCTGGTTCTCAGATATGTTTTAGTCAAGGGTAATTTTGAAACTATTTCATAAATCATTAACTTGAACCACTCAATATATATTTTTTGTTGTTGTAGTATACAAAAAAAATCTGTTCTGGTTCATAGAAATCATTCGGTCAAGGGTAACTTTTCCCTTGTTTGTCCCCATGACTAAGTGATTGTGTGAATAATGGATAAATAATTTTAAACCTTTTGACAGATCTGATGACCTTATGAGGCAGACAAATTTATTTCATGTTTGCTTATTTCCTTGCCTTTTAGCAGTGACAAATAGAAGCAAACAATTTGGTTTTAGTTCATTTCAATAGTTGACACTTTCATAACAGTAAGAAAGAGTGCTGAAGTTTAAATATTATTGTATTGTTCTAATTTGATAGATTATTTCAGTTTCTAAATATCTTATTTCAAACCTATAATTCTTCTTTTTGCATGAAGAGGTAAAGCAGAAAGTGTGCTCCAATCCCAACTGTATCTATTTCTGAATCAGTCAAAATAAGAAAAAACTTTTAATTGAGGAACATGTAGAGTTTTTATTAATTATGTTTTAGATTATAATTTTACTTTGATTTAAGAGCATGTTTATGAAGGAACATTACATTGTCATTGATGTATTGCACATGGTTGTGGTACTTGATTTTCTCAATCAAATAAATTGAATGGAATCATTGTCTTTGTTGTTTTTCCCTTTATTTTGAACAAGTGTAATAAAGGTAAAATGATTAAAGATCATTGTTACATTGTTTTTAGCTTTTCTCATCATTTGGCATCTGTCATCTGTCGTGGTCCATAAACTTTTACAAAAAACTTTTCTGAAAGTATAAGGACAAATTTAACCAAACTTGGCCATGATAATCATTTGAGTTATTGCCCTTTAATGACATTTTTTTTTGCATTTTTGCCAAATATCTCAAAATTATGATAGATAGATAGAAACTTAAGTAAGAAAAATGATCAGCAAGACAAGATCTACAGTAAGATTCTACATAAGTCAACATGACTGAAATCATTCAATGACTCCTTATTGGAGTTTTTGCTCTTAATGATGATTTTACTTTTATTTGAAATGTCCTTTGGTATTCTTTGCCTCTCTTTTACCCATTTGTAGTCTTTTTGCCTATTATCTTGAAAACTATAATAGATAGATACACATTTTCAATTACAAAAATGATTAGCAAGATATTAAAGATCCACAAACAATACTAATGGCCAAAATCATCAATTGTCACATTGGAGTTCTTGCTCTTTAATGGCAATTTTTAGCAATTGTTTAGCCTAATATCTAACAAACTTTAAAAGATACTGAAATTATGAAATAATTTATTAGTGCGATTTTTGAAGAATGAACAAAAATGCAAGATTAATTATTGCGATTTCAAGAAAATTTGCATACAGATATATGTAACAAATCCAGAATGGGATGCTCACCAAGTCGCATTAATTGCACTAATAAAAACCTGGCAATAATTTCTGAATTTACAATAGATGGACACTTAAAAAAAACCATGAAAAATGATAGTTAGGATCTATCAATAAGTCATGATGCACAGAGACCTAGGTGAGGGACACCTGATCTTAAGAGTTTTTTAAACTTTTTTCATTTAAGTATCACTGTTGAGTCTTTTGTAGACGAAACACATGTCTGGGGTACAAAATTTGAATCCTGGTATCTATGATGAATTTATCTTTATCTTTCTTAGGGACATGCAGATTTAAAAGGATATTTTCTAAAAAATTTAATTTACCAATTTTTGTTGGTTCTTGTCTTCCATTGCTTCAAAGAAAGTAACTGTTTTTCAGATGGCACCACATGAACAATTTGCAAATACCTTTATACATTATTCCTTCTTTCACTTAGAAAAATGCAAATATTTGTATGGATAACGTTCATGACGAGCACTTCACTAGTTCAGGGTCTTATGATCAGGCTAGGCTTTCAAGATTATATAGGTCAATAAAATTTGATCTGTTGGTTATAATCAGTCATCTATAAACTTTGTAAAAAAGACCCTCTATGACGAAACCACTGAGCCAATTGCAATGGCGAGAGTAATGGGTTAAATTCATGCAATAAGGAATTACAGATTGCATATGTCATATGTTATACTCATATTTATTTATTTATTTATTTTATGTGTTTTTAACGCCACTTTTAAGCACCGCTTTTGTGCTATTTCGTGGCGGCCAGTTTTTATTGGTGGAGGAAGCCGGAGTGCCAGGAGAAAACCACCGACCTTCGATAGGAAAACTGACAATCCTAGTCAATTAAGATTGGAGTCGAGTGCACCCGTACTCATAGGCCATACTGATTTAGCTGATCACGTGTCTGGCATACTAAATCCAAGCAAGTATATGTTTATAATTTTTATTGGGATGTTCCAAATCACTACAAGTTTTCGCAGGACTATATATTTGCCATGTGACAGCTCATTTGACTTGGGACTATTGAAGGGACTTGCTATGATCAGTTTCAGCTATGCTATGAGCTAACAGGGTTGTGAATTGTGTACAATAAACCAGCAGAAAACACATGATTTTTCTAACTTACGACATTTAGATGATTGGTTGTTGGTTGATAAACATCCAGTGGCAAATATGTCATGCATGTTCAGGACGAACGGCATTTAGAAGCTGACAATTGCAAGAATTGACTTTTCAATAGCAGATATTGAACTGAATCTATGTAATTAATAAATTCTGATACATTAAATCAAATCAAATAATTTTATTGGTGTAAATTCCAATACAGGAATGATACCAGCTGACATTTACAAAATACAAATACAAAAATAGACAAAAATAAACAAAAACAAATATAATACAGAGACATATTTTCTCAAGGATAAGAGACACATATTTTATATCTACATTGCATGGAGGTGTTATTCATACTATATGATTAATTCAAGCTATTACAATAAGCTTTAATGCTACAACAGTTCTTAACAACATTATGTTTGCTTTAAATGAATGTTCGAATCATACATATCGCTTATTCCAGCTACAAATACAGTACAAATGTCAGTATCATTACTTTTTAAAATGAAACTAAATTTATCTTGTTCAGACATATTCAACAAAAGATGGAACTATATCACTTAAATTGCAAAAGAGTATATTTCTATTAAATTCTAATGCTTTACATTTAATGAGGAAATGGAATTCATCTTCAATTCCATCCTTGCAAAGTGGACAAATTCTCTGTTCTAAAGGCGTTCTAGTATATCAATCAACTTCTATTAGTAATTTGGTATTACTACTTCTAATTTTTACCATTTTAGAAATAACACTTTTGTTAAGGTCCAGTAGGAGATATTTTTCTAATTCGAAATTATTTTTAACTTTGCGATACGTTCTTAGTTTATTACCATGACTATCTTTATTAGAGTCACAAAAAAGAGCTTGTTTCCAGGATTTTATGAATTCCTCCTCTCATTTCTTTTGAAATGAAAAAAGTAATTTTGTCTTTGACATAGTATTTTGATTTTCCCAAACATGTTGAAAACCAAGTTTACCTAATGACACTTTTATCTTAACACAAAAACCATTAAACATGTTAAAGTTTTCACTGTATGCTTTCTTTACCATACTCTCACTATTCATATTAATGATATGAACCCAGAAATTAATTGTATTTTTAAGGCCTGACAATGAAAGTGGGAATAAACCTAATTCAGAAAGTACGGCATTATTAACAGCACCTTTATTTACACCCAATAAAAATTTAACAAATTTGATTTGAATCTTATTTGGACTAAAGTTTGCATACTTTGACTTGATGGTAGTAATTTGTTTCACTAAACTAACAGTAGCCCAAACTTCACTGCTATATAATAAAATAGGTTTAACACATGAATCAAAAAGCTTTAAATGTGGTAGTAAATTCATCTTTTCAGAAAATAATAATTTTCAAATACAAAATATAGCTTTGCTAGTCTGTTGAGATAACTGATCAATTGCTGTAGTAAAAGATCCAGATGGTTTAAAAATTATACCTAGATACTTGTATTCATCAGTCAGCGCTAGTAGTTTTCCATTGTAATAGAATTTGTGTTTTTTAATTATTTTCCCTGTTTTATTGAATGTTATAATCTTGGTTTTATTAAGATTAACAGATAGATTCCATTTATCACAAAATATATTTAATTTATCTAAAGCATTTTGCAGGCCAGATGCAGATTCTGATATTACTACTAAATCGTCTGCATAAAGAAGACAAGACACTTGTTTATCATCTAGGCATGCTGGATCACATTTGTGGTCAAACGTTTCAACCAGTTCATTTATATACAATGAAAATAATGTAGGGCTTAATATACAATCCTGTTTTAATCCTACACATGAGGGAAATGCTTGTGTTAGTCCATCTTTTAATTTTACAGAGAAAGAGAAATCTTTGTACATATCTTTTAAAATATTAAAAAAAGATCCTTTTATTTTATATTTTAGTAACTAATGAAAAAGGTCATCTCTATTGATTGACTGTGTCAAACGCTTTTCTTAGATCTACAAGTGTATAGATGTTTAGATTTTTTAAAGGTCTTGTCAATCAGAGCTTTTAATGTTAAAATGTGATCACTTGTTCTGCTATTTTTCCTAAAGCCTATTTGCTCCTTGTGTAATATACTGTTATTTTTAAGAAAGTTCTCTAACCAGGTAGATAATATCTTTAAGAAAAATTTTCATAAACAGCTAGAAAGAGCTATACCCTGTAGTTGGAAGGATCAATAAAACACCATCCTTTAAATATGGGCTTAATGGTGTTTTCTCTCCATATAGAAGGAAAGATTCCACTTTTAAATATCAAATTAAAAATCAACACATATGTTTTAACTAATTTACCACATATGACACTCTAATCATTCCGTTTGTTATACCATCACAACCAGCAAATTTTTTTAACTTTAAGTCTTTTACAACCTTTAACACCTCCTCCGTAGTAATACTATCATTATTACAATCAACACTACTAATGTTTTCATCAAAATTATTATAATGTTGAAAATTCATTAAATTTTTAAAGTACTTCAACCATTCATCATGTGAAATATTGGAGCTAGGGCCTTCCTTCGTTTTGTCCTTTAATAAATTTACAGATTTCCAAAATTCCGGAGGATTTTTCTCGGATAGATCAAGTATATTTTTTAGTACTTTATTTTTATCCTATGTTTTTTACGTACAAGCTTGTTGAAGTTTTTTCTCTCTGTAAAATTTTTTTATCTCAAACTAGAATCCCCAGGATTCCTACCTAAAGTTCTACAGAGAGCTTTTATATGCCTATATTTAGCATCACAGTCTTTATCAACCCATGGTTATCATTATGAACATCTCTATGAATGACCTACTTTGATTTAATTTTATATCAAAGTGAGCAAGGTTGACATCTGCAGAATTCTTTCTTATGATAAGCAATAGTGCCCTCTGTAAGAAGGACGTATTTATAAACATATTGACATATAAAATAATAATCGGTCATTCAAATTTACTGTGAAGTCATTTTACCTTAACCTAGCTACAAGAAAGTAAAAATGAGGTCAAGGAATATGACATGATGTAAGACAGACATATACTCCTCTCAGCTGTACACACACAAGAAATTGTTAACTTTTCATACCTGATTAATGAGAATAAGATCATATTCTTAAAACTTCCAACTTACTACAGGGGCGTGATAATGAGGTTAAGGTCAGTTTGCAACATTTCCTTAAAGCTGACAGTCTGGTATTTAACACCTTCATAAACAATACTTGAACCACATAACGTCGCAGGCGATGAAAATGAATGGGGCATACACAATATATGATGGCAATATTTGTATCCCAAACTGTGTACGTAAATGAGGCTTCACCACAAATTTTACCAAGGGCATATAATTGACTCTATGGGATGCAAAAATAATTGACTCTATGGGATGCAAAATAGTCTTCCCTGATATATATTGTCTGTTCTGAAGAAGAAAAAAGGGTCTATGCTTTGAGTATTATGATGTGCATATACATGTTGAATTTAAAAAAAAGTGAATTTTCATACTTGATTGCACAGAACTTTGTTCGTTGACAGTAATTAGTATGTGTTGTAATGTGTACGAAAATGCAAATCTGGAACAAATCTGGAAAATATCTGGAGGAGTAGTATGATGTTGTTATAGAAAAATAAAATTCATCAACAGTTAACAATTTATTTTACAGGTAAGCAAATCTCCATTTGTTGATATTCAACTAAAATCAGATAGAGTGTTATATAAGATGGTTTGTTTCCCGAATTTGTGTATACATTAAAACGAAAGTATATATTGAAATATAAACGATTAAATTAAAAGTTCTATTTCCCATGGCGCATAATTTCAAACTCTTGTTGTACTCGTTGCCACCCATAGAAGGCTTGCAATACTTTCACAACTACAAGCTTAGCTGAGCTTGCGAATTGTTCATGGTTATTAAAGACGAACTCAACCATTGTTTTTAAATTAAAATCTATAAACGTTAGCGTTTGGTGTTCAAATTTGTCTTTTGGTCCAGTGCTAAATATATCTTTCAAACTATTTGCACTTATTCTGTGCTTTGGATCTATTCTTTCATCTTTCAAATCAACAAAACCACATAGTCCCCATTCATGGGTGTCGAATTTCAAGTAAACTGTGGTCAAACAAATAGCATCCAAGTCACTTCCTGAAAGTTCTAGCCCAAGTTCTTCTTTCAGTCCACGTGCTGCAGTATTGACTAAATCAACACACGTGTTACCGTTGTGTATCTTGTAGTCCGGTTTAGATGCACTTTCGACGGCACCACAAGTGAATATTCCTGGTGCTGCCAGTCCCTCTCTGTGAGCACGACATGGAAATACAAATTTTTGAGGTTTGCCAGGACCTTCATTTGTCAGGACTGCAACGTGCAAACCAAACGTGTTACTATAATATGGATGTACATCTGCTTTTGAAGGCAGTTCTTCAATCTTCTGCTGATCGGAAAAGTCAATCCATATTTTTCTCATAGCCCTGTGATGAACATAATCAGATTCCTTAAACCTAAATTCAATAATCTGATTTTCTTCTTCGCCTGTTCTGGCAAATGTTAATCCTTTCAAAGCTACAGTGGGGTTGTTATCTATAACTTTATCTTTTGCCATTGTTTTAAATTTGAACAGCATTTGTCTATAATGTTCCTCTTCATCACGTGACCATTCATCAGGTATGTCTCGATATGGAACATTTTCAACATCAATAGAACAATTTAAATCCCAATGGGCGTATCCAGTAGGTCTTTTGCCAGATTCATAAAAACCGATTTGTGACGCCTCCTCGGCAACAAATATATACGTCTTTTCCATGAAGCCACAGCTAAAAATTCAGCTTCATTTCCAGAATTGAGATATGGATTATTTTTCGAACTGAAGAAATCTTTCAAAATAATTTTGCTGTTGGCCTGTCGCTCGGATTCTCATGATGACACTTGACTATCACATCCTTCAAATGGCCTGTGAGAGTTTTGGGTAAATCAGGAATTTGGATGTTTTCTGTAGGATTCAAAGAGTCGGCCAATGTGTCCGTTGATATTTTATCATAAGGTCGTTCTCCAGTCAGCATGAATGTTAATACACTTCCAAAGCTATATATATCCGCCTTTTTGTTGTCTTCCAATGACCATTCATGACCCAATCTTTCTTGAAATACTTCAGGCGCACACCATCTTATATTTGCAACGTTGGAATTAGCTCTTGACTCACCCAAACCAGAAAGCATTCTAATAACTGGTGGAGCACTGGTTTTATTTGATTTCCAGCGGTTGAGAGTCCGAAGTCTGCCAGTTTTACGACAATTTTCTCGGTCCAACCTCCAGGAGAATATTTTCTGGTTTCAGATTGATGAGCAATATCCAAGTTGTGAAGATAGTTCAATGCACTAATGATCTGCTGTCCAATATTCCAAACGATATAGTAGCGTAATCCTTTTCCTTCATGAACTTTCATCCCGTCCACGTAAGTTAATAGGTTTTGGTCGATATACTCCATGACTAGAAACATCATTTCTTTACTTTCTTTACTTACTTGTATTTTTAGTTCTTCCGCTTTTGTTCGTGAAATGTAACCGATTCCTCGAAATGCGATAACATTTTCATGGCTCAAAGAATGCAGTATCACACCCTCTTTAATCTTTGAATTAGATTCTTCTTTCAATATTTTAATAGCCACTTTCGAATCTCGATATTTACTAGCGTATACATTTCCAAAATGGCCGTATCCAATTTTGTGCCATATTGGATCAATGTCATTCACGTTGATATAACGCAGAATTCCTTCTGCCAACGTTTTTGTATAGTCATGGATGGAATCTAGTAGCCTTAGTGCTGAATCGATTTCATCTTTAGAGCATTTTCCTCTGTCAATGACATGAGAAAATTTTCAATTTATCAAAGGACTCCATATTTCCACTTTATACTAGTGATAATGATACAGTTTTCTGATATAGAAAATTTACATGCAGATAGGTTATCTATCTGAACTAAAATAATCATTAATATGAAATTAATCTCATTTTTTATTACCTTGAACATATACATATACATACCTGAAGAATGGTCACGTGTATTATATGTCTCTGCCTTGAATTTGCTTTCCTATTCTGACCGAAGTGACTGTGTATAAGGGATGACATTAGTACTCGAGTACTCGTTTGCTCGCTCGGGACATTGAGTATCTAAGTCGTATTTCATACTCGGGTACTCGAATAAATTGTTTTCGCCTTTCCTCCTGTCAGCAAATTTTCTACATGTATATATTCCATTAATCATAGCATGAAAAGTGTTCACCGTTCACATTGAAAGCAAGAAAATTGGTATATTTCCACTGCTCTACGATGGCTACATTAACCTCGCGAGTGGGAGAGTCGATCACAGGGAGGGACTGAATTATTGGGGTTACGTTTGATGTGTAAAACACCAGCAGATTCACGTGTGCGCTTGACTCTAAATTATCGCAATAACATAGCAAATGACAGCTCATTTGACATGGGAATATGAAAGTGACTGTCTGATGATCATTTATCATCTATGCTATGGTTGTCAATTGTGCAAAATAAACCAACAGAAAACACATGATTTGTGGAAAATGTTGCTGTCAAAGCGTCAATTTTACTATACCATTGACCCAATTTCATTTTATCGCTTCCAAGCCGCCTTCCGAACTCGGTTCCGTATTTTACATACCTATGTACTGTACAGAATTTCATTCTTAACCTGTCCATATTATTATTGTTATTAAATGGTATTTTGAGCTATCCCCTGGGATATATTTTTTCATATTTATATGAGCTTTCGCGTTTGTGTGCATGTCTTTACAATCCCTAAAAAAATCAGAATACAAATAGATCCGTATTGTTATGGTTTTGGATTTTTTACATACCAATGTTAACAAATTGTTATCGCTAGACAAAATAGTTCTTGAAAGAATGTCAACCTTTCTTGTCAGCTGAACTGTAAAATCATTCAAAAAATAATAATCGGAATCATCTTGAAATCATACGAAAGATAATGGTCTTTATCAGGATTTATGAAGTTTTTAAGAATCGAAAATTAGTAATACGGTTATATCCACGCAGTGCGTATGTATTTTGATTAGAAAGTTACTGCTGCAGACATAATATAGGTCAAATATTGCAGGGGCTAGTTCAATTAAAAAACAAAATGGCGATATTTGCAGAATTCTTTCTGTAAGCCTTTATTTCTTTCTGGATTTTTTCACTTTAAAAAGAATTAAAAGATGCAGAAACTTTATGAAAGGAGTAGGCAGTGCTCAATAAATCATACCAAAAGTATTTAAGGGAAGTTTTACCCTTTCTCTGACAACGTGGTCTCGTCCATTTTTCAAACATCTACGATTATGTCATTACTTTGTCAAGTTAACAATTAATTTATTGATTCTGTATTGTTTTGAGAAAAGCATTCCCGTTGTCCAGATATTCATTACAAGCCCGTATTTTTCGATTACTTGCATCGCTATTTTCAAAATCGAATACGAACATTTCTTGAAAATAAATAAAAAATATTTAGATTTGCCATCCACTTTTCAATAACTATTAATTAAATATTATTTTAAAATCAATGTTAACAGTGGATGGCTTGGATAAGGAATAGCATTTAATGATTCCTAAAGATACAGCAAATAATGTGTTAACTGGAAGTTGTGAAGGGAGACAATTTCAGTGGGCAAAAGTGCTAAAACAAGTATTGTCAAATCTTGTAAAATATTTCTGGGTGGTAATAATTCACATATTCATAAAATAACAAACACAACTTTTAAAGGTGGTTGTAATGTTTCAATTGGCAAACATTTATTTATTGATAATCCACCTTAAATAATAAAAAAAAAAAACTTCTTTAAAAAGAAGATTTCTATCATATTCATCTTGGAATATGATCAAATATGTAAGCCTTTTTTAAACATGTCTTTTATAACATTTCAGTATTTATGGAAAGAATTTTTCATTTCTTCCTTTGATATTAAAGGATATACCAATTGTAATTGCAAAATTGTAATTTGATAAATTTAAATAAAAATTAATGAAGAAATTCCAATTTGCCATTGAAAACCTTCTTAAATATGTGTAGTAAATTATGAAGCTGTAAAGGATATATAACTAGTTTATAAGTCAAACAACTGAAAGTGAGAAAAAAAGATATACCTACTGTGCTACATTTGGGGACGGGTGGTACTAAAATCAAATTATTTAAGTTATCTAGGCATTTTAATTTTTAAAGTTTAGTTAATAATTAAAATGTCACTTATTTGCATTTCTGTTAATGCACAGTGCACATGTATAAAAACTCCAGGTCTTTGTCTATTTGATATAATATAACTAACATGGTAGGTATAAATAAGTGTAACATTAAGTCACAAATACAAAACCAACAAATCCTTGACGAAACTTAAGGTGAATCAATCTTTAATTGGCCGTTAATACCACAGCGCTATAAAAAAAATTTGGGGGAGAACACTTGATTGTATTGCTTTCAGAGTAATATAACTTATACCTTGCCTAAGAAAAAGGTCTAGCTAGGTCCTTTTAAAAAATGAGGCTATAGTGATGTAAATTACCATATTTACATTACAGCAGCAATTGTTTTGCATTTGAACCAGTTTATTTCATTGTTGAGGTCTGAAAAGTGACTTATAACTGCCAACAGCCTCATTATTTAGACTGGTGGATAGTTATCGTAACTATAACCCCGTTCCCTTTTCACGAATGTGACCCACCGAATTAGACTATTTACCGGGTTTGTAATACCATGAGCAACACGACGGGTGCCACATGTGGAGCAGGATCTGCTTACCCTTCCGGAGCACCTGAGATTACCCCCAGTTTTTGGGATACGATTGCTGCCAAGCAATCTGTAGACCTTTACCATTGACTCCCTTCCAAGGCTCTCACGTCAACCGTTTTGTGCTTTGCATTAAGGAACAACTCAGATTTTTGAAATTGTCCTGTTATAAACAATAAAAACAAACAAACATTGAATTTAAACAACTTTCCGTTAATTTTCTTCTCATAATCCTCATGTTTTGACATCTCCCTTATTTTATTTGCCTTTATTTTTCAATACGGAAAATCAGAATTAAGCAGTATTTATATTTGGGTTTTATATATTTAAAATCACTTCAAAGAGGGAATTCTGCAGTTTTGTTAAAATGCGAGAGTGGTTCCGAATAAAACTATTTCTGTCAGATAAGTACTGAAGCGGTGTTTTTCCTAATATGTTACCGTTCCGTTATGAAACTTTGATATTGAACTTCCTTAAAGAAACGGAGAACCGCAATCAAGGATGTATAACTAACATATAATTTACGTCCTTGCTACAATTGACCTCAATCAAATCATAATTCTAACGGTTTGTTTACGTGATTACGCGCATGCGTAGTTTTCTTGACCTCGAGGGGTATCAGACCAGGATTCCCTACTCCTTTGATTGATTTGAAACTCAAGAGATCCTTTCTGTGTCTATCTGCTATTTAGGGTTATTGTTGTTGCATGATTTTAAATCGTCTGCAACATTTAAATAAATAAATGTAGTCAACAACGTAATGGTAGAATTAGAACACCCCTTCAGCCAAAATTGACTCTTCCATATTATCAACGTTAAGAAACTACATACCACTTGTTGCTCACCGTTGATCGAATGCTGTTAAAAAGTCGAATTCCTTTAGCATGTGTAATATTTAACTAATTATCAGAGGTGTTTATTTGCTATAATTCCTGTTTTGTTACAATTTTTAGCAGATCAATAATGATTAATGAACTTGGTCATTGATAGATTGTAAACATGTGGATAGACTATTCCATTTAAGTCAGGGGTATACTTTTGAATAGACTATTCCATTCAAGTCGGGGGTTAAAATCTGTTAAACGGACTTGTAATAATCAAAAGACAGTGTCCAGAGCAAAATTAAGAAGAAGAAAAAATGCATTTGTCTGTGTAGAACTTGTAATTGGAATTTGTTGGGTAATTTTGCTGTGTTTTCAAACATCAACATGACTTTTCCAAATTTTCCAAATTTCATGGAATTTTTTTGTACTACCTGGATTGGGTAAAATGCATCTGTTCTTCATAATCAAAAGACAGTATCCAGAGAAAAATTTCGTAATTTTTTTAGTATTTTACTGATAAATGTACTCAGTTATTCGTAATAGGGAAAGTAATTTAGACATTAATGAATTGTTAGTATTTGTATCTTCATCAAAATTTCATTGAATGTAATGAACATTGGACATGATCAAGAATTGCATCTGAAGAAAAAGGTCGATTATTTCATACTGACAGTCAATGACAGTAGCAAACGCAAGAATGGAAAAAACTTCTGTACGGTACTTATAATTTGGTAAGCTAAAAATGCGTTTTGGCTACACAAAACTCATCAGTGGCACATGGATCAAAACATTAAGAAAGCCAAATCAAATACAAAGTTGAATAACATAAAAATCAGGGTTTAGAATTTTTGTTAAATTGAATTGTGCAAATCGCTGTCTTAAAATTTATTTTAAGTTCCAGATATATGTGTTTAAATGTATCAACATATGTCGACGGTCATTATCTTTGTAGGTTATTTATTTTTTCAACTCAATTGCTTGACAAAATTGTAGCTCGAGATTCTGTTTTCCCAAAAGCTTTCATCAGTGGTAGAATTTACAGTCTTGACAACGGACATCATTTAAATGTGTGCAGTTTTGGAAGATTTTAACATTTTTGGCCATATGAATCCTAAACCCAAAGAAAGAACAGATTGACTTTTTTGTGTGCATGTAAAAATGTATATTTTTGATTCTGAGTATGTGGGATTGATAACATTCAGAAGGAATATCTTTAAAATGAGTGGGTTTGAATTTCCAAGAATCAAGCAACTGTAGAGCAAAATAAAAACACAATAATTACTTTGTTACCGTATAAATATACACTTGTATCAGAGATTGACTATTTTTTAAAGCTGAAAAACTATATTCTGTTTGAATCAAATAAAGAATACATGTGCAGTTCAATTATTTTTGAGAAAATACTAATATCAATGAAAACATGTACAATGGCGATCGTATTCCTCAGGGCAATCATGCTCTTTGATTGGTGGGTTTCGTGTTGATTAGTCTTTAGTTTTCTATGTTGTGTCTTGTGTACTATTATTTGTCTTTTTCTTTTTCTTTTTTAGCCATGGCTTTTTCAGTTTATTTTCGATCTATGAGTTTGACTGTCCCTTTGGTATATTTCGCCCCTCTTTTATCAGACTGTTATCTCATTAGCAATCATGTAACCACATCTCCTTATTTTAGTACGGGTTAATTATTTGAAATAAATGACTCACAAAAATTTAATCACACACACACATATATATATATCTGGACAAACAAATAAAAAAGCCATAGACATTGAAAAAAATTCATATCTTTTCTATTGTCAGTCAGCCTACCTACCATGAACTGAAAAGTCTCCTAAGATTCAGTAGGTAAATTATGTGAAAATCAAGACTTGCATAAAAAATATCCCAACATTAGAGACAATAGCGTCATTTTTCCTAAGAGATTTTAGAGGGGAAGTATAATGTTGAAATAGAGGAATAAAAATAATCTACAGTTAACAATTTATTTTAGAGTTAAGCAAATCTCCATTTGATGATATTTCAACTAAGTAATAACTAGTGTAATAAGAAAATTTCTTCCACATATTATATATCTATTAAAGCGACAGTATATTTCTATTTCCCATAGCGAAGAATTTCAAACTCTTCTTGTACTCGTTGCCATCCATAGAATGCTTGCAAAACTTTCACAACAACGAGTTTATCAGAACTTTCGAAGTTTTGATGGTTATTGAAAACGAATTCCACTATTGTTTTTAAATCGAAATCTATAAAAGTAAACACATGGTGTTGAAATTTGTCTTTAGGTCCGGTGTTAAATATATCTTTCAAACTATCGGCACTCATTCTGTGCTTTGGATTTATTCTTTTATCTTTTAAATCGACAAAACCACATAGTCCCCATTCATGGGTATCAAATTTCAAGAATACCGTGGTCAAACAAATAGCATCTAAGTCACACCCTAAAAGTTCTAGTCCAAGTTCTTCTTTCAGGCCACGTGCTGCAGTATTGACTAAATCAACACAGGTTTTACCGTTGTGCATATTGTAGTCCAGTTTCGATGCACTTTCAACAGCACCACAAGAAATAATTTCTGGTTCAGCTCTTCCGTCCCTTTGCGCACGACTCCGAAATAAAAGTTTCTGGGGATTATCAGGACCTTCATCAGTAAGGACTGCCACGTGCAAGCCAAACGTGTTACTAAAATAGGGATGTACGTCTGCTTTCGATGGAAGTTCCTCAATCTTCTGCTGATTTGAAAAATGCTTCCATATTTCTTTCATAGACATGTGATGAACACTATCAGACTGCTTAAAAATAAATTCAATAAGTTGATTCTCTTCCTCGCCCGTTCTAGAAAATGTTAGCCCCTTCAAAGCTACAGTTGGATTTTTATCTATTTCTTTCTTATTTGCCTGTTCTTGAAATGTTTCCAAATTGTCGTTATAGTCTTCTTCAAGTGGCCATTGATCTGGTATGTCTCGATATGGAAGCTTTTCTACTTCAATTGGACATTTCAAATCTGAATGATCATATCCGGTAGGTCTAATTCTAGAGTCGTAGAAACCTATTTGCGACGCCTCTTTGTTAGTACATGAGTCAGCAACAAATATGTCGGTCTTATCCAGAAAGCCACAGCTAAAAAAGTCTGCTTCAGTCTTCTGGTTTGCTTGCAGGAGATGTGGATTTTTTTCCAAACTGAAGAAGTCTTGCAAAATGTTTTTGGCTGTGGGCCTGTCTTTTGGATCCACACGACGACACTTAAAAATCACATCATTCAAATGACCAGTTAGAGATTTGGGCAAATCTAGATCTGATATTTTTTCTGTAAGATCCAAAGAGTTTGCCAATGTTTCTGTTGATATTTTATCATCAGGTTGTTCACCGGTCAGCGTGAATGTTAATACATTACCAAAGCAGTATATATCGGCCCTTTTATAATCTTCCAGTGACAATTCAGAACCCAATCTTACTTGAAATACTTCAGGTGCATCCCATCTTATATTTGCAACACCAAAAACAGAGGATATTCTTGATTCGGATGGATGATTGGTGTTTATTTGATGACCGGCCTTTGACAGTCCAAAGTCTGTCAGTTTAACGACAACTTTTCTCGGTCCAACATCCACAAGAATGTTATCCGGTTTAAGATCGCGATGAGCAATATTCTTGTTGTGAAGATAGTTTAATGCACTTATGATCTGCTGTCCAATATTCCAAACCATATCGTCGTTTAGTCCTTTTCTTTCATGGACTTTCATCCCGTCTACGTATTTGTAAAGATTTTGATCGATAAACTCCATAACTAAAAACATCATGTCAACCATGTTTGTTTTACTCATTTGTAAATTTAGTTCTTTCGCTTTTGTTTGCGTAATGTATCCGATACCTCGAAATGCTATGATATTTTCATGGCTCAAGGAATAC
The DNA here is from genome assembly GCA_017311375.1 of Mytilus coruscus. Classification (NCBI taxonomy): domain Eukaryota; kingdom Metazoa; phylum Mollusca; class Bivalvia; order Mytilida; family Mytilidae; genus Mytilus; species Mytilus coruscus. The sequence continues at coordinate 46,688,400 of CM029604.1, read as the reverse complement.
AGTAACACTCCCTCTCTACTCCTTGATTTGGATCCTTCATTAAAAATTTTAATAGCCACCTTCGATCTTTCATATTTACTAGCATATACATATCCAAAATGGCCGCATCCAACTTTTATCCACAATGGATCCATATCATCCACGTTGATATAACGGACAATTCCCTCAGCCAACGTTTTTGTATAGTCATGGATTGAGTCAAGTAGTCTGAGTGATAGATCGATATCCTTTTCAGTACAGACTTTTCCCGCCAATGACTCGATCACTGTTTTCAATTTATCGAAAGACTCCATATTTTTACTTCAAGCATGTGATACAATTTCCTTGTATGAAAAATTTACCTGCAGACAAGTCTTTTATCTAAACTATATTATATTATCTATAAAGTTATGAATACCTTGGCCTTTTTATTATTGTATTGATTTGTAATATTTCTGATAAAACCTTTTAGTTATTTTGAAAAGTTTCGGTAACTGTCCTTCACAAGCACATGCGCTGCCCCGGGTTAGATGGAGGGTTGGGCACCCGCAAACAACCCCGCCACATTCTGTTTGTACCTGTCCCAAGTCAGGAGCCTGTAATTCAAAGGTTGTAGTTTGTTACTAATTATTAGTTTTTCGTTTATTTTTTTTGTACATAAACCAAGCTGTTAGTTTTCTCGTTTGAATTGTTTTGCATTATTCATTTAGGGGTGTTTTATAGCTTTCGCTCATTGTTGAAGGCCGTACGGTGACCAATAATTGATAACTTCTTCATGACTTGTGCCCCACATTCGTTGAGTTAGTAATGTCAAAATGTAATGATACGATATCATAATCGCTGATAAGTAGATATAAGAAGATGTGGTATGAGTGCCAATGAGACAACTCTCCATCCAAGTATTTGTGTATACATTAAAACGAAAGTATATATTGAAATATAAACGATTAAATTAAAAGTTCTATTTCCCATGGCGCATAATTTCAAACTCTTGTTGTACTCGTTGCCACCCATAGAAGGCTTGCAATACTTTCACAACTACAAGCTTAGCTGAGCTTGCGAATTGTTCATGGTTATTAAAGACGAACTCAACCATTGTTTTAAATTAAAATCTATAAACGTTAGCGTTTGGTGTTCAAATTTGTCTTTTGGTCCAGTGCTAAATATATCTTTCAAACTATTTGCACTTATTCTGTGCTTTGGATCTATTCTTTCATCTTTCAAATCAACAAAACCACATAGTCCCCATTCATGGGTGTCGAATTTCAAGTAAACTGTGGTCAAACAAATAGCATCCAAGTCACTTCCTGAAAGTTCTAGCCCAAGTTCTTCTTTCAGTCCACGTGCTGCAGTATTGACTAAATCAACACGTGTTACCGTTGTGTATCTTGTAGTCCGGTTTAGATGCACTTTCGACGGCACCACAAGTGAATATTCCTGGTGCTGCCAGTCCCTCTCTGTGAGCACGACATGGAAATACAAATTTTGAGGTTTGCCAGGACCTTCATTTGTCAGGACTGCAACGTGCAAACCAAACGTGTTACTATAATATGGATGTACATCTGCTTTTGAAGGCAGTTCTTCAATCTTCTGCTGATCGGAAAAGTCAATCCATATTTTCTCATAGCCCTGATGAACATAATCAGATTCCTTAAACCTAAATTCAATAATCTGATTTTCTTCTTCGCCTGTTCTGGCAAATGTTAATCCTTTCAAAGCTACAGTGGGGTTGTTATCTATAACTTTATCTTTTGCCATTGTTTTAAATTTGAACAGCATTTGTCTATAATGTTCCTCTTCATCACGTGACCATTCATCAGGTATGTCTCGATATGGAACATTTTCAACATCAATAGAACAATTTAAATCCCAATGGGCGTATCCAGTAGGTCTTTTGCCAGATTCATAAAAACCGATTTGTGACGCCTCCTTGTCAGTACAGGAGTCGGCAACAAATATATACGTCTTTTCCATGAAGCCACAGCTAAAAAATTCAGCTTCATTTCCAGAATTGAGATATGGATTATTTTTCGAACTGAAGAAATCTTTCAAAATAATTTTTGCTGTTGGCCTGTCGCTCGGATTCTCATGATGACACTTGACTATCACATCCTTCAAATGGCCTGTGAGAGTTTTGGGTAAATCAGGAATTTGGATGTTTTCTGTAGGATTCAAAGAGTCGGCCAATGTGTCCGTTGATATTTTATCATAAGGTCGTTCTCCAGTCAGCATGAATGTTAATACACTTCCAAAGCTATATATATCCGCCTTTTTGTTGTCTTCCAATGACCATTCATGACCCAATCTTTCTTGAAATACTTCAGGCGCACACCATCTTATATTTGCAACGTTGGAATTAGCTCTTGACTCACCCAAACCAGAAAGCATTCTAATAACTGGTGGAGCACTGGTTTTTATTTGATTTCCAGCGGTTGAGAGTCCGAAGTCTGCCAGTTTTACGACAATTTTTCTCGGTCCAACCTCCAGGAGAATATTATCTGGTTTCAGATCTCGATGAGCAATATCCAAGTTGTGAAGATAGTTCAATGCACTAATGATCTGCTGTCCAATATTCCAAACGATATAGTAACGTAATCCTTTTCTTTCATGAACTTTCATCCCGTCCACGTAAGTTAATAGGTTTTGGTCGATATACTCCATGACTAGAAACATCATTTCTTTACTTTCTTTACTTACTTGTATTTTTAGTTCTTCCGCTTTTGTTCGTGAAATGTAACCGATTCCTCGAAATGCGATAACATTTTCATGGCTCAAAGAATGCAGTATCACACCCTCTTTAATCTTTGAATTAGATTCTTCTTTCAATATTTTAATAGCCACTTTCGAATCTCGATATTTACTAGCGTATACATTTCCAAAATGGCCGTATCCAATTTTGTGCCATATTGGATCAATGTCATTCACGTTGATATAACGCAGAATTCCTTCTGCCAACGTTTTTGTATAGTCATGGATGGAATCTAGTAGCCTTAGTGCTGAATCGATTTCATCTTTAGAGCATTTCTCCTCTGTCAATGACATGAGAAAAATTTTCAATTTATCAAAGGACTCCATATTTCCACTTTATACTAGTGATAATGATACAGTTTTCTGATATAGAAAATTTACATGCAGATAGGTTATCTATCTGAACTAAAAATAATCATTAATATGAAATTAATCTCATTTTTTTATTACCTTGAACATATACATATACATACCTGAAGAATGGTCACGTGTATTATATGTCTCTGCCTTGAATTTGCTTTCCTATTCTGACCGGAAGTGACTGTGTATAAGGGATGACATTAGTACTCGAGTACTCGTTTGCTCGCTCGGGACATTGAGTATCTAAGTCGTATTTCATACTCGGGTACTCGAATAAATTGTTTTCGCCTTTCCTCCTGTCAGCAAATTTTCTACATGTATATATTCCATTAATCATAGCATGAAAAGTGTTCACCGTTCACGTTGAAAGCAAGAAAATTGGTATATCAAATTTACAGTAAAAATGCTGTGACGACCTCTTTTGTGGTTCTCCCGATTAAGCATATATAAGTTCGAGTTTGAATTGAAGAATGATGTTCTAGAGTCAATCATATTTTGACAACATTCCCGTCAGTGGTGGTGTATCAACACGACAAATAAAACGCGACTATCACTAATTGCAAGACATCTATATGATGTACACTGGCAAATTTTACTCACATAAATTTCACGTGAATTTAAATTTATGTGAATCTCACGTAAAATTCACGTGAATTTCACCTCAAACGAGCAGATACGTGAAACTCACGTGAAATCAGTGAGTCAAAACCAAGTAGTGAGCTATACACGAATCGAATTGACAAATTTTAACAACTATAAACAGAAAAAAAACCAACGGCCTGATTTAAGAAACAAAACAATAAGCTAAAAACACATATGATATGCAGCAACAAACGACAACTTTTTTACCTCTGAATTACTTGTTCTTGGTTTGACAGGCACATACAGAATGTGGCGGAGTTAAATAATTTTTGGTGGCATGTTCTTATCTGCTGAACTTATAATCTTAAAACAACGTAATAGACACTTAGCAAATTACATGTAGTAGAAGATTTGTCTTCACGAATAAGAACCCCATTCGATTGGTCATTAGACACTTCGTCGGACTTCACTTGGAGTACTAGAGATTTACAAAAACTCTCGGACTCGGAGTCCGAATACGAGAACAAATTCAAATTATACAAGTAAGCTGAAGGGGTGATCTCATAATAATGTGTACGCTGATCAATTTTACCGTGCCCAATCTTTGCATGTAATAGGACAAAGCCATTTTTCTAATTAATGTTTTTTTTTTTTTTTTACAGAAGGGTAGAAAAACGCCTTTTCGTTTGCCCTCGCTAGCAGAAATGTTTAATAGAATTACAAATGTTTGCTCCTGATAATTTTTATTGTTTAAATTAAAAAAGAAAACTTTTTTTTTCAAATTAAATGGTCCTTTCATAACTGACAAATTATTTAAAAAGTATTTGGATAATACTATTGCTCATTTTATTTCTTTTGCCCCCTATGTTAGGGACATATGCTTTTTTTTCTAGCCGTGAGTGAATTGTAATGCATACTCTTGTTCGCATTGCTTTTGATGAGGAAAATAAGAGTTGATAAGCTATGTGAATCGTTTTAAATATCCAACCAGCATAACATTCTAACTCATTGCAATCATCATCCCTTTCAATTTAGCTTTAGAAATGTAAAAATCAGTCCTACAGAGAACAATGCGAGGCTTTTTTTCTTTCTTCAAATAAACAATTCTAGAAGTCATTAACATTTCAGCTATTTAGTTCGTAGAAGCCTTTTGAGTTTTGTTTTGACAAACCAATTGAAAGAGTATTCTAAGTAAGCATTCCTTCAAACAAGGAAGGAAAAAGTAAAATTGAGCAGAAAACGATACACCATATATGTAAGACTCAGATCGACGTCCGTTTTTCAAATCGACGTCCAAATCTGACGAAACAATAAAACGAGGTTCCAAATCGATGGCCAATTTTGGGTCACTCTATTCGACGTCATTTTTTTTTTGTTGTTATCAAATCGACGTCCAATTTTTTGCTTCTCTAATCGACGCCCCTGTGTTATTGACTTGCTGCAATGTCGTAAATGTCATAAACAAACGACAACCGCTCAACTACAGGTTCCTGCATTGGACAGGTACATACAGAATTGACGGGGTTAAACAAGTTTGTGAGTGCTTAACCATCCCCTAACCTGGAACAGTGGTGTAACAGCACAACATAATGTCCATTTCTTTTGTATATGTTTCACTCCAGGTGTAAAACTCAGATAATTTGTTAAAAAATATCTTACAGAATCCGAATTATAATATTCTCAAAACAATTGACTGTACTTCTTCATTTTGTCTATATGTTGTAATGTACTATTATATTATTTATTTATGTATTTCTGTGTCCTGAGAGTTCTTGCGTTTATTTGTACTGTATTCCTGTCACGTAATGTTGTCATTTCAGCGATATTTTTAACATTGCCATATAAACAGAAGGTTTGGCTGGCCATAAAACCTGGTTCAAACCCCCATTTTTTCTTAAAATGTCCTGTACCAAGTGAGAATTATGGCAGTTGTTATCAAATAGTCCGTTTCTGTGTATGTTGGCGTTTGATTTTGTTGCAGTTCAGTGTTTCTGTTGTTTCGTTGTTTTCCTCTTATACTAGTAGTTGATGTGTTTCCCTCGATTTTGTTTTGTGACCTGGATTTGTTTTCGCTTAATCGATTTATGACTACTGAACAGCGGTATACAACTGTTGCCTTATTTTAATATGTATGTATATATTATAAGATGTCGGTGGTTGACCTTGTCTTGTTTTCATTTATCGATGTTAGTCCTTCTATTATGTTTTAGTTGATTCTTTGGGAAGATGTAAACGAATTTGTGGTTCCTACTAAGTCAATACGACTTGTCATGAAAAAGACAATTAGTATCTTAAAACAGCTTTACATAAAGACAAAACGATACAGGTGATATAAATAAAGATCAACATAATAACAATATTGATACGTCGGATAGAAATCGACCTTATCCCGCTGCAAATGTTTGCACCTGTCCTAAGTCAGGAATCTGATGTACAGTAGTTGTCGTTTGTTTATGTAATTTATACGTGTTTCTCGTTTCTCGTTTTTTATATAGACTAAACCGTTGGTTTTCCCGTTTGAATGGTTTTACACTAGTAATTTTGGGGCCCTTTATAGCTTGTTGTTCGGTGTGAGCCAAGGCTCCGTGTTGAAGGCCGTACATTGACCTATAATGGTTTACTTTTATAAATTGTTATTTGGATGGAGAGTTGTCTCATTGGCACTCATACCATATCTTCCTATATCTACTTATGCAAATGAATATCTATACATCTGTTACCTATTTTAGGTTAAACAAATCTCTATGGAAAGTCTGTAAATGTTTGAAAATTGGTATAAGAACCCTACATAACAGACCAAAATTCATCATTTTTTTGAATGTTCCAAAATCAATCAAAGTCTTACACATGTACATGTATACGTGCAGTATTTTATTATTTTTTGATATTTGACATCGATTAGAGAAGACTACAATCGATCGGACGTCGACAAAACATCATGTCACATTGGACGTCGACTAGAGGGTCAAAATATTGGACACTGATTTGAGAATGTGACGTCAGATTCGGACGTCGATTTGAGGAACGGACGTCGATAAAAAAGAAAGGACAGATAGAATCAAAACGACGGGACGGGGTAGTGTTTGTGAGGGACATAGAAAGTATATGTAGCGGTCTGTGGCTGTAGAAAAAAATACTTATTTAAAAGAAAAAAGATACTTTTAGAATTGATAACAAAAAGCCAAAGAAAATGTTATTTTATTGAAACTTACATTCAGTTTTTTGTATGATTGTATATTTTTTTTCACAATTGGTACCTCCAGAAAATAAGAACAACTTAACACAAATACTCGGTGTACAAAACAAAACATATGCTGTAAAGGAAAAACGCAATTAGGTTTAATGCAAATAATTTATATTTTAGGAAATTGTTTTTTTTTTTTTTCTTTTTTTTTTTGATAAATATAATTAAAATAAGACTTGTTGTTTTCATAATTTTGTTTTACTCATATACAAAGCGATATCATTGGACCATTAATAGTACTTTCAGATGAATATAAATCAACACCGAGGCTTTCAAACAGGGAACCTGTTTTGTTATAAAAAACAGCTCTGGTTGTAGCATTATCTTTGTAAATTTTTGCAGCTTTCGCTGTAGAATCGTCTGCATTGAAATCTCCATTGTCAGATCCATTATCAACTGTAAAGTCATGGGAATTCTTTGGGCACATCCTCGTCTCAAACTTAAAGTCATAGTTATAGTTTTTGGTAGTTTTCAATTACTACTGTAATAATAAAAGTACAATATTTACAATATTTTTATTATTTTGAGATCATCCTCGTGATTTAACCTGTCTTATTCTAATTCGTTTTCGAACTCGGTCGGAGTCATACACTTATTGTAAATCTCTACTGGACAATCATCAAATGTAGTAAAGAGCCTCATTCGAATGGTCATAAGACACTATCTCGGACTCTTTACAGTGTTTGTACAATGATTAATAGTTCACAGGGCATTAACTATTATAACTACATTGTTTAATTTAATTCTTATATATTTTGCCCAAGATTAATGCCCATGATGTGCGATTACACCACAGAATTTTTACACTAAAACGTTTACTGCTGATATTATCCAAGTATTCTATTACTAGTACCCGCGAGCATGTAAACCGAGTACTCGAGTATTGATTTTACGAAAATGCCATCCCTAATTGGTATTCAAATATTTGTCTCAAATGACCACATTTGCCACAATACCAACGACATACTGATTATAGTCACAAATGAAATAAGATTCAGTAGAACTTGCATACAGATTATATATCTCCAAGCTTATATGGCATGCCAGAGCTAAGGTTTACTATGAGGACATCCTTGATAAAAGATTGCTCATTACAAAAAAGCTAATGGATCAAGAGTTTTAGTAATTAAACAAAAGCTATCTTTTCGAAATATAAACCGACACCATCATGAATATTTTGTGTTATGGAAATTCTGTGTCATAGATGAGACGAATATGTTCAAATCATTGTAGGTACAATCTAATCCTCCTCACCTTACTTTCATGACTTAGCGAATGACTTATCATGAGAATTTACTTGCTATGGGTACAACGAGTTGCCCAGACAGCACTATCATTATTTGTGTTTGGTTAACTATTGATGTTGTCTTTTGAACTTTCCTAACGAAAACAGCTAAAATTGTTGAAGGGAACAATTTACATGATCAGCATCATCATGTTTGGGTAATATTTACTTAGATTTACATTGTTTACATTAGCGATATTAGTATTAATGTTAGTAAGTGGTTACGTGAATCACGAATTATTAACTTAAATCTTCTTTACAGTTCTGATGACTGTTAGACAGATGAATATATTTCATCTTTGCTTGTTGCCTTGATTTTAAGCAATGGCAAATAGTAGCAAAACAGTGGTTTTTATTTCATTTATTTTGTTCACACTTTTTGTTCCAGTATAATTTTATGGTGAGATGTAAGAATTAAATTTGATTAATCATGCCAGTTACTGAAAATCTGATTGCAAACACTTAATCCGACTTTTTGCTTGTTGAGATAACGCAGGAAGTGTGCTCCAACCCCAACTGCATATATTTCTGGATCAGTCCAAATAAAAAATCATTTCAAATTAGTAACATGTGGAGTTTTTATTAATTATGTTTTAGGTAATGATTTTTCTTTTAGAGCATGTTTATAAAGGAATACAAACAAGTCATTGGTGTATTGCACATGGTTGTAGTACTTGATTTTTCAAACCAAATAAAATTTAATGAAATCATTGCCTTTATTTCTTTTTTATTTTTGTTTTCCTTAATTCTAAACATGTCATAAAAGTCATAAGCTTAAAACAGTATCAACTGGAAAGTCTAAATAAGAGCAAATTGTTAAAAAAGTACTTCAAATCAAATGTTTATGAAAGATTTAATATTTCTGAGAGATTTGAAAGAAGTGAAAGTATATTACTAATAATTAAATTTACTAATTTTGTTTGTAGCTATTTTCTATTGCTTCATTTTCAATGTTAGGTGGTACTAAGTGAACAATTTGCCAATACCTTTAAATTTTATTTCTTTTTTAACTTGGGAAAACAAAATAGATAATGGATACTGTTCATGCTGAGCTGGTAACTACTTTACATTTCAGTGGTCAAGTTAAGTTTTAAATACTAGATCTGCTATTTAGTAAGTATACGTGATTGGTCAACAATATTTGGTTTGTGTGTTTTGGGATACCATCAGGCATATTTTGTTAATAGTGAACACAAGGGTAAAACATGCTACACAGAGGAACAGAGGAAGTGATCAGTATGCTGGAGTTTCTTGTTGACAACATACTTGTTGAATTTTTGAACGATTTCAACAAATTGTCGGCATTCCTACAGGAACGAACTGTGTGCCTCTCCTTGCCGACCTCTTCTTGTTTTCATATGAATTGGAGTTCCTTCAGACACTTGTCAAAAACAAGAAGATCAAAGAAGCCAGGTTATTTAATTTCACTTTCGGATATATTGATGATGTTCTTTCCATTAACACTCCGAACTTTTCTGATTGGGTTCCATTAATATATCCCCAGAACTTGAAATTAAAGAAACAACAGACACGGCTTCCTCCGCCCCATTTTTAGACTTATACCTTGAATTTGACATACACAGTCATCTCAGTACCAGAATCTATGACAAACGGGACGATTTTAATTTTGAAATTATTAATTTCCCCACCTTAGTAGCAATATACCAACTTCACCTGCATATGGTATATTAATTTCCCAACTTATTCGGTATTCAAGAGCTTGCAGCTTCTACTCAGACTTTGTAAAACGTCATCAGTGTCTGAGCAGAAAGTTGATGAACCAGGGTATGACCTTGTTGATAAATATTCCGTATCAACTTCACAAATAATACACGATGGTCTTGAAGTATAGATTCTGCGTACTGACGTTGTTTGTCATCTTAATAACGTGTTATGGTATTCTTTTATTTCTCTTTATTAATATTACTTTTATTGTTAAGTCTGTTTTGTGATATCCATTTGACGTGACTCTGTACTTATGTATCCCGTCATACTTTGAACGACAAATCATTTTATTTTATTAAATATTACTTTTACTGTTAAATCTGTTTTTGTGATATCCATTTGACGTGACTCTGTACTTACGTATCGCGTCATACTTTGAACGACAAAATTATTTTATATCTACCCGTGTGACGTCAAACGCGCGATTCTACGCCAGTACTTAAAATCTTTCAATCCTTTATGGGTGGATTTTACATAAATATATAAAATCGTACAATAAGAAAGCAAAATGAGGATGTTTAATTTGATGTATGCCTTATCTTCTTTGTTACATTTGTTTGTTTTATAGTGATTAAGATGATAACACAATGTTGACAGCTGTACCCTATTTTTGACATTTTTACCTATTGTGTCTGTTTGTTATGTTCACGCATCATTGTCAATACAATGGAATTTGATGCGCATGTCATACAAGTGAGAGGTTTAGCTAGCTATAAAACCAGGTTCAATCCACCATTTTCTACATAAGAAAATGCCTGTACCAAGTCAGGAATATGACATTTGTTATCCATTCGTTTGATGTGTTTGAGCTTTTGATTTTGCCATTTGATTAGGGACTTTCCTTTTGAATTTTCTCGGAGTTCAGTATTTTGTGATTTTACTTTTGTCATCACCAGTTTGTAAACATTGTAAAAAGACCTTCTTTTAAGAAAACAACTGGGCCAATTCAAAACCCCACAGTAATAAATTAGTTAAGTAAAGTTGTGCAATAAGTAATTAAAGATCGTATATTAATTTCCTACTTTGACTATATAAGACTTTTATTTTTACTTTTAGTTTCTTGTGTATAATTTGGATTTTAGTATGACGTCCATTATCACTGAACTAGTATATATATTTGTTTAGGGGCCAGCTTAAGGACGCCTCCGGGTACGGGAATTTCTCGCTGCATTGAAGACCTATTGGTGACCTTCTGTTGTTGTCTGTTCTGTGGTCGGGTTGTTGTCTCTTTGACACATTCCCATTTCCATTCTCAATTTTATTTGGACTGTCATTAACATTATAATTTCACTGTTGTTGGCCCTCTATGCAGGTATTTGTTTATAATTTATTGATAAGTTATAAATCTCCATAAAGTCTTTGCCTTATGATGGCTCCTTTGACTTGAAAACATAAAAACATAAAAATGGCCGCTTTATGATCTGTTTCAGCTATCCTATGGGATATTGGGCTGATATTTGTATTGCATTGTACTATTTTACAAAAAGAAGTGGTGACATATAGAATTTCTTTCTTTGGAAAAGCCTCTGTGTCTTATGTATGACGGACATATCAACACATTGACATATCAAATTCTGACCTATCATTCATAGTTACAAAGGAATCCGTTAACCTTAGCCTGTCTACTAGAATGTAAAAATGAGGTCAAGGTCATATGACACAGACCTATAATCCCACAGCAAATACACACACCAAATATTATTGACCTGTCGTGTCTTAACAAAATGGGAAGTTCAAAAATGCCAAATGTGTTTCCAATTGTCAATACGTCATTGCGGCCATAAAAGTACTACAAAAAAATCGGAATCGGACATGTCATGGGAAAATTCAAAGATACATGCACCAATATAGAGAAAGATGAAAAAATCTAGAACAGAAAAAACCACATAGATATACAGTCTACATTGAAAGGTCTGAATGGATACATTAATTACATTAGTTGTATGCCAGACTGCACGTAAAAGTGGCATCGATTCCACTCTTGCCAGACCTAGGGCATGTGTTTGATTGTGGGATACAAAAATTGTCATCCCTAATTTTTTCTGTTCTGAAGAAGAAACATAAATCGTTACTTTGAGTATTATTATGTGCATATACATGAAGTATTCTTAAAAAGTTAATTTTGATGAAATTCTGACATTTTTATACTTTATTACCTGACGTTTCTGAGAATTCAGTCTGCTGACAGTAATAAGTAAACAAAACTTTTAAATGTTAACGAAACTGCAAATCTGCATAAATAATGGAGGGGAAGTGTTATATTGAAATAAAGGAATAAAATATATCTACAGTTAACAATTTATTTTAAAGGCAAGCACATCTCTATTTGATGATATTTTAACTAAAATTAGATAGAGTGTTTTAAGAAAGTTTTTTCCACAGTTTTTATTTATATAACGTAAGTATATTTCTATTTCCAAAAGCTCATAATTTCAAACTCTTGTTGTACTCGTTGCCATCCATAGAAAGCTTGCAAAACTTTCACAACAACGAGTTTAGCAGAGCTTGCGAAGTTTTCATGGTTATTAAAAACGAATTCAACCATTGTTTTTAAATTGAAATCTATAAACGTTAGCGTTTGGTGTTCAAGTTTGTCTTTTGGTCCAGTGCCAAAGATATCTTTCAAACTATTTGCACTTATTCTTTGCTTTGGGACTATTCTTTCATCATTCAAATCGACAAAACCACATACCCGTCCCCATTCATGGGTGTCGAATTTTAAGTATACCGTGGTTAAGCAAACAGCATCTAAGTCACTTCCTGAAAGTTCTAGCCCAAGTTCTTCTTTCAGTCCACGTGCTGCAGTATTGACTAAATCAACACACGTTTTACCGTTGTGTATTTTGTAGTCTGGTTAGATGCACTTTCGACGGCACCTCAAGTGAATTTTCCTGGTGCAGCCATTCCTCTCTTTAAGCCCGACGTTGAAATGAAACTTTTGAGGTTTGTCAGGACCTTCATTTGTCAGGACTGCCACATGCAGACCAAACGTATTACTAAAATATGGATGAACATCTGCTTTTGGGGGAAGTTCCTCAATCTTCTGCTGATTTGAAAAATCAATCCATATTTTTATCATAGCCCTGTGATGAATATAATCAGATTCCTTAAATGTTAATTCAATATAATGATTTGTTTCTTCGCTGGATTTTGGAAATGTCAATCCCTTTAAAGCTACAGTAGAATTGTTATCTATCACTTTCTGTTTTGATAGTGTTAGAAATTCGTTGAAATTATCTACATAATCTTCCTCCAGTGTCCAATCATCTGGTCTGTCTCGATATGGAGCATTTTCTACTTCAAAAAAACAATTTAAATCCCAATGGTCGTATTCGGTAGGTCTCATTCCAGATTCATAGAAACCCATTTGTGACGCCTCTTTGTCAGTACACGAGTCAGCAACGAATATATCTGTCTTACCAATGAAGCCACAACTAAAAAAATCGTCTTCAGTTTCCGGATTTGTCTGCAGGAGATATGGATTATTTTCCGGACTGAAGAAATCTTTCAAAGGTTTTCAGTTGTCGGTCTCTCTTTTGGAATCTCTCGGTAGCACTTAAAAATTACCTCTTTCAAATGACCAGTAAGAGTTTTGGAATTTATATGTTTTCCGTTATGTACTGATAGTCTGCCAGTGTGACAGTTGATATTTTATCATAAGGTCGTTCAGCGGTCAGCATAAATGTCAATACATTCCAAAAGCAAAATATATCCGCATTTTTATAATCTTCCATCGACCATTCACGACCAAAAGTTTCTTGAAATACTTTAGGTGCACCCCATCTTACTCTGTAACTAGGTCTGGACCCACTCATTTCTGAAGACATTATGTTATTTTTTGGAGGATTGGTGTTTATTTGAATGTCGTCCGTTGCCAGGCCAAAGTCTGCCAGTTTTACGACGATTCTTCTCAGTCCAACCTCCAAAAGAATGTTATCCGGTTTAAGATCTCGATGAACGATGTTCAGGTTGTGGAGATAGTTTAATGCACTAATGATCTTCTGTCCAATGTTCCAAACTATATCGTAGCGTAGTCCTTTACTTTCATGATTATCTCATCAACGTATTTTAATAGGTTTTGATCGATATCTTCCATTACTAGAAACATCATTCCACCTACGTTTTCTTGACTAACTTGTATATTCAGTTCCTTTCTTTCTGAAATATATCCAATTCCTCGAAATGCTATGATATTCTCATGGCTTAAGTAATAGAGTATATTCACCTCTCGCATCATTAATGTAGATTTTTCTTTGAATATTTTAATAGCTACCTTTGATCATCCATATTTACATGCGTAAACGTATCCAAAATGACCGTATCCAACCTCTGTCCATTTTGGAATTAAATCATTCACCTCGATATAACGTAAGATTCCCTTTTTTCTCAGAGTTTTGGTATAGTCTTGAATGGATTCCAGTAAATCAAGTGTTGATCAATATCCTTTTCGGTACAGACTTTCCCTGTAAAGGAATTTAGAACGCTTTTCAATTTATCAAAGGACTCCATATTTTCTCTATTTGTTTTAAACTTCCTGATAGGAAATTTTTAAACGAAGAAAGGTCGACCATTTACCTGAACTAAAAATAAAAATTATTATAGAATGTATTTATTTAGTTTTAAAAACCGTGTCTTCAGTATTATTTCTCTTGTTTTAATTTTCCATATTCAGTCCAGGCGATTATTGTTATTTGTAATGGTACTCAAACCTGTAATAGTACGACAAATATTTACATTACAGTTTCGTCAAATATAAGGCCTGAATTACAAAAAGACGTGTATATGATCAATATTACGAATATCTGTAATATAGTTTTACTATATCACGAATATTTGTAATTTACGATTTAATGGTTGTTTCGTATGGTTCGTCTTATCTTATCATGACACAAAGTAGTCTCTCTGAAAAAAATACATTCGTAATAATTGTACATATACAGAAAATTTTGTTTTGAACGCTTAAAAGAAATGTTTACAAAATTAATGATGTTCCTACGTAATATCCTAACTAAAACTTTCATTTTTCGCTCTTAAAATTAAAAATTTTATATGAAAGAACAACATTTTATCTTGTCAGAAACGTCTCCTGTGTAATACTTTAAATGATAGTATTATGTTGAAAAATCTTTAAAGAAACATGTGTATCGACTCCAAACCATAATTCAATGGAGACAACTCTTGGTCGCTTAGAAGTGGTCGAATAAAAGTAATCGTTGTCTCTCTTATAACGGCTCAAGTAGCTGAAAAAAATATGACATAACTTAATATCCGAATTGATTTATGATATTCAAAATCTCATTCAGCAAGTTACTTTAGAAATATTGAAACAATATTACATATCACAGAAAATGATAAGAGATGTACATGACATCTTGAACACACGACAAAGGGAATCTTGTCGTTTTACTTTGACATAATATAAATCATTCCATGGTATTAGGACTAATTAAAAGATTTTCCGCAATAAAAAAAGTTAGGAACCGACCATTTTTTTAATAGGGAGGGGCATTTTTAAAAAAAATTTGTTTAATTCAAAGTCTCTAGAAAACTAGTAATAATTTGTCCCTGAACGGAAATGAGAAAAACATAGTTTGTTTTATATTTGTGAAAAAAAACTTTTATGAGGGTCTTGAATAGGATCTTATATATAATATCTGTATTCTAGAATTTTTTAACCATTTTTCTCTATTCTGTTTTGTCCATTATTTTCGTTGCTTGGTTGCCAAATAGTTTATAGTTTATAAAAGAAAAAGGAAAACAATAAGGTTTAAGTACCATTTGAAACTTATCCCGTGCCCCTCCCCACAACAAACATGCATTCGGAATAACAGAAAGAAAACAAGTTAATCAACACGCTATATAATAATGAGATATGACAATTTTTACATGTTTTAAAAGTCCGTTTTACAAGAAAATCAACGACTGTCTCACTATTTTATTTTGGAATACACATATAGACTAAGTGTTTACATATTTAACCGGATCAATGACCATAAATAGACAGTTCATTGATGAGTTTATCCTAAAACACCTGTCCATAGATGGACCGGTCTATGATAAGCGACCCAGTTAAACCCCGCGTCAAGTAAAATGAATCAAGTAATACAAATAGTATAATTTAAATACTAAAATTATAACTTAATCAGTAAATCATGCATTGCTTCCAACAATCTTTTAAAATTTGTATCTGATATAGAAATAATACCGAAAAATATCGAAGGAATAAGCGTAGAAAACAGGTTGGGGGGACTACTTTTTTTTTTTTCTTTTTTTTTTGTCAATGAGAAAACAATTAATCCCTCACTTTCAGTACTCCTACGCAACTAATAGACTCGTAACTTGAATTTGCTCTTTTGTATACTAGCGGTGCTTCCCAAAAGAAAAACTAAGATGTTCTTCTGGGAAATTGTTTTGATAAGGTTGGAGATGTTGTAAATTTTCATTCAAGCTAGTACATAGAACATAACATGTGTTTAGTGATTCAACACATTCCATTAAAATTTCAGTCAATTTCAAGAAGAAATTCTCCGTTTATCATCCTGAAACAAACAAAAATAACCATGTTTTTATTATCATCATTCTGTTTGTTTATATTTATTTACAACTGATGAATTATGCGGGTATCCGCCAATAGACGGCAATATAACGAAAAAAATAAACAACAGACATCTATTCAGCCGAATGTTTTCTTATGAAAAAGTGGAGGAAGATACCGAAGGAACATTCAGAATGCAAAAATTGACCAGAAGACGAATTGCATAAAAAAAAAAAATATTAATAACCACCCAATGATTACGTTTCATAAATTCTCAGTATTACAACTGAAAATCTTGCATATCGTACCAGCTGAGAAATATATACTCCATACGCAAAAATACTAGTAGATGGTTTTTCGTTGTATTGGTTAGGAAAATATTAATTTACAGTTGAAATAAACTAGTTTGTCATCCTAGATTTCTTTGCTGAAATGACATTTCAAAATTCGAAGAATAGGTATAAAAAGAGGCAGGAAAGCTGTAACTAGTTTCCTTGACTTCCTAAAGTTTTGATTGTTGATTGAGAGAACATTTCGATAATCATTTATTAATCTATATATCAAATTTAACGAATTTACTTCGCTTATCTTTCTTTTTCTTTATTATAACTTGCAGACACTTCGTCTCGTATATGTTTAAAAACAAAGATTCTAGAAGGAGCACTGTTGGTTCTCATATGAATGCTTCAAACACGTTAAATATGTTATTGAGGTGAAACCTTAGCATACTGAGCATACTGAGCATACTGAGCATGTTTTCCTTTTTAATTCTTTAAATAAAATAGTATAATGTGACTGTATCGGTGTGAACTCAAATCCAAACTTATATATATAGCTAGTGCTCTATAATTTGACCTCCTACACAGAGGTTGGAATATATGGTAATATAATGAACATTGAGACAAGAAGATACGAAGTGCCGTTTTCTAGACAAAGAGGACGATACGGATGCTCCTGACTACTCGACTTAGATATAAAAATCGAGATTAAAAGATTATTGATGTCCTAAGAGAAGTTCAACACTAAAAGTAAAATCACAAAAATACTGAACTCCGAGGAAAATTCAAAAGGAAAGTCCTCAATCAAATGGCAAAATCAAAGTTCAAACACATCAAACGAATGGATAACAACTGTCATATTCCTGACTTGGTACAGGCATTTTCTTATGTAGAAAATGGTGGATTGAACCTGGTTTTATGGCTAGCCAAACCTCTCACTTGTATGACAGTCGTATCAAATTCCATTATATTGACAACGATGCGTGAACAAAACAAACAGACACAATTGGTAAAATGTCAAAATAGGATTACAGCAGTCAACATTGTGTTATCATCTTAATCACTATAAAAACAAACAAATGTTACGAAGAAGCACAAAAAGGGGGGCATACATCAAATTTAACATCCTCATTATGCTTATATCATACGATTTTATTTATCTATGTAAAATCCACCTATAAGGATGGAAGGTTTTAAGTACTGGCGTAAAATCGCGCGTTTGAAATTCGTACAGGTAGACATAAAATAATTTTGTCGTTCAAGGTATAAAGAGATACATAAACACAGAGTCACGCAAAATGGACATCACAAAAAACAGACCCAGCAGCAAAAGCAACATTAACAAATAAAATAATAGTGTGGTTAAAATCGGTTATCGATTTATGAGATAACCAGCCAATAAGATGAATACTAAGAGAGCATTTATAAAAGAAAGATTAAAACAGCATGCAATGGATCTTTAAGGGCTCTCAACCATCCAATGAACACTTCATAAGCAGATAAGTTTATCATATTACAGACTTACTTTGTATTAATGATACGAGCCCCTAAATTGTTCTCCTAGTTCTTGCTGACACTGACAGAAATCAACATTATATTTGAATACTTGGCAGTGTGAAGAGCATTTCGCTAATATTGGTTCAAATTTAAATTTCATTTAAATCACCTAATTCAAGGTACTAGCAGTATCAGATCAAGTTATGGGAAACAATTTTGGTTCAAGGAAACATTCGTTCATTAATTGGTGGGAATCAACACATCTTTACATAATACACCCTGATGATGTTTATGTACACATGTATCTTTAATACGAAATGTTACTATTCATCAAAGCTTTTACGTATTAGGTACGACATGTTTACGCGTTAATACGAATAGTTACGAGTTAGTTACGAGTATTTACGAGTCCATACGATTGTGCAGCTTTTATACCTTACCCAAAATCGTAAAACAATGAGAGTACGTAAAGTATACGTATTTTTTCGTTAAATACTCGTATGTATTCGTAAATTACTCTTAACTACGCTTAAAGTTCTCGTAATGACTCGTAACAATCCGTAAAACCATCGTAATACGACCCAAATCAAATCGTAAGCAACGCGTAAGCACTCGTAACAATATATCAATAATTCGTAAACAAATCGTAAACTACCTGCAACAAATCGTTAAAAAAAGTTACGAGTCAATTACGAATTATTATAAGCAGTTTACAAATGGTTATGTATTGTTGCGAGCGGTTTACAACAGGTTTACGGATTGTTACATGAATCCGTGGCCAATGGTGAAAAGATTTTTGGAAAAAGGATGTTCCACTCCTTTCAGGTTCATTAAGAGTGTCTGCTAGTTATTGCGAGTTCTAAAGATTTATCTATTGATTCCAGCGAGTTATTTGTCTGATTAAATATTTCGGTACAATATATATAGACGGAAGTCGCGGAAAGCGAGATATACATTTTGTTTTTCCTGTTGCCTTAATGGTGACGACGGAAGATACGTCAACAATTGTTAAGTTTTCTGCTTAAGTCAGTTTGATAGGAACAACTTGTGATAGATTAGTGATATTTTGTATAAAGTTGCATTGCTATCAGTTTATATCAGTAAAGCAGCTATTTCGAGGCCCTTTCCCGTAGGTCAGGCGACCTTCAATCAATCAGCAGGTTTCTGCTTAAGGATGTTCGCTCCTCTTGTTTTTCAATTTTTGCCAGATATTCGGAATCCTCTGGTTTTATCCATGTAGTGCCATTAAAACATTTTCTCCTCTAACAACTACTTTTCTTTTAATAATTTTTATTACATATAGTTTAAAAAGTTATATTTGAAAATCCTATAAAATCCTTGTTATTTTTTCATTATTTTTAAAGAAAAAGGTTGCCAATGTTAAATTTATGAAAAGTCTAGAGAAAATTTTTCTGCTAAATTTTCAATGGCTTATATCTCGAAAACAAGCACACTGACCCTTCATTTTTTCTGCTATTTTAGTTCCTTACTTATATACTATCAATTTATATCAGTCTTGTTAAAAACCTTGTTATTTTGAAGCAGAGTAGCAATCATCCTTAGTTAATTTGATAGGAACTACTTGTGAAAGATCACTGATATTTTCTATGAAATTGCATTACTATTGTAAAGCAAAATATTGTCCTATGAAATATTGTCCCCCAAGACAATAATTTATGACTATTCATCATGAAATAATGTCCTCACCAATGAAAAAAATCCAGAGAAGGACAAATTTTCATTGTGAAATTTTGTCTGTTTATAGACAATATTTCACAGATGAGTACTGTGAAATTTTGTCCACAATATTTCATAGACAGATTGTCATGAAATTTTGTCTCATGAAGGGGAAGTTATCAATATATATCATGTTTGATATTTGACTGATAATAACATATAAACACAAATTAATATTCCAGTTACATAGTACTCCTGTACTTCCAAAACCTTGTTGCAGAACGATTCGTCAATCTAGTATTCACGAATACTATTAGTGCATTCAATTTTGAACATAAATAAGTGATTGTGAGTACATTACTTATATTTATACAGTATAATGTAGTACAATGGAACATACGTTAGACAGTTCTTTAATCTATAATTAACCATTTATAAAGCATCTATTCAAAATTGAAACTAGCTTATGTTAAAATAGATATTATTTTGAATTATAAAATACTTACTTTACAAACTATTTCAGTTATAAATCTAAAAATGTGCATGCTGCATGCTTGTGTACTATTTTACTTTTAATAATTTGATTAGGAAATATTTTCATGTACAGTATTTCAAAGTGAAATATTTTATGGACAGAATTTCACAGTGAAATATTGTCATGGACAGAATTTCACAGTGAAATTATGTCATGACAGACAGTATTTCATAGCGAAATATTGTCAGGGACAGAATTTCATAGTGGAACATTGTCAGAGACAGAATTTCATAGTGAATTGTTGTCCAGAAGGAGGTGACAAACTTTTATGGACGAGAACACTATTTGATAATGAAATAATGTCCTGGACAGTATTTCATTATGAAATAGTGTCTGTGGACAATGTTTTATATGAAATTTTGTCCGGCGGACAATATTTTATGGGGGACAATATTTTATATTACACTATCAGTATATATCAATTTTATTCCCCTCCCTAGATCTTGGCCCAGCAACTTTCAAATATTAAGCAATTTTCAATGCTAAATTTTCTGCTAAAGTTAGTTTCTTGCGCTGAAGATTTAAAGTCTAGCGCTGAATATTTAAAGTATTTAGCTGAAGGTGTAAAGTCCAGCTCTGAAATATAAAAGTCTAGCGCTGAAATTTAAAGTCCAGCGCTGAAGATGTACAGTCTAGCGCTGAAAATTTAAAGTCTAGGTCTGAAAATTTTTCAGATCAGCGCTGAAGATGTAAAGTCTATCGCTGAAGATTTAAAATCTAGCTCTGAATGATGTTGAAATCAGCGATTAAGAGATTGAAATCAGCGATGAAGGTGTAATGTCCAGCGCTAAAGATATAAAGTACAGCGTTGAAGCTGTAAACTCCAACCTACAAATGAAAAGTTTGGCGATGTACATGTTAAGTCTAGCGTTCAAATGTATTGTCTGACGCTGGAGATAAAGTCTAGCGAGAGAGATGTAAAAACTAGCGCTGGAGATGTAAAGTCTAGCGCTCGAAATGTAAATCTAGCTCTCGAAATATAAGTATGGTGCTTGAAATGTAAAGTCGAGCGCTGTAGATATAAAGTCAAGCGCCGTAGACATAAAGTCATGTGCCTGGAGATGCGAATTCTCCGAAATATTTAGATGTTTGGGTAATGAAACTTAAAGATCTTATTTTTGGTTATCATGATGATCAATTCACTTTATTTCTTTGAATACTGCAATGTTTAGTTTAAACATATTTTATTGTTCAGAAACTAAACAAATGTATACTTAGTAGTTAAATCAAATCTACCGTCCGAGTTTATACCGTTTTCACTAATAACACCATTTGTTGAAAAACATATAGTAAAACCAAAATTTTTTCTGTCATTTTGTTGTTGTCTAATCGATGTATCCCCACATCTCCTTTTATTCAAATCCTAATGATCTTTTTTAAAGAAATATTTATGATATTCTATAGCGCCTACTTCAAAATAACAAACTTTTAAAAGACTGTTATAAATTGATAGTACATGTATATAAATATAGGAACTTAAATGCAGAAAAAATGATAAGATTAATAATTATATATCTTTATTTAGCCTCTTCTATGAGAGAGAGTGGTAAAATGAAATATAAAATAAATAACAAAATACAAATTTGAACAGATGAAAAAGTGATTTTAGAAGTAGTTCACATTATCACCTAGGAGAGGGAAACTGTTTTGCAAAATTTGTAAACGTAGGTCACGCATAAAACTGAAAGCGTTTTTTTTTTTCTGCTCACAGTTCAGTTCGAATTTGGTTTCGCATGACTGTAACAGATAACATCAGCTAAGGAACCCCGAAAAACGATCGAGTTTATACATTGGAACTTCCACCAAAAGTCATTGAGAATGTCGGATAAGTAGTCAGAAGAAGCGATTGCGTGAATACACGGATAAGTAAAATAATACCACATTTATCATATAGAGTAATATCGGTGTTCGAATTGTGCACTAAAACAACAGGGAATACATTAAAATCTCTATTTCCCATAGCGCATAATTTCAAACTCTTGTTGTACTCTTTGCCATCCATAGAATGCTTGCAAAACTTTCACAACAACGAGTTTAGCAGAGCTTGCGAAGTTTTCGTGGTTATTAAAAACAAATTCAACCATTGTCTTTAAATTGAAATCTATAAACGTTAGTGTTTGGTGTTCAAATTTGTCTTTTGGTCCAGTGCTAAATATATCTTTCAAACTATTTGCACTGATTCTGTGCTTTGGATCTATTCTTTCATCTTTCAAATCGACAAAACCACATAGTCCCCATTCATGGGTGTCGAATTTTAAGTATACCGTGGTCAAGCAAATAGCATCTAAGTCACTTCCTGAAAGTTCTAGCCCAAGTTCTTCTTTCAGTCCACGTGCTGCAGTATTGACTAAATCAACACACGTTTTACCGTTGTGTATTTTGTAGTCCGGTTTAGATGCACTTTCGACGGCACCGCAAGTAAATTTTCCTGGAGCAGCCATTCCCTCTCTTTGAGCACGACGTGGAAATAAAACTTTTGAGGTTTGCCAGGACCTTCATTTGTCAGGACTGCCACATGCAGACCAAACGTATTACTAAAATATGGATGTACATCTGCTTTTGAGGGAAGTTCCTCAATCTTCTGCTGATTTGAAAAATCAATCCATATTTTTCTCATAGCCCTGTGATGAACATAATCAGATTCCTTAAATTTGAATTCAATAAGTTGATTTTCTTCTTCGCCGGGTCTTGCAAATGTCAACCCCTTCAAAGCTACAGTAGGATTGTTATCTATTACTTTGTCTTTTGTCAGATTTTTAAATTCTACCAAATTATTTATATATTCATCCTCAAGTGACCATTCATCTGGTCTGTCTCGATATGGAGCATTTTCTACTTCAATGAGACAATTTAAATCACAATGGTCGTATCCGGTAGGTCTCATTCCAGATTCATAGAAACCCATTTGTGACGCCTCCTTGTCGGTACATGAGTCAGCAACAAATATATCTGTCTTATCCATGAAGCCACAACTAAAGAATTCTGCTTCAGTTTCCGGGTTTGTCTGCAAGAGATATGGATTATTTTCCGAACTGAAGAAATCTTTCAAAATATTTTCGGCTGTCGGCCTCTCCTTTGGAATCTTCAGGTGGCACTTAGAAATCACATTTTTTAAATGACCAGTAAGAGTTTTGGGCAAATCTGGATTTGATAAGTTTTCCGTTGGATCCTCAAAGTCTCCCAGTGTTTGCGTTGATATTTTACTATAAGGTCGTTCACCGGTCAGCATAAATGTTAATACATTTCCAAAGCAATATATATCCGCATTTTTATAATCTTCAAATGACCATTCACGACCCAAAGTTTCTTGAAATACTTCAGGTGCACCCCATCTTACATTTGCAACGCTGGAACTGGACCCACTCATCCCTGAAGACATTTTTTTATCTCGTGGAGGATTGGTGTTTATTTGATTGCCGTCCGTTGCAAGCCCAAAGTCTGCCAGTTTTACGACGATTCTTCTCGGTCCAACCTCCAGAAGAATGTTATCCGGTTTAAGATCTCGATGAGCGATATTCAAGTTGTGAAGATAGTTCAATGCACTAATGATCTGCTGTCCAATATTCCAAACCATATCGTAGCGTAGTCCTTTCCTTTCATGAACTCTCATCCCATCTACGTACTTTAATAGGTTTTGATCGATATACTCCATGACTAGAAACATCATTCCACCCTCGTTTTTTTCACTTACTCGTATATCTATTTCTTTCGCTTTTGTTTGTGATATATATCCAATTCCTCGAAATGCTATGATATTTTCATGGCTCAAGTCCTGCAGTATCTTTCCCTCTCGAATCTTTGATTTTGATTCTTCTTTAAATATTTTAATAGCAACCTTCGATCCCCCATATCTACTGGCGTATACGTATCCAAAATGACCTGACCCAATCTCTGTCCATTTTGGATCCAGATCATTCACGTCGATATAACGTAAGGTTCCGTCTTTTTCCAGAGTTTTGGTATAGGCTTGGATGGAATCCAGTAGCCCGAGTGCTAGATCAATATCCTTTTCGGTACATACTTTCCCTGTAAATGACTTAAGAACGCTTTTCAATTTATCAAAGGACTCCATATTTTCTCTACTTCTTTTAAACTTCCTGATATAGAAATTTTACACGAAGAAAGGTCATTTACCTGAACTAAAAATAAACATTATTATAAAAATGTATTTATTTAGTTTTGAATACCGTGTCCTCAATATTATTTCACTTGGTTTTAATTTTCCTTCTTATTTTTCGTTAATTTGTTAGAAAAGTACGACGTTAAATAACACGACAAAAAAGAAAAAAAACTTCAAACAACAAAAATACAACAAAACACACATAAAACAATTACCGTTTTACACAAATACATGAGCTATCATATAAATTACGGCCAATGATAATTTTAAAATATAAATGATATTATACTAAAGAATTGATTAGTGGTCGAAAATTCAAAGTACGAGATTGACAGGGGTCGGGCCGTATATGGATATCCTGAAATGGCAAGTTAACAGAGTCATTTATTAGTCATATTCGACAAGACAGAAATGAATTATCGAATTCGATAAAAAATAATAAAATATATAAAACAGTACAGAAACAAGTAAATATTAGTACATGAAGGCATATCTTCCCAAATTTTATGCATTAAAGGTCATCCCAGTCGTTTTTATTAATCAAAGTATTAATCATGTCTATTGTGTTGCAATGTATAAAATATTTTAAGATTATATATATCTTTATTTGGCCTACTTTAGGGAAATAGTGGTACAAATAAAACATAAAATAAATAACATAATAGACAAGTTTGAACGAATGAAAAGTGATTTTAAAAGTATTTCCATTATCACTTAGGAGAGGAAAATGTTTTGCAAAATTTAAAACGTAGAAAACGTATAAAGACTGAAAACAAACATTTTTCTGCTTTCAGTCCTGATTGAACCAGGTTTCACATGACAGTAACGAATAAGTAGTCACACGAAGAGATTGCGTGAATACACCGATCAGTGAAATATTTACCACATTTATCAAATAGATTAATATCGGTGTTCGAATTGTGAACTAAACAACAGGGATACTATGTAGTTTGCCTATTTTCGCAAATCTGATGCAACAGTCCATGCAAGATGAGGCTGAACTATTTTATGTATCTTCTTAAATACATTGAAGTCATTATCAACACGCATGCATTGCTGCCATTTACTTAGTTCATATTCAAAAGCTGAGTGAATAGAACTGCTAATTATTCGCTTCCATATACGTTGAGACAGACATGTTCAGCTAGACATTAACTGTTTTAAATAGTCCAATACATTTTATTTGTAGAGTAAATCAACACAATCATTTGTAAAATCCGATGCATAATAGTTGTTCCGTTTATTAAAATACCTTAGTTCAAAAGTCTTCGTACAAGAATCCAAAATGAAATTGCTCTTTGCGGTCAATTAAAAATTCGTTCAAAGAACTGTAACTTGTGTAATAAAACTGTCTAGGTTAAACCAACCAATAAGAGAGAGCACATATCAGTTCTTGTATGTCTAGGCAATCCTTGAATAAAATGCACACATAGTAATGCGTCCGTTCTAACATAAGTATTTCTGTTTAAGACAGCTTTCCCATATCTCGCATCCGTAAAGAGCTTATGTGTAGCATATTTGGCGAAAAGACTTTGCACACACTACAGGATTGAGTACAGCAAGATGAATACCGGAGCGTATGACAGACGCAGTGGTTGCTCTTAAGGTTCAACACGCTTTTAATGTGCGATCTATGCTAACCTTTCGTCCCAAAGGGTATCATAGCCCAGTAGTCAGCAATTATTTGCTGACATGAAATATCATAGTATGGTCAATTTCTTCATCATTGGCTTTACACATTTTGCTAAGAGCGTTACTGATGATGGTAAATCCAGAAAAGCGCATCGGACGCACACCAGTTATTATTTTCATTTTCTGTAAATAAAATTTTACAATCATTCGAAACACTAAGGTTTGGCCAACTTCATTAAGTTTTAGTTTATATGCTCTTCAACTTTATTTTGACTTGAAATTGTTCTGTTGGAGCGCCATTGATCAGTTTTGTGTAGACAAAACTCATCAGCATGGTATCGAATTCGTTTTTGATACGAGTTTTAGATTTTTGCTAAATATTTATAAGGTTCTTCAACGTGCAAGGAGGGTCCGATTTATTATTCTCTTTCTGACCGGTCGTAGCTGCAAATTTATGTGCTAGTATCACAAATAGCAAAAGGGACACCTCTTTTAACAAGATATTACCACCGGACGAAGTCAGCTAGTCAACTAAATTTGCGTTTAAAAAAGAAGCTATATTTGTACACCCTTGCTACCCCAGAAGTTAACTGCAAATACTTCACACGAAGTATCACCGTATTAAATAATGATAGAAATATAGTTTATCTGTACAATAGGTCAATAAAGAACCCTCCGAATAGTTTTTGTTGGATTTATTCAACGTACAAAGAGCATATTATTTCGGCAACACTTGTTGCCTGTGCTTGAACATCCTAAATTAGGTCGGATGGTACAGTGTATTGTTACTTTCTGCACAGCCGACGGACACATTCCAGGTCTTACGTTCCTATCAGGATTTCCTTGAAAGAATAAAGCTAGTTGTCTATCCAAGGTTGAATTTTTGAACTGGAAACATTTTGATTTCTAATTGCAACTGAACAACAAACAGTATAACCGTGTTAAGGTTATTTTCTTAGTAAGAATTATTTCACCTCATCATTGAATCAAGTGTCAAGGAGTTCCAGACGTTTATAATTACAACGGTTACCTTAGCTTGATAAAAAAAGATTAAATTTGTTAACTGCAATGGGCTAAACATTCTTCATTCAAATAATGCGAAAATTAAGGCAACAATAGTCTACCGCTTTTCAAAAATAAAACAACAAATAAATTCCATGCATCCGAAGCGCTTTTCTGTGTTTACCATCAGGAATGTTCACAGCCGAATATTTTAAAGCTAAGAATGTAAGAACCGAAACAGTTGAAATGATTTATGACCAATAAGGACCCAACAAAATGCCGAATCAAATATACAAATCTAAGATCAACTTTGCCTGAGGAGTTGAAACCATAGTTTCTTCATGATTTATGAATTTATAAACGGAACTGATGATACCATTGAAACAGATAGTCCACACGCAGCAGTATCGACCCAGTGCTGTAAATATGAAAGAAAACACCACTTTATAAATTTTGTGCAACTGAAGCGCTTTTCTGAATTTATCTTCATCAGGAACGCTCAAAGCCGAACATTTGTAAGCCAAGGATGTATTAGAACCGAAATATAAAAGAGTTATATGACCAAAAGGATTTAAAAATATATCCAAATCCATCGAAGGCCAGCTTTGCCTGAGGGAGTTGAAAGCTTAGTTTCTTTATGGTTTCTAAATTTCATAAACGGACAATTTTAGAAAAGTTTGTCATAAATTATGTCAGTACCGAAATAGTGACTACTGAGCAGAAAATACCCTTGGGGACTGATAATTCACACGCAGCGGTATCGACCCAGTGCTGTTAAAAATGAAATCAAATCTTAATATATTTCATGCGTCCGATTATAATTTCTTAATTCATAAATGAACAATTTAAGAAAGGTTTGTTATAAATCATGTCAGTACCGAAGTACTAACTACTGAGCTGATGGTACCCTCGTGGACTGATAGTTCATTAGCAGTGGTATCAACCTTGTGCTGTAAAAATGAAACACCGCTTCATAAATTTGTATACGTTTGAAGCGCTTTTCTTGATTGACCTTCATCTGGAACGCTCACAGACAAATATTTGAAAGCCAAGGATGTATCAGAACCGAAACAGTGGAAGCGCTTTATGATCAAAAGGACCGAAGAACTGACTACTTGATTAAGAATACTGTAAACCAACTAATTTTCGCGAATTTCGCGAGTAGAAAAATAACGCGAATATAAATCGTCGCGAATATGTAAAACTTGGATCTTTCCTTATTCAACTACATCAAACAAATTTGAAAATCGCGAAATTAAATCGCCGCGAAATGGGCTAGTAAGGGCTAAACGCGAAATAAAGTATCCGCGAAAATAAGTTGGTTTACAATATACAAATCAAGGTAACAAACAAAAACTGAGGGAATTGTATGATCTCCAAAGAAGCGAGATCAGGTGCGCAAACAGGGTTAGAGTTTCGTGCTACGCATGCATGACCCACCATGCGAAATCAAAATATCACAATCTGGAATAAGATTCAATCGGTAAATTTACAGAGCAGACAAATATTCTGGTATTAAAATCTAAGACCGAGAAAACATGTCGCATTATGACTTAAGACATAGCCACGTTGACTGGTTAGTGACACAAAAGAAATAGCATTTAATAGAACTTTCCTATTGAGTAAATATCTCCCAGCTGATATGGTATTCCGGGTCTAACTCCCTATCAGTATTTCATCGAAAGAAGAAGGCTGCTAAAGAACCAAGAGTTCTTAAAATTAAATTGAAAATAAATGAAACCATGAGTTCAAACATTTGACGGATGCTATCATGATTCTGTTGCTCAAACATCATATGTAAGGAATGTGACATGAATCAATTTGCTGCGTAAATTGATATGTTTGTTGTATGTTTAGTTGTTTTTTTCCGAGTGTAGCGTCTATGTTCATTTTTCAATAGTGCTTGCTTAATATATTGTTTACTACGATTATGAATCCCTGTTTTGATTGAATATAAAGATGAGAAGATGTGGTATAATTGCAAATGACACAATTCTCCACAGAGACCAAATGACATAGAAGTTAACAACTAAAGGTCACCATACGGCCTTCAGCAATGAGCAAAACCAATACCGCATAGTAATATGTCAACGTGCATTTTGTTTAATAATCTGGCTGTAGCGGTATTGCCACCTTTGACACAATTGTAAAATTGTTGAATTTAGAAGGTGAATTTCGATTGACGGCGGTGAAATTTATATTAGGAATGCGTTTTTAGCACGTGAATATCCGTGAAGTAGTGGTATTTTTATTTCCAACCAAGTGCTAACAACACACATCTACAGTTCTCGGCATATTTTCCTTTAAGAGAATAAAAACCATTCAGATATTGAATTTATTGTAATAATAATATCGTAGATATTCATATAATTCTGGTAGAAGTTGTGTCTCCTTCAGCAATTTACCGATTATGTCATATTTCCTATAGTAACAGTTTCGACTGAGTCCGTATTCGTATGGCGCGTGGTGCATTGATATATAACCGGATACTCGACGACATAGTCGACGAAACCGCTCTCGTTTTATTTGAAGTTCAGTAGATTCTCTCAGGTTTTTTTTTTTGGTTTTAATATTTGATTTGAGCATAAGGTAAATTCAGATAGGCGTATGTGATGATTAATTGCTGGTGTTTAACACCTCTTTTAGAACTGTTTGATCTATTGTAGCAGCAAGATTTTAATAGGCATCAAACGCATCAGATTCATAACGTTTCGACTGTATCATTTCCTGTTTTGTTTATTCAAAACGGATCCACCATGTTTGAACATCGTTTAAGGAACGACCATTTAACTTCAAGGGAGGGTGGGGGTCGTCGGGGAGGTTGTGGTTTTTCCTAAAAGATATTTTGATCCCCAATTTGATGAAAAAAATATTGTGGTCAAGCAGATGACAAAAAAATATTCTGAATCCAGATTTTCCCAAACCTTATAGTGTTAAATTTTGAAAAAATAATTTGATTGAAAGCGTCGGGAAAAAATTTCTCCGACAAAAACCATAAACAACACCCCTCTTTGAAGTGAAATGGTTGCTCCCTTAATTATATTTTGTAACTATTGTTGTCTCTTCCTTAGCTAAAAGTAAAAGCAAATATCCATGAATGACATACAAAGACAAATGTATTCTCTTCAATCATTATTCAATTTGAATGTCAACGTTTTACGCATTTGTAATGAAGTTGAGACATTTAAAAACCTTAGCCAAGATGACGAAACAGAAAAAACGATGATATGATAGTGCAGAATTAAACTTATAGAAGTACAAAGCTATAGGAATTAATCATTTTCTAAAAATTGTACACCTAATAAAAGAGACAAATAAAGAGTAGAGAAAATTAAACTCTCAAATTATCTTACGAAATGCTATCAAACACACTATGTAAACACTCAATTTTAATGCGTCGTAATATGGAATAATGGTAGTCTCATTTTACCCATTCAAACATATCTTCAATTCTGTAAATAACAGTATCAATGTTTTATCACTTTAAACCGAATGCATTACAGTTAACTTCCTGATTGGTTTTATCACAAGGAGTTTCACCACAAAAGGTATTATTATTATTATTATTATTCATTTAATTCAACATAAGAAACGCTTTATTTTCATATAGATGTTTGCACGATTTTCTATATTTTATATTCGTTTTTTAAATTTTCATATAGAAACGATATTTGCGCAATTTACTATATTTTATATTATTTGCTATGATTTCTACTATTGTATTCAGACGTGTCATTATATTATATTTGCAAAAGGCACTACGAGTTTTGATTAGACAAGAAATGAAATATCAAACAACAATACGTTTTCCTCTTAAATTGTTCTTGATGGTAAAAGTGTTATATTCACATTTTGTCTTTGGTTGTTAAAGTAAAATTGTGCACTTTCCATTTCTATGTAGCAACATTCCAGTAGCACCTGCATATGGAATATATGTCTCCAAGTTGATACGATATTCAAGAGCTTGCGTTACCTGTCATGGTTTCATTGATAGAGGGTTGCTGCTTACAGGGAAGCTATTGAACCAAGGGTTTCAAGTAGTAAAGTTAAGTCATCCCTTCGAATGTTTTACGGACGCCATCGTGGGTTTGTTGACCGTTATGGAATATCTTTGTCACATATGATCACAACTACTATGTTCCAATTTTCCTAACTAAAATCATGTTCTTTGTTCATCGATTGTTTAATCGCCAAATGAGACTAATCAGCGGATTTGAACATGCATGATCAACACGATGGGTGCCACTTGTGGAGTAAGTAATGCCTATGCGTTCAACCCCTCCCTTTTTGATGGGGTTTTGTTGCCCAATCTTGTGTGTTCTGTGCAGTGTTTTTGGTTTTGTTCGTCTTTTCGTAGTTTTCGTTTTGCCATTGCGTTGTCAGTTTCTTCGACTTATAAGAAGATTGCATAAAAGATAAATTGGATCACATTAACTTAGATTAGGTTTTAAATATCTATAGCACTTGAAAACATATATGCTGCTATTTTCTCAAAATATCCGTATAAATAACCAATGATTTTTATAGACGGAAGGATTGAAATAACGCGGTATCTCACTTTATCTCGCGGATATTTCTAATGAAATTTAGAACCCTCTATTTGAAAACCTTTATTCAACTAATCAGCATTAGTTGAAATAAATTTAACCTTTATAGTTGAAATGCTCAAAAAGTCTTTACTTTTTGGGCTCTAAAACCTCTGGATCGTAGCTTTTCTGCTGACAGTTTATCATTGAAATAGATATAAGAAGATGTGGTATGAGTGCCAATGAGACAACTCTCCATCCAAGTCAAAATTTATAAAAGTAAACCATTATAGGAGCCTTTTTGTTATCTAATGAAGTATCTGTCTGTATGTTTGTTTGTCGGTCGTCGACTTTATTTCTCTGTATTTAGTTTCAATGTCTGGTTTTAAAATGTTGCTTATTTATTTTAGAATTTCAGAATTAAGATTAAACTCTAACATTGGTCACAAGATTAAAAATATTTAAACTAATTACATTAAAGATTTTTTCAATTTTGAGAATACAAAGGACAAGGTTCACTTTTACTAAAATAAGACTTTATCATAAAATATCAAAAGGCCCCAATATTGTTCAAAATGGATCTGTTGCAAAAGCTTGATTCCTAATGATAACACATTATAGGCTCCAAAGTCGTCACATTTTGGAGATTTCGTCCAAATATGACGAATTTGTGCCTTTTTCTGTCTGAAAATCTTCAGGAAAAATTTGGCCGAAACATACAATCCAAAATGTTCTGCAACCAAAAGGTGCCAAGGTTAATGGTGAATCCCTAGACGCAGGCAAATTCTGAATCTTGGATGGTGGACAAAGTAAATTATGCTAAAAACTGTTCTAAATTAAGGAGAAATTGGACTAAAACTAACATTACAACACAGATCATGCATAATAAGGGGAACAGAAATTCATGATTTATAATGTGAGGAGCTAAATAGAATTTTGCTTTTGTATAATTAGTAATATCACAACTAATTCTATCTAAAAATTGTAGCATTTTGGCCTGATAAAAAAAATAAAAAGTATCAAGACCAATATTAGTTCTTCACATACTTTTTCTTTTGATTTTCTCGCGACTTGATGTGCTGTTATTTTTGATGTGTGTTAAACAAGATAGTTTTTTTTTTATAATAGAATGGAATTCGGCAGTTTCGATAAAGCATCATATTTATAAATTTGTAAACTTGTGTTTCAATGACAGGTTCAATAAAGAACATAGATATCACAAAAGACCAAATTCAATATGATGTACCATGTGTGCACTTCGAATACTCATCCTTCTCTTCACTGGTGCTCGAAACAAAATATTAAAAAACCCGAAAATTATGAAAAATTAAAAAGTAATAACCCCCTGTTCCTGCATCAATGTAGAATCCATGAATTCAAACTTGTATACTTGTATACTTGTATACTTGTATACTAACAAGAAAAAATATTCTTAAATCAAGTATTTCATTTTATTGTCAATACTTCATTTTAGAAGGCTCTATCTTATAAATTGAATGCATATATTTACCTAAAAAGTAAACGAGGATATAGTCAGTGAGGTGAGAAAAAAAACAAGATTGTTTTACACTCTGTAAACCAGGTCTATTTAAGAATGTGCATCAATGATCAAGGTGCAGAGCAATTCAAAATATGACACATCAAAGCGGTTAAAGTACTTTGTCAAATCAAAGTTTTAATGCGTCGTGATATCAATATTTTTTTTTTTGTTAATTGAAAACATCTAAGGTTTGCAAATGCAGTAGGAAATATATATGATGATGTGTGTCTATCAAGTATGAAAGAGCTAAATACAATGAAAATATGTTCTGTGATCTTCATGAAAGCATTATGAAAAAAATATTTGACAGATACAAAATCTACATGCTCAGATGCATTACATTAGTAATTATGTCATTGTATGACCTTATTATTATGCACGCTAATGATGAAAATCTTGATTTTAGATATTGTTTTGGCCAAATTTGAATAAGTTTTGATAGGTTTTGCTACCGACGACATTGACCACATGTATGGACCACCAAAACTTTTTATTAGGATGTGTATCACCTATGTGTATATCTTTTATAATTCATTCGTATAGTGTGACCAATGAAGGGAGGCATGTTTGCATATGATAAATCGTCAATATTGGTATTATACATGATACTAGAAATTCATTTTAATCAAGGCCAAATTGAGACCTTAATGGGCCCTACTGCTTTCGAAGAATATATACATGTACTTGCTAGTTTAGGTGGAAATCTCTACAAAAGATCTGAGGAACTAAATGGTGGGCATTTTCAGCTGACTGCAGTTTAAAATGATAACAATTATCTTGGAGTTAAATGAAGAATAAATATACTGGCATACAAAAATATATCCCTGAAGAAATCAGGGCGGATTCATAAGGGAGATTCTTGGTACTCGTGTCCCCTCCAAGCAGAGACCTGTCATACTTTGAAACATACATGACTTCTCGTTTTTATTTCGATATAAAGATTTTGATCTCTACTTACCAAAAATAAATACCGTGGTACAGAAAATAAATATGGGTCGAAAATGCAGCCTGGAATTTAAAAGTATACATGTTTATTATAATTACTCAATGGTTTATCCGCTAAAACTATCAAGGAGAAAGAGTTGTTAAAGGGCATTGTTACTTGCAGAGAGCGTGACACATTCCCTAAAAGAGGCATCAGATTCATCGTCGCAATTTTGACCGGGTGTGGTTGTGCATCTCATTCAACCAAACGGACGACGCTTGTGAGGGAGCCATACCCTGAAACAGAAACTGTTACCTATTTTGATAACCGGGATACTCCATCCATGTCCAGTGCAAAATGTAAAAACAATATTGTCGACATCGCGATATTTACAATGTTAACAAGATTTCGTGTCAACATCGTTAACATTGTAAGAACTCTTTATATACTGTTTACATCGTTGACTACGATAACATCGCGATATATACATTAAATCGCCGCGAAATGGGCTAGTAAGGGCTAAAAGCGAAATAAAGTATCCGCGAAAATAAGTTGGTTTACAATATACAAATCAAGGTAACAAACAAAAACTGAGGGAATTGTATGATCTCCAAAGAAGCGAGATCAGGTGCGCAAACAGGGTTAGAGTTTCGTGCTACGCATGCATGACCCACCATGCGAAATCAAAATATCACAATCTGGAATAAGATTCAATCGGTAAATTTACAGAGCAGACAAACATTCTGGTATCTTAAAATCTAAGACCGAGAAAACATGTCGCATTATGACTTAAGACATAGCCACGTCGACTGGTTAGACACAAAAGAAACAGGATTTAATAGAACTTGCCTATTGAGTAAATATTTCCCAGCTGATATGGTATTTCAGGTCTAGCTTCGCTATCAGTATTTCATTGAACGAAGAAGGCTGCTAAAGAACCAAGAGTTCTTAAAATTAAATTGAAAATAAATGAAACCATGAGTTCAAACATTTGACGGATGCTATCATGATTCTGTTGCTCAAACATCATATGTAAGGAATGTGACATGAATCAATTTGCTGCGTAAATTGATATGTTTGTTGTATGTTTAGTTGTTTTTTCCGAGTGTAGCGTCTATGTTCATTTTTCAATAGTGCTTGCTTAATATATTGTTTACTACGATTATGAATCCCTGTTTTTGATTGAATATAAAGATGAGAAGATGTGGTATGATTGCAAATGACACAATTCTCCACCAGGTACCAAATGACATAGAAGTTAACAACTAAAGGTCACCATACGGCCTTCAACAATGAGCAAAACCCATACCGCATAGTAATATGTCAACGTGCATTTTTGTTTAATAATCTGGCTGTAGCAGCATTGCTACCTTTGACACAATTGTGAAAATTGTTGAATTTATAAGGTGAATTTCGATTGACGTCGGTGAAATTTATATTAGAAATGCGTTTTTTTAGCACGTGAATATCCGTGAAGTAGTGGTATTTTTATTTCCAACCAATTGCTAACAACACACATCTACAGTTCTCGGCATATTTTCCTTTAAGAGAATGAAAAAAAACATTCAGATATTGAATTTATTGTAATAATAGTATCGTAGATATTCATATAATTCTGATAGAAGTTGTGTCTCCTTTAGCAATTTACCTATTATGTCATATTTCCTATAGTAACAGTTTCGACTGAGTCCGTATTAGTATGGCGGGTGGTGCATTGATATATAACCGGATACTCGACGACATAGTCGACGAAACCGCTCTCGTTTTATTTGAAGTTCAGTAGATTCTCTCAGGTTTTTTTTTTTGGTTTTAATATTTGATTTGAGCATAAGGTAAATTCAGATAGGCGTATTTAATGATTGATTGGTGTTTATAAAAACTCTTTTAGAACTGTTTGATCTATTGTAGCAGCAAGATTTTAATAGGCATCAAACGCATCAGATTCATAACGTTTCGACTGTATCATTTCCTGTTTTGTTTATTCAAAACGGATCCACCAGGTTTGAACATCGGTTACGGAACGACCATTTAACTTCAAGGGAGGGTGGGGGTCGTCGGGGGAGGGTTATGGTTTTTTCCTAAAAAGATATTTTGATTCCCAATTTGATGAAAAAAAATATGGTGGTCAAACAGATGACAAAAAAAATTATTCTGAATCCAGATTTTTCCCATACCTTATAGTGTTAAATTTTGAAAAAGTAATTTGATTGAAAGCGTCGGAAAAAAAAATTTCTGACTCCGACAAAAAACCATAAACAACACCCTCTTTGAAGTGAAATGGTTGCTCCTTAATTATATTTTGTAACTATTGTTGTCTCTTCCTTAGCTAAAAGTAAAGCAAACATCCATGAATGAAATACAAGGACAAATGTATTCTCTTCAATCATTATTCAATTTGAATGTCAACGTTTTACGCATTTGTAATGAAGTTGAGACATTTAAAACCTTAGCCAAGATGACGAAACAGAAAAACGATGATATGATAGTGCAGAATTAAACTTATAGAAGTACAAAGCCCAAAATTACTAGCGTAAAACCATTCAAACAGGAAAACAAACGGTCTAATCTATATAAAAAACGAGAAACGAGAA
This sequence comes from Mytilus coruscus, assembly GCA_017311375.1. Taxonomy (NCBI): domain Eukaryota; kingdom Metazoa; phylum Mollusca; class Bivalvia; order Mytilida; family Mytilidae; genus Mytilus; species Mytilus coruscus. The sequence goes on along the minus strand of CM029604.1, from coordinate 46,651,619 downwards.
ACATTTATGAACCACGTCAACAAACGACAACTGCTGAACATCAGATTCCTGACTAAGGACAGGTGCAAACAATTGCAGCGGGTTTAAGCGTTTTAATGGTACCAAACCTTCGCCTTTATCTGAAACAATAGTGTAACATCACAACATAGAAAGACAAACCTGGTATTGTTGACGAATTCTTTTTTTTTTTTGTTACAAATTTTAGAATTTTTGGCTAGATATTTTAAGGTTCTTTAACGTGCAAGGAGCGCGAGTTTTATCTAACTGGGATATTGGATTGAACTGGTCGTTGCTGTATATGTATATGCTTGTACTGGGAAAGTACTTTTATTCGTGGGTATCAATTTTTGTGGTTTGAGCAAAAGTCACATGTTAGTGGGTTCTTAAATTCGTGGATTTTAGTTATCTGAAAAAAAAATCGAGTAAAGAATTTGAAGTGATCAGAAACGAAGATTCTTGAAAATAATCATATGTTGTTTTTATAATGATTTATGGGACATTGCAAAATAAGGTGTTCATTTTCACTTACTTGTTTGTCTTTCATTACTGACATTTACATTCAAATTTTTAATAAAATAATTGGTTTTGGAAATAAGCTAATTCATCTATGATTACAAATTGTCCCGATTGTAGATATTGCAGGGTAAACATTTAAATTGTTGCACACATGTAATCAAAAGTGATGACACTAATTAACCCGAGATCGAATGATCAACAGATTAACGATCATCAAAGGTGTTAATTGGGCCATAAACATGTCACTTAAAGAAAGCGGTTACATAAAAAAAGACTACAAATGAATTTTGAATTTTAGCACATACTTACAACTTCTCGTCCAATCAAATTGCTTGAATTTGCCTTCTAATTTTCATAGTACATACTTTTTCCATGTACTAAGTAACTACGCATGAATGACCACAAGGGTAAGATTTCATTGTATCGTAATCAAGATTTTAAAACAAAAATTGCTACTGGCTATTTTGAAATAAATGCTGTGTTCCAAATTAAACTACATAGTTTGTAATTAGTTTTCAAATTGATTTTTAAACATCCTACTATTTAATCTTTGGATCTAAAAATGTTTTTGACGATTAAAAGTTTCTTTCATTTAAATAAAGAGTAACAAATATGGTTCTTTATACCTTGATTAGAGTACAACGCCATCTCAAAATTGTAATCATTTATCTTTCATGCAATTACTTTGTACACAAAAAGAGTGAACCATGAAACCTTGTGAAGGAAAATTAAAGCAATTTGATCTATTTCGTCATGAATTGATTGATTATTGGTTGCTTAATGTCCAGTGACAAATATTTTATGCATGTAAACTATCCACTAGACTACCTATGGGTACATACCAGGGGCAGATCCATCCATTTTTAAAAGGGGTTCCAACCCAAGATAAAAAAAAGGGGGGTCCAACTGTATGTCCTCATTCAAAAGCATTGATCATCACAAAAAGGACGTTTTCCACCACCCCAAATTCCCCTCCCCCTTTTTGGATCCGCCACTGCAAACTATCTATATGTTTTAAAATTTATTATAGTTTTAGTTTTTATGTGAAATTGAAAAATGTTTTCAAGAATGTAAAGCTTCCACTGCAATTTAATTATTGCCTGCTTTTGGTCAATTTATTTTGTCATCTTACGATGTAAAGAAGTACAAGTATAGTAAAACACCACTTTATATCAATAAACATACTTACACCAACAGCTACAATCTTTTCTTTCTGGAGTCAATGGCCTTTTGAAATCACATATTTTACAATGATACTAGTTAGTAGATTTACAAAACTACGTAAATGAGCTACACCTAGTCAGCCAAAACATATCAATAGACTAATTACAGGATTACTCAAGTTGTAAATATGTGCTAAATTTCATAGTATATACCTTTCCATACACTAACCGACACGTAGAATTAATTCTTATGAAATAAAAAAGCAATTCCATTTGATTTTTTTTTCGTATGAGAATGTGATAGGGTCATATAAGGGCTTTTAATTATAGACTCCAACTGGTTCAAATAATTTATTACAGACTATACCAGGAAAATATAACTCTGCAAAACAATAGCAAATATCGTAAGCAATTTTACAAATGTTATATAGAATAATTAAACACAAGCAGTATTAAACACTAGTATAATTAAACACAATCATGATTAACTTGCGTTCACAATTACAAATAGCTAATTTAAAAGCACATACTACCAAAGTTTCGGATTGCATTGCAATCTACACAACCGTGCTTCATTTTGAAAAGCATCAATACGCTTCACAGTTTCAACGTAGAATTATTACAATGTGCCGAAAGAAAAATAGAATAAAATACAACTTCATTGCCAATTTGGCTGTGAAAGCAACTATTACAAAATGAACAATCTATAAAGAATAAGGAATTAATCATTACCAATATGTGGGATTGAGTTATCAAACTCCACTGCCATAAACACTAATACAATATATTCCAGGACATGGTAGAGTGGGTGGCGCATATTCGCCTTGGACACATTTTCGCCGTTTTGCTATTTTTTCTGTAAAATTTGTGTGCCTTTACCCAATACTTGCCTAAATAGATGGTAAAGGCTGTTTGTAATGTTACAACTGTTGATATTCCTCTTTACCCCATTTCCAAGGTTATTCGCACATATTGAGAAATACGCAGGTGTTTTTAAATGATTTTGGCAATTGTGTAAGATTTATATGGCAATCATGCGCAGTCTTTAAGTAAAATATTTGTGAGAAAAATCGTATAGGAATGATCTCTCAAACTAATGCATGTAATTGCAAACATTCGTTTTTATAATATACCAGGATAATGAGGATGGTCATATCATACATTGCGGCGAAAATGTGTCCCCCATGGTACACGAACAACTTGATTTCCTCTTGAGTTTGCGTTCGTTTTTAGAACAATTAACCAATGTTTTGAAGATAATTTCTTTATCAAACATTTTTTTCATATAGTAAAATTTCTGAAACCTTCATAAAAAGTTCCAAATATTCGAATGTAGGTCGGATGTAAGTGGAAATGAACGAATTATGCGGCGAATATGCGTCACCAACACTGAGTACTAACTCTATGGGGTTCAATACAGGATAATCATATGCTTCAATAGTCAATTATTCATTACACCATAGCGGGGACTAAATTTGGAAAACGGAAAGCTATAGCGTAATGAGTTCAGAAAATGTCTTCAAAATATTTTAACAACTTTAGATCAAATTAAATATGTTCATAGTTTATTGAAATAATTTGCTGAAATGGAAAATTGGTTAAGTTATAAAAATACAAAATAAAACACAAAAAGGATACTATAAATCGCTGCCACAAGAATAACGAGGAGAAAAAATGAACACTTCATTATTGGATATCATCACCAGAGATCTGAATTATATCGATCAAAACTAATTTTTCACGAGAATTAAAAGGTTAGAAGTCGTACACTTTAGGTTTTTAAAAAGGTTAAATGCGTCAAATCCTGTCTGAAGTTGTATACTAGTATATAGTTCATAGGGCGTTTTCTGATATTCGATGTATTCTTTAGATTATATGCCTGTATCCATGTTGTCAAACCTACATGGGGATCTTTCCGTGTCTTGATCCGGACAACAGTTGTTTTATTTCGTTGGACACTTCGTTAAACCCATCCACGAAAATCACGAAAATTGATACTCCATGAATAAAAGTACTTTCACGATATCACAAATAGCGAAAGGGACACCGATTTTAGAGAGGATCTTACCGCCGGGCGAATCCTGGTAGTCAACTACATTTGTACTAAAAAGACGCTATATGTATACACCCTTGCTACCCCAGAGGTAACTAAAAATAATTCACACGAAATACCACCGTATAAATAAGGACATACATATTGCTTATCTCTACAATAGGTCAACAAAGAACACCTCCGAATAGTTTTTGTTGGATTTATTCAAAGTAAAAAGGGCATGACATTTTCGCAACACTGACCTGTAGTTGAACATTCCCAAATAAGGTAGGACGGAACAGTATAATGTTACTTTCATCACAGCTGGTAGACAACCTCCAGTGCTTACTTTCCTATCACGATTTCCTTGAAGGATTGTTTTTATTGAATCAAGAGTTCCTAATACATGTAGTACAACTGAAACCATCGCTTTGAAAATCTTACGGACGCCATCATTATTCTGTTTTTATTATTGTGTTACAGATGAATACGAATATGTTACATTTGTCTATAAATAGATGTTATCCTTCTGTAGCCACTGAGTGTACCTCCAGGTTTTAGTTGGGTTTCTGTTGCTCAATCTTTTTTTTTTCTTTTTTTAAGACTGTTATTTGTCTTGTTGTTATATTTTCATTTGGTAATTGTTTTTTTTTTGTTACTTATGAATAATGTTTTTGCCCTCTATCTTCTTACGATACTTTCCGGGTATATGATGATAAAATTATCTATCCAAGGTTGAATTTCTGACATAGAAACATCCTATTAGAACTGAAGAAACAATCAGTATAACCATATTGAGGTAATAATTTCTCATTCAGAAATCGCTCAGCTCATTGGTTCTAGTACCAAGGCGTTCCAAACGTTTATAATAACAAACTTAGCTTATTGATAAAAAAAAAGGTTGCATTTGTTAACTGCAATGGACTTAACATTTATCACTCAACTAATGCTAAAATTGATACAGCAGTAGTTTACCGATGTCTAAAAAATAAAAACAAAACTTTATAAATTCCATTCATCCGAGGCGCTTTTCTGGATTTACCTTCATCAGTTACGCTCAAATCCGAATATTTTAAAGCCAAGGATGTATAAGAACCGGAACAGTTGAAATCTATATGACCGAAAAGGTCCTCAAAATATTGCCAAATCCATCTAAGATCAACTTTGCCTGAGGAAGTTGAAATCTTTATATATTCTAAGTTCATAAACGGACTATTTTAGAAATGTTTTGTTATAAATCGTGCCAGTATCGAAGTTCTGAATACTAAGCTGATGATGCCTCGGGGACCGATAGTCCATCAGCGGCGATATCGAACCAGTGCTATAAAAATAAAAAAGTAATGCTCAAATCCGAACATTTGAAAGCCAAGGATGTATGAGAATCGAAGCAGTTGAAGAGCTATATGACTAAAAAGGACCTAAATAATAGGAAAATCTATCTAAGGTCACCTTTGCCTGAGAGGGTTAAAACCTTAGTTTATTTTTAATTCTTAATTCATAAAATGACAATTAAAGAAAGGTTTATTAAAAATCACATCAGTACCATCAGCGGTATCGACCCAGTGCTGTAAAAAAAGAAAGAAAAAAAAACTTCTTGAGTATCATGCGTCCGATGCGCTTTTCTGGATTCACCTTCATCAAGAACAGAACGGGAGATGAATATATAGCCGCATACACTTACATAGTCGATGAAACCGCTCTCGTTTTATTTGAACATGTTGAAGTTCAGTAGATTCCCTCAGGTTTTTTGGGGGGTTCAAATGGTTGGTTTCATCGTTCCTGGTGAAGGTAAATTCAGATAGGAGTTTTTGATGATTGACTATTGGTGTTGATTAACCAACTCTCTCAGTACTGTTGGCTATATTGTGGTGGTAAGATTTTATGAGGCGTCAAACGCATCAAATTCATAAAGTTTCTTTTTTATCATTTCCTGTTTTGTTTATTTAAATAGATGTTCGCGTTTTGAACATCGGTTAATTACATTTTGTAACTACTTTTGTCTCTTATTACGCTAAACGTAAAAGAACATATCCATGAATGAAATACAAGTACAAATGCATTCTCATCAATCATTATTTCAATTTGAATGTCAATGTTTTACGCACTTGCTATGACGTTGAGACATTTAAAAACCTTAGCCAAGATGACGAAACAGAAAAAAAAAGATGATATGATAGTGCAGAATTAAATTTATAGAAGTTCAAAGCTATAGGAATTAATCATTTTCTAAAAATTGTAAACCTTATAAAGAGACAAATAAAGAGTAGAGAAAATTAAACTCTCAAATTATCTTACGAAATGCTATCAAACACACTATGTAAACACTCAATTTTAATGCGTCGTAAAATGGAATAATGGTAGTCTCATTTTACCCATTCAAACATATCTTCACTTCTGTAAATAACAGTGTTTTGTCACTTTAAACCGAATGCATTAACTTCCTGATTGGTTTTATCACAAGGAGTTTCACCACAAAAGGTACTGCTTATTATTATTATTATTATTCATTTAATTCAACATAAGAAACGCTTTATTTTCATATAGATGTTTGCACAATTTTCTATGTTTTATATTCGTTTTTATTTTCATATAGAAACGATATTTGCACAATTTACTATATCTTATATTTATTTGCTATGATTTCTACTATTATATTCAGACGTGTCATTATATTATATTTGTAAAAGGCGCTACGAGTTTTGATTAGGCAAGAAATGAAATATCAAACAAAAATACGTGTTCCCTCTTAAATTGTTCTTGATGATAAAAGTGTTATATTCACATTTTGTCTTTGGTTGTTAAAGTAAAATTGTGCACTTTCCATTTCTATGTAGCAACATTCCAGTAGCACCTGCATATGGAATATATGTCTCCAAGTTGATACGATATTCAAGAGCTTGCGTTACCTGTCATGGTTTCATTGATAGAGGGTTGCTGCCTACAAGGAAGCTATTGAACCAAGGGTTTTCAAGTGGTAAAGTTAAGTCATCCCTTCGAATGTTTTACGGACGCCATCATGGGTTTGTTGAACGTTATGGAATTTCTTTGTCACATACGATCACAACTATGTTCCAATTGTCCTAACTAAAATCCTGTTCTCTGTTCATCTATTGTTTAATCGCCAAATGAGACTAATCAGCGGATTTTTACATTCATGCTAAACACGATGGGTGCCATTTGTGGAGTAAGTAATGCCTATGCGTTCAACCCCCTCCCCTTTTTGATGGGGTTTTTGTTTCCCAATCTTGTGTGTTCTGTGCAGTGTTTTTTGGATTTGTTCGTCTTTTCGTAGTTTTTCTTTTTTTGCCATTGCGTTGTCAGTTTCTTCGACTTATAAGAAAATTGCATAAAAAGATAAATTTGATCACATTAACTTAGATTAGGTTTTTAAATATTTATAGCACTTGAAAACATATATACAGCTATTTTCTCAAAATATCCGTATACATAACCAATGATTTTTATAGACGGAAGGATTGAAATAACGCGGTATCTCACTATATCTCGCGTATCCTCAGATATTTCTAATGAAATTTAGAACCCTCTATTTGAAAACCTTTATTCAACTAATCAGCATTAGTTGAAATAAATCGGGTTTTTGTATCTTAATTTAAATTTTATGGTTGAAATGCTAAAAATTCTTTACTTTTTGGGCTCTAAAACCTCTGGATCATAGCTTTTCTGCTGACAGTTTATCATTGAAAGCGTTTTTTGTTAACTAATGAAGAATCTGTCTGTGAGTTTGTCGGTTGTCGACTTTATTTCATTGCATTTAGTTTCAATGTCTGGTTTTGAAATGTTGCTTATTTATTTTAGAATTTCAGAATTAAGATTAAACTCTAGCATTGGTCACAAGATTAAAAAAAAATTAAACTAATTACATTAAAGAATTTTTTTCAATTTTGACAATACAAAGGACAAGGTTCACTTTTACTAAAATACGACTTTATCATAAAATATCAAAAAGGCCCCAATATTATTCAAAAATGGGTCTATTGCAAAAGCCTGATTCCTAATGATAACACATTATAGGCTCCAAAGTCGTCACATTTTGGAGATTTTGTCCAAATATGACGATTTTGTGCCTTTTTTTCTGTCTTAAAATCTTCAGGAAAACTTTGGCCGAAACATACAATCCAAAATATTCTGCAACCAAAAGGTGCCAAGGTTAATGGTGAATCCCTAGACGCAGGCAAATTCTGAATCTTGGATGGTGGACAAAGTAAATTTTGCTAAAAACTGTTCTAAATTAAGGAGAAATTGGACTAAAACTTACATTACAACACAGATCATGCATAAGGGAACAGAAATTCATGATTTATAATGTGAGGAGCTAAATAGATTTTTTTGTTTAATTAGTAATATCACAACTAATTCTATCTAAAAATGTAGCATTTGGTCTGATAAAAAGAATAAAAAGTATCAAGACCAATATTAGTTCTTCGCATACTTTTCTTTTGATTTTCTCGCGACTTGATGTGCTGTTATTTTTGATGTGTGTAAAACAAGATAGTTTTTTATAATAGAATGGAATTCGGTAGTTTCGATAAAACATCATATCTATAAATTTGTAAACTTGTGTTTCAATGACAGGTTCATTAAAGAACATAGATATCACAAAGACCAAATTCAATATGATGTACCATGTGTGCACTTCGAATACTCATCCTTCTCTTCACTGGTGCTCTAAACAAAATATTAAAACACCCGAAAATTATGAAAAATTAAAAAGTAATAACCCTGTTCCTGCATCAATGTAGAATCCATGAATTCAAACTTGTATACTAGTTTACTAACAAGAAAAAAAATATTCTTAAACTAAGTATTTCATTTTATTATCAATACTTCATTTTAGAAGGCTCTATCTTATAAATTGAATGAATATATTTACCTAAAAAGTAAACGCGGATATAGTCAGTGAGGAGAGATAAAAAAAAAGATTGTTTTACACTCTGTAAACCAGGTAACATTTATTTTCTATTTAAGAATGTGCATCAATGATCAAAGTGCAGAGCAATGCAAAATATGACACATCAAAGCGGTTAAAGTACTTTGTCAAATCAAAGTTTTAATGCGTCGTGATATCAATATTTCTTTTTTTTTTTTTTGTTAATTGAAAACATCTAAGGTTTGCAAATACAGTAGGAAATATATATGATGATGTGTGTCTATCAAATATGAAAGAGCTAAATACAATGAAAACTATGTTCTGTCATCTTCATGAAAGCATTATGAAAAAAATGTCTGACAGATACAAAATCTACATGCTCAGATACATTACATTAGTAATTATGTCATTGTGTGACCTTATAATTATGCACGCTAATGATGAAAACTTGATTTTAAAAATTGTTTTGGTCAAATTTGAATAAGTTTTGATAGGTTTTGCTACCGACGACATTGACCACATGTATGGACCACCAGAACTTTTTATTAGGATGTGTATCACCTATATGTATATCTTTAATAATTCATTCGTAGAGTGTGACCAATGAAGGGAGGCATATTTGCATATGATAAATCGTGAATATTGGTATTATACATGATACTAGAAATTCATTTTGATTAAGGCCAAATTGAGACCTTAATGGGCCCTACTGCTTTCGAAGAATATATACATGTACTTGCTAGTTTAGGTGGAAACCTCTACAAAAGATCAACTTAAATATGATATTTCTGAAGAACTAAATGGTGCGCATTTTTTTAAAAGCTGATTGCAGTTTAAAATGATAACAATTATCTTGGCGTTAAATGAAGAATAAATATACTGGCATACAAAAATATATCCCTGAAGAAATCAGGGCGGATTCGTAAGGAGATTCTTGGTACTCGTGTCCCTCCAAGCAGAGACCTGTCATACTTTGTAACATACATGACTTCTCGTTTTTATTTCGATATAAAGAGTTTGATCTCTACTTACCAAAAATAAAAACCGTGGTACAGAAAATAAATATGGGTCGAAAATGCAGCCTGGAATTTAAAAGTATACATGTTTATTATAATAACTCAATGGTTTATCCGCTAAAACTATCAAGGAGAAAGAGTTGTTAAAGGGCATTGTTACTTGCAGAGAGCACATTCCTAAAAGAGGCATCAGATTCATCGTTGCAATTTTGACCGGGTGTGGTTGTGCATCTCATTCAACCAAACGGACGACGCTTGTGAGGAGCCATACCCTGAAATAGAGAAACTGTTACCTATTTTAATAGCCGGGATACTCCATCCATGTCCAGTGCAAAATGTAAAAACAATATTGTCGACATCGCGATATTTACAATGTTAACAAGATTTCGTGTCAACATCGTTAACATTGTAAGAACTCTTTATATACTGTTTACATCGTTGACTACGATAACATCGCGATGTATACAATGTAGTAATGATATCGTGTTTACATCGTGATATTAACAATGTTAACACGATATAGTGTCAACATCGTTAACATTGTAAGAACTCTTATATACTGTTGACATCGTTACCATCGCGATGTAAATAGTGTAGTAACGATATCGTGTTTACATCGTTTACATCGCGATATCAACAATGTTTACACTATATCGGGTCAACATCGCTATTAATGTATCATCAATATCGTGTTTACGTCGTTTACATTGCAGTGTTAACGAATTCGTGTCAACATCATTTATATTGTTCGTTAGACTCGGTGAACAAAATTGACATGATGTCGGCACGATATTTCTAATTTCTATTTTGACGATGTAAACGATGTAAAAACACAACTAAAGACTCAGTTTACATTATAAAAACGATGTTTGCACGATGTTGACGATGTGAACGATGTAAACACAAAGTCTTGTTATACAATATAAACGATGTTGACATGATATTGTCATCATCGCGATGTTGACGATGTAAATGATATAAACACAAAGATAAAGACTCGGTATACGATATAAACACAATGTTGACACGATATTATCATTATTGCGATGTTTACGATGTAACCACAGAAAGGTATAGACTCGGTATACAAAATTAACAAAATGTTGACTAACTATTGTCAACATCGCGATGTCTACGATGTGAACGATGTAAACACAAAGGTATAAACTTGGTATATAAAACTAACATGATGTCGGCACGATGTTTCTAATTGCAATTTTGACGATGTAAATGATGTTAAAACAACTATAAAGACTCAGTTTACATTATAAAAACGATGTTGACGATGTAAACGATGTAAACATAAAGTCTCGGTATACAATATAAACACGATGTTGACACGATATTGTCAACATCGCGATGTTGACGACGTGAACGATTTAAACAAAAAAGTATTGACTCGGTATACAATATAAACGATTTTGACACGATATTGTCATCATCGCAATGTCTACGATGTAAACAGAAAGGTATGAATCGGTTTACAATATTAACAAAATGTTGACTCACTATTGTCAACATCGCAATGTCTACGATGTGAACGATGTAAACACAAAGGTATAGACTTGTTATACAATATAAACACGATGTTGACTCGCTACTGTCAACATCGCAATGTCTACTATAGATACGATACAATGTTAACACAATAATGACACGATACAGCAGACATCGCGATGTTGACAATATCGATAAAACATCGTGCACTGGACATACTAGATACTCTAGGTGGGAAATATTTTGAAGTCAATCTGCTGCCTTTCAACAACTTCCCTATTACTCATTTTCGTTCGATCTTTATGGCCCCTCAGTCCCCTGCCAATGGAGTTTATTGACCCGCCACTGAAAATATTTTGCTTTTAGAGCAATATTATCATTCTGAGTAACACGTTTAACATTTACATCGTAATATTGTATTGTATTCTATTTCTTCTGATTCTGTAATGACTACATGGACTACCCGATATCTGTTATTTAAATATATGGTCTTTTTTAAAACTTTTTCTACCTATCGAATTAATCTTAAAAATTAAGAACATATCAAATCGTCTTCATTTAACAAATTATCTGTATTCAAAATCAATCTTGTAATAGAATAAAATAAAAGTGTCCGTATCTTATATCCTATTACCTGATATATATTTAATACCACAAGATAAATGCGTAGATAAAATGGAAATTTTACACCGCAAAATGACAGGTGCTTTTTATGAAATAAATTAATTATGGCAGCAGTGCAACAAGGTTAACAATGAGTATCTAGATTTTCATACTTCGAATTCTAGATTCAATTTCAGAAATGATGAAAGGTATTTGTGTCTAAGTTCACAGTAGCGTAGACATTCAGGAATGTTAAACAGTCGAAAATGAGATTAACACATAAGAAAGTGGATTTCACCTTCTGTTTCCTAAAAATGTATTATGCAATCGAAAGATAGATGTTTTAATAATTTCCCAAAATGTAGTTTATATCATGTTTTATTCAAAAATATAATAAAAAGCATGGGCCACGAGTCTTTTTTTTAAGCTATAGGTTTGGCAAAATTGTCAAATTGTTTATGGATTATTCATGAAAAACCCAATTTTGTGTGATAGAAAGAAAACTAAACGATAGAATTTTGAGATGAAAAATGAAAAGATAGCTCGTATAATGTGCTTTCTTAAAATTAAAATAAAAATTGGGGTTACGGGCCTCGTTTTGTTGCTACAAAACAAAATATTCTTAACATATTCCTTTATAGAACTTACATTATCGGAGTTATCTCCCCTACATGGCAAAGTTGAACAACATAAAATCAAACAGAAGTATTCTGTATTTGTAAAAAAAAGTTATAAAAAAAAATATAAAACACACAATTTTCTTCATTTAGATGAACATTTATTACAAATGCATTACATTTTTCTCTCAAAATTTTCACTTTTCAACAAAGATCTAGACCGATTGTTTTCTGCTACTTAACAATCCAAGATGGCTGCAGACACCCGATCTACCTTAAAATCATCAAACCTCCCAAACATGCATAGATTTATCTATAAAACTTTGTAGAACATGATAAAAGTACTTTTATCAGGAAGGCAGTCACTGCTATTTTGAAAAAAAAATACTCAAATTAATAAAATTGCTCAAAAAGCAAAATATATTCAGCGGCGGATCCAGGAACTCCTTTGAAAGGGAATGGAGTGCCAAGCAGATCGAACAAAAATGGGTCACTAGTATAGGGAAGATGTTGAGAGACAGTAGGTTGATTTCAAAACATATCCCACCAACAGTATCCCGGTGTATAAAAGAGGTTACAGTTTCTATGTTTTAGGGTAGGACTCCCTAAAAAATGTCGTCCGTTTGGTTAAATGAAATGTATAATTACATAATACAGCCATGCCCGGTCAGTACTGCCACGGCGAATTTAATGCGTCTTGTATAAGGAACGTGTCACGCTCTCTGCCTTTTAAAAACTCTTTCTCATTAATAATTATTACCGTAAACGATTTATTGTGTTATAATCAAAAACGTGAAATCATGTATGTTACAAAGTAGTACTGATGTCTGTGCAGGGATGGGGCACGAGCCATCTTCGAGGATATATGTTTGTATTTCAATAATAATTTTTTCCAATTTAACTCCAGGGTAATTGTTATCATTTCAAACTGAAATCAGTATATACGGTCATGAATACAGCCATCAATGGAGACTTCAACAGCTGTCCAAATTGCTGCCATAGTTTTAGTATCTGATAGAAACTATTTCCCGATGATCATGCGAATAATCCAGGTAGTAATAAAAGTACGAAAAGGAATATGCAAGCTATCAACAATGACAATTTGTGTTTCAAACTTATTTTTATTTTGTAATCATACCGACAGCCGAGAAAACTTGATTCTAAATATAACTTACTTTACTGTAATTATTTCGAATGCATGAAAACATTTTTTGATATTCGTATTTATACATAATAGATATTTGATTTGTTCACGTTGATTTCTATCGAATAATTATTACAGTGATACAGTGGTAAGAATTCTTCGCTCTTTAAGTGAAAAAAAGAAAAAATTCTAGCGTGTATTAATTTTTAATTAGAAAATAGAATTTAGAGGACGATTTTACTTATGTTTTTACTAATGTTAAATTATTTTAAGGATACAATTGTCGTCTGTATACAACAAAGACATGAATCGCTGAGAAAGTCTAATTTTTGCTGAGAATTATGAGGAAAAGCTAATATTTGCAACATGAATAATGTTAGATATAAGCTAAATGATAATGTGGCTACGACATGTCACTAAACAGTTTTATAAGAAATATTCATATTTTTTTAAAGATTTCTGTAAAAAAGGAAACTGTATATAATTATTTAATTTCTTTTTAGCTGTCGATGATTTTATATATCATGAAGTATATACGATATATATTATATAAATTAAAAAATCTACAAGACAAGTTTTCCAATGCGTATAAAAGAGATTTACTTATTAGTTTTATGACTTATTATAAATTATTTCTCTCAAGTTAATTGTCAAATCAAACATTAATATTAAAAAAAATAATCGGATTTTTTTTAACAGACAGTTACAATAGAGATTGAAATACGCACATTTCGACCTTAAATCACAATAAAAGAAAGAACAAAAACAAAAAACGACTGCTTAGTGCATTATGCCATTGAAAATTTTCCAATTCTTAAAGATATGCATTTGTGCGTTTTCAACTAAATATTGACATTACATAATATGAAATAGGAAGATGTGGAATGATTGCAAATGATACAACTTTTCAACAGAGTGAAGTAGATTTAAGTAGTTATAGTTCACTGTACGGCCTTCAACAATTAGCAAAACCCAAACTGTATAGTTAGCTATAAAAAAGCCCCGACACGACAAATCGTGATATAACAATAAACGATAAACAAATATAAAAGACAGCAACCAACGACAACCACTGTATGACAGGCACATATGGAATGTTGCAGGGTTAAACATGTTTGGGAGCGCTCGACTCTCTCGTAACCTTGAACAATAATGTAACAGCACAACATAAGAACGAATTGTAAGACTCATGCAGATGGAAATGGCTTGCAAATTGACTCATCAGATGGGCACAAAAACAACTTTCTAAAAGTGAAAAGACGCAAAGCAACAACCTAAGAGTACTCGCATTTTCTGAAAGCTACTTCAAAGCCAATATGAACTCATGTTTCCGCAAACTTAAGTATCAATCAGTACACAGCCAACGGATTTAGTGTAAAGATGTCGTACTCTGTCTGAAAAAAAACATTAACTTGTTCAATATTTAACAATAAGTACATAATATCGACAGCGTGTAGGATCATAAGTTAACACAAATAAAAAGCAATGCATATTTACTTATGTTAACTTTGAAAATCGTCTCTCTTGTCGTAATTTTTGTTTTGATTTTCCCATAAGAAACTGATATATCAAAATCTTGAAAACGACAATGTCGGTTGTTAATATTAGATACATTTTCAAAATTTCCTTTTGGGTAAGTATCTGCAGTATAGTTAAAATTCTTGATTATTTAAAGCAGAAATATCATCAAAGTAACGGTCAAGGTCGCTGAGCTTTGATAATTTGTGCTTTTCATAGCAATACGAATTATTGTTATCAAAAGATTCCTTAACTTAAAATAAAGGATTTTATATTCCCTGAGAGTATAAGCAAATGATTCACAAAGAAATAGCTCTGCTTTCAATCATTTTTCCCTTTATACTAGAATTTCTGAAAATGACATTCTTCATTTACAAATACATTATTTAAGTGTTAAAGTTTTGTCATACTCTTTTCTATAAGTTTTGCATGTTATATATTTAAGAATTGAATGCTTCTTTTTGTAAATTTATTGGGGTGTAAAAGCGTTGACCGAAGTACATTTTGTATGAAGCGCGGAAGCACTTCATTCTAAAAATGTGCGCACGGTCAACGCTTTTACAACTCTATAAAATTACTGAAAGAAGCATTCAATACTTAAAATTACATTTTTTTGCTAGGATTATGAAAATACGATTTCTATCAAGTTTTTCTTTTATTTACCTGTGCACTTTATTGTGGAAGCTCGTGTTATCATGAATGTTACATTTCATTTTGAAATGAAGGTTAATTTCAGAATGACGCGAGATTGCTGTTAGCCAATCAAAATAACGTATTATAATGAAACATACATGTAATGAAATTATTTATATATATATATCATTGTACTATTCAAAAGCCTGAATATGTGATATCTCGGACATCTTCCAAGAAAATATTGATTTGATGGAAACTGCACCGTACGAATATTTGACGACCGAGCAATGACAGAACACAAGATATACTTTCGAATGGCATATGATATAGTTGTTCGATCCATAAAAATCAATCATATTTCTGATATCACCCCATATAATAAAGCTTTATAAACTGAAAATTCTTTAAGCATATTTTTAAGAGCAAAGTCAAATTTTCTTACAAGAAAAAAAAAAAAAATTATAGAAATTAATAAAAAAAAATGTGAGATCTTTCTGTTACAAAGTTGTTGCACGAAAAGGCAAACGCCAAGAAAGCCCTTCAGAGAAATCTTAAGATTGACCTATTATCTCTTAAAATAGACCTGGGAAAGAGTATGGGTTGAACTCAGGTGCTCAGGAAGGTAAACACGTTTTTTGCTCTTCTAGTGGCACCAGCTGTGTTGGTCGTTGCAAGTGTAAATGCGCCCTATAAACAACTGCCATACAATTTGGAGGTTTAGCTTTTCTATAAAACCAGGTTTTACCCACCATTTTCTTCAGCAATTTCGGAAAATGTCTGGTCCAAGTCAGGAATTTGACAGTTGTTTTCCATTCGTTCTCATTGGTTGATATAGTATAACGTTTGATTTGTCAGTTTTTATGGACTTTATTGGAGTTCTGTATTTTTGTTATTAAGATTCTAGTTATCGTTTGCAGAATTTTTTAATTTTCACATTATAGTGACAAGCTTTGGGCGGACAAAATGCCTTGCTGTACCAACGTTCTTGGGAAAATCCAAGCCAAACACATAGAAGAAGATGATCTTGGAAAAGCAAAACAGTTTAGATTATTCAGCATTGCTCGTCCATACATGCGAAGTTTCCACCCTCATGGTTTTGTTTTTTTATCGCTTTCACTTCATGGTTTGGGTTGCAACCATTACTCCCCACAATAAGAAAAGAACTCAAGTTATCAAAAACAGACCTTGCTAACTCAGGCATTGCTAGTGTTGCTGCTACCGTGGCTGTTCGGGTAATTATTGGACCTATGTGTGACAAATATGGACCTCGAAAAACAATGTCTTGTCTTCTAATTTCTGGTGCTGTACCAATGGCACTAGCTGGCTTAATTAAAAGTGGCACAGGTCTGATAATATTGCGATTATTCGTTGGAATATTAGGTGGAACATTTGTTCCGTGTCAATTCTGGACAACAGCAATGTTTAGTTCGAAGATAGTAGGAACTGCTAACGCCATAGCTGCTGGATGGGGAAATCTAGGTGGAGGATTTACTTTTATTTTAATGCCGGGCTTATTTCGGTTAATGGAAGTATTTGGAGCAGACGAATTTCTGGCATGGAAGATAGCAGTCGTCATACCTTCAGTTATCTGTGTTTTCATAGGTAGGCTGTTAAAATAATGATTTAGTTCCATATACATCCTAGCATGAGCAATTAAAGTTTGAGCTGCTGTACTCACTATTCCTTAAAACAATGAGAAAACATAAAATCTATCTGAATATTTTGTAAAAGAATGATTTTTATAACAGCGTGGACAGGGACACATAGTAATTAAATTTTTATCGTGTGTATCACTGGCTGTCGACAACAAAGACTTCACGCAATTACAGTATGTCAGGGGCCTCTCAATGGGGATATACATAATTACTATCTTTATACATGTCCATTCATAAAATAGAAGTTTTTGCAAGAAAAAACATAACGTTTTTCTCGATTACTTGGTGATATCACCTCTGAATATACTTATTCTGTCAAAAGAAACTTTTTGTTGTGAGTATATAAATATATTCAAAATAAATTCCTCTAAACTTTCATGCAAAAACTTTTATTTTATGAATGGACATGTGTAAAATAGTAATTATGTATATCCCCATTGAAAGGCCCCTGACATACTGTAATTGCGTGAAATCTTTGTTGTCGACAGCCAGTGACCGACACGATATAATTTAAATATCAGGTGTCCATGTCCACACTGGTATGATCTTCATTCTATTATTATTGTGTATATTCTAACTAATTTGATTCGTTTAGAAAGAGTCACATGTTCAACTATGTTTTCAAAGGTTGACTGAAAACAGCAGATAGAAAAGTGATATTGCAGAGTTATTTTTAGAAAAGTGATATTGCTCGGTTATTTTTAGAATATCAGACACAATCGAAACAGCCAATCAAATGAATTGGTGCTCTTCTTCTGGTTTATTGACAATAATATAACAATTGTAGCCTGTGTTAGAGGTCGCTAGAAGGATATATTGACCTAAAGAAGTATATCGACCTCTGACTTTGTCCTCAGTGAATATACGTCTTTCTAGTCGATATATCCTCGTATCGATCTCATGTAAAGGCTATAATTTTGTATTAGAATATACTTGAAAATGTTAGTTTTTCATATCAAATACAATTGGCTCTTACTGTGGCGTATTAACTTAAGCATTGCGACATCGGAAATGTACGGGGAAATGCATGTGAAAGTCGTCTTTTGCAAGATGCAGGCATAATTTCCGAGCTGTCTTCCCAGTCCGTTTACTGTTCAGTTTTTAAAACTTAACTAACTGAAAAAGAGAGGCGGAAGATTCCAAAAGAATATTCAAATTCATAAGTCGGAAACAAACTTACAACGCCATGGCACAAAAACGAAGAACGACAAAAGGCTAACAACAGTCTACAAAGCATAGAAAACTAAAGACTATGCAACAGTAACTCCACTAAAAACCGGAAATGTATACTTGGTACTCGTTCTGAAAGTGGATGAAAAATGTAAGACCGGTTGGTAGGCAAACAACATTCAATTAGACATTTTGAATGTTGCTCTAAATTTAAACATGATTAGCATGTGCATAACGATTTGTTAATGTACAAAACTATTATATATCAAATGGATCGCAAATGCTTGCCACTAGAATCTTATTTTTTTTTTTTAAATATTCCCTTTTGATAAATGAAGACATTATTAGAAAAATAAGGTTCCAACTTCCTCAGGCAAAGTCTACCCTGTCTGAATAGGCTTTTACTTTTAGGTCCTCTTGATCATATGGCTCCTTAGGTTTCTACTTTTAATACATCTCTGACTTTTCTTTTTAGGTCCCCTTGATCATATGGCTCCTTAGGTTTCTACGTTTTTATACATCTCTGACTTTCATATGTTTGGGTTTGAGCTTTTTGATAAAAGTTAATCCCGAAAATCGCTTCGGATGCAAGAAATTCATAAATTGTTATTTTTATATGAGTTCTACGGATGAATATAACTATTTCCAGGGATTTTAATACTGTTCTCTTCTGATGATTGTCCACAAGGCCATTGGGAGAACCGAATATTGCCACCATCAGCAAAATTACTGGAAAACACAAAAGATAAAACGCAGGGTGTTGCGAATTTAGGATTTAAAAATGACCCAAAGAAAGTTGAGAGGCCGGATGAAGGTAAGATGTGAATAAATCAAAATATTGTTTACCAAAATGAGCATATATGTTACAATTTATAAATGCTCTTCATTATGAAATTTCTTGTTTTCCTTTCTTTATATTTTACACATAGTGTTTTTATATTCAACTTTGTGGTACCAAACCCTTATTGATAAGATAGTACATCGACATAAACATACATACAGTTTATATAAAAATAGAGTTGACCTCATCTAAATTTGGCTATACTATTTATGTCCCTTTTGGTCATATAGCTCCTAACGTTTCTACGTATTTATACATCCCTGGCGTTCAAATGATTAGGTTTGAGCGTTCCTGATCAAGATAAATCCCGAAAAGCGCTTCGGACGCACGAAATTCATAAAAAGTTATTTTTATTTACTAGCACTAGGTTGATACCCCTGCTGGTGGACTGTTAGCCGTGAAAGTATCATGGCTCAGTCGTTAAGGCTTCGATACCTACGTGATATATAACATGTTTATTTTTTTAAATATTCCATTTTGATAAATGAAGACAATATTAGAAAACTAAGGTTCCAACTTCCTCAGGCAAAGTCTACCCTGTCTGAATAGGCTTTTCTTTTTAGGTCCCCTTGATCATATGGCTCCTTATGTTTCTACGTTTTTATACAGCTCTGACTTTTATATGTTTGGGTTTAAGCTTTTTTGATAAAAGTTAATCCCGAAAATCGCTTCGGATGCAAGAAATTCATAAATTGTTATTTTTATATATAGAGTTCTACGGATGAATATAACTATTTACTAAATATTTAATTAATTGTTTTTAGACATTCACATATTAACTAATGATAGTGCCATTGGAAATAAGAACTCCACCTAAATCAGAACAGGGAATAACATAAAAATGTAAAGAAGCATATACATAATAATAATAATTGAATAAGCTTTATTTAGAGTCGGCATAGTATACAAACAAGGACATAACATAAGCTCTAATTAGCTTTTAACCGACATACAAGACATAACAATACAATATATAATACGCATGTAATAAGTAACATAACACAAGATGAAGCACCGTAATTAAGCATGGTGGTAATAAGCAGATTATTAGCATGATAAGCTAGGTATTAAAGTTAAAAGCATATAAAATGTAAACTATGCATGATTAGAAAGCTGGATAAATGCATAGCATAACATATTAAAAATAGCATATCGTCATTCTTCTGTAAAATATAATGTAATTTGTCAACCAGAATTATTACTGTAACATTTGATGGTACGATGAATTGAATCTATTTGTGTTGAACCTCTTGTTGAGAAGATTCATTATTCATATTCTATCATTTGTAAAAAAAAAATCGCTGTAAAAACAGATAACAGTCCTAAGACTAAGGTACAATTTTCCTCTCAAACTGAGAAGTTTGTTATCAGCAGCATTATTCAGAGTTATATGTCTTTTAAATTGTTGTGACAGGTTTATTACTTTTAGGGTTACACAGTATAAAGAAAAAAGATAATGTTACAGTAGGCTAAGTGCATGTATATGTATTTTAATGTTTTAATATGAAAAAAAGCAACACATGAACAAAGAAAATGTATCGATAAAGGAAGAAAAAGAAGAAAATAGATTGGTAAGTTCATTATACGTATATATTTAAAGAAATTTCAAATTAAGAAATATATATCAATCAATTATTAAAATATAATACAAGTATAAAACCAGGATCAATTAATTTAGCTGCAAGTTGAAAAAGACTTTAGATTTAGATCTAGTAATAACAATTAAAATAAATTCTACAAAATGCTGTTTAAGGGACTGGTGATTTGTAACCTATAGAGGCCTGAGAGGGGCCTTGAAATTTCTAGAGAACTTTTAGGGGGATCCTTGCTATGCTCAGCTCAAATAAAATGAAACTAATACTTAATTTTAACATTTTAAACATCCAACCTCCTTTGAAGCTCTGCATGTTCTACTGATACAATGTTTTATTTAAAGTGTTATATATAGAGATTTTATGATATTTTGTAAAATATATACATAGGTATTTTGGAAACAGAAGAAAAAGGGGGGGGGGGGCTTTAAAATTTTTAGTCTTTCAAAAAAAAAAATGGGTCTTTGATTTTTTTTCCACTATTGCAGTGAGTCTATTCCCAGGGAGGGGGCTTGAAAAAATAGTAACATTTTTATTTTTTCATCCCATTCCGTAAACATGTTAAAGAAGCCAATTACTGGACCCTTACAATTTTGATTGTTCAATAAGCATTGACGTTATATTTTTTTTTCTTTAGAATATGAGTGAAGAAACATTTCAAGACCACGAAAATGGGTGAAGATGAAGAGAAAGAAGTTAATTATAGATATTGAAACATGAATGTCCCATCATTAAAATCAATCTTTGTACAGGAGAACAATCAGTGGTGTGATTTAACTTTATTTGTGAATTTATTGAAAAAACAGTAAAGAACATGATAAATTGAAGGACTTCAAAAATATAAAGAGAGATCTAAAAAGTGACTCTAAAATTGTAGATGATAAAACATTTGTGAGTCTAACAGGAATAATTCGGTACTGTTACAACCATGAAAACTCACTTCATATTTCTAAGCAAATTGTGCATGAAGTCAACATTATACTCTCTAAATCTAAAGGAAAAGAACTACCCAAATTAGTTGACAACTCTTCATGTTTGGATTTATATCAAGAAATAGCCAAGAAGAGTTTTAAAAATGTTGCCATAGAAGACATATTCTTAAACAACATAGAATTTCCAGAAGACAGAATTTTGTACTTGTATCATGAATATAAACCACTATTTTTGGAGAAAGAATGGAAAAGAATTTGTCTTTTTGAATATCACTTTCACTTGTACAGCAACTTAAATTTTGAATATGAAGAACTCACACAGCAGAAATGGAAGATTTGGAAAAAACTATTACATTTCACTGTAAGTGTAGATGATGTAGCTAGGCAGTCAAAGCAAACAATACAGATGAAAACTGAAAGGAAGGAACTCGCCTCAGACTATGAAACAATAAGATTTTGGATTGACAATAAATTTCATTTGGCGAACAAAATTGAGCAAGATATTTGTCAACAGGGTATAGACCTGAACATAGAACATATTTTTGAGAATATTGCGTGTTTTGACTGTACACGGAAATGTTCCCATGGAGAAGGCATCCATGTAATTGTTGAATTACCAGATATGATTGAGGATTTCAACCTTCACGACATTTCATTATTAATGAAAAGCACGATTAAAAACAAACATAGTATTCAATGCTGGTCTGTCATATTTTGTCGACCAACTTCACTGACCAGATACAAAAATTCAAAAGGCAGTTTTAATCGTTTTATACTAAGGGATGATTACATTAATTCACGAATTCATCACCATATAGTGTTTACTCATACTCACCAACAAGAAGACAATGAGATTGAGAGACTTGTAGAAAACTGTCCTTCCTGTGAAACAAACACAGATATTGAACCACTAGATTGGAAGTGTTTTAACAACCTGAAAGAATGGCAACTTGGTGTTCCACTGCACATGCAGATATTATTTGAAACTTTTATCAATAGCAATTCCATAAAAAAGTCCAAAGATCTTAAAGCTCTTGTTGAACAGAAAATATCATGCATGTATTCATTATACGATACACTTTTGAATGTCTTCAATAGAACGTATATCGGTGTGTTGCAAATCCGAAACACTGAGGAACTTCTGCTGAATTATAGAAATATACAGACAGTGTTTGATATAACATCTGACACAGGTACTACCCTAAGCTTAAAAGAAGCAGAAAGACAATTGAAAGAGAAAGCTGACCCTGATCTTTGCTACTACAATACATACTTGAAAAGGCATTCTTTTCCATATGTAACAATCGATGAACAGCCAAAGTCTGGGCTTTGTTTACGTGAATGTGTTCTTGTGTTGATGCTTGACAATTTAGTAAGATTGAGATTTCATAGCGATCCAGATCCTGGTGAAAATAGGTCTCAACAGATTTGTACATTGCCTGTTACTATCAAAGGACTTCCACATGACTCTAACGTAACACGAGAGTGGCATGATGACATGTGCGACTTAGTTGACAATTGTAATTGCCGCAAAAGATGCAATATCAATAAAACAGATGGGTTGAATAGCTTGACAGTTTTGACAGAAGAAGAGAGTTCAGATATAAAGAAGTTTTGTCAGCTTATACAGTGGTCAATAGTTGAGTGTTGGGAGACCATAAAAATCGGTAAGTACTGAATTTTCATTGAGTAAATTATTTACAATCCAGAATGAGGTGAACACTGACCAATGTGCTTCAGGTGTTAAATTATGATGCACAAAATGTAAGTTCTTTATTTTGGCTACTTAAAAGATAAAATATACATGATATATATAAAAGTTTAAAATAAAAAAAAATTACAATTCATGTTCGTCATAAACACTTATAATTAACATTATTTATAGCACTCGCCAAAGTACAACCCTCTATTGAGTCACATGAGACAGAGAGGGAAGAACATTCTGAAGGGAATGAGGATACCCTAGACTATGATATTTTGGATGTTTCTTTGGCATCTCTCCAGATTAATGAAAGTCAGATTCTGGAAACTTCTCTTCAATCGTTAGGAGCAGCTTTTAGTGAGCTGGATGTCTCTATTGAAAGTGTAGAGGATGATTTGTTTGAAGTCGAGCTACATAGTTTCGAGGAGGTCAGTCTTAAAACATTGTTTCATATACAACAAAAAATAGCCAAGAAATGCAAAGAATAAAAGCATCAACAGAAAAACTTGCAAACAAGTTAATTGTTTAGTCTCCTGAAAAGCATAGTTGGATACATTTATACATAAGAGAAGTAAAATCACAAAAATACCGAACTCCGAGTAATATTCATAACGGAAAGTCCCTAATCAAATGGCAAAATCAAAATCTCAAACGCATCAAACAAATGGAAAACAACTGTCAGAACACAATTCAAAAATAGAACAAAACTATCCGAAAAAAAAATTCAAGATACAAATATTCATTGCCGTTCTATGCATTATATTTAAACAATATAAGAAATCGATTCAAATGAGATAGTGTCAAAAATTAAAACCAGGGAAACATATATATTTAAATGACCTTGACATATGAATTGACAAAATATGATACAAATACAAATTTTTTTACAGGAAACTCCTGATAATAATACAGAAATTGAAGACAGAACAGGCATCGAAGAAGATATGACAGATTTGACAAGGGCACTTTTAAATGCTGAGCTGCCATTTGATCCCGAATCTTTCATTCTTGAAGCGGAGAAAAGAGATATTGAAGACCTTCATTCTGTTTTCATGATGAAAGTGACAACAGTGACAGAAACAATTCTGAAAACAATAGTGAAAAACATATCCAACTTTAATGGAAGCTCTTAACTTTAAGGCATATGATGCACCTTCACTTCTTTGTAGGCATCCACCACCGTATACTGGAAGAGACGATGATGAATCAAAACTTCGAGAGATTTTAGATGACATTTTGATTAAGTCAGATCAGCAACAAACATACAAAGATGGGCAAAATAGAATATTGTTTGCTCCAGATCATAAAATCGGGAAAAATTTGATATCGTTGATGAAGAAATGCTCAAAGTACCAAATATTTCTTCCTGAGTTTCCTATCTTACATTTGCGGAAATCAAGAATTTGTAACATCTTTTCTGGGTATAAGAATGCAGGGCTGGTTCATCTTTTAAAGTACATGCGTGATGACAATACAGATGAATGGTCAAAGCTTTTGTCTGAAAGATGTATTGATGATGCAACGACTGTTATTTGGAGATTAAGCCTCTCATTACATTTGAGTTTCTTTTTACAGTTCATTATGCAGTTGCCTTCAGAGAAACTCAAAGAAATAATTAAGGACATGGATGATAAAAACTACAACAACTTGTTGTCATTCTGGGATAATCAGCTTGGTGATTTCATAGAGCATGGTACTAGCAGGAATGCAACATTTACTCTTCACAAAGAAATGATGAACCATTGTGATGAAGTTTTAGCAATTGCATTTTCAGAACGGCTTGGTGGATGCAAAGGGTATAGTTTGTTGTTAGCTGCTGTAAAGTCGTCATTGCCCTTTGCTTTTCTTAATGGGGCTTCATCTTATGCAGCTTATACTACATATCTCTTACACGAACACTATACTGCAGGAATGTATCATCAGAAATTGAAAATGGCACTGTACTCTACGCCACACAGGCCTGGCACTGTAAATTTTGGCTTGTATTCTCAAAGAGAAATGGACCATCGGTATGTTGTAAAGGATTTCGTTCTGGAAGTTCCATCAAGTCCATCATACCAAGAATGTCAATCATTGATGAATTAGGCCAAGCACACCTCGAACGAAATCATATTGAAAGTAAATTGAGGCAAAAACTGCCATTTTCAGTTATTAAGAATACAGACCTAAAGCATGTTATACCAACAGCAGAACTTATATTGAGGAGAAATGGGCTAGAAACTGATGTGAACATTATACCTTACAATGTGTATGCCAAAAAAAATACTATGCTGTCTTCTGCTCTCTTGGACACTACAACATCAGACATTGGAAGGTATTTGATACAAAAGTTTGTAGCTTCAGAATCTTTATTTGGATGTACAAAGGAAGACCTACCAAAAGTAGAAGAAATCATAGGTCCAAAACCATTGGTTGACAGAGTAAAAAAATCTAAAGGCACAGTCATTTGTCGGACAAATTTTAAACAAGCATTTCTCGACAAGACTGAGAAAGATATAGCTGAGGAAAAGAGGGTTAAGAAAGTTACAAAACTAACCAAAAATCTAGATCATCTATCATCAACAATGAATGCTTGTCAAGCTATAGTGAAGCCAGACTGCACGCAGCCCAAAGTCCTAAAAGCTGCTGGTATTCAACAAGCCCTTTTAGGCCTATTGCTAAAGGTTGTAGATAATCCTGACTTCCAAGTAGACAACATTTCATTAGATACAGTAAAAGAAGCCGATTATGAAAAGTGTTAAAGTAGCAACCATAGAGTTTGCAGGTGTAAAGTTCAAGTGTAAGGTTCCTTCAGGGACAGAGTATCTAAATTTTGTTGAAAAGCTGTTCTTAAGCCAACACTTGGGATGCTTCCAAGATTAAAAGGCTAGTTGTATGTGAAGAAAATATTCTTACACCCCGATGACCTGAAAGCAGCTACAAGAGAACAGAGGCAAAAACAAGAAATTCATTCATTGCACATCTGAAACTAAGTACTGAATTGATTAATGAGCACAAATTTCAAAAGGAAGCTATTACCAGTACACTAGAAGGAAAGATCCAGATAAGCACATACTTGGCAAAACATGCAGATAAACTGAAGCTTAATAACAACATAACACTGGACTTTGACAGTGAATATATTCTCAAGGCTGTCAATGTGAGGATGAAAGCGAAAGTTGCCAATGTAAAGATATGCTGTTCCTCTGAGATGCAAATATTCAGAGGAAAATGGTTTTGAATCGTCAGAAATGTTAACATCTATCCATCAAACTAAAGGTGAAGCAGAAATGGCACAGGTAGACTGGATTTTTGAAATTGAACCTGAACTTGGCAGTGGGGAGGCTGTAATGAGTATTGTTACATCTGGTGACATTGATGCTGTTGTAATACATCTTTTTGCACTATCAAGACTTTGGCCAAGAAAAGATGACAGCACTTTTAAAATACCAGTGTATGTCTTTTTACAAAAACCTGGAAAAATATTTGATTTATATTGCATCACTCGAATGTTGGAGGTGCTTGAAAAACAGCTGCAAGACAAACATATTGGAATCAAAATTGCATTGGCACTTTGCTTAGGAGGCAATGATTTTATTCCAAAATTTCATGGAATGTCACATAAAAAGATACTTGAAATTTTCTTGAAAACACCTCGACTACGATGCAGTTTGTTTAATATACAATTTGAAGCTGTTCATTCAGTAACAATTGACAGTAGTTTATATAAAGATCTTGTCAAACAACTGTACTGTCCAAATAAACTAGATTTTTCTAAAATGTCTTTAGAAGAAGTAAGGAGATTAACCATCAAGCCTAGACAAAAAAGACAAAACGATCCTCTTGCAAAAAATACTAGAGGTCTACAACTTTGGATGCCACCTTCATCTGTATTAGACAGACTGGTTCTCCTAATAGGATGTCAGGTTGATTATCTAATGACAGTAGGGAAATCAAATGCTGTTCTACCAAATTTCTTAGAAAGAGGGTGTCTGAGAAAAACCGAATCAGGAGATATAGAATATGATTTGGGACCTGATTCATTTATTGGTGACATAAATGACCTAATATGCTTGAATTCGCCATCAACCGGAAAGGAACAAACAAGAAAAAGAAAACAGAAGGAAACACCACAAAAAGGATGCAGAAGAAAAATACCTTTGGCATCAACACCAAACAAGACACATGAATAATTATTAATATCAATCACAACAACTCCTATTTACATTTTTTGGTTTATTATGTTACTTGTTCTTATTTATTTAGATTTACGGTATTCATTTGTATTGTTAAGTCTTGTTTAAGGAGTTAAAACTGGTCATATAATATGAAGATATTTAATCAAACCATACTAACTGGACATGTTTATTACATTTATATCATTGACTTCTCTGCAATTAGTATGTTCTTTTTTTCTTCTTCAGATGTTGAATTTTATATCAAATATACTTTGTGTGTGTAGATTTAAGGACGATTTCAACTTTAACACTTATAAAACTGAATAAGAATAAGAATTTTATTATTCTAATCAAGAAGCCACAAAACAAATGTATGTTATAAATGTATTATAAATTCAAAACATTTGTTAGTGTTGTAAAATAATTATAATCTAATTTCATAAAGAAAAATGTATGCTTTATAAAAATATAAATATCCTTTTAATAAAATGAAATCTTTACTAAAACTTATTGTCTTATTTTATACAATAAGATTTCAGATGTGTCATTAGATATATAATTACTTATCTACACACTTAAGTACTTCACAGTAAAACATTAAAAACAAAGGAATTTGGATTTTGAAACCAAGCGTGTGTTGATATCATAAATATGTCAACTTTTGTTTAAATTCACATTAGTATCATTTACAGCTGCTGATAACAAACTTCTCAGTTTGAGAGGAAAATTGTACCTTAGTCTTAGGACTGATAATATAAGACATCATCCAAAACTTAACTTACTAAATCTGGTTCGATGTGGGATTAACCTCCACCAGGACATAGAAAAATACGTATCGATATATGTCGAGCTATTAATAAACACAGGAGAAAAGAGATATAAAAGATAACCAACATAAACTCAATCTGGCCATAAGTAGTTGGAATCTTGGTCTCTAAAACAATGAAAACGATATATATATGATCTTTTCATAGACATTTCTATGACAGTAAATATTAGATAAGGATCAACGAAGTAAGTTTTTTGTCTGCAGCATCCTTAAATTCAAGTTCGTTTTGATGAATTTGCCGTCAGTAACAACAATTCCTTGAAATTACAGATAATTTACTGATAGAACATCACATTTTTTTTAATGTCTGGTGAAAGTAAAGAATTAGCCAAAGTTATTCTTTTGTGTTTCCACACTATGATATTTCGATTATTTCTTATGATGTAGTTTACCGGAGTTGTTTAAAATAATCCCGCGTTTTTAGCGGCAATAAAAATTTCTAGTCCTTCATCAAGGTCCACGCACTGTGCAAAACATATCCATTGAATTTATTGTTTACTTTCTGCTTTTCCTCATTATGTATGAATTAATTGCCACCAAACTTTAAACAAATAACAATAGTTCAAGTCTAAGTTAAATCAAAACAAAAACAAATGACAGAAGACCTGTCTTTAAATTTGATTGATGCCCTAGAAAAACCTCAATTCTTGCACACAAATTATGTAATATATATACGACAACACTTAGTATTGTAATAAAAGATTGAACAAAATAATTACGGCACATGTTGACATAAATTATCATTGACATTGTCATAATTATAAATTATCTATTTACAAAATGAATTTTTCGAAATACTAAGGATTGTCTTCCCCAGGAAAAGATGACCTTAGCTGTATTTGGCAAAACCTTTAGGACTTTTGGGTCCTCAATGCTCTTCACCTTCGTACTTTATTTGACCTTATAACTTTTGTGATTCGAGCGTCACTTATGAGTCTTTTGTAGACGAAACGCGCGTCTTTTGAAATTAAGAAGTTGTTATTCTGTCTTAGTTACTGTTTGTCAATGTCTTTGAAGCTAACCGTTCGGTGTGACTTTTATAATTTTGCAAGTATAGCACGAGATTCCTGTCATGTCGAAGAACCATGAAATTGCCATGAAATTACGTTGGGGATAATGAAAATCACTTTGCTTTCAATCCATTTTTTGTCAGTTTTAAATTAAATTTATGAGATGCAGTGCCAAAATAAAATTGAGAATGGAAACGGGGAATGTGTCAAAGAGACAACAACCCGACCAAAGAGCAGAAAACAGCCCAAGGCCACCAATGGGTCTTCAACAAAGTGAGAAAATCCCGCACCCGGAGGCGGGCTTCAGCTGGCCCCTAAGATGTGTACTAGTTCATAGAAAATGGACGTCACACTAAACTCTGAAACATATAAATGAACCGAAATTAAAACACATACAAGACTAACAATGGCCAGAGGTTCCTGACTTCGGACAGGCGCAAAAATGCGGCGGGGTTAAACATGTTTTGTGAGATCTCAACCCTCCCCTATACCTCTAGCCAATGTAGAATAAACAAACACACAACAATATGCACAGTAAAATTCAGTTTAAAAGAAGTCCGAGTCCGATGTTAGAATAGGTAACAGAAGAAACTAAGCAAAATGACAATGATAACATAAATCAACAAAGGACTACTAGCAGTTACTGAAATGCCACCTCCAGACCTCAGTTAAACTGATTGAAAGATTATGTCTTCATCATAGGAAAATCAAGCACAATCCCTCCCGTTAGGGATTTTTTATCGTACCATAATAAAATATACGAGAAGAACATAACCCTTATCATGCCAACAACTGGTTTTAGAATAAATGTGTTTATTGTCGATGCAAACACCCTATGAGTGAATCAATATCAATTCCAAAAAATGCCATCTTTAATGACCTGACAACAGTATCGTAACTATATCCATTCTGAATATGTCTGTTTAAAGGTTTGGTCAGCTTTTGAGGTGAATGACGACATTTTTGTGCTTTGTATAGAATATTACCATAAAAGATTGGATGTGAAATACCTGAACGTATAAGATGTCAGCACGTTGATTTATATTGACGAATGATGTCCTTGTACCGATGATAAAATTTAGTAAATGTTTTGACAAGTTTGTGATATCGAAAAAATATACATTTCATTTTACCAGTTGACTATGCTTAGAATGGAAGGTTTTAATATTCAACATGCCGGTTTTCCCTCCGTTTCTTTTTGTACCAAAGCCAGAATAGACGTTCTGATGAATTCGTCACCTTAACGTCTCAAAATGTGAATTTCTTTTGTTGAGTTGTGTGAAACTTTGAAAGTGATGATCTCCTGGCGTATAAGAGGAAGCTTTCCCTTTTGCGATCTCTATTTGAAGTCCTTCAGACATTCTTGAGGTTGCTATTTATCTCAAATGACTTTGTCATTATCATTTACTAGTATTACAAATGGACATAACATCGATGCCAACATATCATGAGAAGCATACCCTTTCAGAAGATATGTTTCAAACCAGTTAATTATAGTTATTTATTGGTTTTGAGTTTATTTTTATGCTTAGATTTATAATTTCGTTTATTTGTTTGATATTCCTCTGGAATAAACTAGTTATCGATTTTAATCAAATCATTTTAGTTCCTTTTTTTATTTATATTATTTAACAAGTGTTATTAACTACATACAATAAATTACATAAAACTCAAATACAAACTGACATCTATTTTCAGTCGAAAAGGAAACACATGTAGACAAACTGGAAGTACAGACGTCTCCCATAGAACAGACAAATGAAAATAAAGAGCCAACCAGCCCAGTCGGGAAGTTTTGGGCAGCTGTTACGATGGTGGTTTTGGTTATGCAGTACGGAATGTGTTTTGGAGTAGAAATAGCTGTTAATACTGTTATGAACCTATATTTTCTATATAGATTTAAAAAGGAGGATTGTTTGAAGGATAGCATCAATTCATTCAATACAACAAACATGACTACACCAAGTATTGTCCGACTGGAAGAAACTAACGAATGTAGCATTCTTGATCAGGATACAGCTAGTTTGATTGCATCTTTATTTGGTCTTATGAATCTCTTTGCTAGGGCAATGGGTGGCATTTATTCTGATGTGTTGCGTCAACATTTAGGCATTGCGGGTCGTCTGACAGCCCATTTCACTTGTCTTGTAGGAGAGGGTGTAATGCTGATAATCTTTAGTACTATGTCTACTATACCCAACGCCATTGCTGTCATGATATTTTTCAGCATGTTTGTACAAATGTCCGAAGGGACAACCTATGCTATCGTCCCTTATGTCCTTCCATTACACATAGGTATTGTAGCGGGATTAGTGGGGGCAGGTGGAAACGCTGGCGCTTTGATATGGAATACAATATGGCGACAGTTAGTCGAGAAGGATCCAAGTCGTTGGTTTTGGCTTTTAGGATTAACCGTTTTATCTGGAAGCTTACTGACATTTTTAGTTGAGGTACAAGATAAGCGAATCTGGGATGTATTTATTTGCTGTAAACGTCGGAAAAAGAAGTACAGTTTATAATAATTAAAAAGATATCTTATGGAAAAGATCTTTTAGCGCCACTGCCTTTTTCAATTCATCATTATTTTAATAAATATGCAGTATATCATATTTTGTATATACAGCAACAAACGACAACTAATGAACTACAGGCTCCTGACTTTGGACAGACACTTACATAATGTGGCGGGGTTTAACTAGTTTGAAGGCGCCAACCCTCCCCAAAACCTGGGACAGTGGTGCAACAGTACAACATAAAAACACACTATAAGAATTAGTTGAAAATGAATTAACTCATAAACGTATTTACACTTATGGTATTTAGCTATATTTTGCCTCCGAATGACCTTAGATCTACTACGAATCACCTTTTGACGTCAGGCAACAATCACTTTTTAATTGTGACGTCAAATGTTTTGAATTATGATGTCAAAGTTTACGGGAACCTGTGTGATTTTACGTAATGGCGGACAAATTTGCATAGAAGTGTTAATACGTCTATTAGATCGATACAAAGCAGAAATACATTTGACAAAAATACAGACCGAACGTGGCAGGGTACTTGTACATCCCCATAACTAAAAAGACACTAAGTACAGATCTGAGAGTACTCGCAGTTACTGACAGCTAAAAATACCATGCATCTGAGGCTAAAATATCAATCAGTACACATCCAACAGCCAATGGATTTAGCGTAAAGATGTCATTAACAGTCAGAGAAAAACACGACCTTGTGCATTTGTCATTTCGGGAACTTTTATAGCTGACTCTGCGGTATGGGTTTTGCTCATTATTGAAGACCGTACGGTGACGTTTAGTTGCTAACTTCTATGTCATTGGGTCTACTTTACAAGAAAAGACAAGACAAGAAAAAAAAAAACACCCCAAAAAATCAGCTGATACTGGGGTTTGGGGATGGGGTAGACTGTGTGTTTCTAGGTATCAATACGTTATTTGTACTACTATAATACTGCATAGACACTTACAAATTTTCAGTTTTACAACTATGTAAAAAATTAATTAATCCCCCATGCACCGTTTGTCATTATTTCGGTTTTACTACCTATTGTGCTCTTCTTGTTCTACAAAAAGGAAAGGAGATACATAAAGGGGTATATAAAAAGATATGCTGAAGAAGACAGATCACATCATGACCAAACAGAACCATACGAACAGACAACAAAAATTCTAAACATTCTTCCTCAAACAAAAACAAAAACAAAAACAAAACAAAACCAAATAATTTGTGGTGATCGCGGAAGATACTGAATAGTAAGCAAGTCATCCTCTAGTGGTAACACTTTTGATATTTTCGGATTTACAGTTTTTGTGACCGCGCATTACTTACGAAAAAAATCATGCGACATTTTAAACAAATATGATCCAGAAACAAGCGACATTGTTTATTTTAATCTCTTTCTAAATTGATGACAAACTTATGAATACTTGGAGCATGATCTGTCAATTGGATTATATGAATAATAAATAAAAAATATGTTCAATTATATCATAAGTTTGAGAAAATACAAATCGAATAAAACAAACTATATGAAATACAAGAAAAAGCATATAATTGAAGCTTTAATATTATAGTGTGAACCCTTTACTCTTCAATATATTTTTATGTACCAATACGAAAAGAGAATCCTTTTATTTATCCGTTAAAAAAAGCTGACCTCAAAGCAATGTATTAAAATCCATACGCTGCGGAAAATCAGAAAGAGTTATTATAAGCGTAATATGTAACTATAATTAGGACATTTTAATAAGAAATGAAATTTTGTTTCTCTGGCACAACAACGAAGGTGTTATACGACATTGCACTGTATAATCAAATTTTAAGTCTGTTGGTCTATCTATCTATGTTCAATATGTATGCAAATAAAAAAAAGGAATCAAAATAACAATTAAACCGGTGTCCCTTTGATATATTGAATAATACATATCAGATTCAAACAGGCATGTGGTTAATCGATAAAATAAGATAACACAACACTTCACAACTCTATAACAATGACAAAATTACCAAAGAAAACTGGTTATGAACTCCTGCTTGCTGACTGGTTATGAACTCCTGCTTGCTGACTGGTTATGAACTCCTGCTTGCTGGCTGGTTATGAACTCCTACTTGCTGAATGGTTATGAAGTCCTGCGCTGACTGGTTATAAAGTCCTGCTTGCTGACTGGTTATAAAGTCCTGCTTGCTGACTGGTTATGAACTCCTGCTTGCTGACTGGTTATGAACTCCTGCTTGCTAACTGGTAATGAACTCCTGCTAGCTGGCTGGTTAAGAACTCATGTTTTCTGACTGGTTTTGAACTTCTCCTTGCTGACTTGTTCTTACACTCATCTAAATAGATATAAGAAGATGTGGTATGAGTGCCAATGAGACAACTCTCCATCCAAGTCAAAATTTATAAAAGTAAACCATTATAGGTCAAAGTACGGTCTTCAACACGGAGCCTTGGCTCACACCGAACAGTAAGCTATAAAGGGTCCCAAAAATTACTAGTGTAAAACCATTCAAACGGGAAAACCAACGGTCTAATCTACATAAAAAACGAGAAACGAGAAACACTTATGAACCACGTCAACAAACGACAACTACTGAACATCAGATTCCTGGCTTAGGACAGGTGCAAACAAATGCAGCGGGTTTAAACGTTTTAATGGTACCAAACCTTCCCCCTTTTCTGAAACAATAGTGTAACATCACAACATAGAAAGACACACTATAAAATATCAACTGAAATAGCTTAACTCATTCAAAGGACATATTAACACCATTGAACATACACTGAACAAATAAATTTGACATATGATACAATGTAAATACAAAATAAATAAACTAAGGAAGAATAATAAAAGTAACATGTTATATCGGTATGAAATGTTAAACAATTTAAGAAAACAATATGCTCGAACAAAAATATCAGCCATTTGCAATAACTTTAAACACAGGTAAATGAAAATAATTTTGTTGTTAGGTATACGTGTACAGTTACAATAGAGAAAGGAAATATTTTTACAAAATAAATAAGCAGAGTTTCCCTCTCAAAAATGTTGTTACGACCAGAAAAAAAAAAACAATTAGTAAAATCCTTTTAACTTTACTTTCAAATATAATGCTTATATCCTTGGTTTGTCGTCAATACCAAATTTTGAGTTTTCTTAGAAGATCCTTTTCAGAATAGAATCTTTTCATACATAATTTATGTTTGGTATGCAGATTCATAAGCATCCATTCTTCTAAAATGGATTAGTCATGTTAATCTTATATCATGCATTAAAATACATATATTTCATGTGCAAGAGGATTATGTCCCCTTTGTCATGCATCAGAAACTGTTGAATGTTAAGATTGGCAAATCTTCGGATAGAGTGTGTTAATAAAGAAGTATTATATTAAATCATCGATATTTGGTATGCTGTTGCATTATCATCCTTGTATTTCAGATTTTATTTTAAGCAAAATATTATAGCTATAGAAACAGAAACAAATTATGCAAGTATCAAAATTTGTGTAAATAAATGATACTGATAAGAGAGACATATACGATACAGTTAACATTATATCGTATAGAATGTGTATAATGATACTGATAAGAGAGATATATACGATATAGTTAACATTATATCGTATAGAATAAAACACATACTTCTAAACAAAAAATGTCCTTCGTTAGTGTCGGTCTATTTCACAATGGAATACTAGTAATACATTCTGAAAAGGTTTTGTTGTCCTTTCTAAAAATGTGACAGACATCATATCAATATAAGTTTATTTTGTGTCGAGACTCCTGAAATTTATGGTACAAATAAAACGGAAATGAATTTGCAATAAGTTTAAAAGGTATCTTTACGTTCAACAATACTGGTTGATGAATGCAGCTTAGGAAATTAGAAGAATCTTTCCCGATTCCCCGACAAAGTATTGTTCCAGTGGTTATTCTGTTCAATCGTACGAACTTTGATGTGATTGAAGTAATCGAGAGTGTGGTCCGACAATTTAAATGTTAGCTCACTAGAAGTGAAAGCTTCTTTTATATAACATGCCATTTGGCTTTTGTGAAATGGTGTGTTAGACTCACTAACATTTCAGTGGCCACAGACGGAACTTCCTAAAATGTGAGAGGCATTCGCACTTTCGAAAGCCATATGCTGCCATTCCACAAACGCCTAAATGGGCACAAGACCGATGTCCCCTTTGTTTATCTATGATATATTACAAATGTTCATATTTACTTGATTCCTTGTAAACAAGTGTAAAACTGTTCTAAACGAATGGTTTTATTAAGCTAGTTTATTACCGTACGTACTTATCATGTTGTTAAAACATTTTGTATGTAATAAGTTGAAATCACTTGTTTTCATCCATTCAAATCTGTGATAACTTATATGAGAGTAATGTTGTTATCTAAAAAAAACTTAGTTTTTATGTTACGCCAAGTTCGTGAATGTATACGTGAAATTCCCATTAATTTGACGTGACTTTAACATTATTTTAGAGGCAACGGAAGTTTTAATAGTTTGAATCCATTCAAGATAACAAACAAACAGTGAGGGAATCACACTAACTCCAAACGGATTGAGACCGGAAACGTCCACACAAACCTTCAATTCAATAGAATTATTGGGAAAGAGTGTTGCAAAATTAGCATGGTTACTGAGAAATTATTACTAGAAACTAAGTTTCTCGTATCAAAACTCTCGATTACGAGATACCTGGTGGTATCACAGATTTTGCTATGTACAGCGTTTTTCAAATCTCATCTCTCCAGGTATGACATAAGTCTTGATGTAAATTATATGTAGCATAACTTGGTATCTTAAGACTTTCATGAGAGTCGTTTCATATGGAAATGCACGTACACATCTTACCTTTTACCTTACATAACCTGTTTTATGATTTAACCTAATCAATGTATATTTACCTATCCCATAGTAAGATAACTTCCTCGTAAATTTTGACATTGAAGGAATGTTAAACAATAAAGGTATATATACTTTATTCACTTTTTCATATCATTTTTCTTTTAATACAAATACATATGTGTTTGTTTGTTTGTTAGTAAGTGTGTTTTGTATTATGGATTTTTGCATTCTCCATTTAGATATTTGATGGTGTTCATACGTGCCTTAAGACCGATCGAACGAGATTTGTATTAGAGAACACATTATGTCATCTGCATGATTCAGTAATTAGCGTCATTAAATATTCGTTATCTATCAGCGCTATGAATTGAAAACTGTTTGTTATATTTCTTTTCGATTAATTATATTGATGAAAGGAGTAACGAAGGCAATACACCACAGTCAAATGAAAAGCAATGTAAAGCAGACAAAAAAAAATGAAGTGAAACGGTGGGAATCGGATGCATTCCAAACGTAGCGAGACCGAATATAATGATACACAAGAAGAAACGATCAGAAACCATTCTATAAATTTACATTAGCACAACATTCTTGATCATTGACTAGAATTTGGCCATTTTTTCAGGTGCGTTATAGGTACCTATTTATAAATGGGCACAGGACGTTTGCGCTTTTTTACCTGTATCACGATAGGACATTTGCTCTCCAAACACTATGGACATATGCGCTTTCAATTTTGATACACCTGTATTAAATTGACTGGACATTTGCGCTTTTTACCTATAGTCGTCTACCTGTAATTTTAATGAGTTGTAATCATTACGTAAATAAATTCAACTTATATTTGTTGTTAGTTAGTTCACATTGACACAGTCTTAAACATAGAGTTTAAAGTTAAAGACTAACTAGTAAATGAAAAAAAAAATGTATATGTCACGATGGATTCTTATCATTGAACAACAGTCGGTTCATTAAAATTCGTTATGTTGATGAACAGGCACCTCAGTCAAGAATTGAGAAAGAGAAACTAGAATATTTTTTAAATGTGGGCGAAATACCAGTCAGGACAGATTACAAGAGCTAAATTTGTTCATTCCCTGAGCTTCAGATATCAAGCGAAAATTGACCTGTGGTGACTGTACGTGTCTTTGTGTCTTTAGAATGTTTACTTTTAGCTTTATATATAACTATATTAACGTGCTATGAAATGACTTTTAAACACGATTGTGCTATGACATGACTATTAAACTTTTAATCATAATGAAAATTATCACTTTAACTCTGCCAGGTCAAACCTACCGGTCCTAAGCCAGGATAAGAAGCAAATATAGTAAAAGCGCAAATGTCCTATATATAAAGCGCAAATGTCCCTTTTTAAAAAGCGCAAACGTCCTATAAATTGAAGCGCAAATGTCTATTAAAAAAAGCGCAAATGTCCTATGAAAAAGCGCAAACGTCCCGCGCCGTTATATATTGATCTTTGGATTATTCAACGGTTACCTTTAGGCGTTCCCAATAAAGGAATGCCCATAATTAAAAGTTTTTTTTTAGTTTGGTAAGTGTTACATTAACGTTTTCGAGAGCAACACCTGTTGTGGCATTATTGTACACCTCTTTTTACAAAAGAAAAGTTTTAAAGATACTTGGGTGTTATTCTCCTTAATCACGCAACAAACATGCTTTGTATTCACACTGAATAACATTCGTTTGACGATTTCCTGGGGCGTCGCAAACTGTATATCTCTGACCTGCTATTTTGGGTTAGACTGAAACCATAGACCTTCAACTAAATACTCCCGTGAACCATGGACCTCCAACTTCA
This sequence comes from Mytilus coruscus, assembly GCA_017311375.1. NCBI lineage: Eukaryota > Metazoa > Mollusca > Bivalvia > Mytilida > Mytilidae > Mytilus > Mytilus coruscus. The sequence goes on along the minus strand of CM029604.1, from coordinate 46,612,906 downwards.
TATTCATTGTAAATAATGATTGTGCATGAACTGTTAGAGCAAATTGAATATAGATGTAAAAGACTTGACAAAAAACAATGATGTAAAGGTTGTTGCCTTCTCCAATTTTTAAGCATACATCTCAAATATACTTCTGCCAGACTATTCTCTAATTCATAACCGTGATTTCTATCATAATTTTTATACAGTATAACTTTTCTTTTTTCCAAAACATTGGATTGAAAAAATCAACTGGCATTATTTCCCATCCGAAAATATCGAGTTTTTACAAATACTTATATTAAAAAAAAAAAAAAAACAAGCACACGAAAATTCATATTTCATTTGATGTTATATACACTTGTTTTAAAATAGACTTCATTCATGAAAATGTAACATGGCATTTCAGCAGCAAACACGTAAATCGCATATCATTTGAGCTGTGGATATTGTCACTACAGCATGGTGGTGCACTCCTTAAATACACAAACCATTGTACATTTTGAATTAATTTTATTCACATTACAACGATACTTCTTACTGTTCTATTTAGAATATAAAAAGACAAATTTGATTTGGAGTGTATAAAAATTAATTTCTTTTAAATCCGTGTTTCCAAGCACATTTCTACTAAAATCAAATTAGTGGTCATGCTATATATATGGAGTTTGGTATTTTGAGGTGTAAATCCTGTTGCTTTACATGCTATTTATTTTTGTCAAGGTAGGTCATTAATATTTCATATAAGAGAAATAATAATAATAGTGATAATAATAATGATAATAATAATAATAAAAATTATAATAATATTTAATAAAATAGTATATGTACCGCATTCGTTTCAAGAATCAAAACCAAATAAGTCTGCAACTTTTGGGCTACAAATATACATTTGGAAAATTAAAAATCATGCAACTAATTACTAATCAAAACCGTCATAGAACTGATAAGCAATATCTTTATTTACGAAGCCAATGATGAAGTCATACAAATACACAGTACACACTGAGGGCCGTCATTAATTGAAAATGTTAAATGAAAATAAGGTTTTATGAATGTGGTGTGACCGAAACGCTTTTCGGGTTTACCGTTATCAGAACGGCTCAAACAAAAACATTAAAAGCTTTTGATAACTAAATACTTGAAAAGGTGAGGAACCAAATGCCCACATGGAACATAAAAAAGTGGACAAAATTCATCTCCTGCTATGGGCAACTTTGCCTTAAGAAATAAAGACCCTAACTTCCTAGTAATTTTTTTGATTTGTCAACGGAGAATTTAAAAAAAGGTAGATTATAAATAATGTTTGTACCAAAGCATGAAAGCCCCATTAACTGCACAATAAGTGTTCATTGTATTGAAATTTTTCTACAGTAGTTTCTGCTAATTCTTTTGATCCGCCCTAGAAAGAATACTATACAGTTGCTAACATTACACAGTGATATGAGGGAAACATATATCTTGATAAAAGTATCTTTCAGAACTGTCTACATAGCTTCACATGTTTCCAGGAGCTATAATACTCTTGCTGATGTATTTATTTTCTATTCATTATTGAAAGTCCAGACTGCTGTCAGATTCACCTCCAGACTATTGTTAGATTCACCTGGGAGATGGCATTTACTGTGATAAGAGATGGAAAACATCGCAGTTGAAGTTTATTATTTTTTGTAATACTATGGAAATTCAATTCAATATCAGTTTTTAGTTTGGTTAATCTCAATTCTTCTGACTCTCTTTGAATGGTTTAAAATACTAGTATTTGGTTTTATGAGTTCTATTGATACCCGAATTTAAAATACATATATTTTACCTATAACTAGGACACGTTATGTGACTGCTTGAGGAACTGCCAGGTATGGTGTTTTGTCTTGTGATGTGAAGTTCAAATTTCCAAGAGGGACCTTACGTTTTGCTGTCCACATCCTAAAATAATACATGAATTTGACCACAGCCCTAGCGTGAAGTTCCTGAGGGAGAGCATTCTGTCTTCATCTTAGCAACTAGTTTTTCTTCCATCTTTTTTCTCGATCTTGTGAAGTTTCAAACTCGTGTTTTCAAAAACACCGAAAAAATTGTGTAAGAGCAATGTTGTCATTATATTAAAATAGAAGTTTGTTATGGTCATTTTCTTGTTTGTAAACACCAAATTCGTGTTTTTTCCTTGACCATTCGCCAAAAACAGATGACATTCACCGAGTTCTTTTTATTGAAAATTTCCTTTGACCAAGAGGTTTGATGAAACAGTGTCAAGAGGCTGACTTTAATCTAGCCCAAAAAATGTTGAATTAAAAATGCCGATTTTGTTTGATCTTCACGAATTTCAATGTCTCCTAAAACATTAATTTCTTTGTTCAATTCTAAATTGATTTGTCTAATTAGTAATGCATATTTATTCACCGATCAAACGAAAAGTAAATATTGTTGCTGTTAATCATTTTCCAGCTGAAAAGTTTGTCAATAGTGTCAAGAAAAACTAAGACCATTATTGCAGTCTAAGGCATTCATCGGAGATATGGATATGCAATGACCTGTAATACGGTCTTTGAACATGCTATTTTAACTATCAATACTATCTATTTATAAATAGTTTGGTAATTCGGGAGACTGTCAAGCAGAGTTCTGACATTCAAAACAATTTTCAGGAACGGAGAAGGTAAGTCTTTTTTATCACTTTTAGCTTTGGGTCTGACTTGTAATCCATGCTACTAAATGTTTATACATGTCATTAATGTATTAATGTATTAATATGGGTGCAGAAAATATTCTTACTGCAAGAAAAATTGAAATAAAACTTAAAGCTCCGACCTAAATTATCCAAATGGTTATGTTCATGCAGCTTGTATTAAGACATCAAAAGATTTACAAAAAAAAAAACCTTTAACCTCTGCAATTAAAAAAAAAATATTATAGTTATTCTTCAAATTTAACTTTTTAATCTATATAATTACCAATATTGCTTAATCTTTACAAATATATAACATCAAACATTTTTCACTGTACGATCACTTGTCAATAAACAACTTTCGACTGATTTACCACTTGAGGCAGTTCTCTATTGTCGATTGGAGCAGTGTCATAACTTTTGCTAGTGTATTCATAAAGAAATCCGATTTTACTATTTTTTAAATTCAAAGTCTTTGTAAGAAAAAGAAAAGAAGATCGTTAAATTAAATTTGTTTTTTCACTGTATACTTTTACAATTATACAACGGTCAACACAGTTTTTTTTTTTTTACAAATATTCTTCCGTTTATTCAAAAATCCTTTTCTAATTTAAAGTAATCGAAACGACCTTATTATTTATACAAGTGTACACTCCAACACATAAGATTTACATTGTTATTAACAAAGAAGAATAAAAATAAAAATACAAGTGTAGTATTATCCTTTAATTGTTTTAAAACTTTGTTTTGAATTACACAAATATAGCGTGGTTTGCTCGACTTGCCATAAATTGGTATACTTTTGATAAACGATGTACTAAAAAATCAAACAAAGCATTTATAAGCACCTTTACATTTTGAATAGCACTTTATTATCAGATGTCCCAAAAGTCATCAATGGAAAGAAAACACAAAGCAAACCATAGTTATGATGAAAACGACAAGCTTCCTCTTCAAACTTTTAAAGAATATGCATTTTTTCACTTTAATTTTATTTGCGATCCGAATAATTTTTTGGATTGCTTTCCTTTATTAAAAATTGACATCAGAATTTCTAGTTTACCTTTTTTGACAGGCGTAGACATCTCCCGTAAACAACTCTACTCAAACCATTGCATGGAGTGAAACTATAAAGGATTATTCATGTACAAACTTTGCATTGTGCACCTCCTTCTTTTTTTTATCTGTTGTTTTTTATTGTATTACACAATGGCTATTTCTTTCAGAATTTTTTATATTAGAGGGTACGAATCACCCGTCCGCAACTCAAACAAGGTAATGAAATTCAATGAAATTTTCAGGGATTCTTCAATAACTAGTGGTAGTTTGCTTTTTGATCCGAAAGGTTGTATGGGTTTCCAAAAGCAAACAGAGATCTGGTTTTTATCATATATATTATTATGATTGAATTAAAGTCTACACATTCAAAAAAATACTCCAATAATAGTAAATTATACTAATATTTCTGAATAAAACTGGCTTCTCGCGGATATTATCATTTTTAGGTTACGTTTATGACACAATTGTCAATAAAATTAATTTTGAATAATCTCAATGTTATGGTAAACTTTTAATAAACAGATATATAAGTCTTATATAGCTTCCTATACAAATGTATATGAATTGCAATTTGACCCTGCTGTGTTTTTGTAAATATTTGATATTTTGTTCTATCGAGATGTTTGCTACATAAACGTGTATATGGGTCATTCGTTGATTCCGTAATGAGTTACAATTCCATATTCGAATGTCTGTATCAAGTTTGGATATCCTGGCCTACTGATGAAAGTTTCTTTGTCGTATTGGCTTTTATATATGTTGCGGACTATATATACTTTTGTTCTTTTAAAATTTTGATCAATGACAAATATAGTAAACTTCAAAAGATGTTTACTCTTCCAGAACACCTGGGGGCCTGTTTTTTTTTTTTTTTTTCGGTAGTGAGACAGAAATGGTTCATATCTCTTTTTTTCAATTGGAAGATCTTCTGTCTCTCTTCTATCTCTTCCTTTTAGAAAGGTATGTGTTTGATGGCAGAGGCACATAACAAACATGGTATTGCTTATAAAAAAGAAGATGTGGTATGATCGCCAATGAGACAACTCTCCACAAGAGACCACATGACACAGAAATTAACAGCTATTTAGTTTAGTCTATATGATATTAACACATGTATGAATGCAAATATATTAGAATGTGAGCTTTGTGATAAACGTTTTTATTGTATGACAGCCTTTGTAGGATCCCTTTCGTAATGATAAGCTAGATGAAGACACATATTTGCTTGCAATACTGTTATATTTCTAAGACACGAGTTAAAACGTCTGCTTAACAGTAATTCTATAAATATAATCACAAATTTCTTGTCTATGTTTTACATTTTCCATCGGATATTCTAACTGAAAACAAATAAAGAAAATATCCTATTAAAATTGCCGAAAAAAGAGAAATTGATGGTTTTATATTATAAAACTAGCCGGACAAGAACAATAAGGGGACGATTATTTGATATTGTGGGAAGGGCGGGCAGGAACATTTTTTGCGGATTTATTATTCATTTCAAACTGTTACTATGCATGCTTTATTTTCAATTCTTACCAGGCCTCTTCTACCCATCCCTCATAAAAAATTTAATTATATCAGACGATTGTCCCCTTCTTTTACACGAGTTCAAATTGATTGATTGTTGGTTGATTATTTTATACGTCCATTGGCAAATACTTCATGCATGTTCAGGACGACACGTGCATAAAAGTTGGGTATATAATTTGAAAATAAGAGATGTAGTATGAAATGATCCACCCGATTTCAAATAGAGTGGATAATAGTTACTATAGGCATCCGTGAGGCATTCAACGAAACAATTTGCGAAAAAATTATGACTGACATGCATGAACCAACGACAACTACTGAACTACAGGCTCCTGACTTGGGACAGACACATAAAGAATGTGGCGGGGTTAAACATGTTTGTGAGCGCTCAACCATCCACTAACCTGGGACAGTGGTGTAACAGCACAACAAAAGAACAAACTGTAAAAATCAGTTGCAATTGGCTTAACTAAAAATATAAGTAGAAGGCACAAAATCAACTAACATAACTCGCAGTTACTCAAAAGCTAATTCAAATCCAATTACAAATTATAAATAAATCATGTTCCCCAGACTAAAATATCAATCAGTACACAACCAACGGAGTTAGTGTAAAGACAGTATTACAAACGCATGACCTTGAATACCTTATGTACATATATCTTTAATATACAAAAAATAATCCAGTTTGGTTACTTTAACATTATTTAAAGATAGACAAGATGTCTTTTTCAATCATATACCAGACAAATATTGACAAATTTTTGTACAGTTTAAGATTATTCTTGAAAATCAAATGGTCGGCGCTTTAAGCTGGATTTGTTTTAACTAAGTTAGGTAAGGGAATAATAAAGGAAAAATGACAGGAACACAGCGATTAATTCAATTTTCTTTGTTTTCACACTCCTTATATGATTACAGTCATGTCTTTGGAATGAGCTGACTTAACTGAAGTTTCTTATAAATGATTGTAAACTTCAGTTATGTCATCCAACATAAAAAAATCTGCTATATTCGAACTATTACGATTATTCGTTGGAATATTAGGTGGAACTTTTGTTCCTTGTCAATTCTGGACTTCAGCCATGTATAATTCGAAGATTGTTGGAACGGCTAATGCCATTGCTGGTGGGTGGGGTAATCTAGGGGGTGGATTCACATTCATTTTGATGCCAGGATTATTTCAGTTAATGAAAGTGATAGGAGCAGACGAGTTTCTGGCATGGAAATTAGCAGTCGTTGTTCCTTCAGTAATTTGTGCATTAACAGGTACGTAAATTATGTCCAACATCAATAAGATATTTTGAAAACAAAAGATAGAACTATGTTGTATTTAACAAACAAACTCTTACCCACATTAACCTGGTTTTTTTTTTTTTTGGTTTTTTTTTGTTGCAGTTCAGTGTTTCTGTTGTTCCGTTGTTTTCCTCGTACAGTTGATGTGTTTCCCTGGGTTTTAGTTTGTAACCCGGATTTGTTTTCTCTTAATCGATTTATGACTTTGAACAGTGGTATACTACTGTTGCCTTTATTTATTAAAGAGGATCGCAAAACTATCTTTGTGTTGATTTCCATATTATCTGAAACAGAAAAAGAAATCAATCAAAATTTCAGATGATCGTCATTATCAAATTTCGGAGTTCTGTTTTGATCGAAATGATTAATTTTTGGTTTCCATTAGCAAAACATATTTTTGTAGGATACACGCAAGTGAAAGGAAATATGTGTATGAATATCTGATATCTCACTTTGTTTACTCAGATGTATAAGCATACAGCAATTTATTGTATTGAACATAAATCAAGCTGTTGGTTTTCTCGGTTGATTTGTTTTATATTTTGTCATGTCGGGGCCATTTATAGCTTGCTTTACGGTATCGGTTTTGTTCACTGTTAAAGGACATACGGTGACCTATATTAACTAAAATATATGTCATTTGGTCTCTGATAGATAGTTATCTCTTTGGCAATCATACCACATCTTTTTATCTTTATAGTGGTAACATTCAAATATTGTCTTCTTAAATGTTTTTATATCTCCTATTACTTTCGGATTTTAACTTTCATGATATCATTGGTATAAAAGAATACCTATTATAAATTTTTAAATGAACAGACGAAGGAACGCAGCAACACGCCGACATCTCTCTTCTGCACTTTCCATTTTTCAACATTAGATACATAAAGCCCTTTTATAGACTTTTTATTCGAATCATATCAAAAGTACGGATACAAATTTAAATAAAAATTCTGATTCTTAGAAAAAATATCTATCTATCTATACAGTCTTTTTTTGTAATGTTCATAAATTGGGGGATCATGACCGAAGTTTGTTGTAATAAGTAACTACCAATTTTATACCATTTGTAAAGTATAATCAACATTTAAAATCAATACCTTCTTTTATCAGGCATTTCTATAATTTTCACATCTGATGATTGTCCACAAGGACATTGGGACAATCGGCTACTGCCAATAGCATCAAAATGTTCTAAAGACAAAACAACTCAAAAGCAAGGTGTCGCCAACCAAGGATTCGAACACATCTCAGATAAAGACGGGAACGCAAATAAAGGTAAAGCATTTCACAAAAGAAAAAGACCAGAAAGCAATAAAAGGTCTTCAGAATTGACAAGTATTATAATACATGTATAAAAACAAAGCTTTAATTTTGAAATTTTTAAGAAATTTTTGTTCCAACTCCTTCAGGTCAAGTTGACCATTGGTGGATTTTGATCCTCAAATTTTCGAGTATTTATACATTCTTGTCTTTCAATTGTTAGACTTTAGCGCTTCAGATGAAGGTTAATCCGGAAAAGCGATTTGGAAGCATCAAATGTATAAGTGGTATCTTAATGTGTTTTTTTTTTAAACGGTTCGATACTTGACTAGTTTTGAAGTAATATGATGGACGCTTACACTGTGTAATTTAAAAAAAAAAGCTAAACACTTTTAGATCTAAACAACGACATACTTGTTTTGTTCATTGTTTCCGACAACCGACTCCATCGGATTGTCACCATAGTTATATTTTCTCCACCGATAAATAATTATCTTAAATACAAAATTTGCACCTGTAAAAATCTTTTTTTTTCTTTTTTTAGTTGTAAATGAAACAAATGTTGACGGAATACAATTTGAGTCTTCATCATCGGAGATAGCGAACAACAAGGACAAACCCTTATCTAGTCAAAGTAACAAGTTTTGGTCCATAATGACTATTTTGGTTTTGGTGATGCAGTATGGAATGTGTTTTGGAGTAGAAATTGCTGTGAATACCGTTATGAACCTATATTTCCTGTACAACTTTAAAAAGGAGGGTTGTATAGAAGACAGCAATACATTCTCTAACACTACAATCACAACAATGACAAGTGAAGTTAATGAGGCGGACAAAAACGAATGTAGTATCCTTGATCAAGATACTGCAAGTTTGATTGCATCTTTGTTTGGTTTAATGAATCTCTTTGCTAGGGCCATTGGAGGAATATATTCAGATATCATGCGACAATATCTAGGTATCGCAGGTCGTCTTGTTGCTCATTTTACTTATCTGACTTGTCATAAATAAAATGTTGTTGTTTTCCCAGTTTGTACTTTCTAAATCAAAGAAATCTTATCTTATAAAATCTGACATAGCATAGTCATATATCATGAGGACATAAAACTAGCCTGTACATTGCATCTATAGTATATCAAGCCTTCCAACACCTCAAGCGCCACTGAGAATTGTTATGTAGACGACACCCGCGTCTGTCGAAACAAATTATAAGCCTGGTATCTTTGAAGAGTTTTTATATAAATTCAATTTATCTAAGTTTCAGATATCACTGAAAACAATGTCGTGCTGTACCAAACTTCTGGGAAAATCCAAGCCAAACAGATAGAAGTAGATGATCTTGGAAAAGCAAAACAATTTAGATTATTCAGTATTGCTCGTCCACATATGCGAAGCTTCCATTCCTCATGGTTCTGTTTCTTTGTCGCTTTCACTTCATGGTTTGGCATTCAACCATTACTCCCTACAATAAGGAAAGAACTAGAATTATCCAAAACAGATCTTGCTAACTCTGGCATTGCTAGTGTTGCCGCTACAATCGCAGTTCGAGTTATTATTGGACCAATATGTGACAAGTTTGGACCTCGAAAAACAATGTGTTGCCTCCTGATAACTGGTGCAATACCAATGGCACTAGCAGGCTTAATAAAAACTGGCACGGGTCTTATTGTATTACGATTATTCGTTGGAATATTAGGTGGAACTTTTGTTCCTTGTCAATTCTGGACTTCAGCCATGTATAATTCGAAGATTGTTGGAACGGCTAATGCCATTGCTGGTGGGTGGGGTAATCTAGGGGGTGGATTCACATTCATTTTGATGCCAGGATTATTTCAGTTAATGAAAGTGATAGGAGCAGACGAGTTTCTGGCATGGAAATTAGCAGTCGTTGTTCCTTCAGTAATTTGTGCATTAACAGGTACGTAAATTATGTCCAACATCAATAAGATATTTTGAAAACAAAAGATAGAACTATGTTGTATTTAACAAACAAACTCTTACCCACATTAACCTCGTTTTTTTTGTTGTTGCAGTTCAGTGTTTCTGTTGTTCCGTTGTTTTCCTCGTACAGTTGATGTGTTTCCCTGGGTTTTAGTTTGTAACCCAGATTTGTTTTCTCTTAATCGATTTATGACTTTGAACAGTGGTATACTACTGTTGCCTTTATTTATTAATACTGGTTCTCTGTAACTATTTAAACTCTTACATAGGGAGTGTGGCACGCATGGTCATGGATTTTCTTCAAATTTCACACACTTACTAGTCTTGATGAAACAAACAAAAAATGGCAAAATTTTGGTTGCTAAGCATATCGGTTGCCATAGCAACCGATGACCAGTTTTACCTCTTCTGGATATCTATGATTTTAAGCTGAAAATGGCTATTTTCAACATAATTTTTCATAATAAATGATTAAGAGAAAGACTATTTTTTTATGATTTTATTAAATATAAGCATTTTATTAATGTAATTTAATAACTGATATTTTCATATTCATTTTCAATCATAATCACATATACCCCCTTTTTATGTGGTTTGCATTAGGTAAAAAATACCCTTTTGAGGTCATTTTTGAATGCTCACCATAATTTTTTGCGGACACCTCAGTTAAAGTCAACCAAGAATTCATAAATACCATAGTCATATCTTATCAATGATGCGAAAAAGTAATTGGTAAGTATGTTTCATTTTTTTGTTACCATGGATACAAAATGCTTAGTTTTCATTTTTCAGAAAAAAATTTTGAAAAATTTTGAAAAAATTTTGAAAACCTAATTCTGCAGTCAGAAAAAATAAATAAATACACAATATGTGGAAATTATTGTAATCATAAAATTTTAAACATATTCATTTATATAGGTATAATAGTTTTAACTCTGTTGCTATGGAAACAATTTCATGATGATACACAATTTTAAAACAATTTCGAAAAAGTTTCAGTTAGTTTCTTAAATGTGCACAAAAGTAGGAAAACTAAAACACTTATTAAGTTTCACTGTATTCACACATGTGTATGTATAAATAATTTTGCTAGTATAGTATATCGATAATGGTGTTACCACTTGAAGGAAACAAATACAATTTCTCTAATGTGGATAAAATTGCTGATTATGAAGAAATTTCTGTTTTCATGATCATGAAAATATACAAGAAAAACTAGAAAAACAAATACTAGTAAAATCATTTAAAAATTAAATATTCAATTGTGCAATATTTGGGGCTGGAAAGATTTTGTAAAAAGAAATGATCGATTAGTTGTGGTTTGCTTTATGTCCAGTGTCAAACATCTCATGCATATTTCAGAAGAGAACAAAATCAATAAATTTAAAAGGAACATTGTAGGTTCTGTGCTAGTCTACTGACCAAAATTAATTAAAGTCAAATATTTGATACAATTCAACACAATAAAAAATAGAACCAAAAGAGTCAGATGTTAATCCTCTAAATAAATGATAAATGACCATCTAAACTTTCTATAAAGGAAAAATACCTTTATTATGAACTGTTTATTTTCTTATTCATTCTTTTAAACTCAATGTTGAAATGGCAAAGCATGTATATCTATACGTTTTGAATAATATTGTATTATTGGATGATGAGTATCTACATGAAGATAATTTTGAGGTGAAGTTATAAAAATAGAAAATTTCAAAAGGTCCTGCAATAGGGCTAGGCTGGGATGAAGGCGGACAATTTAAAATATCACTGAAATCGGGATCAATTGGACAAGGACAGAAATTTCAATAGGTTAACTAGGGAGCCCCTAAAAGAATAAACACAAGGGTCATTTAGCAAACAAAAGGCGTAACAAGCAAGGGCGGTTATAGTCGGCTACTCGATGGTCCCTGCTATCCATCCGACACATTTCTTGTTTGACGTTCTGGCTGGGGAAAATTTTCGAAATTTTTCAAAAAAATACGGTTTCCCTACGAGGACCCTCGGAAAATCTGACAGTGGGTGACTGCGGGTCTTACAACGAGCAACAGGGGAAAAATATACCATCAAGACAATTTTCATATAAGGGGTCCCACTGACTGTCTTAAGAGATGGCCCGCTACATTCATGCTTCAGTGATTCCATATGTAATCAACAAAATGTTCCAATGAAAGGAGGGGGCGGGCCCTCAGGGCCCCTTGGATCAGCCTATGGTAGCACTATATTAACATTACTAATAGGCATTGGATTATTGAAATTTGAAAAAATAACAATTATCTTCATGGATTTTTAGCAGCAAATTAAAAAATATTGACAATATGATAACTCTAGATCTTTACACAGGGTAACTTTAAAAGAATTATATACATGTACATATACTTTGATTTTCACTGAAAGCCCATTACAGAAAGATGTTTCTCAAAATTAGTATATTGCCTTTCTTTAACAAAAATACATTTTACTTTGAAACAGGAGTCAATGTTTATAAATAACATATTATACATGTGACTTTTTGTCCGCGACTTTTTGTAGTACGTGGAAATAATTATTTACTGTAAGAAAATATTAAAAAACAAACTATATTGGATTTATCAACTTACATGTATTTATGCATGGCCTACTTCAATCATACCTTTTGTGTGTTACTTTATATTTGTGATCAAACGTGTCAAATTATAACCAGTAACATACAACATAATTTACAACACAGTTAAATACAATATACTACTCAATACCATAAAAAGTTTAAATAATCCAGTGCTCGTCAAAGTACCCTAAACTGTTTTTCCTAGTTTTTTTACCATTCAATCAATGTGTTAATTTTTCATAAATTTTAAGCAAATCCTACATTGTTGTCCTATAAGATATAAATATAAGTTTTAGGTAGTTCAACGACCTGGACACAGTAAAACGTTGGTCAGGTCAAGTTTTTTACCCAAAACATATTGTTTTCTCTGCTTTTTTTTAAATAATATTAAATAACACAGAAATTTACATCGGTCAGGTCATTGCTGTTGTTGGTCAGGTCATTGTCAACGCTATGAAGGTAACGTTTTCTGAATTTTTTATTATTTTTTTCAATATTTATTCATTAATTTATATATTAAATGATCAAATTTTATTATATTTAAAATTTAACATAAATCCTTTAAGAAATAAAAAGTTATTAGCATTTTCATTTGGTCTTGTCATTGTCAGCGTTGGTCAGGTCACGTTTTATGAAGATTTAAAAAAAGTTTTCTATATTTTTTTCTTATATTTATGTTTTGAATGGTCAATCCTTTTAGAAATAAAAAAGTTATTAGCATTTTCGTTTTGGTCTAGTCATTAGAGTAACCCACCAAAGGGAGATAATTCGTATTGTGAGGAATATTGCACAATGATCATTTTTTAGAAATTAATTTCATATGTTTCTAGGTAGATTACCCGTAACTTTTTTTTATTTTTGACTAAAACAAGACTGAAATTAATTGTTTTTGTGTTTCTTTTTAATAGATGTAGCCGCATAATTTCACAACACTACACCAAATATTGTATTTTTCTCAAAAATCCCAACTTTCTCTGCTGTTACCATGGTAACCAACCAATATATATATCGGTTGGCATTATTTTTCTGACTAGTCTAATAGGATCTACATATCAGCCAATTTTCAGGAAGATCGGTGACTATGTGTGCCGAAAAAGTTTAAGTGCTTACAGAGAATGAGTATTAAAGAGGATCGCAAAACTATCTTTGTGTTGATTTCCATATTATCTGAAACAGAAAAAGAAATCAATCAAAATTTCAGATGATCGATATTATCAAATTTCGGAGTTCTGTTTTGATCGAAATGATTAATTTTTGGTTTCCATTAGCAAAACATATTTTTGTAGGATACACGCAAGTGAAAGGAAATATGTGTATGAACATCTGATATCTCACTTTGTTTACTCAGATGTATAAGCATACAGCAATTTATTGTATTGAACATAAATCAAGCTGTTGGTTTTCTCGGTTGATTTGTTTTATATTTTGTCATGTCGGGGCCATTTATAGCTTGCTTTACGGTATCGATTTTGTTCACTGTTAAAGGACATACGGTGACCTATATTAACTAAAATATATGTCATTTGGTCTCTGATAGATAGTTATCTCTTTGGCAATCATACCACATCTTTTTATCTTTATAGTGGTAACATTCAAATATTGTCTTCTTAAATGTTTTTATATCTCCTATTACTTTCGGATTTTAACTTTCATGATATCATTGGTATAAAAGAGTACCTATTATAAATTTTTAAATGAACAGACGAAGGGACGCAGCAACACGCCGACATCTCTCTTCTGCACTTTCCATTTTTCAACATTAGATACACAAAGCCCTTTTATAGACTTTTTATTCGAATCATATCAAAAGTACGGATACAAATTTAAATAAAAATTCTGATTCTTAGAAAAAATATCTGTCTATCTATACAGTCTTTTTTTGTAATGTTCATAAATTGGGGGATCATGACCGAAGTTTGTTGTAATAAGTAACTACCAATTTTTATACCATTTGTAAAGTATAATCAACATTTAAAAATCAATACCTTCTTTTATCAGGCATTTCTATAATTTTCACATCTGATGATTGTCCACAAGGACATTGGGACAATCGGCTACTGCCAATAGCATCAAAATGTTCTAAAGACAAAACAACTCAAAAGCAAGGTGTCGCCAACCAAGGATTCGAACACATCTCAGATAAAGACGGGAACGCAAATAAAGGTAAAGCATTTCACAAAAGAAAAAGACCAGAAAGCAATAAAAGGTCTTCAGAATTGACAAGTATTATAATACATGTATAAAACAAAGCTTTAATTTTGAAATTTTTAAGAAATTTTGTTCCAACTCCTTCAGGTCAAGTTGACCATTGGTGGATTTTGATCCTCAAATTTTCAGTATTTATACATTCTTGTCTTTCAATTGTTAGACTTTAGCGCTTCAGATGAAGGTTAATCCGGAAAAGCGATTTGGAAGCATCAAATGTATAAGTGGTATCTTAATGTGTTTTTTTTTAAACGGTTCGATACTTGACTAGTTTTGAAGTAATATGATGGACGATTACACTGTGTAATTTTTAAAAAAAGCTAAACACTTTTAGATCTAAACAACGACATACTTGTTTTGTTCATTGTTTCCGACAACCGACTCCATCGGATTGTCACCATAGTTATATTTTCTCCACCGATAAATAATTATCTTAAATACAAAATTTGCACCTGTAAAATCTTTTTTCTTTTTTAGTTGTAAATGAAACAAATGTTGACGGAATACAATTTGAGTCTTCATCATCGGAGATAGCGAACAACAAGGACAAACCCTTATCTAGTCAAAGTAACAAGTTTTGGTCCATAATGACTATTTTGGTTTTGGTGATGCAGTATGGAATGTGTTTTGGAGTAGAAATTGCTGTGAATACCGTTATGAACCTATATTTCCTGTACAACTTTAAAAAGGAGGGTTGTATAGAAGACAGCAATACATTCTCTAACACTACAATCACAACAATGACAAGTGAAGTTAATGAGGCGGACAAAAACGAATGTAGTATCCTTGATCAAGATACTGCAAGTTTGATTGCATCTTTGTTTGGTTTAATGAATCTCTTTGCTAGGGCCATTGGAGGAATATATTCAGATATCATGCGACAATATCTAGGTATCGCAGGTCGTCTTGTTGCTCATTTTACCTGCTTAGTAGGTGAAGGTATAATGTTGATATTATTTAGTCAGATGTCTACTATATCAACGTCCATTGCTGTAATGATATTTTTCAGCATGTTTGTCCAGATGTCAGAAGGAACAACATTTGCTATCGTACCTTATGTCCTTCCCTTTCACGTAGGAATTGTTGCGGGGTTTGTTGGAGCAGGAGGAAATGCAGGAGCTCTTGTATGGAATACAATATGGCGTCAGTTTGTTGAACAAAATCCAAGTCAGTGGTTTTGGTTTTTGGGCATTATAGTTTTGTCCGGAAGTTTGCTGACATTTTTCATCGAAGTTCAGGAAAAACGAATCTGGAATGCATTTTTGTGCTGTAAACATAAGAAAAGAAAGTACACCATATAAATCTTAAATAAGCCTGCCTCTGTTGAATAGACATCGACATCAACATCTATACTTCATTGATTTAATATCCTCAAGAGAATTTGTCCTGCTTTGGGGAGGTAGAATTCTACCTATTAAATTTTTCACATTTCCATATTTCTATTTCATAGTTTGTAACTTATTTTTATTCGAATTCACCAAAGTTGTATAAGATATAAGCTGATAAAAAATTATGTTTGATGGAAAAAGCATGTCTCGGCAAAATATTTGAAAGTCCGAAACCTAATACAATCGTCGAAGAGCTGATAAAACCAAACAGAACCAAACGTTAGTCATACCATGGCAAGTAATCAGAGCTATGCATAAGGGAGATACATTCTTAATCTTAATGATTTCGAAATTTTATAACTACAAACTACATTATTTAAAAGTATATGCGTATTGTCATGCCAACGTAGATGCTACTAGGCTGGTAATACCCTAGGGGACTTACCTATTAGTCCATCCGCATATATTTATTGTAGGAGACATATGTATACGTCAACGAAACGTCAATTAAAAAAATCTACAAGGCAACTGTCATCAGCGATATTTAAATTTTCGAATCTTCAATCCGAAATAACCGCCACTTGTCCAACCACGCTCAATTTGCAATTCACTTTGGGAACGATGTGCTTTTGTACAAATCTATCTTCGATTATTCTTTTGTAAAACTATTTTGACATTGTTTTTTACACTTTTCGTTTTACTTTAGTTCACGTTTATGATTGTTATGGTTATCTTTATTTATTAATTGTGTATCTTATTTTCTTAAAACTTTTAAGGTATTATAACTGTTATTACCCTTTTTATGATATTTGTTGTTTCTGAAAAATCTCATTGATGAAATGTTTTATATACATTCCTTTTACACGGATAGGAACTATTGAATGTTTTACAAATTTACTTATTTCTTGACATAGTATAATCTTTCCATTGTAACTTATTGATGTTTCTGTTTTTTTCTATTCAAGCTTACGCATGTGTTTTTTTTTTATTAATACGTCCTTGAGTACAGATATTTTTGTTGTTTATTCTGTTTTTGTCTAGATTTTCCTGTTTATATATACACACTAACATAAAGAGTGTACTTCAGCTGTTCATGCTAATATATGGCTTTGTTTCCATTAATTAATCTTGAGCTTATGTAGTTTAAGTTCGTATTCACTTTCTGTTGTTGAGAGTCAGCATCTATTACAATATCTATAAATAATTTTATTAAAGTTAATTATTGGATTTCATATGGAACAAACCACATGGAGTTATTCTCCAAATGAAAATATCTCAATTGAAGAATATGAGCCTATTGACAAGAAAGTTCGAGTAACAGTTCGTTTCGATCCATCCCGGTTTCACCTAGTTTTGGAAGAAACACCATCTTTAAAAATTATGTAACAGGTGAACATTCCTGTTTTGTTATTTTCAAGGTAACATTATGTTCAAGTAAATAATTTGTTTGAAATGCGACGTCAGTCGTGAGCAACCCTGCAGTAATGTTCAGTGAAATATATAAGTTTTTCCTAGATTTCAAAAAATATTTACAGTTGACTTTGAAAAACGTTATTTAGTACAATTCTGTGAAAAATAATACTATCAGCTGAATACATTTTTGTTTATAGAATAGAAAAAACAAAGGATATGGGGTATCCATCCATAACACAAAATCAATACAGGTACAACAAAAAAAAAAAAAAAAAACACAAAAAGCAAAGTAACGGCTTTTATTGCTGTCCGTCATATCAAAAGCACAATGAGACTTTCAACACGGAGCACAGAAAAACAACAACTCTCACTTCACTTCGACTTTAAGACGGCCTCTAAGACAGGTTTGAGCGGAATTCTTTTCAAAATAATTCGGATAGACTTTAAAGGATTCATAACTACCAAATCGTGCCCGGTCGAAAAAAAAACATAATGGAAAGTAGTACGTATTTAAAGCAATACAGTTCCTACGCATAGGTGTATAGCAAACTATGTAGAATATATTTTGGTAATTTAGGTATCAAATGAAAGGTGAAAGACTGGTGATCCTTGTAGAACACGTTTTGTCTGATAATTTTGAATACTACAAAAATGTATGAATGAATTCTAAAATAGAGGACATATATTGCCAGTTTCTCAGATAAGAAATACCTGGTTAGGTGTATTCTGGTTTTGCGTGCGGTCTGATATGTAAATAATGGTATATTGATCCCCCATAAATGTTTGAAAGTGAAAAAATTAACGTGCATAGGAATGGAGTGGTGTGCGTCTGGCCTTAAATTGAGAGAATGATGTAGCACACATAAGAGAACTTATCTCAAGAATAAATACAGCATAACATTCAAAATACAGAAGAGCATACATCTCAAGCACGAGGAAACTTTATACAGCCTCCACACAGCACCAGAAACAAACTCCTTTAATATATTATAGAAAAACAAAGGATTCTTTGCAAAAAAAAAAAAAAAAAAATTGGGTGGACTTTACAAGATGTATAACCACCAAATCAGGCCCGGTCGAAAAGAACATACTGGAAAGAAGAACGTATTTAAAACAAAATAGTTTACAACGGAACTATAAACAACTATCGTACAAGTGTGATGTTTAGCTAGCTATAAAACCTGGTTAAACCCATCATTGTCTTTGAAAAAAGCCTGTACCAATTGGGGAATAGGACAGTTGTTTTCTATTTGTTTCGTTAGTTGCTACAGTCTAACGTTTGATTTTTTCAGTTTTCATGGAGTTCACAGATTTTAAATTCACCTTGGAGTTCACAATACATATATAGCAAATTTAATTACGTGTCAAAAGCTGTATTATAAAGATCATCTTTCTATGTCGTCCGTCCGTTCCCGGTATACACACCGATTAATAATTTATGTTTATGTCTACCTCAGAGCTGGATAATTCTTTTTCTGTGGATATAAAAATTTATATATCTTTAGTTAAGTTCGAGTATATATTTTAATTCCTTAGAAAAATGCGCATATATTTAACTTTTTAACTTCCAGAATCGTCAGGCTTTAGCCATCAAATTGTATGCAATTTTTTACTCTGATAAAAAAAAAATTCTGATAAAGATTCATGGTTTGAATTAAACTCTATGTTCACATCTGAATGCATCTGATATCTTTTTTAAAGATAGTACTTGTTGTTAATACTTTTTGGATTGTCGTACACATACCAGAACACTAAGGTATGAAATTTACTACACAGTTAAGCCGATACAATTTTTATTTTATATTATCATGTTAAACTTTGACTTGCTTTCAGTTTCAATAAATATTCAAAACTTTAGTATTATTTGCTTTTATTTGTACTTGTCTTGTGTTAGAAAAGAAATGATATGGGGTATCGTCCATGGCACAAAATCAGTACATGCACAGGTTGTCTTCTCTATTATACCGGTTCAAGTGAAATAATAGTTTGTTTAACTGATCTTCATTTTACGTTCTTCTTTGTCATTAGCTTTTGTTATTCCACTGATCGGGATTAAAAGAAGGTGTAGGGATTAGTGTTGAAATTTATTTACCTCTTTAGATAAACTATCTTGAATCATGTCCTTTTGTTAATTTCAAATAAGAAACATGTTTTGTTTCAATATATCTGAACTTTATTGTTGTTCATACTCATTCATCATTAAGTATCAAGAAGAAAAAGACACAAAAATAAGCGTCAGTGGTTATAAAAATTGTATCAGAATTCAGGCACGGTCGTAGGTCAACTTACAAAAGTACACTCCGGTTCTTTTACTATAATGAATAGATATAAGAAAAATGTGGTATGAGTGCCAATGAGACAACTCTCCATCCTAGTCAAAATTTATAAAAGTAAAAATTATAGGTCACAGTACGGCCTTCAACACGGAGCCTTGGCTCACACCGAACAACAAGCTATAAAGGGCCCCAAAAATTACTAGTGTAAAACCATTCAAACGGGAAAACCAACGGTCTAATCTATATAAAAAACGAGATATGAGAAACACTTATGAACCACATCAGCAAACGACAACTACTGAACATATTCAGATTCCTGACTTAGGACAGGTGCAAACAATTGCAGCGGGTTTAAACGTTTTAATAGTACCAAACCTTCACCCTAATCTGAATCAATAGTGTAACATCACAACATAGAAAGACACACTATAAAATATCAATTGAAATGGCTTAACTCAATCAAAAGACATATTAACACCAGTGAACATACACTGAACAAATAAATTTGATCTATGATACAATGTAAATACAAAATAAATAAACTAAGGAAAGAATAATTAAAGTAACATGTTATACCGCTATGAAATGTTAAACAATTTAAGAAAAACAATATGCTTGAAGTTGGTATTATAGCAAGCTGGCTTACTAAGTATCTTAAATTTAGCCTTTTCATTAACAGGGAAGGCATCATTAGAATAGAAAAAGGCAACTGACGAATAAAAAAAGTCTCTTAATTTAATTTCCATCCTGCAAATGTTGTCTTTGAGCCATAAGTATCGTTACTTCGAATTTGTGTAGTGGCTTGACGAAATGAACGAATGTATACTGTGTCACCTTGGTTCAGTGATACGACTAACGTCCCTGAATCTGAGTCGGTATCGCAACAGACATGATCAGTTTCACCATATGTGCCCCGTATACCGAATTATTAACTAGAATATTAAAAAAAGTCTTTCCATTGTCTCCTGAATAAATAGTCCAGGCAAAGACATACACACCTGCAACTGGTGCCACAAACGAGCCCGTGTATTTGTTGTAGGCATTTCCAATATTAGTTTGTGCGATATCAAAGACTAGTGTGTGGTGACTGCTCGGATTATCCTCAGTTTTTGACATGTAAGCAGAGAAAGCCACTATCTGTGGTTCACTGGCCGGAACTGCACCTTTATCTTGTAGTACTGCATCTGAAACAAATTTAATAGAAAATAGAATATAAATTCAATTTACGATTGCAATTTAGTCGGGGAAAAAACGTAAATCAGTTCAATTGATCACCATTTTATATGGACATTGACATCAGCTAGGCCAAAGATATACACAAAGTGTGGTAACATAAAATTATCAAATGGCAATACCATTTACTTTATTACACATATAAGATGTGCAGATACAAGAATATAATCCTATCTTCTGTGTTTTTGTGTTATACACATGGCATGTTTAAATGATCATGGTTCTATGGCATAAAAGTACATCTGTGGTGTTCATTAAACTCCTTAATATACGACGAAAAGGGTAAAAAGGAAATGATAAATAGTTTGTACATATATTTACGTTTGTTATGTGTAGACTGCTTTGGATATTCCACTCTCTTCTGCAAAACTGCCTTTCCTTCAGAATCCTCCGGTGTTAAGTTCGTTTGTTCTACTGTAGAACTGATTTCATTTGATATATCCACTTTCTTTCTAAGCAGTTTGTTTTCATTTTGTAATTTAAGTATTTGCGATTGTTGATGTTCAAGTATCTCATGTATTTTGCGTATTTCTTCACCAGTGTCACATGCTAACACAGAGTAAGAAAACAGGAAGAGCATAAATAACATTAACATTCTCGATTCCATTTGACTTTATGTTCAAATACTAGAACTGCAGAAATGCTGAGATAAGAAAAAAAGACACGATTCTTATCTTCATGACCCTGAACAGAAACAGAACACCACATTGGCAGTATTTGATTAAAAGAAGTGGATGTAAGCTTCTCATATTTGAGGGACGTTAGCCCCGAAGACGATTACATCTGATTTACATAGAAGTAATAAATAAATACATGTAGTTTATTTTTTCTCTTGTTCTAAAAGATCAAACAGGAAAATTGTCATTATCTCAAATTTTACAGATGCAGTAACACTTTCAGAAGATGTTTTGGAATAACATCTTAATTTCGTCTTTTTTTCTGTCATCAAATTGACACATAATCACTGCTTTTGTATGGCAAAATGAACTGCTGTACTATCTTGTCTTCTTCTGGTTTAATTGCCAAATCTGAATTTTTTGCCGATAAATGATAACTTTTCTATGTAAATTTATATAGATATTTCAATTAATACAAGTTGACAATATTATTTGTAATTAAATTGTATATGTAACTTACAGGTCCAAATTTCACTGTATTTGTATTGAATTGTTTATGAAACTAAATCTCTCAATAGTCTAACGTTTTGGTAGTCGCCGGAACTCAAAAGGGATGGTTTACCTTTTGTGAGAAGGCTGCTGGTTCTGATGAGTCCTTAGTAGACAAAACGCGCGTCTAGCGTACAAAATTTGATCTTAGTATCTATAATGAGTTTATCTAGAAATATGATATGTTTCATTTTTTTAAAGTTCTTCAGGTACGGGGAATATCTGATGTTGTCCAAAACACTATCTCATAAAATCTGATCTTGTGAGATGGTTTCGACAAGGTTCCAAAGAAGAAGCTTTTAGAATATTTCGAAAATTAAAATTAAACAACTCTGTGGTGTTACGAGGGCTACTTTCAACAAACACTACATGATCACAAGTTCACAAATTAAGAAACAGTTACAATGAATAAAGTAAAAGTGTATTTGTGGCAAAGTACAAGGAGATATTACGTCCTGATTGTATATATTTTTGAGCTGATAAGTTTTCTCTTATCTATAATCCTTCGACACTTTCAAAGTAGCCGATGGACCTTTCGATAATACAATGCACCTTGTCTTCTTTCTTTTAATTCTGTGGAAGCAGGAAAACGGCTTAAAGACCCCTGCATTGGTCCCCACAGAGAAATGAATCAAATATAATCAAAATGTGCGAAAAGAGCTCAAAGCTAATGTTGGAAGGGGAGCAAATGAAATTCTAAATCCATCTGATTTGGAGTAGGTTGTTTTCCACATTTATAGCCGCCTGACTTTGTCCTACACTAGAGAAAGAGAACATTTATTTCTTAACTGAAAAACAACGTTGGTAATAGTTGCAAACAAATTTCAGCGATCATTTACCCCTGAGCACCTGAGATCAACCCAATTTTTCGTGTGGTTCGCATTGCCCCGTCTTTAGTTTTCCATGGTGTGTGATTTGTAGCCTGCTGTTTGTCTTTTCGTCGTTTTTCGTTTTTTGGCCACTGCGTTGTCAGTATGTCTTCGACTTATGAGCTTGAATATCCTTTTCGTATTGTCCTTATCTCTTTTAACTGTTTACAAAACGTTGAATTATTGCGAAATATTTAGAATTTTATCCTAGGAATACATTACCTTAGCTGAATTTGGCAAACCTTTCGGAATTTTGAGTCCTCAATGCTCTTTAACTTCGTATTTTATTTAAACTTTTAAACTTTTGATTCGAACGTCAGTAATGAGCTTTTGTAGACCAAATGCGCGTCTGGCGTACACAATTTTAATCCTGGTAACTATGGTGGGTCATTTAGCAAAACTCATTCATGGAAAAATACTGTAAACCTAACTAATAAGTAAACATGAATCTGTTTCAGTGGTTGTCGTTTGTTGATGTGGTTCTTAAGTGTTTCTCGTTTCTCGTTTTTATATAGATTAGACCGTTGGTTTTCTTGTTTGAATTGTTTTACACTAGTCATGTTGGGGTCCTTTATAGCTTGCTGTTCGGTGTGAGCCAAGGCTCCGTGTTGAAGGCCGTACTTAGACCTATAATTGTTTACCTTTTAAACATTGTGACTAGGATGGAGAGTTGTCTCATTGGCACTCATACCACATCTTCTTATTTCTATATAGATTTTTCTCATACTACTGTCTATAAAGAGTGTCTATCGCTCTGGGGGCAATTTTGCATAACATTTTATTAGTTATGCATAACCATTGAAACAGTGATATCCAATATATTAAATAAAATTCCAGAAACCCATGGTCTCGCAAATATCAAACCTCATTCTTTTTTTATCCTACGCTAAAATGACCTTATAAACCTTAAACATGATGCCCCAATATCTACTTAAATAGACATGGTTTAGTTTTAGCTAAAAAATCATGCACCAGTTTCAGATGTTTGGTAAAAACATATATATTACAAAATATGTGCGAGCTAACGCACGACGGACGCCACGAAAACTATATACGATCCACTGTCGCTAACAGGGTTACTTATGTAAATATTGTTGGGTTAATCTCTCCTCCGCGGAAGCCCAAAGTCCATGTTACCGACAGCCCATTCGTCATTCAATAGTTGGAATGTATTGTAATAAAGGAGATAAGCTATGTAATTCTATTGTTTTTGTTTTGTTTTATTTGTTGTGTATGTTTGTTGCTTTTGTTTTGTGTTTTTCTTATTGTTAATTTTTGTTGTGTGTGTGTGTGTGTGTGTGTGTGTGTGTGTGTGTGTGTGTGTGTGTGTGTGTGTGTGTGTGTGTGTGTGTGTGTGTGTGTGTGTGTGTGTGTGTGTGTGTGTGTGTGTGTGTGTGTGTGTGTGTGTGTGTGTGTGTAAAGAGGGGTAAGAAAACACGATGCTAAGTTTTAGTTTGAAGGGCACAGTTAGAATGGGGACATTAAAATCAGATTAAAGAGACGTTTGTTCAACAAGATAAGCAGTGAGCAATAAGTGAAGAAAGAACAGAATATGACAGCGCAAACTTTTCGAAATAACGCAACATGTTTGCAAAATAAGGCAAATTTGTGATATTAAGTAAATTTTGCGAAATAACACAAATATTTATTTGCAAAATAATGTAAATAATTTCGGAATAACGCAAAATGTTCGCAAAATAAGGCAAATGTTTGCAAAATCAGTCCAAATATTTCCGAAAAGCGTTTGAATATCCAAAAACCCGAGCTAAATGACCTTCTTCCGTTTATACAGATACCATTGGTTGTGCATAACATCGACCGAACATATGCTAATTATCCCTTTAGAAACTCTATTAATTGAATTAATTATGTTTTAAAGACAGTCATACGGTATGCCATAATAGATAGCTTCAATTCAGGTAATTTGAATATGTCGTATTTCTCTGTTCGCTATGTTGGATGGAAAACGGGTCTTTTTCTTACTTGTCAAACCATCTTTAAACATACGATACTAGCATGTCTGATAAAGGATACTTACGAAATCGTAGTGATGAATTGAACAATAGTGGAACATGAAAATTGTTCCAAATACAACTCTTTCTAAAGATTAACGGTCAGTATATTTAGTCCCCGATGTTATCTTCAGCTCAGAAGCCAGCACTTCGGTACTGGCTTGAAACTACGTATATTGTTTGGTTGATATTCTCTGTAGTAGAATTCATGATTCATTAAAATTAAGGAATATATCTCCCTCATGCTATGCCCATGTTTGTAGTGATGTTTTGGATTTCAATGAACGTAATCTTTGTATCACTGGTAAAGTATCAAGTCAGGGATTTCGTCACAAAAAAAAAGCTTTTCTAAATTCTTCCATTAATACAAAGTTTTGGTTTGGAAGTTTGGCTGTTCCTGTAGAAAACTTATATCAAACGGGATAGCACATCCTAATTTTTACGGAGATTTTGTTTACCGAGCCCGGAAATTTAGATACGAAGCGAGTAAAGTTATCGATACTTTACATAAACTTATTCTAAAAGATTACAATTACAAATTCAACACTTTAATTATTAGTTTGTATTGGTATAGATATTGATTTTGTTTTCAGTAAATAAAAACAAACTGATATTATTGTTATATACATATACATATGCACATTCACGGCTCTACAATCTGTCGATACCTGTATTTTGGCATTGTACAAGGTCATGTTTTTCTTTTGTGTTAATGACGTCTTTACACTAAATCCATTGGAAGTTGGATGTGTACTGGTTGATATTTTAATCTTAGATACATGATTTTTTATTAGTTGTTTTTAGTTTTGAACTAGCTGTAAGTAACTGTGAGTACGCTCAGATCTATATCTAGTGTTTTTTGTTGTTGTGGGGATGTATAAATACCCTGCCACGTCCAGTCTGTGTTTATATTACTTGTTTTTCTGCTTTGTATCGATCTGATGTGTTAAGCCCTTTTCAACTGATTTGTATAGTTTGTTCATATGTTGTGCTGTTAAAACACTGTCACATATTAGTGGCCATTCGTGTCATTGGCGGTATAAACATACGGTATAAAACTATCATCGCGTTGGTTTTCACTTTTAACGCATTGATTTCCACTTTTAACGCGTTAGTTTTTACTTTTAACGGGTAAGGGGCCGCAAACATGATAAACCCCGCCACATTATGTATGTGCCTGTCCCAAGTCAGGAGCCTGTAATTCAGTGGTTGTCGTTTGTTGCTGTATATCATATTTGTTTTTCGTTCATTGTTTTGTGAATAAATCAGGCCGTTAGTTTTCTCGTTTGAATTGTTTTACAATTGTCATTTTGGGGTCTTTTATAGCTGACTATGAGGTATGGGTTTTGCTCAAGGCCGTACGGTGACCTATAGTTGTTAACTTTTTGTCATGTGGTCTCTGGTAGAGAGTTCGTCTCATTGGCAATCATACCACGTCTTCTTATTTTTATAAACTCTAATTCCTTTTCCGGATTTGGATATACTTTAGGTCATTTTTGGTTTTATTAGCACTTTAACGTTTGTAATAGGTTTTGGATGTTCAAATATTTTGGCCTCGAGCATCACTAAATAGTCATTAATTGTCGAAATGCGCATATGGTACAGTAAAATTTGTACCGTTCATGTTATGAGTTGAATCATTTCGGTTGATTTATGAAGGAATGTGTACACATTGTCTTCTAACATGGCTGTAAAGTGTAATAATTCTAACTTAAATTACATCGATCGAAAATTATCTTTACGTCTCGTCTACGACAGGCGTATAAAACCATTATCATGTACAGAAATGTTGATGCCGACTAACTGTTACCTTGACGTATCTACGCCATAAAGAAATGAAATAAAATTGAAGTGCCGATATTAAGTCGGAACATCCAAAAAAAAAAAAACACCAAGCTAAACAATAAATAACTTATCTGTGATAAAGATCAGAAATTGTATATAGAATTCCAAAGATAAGAGAATATAACTGGTGTTAAAAGTCTTGTAGAATAGATTAATCCAAGTATTCTAATATAGAAAAATATTCAACGAGTGACAGAACAACTCATTAGTTCACGAATGCGCGTAGTTAACGCATGAGTTAATTTTCAATCGACAAAGTTTTGATAACATCCATTATTGTATGATGGTAGGGGTGTGAAATTATCGGATTTATTTCACATGTGAAACTGTAAAAAGCAAATAAACGTCGTGAACCAGTAATGAAATTTTCATAAGAGATAATTTAGAGTTGGGAGATTTTTAATTACATATCACACCATAAAAAGTAAGAAAAGTATTCAAAAAGTATATCAGTATAATTTCCATCCAGAAAATGAAGTCTTTGCGCTTCTACGTCCAAGAATGAAAGCTGTTGTTTGTACAATCGAACGGAAGTAAACGCTATCACCTGTATCGAGAGACACTACGACAGTTCCGGAATCAGAATCAAAATCTCCATTAACGTCATCAGTTTCACCTAATGTACTCCCGTATTCTTCACCGTTTACCATCAAGTCATGATAGGTAGCTCCATGATTACCAGTGTAAAGTGTCCACGCAAAGACATACGTACCGGACGATGGAGCAACGAAAACGCCAGTATTGTTTTGGTAGCCATTTCCAATATTGATTTTGACTACATCAAACACTAGTTGGTTATGTTTACTTAAACTTGGATTGTCTTTTGACATATAGGCATAGAATGCTACATGATCCTGTGGTCCAACAACTGCTGCTCGTCGACTCTGTAGTCTACCTGAAATTTGAAGAGTGTTTATTGAATCCAGATGTCACTAAATAAACTATTTTAAATGATGCTGGTGATTGATTGGTGTTTAAGGGCATACCATACAGTTACAGGGGAGGTAATGACGTCGCTAACGTAAAATGTTGTTTTTCGCGACGTCAAACTGTGACATATCGGAAAAAGATGCATTTTTCGACGGATTTTTATCATTAAGACTGATTTAACTTGAAAACAAGTTCATGGACCCCTCTTTTTAAAAATGAAATTTGATTTGATAACGTGTTAAGATTATTTGTGCCAATTTTTATGAACATTTTACCGATGAAATTTTTTTAAATTAGATAAATATAGATAAAAAAATTGCCGTTTCTTGACTAAAATCATGAAAATGTGATAAAAATTTATTATTTCCAGAGAATTGTTACACAAATCCTTAGCACAATTAAAAACCTGTCCAGAGAACAATTGAAGGTCTTTCCACCTATAAAGCTCTATTTTGATATAGAACTAATAAAATTCGGTTTAAAATATCATATTCAGCGTCAAATGATAGCTTATTGTACACTGATTCCAAAAATATATGGTTTCTATACATTTCTTTCTAAATAAGAGAGATAAATTGTTACTTCCGGTTTCAAAAAAAGTCACTTCCGGTTTTATTTGATAGTTTACTTGATACTGATTCCAAAAATATATGATTCAATATGCTTTTACATCAAATAAGTACAAAAAATAGCTACTTCCGGTTTACACCAGGTCAGTTCCAGTTGGCTTTTCCATGGTCAAGACCCCAAGGGTGACTGGGGAATAGAAGTATGGTCACCATTGGTCTTCCTCTGACCGGCAATAAAACCCTCGTCAAAGTGGGGCGTCCGTTTGGCTGTGCGGGATGTACAAATTTGCAGCCACGTCCGGTCAGAATGGGGACGTTAAATCCGATGCCTCGTGTAAAGAGAGTGCCACGCTCTTTGCACGTTAAGAACCCTTGCAACAACTCTTTGAGGGGTCCGTAGGTGTCCTGTTGCAAGGCTAAATTTCTGTCCCTATCCAAAATACCCTCATTTCCCGTGGCAGTCTAAATTTCTCCGACCTCAATCCCAGACGCCTCTATTACAGAACCTACCTATTGTATTTATTGTTAATTTGTTCTCGTCCTGAATATGCATGAAATATTTGCCACTGGACGTTAAGCAACCAACAATCAATCAATCAATCATCCATGGTCAAGTGGCTTGCAACGTAATGCAAATAGTCCCATGGCTTTATCAAGTGTACACATGAGGTAAAAGCAAAGGTCAAAATCTAGAACTACAAATTTACCTATGACCTTGAGCTCAATTTCAAGGTCATAAACCAAGGGCTTCAAATCAAAAGACCATAGGTCTTAATTATATATTTGTAATGAGTTTTATCACTATATGCCTAATTTTTAATATAACGGGAGAAAACTCCAATTTAATGTTAGCGTACCCTTTCAACCAAAATTTATGTGTTACGACATGTCGCAACTTACAATTTAGTAAAAATATGTTGTCGATATATTATACGGTTTTCGAAAAGAATTGAAAATAAGCCAAAATTAATAAAATTTAAAATATGACCTTTGACCTTTGACCTTGACCTTATTTTCTTATTTTTGGACAGAGGACCTCAAATCAAATGATCCTAAGTCTCTATCACTTATGGTTTACAAGATAGAAATGCATATCACTTATATCAAATTCATAAGGGGAAATAACTCTCATATGGAGTGTTCGTATGGCTTCGGTCAAAATTGGACAAATCATGCGAAGGATCTAACGAGCAATTTTATAAAATAAATTTGTCACTTTCTTATACGGTTACGGAGGAGATGAAGTCACAAGGAAAACAGTGTTCGGGGAGATAACTCCTACAAAGAAAGGTATTCGGTTACGCAGGGTGAATTTCAAAGGCGCATAAACTGTTCGATATCATATAACAAACATCTAAGCGACATCTTGCGAAACAAAATACATACGCAAGAAATAAAAGTGGCGGAAAAAAAAAAAAAAAAAAAAAAATTAAAAACCAATTTTTTCAGAGAACAATTGAAGGTCTTTCCACCTATAAAGCTCTATTTTGATATAGAACTAATAAAATTCGGTTTAAAATATCATATTCAGCGTCAAATGATAGCTTATTGTACACTGATTCCAAAAATATATTGTTTCTATACATTTCTTTCTAAATAAGAGAGATAAATTGTTACTTCCGGTTTTATTTGATAGTTTACTTGATACTGATTCCAAAAATATATGATTCAATATACTTTTACATTAAATAAGTACAAAAATAGCTACTTCCGGTTTACACCAGGTCAGTTCCAGTTGGCTTTTCCATAGTCAAGTGGCTTGCCACGTAATGAAAAAGTCCCATGGCTTCATCGTGTATACATATCAGGTAAAAGCAAAGGTCAAAATCTAGAACGTCAATTTTACCTATGACCTTGAGCTCAATTTCAAGGTCATAAACCATGGGCTTCAAATCAAAAGACTATAGGTTTTAATTATATATGGTTAATGAGTTATATCACTATATGCTTAACTTTTAATAAAAGAGGGGAGAAAACTCCAATTTAATGTTAGCGTACCCTTTTAACCAAAATTTATGTGTTACGACATGTCGCAACTTACAATTTAGTAAAAATATGCTGTCGATATCTTACACGGTTTTTGAAAACAATTGAAAATAAGCCAAAATCTAAATTTAAAATATGACCTTGACCTCTGCCCTTGACATAATTTTCTTTTTTTTGGATCAAGGACCTCAAATCAAAAGATCCTAGGTCTCTATCACTTATGGTTTACAAGATAGAAATGCATATCACTTATGGTTTACAAGATAGAAAAGCATATTACTTATATCAAATTCATAAGGGGAAATAACTCTCATATGGAATATTCATATCGCTTCGGTCAAAATAGGACAAATCATGGAAAGGATATAACGAGCAATTTTATAAGGTAAATTTGTCGCTTTCTTTTACGGTTACGGAGGAGATGCAGTCACAAGGAAAACAGTGTTCGGGGAGATAACTCCTACAAAGAAAATTGTTCGGCTAAGAATGGGTGAAAATAAAAAGCGCATAAACTGTATGATACTATAAAAGAAATATCTAAGCGACATCTTGCGAAACAAAAATTTTACGCGAGAACAAAATTTGGCGGAAGAAAATGATAATAATCAGAACAAAATCAATAGGTCTTTCCACGGGAAAGTGGAAAGACCTAATAATAATCAGAACAAATACAATAGGTCTTTCCACCGAAAAGTGGAAAGACCTAATAATAATCAGAACAAATACAATAGGTCTTTCCACCGAAAAGTGGAAAGACCTAATTATGTAGAGAAGATATTCCAAATGTTTTTTACAAAAATCCGTTTGCGTTTATCTTTTGAAACAAAAAAGCTAGATATGTCTTTCCAAAGGATAGATATGTCCAAGAAACCAAAATTTCCAGTAAATGTAAAATTTCGACCCCATTTATCTCTAAAAGTAGTACATGAAGGTATGTTTTTATTACATATTTGAATTGACTAGGTGCAAAATAGCTTGTATGCAAACTTTCGTTAAAAATTCATTATGGGATCAAAACTGTATCGTATGTCCTTAACGTCCTTTGGCAAAATAAAATACTATTCGGACAAGAACATGTTGATATGATATGAATATGAATCCTACTTTGTACAAGACCGACACTCTGAGTGGGATTTTTAGTGTGCTAGTTCATAAGGTATCAATACGCGGGAAGCCATGTGACACTACACGGACACTTTATTCTGACTTTGGTCCAACTAGTCCTTTCTCTTACTCCTAAATGCATCGTGCTTAGCAGAGAAGCAGCAAATAAGCATTTTCGAGTCTTTAGATTGACCCGCCAGAGAATTTAAGCCACGATCTCCAGCATTAGAGAGGAACACGTTAACACAAAACCACAGAGGCAGTTGCGTATTTTAGAAGACTAGCCTGTTGTTTGGCTTTAGCAATACGAATGTTAAAAGGCACTAGTTCTATTTAAATAGATCAAGTTATTTTATTATGAATGCATATCCAATATCCCCTCTTTGCTATGGAATGGTCGACAGGACATACAAATCAAGATAATAACAACAATTTGACATCACACGAAATCAAAGGTGTAAAATATAAGGGAAATATCTCAGCCCATGTAGTGTTGTCCCTTTAAATCCAATTTGGATATATAATGTTTGACTTACTTTCACCACTTATGCTCCCTGTTCCTTTAACGTCTCGTCCTGCTTAAATTCATTATATTCGGTGAACGGAATTCTTCCAATTGTTAGATTAATGTCTCTACGCAATAAAAGATTTTCCTCTTCTATTCGACGGATGGCAGTTTTGAATGAATGGTTTTCCTTAATAAGAAAGTGGTTAAAATTCTGAAGTTGAAGAATTTGCATCTGCTGTTGTTTAACTGCTATACGGATTTCCGAAATTTCTTCTTCAATATTTAATGCCAACACAAAATGGATAGCTGTAAACATAATACATAAATCGAACATATTGATATTTTAAAAATATAAATCTGAGATATTCATTCACTCGAAGTTTAAGACAATTTTTAAATTCAATTAACCGACATTTATATATATCGCTTTGTTATCTATACATGTACGTAACTTTTGATTCCAGTGCTTTCTGCATGTAGGAGATAGGTATAATATGTGTAGGTGTATTATTATTTTCCTGGTTCAAGCTGGTCATAAGAAAGTTACATGACAATTTTAGTCACATGATCCCTCAAATTTAAAACCAGGTCTAATCCACCATTTTCTACATAAGGAAATGCCTGTACCAAGTCAGGAATATGACAATTTTTTTCCATTAGTTTGATGTGATTGAGCTTTTGATTTTGCCATTTGATAAAGGACTTTCCGTTTTGAATTTTCCTTGGAGTTCGGTATTTTTGTTAATTTACTTTTTAACAAAAAGGATGAATTAAATGCTACAGGATTACTATAAAAAACGTGTACATTGAACTTCTTTTCAGATAAAATCGTTTATTTTATCAAAATCTTCAGAAATGTACTGCTTTTAGATTATTGTCTTCCTTTACTCTTATTTACCGACAGGTTTCCTATGACCCCTCTCGTTCGAAATTCGACAATCGCACAGCACAAGTTCGAAGAGAAAAACATTGATGGGAGAAAAGGTAACAAAGCGAGGAAGAAAGATAGTATTTACTGATTTTGAAAAATAAAAAATAAATAATATACCAAATCATTTATCTACTGTTATGATCAAGTTTAATAAACACATGGGAACGCATGGAAAATATGGGGAAAAACCAACAAAAAACATCGCTATATATCATCTTACTTATTATACACGTGCTTCATGATTCTGTGTTGATTGTTATCAAGGTAATGATCGGAAAACTCTGAAACCAAAATCCGAAGTTTGATTAGCAGTCATTGTTTTCGGTTAACAATCACGATAAATTTATGTTTTTGATAATACGTTATGGATTCGTAATAAATGTAAAACACAAACTTGCACAGAGGTTTAGTTTAGTATATATGCATGTAATAGTTCAATGATTTCCTTAACATTTGGTTTCTGATGGATAGTTGTCTCATTGACAATAACACCACAACTCCTTATGTTTATAAAGACGTTTTTACATAAAACACGAATAAATTGAGCAGAAAAGAAACAGTCAAAACGAAGTGTCTCCCTTTTAAAAGATTTGATTATGAAATCATTATGTTCGAGAGATTCAACATGTATAGTGGTAATTTTGTCAATGATACAAAAATGCCCTTAAGACCAAAGGCCATGGATGCCTGGATATAAGCAACTATAGGTTACCATACGGCCTTCAAAAATGATACGTTTTATATCAGCAAAACAAAAAAATCAAATATACTGATTACGTAACCTTCTGTGAAGTCCGAATAAGAATGATAATAAGAACGGGCGGTGTTGCTTTATATGCCAAATATTTAACTAATACACGAACTCAAGACTCCAATTTTATTCAATAGTACCAATTTTGATGAATCAGATACATGTGCATATTTTCGACAAGTAATGTCTTTTCATAGATTCTCAATTCAGTGAAAAGTATTTACGAATCCAAAATAAGAAAACAAACTTGAAAGAGATAAAACTACTTGAAGATGTTCACATTTTGAAGATACCATTTCCATCATCGAACATTATTTTGTTGAACTCTAATGGTCTTTTGGATTTGTAACAGTGTTGGGTTGTTATTTCGTTGACGTATTCACAAATTTCTGCGGTTTCGATGTCATAACATGTCATAACATCAACAGTATTTATAATATACTAAAGCAAAATCAAAGCATCAACATGTAATTGTTCCTTGAAATTGATTACATTTTCTTTAATTTTCAACTAATATATTTTAGAATATAATAGATTTCCTTTCCACCAAATAATACAGATTTGAACTGAAAACACATTATATCTTTTGACGATATTTGGTCTTTGAGAAACGATATACTATCAAAACTCAATCAATATGAATAATTAGATATGAAATTTACAAAACTATTATACATAGAACTTGTCTCGTATGTCTGTCCAGCAAGTGGAACATCTGTACTTCATCCACACCTTATTTAAAATCTAAATACAACACTGGCACTGATAACTGTTCATTAAGGTGTAAGATCCGTTTCCGTGTCTTTCTCTGACATTATCTGTTGTCTCGGTAATATAATCAGGATAGAAAATAATTCCAGTTCACAACTGGTTCTTTAATGGTATGTTTGGGTGTGGTTTAAGTTATTGATAAATAAACAAGCATGTTTAACCCCGCCACATTCTGTATGTGCCTGTCCCAAGTCAGGAGCCTGTAGTTCAGTGGTTGTCGTTGGTTCATGTCTGTCATATTTGTTTTTCGTAAATTGTTTTGTTATAAATTAGGCCGTTATTTTCTCAATTGAATTGTTTCATATTTTTCATGTCGGTGCCTTTTATAGCCGACAATACGGTATGGGTTTTTCTCATTGTTGAAGGTCGTACGGTTGCCTATAATTGCTTACATCCACTCTCGAGCATCCTCTTCATTTGAACTTTGGTGGATAGTTGTCTCATTGGCAATCATACCACATCTCCTTATTTTTATATCAATAAACACAATATATCACCCCGATAGTACAACAAGGAGTTCAAAATTGTTAACAATCAATTTACCCATCCAGCGGTGTCAATCAAATGTTAATTCTTAAAAGTCTAAAGATCTACCCAAAAGCTTAAATCACAATCATAACAATTTTCAATAACATCAAAAGTAGATTTTTCTACGCTCTATACTTCTGTTCCCCGTGCTCAATTTGAATATCTACTATATCTACACCTTCTCATTTACCAATGCTTTTTCTATAAAAATGGGACTGTGATCATACATTACAAATATCTTCTTCAAGGTCATGAAATTATAAATATGAGGAGAACCACACTGATTCTTATAATAAATACACCGGTGAAGTTATCATCAAAATGCTGGACTTTTTGAACGACGCACATTAAATTTGTTGAGTTTGGTGGATTGATATTTCAGCAAACAGTTAGTATTCAAATTGATACTTAAATAGTGCAAATCTACTGGTCGACTTATTTCATACTCATATAAAGCAGAAATTATGATTCATACAAAACCTTCTCAAAGAAAAGAAGAAAAGTATTTCGCCATGTTCACTTTAAGATATATTGACGATGATGTCCTGTCACTCAATAACCAACACTTCAGTGAGTGCCAGCATCTCGTATATCAAAGTTAACTTGGGATAAAGGATACTACTGAATCTAGAAGGTCTGCTTCCTATTTGGATCTTTTTATTGATATTGACACAGATAGATGACTTCAAACAAGGATCTATCACATACATGACGATTTCAGCTTTCTCATTGTCAACTTCCCATTACTCAGCAGTAACATACCCGCTGCCCCATGGCCGTTTGTCGTGTATCTATCCCAATTAATACGTTACGACAGTGTATGTTTAAATTACACGGACTTTATTAACAGGGGGTGTGCTCTTGGCACCAAACCTAATCCAGCAGGGTTATGAGAAAAAAAAAACCCCACTTAAATCCGATACTCCACAAGTTTTAATCTCACTATCACAAATTGCTTGACAAATATAGGATGTGTCTGTATTTCAACCCATTCCTGAATATTTAAATACAAGAAATGTCGTTTGATCTGTAGAATTATCGATTGTATCCTTTTCCCTATTAGGACATTTTGACTGAGTGTGATTCTTATAGCGGGTGATGCAGGCATAGCAGATTTCAGATTTTTAAAGTGGTACCAAGATATTTTACATCTAAATTAAATTAGATGTCCACACAAATCTTATAATTTTCGAAAATCCTATAATTATTTTAGAGAAAATATGTAAATGGAGGGTTTGATGAAGCAGGAAACAAACATCTGATTATATTTGAGTTCATAGAAACAAAAAAATAAAGAGAGACACGAAAACAATACAAAACACAAATACTGACGAGGTTTGATATCCAGAATGCATTGTGTATGTTGCTTTTTACATATAAAGGCTGTCCATAATGCGTTTATGGCAAAGATTTAAAGGAAATGGCGTATGTAACAGGTGCGTACGACTCCAATCTAAATTGACTATGATTGTCAGTTTTCCTGCCGAAGGTTGGTGGATCTCACCGTCACTCCGATTTCCTCAACCAATAAAAAATGACAACCACGAAATAGCCAGCAGTGCTGTAAGTGGCGTTAAACACCGAATAACCAATCAGTCAATCGTTTGTTACAAGTTGTAATTTGATTACGAAGTAAAGATACGTAGTCTGACTGGTAAAGTGAAAAAGGAAACTATACTCTTCCTGTCCTTCTCTAGTTCATTGTATATTATTTGTTTCTTCTTGTTAAATGATATCATACTATCAAATTTTTTTGACAAAAATCAAATATTTACCCCATTTTTGTCATGTAGTTAGAAGAACGAAACGAGAACACGGTGAAGGTATTTCAAGTGTTTAAAGAGCTATATTTTCTCTAAAATTTATTGTAGATATCAATCATGCCGTTATCTCATTTGTTTACATAATTGTGTTTTCGCCAAATACAAATCTTACGGATGCTATAAGAATTTGCATAACCTGTAGTTAAAAACAAGGTCGATGACGTATACTTGTATTTTTGGTATTGCAGTTATATTAACTACACATTGAAATGTTTGTTTTGAAACGACAACGTCACATTCAAATATTTTAAACTATTATGAAGGAGCTATAACAACCATAAGTGTATATATACTGAAAAGGACATTAAGATTTATGTAAGGGCTTATGCGTATGTATATCTTAGGATAATTATAATGTAGATTCCATGTTTGCATTTTATTTGGTATTATCATTCGTTTGTGTATTAAAGGGCTTTATTCTATATTTTGGTACAAAAGCATAATTCTTAGGCTGAAATAAATTTTTATAATCCAAAATAAGGTAGGGTTGATAATATCGTTTTATCTTGTATGATCTTGTATATATAATAGTTCAAACATCTATTTAACGTCTTACCAGAAAAGAATATGTTTGTTTAAATTTGATATCATATTCATTATTAAAGAACACGTGATGACATTCGATAAAACCCGATCAAATCACTCGACAAAACACGATCCCAGCCGTATGCTGTACCTACCGTGATAAGTCTTACCACAAGATTTGGATTAATCTAGTTTTTATCTTGCTAGACTATTGACTAATATGCGAAATAGATAAACAAAAAACAAAAACAAAAACAAAAACAACAACAGAATCTGGTGGTTTCCTTTCATAGTTAACATACACTATAATAAAATATTAATTATTCCGACCATCGCGCGCGGAAGTAGTCAAGAACACAGTATTATTTTTTTCAGGGGTTGACAGGATACACGTAATCGTCATTAGTTAAAACTTCAAGGTTCTTATGCAAGCAAATTTAATAAAAAATGCTTTTATATAGGTTTTTTTGTTGTTTTCACTTTACATCTGGCCTTATCTCTGGTATTATTTCAGTGTGCACAGTTCCGATTCTTCATATATTCCCTTTATCAATACATGTATTAGGAAATCTGTTTGGACGATTCCATATATCATTATGTTTTAGGGGTTTTTAGATTCAGTGTCGAGTTAATGTATATTATATAGCGTTGTCTGCGAGAAATAAATCTTTTTTTCTGATAATGTTACTAAATTTAAAACCAATTTTGATATGATTAACATATATATTCTATATAACTGTGTAAATTGATCGGAATGTGAATGACAACATAGACCTGAAATTCAGTATGGCCTTTCCTGTTTTACACATGACATTTGCGCGGGAAATTCTGCCATTGACATCGTAATTTACTAATGAATTGTTGGATTATTGTGTGAGTTCGTAGTCTACTGGTTAAGACCGATGGCTACAGTGCTGAAGGTCCCGAGTTCGATTCTCACTCGGGGTGCTAAAAATATCAGACCGGAGTTTAAACTAGAATGGGTACTATGGGGGCCTCGATTGGTCAAAGTTGCTCCCGACTTTGACCTGGAGATCAATCTGCTGATATCTCTTCGGTTTGTCTGTTCCCGCCGATCAGCCCGGTGGTTCTCTCTGAGTACTATGGCTTCACTCACCATAATAACAGATCCGCCCGGTGTCCTAGCACTCCCTGGTGTTGGGGTGGGGATTGTCCTTGTAAATATTGAACATTGTAAATACGTATGTGACACATCTCCATTAATCTCGATAGGGAGTGTACACGGATTTCACTGTACCCTCGCAGCTCTCGAGGGGTGCTCCGTAAACGGAGGGATCTACGTACATACATTCATACATATTGTTATGAATTATAAATTGTGTTTGGGTGTAAGGTGGTAGGATTTAATGTGATATAATTTGTATGCTCTACTACAGTACATACATTGACGTCAGGTTTGTACGCATAAAGCTCTAGTCTAGTCACAACTGAAGTGTACAGCATATCCCATCATAGGCAACAGATTCAACGGATTTATTATTAATGCATGTTACATAATTATGTTTTTTTTTTGCGATTGATACAGAAACATTTTAATTAAAAGTTGATATATTCTTTATATTTTTCTGTGTCAAAATGACCTAAATATGAAGAAATGTGAATGACAACATAGACTTGAAATTCAGTATGGCCTTTCCCGTTTTACACATGACATTTACGCGGGAGAAGCTTCCATTTGAATGTATCACCATTGCGACAATTAATTTGTTTCTGCATTCATAGGCGGATCCAGGGGGCCCTGGCAGAGTCCCATGCCCCCTTTTGTTGGGAAAATTTGGTTGATTATATAGGTAATCACCGAAGCATGACTGGAGCGGGCCCCCTCTTAGTGAGTGGGCCAGCTCTTATGAAAATTTCTAAATTAGCCACTGCCTGGGGGCCAGGCCTCCCCTTTTGTGGGAAAAATTTGGGTGATTACATAGGGAATCGCTGAAGCATGATTGACTCAATGACTGGATTGGGCCCTTGGTAGGTCAGGCAGTGCCTTCCCCCCACCCTATATAAAGTTCTGATTCGACCACTGGCATTGTTATTTACTGTTTTAATTTGATTTCCTACCACTACAGTGCAGTATTCAAGTAGAACAGTATCAACATTTGATTTCGGGTTTGAATTTGTCCACTCCACATATACATAATACACATATACTATTCCTAGATGAGATGGACTTTTTAAATCTTTTTTCTTAATCTTCATTTTCTATTGAAAATTAGTGGATCCATCCTTTGAAAAAAAAAAACCCAATCCCCCTCAGCGGTGTGGAAATGCTATGCCCGACTCGCCCGACTCGTACAGTTGACCAACCGGACAAGCAATTTTTTGTGTCTTTGTTGCCCGTGGACAAGTAAAAAAATGATGCTTGACATTGTTGATTTATATAATCATATAGAAAAGTCCCCAAAATCCATTCGCAAAAGTAGAAAAAATATCAAATAACAAGACAAAAAAACATGTTTTAGTAAAACACCATCAATGATCAAGAGATAGATTGAATATCAAACAAACAAAAAAATAGGTATGTGGACCCGGGTTTCATTCATATTTTGTGATTTTTTCCCTTTGATCCGGGATCGTTGATCAGATTATAGCAACAGTACACCGGAAATGGTCATTATTAATTTCGAAGACTGAATTATTTCTCCAGAATGAAAACTAAATGACCGGTCGAGTTGGATAAGCATCTTTAGATAGGTCATCGCTCGGAAGTTGACCAACGGAAAAGAGGCGCCTCATAGAAAATAAAATTGTTGAGCAAAGAACTTGGTTTTTACAAGAAACGGAAATCAGAGGCGGCAAAGCGCAAATATCATGAAAAAAAAAAACGAAATAGAGGATTTTAAAGATCTATAAAATTTTGATTTCGCTTAGGTATCTAAAATAAATCTCAAATTTACAATTGGTCCACCATTTTTTTTGGGGGGTAAAAGGAGGGGGTGCAAACAACAATTCAATAATTCATCAATTATTTGGTTTTCATCCCTTCATTAACTTTAAAACTTCGCACTGACTCACAGTGAAGAAAATATAAGCCATGATATAATCTCCTGGTTCATGTAAGTTAGCATTGAAAAACACTGCCATATTGGACTCTAGATTCTTTAATTTAGAGACGGTTTTTTGGGTTGGTTTCTAGCTCATAGTGGTCTATACTCCACTTATCTTTTTATCATTCTCATATACAAACAAAGACCATGAATACCATTTCCGTTGTGTTTCAAAACTGTTTGAGAAACATACACGTTTACAGTAAAATACATCTTCTTCATTCCAAATTCATTAAGAAACAGGGCAAGTAACTTTTCTCCCGGACAGTAAAATTTACAATTTCACTTGCCCGGAGATAAGTGGTCACAACAAATATTTCCACACCACTGCCCTTTTAGAAGTTAAAAAGGCTAAATTTCCCTTTTCTACAACAACAAAATAAGGGATATCCCTCATTTTATTTTATTTATTTTTTTGAGGGGGTCCCGAGCTGAGCTGTTGTTTAGTTGTAAAAATGGCCATTACTTTTCTCGATTGAATTGTTGCATACTTTTCATGTTGGGACGGTTTACAGCCTTCAAGGCTTTTCCTCATTTTATGAAGGCTGTATGGTTGCCTTAAATTACTTACATCCATGTACATAATGTGAACTTTGGTGAATAGTTGTTTTTTATACAAATAAATGTCATGTCAGTATTACATGTACTACATGACTTGTACAACAATCAGACATCAACCCAACGCTAATTTGAATGTAATTGAAAAACATCTAGAGGTTAATATAAGTCAAACAATAAACAAAATTAAAAATTATACAGTGAATTTTTGAAAAGAAATATCGTATACATGTATTTGCAAGATTTAAAATATTATATCTTTCACAATTTATTAAGTTGTAGGTTCACCTATGATTTTTATACGCCCTTTTATGGGACTTATTATGGTATACCGTTGTCTGTCCGTCTGTCTGTCAGTCCGTTCGTCCGTCATCAACATGTCTCGGACATTAACTCAACAACACTTTAACCAATTTGCATGAAACTTTGGTGAATTGTTTATATCTATTGACGTGAGCTCGCTTTCGTTTGTTATAAATGTTTTTTTTCCTTTCAGAGTTATGGAGTTTTTATTCATACAAAAAAGGGGGCATTTTCCAGTTTTCAGACAGTAACTCAAAAATGCTTTTACAATTTGCAAAAAAACTTTTGTTTATTTAAAACTGATTTCATTGTGGCGAATCTGTAAAAAGGATGTCATTTTGAGAAGTGAATACTTTAATTTTGAGACATATTTGAAAACAACAAATAGACGTCTATTAGAATGATTAGAGGGGTATTTGATTGGTCGTAGATTCAGAATCTTATTTTTTATGAAGTCAGATTTGGACATTGTCTTGAGGAATGGAGGTTGATTAAAAATCTGACATCAATCTGAGTCTTATATATGTATACATATATTATTGAATCAGTTGTAAGGGTAAATAGACACTGATAGGGTTATTAAAATAAAATTGGAGGGGGTCTGATAACATTTTATAGTTTTGAATGTCTGTTCAATGTTCACCAGTTTACTATGATTAGGTGAAAGTTTGTTCTTATTTCAAACAGAGGTCAAAAAGCCTACATGTATATCAATTTGTGCATGAAGTGATTGTTATATGCTAGGTTGGAATGATTTTGACAAACTTTGTAAGCTTTAACAGGTGTATATACTAAAATTATAAAAATAAATCATGTCTTTTTCAGGCTTTCTGATCCATGCAGTATGGCATGTTTGTGAGATGTGGTTATTGACAATGGATGTTCCGGAAGGACCTGTACAAAGTATATCACTGGATTGAGCTCTTTGTCTAAGTGTATTATTAAAGTGCTTTGCTTTGAGCTCAGTTCATTGTTATGCAATTCATTCTTTGTGAATTTAAAGATATGATAGATAACTCTTATCTGCACCAGGATTTTTTTAAGTAGTATCCATTCTGTGTAAGAAGTGATTGGAAGATAAAGGCATTTTATTTACGTTTGATCAAAACATTTTTGTCCAGAAGCGAAATTAAATACAAGAACAGTCCCAATTGCAATGTCCCCCATGCTACACTTATTTAATATTTCCAAGGGGCATAACTCTTAAAAAGTCAATCGTCAACCATATTAAAACTTGTCCGAGATATTGCTGATATTCATGATATTAACCTATAATATAATATTTATAAATATCTGGCAAGAATTATTATACATGCCACCATTAAGGAACTTGTCCGAGATATTGCTCATATTAACCTATAGTATAAGTTTTATAAAATTTGAAAAGAATTGTAGCCGTTAGAGCGTTAACGAGGCCATTTTCCATAAATTTAATATTTCGAAGTGACATAACTCTTTGAAATAAGTCGATCGTCCACCATTTTAGAACTTGTCCAAGATATAGCTGATATTCAGTGTTTTAAAAAAAACACAAAATTACCAAACAATGCTACACGTGCTACTAGCAATATGATGCTTGGTGGTTTTGTAACACTTTTAAAACATCTGTTCTGCATGTAAATGGTCATTTGCTATATGTAAAAGAAAAGGACAAACTTCATAGGGCCTATCATGCTAATTGTTTTTAAAAATTATTATATTTCATTGTTTAACATTTATCATTCATTTGTTAATTTCTTAATTTGTGTGAATTAGCAGTAAATGTCAATTACAGCACTTTAATACCACAACTAACTAGCTCACTGTACTGGTCTTACTTATATTTGTATCCATATAACAAAATATCTTGAAACAAGAATATTTTTGCAATACCTTTTTCATTTTGAATACTTCAACTTTTTAGATAACTAGAACATGTTCAGTAGATGTTCATATCACTAGAAATGTTATCAGTTGACCTTTGTAGCAGTTATGAGTCTTTGAAGCATGCTCACAAAGGTTCTTTTAATGATATCACTTTCATACTAGTCAAAACTTTTTTTTTACTTTTCGAAAGGAAAAAATAATAATAAAAAAAAAAACAGAAGGTTACTTTCTTCCCCATCTAGCCCAAAACATCATGTGAGGCATTGTCATTACTTAAAACCATTAAATATCTTATGAGAAACAATTTCTACTTTAATCAAAATCTTTTACTAATGATACTGGGAAGATCCTTAACTAATTTACAGTTTTTGTGGACAAACCCAAGTAAGAAATGACAAACACAAAGGAACATAAATAGAACTATACAAATAGTACATGATGCATGTTCTCAGATACTATCTCCCATATTAAAATCACATCATGCAGGAATGAACCTTATCTTTTCCTCCCCTAGCTACATGTATCCAAAACCAAAGATGGTAATCAAATAAATGCAATTAATGGTTCCTCCATGGCAGTCTTGAAATTAAACTAAAGATTAAATAAACAATACTGCATATGTTCAGTGTTTGGTTCAAGTTGGGTGTCATTATTCAACACATACAGTTTAATATATGAAAAGAAAACAACCAGAGAACTACTTTTGATTTGATTTGATTTTGGTGTTTTAACGCCACTTTTAAGCACCGCTTTTGGGCTATTTCGTGGCGGTCAGTTTTATTGGTGGAGGAAGCCGGGTGCCCGGAGAAACCACCGACCTTCGATAGGAAAACTGACAATCCTAGTCAATTAAGATTGAGTCGAGTGCACCCGCACGAGCGGGGTTCGAACTCACAACCTCAGTGTTGACTGGCTAGTGATTACAGTAGTAACTACTTAGACCACTCGGCCACCGAGGCCCCGAGAACTACTTTTGTCAGAAAACACTGTTAAACATCCAAACATACTATCCACACTAATCTGTGTCCACACTTGTATATATAACAATTTTACAATTTTAGATAACCTTAATATTGAATTACGGAGCACAAGCTTGGTCAATCTACTTCAAAAACGACAAAGATTTTTTTATATAACT
The DNA here is from genome assembly GCA_017311375.1 of Mytilus coruscus. Classification (NCBI taxonomy): domain Eukaryota; kingdom Metazoa; phylum Mollusca; class Bivalvia; order Mytilida; family Mytilidae; genus Mytilus; species Mytilus coruscus. Next base: position 46,568,886 of record CM029604.1, on the reverse strand, counting down.
AAAATTGAGAAATGGAAATGGGGAATGTGTCAAAGAAACAACAAAATCCACATACAAAGTTCAAATCTGTAAATATAAAAGATATCAGTTAAACCCACGTACTTTTTATGTACATTAACATTATCGATTTGAGTCACAGGCTACATGTATTACAGCTTTCGTTTTCGTGTAAACTCAAAATAGGGTGTGATCGTTTCAATAAGGTAAGAAATTAATTTCACTATAAATGTTAAAAAAGTAGATATGTGATAATCATATAATATCAATTTCATGTTAACGTATTAAATTCTGATTCTCCATTTTCTTTATAGCGAGACGCTGAATTGTCTAAATTTGTCCATGTGCTATATATTTTATTTTCTATTTAAAGATGCACGAATTGCTTACATTTCTGCCATCTATAAGCATACCAAACTGTCTTTTACATTTTACAAATTTGTTTACTATACATCTTCCTTAATAACTACTTCTTTGCATACCAAGATCCTTTATCATCGTGAATTAAATATAAATAAAATTAGATCATTACGTGTTTACCTTGTATCATACATATTTACACACTGACTTCACACATATTTAGATGTATGCATATAGCTACATTTCATGATATACGTTTCTATCATTCCTTCCATCTACCGAATTCTTCACACGATTACCTGCTTTTTATCCCACTATATATATTTGCCTTCCTACCTATGTACGTTTCCTTCGTGTCTTCTCGGTGGCGTTCCCCCACATGTTCATGTACCTACATGCATGCCCACCAGTGTATCTGTCTATCTATTTTCCTTTACTCCTAACTGCCGAGCTTCTTACTTTTCTCCACTCCTAAATGCGTATTTACCTGTCTTTATGCACACCTACCTTCCTTATCAACTAATGTGCTTCTTCATTCAGTCTTATCCAAATATCTGTCTACCTACATTGGAACCTACTGGAAGTTAAAAAATAAACATTTTAAAGGGGCACTAGCCACGAGATATATAAAAAGATTTTAAATATGATTTTTTTTCAATCATTCATGAAAATGAAATAATAATTCACTTTTAGCAGCCAGTATGGTTCAATGTTGTCAAAATAAGCTAAGATACTTCGATGATGTTCGTTGTGGGGTCTCTTCGAGGTCCGCGTTTCAACTATGTCGATTTCTCTGAAAAATCAGAGGCAATGATTTGGATTTAAACAACTAATGCTGAAGTACCGGGTGAAAATTGCAGGATAAAAACAATATATGTTCTTTGTCGGAAATATAAAATGTATTTATACTCGCTACTTAACAGGAGAAATGCTCGGCGAGCCTCGCTTTTCGTCCAGTTTTTAAAGCTCGTACAAATAAATCAATTATTTTCCGACAATGTACATATATTGTATATCTATATATTTATGTTTATTTCGCTTATATAACCGTCGGCAGACTAGCTTCAGAGGTCAACTCGATAATTAATTAGTTGGCGTCTAGACTAAAATACACACACAACGATCATACATATGATCGAGCCCATGCCTTGTAAATTGTTTATTATTGACTTTTTATGATTAGGATATACGTTTTAGTATGTTATGAATAAAATATGAGAATTTGAGCCCCTTTAAAAATATTCTTAGAATGTTTTCAATAATACACACATATATAGAGTAAAATGATGTGTTGTGCACTAGATATAACTACTGAAGGAATTTTTATTCACATTTCCAAATTTTGCAAGTTTTTATAAAAAATTTCAATGATTGTCATCATAAACAAAATTGTACTGAATTGCATTCAAGCAACAATGCTATGATTTAGTTCTGAAGGCCAGCTATGTTTTTTTTCATTTTATCCAAATTGTATTTTTCAACCAACTTGCAGAAATTATAATCTTATCACATCACGAAATCTGATGATTAGTACTTCAAAGTATAAAGATTTTAAAGTTCGGTTTTTAGTAATGGAAGGAAGAGTCTTTGACACCGAAATTTATTAGGAATAGTTTCATTAGAAATTAGCTCTTACTCTTCACAGGAACTAACGTCGCCAATGTTTCAAAGCACCTTTCTTTCTTTATTTGTTGTTACTACAAAAATTATTGGCAACTTGAGGTGACCTGGTTACTAAAACTTACAAAAAGTGGTGAAAAGTAACTTTGTTTACCTCCAGTATTATTTATTTTTTTATAGACAATAGAATATTCAGTGAAAATTCCACTGTAGTACTTGACAAGATGAAACTGTATGCGTACGAAGTATTTCTTTATTTTTACCATGGGTAAATTCTTCACACTTTTTTTTGAAAAATGCCAATTTAACAAAGAATAATCAGTGAAAAATAAATGGGTGTGTTATCCCTATGAGGGTCGTCTTTGTTGAAGGTTTAGGAGTTTGCACATATACTGGAATCATACGCGAAAATGTATTTCGGGTTATCCAACATCTAGTGAAATATTATAAAGTATTTGACCTAAGAAGTTGAAATTTGATCATATCTTATATCATATAGGGGTTAAAAAAGTAACAGAAATTCGCCTCTTAATAAATCTGTTCTCGACTCAGTAGTAATGCTCAGCTTCCTTACCTAAAATATGCAGTAGAGGCGAATGGGATACGACTTTTGTGATGGTGGACAATGGACTTAAATTTGGTGGTAGAACATTAAACAAATGTGATATTAAATAAAGGGATATGGTATGATTGTCAATGATATAACTATTCACCTAATGACATAGGTGTTAGCAACTATTGGTCGCCGTAAGGCCTTGAACAATGAGATAAACTCAAAGCAGGCTACAAAAGGCTCCAACACAAAATGTTAAACTATTCAAATGAGAAAACAAACTGCCGTATATCTGTACAAAATAACTATAAAAAAACAAAATATGAAATTCAGCAACGAAATAAAACCCCTGAATTGCAGGTTCCTGACTTGGGACAGGCACATACAGAATGTGGAGAGTTAAAACATTTTCGATGCATCCACTTGTGCCCTAACTTATAACAATGTTCAAAACTATACAAGAACTAACTCAACTGTACAAAACAATAACAATAGAAATCCAAAAATAATGTAAATAACTTGGGACAGTTTTGTAACAGCACAACAGAAGAACAAACTAAAACTATAAAAATCAGTTGAAATGGGATTGACTCATCAAAAGTAAAATCATCAAATCGATACAAAGCAAAAATCCATTAGAAATTTTCCGAAAATCGTATTCCAAGCTACATGCATTTTATTTTGTAGATATGATTCAAGATATCCCTGCTTGTAGATTACGTTAGCTTTATCGATTTACGTAACTCACGTTTCTAGATAAACACTAAGATTTTTAGAAAATCAACATAGGCGCAAATGTGCATATGACTTGATCAGTTTGAAGAAAGTAGTGGTAACGTCTATTTATATTATAGGTTAAGATTACAGACGAATGAAGTGTTCGCACTCATATTTGCTCCTAAACGGAAAGTAGAACAACAGACTTTCTGCAAGGGAAGAAATTGAAAACACTACAACGTTTAAGGTAACATACATTTGTATTTTATCTTTTTAATTTCATATCTATTTATCTTATTTCTTTAAAGATATAAGAAGATGTGGTATGAGTGCCAATGAGACAACTCTCAATTATGGCTAGATAACTCAGATATTTTCTTAATGCATGCGCAATATTTAATATTTTCTATTAAATATTGGCTTTTCGTTTACAATGATGATCTCCAACCAAACAAATTATTAACAAATGGCTTATATTTAATTTTGTAAATGATGACGATTTATATGCACTTGTTTTAAATTGATACCACTCACGATATATGGTTTCATGTATTCTTACAACCAAGCACCAATTTCCAATTAAAACATATATTTCACTATCAATTAAACCTCATCTCTGTAGACTTAGCACACTAATTGGGGTTATGATATGTTCTATCAACATTCTCTGTCTCTGCTTTTGTGATTTATGCAACATTTAGTCCTACAGTACATAATCATTCACAAATCTTCCTGTTTATGTATCTCCTGCATCTCAAGTTATCTACCGATAATTTAGTCATCTAATATATCCATATACTTGTTTATTTGATGCGCATGCACTGTCTATTACATACATATACCTACATACATACTTGTCTGCAGTGTTAACCTTGTTTTTGTCATCTTTAAAAAAAGTGCCTTTCATACTGTTTATATACGTCGTTTGCCCCACTCCTACCTATTTACTTCCTAGAATACCAATTATTCAATATCAATATTTTTGGTATGTATGAATAGAAAATATTATTACATGTTTACCTGATAGCCTAAATATCAACACACCTACTTTACACATATTTTGGTTTCGATCATATGATACGATTTTATATCAACTCGATGGTCTCTCCAGCTGCACAGTTATTAGCACATATAGCAAAACATCTTTAACTAACATTTCTATATTAATGAAATATGTTTGGCAGATGTAAGACAACAACCCACCAATTGAAATAATTAAAAATGTATAGAGACAACAACAATAAACAGGTGTTTATGCAATACGTCTCGAGTCTATAAAAATGAAATATGTTACTTAACGATTGTTCACGTCATTTATATAAAAGCTAAAAATAAAACTAAGTTTATTTAAAAATATTTAACCGAGGTTTTCAGTGCCCTTCGATAAAAAACAGAGGCAATGTACAGTTAATTTGTTGTTTTTATCTTTACATTTATGATTATACTAAGACAGTTATTTGGTTTTACAAGCAAACGTTGTTTTAAATTTTATATTTGATTGACTTATTATATTTGAAGTAGCTATAATTGTACATACGTAGATTGATTGGTGTTTGCGCTGCATTAACGAAAAATACTTTACGGCAGCGATTATAAGGGAAGACATACTTTAATTATATTGACAAGTTTCTGAAAAGGATGATAGCGCTAGGTTTTCTGTTTTCACAGCGGAAAAATTTTTAACACACACCGTCGCCCTAACCATACGCCTAACATTAAAAAAAAAAAACACACACACAAAAACAGTGAAGGGGGCGTAGAGAGCGAACACCCCCCTTTTTGATTGGAAAATGTATATTTCTTTTCGCATGAAATCGTCCAAAAAATATCTTCTGTTTTCAGGAATGACCACCCCACCCCTCCCCTTTAAAAATCCTGGATCCGCTCCTGACATACATGTACACACGCAGTCAATTACTGTTTTGTTTGAAAACTTTTTAAATTGAATATGATTGTTTTGTAAAACAAAAAAAAAAAAAAAAAAAAAACAAAAGCATCGATTGGTGGTGATTTAACCTCGCATGGTTAAAAATTCAAGTGGTATTTATCTTTAATTCTTAAATGTTTTAAAATTTCATTTCAGATTCATTTAAAAGATGAATTCTTTCAACTTGGTAACGTATTTCCTTTTATTTTCACGAACGTGACAATATTCACATCTACAATATATGGAAATCATGATTTAATGCATACATGTCTTCAATATATATCATTAATGTAGTCATGAAAAATATTTAAATTATGGTGTTCTTTCAAAAGTCTATATAACGCCCTGTGATTACGTTTTTTTCAACAGTTACTATTATAAAGTTCTTTGTCAGTCAGATAATGAGGACTTTATAGTAGGTCTTATCCTTATCTATTGATTTCTGTCGCTTACTTAGAAGACATTAATAAAGCTGAACGGCTTTAATTCTGCTGTAAGTTTAAAATCTTGAATATCTTTAGCAATATTGTCAAGATGAGGAACATCATATGAAGCGCTTTTTCCTTTGGAAAACTAGTTATTTCCTATTATTTCCTATTATTTTACTAGTATTGTTGTCTTATGTAAAGTTGACGGACATGTCGGAAAATGAGTTAGAGTACTTAGAATACGAATGACTTTAGGTTTATCTTAAACAACGTTAAGATAAAGAGCTAGTCTAAAGTAAAACTATTTCTAGTAAAAGTCTTAAAATATTCTTATCGGTTTTTTTTTTCGTTATCGAGAACTTTGACATACGAAGACATTACTGGACGTTAGAACCTGGAGAGTTTATATATACATTATCAAGTCCTTGTCTAATCAAACTGTCTGAATCGATTCGATTTCCTTTAGAGATGCTAGAATATTGAAAACTACCATTCATATCATTTTTGTAAATATTGCAAGATTCAGACTGCATCTGATATTGGTCAACTTTTTGTAGGAATTAGTAGCAGTTCTTATTCTTTCGGTGTCTTTATGGCATGCAACTGAAGGTGGACCAGCTCCTGCTGTTACAAGATTAGAAATCATAAGTCATTCATGCAATGGAAGAAATCCCGTCTTTTATTATGTCCAGATGGGATATGCAACGTCTACCATAGTAACTTGGGATGGTTCTGTAAGTACAAACAAATAAAAATAAATAAAAATAAACAAGAGGGATATTGGTAAACATAAATAAGACAGCAACCCAACGACCATAAAATATAAAGAGAAAAAGTTTTCATTTTTAATTAAATGGTCTTTTGAAAAATCTTATTGCATATTTATTTGCTGTAACTCGTTTAAAGCCTTTTTCTGTAACAAAAAAGAAAAGTATGCTAGATACACTTACTGGAAATGTGAAGATATGATTGAAGCTTTAAATTTTCTCCTGGACAACATATATGTACATTTCGGCGATAAAATGTATTGACAGGTAGTAGGTATTCATATGGGCACTAACTGCGCCCCTTTAATAGCAGATTTGTTCCTGTATTGCTATGAATTTCAGTTTATGACCAGAGTCAGTAAAGACACGTCATTGTTACATTTGGTTGATACATTCAACAATACCTACCGTTATCTTGATGATATTTTTTCGTTAAATAATTCAGAGTTCTCTAAATATACTACGGAAATTTACCTAAAGGAACTCTCTTTAAATAAATCTAACATAAATAGCAGTAGTTGCCTTTTTCTAGATTTAGACATTTCAATTTTTAAAGGGAAACTCAATACTAAAATTTAAGACAAAAGAGACGATTTTTCATTCCCTATTGTTAATTTTCCCTTTTAAACGGCGATGTTCCTTTGGCTCCATCATACGGTGTTTATATATCCCAACTCGTTCGTTATGCCCGTGTGTGTAGTGGTGTCATAGATTTTAACGAACGAAATCAATGCATCACTGGTTAATTTGTCATCAGCAAATTAAAACATAACTAAATTTGTATTCTTTTCAAACGTTTTTTGGGGATGTATAAATACACATCCACGTTCATTTTCTATACAGAGATTACTCTATCTATATATTAATTTACATTATACATATTTATTAACAGGTTAACTCCTAACTATCCTACTGACTGTCGATACTTTTATTTTGGCATTGCACAAATCATGTCTTCTTTGACTGTCCATTACGTTAAAACACTAAATCCCTGGGATGTGTTTTAAGATTGAGAATGGAAATGGGGAATATGTCAAAGAGACAACAACCCGACCAAAGAGCAGACCACAGCCGAAGGCCACCAATAGGTCTTCAACGCAGCGAGAAAATCCCGCACTCGGAGGTGGTCCTCAGTTGATTTTAGTCTCTGATGCATGATTTTTTATTATTATTTGTTTTTGGCTTTTAACTAGCTTTCAGTAACTGCGAGTACTCTCAAATCGTACTTTCGTGTTAATTTGACCTGTTGATACAATTTGTAATGTATTTTTGTTATTTAATGTTTACTTATTCAATGTTATATCTAGTCTCACTATTTTTAATATATACCACCTTTGATAAGTGTTAAGTGTGACGATAAATTTTCACTTTTGTTCTCGTACTAGGAACAACAAAATTATTTATTTTGTAAAAATTATTTCCGTACTCCATGTATACCTTACAACAGAATTATTTTTATTTAACGTGTACGTTATTTTATTTGGCGGCATTTTATCCAAGGTTATGGTTTCTGGTATTGTTTTACATCTAATCCCCTTGGTTTATGAATTTTGTATTTACATTGTGTCATAGATCAAATTTATTCGTTCAGTGTATGTTCACTTGTTTTTGTTAATATGTCTTTTGATTGAGTTAAGCCATATCAATTGATATTTTATAGTGTGTCTTTCTATGTTGTGATGTTACACTATTGTTTCAGGTAGGGTGAAGGTTGGCGCCTATTTAAACGTTTAAACCCGCTGCATTTGTTTGCACCTGTCCTAAGTCAGGAATCTGATGTTCAGTGGTTGTCGTTTGTTGATGTGGTTCATAAGTGTTTCTCGTTTTTATATAGATTAGACCGTTCGTTTTCCTATTTGAATGGTTTTAAACTAGTAATTTTGGGGCCCTTAGTAGCTTGCTGTTCGGTGAGAGTCAAGGCTCAGTGTTGAAGGCCGTACTTAAACCTAAAATGGTTTACTTTAACAAATTGTGACTTGGGTGGAGTGTTGTCTCGTTGGCACTCATACCACATCTTCTTATATCTAAATCTATTCCTTTGCTTTTTGTGTTTTTTGCTGTGAATGTACTGATTTTGTGTCATGGATGGATATCTTTTCTGCAAGTCATCATGTGGTTTTCAACAATAGACGAGTGTCTACTTTATACACGTATGTCGATATATGAATCGTTCAAGAGTATTAAAAGTTGCGAATAAATATTACAAAGAATATCAAATATCCGTCATCAACATCAAAATAATTTCTCGTTCAAATTGTTTCACATTTTTCATGTCGGCGCCTTTTATAGCTGAATATACGAGATGGGGTTTATCACTTTTGAAGACCGTGCGATGACCTAGAACAGTAGAATAAGAAAAGTATGCTGAATAACAATACAGAAATGACAGGCTTAGAAAAAAGCACTAACTCTACCTTGTAGTAGATTTCATTCATTCATTTACTGGATGCAGGTATGGAACAAAATTTTCACTGTATATAGGAGGAACATTGTGGTGTTCGTTTACAATTTTTCCTTCACAAGATGTAGTAGGTATGAACGTAATATAATGCGTAATCTCAATTTTCGGTATCTGGATATAATATTTACGTCAAATAAAGACACCATTATTGACTGCTTTGTACAAACAAACAAAAGACGCTTCCGAAGAATATGTAACCTGATTTTAGTCTAGATTTTGTTTCAGTTGAATCAATTTGTATAAAGTTACTTTATAGCATGGGTGTATTTTTAAGCTGGAACCGAAAGATCAAAACAACTGACAATTTAACCTAATTTTTTGTCTAAAAATTATAATCATCCTAAATCACATTCAGTATTATACATTTTTTTCAGAATGCCTCAAGGGATTGTACTGAAGTTGAAAGGTATACCGGTTGGGGTAGGATCATTACTGGATGGAGATATAGATGCGAACAAAAGAATATCTGTACTGCTACCCTTAAACTTCGCAATGGAAATTATTGGGATCAACAGTTTCAAAACTGTTGCAATTAACACTAAATTCAATAAAACTTTCAACTAGCTTTCCTGATAAAACAAATTTAGGATAAATAATTTCAACATAGTTTATAATGATAGATCAACACTTAATTCAATGTAATTTTCAATTAAATACTAATATACACTTGTAAGGATGATAAACTATTGCAGTTGTCATATATATATATATATACATTATAAATGCAATACTTCTTAGCTTGTTAAAGTAAACTCGTTTTTGTCTTGTTTTTGTTAAAATACGTTCTTGATTTTTTTTTGTCACATAGCTTATAATATCTTCCATTATCTTCATTAGCTGGATATAATAAAAATATGTATATTATAAGATATTACTTTCTCTCTTTTATATGGTAAATATGTCTATATAAAAATAGAAGATGTGATACAATCATGATTAACAATGAGACAACTCTCCACCAGAGACAAAATGACGTTAAAGTTAGCAACTATAGGTCACCGAACGGCCTTCAACAATGAGTAAAACTCATACTGCATAGTGTTCATTATTTTCTCAAATATTACCTTTATCAATAGAATTTGGTTCGCGCGTTTTCCTAGTATTGCACTCTATAGTTGGATGCCAGAATGGGACATATGCAATTTTCCTTACAAATTGACTATCAAAAACAAACAACTTTGGCGATTGTATGACCTTAAAAAGACAAAAAATTGTAAATTCTACAGATCCTGTTACACTCAGCTGTCGGATGGTCTGTTTGATTTCATTTATTTAGAAAAAAATTTGTGAATTATCGTTTAACTTGCATACGAACCATTTTTTGTGGGTCGCATCAGGCAACGAAATGGTTATTTCTAGTGACTGACTCTCCCTTGTTTCACTTTTCAATGTTGACATACTTTTCTTTTTAAAGAATAAACATACTGATCACCACATGCTGAATACAAGCTCATATATCTCAAACTTAAGTTTGCATGAATACGGATTTAAATGGGTTGAATAATGGACTTGCATATCAATAATACATAAATGTTATTTTTTAAAGCTGATTTTGATGAAATTGAAAAACACTGACTGCTAATGGGGAAATATTATCTCTTCACTCCGCTTTTATAAATGTTTGCAAAAAAACAAATCGTAATTTATTTTCTTGTCGAATTGGTAGCTAATGCCCCCTTAACAATTGTAAGTGCTCTCGTCAGTTTTGTCGTCATTGAAATGTGTTTTTCTATAATATTTTAAAATGTCTGCATTACAAGTGGTAGGTTTGAAAGTACAAGAATGTGTGCCTTAGCTTCAAGTTTGAGTGTTTCAGTATAGTGCTGAAAGATTTACAATAAAAAAGATGAGATTCGCAGATGACTTATGACATTTTATTTCTTGTGAATTTTAGAAGGTGGACGATAATTCCGTACCAGTCCTTTAAAAAAAAAATCCAATTGATCGTCGACGGTGTTGATTAATTAAGTAAGACCAGGTAAGCAAAACTCAATGTACTTTTTGGAATAATAAAAAACAATGAAGTATAACAAAAAATGATGTTTACATTAAATATTTCACCTTTACAGTCTCAGATTTGCATTTGTTTAAAAAGTTCTTCGTGGAAAATAAATATAATAACTTGTTTTTCGATATATGATTTCTAACGCAGCATTGATTTTTCAACATGTTTTGTAAAATCTGATCCAAGTACGAAATATGATCCCTTTCTACTTCGCAAATCAAAATTATTGAACCATTTATAGCAACAGCTTGTTGATAGTTTCAAGTGGAGTCGAAAAGTGGTAAGTTGTTTTCTACAAGAATAGAATGGTTTATTTATTGTGCTTGGTTTACGTCCAATGGCAAACATTTCATGCATAATTAGGACGAAAACAAATTAAGATTTAAAACAATGTTTTGCTTTTGAAAATTTGTTCGACTTTAAGGAAGTGCGGGAAAGTTAGACTGTCACGTATAATAGACCTCTTACGGACCCTCTCAAGGAGTTGGAATTCTCCCTTCACATGGCATCATATTTAACGACTCCATTCGTACAAATATTAAAAAGAAAAATATGATTAAAATTGAGAATGGAAATGGGGAATGTGTCAAAGAGACAACAACCCGACCAAAGAGCAGAAAACAACAGAAGGCCACCAATGGGTTTTCAACACAGCGAGAAAATCCTGCACCCGGAGGCGGGCTTCAGCTGGCCCCTAAACCAAAATGTGTACTAGTTCAGTGAAAATGGACTTCATACTTAACTCCAAAACATATAAATGAACTAAAATTAAAAATCATACAAGACTAACAAAGGCAAGAGACTCCTGACTTGGGACAGGCGCAAAAATGCGGCGGGGTTAAACATGTTTAGCGATATATATTTTATTATTTTTTTTATAGAAATAAGTGCATACAGAAGTCTTCTAAAGGAAAACTCGTCATTCTGTGAATAAAGATTTGTCTTGAAACAATTAGTGTACACGTATTTCAAAAGCAGTCAAATATGGTTGTTGAAATAGCATTTACATTTTGAATATATTTTAGCTCATTGGAACGTGCTTAAAACGCAGTTAAACTTTTGCATTTAGAAGTATTAACCGTAAACCATATCAAATAAAAATAAGACTTACTAAATTTAGTGCATCCGTTCTTTTTTTGATTTACCTTTCTCAGGACGCTTAAATCTAAAGTTTTGAAATCCAGGGATTACACTATTGTTTCAGAAAAAGGGTGAAAGTTTGGTACCATTAAAACGTTTAAACCCGCTGCATTTGTTTGCACCTGTCCTAAGTCAGGAATCTGATGTTCAGTAGTTGTCGTTTGTTGATGTGGTTCATAAGTGTTTCTCGTTTCTCGTTTTATATAGATTAGACCGTTGGTTTTCCCGTTTGAATGGTTTTACACTAGTAATTTTGGGGCCCTTTATAGCTTACTGTTTGGTGTGAGCCTAGGCTCCGTGTTGAAGACCGTACTTTGACCTATACTGGTTTACATTTTGACTTGGATGGAGAGTTGTCTCATTGGCACTCATACCACATCTTCTTATATCTATGTATGAATACGTAGATATGTAAGGTCTCTATGATCAAATAGACCTAAAAAAATGGCTTATTTCATCTAAGAACAACTTCGCCTGGGGGACGCTCAATCCTAAACTGCCAAATGCATCTTAGAACTGAAAGAACCTGAGGGAGTTTGAACCTTAGTTTCTTAATAATTTCTTAACTTATCAAACGGGAATTTTGGAATAGTATGTTATAAATCATGTGACGTAGCAACACGAAGCATGCATTTGCACATAGCAGATGAATACTACACATAATTCTCTGTGATAATTCAAACGTTCAAAAAATCTACCCACTCTTAGTGTATATTAAACATGCATTGCCTTTTTCAATTTTTTTCAGAATTAATTGCTAATTTAAAAGTTTGAAGTACAAATATAAATATCGTCAACTGCATTTTTATTAACGTTTTTAAACAAACCATGCAATTTATTTTATTTATGTGTTTTCATTTTCATTATAGTAAAGAAATGTTCATTCAAATCTGTATACACATGCGCTTCATTTATTTCCTAAGGAAAACTACAACTTTAAAGTACATAATACTTTTACCATAAATCTAGTATTCCTTTTACCTTATAATTCAATTTACTAAAAAATACATAGAGAGCATATTTTTCAACTCTAACATCACAGGATCAATATTTTGTTGTTGTTGATAATTTCCATTCGAAAAAAAACTTTCTTATTACTTCCCTTCTAAAACAAAAAATATGGGCGGGATAAGGATTTTTTTTCGCGAATTTCCGAAGATATTTCCAGGTCTTGTTGGAATACACATTAGCGAGATTGAGATTGAGACAAAAGGGTAGGATGTGATTAATTGGAAGCTATTACTTCCACTTTCTGCGAAACCGCATACTTTCGACTGATTTGTTTTTAATCCAACGTACCGCAACGTACCTTATACTTAAATGCATACCACCATAGGTAAAAGGGACCTAAGGAAAATCTTAAATGAAGTAGCTTTATGCAAACCTGGTGCTTTACACACGAACTGTTACCTGCATCAAATTTCGTAAAAATAAAAGATAGTAATAACACGCTCATGACGCCAATTCAATTGTATAATTATCAATTATCGAAGTTTGACCCACGTTCACAACAATTATGTATCTGTAATGTTCCGGATGTCAATGCCCATTCATTTGAGATTTAATTTTAGAAATATCTAAATTACGACAACATTTTGAAATGGAAATAACGAATACGAAAGAATAAATAGCAATAAATATTATTTTTTCATTTATAATCGTTTCGTTTCATGGTCGTTTAGGGGTATTTGGTAAACATATTTATTCACCTTTCTCCCCTACTCTGAGTATTAGAGATATTTTCCAATCTATAATTGAATGACCTATATGGGATATATATGGGATATACATTTCCCAACTCATTCGGTATTCAAGAGCTTGCAGCTGCTACTCAGACTTTATAAAACGTCACCAGTGTCTAAGCAGAAAGTTGATAAACCAGGGTTATGTCAAAGAACGTCTCGTGTCCTTTTTTCTAAAAAAAATCATCGGAAGATACCAAAAAGTAAAATCACAAAAATACTGAACTCCGAGGAAAATTCAAAAAGGAAAGTCCCTAATCAAATGGCAAAATCAAAAGCCCAAACACATCAAACGAATGGATAACAACTGTCATATTCCTGACTTGGTACAGGCATTTTCTTATGTAGAAAATGGTGGATTAAACCTGGTTTTAAAGCTAGCTAAACCTCTCACTTGTATGACAGTCGCATCAAATTCCATTATATCGACAACGATGTGTGAACAAAACAAACAGACACAATAGGTAAACATGTCACAAATAGGGGTACAACAGCAACATGAACCCCACCAAAAGACCTTGTTGATAAATATTCAGTATCAACTTCACCAATAATACATGATGGTCTTGAAGTATAGATTCTAGGTACTGCCGTTGTTTATCATCTTAATTGCGTGTTATAATGTTCTTTTATTTTTCTTTGTAAATTATTAACCTTTACCGTTAAGTCCATTTTTGGTAATATCCTTTTGGCGTGGCTCGGTATTTATATATTCCGCCATTGTGGTATTGTGCTCTGGTAATTTTTTTGTATTCTTGTCTTTCATTTTTGCTCATATGCTTTCTCTATATGCCATTTTGTTTTTCTTTGTTTTTCAGGCAATATGGGATGCGTGGTTGCATGGGTGTTTTATAATAACAAAATATAAAGACAAAATATTCTATCATGGCAGATATAGGGACAATGGATTCATAATATATGATGGAACATCAGATGAAATTTTAGAATTTTTTGGTCTTGCAAATACATTATAACCCCTTATTAAAGTTCACCTATGAAATCTCAAACGATAAAATGTCGTTCTTAGATGTTGATGTAATTAAAGGTCAAAGAATTACAACACATGGCGTTCTTGACCTTGAAATACATTTTAAAGAAACAAATTCTTATCTGTATCTGCATGAAATAGCTGTCACTCACAGCATGTATTCCGAGGATTTATTAAAAGCGAAGCAATACGGCAGATTAGAAACACAAGTGACCATAACAAATTAATAAAAATCAAAGTGAAATTATTAGATAGGGGTTATGATAACGTCGAAATAGATGATAGTATTACTGATGCTTTATCAATTGACCATACTGAATTATTACAACAAAATAAATCGAAAGAAACAGAAAATATGCCGTTAGTTTTAATAACTAAATATAACCCATGTATACGTAAAATAAAAAAAACGTATCATGAAACACTAGCATTTATTGCAGTTTGACGAAGATGGTTTACAAATATCCAATGTTGCACCAATAGTTGCCTAAAGCAAACATAAAAGTGTAGAAAATATGCTTTGCAAATCAAAGTTAAAGACTTTGACATAAAATTGACAGTTGGACCCCTGATGATGGCAGACCTGTCATAATATATAGATCTATTGATAAAGAATTAAAATATGAATATATCAATATATATATACATGAATAATTTTCATTTTTGATTATATTAAGATAATATATCTTAAGATGACCATCCCAAGCTTTAACTGCCGAAACCCTAAAGTAGTGTCGGGTCCTATCAGGCAATATGGGATGCGTGGTTGCACTGGTGTTTTATAATAAAAAAATGTATGCAAGGACGGCTGTCCTACTGCACCTTACCGAGAATCGTTTTCTGCATTGAGAACGATCCGCATTTCCTGTTTGATGGGATACAGTGCTAATTTATTGTTCCGGTGGACAAAGCTTTTAGCCTTGAGTTAAAAATACTTCATGGCCTGATTTCCACAAAACAATGTGACTCATTAATACATCATCAACACGGACAATTTTTCACTGCTATCTTATTCCCGCCTATCAACCACCGTGAATGTGGGCGGATCTTTTCTCAAGGTTTATATCATGTGTAAACCTAGAAATTTTTCAGTCACCAAATGTGAGCTCAACAAAGGCACGTAGCTAAGAGAATAACCCAATGTGAACTCAAAAATGGCACGTCGTTTTAATAGAAATGCTAAAAAGCAAAAATTCCGATTCTACAATAAAAAAAAAAAGAAAGAACGGAATGGATATTACATGCAGCAAAGAGCTGCACATGCAAAAAGTATGTAATTAATCTATCAAAACGCAAATTATCAAATCAGGAATATATCCTGTTGGCGCAAGGCTTGAAATTTATACCAACGCCATCAAGCAAAAATGCAAAATGTCTATGAACATCAAAATTATTTATTTTGTTTAAATATTTCCTTTCTCTATTGTAACTGTATACGTATACCTAACAACAAAATTATTTTATTTACCTGTGTTTAAAGTTATTGCAAATGGCTGATATTTTTGTTCGAGCATATTGTTTTCTTAAATTGTTTAACATTTCATACCGATATAACATGTTACTTTTATTATTCTTCCTTAGTTCATTTATTTTGAATTTACATTGTATCATAGGTCAAATGTATTTGTTCAGTGTATGTTCAATGGTGTTAATATGTCCTTTGATTGAGTTAAGCTATTTCAGTTGATATTTTATAGTGTGTCTTTCTATGTTGTGATGTTACACTATTGTTTCAGAAAAAGGTGAAGGTTTGGTACCATTAAAACGTTTAAACCCGCTGCATTTGTTTGCACCTGTCCTAAGTCAGGAATCTGATGTTCAGTAGTTGTCGTTTGTTGATGTGGTTCATAAGTGTTTCTCGTTTCTCGTTTTTATATAGATTAGACCGTTGGTTTTCCCGTTTGAATGGTTTTACACTAGCAATTTTGGGGCCCTTAATAGCTTACTGTTCGGTGTGAGCCTAGGCTCCGTGTTGAAGACCGTACTTTGACCTATAATGGTTTACATTTATAAATTTTGACTTGGATGGAGAGTTGTCTCATTGGCACTCATACCACATCTTCTTATATCTATAGTAAAGACTACAATGAATTTGCTAGAAAATTACGACGTCGATATATATTCAGTCAAGAAAAAACTGACCTTCATCCATTTCGTAGCAATACAGGATATAAACCTACTTCTACGTGCCACACGTTGGAGAATTATATCAATTTAGCGCAGCTTGAATTATCTTTTCTACCAATAGAAAAAAATATAAAAAACAATCTTACTAAGGGCGAAAGAATAGCACTACGCAATTTGAAAAATGATAAAGCGATAGTAATAAAAAAGGCAGATAAAATTGTGTTATTTTAGACAGGCTAGACTTCATAGCAGAAGTCACAAGTCAACTAAATACTCAACATTACTGCTAATTAGATTCATTTAACATAGCAGAATTGAAAACCCAGGTCATTTAGTATGTTAAATCGTTATAGACCAAGGCATTATCGAGAACATATCATTTAAATTTTTAACAAATGGACAAAAATTAAGAGATGCAAGTTTAGGGAGAATTTATATTCTTCCGAAAATTCACCGTCTTGAAACGGAGACGTTCAAACAAATACAACATGATGGATTAAATGAATTAAATATAACTTTTTGGTTTCGTATGATATAACACAGATGTTTACTAATCTTCCTCAAGCTGCTTTATTAAGTGTTGTCCAAAAATGCCCTTAAGACCAAAGGTCATGGATGTCTGGATATAAGCAACTATAGGTTACCATACGGCCTTCAAAAATGACATGTTTTATATCAGCAAAACAAAAAAATCAAATATACTGATTACGTAACCTTCTGTGAAGTCCGAATAAGAATGATAATAAGAACGGGCGGTGTTGCTTTATATGCCAAATATTTAACTAATACACGAACTCAAGGCTCCCATTTTATTCAAAAGTACCAATTTTGATGCATCAGCTACATGTGCATATTTCGACAAGTAATGTCTTTTCAGAGATTCTCAGTTCAATGAAAAGTATTTCCGAATCTAAAATAAGAAAACAAACTTGATAGAGATAAAACTACTTGAAGATTTGCATATTTTGAAGATATCTGTCCATCATTGAACACCGTTTTTGTAGAGCCTGCGACTTCTGTCACAGAAAGCTCGACATAGGGATTGTGATCCGGCGGCGGCGGCGGCGGTGGCGTTAACTAACTTCTTAAAAGCTTAATATTTCAGAAGGTAGAAGACCTGGATGCTTCATACTTTGTATATAGATGCCTTATGATATGAAGTTTCCGTCTGTCATATGTCCATTGTCGTTGACCTCATTTTCATGGTTCACTACTTGAGAAAAAAGTTAACATTTTTTGTAATGTTAATTTCTCTCTTATTATGAGTAATAGGATAACTATATTTGGTATGGGCGTACCTTGCACGGTCCTCATGCCTGTCAGACAGTTTTCATTTGACCTCGACCTCATTACATGGATCAGTGAACAAGGTTATGTTTTCGTGGTCAAGTCCATATCTCAGATACTATAGGCAGTAGGGCTTCTATATTTGGTGTACATAATGATTGTAAGGTGTACATGTCCATCTGACAGGTGTCATCTGACCTCGACCTCATTTACATGATCCAGTGGTTAAAGTTAAGTTTTTGTGTTTTGGTCAGTTTTTCTTAAACTTTAAGCAATAGGTCAACTATATTTGGTGTATGGAATGATTGTAAGCTGTATATGTCTGTCTGGTAGTTATCATCTGACCTTTACCTCATTTTCATGGTTCATTGGTCAATGTTCAGTTTTCCTGGCTAACTTTGTTTCTTAGATACTATAAGCAATAGGTCCACTTTATTTGATGCATGGAATGATTTTAAGGTGTACCTGTCTGTCTGGCAGGTATCATCTGACCTTGACCTCATTTCATGGTTCATTGGTCAATATAAAATTTTCATAGTTCATTGGCCTATATAAAATTTCCATGGTTTGGTCTGTTTCTTCATACTATAAGCAATAGGTCATCTATATTCGGTGTATGGAATGATTGTATTAAAGGTGTACATGTATTTCCGGCTTGGTTTATCTGACCTTGACCTCATTTTCTTGGATCATAAATGTTAGTGTGATACTTGTAGTAAAACTTTATATTTAGGACTATCAACATAAAATCAATGGTCAGTATAGTAGGCGAGACATTTCAGCATGTGCACTCTTGTGTTGAACTCTAAGGGTCTTTTGTTTTGTTATAGTGTTGGTTTGTTGTCTCGTTGACGTATACACAACTTGCTGTGATTTCGATGTCATAACATGTCATAACATCAACAGTATTTATAATATACTTAAGTAAAACATCAAAGCATAATCTTGTAATTTGTTCATTGAAATTGATTACGTTAGTTTTTTATTTTAAACTATTATATATTAGAATATAGATTTCCTTTTGACCAAATAATACAGATTTAAACTGAAACTACATTATATCTTTTGACTATATTTGGAAAAACGTTATACTATCAAACCGAATTAATTTAATTAATTTGATATGAACTTTACATAGCAATCATACATTGAAGTTGTCTCGTATGTCTGTCCAGTAAGAGGAACATCTGTACTTTATACACACCTTATTTACAATCTAAATGCAACACTGGCACGGATAACTGTTCATTGAGGTGTAGGATCCGTTTCCATGTTTTTCTCTGACATTATCTGTTGTCTCGATATTATATTCAGGCAAGACAAATAGTTCCAATTCACGACATTTTTCATTTTAACAGAAACTATGTCATTTAATGTTAGGTTTAAGTCTAGTTAAGTTATCAGTTTAGAATGACAAATGTACAAGTGTCAATAAACATGATATGGCACCCCGATGGTAAAAAAAAAAAAATTCTAAATTGTTAACAATCAATTTACTCAACCAGCGGTGTCAATCAAATGTTGATTCTTAAAAAGTCTAAAGATCTACCCAAAAGCTTCAATCACAATCATAACAATTTTCAATGATATTAAAAGTAGATTTTTCTACGCTCTATACTTCTATTCCCCATGCTCAACTTGAAGATATACTACATCTACATTTTTTTATTTAACAATGCCTTGTCTATAAAAATTTGAATCATACATTACAAATTTCTTGTTCAAGGTCATGAAAAATATCAATTTCTTGTTCAAGGTCATGAAAAATATCAATTTCTTGATCAAGGTCATGAAAAATATCAATTTCTAGTTCAAGGTCATGAAAAAATCAATTTGCGGAAAACCACATTGATTCTAATGATAAATACACCGAAGAAGATAGCATCAAAATAATGGACTTCTTTGATCGACACACATTTGTTTAATTTGGTGGATTGATATTTCAGCAAACAGTCAGTAATCAAATTGATAATAATAGTGCAAATCTACTGTTCGACCTGTTTTAAACTCATATTTTATCAGAAATTATGATTCATACAAAACCTTCTTAAAGAAAAGAAGAAAAAGCATTTCGCCATGTTCACTTTTAGATATATTGATGATGATGTACTGCAGTGGCGGATCCAGAGGGGGTTCCGGGGTTGGAACCCCTTTTGGACGATCAATGCATTTGAATGGGGACATATAGTTGGAACCCCCTTTATCCTGGGTTGGGAACCCCTTTTAAAATGGCTGGATCCGCCCTGTACTGTCACTCAATAACCCACACTTCAG
Source organism: Mytilus coruscus (assembly GCA_017311375.1). NCBI lineage: Eukaryota > Metazoa > Mollusca > Bivalvia > Mytilida > Mytilidae > Mytilus > Mytilus coruscus. Next base: position 46,548,493 of record CM029604.1, on the reverse strand, counting down.
TGAGTACCTGCATCTCGTATATCAAGGTGAACTTTGTATAGAAGATCTGCTTCCTATTTGGATCTTTTTCTAGATATTGACACAGATGGACGACTTCAAACAAGGATCTATCACATACATGACGATTTCAGCTTTCTCATTGTTAACTTCCCATTTCTCAGCAGTAACATACCCGCTGCCCCATGGCCGTTTGTCAATTATCTATCTCAATTAATACGTTACGACAGTGTATCTTTAAATTACACGGACTTCATAAACCGGGATGTGCTCTTGACACAGAACCTAATCCAGCAGGGTTATGAGGGAAAAAAACACTTAAATCGATACTCCACAAGTTTTATCTCACCATCACAAATTGCTTGACAAATATAGGATGTGTCTGTATTTCAACCCATTCCTGATGGTCTTGATTATTAAGATACCAGAAATGTCGTTTGATCTGTAGAATTATCGATTGTATCCTTTTCCCCATTAGGACATTTTGACTGAGTGTGATTCTTATGGCGAGTGATGCATGCATAGCAGATTTTAGATTTTTAGAGTGGTACTAAGACATTTTACATCTAAATCAAATTAGATGTCCACACAAATCTTATAATTTACGAAAATCCAATAGGTATTTTAGAGACAATGTGTAAATGGAGGGTTTGGTGAAGCAGGAAACAAACATCTGATTATTTTTGAGTTCATAGAAACAAGAAAGTAAAGAGAGACACGAAAACAATACAAAACACACACAAATACTGACGAGGTTTGATATCCAGAATGAATTGTGTATGTTGCTTTTTACATATAAAGGCTGTCCATAATGCGTTTATGGCAACGATTTAAAGGAAATGGCGTATGTAACGTGCGTTCGACTCCAATCTAAATTGATTAGGATTGTGAGTTTTCCTGCCGAAGGTTGGTTGATCTCTCCGGACACTCCGATTTCCTCTACCAATAAAAAATGACCACCACGAAATAACCATCAGTGCAGTAAGTGGCGTTAAATACCGTATAATCAAGCAGTCAATCGTTTATTACAAGTTGTAATTTGAGTACGAAGTAAAGATACTTAATCTGACAAGTGAAGTAAAAATGAAACTATACTCTTCCTGCCCTTCTCTAGTTCATTGCATATTATTTATTTCTTCTTGTTAAATGATATCATACTATCAGATTTTTATGACAAAAATCAAATATTTACCCGATTTTTGTCGTGTAGTTAGAAGAACGAAACGAGAACGTTGAAGTGTTTCAAGTGTTTAAAGAGCTATCTATATTTTTTTCTTAAATTTATTGTAGATTGATATCATGGCGTGATCTCTTTTGTGTACATAATTATGTTTTTCGCCAAATACAAATCTTACGGATGCTATTAGAATTTGCATAACCTGTAGTTAAAACCAAGGTCGATGACGTATACATGTATTTTTCATTGGTATTGCAGTTATATCAACTACACCTTGAAATGTTTGTTTTGAAACGACAACGTCAAATTCAAATATTTTAAACTATTATGAAGGAGCTATAACAACCACACGGAAAAAAACATCAGATTTATGTAAAGGCTTATGCGTATGTATATCTTAGGATAAGTATTTAATGTAGATTCCATGTTGCATTTTATTTGGTATTATCATTCGTATGTGTATTAAAGGGCTTTATTCTATATTTTGGTATAAAAGCATAATTTTGAGGCTGAAATAAATTTTTATAATCCAAAATAAGGCAGGGTTGATAATATCGTTTTATCTTGTATATTTAGTTCAAACATCTGTTTAACGTCTTACCAGAAAGAATCTGTTTGTTTGAATTTGAGATCATATTCATTATTAAAGAACACGTAATTACATTCGATAAAACCCGATCAAATCACTCGACAAAAAACGATCCCAGCCGTACGCTGTACCTACTACCGTGATAAGTCTTACCACAAGATTTTAACCTGGTTAGACTATTGACTAACAGGAAAACAGTACTATTTATTCTGCCATAGGCGACAATACTAACATTTTCTAAATTTACCACTTTTTATAATAAAAACCTGGACCAAACAGTTATGTGTGGTGTTAGTACTTTATTACTCTGTTTTAAAAATTGAAGCCAAATAGTATCATGACCAACTTCCAACGGAGCTTGTTTATGTTATCCATGCCCACCGTCATTTTGCATTAAATTTATGAAATTTTGGAAGTCTTTTCGAATAATTCTCTAGAAAATATTTCAATGGGTTTCAAAATTTATATTGTAAATATACACACTGCAGTTATTCATAGATAAATAAAAAAATATATTGTACCCTTACATCCAATCACAGCGCTCCTAGGTTGACTTCCTTCACTTGCCTTGGGTACACAAAAGGCCAACCTAATGCTGGGAAAATGTAATAGTACCGTTTTCCCTATACTGTGACATAAAGAATTCTTATGACACCATTAATGCAATACTGGCTTATTGTGAAAACCTTGGCTATAATAAATTCTTGTATGTCCCCATTACTTAAAGAAACATGGACCATTTCATGTCCCCACCCCTGGTTTACCTCTTTCTGTACTTCTTTCAGATAAGGCTTAATAAACTACCTGTATCCAATAATATCTTATCTTATTTAAAAAGAATAATAAACAGTACCATTTAAACAGATAAAAATGACAGTTCCATTCCATTTGTATTCAATTTATCCAAAATTTACAACATAAGCACAAATTCAAGATTTTTCATACTAATCTCCATTCCATGCTTTAGTATATGCCATATTGTGGTTCAAAATTTCAGAACTTGTTGTAAAATCCATTATTCTGTCTTGGGATGATAAAAACAAAGATATTAGACACTTATAACATTAAATATGCAAAATACTCAGCTGTAAAGTTGCCTTTCTTGCATGTATCAGTCTATGAAAAAGCTTAATTATGTCCCTTGGGAGTATTCATTTCCAACAAAATGTCCTTTCAAACAGTAGAAAATGAAAAATTATATATGCTTGGTATAATTAAAGATAGAAACTACAAAATGAAGCACTATTCAAACATTTACTGCATGAATTGCCAAGAATGTGATCAATTCTTTACACTGGAGAATATAAAATCTACCTAAATTTAGCCTCAATTGGGCCTCTTTTTTTCTTAGATGGACAATTTTTACACTGAAAATGCTTCTATTATGACCAAATATTGCCTTACTCCATAAACAGTACAAACTTAACCAGACAATTTTCCAATTTAATAGATTATGTCTTGAGAAATACCCAAGGGATACATTTAGGAAATTACCCAGCAAAAAAGGCCAATATTTCAGTTAAAAATATTTGTCGCGACTTGAATTCTGGTGTTTCCAATTGAATTAATCATTGCAAAAGGTGGAAACAAATACAAAAGAACTAGAGTTAGGTGCATTTTATACAATATAGTTAATATTGAAATCCTAGAATGAAGATTTATATCAGTACCCATCAATTTGACTTATTATGATGACTCAGCACTTTTCTCAACACAGTATTGGTCTCAGTGAAAAATTTCTATTCTTGGTGATAAAAATCAAATGTATTAATCAAAAGCTTCAAAATAGTGTAATATAACTGAAGTCTGATTGATTTTGGTTTCCCTTGCTATCTTCAGTATAGGAAAACGGTACTATTTATTCTGCCATAGGCGACAATACTAACATTTTCTAAATTTACCACTTTTATAATAAAACCTGGACCAAACAGTTATGTGTGGTGTTAGTACTTTATTACTCTGTTTTAAAATTGAAGCCAAATAGTATCATGACCAACTTCCAACGGAGCTTGTTTATGTTATCCATGCCCACCGTCATTTTGCATTGAATTTATGAAATTTTGGAAGTCTTTTCGAATAATTCTCTAGAAAATATTTCAATGGGTTTCAAAATTTATATTGTAAATATACACACTGCAGTTATTCATAGATAAATAAAAAATATATTGTACCCTTACATCCAATCACAGCGCTCCTAGGTTGACTTCCTTCACTTGCCTTGGGTACACAAAGGCCAACCTAATGCTGGGAAAATGTAATAGTACCGTTTTCCCAACATGCGAAATAGATAAAAACAAAACAAAAAACAACAACAGGATCTTGTGGTTTCCTTTCACAGTTTAAAAGCTAAAAATGAAACAAATTTTCTTTAAAAATAATTAACCGGAGTATTCAGTGCACTTCGATAAATCTCAGAAGCAAGGTACAGTTATTTGTTGTCTTTATCTTTACATTTATGATTATACTAAGACAGTTATTTGGGTTTACAAGCAAACGTTGTTTTAAATTTTATATTTGATTGACTTATTATATTTGAAGTAGCTGTAATTGTACATACGTAGATTGACTGATGTTTGCGCTGCATTAACGAAAAGTACTTTACCGCAGCGATTATATGGGAAGACATACTTTAACTATATTGACAAGTTTGTGAAAAGGATGATAGAGCTAGGTTTTCTGTTTTCACAGCGGAAAAACTTTTAACACACACCGTCGCCTTTACCATACGCCCAACATTAAAACACAAAAACAGTGGAGGGGCGTACAGAGCGAACACCCCACTTTTTGATTGGAAAATATATATTTCTTTTTTTTAGCATAAAATCAACCAAAAAAAATCTTCTGTTTTCAGGAATTACGCCCCCACCCCCCCTTTTTTTAAATTCTGGATCCGCCCTGACATACATGTACACACACAGTCAATTACTGTTTTGTTTGAAAACTTTTAAATTGAATATGTTTTGTGAAACAAAAAACAAAAGCATTAATTCGTGGTGATTAAACTTGGCATGGTTTAAAATTCAAGAGTTACGTATCTTTAATTCTTAAATGTTTTAAAATTTCATTTCAGATTCATTTAAAAGATGAATTCTTTCAACTTGGTAACGTATTTCCTTTTATTTTCACGAACGTGACAACATTCACTTCTCAAATATATGGAAATCATGATTTAATGCATACATATCTTCAATATATATCATTAATGTAGTCATGACAAAAAATAAAATAATGGTGTACTTTCAAAAGTCGACACGACGACCTGTGATTACGGTGTTTTAACAGATGCTTTTATTATAAAGTTCTTTGTCAGTCAGAGAATAAGACTTTGTAGTAGTTCTTATCCTTATTTATTGATTACTGTAGCTTAGAAGACATTAATAAAGCTGAACGGCCAATCAAAGTCTCTGCTTGGTGGCTTTAATTCTGCAGTAAGTTGTAAAATCTTGAATATATTTAGCAACATTATCAAGATGAAGAATATCATTTAAAGCGCTTTTTCCTTTTGTAAACCAGTTATTTCCTAGTATTTTACTGGTATTGTTGTAAATTTGCATATATAACTTCTTTTTCCCAAAGGTTCATTTAGACTTTTTGTTAGATCAATTATTAGTTGTCTTTAAATTTTAATCTTGTGAAGCATCAAAGTTATTTTTGAAAGTAGTCACATCCCTTGTATCCGCATACGTCGCGAGATAATTTTCGGCTAATTAAAGGAACATAGTAAACTTCCGCGATTGAAAAAATCAAAATTATATACAAATTTTTACTAACTTTAAGTAAAAAGATGTTGTCGTGAAAATTCCTTCACTTGAAAATTTAATTTTGTCTTCTTACCAGTGCTTTTTCTTGCACAACCATAAAATTTATTACCAATTAAGGGCACCGAACCCGCGGGAATCTACAGTATGTTCGTCCGTAAATGGATTTTATCCGGGTTATGAAAATTATCTAGCTTTATAAACAAGTGGCAAGATGCACGAGAGATTGTGACTTAATTATTAATGGCTTGACTAAATCAAATAATCAAAACGTTGACGGACATGCTAAAAAATGAGTTGAGTACTTAGAGGTGTCAGACCACCAATTCAAAATCCCTATCTGTTCTACCAAATTTTGCAATTTTCACAGCTTTCTCAACATTTTACCTTAAGTTTAACTTCATCAAAAACCAGGTATATCCTGAATTGCACATGTATCACCTTTCTACATGCCAATTTTCAACCCATGTTTACTATGGAGCGAATTAATCCTCAATTTTAATGCAAACTCATAGAAAAATAAATTTGGGCTCCAATGGTCTAAATATATTTCTCTTGCACCAAAAGTTTCACTTCTGCAAATTTCTTGGTTAGTTTAAGTAAACAATGACATCAAAGGTACTATTTTGTGTCCGAGTAGGGCTACTTTTACATACGTTCTAAATGGGAGGGAGTTAATTGGTGGTCTGACACCTAGAGTAAGAATGACTTTAGGGTAATCTTAAACAACGTTAAGATAAAGATGTAGCCTAATGTTAGACGGTTTCCAGTGAAAGTCTTAAAATATTCTTATCGCACTGTTTTCGCTATCGTGAACTATGACCTACTAAGACTGGACGTGAAAACTGGAGTGTTCGAGCAAAAATACTAACGATCCTTGCAGAAACTTTGTTTCGGGGATGGGTTGATGTGCTTCATGCAGTATAACAAGTTTTTTTCTGATCCTTCCTATATTCCAGTTTCTTGGTCGAGTGGTCTAGGGCGCTGGACAGTGCAGGCGGTGTTGCCATGATGTATCAGATGCAGGGGTTCGAATCCCGCTGAGTGAAGGTCAACAATTAACGCAAATTTGCAGATCTAACATTGTTGGGCTAAATCTGAGACTAAGTAGATATAACTTATGGTGTTATTCCTGTATAACCACAGGATATCCGATGGAGAACGTCTGTCGTAAAGTTGTCACATATTTAGACGTATATATATATTCGTTTTATATATTATGTATATATATACTGAATACACTATATATAGTGTATTAAGTATATATACATAATATATAAAACGAATCTCGTCTTGTACCTGTGAATCGATTCGATTTCCTTTAAAAATATGATATTAACCAATTCAACCACTCATATTATTTTGTAAATATTGCACGATTCAGACTGGATCTGATTATGATCAACTTTTTTGTAGGAATTAGTAGCAATTCTTATTCTATCGGTGTCTTTATGGCATGCAACTGAAGGAGGACCAGCTCCTGCTGTTACAAGGTTAGAAATCACAAGTCATTCATGTAATGGAAGAAATCCTGTCTTTTATTATGTCCAGATGGGATATGCAACGTCTACCATAGTAACTTGGGATGGTTCTGTAAGTACAAACAAAACAAAATAAATAAAAATAAACAAAAGGAGAGATTGGCAAACGTCAATAAGACAGCTACCCAACGACACAAAAATACAAAGACATCTGCAAGTCAGCATAATATGATTTGCAAACAATAGCCGAGTGTCTATTAAATACAAGTATGTCAGTCTATTAAATACAAGTATGTCAAAATATGAATCGTCCTCGAGTCTAAAAATTGAAAATAAATATAATAGAGAATATAAAATATCTATCAACAAAAAAATAATTTCTTGTTTTTTTTTTTTACATTTTTCATGTCGGGGCCTTTTATTGCTGACTATACGAGAGTTTTTTCTCTCATTGTTGAAGTCCGTACGGTGACCTATGAATGCTTAATATCCACGTCATTTGAACTTTGGTGGATAGTTGACTAATTGGTAATCATACCACATCTCCTTATGTTTATCCTCTTAAAGAGCATTATACATTATGGTATGAATAAAAACGACCACTGACGAGGTTCAATACTTCATGAACATTTGGTAAGATTAAACTAGTTTTATCACTCTCCCTTCGGAAGTTGTGCAGTGGGATAAGAAAAGTATACAATATAACGTACAATAAAGATCGGCTAACATGCCTCATACTCTTTAAAAGAGAGGAGAAAGATGCCTAAAAAAATGAAAACAACACGTTATAAATTTCATGCGTCTGAAGCGCTTTTCTGGATTAACCTTCACCAGTAACGTTCAAAGCCGAATATTTGAAAGCCAGAGATGTAAAAGATCCGAAAAAGTTAGGAGTATTCAAACTCACAAGTCGAAAACAAACTGACGATGACATGGCAAAAAACGAAAAACGATCAAAATACAAACAGCAGTATACAAAACACAACATAGAGAACTAAAGACTGAGCAACACACGATAGAGGTATTAAAGAAAAAAACCCGGTGCAAGTAAAAGACCATATCAACGAATGCTCACAGTTGTTGAAAGTATGCTTAAAGTAACTAGTGTGAAGCTAGCCGGCGTTAATATTCATGAGGCTAGCCGTCAATAATATTCATGAGATGAGACCGCGTTCGATGAAGTGGTGTGGGTAATCAATAGATTATTACAATAATATAATTTTATGCTGTAATTATCCAATGTGGTTATGTTATTTATAGCAATATCAAATCTTAAATCAATAGGTGTCTTCTGCAAGGTCCGCGTCATTTGAAATGAAAGTAAATACAAAGGTTGAGGACATAAAACCAAGAAACAATTCATTGAAATCTTGCGATTAGTGAAATAATGTGAACTGAAACTACAATTATAAATAAAAGTATGATTAAATAAATAGTTATAGAAATTTTACGATTACTGTAAATAAAGAGATTGAACAAAAGCGATGACATATGCATCTTCAAACTGGGACATATACTCAAACAATCCATATAAATACGGTTCGTATAAATAGTTATCATCTTTGACTTTAAAGTTTGACATTAGTAAATTAACAAATATAATTTACACGTACACTGAAAGAAAGGAATTAAAGGGAATTAATTGTCATATGGGCTTTCCATAATCTGTTCGTTGTCTACAAATATAGTCCCACCTCAAAAGTAAAACATACCAAACATACGATCGTATATCTTCCATTTTATCAGATCAGAAAGACAAGAAGATTAATTTTATATTTAATTGAAAAAAAGAACAGAACAAATAAAAACTATCAGTTACAATTTAAACGACATATATTTTTTTTCAAAATTACGGAGATCAATCAGAGTCATTAATCTCGACATTATCAGACCATTCCATGCATAGGTAGGCAATATTATTTACTAATGCCCTAGACCCGTACGGGTAGTTATTACCTTTAAAATGGCCTATAGCACTTATGCCCTAGACCCGTACGAGTTTGTCAGCAGAGGGTTAAAAGGGAGGTGGTACGCCTGTTTACAGCGAAGTCGAAATAAACTATTGCCGGCTGGCCAAACTAAAGACTTCTCCACGTGGGCCATTATACCAGAGGAAGAGGTATTTATTGCCTTTAATATGGCCTATAACACTAATGCCCTAGACCCGTACGAGTTTGTCAGCAAAGGGTAAGGGGTACCTGGTATATCACGAAGTCGAAATAAATTATTGCCGGCTGGCCAATCTAAAGACTTCTCCACGTGGGGCATTATACCAGAGGGCGAGGTAAGCATTGCCTCTAAAATAGCCCATAGCACTTATGCCCTAAACCCGTACGAATTTGTCAGTGAAGTGTTAGGGGGTACTTTGGTATTTCAATAGTCAAATTAACTGGCATCGACGACAATTTTGGATAATTGTTTTTGGGTTGTATATGTCATTTAATTTCAATTGTGATGTTGTCGATATCGTAAGAAGTGTTTAAATAAATGCTGAACCAACCCACGTCCGGAGAAGATTTGGAGTTACTTTTTTCATGATTATTTGGAAAAGAGTATTAAGTCTCAAGCTTTGTCACAGCCATCTCATAATGTGTACTATCTTTCAAGTGGATGGATGTATCGTACTGAGTATTGATCCGGCTTCAATTTTCTGACACGATGAATGTTATACTATGTTTATCATGTTTATGGTCTGTATTAATAGCAGTGTGCTCCGTTTTTTAAATAGTTTATCCATTTATTTACTTAAAAATCTGTCTATCAGTTTCAAACAGTAATATTGTCTAAGAAATCACAAGTTCGAATGCTTATGTGTTTTCTGGAGCATTGCGCTCAAATTCTGCCGTGCTTTGAATATCAGCCCCGGATTTTTTCAACTTATCAGACTAACAAAAATAACTGTAAACAGTCTGAAGGGTTTGTGTTACTATTACTAATAAGATGGTCCATATTGTAAAACTTTTTTCGAGGGTCGAATGCTTTTTCTGTATAATGTAGATTTATTACCTTGCGTAAATGCAACATTGAAATCTACAACTGGATAGAGATGCGCATTGAGAATGGCATGGATGTTTCACCATCTACAGTAATCAATCACCGCTGCATTATGAGTCTGATCATTATGTTTGTCAGATTGGAAGGCTAAAATGATCCACCTAGCTTTTTTACCGACCACTTCGAGCAGATGATATCCCAGTAACTATGCATTTTGGGAAACAGCTGTGGAACTACACTGATGCTTATGAAAACCACTTTTAAGCGCGTTGTTGATGCGTAATGGTTTTGGTTGGGTTGCTCCGTTGTTCAAAGTCGTATATTGACATTGCTGTCGGCTTCTAAGAGGTAGTCAATTTAATTACTTTATGATTTGCTTCTTGTTCGACATCTTTTAAAGCTGCACTGGCGGTGGCATTCACAGCTTAACGTCCCAGCGTTTTTGCAACATAAGAGGTAAATGCTCAACTGAGTAAATTACCGACAGTCTAAATAATACTTCTGCCTTCATTAAAATATTGTCATTGACTACCACGTTTTAAAGTAAATACCATTGTGACGGTGATCGAAAGTATACTACTGAATACCAATCCATCCCTGGCCTTTCATGGCATCAGCCATCGCAACAATTCAATTTCTTACCCTATTGATGCCAGCTTTATACGAGGCTTTGCAAAGACCTAATCAATCCAAAAAATGTTGAAAGCGAAAGACAGTTACACGGTTTGTAATCCACTACCATTTTGTCTTGAAGTCTGTAAGTGAGGGAAACTATCCCACCCCCTGGAAACCTTTACTCGATTTTTGAGTTTCGGAGAGAACATAATTACCATAGTATATGGCTCTACTGTCTTTCAATTTTTTTTCCATAATAAACAACATGTCTTAAATTTGCAGATTCATTCGATTCCAAATACATGAAAAAGGCACGTTTCTTCTTAATAAGTTCCCACCATCCTGGTGTTCCTTTGTATAACACACACAACAATATATCATTCCAAACAATTGTTAAAGAGGACTTTCCAATAAGAATACCACGATTATCAAATTGCAATTCAAATGTGTGTTCTGTCTAATCTATAATAATAAGTGGGAGTTACTGTTAAGTAAGAGGTTTCAGGAGTGCATCTGTGGTTTTGTCAAATAGAATTGAATGTGCAAACTCTGGAGATGCTCTAAAATAGGTAGTGGATTGGAAAGCTCTGGATGTGGTTGTAAAGTTGGCTGCATGGTTGGAATGTCTTCAATTTTAGGTTTTTGAGAAGCAGCTTCCTTTTGCACCGAAACCACAGGTTTAAAAACTTTGGTAATGTTTCGAGTTAATCAAATATTGTTTATTCGGGGTTGATAGTTGCTTGCTCGAATATTTTGCTTGCCCTTGTGCATTTCCTTTACAAGTGCATCACGCTGTTTATGATCAGAAATCTTAATATAAATCAATTATAAAAGAGTTCAATGCTGTTGAACAATGTTAAACAGTGTTAAACAGTTTTGGAAGCTGTTGAAAAGGACTGATCAGTCGTCATGTGAATCTTATAGAGTTATATGTTCACTTATTGTAAACATGGAGATAGCTATATATTTGAGATCAATGTGCAATGGTCTGTCTCCTATATAACTATAATACGAGATTTCTACACTCTACGTGTTTTTGTCAGACCTTCACTATTCTATGTTCTTACTCCCATTAGATTATAATGACTAATTCATCTACAATGTAGCTAGTTCAGAGAAAATATTTTTAGTATTGTATCTCCAATATTTCTCATGTATTTTTGCTTTTCAATAATTGTTATCAAAATTATCGTAGCAGTACTATGCTTAAATGGTTGTATGGTTTGAACTCAATCTATGAGCAATTGTTAGCAAATCCAGCAGTACAGAATTGGACATTGCAAAGTTAAAAAAATCCATGGTCTATCTCCAATTGAAATATAGGGATAAATTTCTAAAACTACATTGTTTGTATTGAAATGTTCTATCTCATAAAATAGGGGATGCTTTAATTATTTATCTACGTTGCGTGTCTACTAAAAAAAGTAATCTAACAAAGACTTACTCTTTATGTACGTAAATTCGGTTCCTATATAACTTTTTATATCCCAGTCAAATATTTGTGATGTTGAACTTTTAAACTTTAACTTAGATTTTTACCATTATTACCAAATGGGAAATACATCATTACTGGATTCACATTTGAATATATATCTCAAGAATATCCCTTCCAGTCACGGAGCCATTTCATGATCATATTTGTCGGTCGCATAGCCATCTTTAAGTGTCTGAGACATTTGTATTTATTTGGTCAGGTCAGTGCAATTATTTCCTTAATTTCCTTAGTTATAATTGCACTACACTGAGGCTGTATTTTCTTTTATTGCACTGTAAATTAATATCATATGTTTTGGTCATTTTTTCAGCATTGCACATACTACCCTGACGACAGATACTTTTCTATATTTCAATGGGTTCCTGTCTGGTTAAAGAATTGAGAATCAATGCCATTCGGCTGTCTCGGAGGTGGTAAATGTAGACTGTTCACCAAATCCGGTAGCAAATAGGAACACTTCATTCTGATAAAGATACCACATCTTCTTTTGATATGAGATTATAATTGTCTTCTTTGGAAAATCTTTCGTCCAAACCAGTCCTCAAGATACTAAATTGGTTGATCGGTGGTTGTTGTAGCGATATTTGAAATACATACAAACCCAAGTCCAACCAATATGATCGAACGAGTAGATGTCAGCAGAGTTTTTTTATGTTTCCTGATGTTCAAATAATAAATCCTTTTCGAACTATCGACTTGATCTCTCTTATTATAAACACAAGGATACATTCATACGAAATTATGTGTGTGACAAAAAATGTCAAGTGAGCTCAATCGTATTATCAATCCTACAGTTAGAGAAAAAAAATAGTTAGGGTATTGTTCAACCTCTTATTGGAACCTCTATGCAACATTCAAATTTAGTGGGGTGACATAGTGTAAATCACTAGAAAGAAATGTTTGAAAAGGGATACAAAACAAATTGAATCGAAGGGAGTTTACTATTTCCTAAGTGATAAGTAATCAGCCACCGATCTACTTTCTCAAATATTTCAACGATGATGAAGTCCAATGATCCTTTTAGGAGCCTGAACTTCAGAAGACTAATACAGATATATACCGCATTGAACAAATATTGCGAAGGTCACCATGGAATTGAGTAAAAGAGGTCTATGACAATTTGATAGATTATCCCGCGATATTCAACTCATGGATCAAACAATCGGATATTGTAAAGATTTAAATTTGTTTTTGTCTTGACATTTAACTTCATTAAACAAATAACCTTAACTGTCCAGGTTTTCATGGGGTAGTCTCTTACACCGCAAACATCATACTAGTGCATCGGTTTGTTGTTACATAGTGCAGTCAGAATTGTCCACTTTGCTCTCTATTGTTTTTGTAAGTTCTTTAAGGTGTTGATCGTGTTTTTCAAAGTTTTGTTATTGTTTTTTTTAACTTCTCTTCATACGAGTCATTCCTATCAGTTGTAGTGGAAAGCTCTACAATCATATAGTATTTTACATTAAAACTCATTGTCATTATAGCTAACCCATTTAAATTCCACCACAAAACATCTTATGTCTGGAAGACTTAGCGTATCTAGTAGCTGTATGTACCGGTGGTACTGCAATCAAATAACAAATCAATTTATCAGCTTTTCGGGATATTCAGAATATTCTTCTTATTCATCTTAAGCCGACAACCAATCTTAGTAATATAAGGTGAAGATGACTCCTACTAATATTCATGAATATGTATATTTCCTGATGTGATTCTAATATGGTTTTATTCTTCAAAGTAACATTTTGCATAATCACATTTTCTTAAAACTTTTGCTTTCTTCGTAATTTCACCTTCTGCTACGTAGGCGTACATAATGTCCCTTCAACCCCAAACCTTGATCAGTTTTTAACAGCAAATTCTTCTTTAGAAATGCCAATTAATTTTTGTTAACACCAGTTGCACTTCCCGATAAATGGTTATTTGGGTAATTAGAAGTATCAAATCTGTCTTGAACATGGAGGATATATCCTTGTAAAATCACCCGTTTGATTATCTGTATCAGTAAACAAATGCTTAGTATTGTCGTCATTTTGTTTGCATATACAATTGTTATGAAAGTCATAACTAGTGTTTTGAAAGATCTCAAAACAACTCCCAAATTAAAAAGTTTTACTAAATTTACCGAATTTAAGTGGAGTCTTTTCATATGAACGGCTATCAACTGTTCTGTAAAAATAACTCTACTGTCAAAACTTGGTTTACCCACGAATTTAAGTGCTTGTTTTTCACTAACGACCAATTTCACATCGACTCTCTTGCAAATATGTTCCACAGTTTTTCAAAATACAAAATAAATCATCATTTTTTCATATTCTGACATGGCTTTAGATCTAATAGATATAGGAAGATGTGGTGTGAGTGCCAATGAGACAACTCTCCATCCAAATAACAATTTATAAAAGTAAACCATTATAGGTCAATGTACGGCCTTCAACACGGAGCCTTGGCTCACACCGAACAACAAGCTATAAAGGGCCCCAAAAGTACTAGTGTAAAACCATTCAAACGGTAAAACCAACGGTCTAGTCTATATAAAAACGAGAAACGAGAAACACGTATAAATTACATAAACAAACGACAACTACTGTACATAGACTTGTATATAAATCTATATATTTATCAAGCCATACGCATTGAACAAAACTTATTATACTATGAACCTAGTCAATTTCATTTCTTCTAGTGATAAATATAATGAAGCACATACTTGGCGCAGTTATGTTATGTTGGTATTCGTTTGCCAACCTTAATAATCTCAACATTTTCTTGTGCTAGTGAATAGTCAATATGTGTATCATGAAGTGTTTTTGGATATTCAAAATATCATTCAATCATGTATTCATAATTAGTATCATCTGGACAGTTTAACATCTGGATCTACCCAATCAAATCTCCTTTAGGTAAAGATTGTGCCATAAAATGGTAATTGTCATCTAAATAAGTTGAGAATTTAGTTATTTGTGTTTTATCATTATCGACCATATATGAATTATAAGCTTTCCCGTGTAATCATGGCAACTCCTGCTCCGGTTGATTTTTTAAACATAAGCAGCATATCTGAATCCGAAAGCAATTCCAATTTAACTTTAGTAATGTTAAGACCTGCATCATAAGCTTATCATAATGATGTGTAATACCACATGGATCTAATTTATAATTTCCTATACAAACATCTCTCAAATCTTCCATTTCCATAATATCTGTTAATAATAACACATCAGATTTTAAATAAAGATCGTGGTAATCCCCAAGGTCTTGCATTCTTACCGGCTGGCCATGTTAAGAGATTTCCACATAAAAAATGGTACCAGAGTACGAACTAAATTATTGGAATATGGCAAAATAAAAATAACAGAACTATGTTTGAGTAAGAGGATGATGAATTTTCGAGGGAATACGTGTTGGAAGAGAAAGCCAAAGAACAAAGTGTAGAAATATGTACAACTTGTGGTGCGTAGAGAAGAGTTAGATTTGAGAAGATACAACTACCAATAACAACGTTTAAAGCGCCGCTTATACGAAAAAAAAAACAGGTTTTGTATAAGAAAACCAGGTCCCATTGGATTATGTTAGAGGCACATAAACAAACCCATTATAGGAATCCAGAAAGGATAAAGACCTTACTCCTATGGATATTTTAAAGTAGCTAAAAGGGTAAAAGAACTACGTCAAATTGCCAAGGAGGATTGATTAGTGAGGTACAGCAGACTTGAAAAATTATTCAGTCAAACTTATTGAAACAAAGAGCAAAAGAAAATTTTCCGAAGAAGATGCCTTTAACAAAACGAAATTTAATACTATTGAAAATGGAAAATGATTGTTTAAATATTATAACAATAACTAAATCAAAACTAACCCGCTAGTAGGGAGCTCTTATATACACCTTCAACAAAAATTAGTACAAAAGAAAGCTATTATTTAATGTTTATCATAAGGATCAAAAGTATTTCCAATAGGCAATTTTATCCGCGCTATATAATGAGAAGGTAGATCAAAATCATACTAAGGAGAGGTAAATATCAAAAGTGGTCTGATGAATATTCAATGTCACTTAAAATGATTGAAGAATTTTATCCTAGTATAAAACGTTTCTGTTGTAAGGAGGTAGAGGAACCATTTCCTTATAAATATCGAAAAGTAAAAGATCAAACTAGTAGATCTTTTATTTGTAACCAATAATGAAAGTCAACACTACTGTTGGATCAAGACCTTTGTCTCAAATTTAGGATCACATGTATCTTCCATGGAAAATAACACTTTTTGGTGTCGACACTGTGTGTAAGTCACTTTAACAGACAGGACATCTTTCCAGTCTTAGAAAAACACAGCAAGTACTGCAGTCAGCATCAGTCTGTAAAAACAGAATTACCAGAGGAAGGTACATATATCAAATTTGTGAATACAAATCGCACGTTGAGAGTTCAATGCCAACCAAATCCATCAGGGTCTTATGCTTGAGAATGAAAAATATTTATCTTTCGATTCAGGTGTAACAAAGTAATATATGCGTAAGAAAATTAAAAATGATAAAGTTCGCTACCATGAACATTTAACTGATAATCTCTTAGTTTGGCCAGCCGGAAATAGTTAATTTTGACTTTGTGATATACCAGGGTACTCCTCTTACCGTTTGCTGACAAACTCATACGGGTCTAGGGCATAAGTGCTATGGGCCATTTTAGAGGCAATGCCTACCTCTACCTCTGGTATAATGGCCCACGTGGAGAATCTCTTAGTTTGGCCAGCCGGCAATAGTTAATTTCGACTTCGTGATATACTGGGGTACCCACTCCCCCTTTTAACTCTTTGCTGACAAACTCGTACGGGTCTAGGGCATGAGTGCTATGGGCCATTTTAAAGGCAATGCCTACCTCTACCTCTGGTATCATGGCCCACGTGGAGAATCTCTTAGTTTGGCCAGCCGGCAATAGTTAATTTTGACTTTGTGATATACCAGGGTACTCCTCTTACCCTTTGCTGACAAACTCGTACGGGTCTAGGGCATAAGTGCTATAGGCCATTTTAGAGGCAATGCCTACCTCTACCTCTGGTATAATGGCCCACGTGGAGAATCTCTTAGTTTGGCCAGTCGGCAATAGTTAATTTCGACTTCGTGATATACTAGGGTACCCACTGCCCCTTTTAACTCTTTGCTGACAAACTCGTACGGGTCTAGGGCATGAGTGCTATAGGCCATTTTAAAGGCAATGCCTACCTCTACCTCTGGTATCATGGCCCACGTGGAGAATCTCTTAGTTTGGCCAGCCGGCAATAGTTAATTTTGACTTTGTGATATACCAGGGTTCTCCTCTTACCCTTTGCTGACAAACTCGTACGGGTCTAGGGCATAAGTGCTATGGGCCATTTTAGAGGCAATGCCTACCTCTACCTCTGGTATAATGGCCCACGTGGAGAATCTCTTAGTTTGGCCAGCCGGCAATAGTTAATTTCGACTTCGTGATATACTGGGGTACCCACTCCCCCTTTAACTCTTTGCTGACAAACTCGTACGGGTCTAGGGCATGAGTGCTATGGGCCATTTTAAAGGCAATGCCTACCTCTACCTCTGGTATCATGGCCCACGTGGAGAATCTCTTAGTTTGGCCAGCCGGCAATAGTTAATTTTGACTTTGTGATATACCAGGGTACTCCTCTTACCCTTTGCTGACAAACTCGTACGGGTCTAGGGCATAAGTGCTATGGGCTATTTTAGAGGCAATGCCTACCTCTGAATGGCAATAACCTGATTATGTTAAGTCTCTGATTGGTCTCCGTAGTTTTGAATAATGAAAGGTCATAGATAAAGTTACTGTCATTTTTTATATCTTCTTCTTTTTTCTTTAATTGTAAATGTTTTTGTGTGTCTGGTCTGTTTAAAATGGAAGATAAACGATCGCATGTATGGTATGAAGTACTTTTGAGATGGGACTATATTTGTAGACAACGAACAGACAACGAACAGATTATGGAATGCCCATATAGCAATTAATTAGTTTACGTGTAATGAATAATTGTTAAATATTTGAATACTTCGAGAAGTCAGAAATATGTATAAGAACTGTTCTATTTAATTTGTCCGATGGAATGTCCGTTTTCAAGATTAACAATTAAGCATATTTCATCTCTTTCGCTCAATTTCTTTATTGATAGTATATCGTTAAAATTCTATATTTAATCATCCTTTTATTCATTGTTGCAGTTTACATTATTTCACTAATCACATAATTTTGAATAGATGGGTTCTTGGTTCTATGCTTATGGAAGCATTAACATTTTCTATTTACTTTAATTTTAAATGTTGTTAAATGATGCGACCTTGCAGAAGACCAATAGTTCCTATTTATAATTGATTAAACGCGGACCTCAAAGAAGACACCCATTGACTTGCCTGTTTGAAACAATATCAAATATAAACAAAAACGTTATTTTATCATAATAATCGATAGTTTCTTACAACACTTCATCGAACGCAATTCATCTCATGAATATTATTGGTGGCTCATGAATATTATTGAAGGCTGGCCTCATGAATATTAACGCCGGCTGTTATCGGCGGCTAGAATCACACTAGTCTTAAAGTATTTACTTTATCTACTCTGTAATTGGCTCTAATACTAGCGACTGTACTTTGATTTCATACATTCATTTACTCATATGGAACAATATTTGTACGATATTAATACATATGTTCTTAACCTGACTTGATCTGGAATCAGAGACTGCCAGCATAGCAGGAAATATAACATGTTCTGTCCTTTTATATCATTTCTTGACCGTATTGATAACGTTATCTGATCTGTTTGTTTCAGAGTTTTTAAAAGGAAGCAAAAGCAAAAAGTTTTTTAAAATAAGGGATTCAGGCAAACATATGAGTTTTAATCAATTTTGTTGTGCATTTATAGAAACATTACAGGAGCTGGTGGTCAGTGGTTCCTTGAGTAAAAGCGTTCGGGTATTTCTATGCTGGAAACCAAGAAAAGATCAATACAGCCGACGATATAACCTCAATCTTAATCTTTATCTAAAATTATAATCATCCTAAATCACATTCAATAATATACATTTTTTTTTCCAGAATGCCTCAAGGGATTGTACTGAAGTTGAAAGATACACCGATTGGGGTAGGACCATAACTGGATGGAGATATAGATGCGAAAGAAAGAATATCTGTACTGCTACCCTTAAACTTCTCAATGGAAATTTTAGGGATCAACAGTTTCAAAACTGTTGCAATTAACATTAAATTTCAATAAAACTTTCAAATAGCTTTTCTGACAATAGCAATTTTGGATGAAGAATATCAACACTGTTTATAATAATAGATCGACACTTAATTTAATGTCATTTTCAATTACATACAAAACCAGACTCAAGCTAGCGAACAACAAGCCAGCGAACAATAAGATGCATCAAGCTAGCGAACAATAAGCCAGCGAACAATAAGAAAACGCGCCAACATGATCATGCCTAAAACCCGAAGACTTGCAATAACACGAAACGCACTTATAAATCTGATGACAATAATTTCCAGTAGTAAGATGAAATGCAATTCCATTTTAAAACAGACAAAATTAATTAGTTATTCGTGTATTTAATACAACTTTATTTTAAAGCCTAAAATTCCTTTTAGGTAATCCTTTCTTTTTTCTCTCTGATTAGAGATGGGTTTGTTGTCTTTATAATAATGAAACGATTAATAACAACAGTTCACATTCAACTAGTGTAGCGATACAATTAAATCTTCAAGCTTATATATACGATTGAAAAGAAAAGACAAAAAAAAATTGTTAGATTTTCTGTAGAAATAAAAGCTGAAAACCATCGTCAAAGAACTAGCTAGTTAATTTTTTTTAATTATTCAAAAGTAAATAGTCACTCTGGCCATTTATTTATTATATTTCAATAAGAAAAGTGATAAGTGTAAGAGTAGCACACAAATAGAACGAAAAACGAGTTGCCATAAAGATTTTGGTTAATCTAAACGACAATTTATTTGAATCCAAGCCTATGTAAAATAACTATAATCCGTAAAAACTTCCCTACGGCAAAGCTTTTGTCCCCACTAGGTACAAATGATAGGCAATTGCCCAAGGTTGCCTGGACCCAAAGACCCAGGTGGGTAAAGTTACGGAATTTTTTTTAATTGAGGTCTAAAGTTAAGGTAGGGTGACCCTACCACCTCTCAACTTTAATTCATAAAAAAGTCCCTACGGCAAAGCTTTTGTCCCCACTAGGTACAAATGATAGGCAATTGCCAAAGGTTGCCTGGACCCAAAGACCCAGGTGGGTAAAGTTACGGAATTTTTTAATTGAGGTCCAAAGTTGGGGTAAGGTGACCCTACCACCTCCCAACTTTAATTCATAAAAAAGTCCCTACGGCAAAGCTTTTGTCCCCACTAGGTACAAATGATAGGCAATTGCCCAAGGTTGCCTGGACCCAAAGACCCAGGTGGGTAAAGTTATGGATTTTTTAATTGAGGTCCAAAGTTTGGGTAGGGTGACCCTACCACCTCCCAACTTTAATTCATGAAAAGTCCCTACGGCAAAGCTTTTGTCCCCACTAGGTACAAATGAAAGACAATTGCCCAAGGTTGCCTCGACCCAAAGACTCAGATGTGTAAAGTTACGGAATTTTTTTAATTGAGGTCCAAAGTTGGGGTAGGATGACCCTACCACCTCCCTTCTTTAATTCATAAAAAAGTCCCTACGGCAAACTTTTGTTCACACTAGGTAAAAATGATAGGCAATTACCTAAAGTTGCCAGAACCCAAAGACCCAGGTGGGTCAAGTTACGGAACTTTTTTAATAGAGGTCCAAAGTTGGGTAGGGTGACCCGACCCTACCAGCTCTCTTCTTTAATTGATAAAAATTCCTGCGGCAAACCTTTTATCCCTACTAGGTACAAATGATAGACAATTGCCCAAGGTTGCCTGGACCTAAAGACCAAGGTGGGTAAAGCTACGGAATTTTTAATTGAGGTCCAAAGTTGGGGTAGGGTGACCCTACCAACCCCTCCTTTAATTCATAAAAAGTCCCTACGGCAAAGCTTTTGTCCCCAGTAGGTACAAATGATAGGCAATTACCCAAGGTTGCCTGGACCCAAAGACCCAGGTGGGTAAAGTTATGGAATTTTTAAATTGAGGTCCAAAGTTTGGCTAGGGTGACCCTACCACCTCCCAACTTTCATTCATAAAAAAGTCCCTACGGCAAAGCTTTTGTCCCCACTAGGTACAAATGATAGACAATTGCCCAAGGTTGCCTGGACCCAAAGACCCAGGTGGGTAAAGTTACGGAATTTTTAATTGAGGTCCAAAGTTGGGGTAGGGTGACCCTACCACCTCCCAACTTTCATTCATAAAAAAGTCCCTACGGCAAAGCTTGTGTCCCTGTAGGTACAAATTATAGACAATTGCTCAAGGTTGCCTGGACCTAAAGACCCAGGTGGGTAAAGTTACGGAATTTTTTAATTGAGGTCCAAAGTTAAGGTAGGGTGACCCTACCACCTCCCAACTTTAATTAAAAAAAGTCCCTACGGCAAAGCTTTTGTCCCCACTAGGTACAAATGATAGGCAATTGCCTAAGGTTGCCTGGACTGAAAGACCCAGGTGGGTAAAGTTACGGAACTTTTTAATTGAGGTCCATAGTTGGGGTAAGGTGACCCTACCACCTCCCTTCTTTAATTCATAAAAAAATTCCCTACGGCAAAGCTTCTGTTCACACTTGGTACAAATGGTAGGCAATTCCTAAGGTTGCCTGGACTAAAAGACATAGGAGGTTAAAGTTACGGAATTTTCACAACCGAGATCAAAAGATGGGGTATGGTGACCCAACCACCTCCTTCTTTAATTCGTAAAAAAGTCCCTACGGCAAAGCTTTTGTCCACACTAGGTACAACTAATAGTGTTTGCTTGGACTAAAAGACCCGAGTGGGTAAAGTTACGGAACTTTTTTATTTGAGGTCCAAAGTTAAGGTACGGTGGCCCAACCCCCTCCCTTCTTTAATTCATAAAAATGTCCCTTCGACAAACTTGTGTCCACACTAGGTGCAAATGATAAGCAACTGCTTAAGGTTGCATGGACGACTAAAAGACCCAGGTGGGTAAAGTTACGGAACTCCTATAAATGAGGTCTAAAATTTAGGTATGGAGACCCGTCTCCTACAAATTTCAATTCGTGTAAAATTTCTATCGGGCAAAATTTTTCGCCGACATTAAGTACACCTGATTGATCATGGACTAAGGTTGCCCACACCCAAAGACCAAGATAGGTAAAATTACGGTACCTTTACAACTTAGGTCCAAATTTTGTAGACCATATCTCATAACTTTAATTCGTAAAAAAAATCACCGCAAAGCTTTTGTCCACTCTGGTAACAAATGATAGGCAATTGCCGACGGAAGCCTGGACCTAAAGAACCTGCAGGTGGGCGAAGTTCCAGAACTTCTACAACTGTTTTTATATTTGGAGTTTGCACACCCTATCATATCCCTATTTTAATTTTGTCAAAAATCATAACGGCTAAGCTTTTTCTACACTAGGAACAAATGATAGGCAATTCCTATTTGTTGCCTGGAACAGATGGTCCGGTTGGATAAATTCTCGAAACGTTTGCAACTGAGGTCCAAAGTTGGGATATAGAGACCTTTTCCCCTCAAAACTTTAATTCGTAAAAAAAAATTCTCTACGCGGCAAAGAATGACCACACCAGGTACAGATGAAATTGAATGGCATAAAATTGCCTGGAGAAGATGACCAAGGTGAGTTTAATTTATGGAACTACTGCAACTGAAGTTCAAAGTCGGGATAAGGAGATCATTTCGTCCAAACTTTAATTGTTAGAAAATTTCCTACGACGAAGTTCATGATAGGTAAGGCCTTGAAGTTGCCCGGGACGGAAATTCACCGAAGTTCTTCAACTGACTTGCAAAATTAAGGTATGGAAACCCCTACCCTCCCAATTTTAATCCTTTAAACCGGGAATCGATGCCCCTACTCCTTTGTTTTTGTTGTTCATATTTTTCCACGATATAAAAAAAATATATCACATGAATCTACAGTACCATACTAGAACAAAACCAAATTATTATTATCATCTTCTTTAGCAACATGTTTTCAGTAACTAGAATACTTAGTCAAACCAAGACGCTCGGTTATAAGTCCAGCTTAATAGACAGTTCTATGTTTGACTTGAAATATTGTGTAATATTAAACACGCATTAACTATTATATCTAACCTGGACTCAAGTGTCAGTGTCGGCTTTTTAGAATATTTAACGTCTGTCGTTTGCAGTACGTAGTCGTCCGCCGTCATCATCCGTTTACTTTTACAAACGATTTTCCTCATTATAAAGATCTACTTATTTGATATTGTCGTCAGTTGACTATTTATATTTTGTTGGTTTGTGCAGATACATTTCTATGTTTTGTTAAATCTTGAGTGTAAACAGCATTCCCTGTTATTTCATCAACTTTTCAAGTAGGAATTATGTGTTGTGTGAAATGGCTTTCCGTACTTTCGGCATCCTGTCAAATAGTTCCTAAAATAACATTTTTTGTAAAATAACGTAATAGACAATGTAAACACTATTCAAATGATTACCCTTCAAGACAAATGTGTTTGTGTGAATACATTTCTTTTTGAAAGAGCAGATTTCATTCTTCTTTTTGTTAAAGGCTAGCGAACTATATTATGTATCAATGTAGGGTGCGCAACTTTTTAATGAATTAGGGAGCTACCATTTGATTTTTATGGGGTGGCTAGGATGAAAAATTTTGTCCTGCTTTTTTTTTGTTGTAATCTCTGTCCTGCCTTTTTATTTTTTACTCTATTCGGTCCTGCCTTTTTTACTAGTTTATCCTGAATTTTTGTACACAAATTGTCATCCTGCCTTATTTTTTTTTACCAAGTTGCTCATCCTGCCTTGTTTCACTTAAAACTCCTGTCCCGTCTATTTTTCAAATTTCATCCTAGCCCCCTCCCCTCCTAAAATCAAATGGTAGCTCCCTTAAAGAAGGAAGGGGTTGGTCACCAAATCCCAACTTTGGACCTCAATTAAAAAAAAAAAAAAAAAACCGTAACTTTTCCCAC
Source organism: Mytilus coruscus (assembly GCA_017311375.1). NCBI lineage: Eukaryota > Metazoa > Mollusca > Bivalvia > Mytilida > Mytilidae > Mytilus > Mytilus coruscus. Next base: position 46,524,293 of record CM029604.1, on the reverse strand, counting down.
CTGGGTCTTTAGGTCCAGGCAAGCTTAGGCAATTGCCTATCAAATGTACCTAGTGTGGACAAAAGCTTTGCCGTAGGGAAGTTTTTACAAATTTTAGTTTGGAGGGGTTGGGACACATCGTCTTGGTTTAAAAAAAAATAGTAGTGTATATTAACTAAAATCTTTTTGTCAATTCGTTTTTTTTGTTCTATTTGTGTGTCACTCTTACAATCATCACTCTTCCTATCGAAATAAAATAAATGAATTACCAGTGTAACAATATACTTTTGAATAAAGAGAAAAATGTACTAGTTCTTTGAAAAAAGACGAAAATTGCGTATAATGGTTATCGTCTTTTATTTCTACAGAAAACTGACAAAAAATACTTGACGTTCCAAAAATCAGTCTGTTTTTTTCTTTTCTTTTCAAACGCATATATAAGGCAGAAGATTTAATTGTATCGTTACACTAGTTTAGTATGAACTATTGTTATTAATTGTTTCATTATTATAAAGACAACAAACCCATCTTTTATCAGAGAACACTAAAAAGAGAAAGGATTAGCTAAAAGGAATATAAGATGCCCGGCTTAAACAAAAATTGTATTAAATACACGAATAACTAATTAACTTTGACTGTGTTAAAATGGAATTGCATTTCGTCTTCCTACTGGAAATTATTGTCATCAGATTTAAAAGGACGTTTCATGTTATTGCAAGTCTTCGGTTTTTAGGCATGATCATGTTGGCGCGTTTTCTTATTGTTCGCTGGCTTATTGTTCGCTAGCTTGATGATTCTTATTGTTCGCTGGCTTATTGTTCGCTAGCTTGAGTCTGGTCATACAAATGTACATTTAAGCTTGTTAGTTGAAATTTTAAGGACGAAAAACTGTTGCAGTTTGCATATACATAATAAATGCAATACTTCTTAGCTTGAATATTTTTTTTTCAAGTTAAAGCGAAATCTTTTTTTTTTTTTTTTTTGTTTTCTGTTAAAGTATATTTTTGTTTTGTTTTACTACATAGCTTAAATTATCTTTATAAGCTGGATATAATAAAATATATGTATGTGACAAGATATAACTTTCTTCCCTTTTAATAAGGCAAATATGTCTAGGTTACAAAAAAGGAAGATGTAATATGATTGCCAGTGAGACAACTCTCAACCAAAGACCAAAAGAACGCAGAAGTAAGCAACTATAGGTCACGTTAGGGCCTTCAACAATGAGCAAAACCCATACCGCATAGTTTTTATATGCGTTCATTTTCAAATATTACCCTTATCAATAGAAATCAATGTATACGTTTTTCTAGCATTACACTCTTTAGTTAAATGCCAGAATGAATCATATGTACTGTTCTTTGCAAATGACTATCAAGTTTGTAAGGATAAATTAAGCTGGCAAACAAAATAAAACAAGACAACATTGGCAATTGTTTGACCGAAAGGAAAAACCCCCAAAAAACACTTCGAAACGTGTTTCACTCAGCCGTCTTATGTCTTACAAACTAACATGCAATAATTCTTTGCACCAAAATTCAAAAATATTTAGGTAAATCATTCTTTTACGCTTGTATGCTTGATATTACCTCTTTTATCCAGTTATTGGAACATAACAAAACTCACCAATTTTTGGATACATCAATCTCATGATCCATACAAAATTTAAATTAGATCATATAATGTAAGAGTTCGATAGATTAGAGGTTCATTGCGATATTATATAATGTTTATCCTACATGGGTAAATTTGAATAGTATCAGCATGATTCAAGCACCACAACGAGAAGCTTAGAACATAGTTTTCATGCCAAAATCATTAAGGTGATCATGAAATGAATTTTTCTTTATTTTTTTTACCTTTTTAATTTTATAAAATTTCTATGCTCTCATATTATAAGTTTTTGCCCTGAAGGGCACTAATTAAAAATAATTGTAAAATTTTGTGTAAAATATAAAAACATGAAAATAAGGATATGTGATATGATTGCCAATGAGACAATTATCCATCAAAGTTCAAATGAAGTGGATGTAAGCAATTATAGGCAACCGAACGGCCTTCAACAATGAGAAAAACCCATACCGTATAGTCGACTATAAAATGCCCCGGCATGAATTTAGTAAAGGTTTTAAGTAATTTGTGGTAACGAAATCCCTAACTTAATAATGTACCAGTAATACATATATTACGCTCCTCGAAATCCAAAACGTTACTACAGACACGGGAATAGGGAACGAGTTGGGTTTTTTAAAAACAGCGTAAGACGGTGCCAAAGCAACATCACCTTCCACAAAAGGAAAATTAACACTAGGGAAAGAAAAATCGTCCCTTTTGTCGTAAAATTTTGTGTAGAGTTTCCTTGTAAAACTGAAATATCTAAATCTAGGAAAGGACAGTTATTGCTGTTGATATTCAGTTAAGTTCAGTTCAGTTTAGTGTTGGAATGGCTATGTTAACTGATGACAGTGTCATTTGGAAACATACAGTAATTAAATATAATGAATACTAAGGGTAGATGGGTAGTGCCCAACTTCAGGTCATCTACAAATGTACATTACAAAAGTAAGCTGTGGCGTGTGATGAGAGGAAACTTTAGTATCCAATTTAAAATTTCATCTTTAAACAAAACATATCATATTCAATAATTTAGCGAAATGAATAACATTTAGGTCATTTATAATACATATATGTTATACTTTTGTCTTATGCAAGCAGGTGATTCAATAAAAGAAAAGCAGACCAATTTAGTTTTCACTTTAAAAAAATGGTTCATTACAATTGATAAAGAAGTCTGTGAAATAATCATGACAATCTTGAAAACAAAATTCCCAATTTGGCCCCGAAAGCAGAGTGTTAACAATGTTGTAGGAAAACTGTTGGAGGTTCCAATGACATAGTCTATGTACCCTCTATTACATCCAGTCACATATATATGATTAAGTTCTACAAAAAGAAAACATGAGAGCGGAATCAAATAATTTGAAAAATCATTGTGCACAGTTTGAATATGTTAAAGGAAAACTGCTTGAATTATAGATGACACGATACTAATTCTATATGGGTTTTCGACACAATGAAGGGAGGCAGATGAAATGAAGGAGGCGAACGATTACTAGACCGAGGTCCAAATTAGTAACAAGAAAATAATTAGGGATGAATGCAGATATTATTTCCTTTTAACCGAATGCTAAGGAAGACAACATTTTCAATAGACGCAGATGATACACGAATCAGCAATAAAATACTTGAATTCAAGTGGAAAATATTTTTAGAACTTCACTAGAAATAGCTGATTCAACAAATTTACACGAGGAATTTCATGCAATTTTGCTAGGAATATTTCATAAAAATGAACTCAATTCCTCATTTTTCACATAAAACACACACACAAAATGCATTTTTTTTATTAAGACAGAACCCCTACAGAATGAATATCTACTGTTCATTTTGCATTTATATTTATGTGACTATAGTCATACTAGTTTGAACAACCCTACCATATCTGTACACAACATTGAATGTTAGTCAACGTACTGATAGTCGATAAGGCGGAATGCATATTAGGACATTGTGCAAAATGCGAATGTTCTCTTTTAATAACTTAATGCATGAATAAAATTTATTTCCATGTTATATCAACCTGCAAAATCGCGTATAAGCTATGGTATAAACATTTATTGTCAGATGTATAAAAGAAGAATAGTAGTATTCTTATTTTTGTCGAGGGAACATTTTCATATTATGTTTAAAATATTAAAAAAAAAATCCATTTTATTAGAAAACAAAAGAATTCATCCGTTCTGCCGTTTCAGCTTGTTATTAACGAGACACCAATCAAAAAGAGGGGGAAATTACTAAGGAAAAACCAAAAACCATAAGTTGAAGAAAACAGACAACACAATTGCAAAAAAGAACAGACAGACATAAGTTCAAAAAACTAAATATTTAGCAAAGCGTATTCCATCTATAACACTCAAATACCCCGAAGTATAAGCAGTTCCTGTTCCATACACACATGTGACACACACTTTGGTGAATTATTACACAATGGCGGATTGGTAAATGTCTCTTCTCTAACCCTAATAAATCACCAAACTCATAAATGATCGGTCATGTTAATTCTCTATCACTTACACTTGAACGAATGACAATGTTTTAAAATGAAAACATGGTTTACCAGGACAAAGGATAGACAAAACTGGTACCGATAGCAACAAGACCGACATTGAAAAATAAAATAGCAGAACATACACACAGCGAACATACAACAATGAAAAATAAAGAAAAGCAACACGAATCACTTTTAAACAAATCTACAGGAAAACTTGAGTGTCCGGACAGAATAAGCCATTCTTGTGTCATTTATGGCATCCGTTGTGTTGCTCATAATATGTAAAATTCCGGTGTATAGTCGCACAAATACCTTATAACGGCGGACCAACTCATTTTTGCGTCCGAGATGGTTGCACAAAGATGAGTTCAACGTTTCCATTAATAACCCCTGTTTCAATAGCTCCTTTGTTAGCAGCAATCTTCTTACACAAAAAATCTCAATAAGAAACACAAGCCCAGATGGATTGCTTGATTTTTGGTTGGTTAACTTCTAGTGGGAAATTTTAATGCATGCTCAGGACTAAAACCAGTTAACAATAAGTACAATAGGTAGCCTGAGTTCTATAATAGGGGTCGTCCGTGGAATTCGCGCAAATTTTAAACGCCACTGGAAAATGAAGGTATATTGGATAGGGATTGAAATTTTGCCTTGTAACAGGCCACCTACGGATCCCTCAAAGACAGTGGTGACGTTATTTATGTAAATACTTCATGTAACTCAAGATATGAAACAGGCCGTATTTGGATGGAGAGTTGTCTCATTGGCACTCATACCACATCTTCTTATTTATACGTACTGTTGTCTATAATTGCTTTCATCTACTTCGTTTGAACTGTGGTGGATAATTGTCTCGTTGGAAATCATACCACATCTCCTTATTTTTATATAGTTAGGTACATTAAATTTCTTTTCGTTTAGACTTGGGGTTTTCCCTGTGTTATAGTTATACTATTTATATGTTCAAAACTGGTTAGTGAGAGTAGTTGTATAACGGGTTCTTGTTTTGGGATATAAATATATATGAGTAATATATGCACGTGAAATACTTTGGCGGTTTAAAAGGTGGGGTTCCGTTATATTATATAAAGAAAATTTGTGGGTGTCATTTCATCGAAAGTGTTCACAGTAACTACGACAGTCAGTTTGCAGTTTATTCCTGAATACGTTATGTCAAACTCCGATCCAGACCTAGATGTAAGAGATCCGACAGAATCTAGTGGTGCTAATACCGAATTGTCGACAGACGGTGCTGTTTCACTCTTCTCTACTGTACTAAGCAACGCGTTAGAGCAACAAAAGAACAACATAATTCAACATTTTGAGAGCCGTTTTGCCACTGATAAGTCGGAGAAAGCTACTGGAGTAGATGCAATAGATTTTCGTTCAAGCACGAAGGTAACCGAATACAGCATAGTTTCAATATTGAACGTTCTGATAAATTGTCCAAAATTGACAGTTATATTAAGTTTAATTCTTTGGACGCCGCATCACGCCTGATTTCAGAAGAGAAAGAGACATTAAGAAAACGCAATAAAATTCTAAAGATTGCCGATAAGCATGGGTGGGATACTGTTCAAGAGTATTTGGATAGTCCTTTGGCTGATAATAAGGACGATGCCGTCAATTTACGGTCCGCAATCGCCAGAGCTAATTCAAGGAGAAGGAATTCCAAACCATATGATCGTCCGGTGGAAAAATCAACAAATGGTAATGGCCGTCCAGACAACAATGGTACAAAATTCAACACCAAAAATTTTTCGTGGCTTTAGCCAATTCAACGCCAATGACGGGAACCGTGGAAACCAAGCAGCAATTTCCAATCAGCAGTGTGTTTTACTGCAACCAGCCCGATCACTTCGCAAGAGTCTGCCTATTCAAAGGCGTCCCATCTGCAACTGTCAGCTCACCAAAAGAACAGATTCCGAAATCAACATGAGGTGAATTCTTCACAGTCGTCAGTTATTTATGAAGTTGAGTATAGTTTTGATATCATTAACAATTATGAAACAGAATCAGGAAAAACACTTATTAATGTCAAAGGCAATTTGAGAAAAATGTTGAGTTCTGGAAAAATGTTTTATGTGCAAATGATTTTATTATTAATACTATAAATTTAGGATATAGAATACCATTTGTTAGTGAACCAAATTTTACGAAATAATATGTCTGCAATTAAATATTCAGATTTTGTCGAAAATCCATATCTGAGTTACTTGACACACATTGTATTAAAGAAGTCACATGTCCACCGTTTGTTGTGAATCCTTTAACGGTATCTGTACAAAGTTCAGGTAAAATGAGATAAGTATTCGATTCACGTCATGTTAATCAATATGTTGACAAACAAAAGGTGAAATTTGAGGGTGTTTATGAAGCTTTGAATTATGCAGTTAATGCTGAATATGGGTATAAATTTGATTTTAAGTTTTGATTTTGATCATCATATTGATATACATGAAGATCACCAAAATTATTTACTAGGCTTTTCATGGAAATTTGGCAACAAAATCAGATTTTATACTTTTCTGTTTTACCGTTCGGCCTATCATCAGCTGGTCACATTTTCACTAAGACAGTTAGAGTTTTAGTAAAACATTGGAGATCTATGGGTTATCTTATCATAGTTTATTTAGACGATGGTTTCGGTTTAGCTGTTGATTTTGATACATGTACTAAAATGGCTAATCAGATTCGCGATGATTTGAAAAAATCTGATTTTGTTGCTAATGAAATTAAAAGCGTGTGGACACCACAACAGAGTATTGAATGGCCAGCTGGAATTTATTTGGAATTTATCAAATAGTACTTTAGAAATACCGAATAAAAAATTTCAGGGTTTGAAATTGCATTTCTGCATTATTAGAAGGTACGATTAGACCGACTTGTAGAAATTTAGCTAAAGTATGTGGTAAAATTATATCCATGAAACCAGCATTAGGTTCTATTTGTCAAATTATGACTAGACATTTGCATATGATGATTAACTCTAGGATATATTGGGATTCTTTTGTACATTTTAATGACGAAATTTTACAAGAGCTCAGATTTTGGTATTTTCAGTGCGAAAACTTACATTTTAAATGTATAACTCCAATGCTTAGAATACCTGAACGTATTATATATTCAGATGCTAGTGAATATGCTGGCGCAGGTTTTACTGTAGGTGATAATCATATTGTACATTTTATGTGGGATAAAGAAGACAGAATTAAGAGTTCTACATGGAGAGAATTAAAAGCTGTCAAAAATATATTAGAATCATTACAATTAATGTTATGTGGAAAACTTGTTAAACTTTATACAGACAATCAGAATGTTGTTAAAATTGTACAGAAAGGTAGCATGAAATTAGACTTGCAAGTTATATCATTAGATATTTTTCACATATGTTTAAACAATAATATATAGTATTAGAGGTAGAATGGATACCTAGGAATGAAAATACATGTGCAGATGCGCTTTGTAAAATATTTGATTTTGATGACTGGGTGTTTCACAAAACATTTTCCAATTTTATAATTCTTTATGGGGTCCATTTACTTGTGATACTTTTGCAGATGACAGAAAGAATAACATAAACGTACCAATTTTTCTGCACCAGATGCGCATTTCGACAATCAATGTCTCTTCAGTGATGCTCGTGGCCAAAATATTTGAAAATCCAAAGCTTATTAAAAATATGAAGAGCTATAAACCAAAAGGACCAAAAGTATAGCCAAAGCTGGGCAAGGAATCGGAGCTTTGCATGAGGGAGATACATTCCTTAACTTTAAATAATTTCCAAAATTTTGTAACATCAAATTTTATAACACAAAATCCGTATTTTCATGCCAGTACCAAAGTACTGGCTACTGGCTGGTGATACCCTCGGGGACTATCAGTCCACCAGCAGAGGCATCGACCCAGTGGTAGTAATAACATAAACGTACCAATTTTAGAAGAAGAGATTACCTGTGTTCTTTTCAAATTTTTTACTCCAGGTACCGGTACATCAGGTGTAGATGCATTTGCATATGATTGGTCAAAATTTAATAATTGGGTAGTTCCTGCTGTTATTTTAATTACTAGGGCAATTAATCATATGCAGATGTGTAAGGCCAAAGGTGTTTTAGTAGTACCCAAATGGAAGTCTGTCATTCCTTGGCCTAGAATTGTAGATCGTTTTACTGACACTTATCAAAATTTTGTTAAGGATTTTAGAGAATATAAAAATCCGAAAAACTTTTGTGGCTGGATCACATGATAACAGTATTTTTGCAAAACAGCCTTTTAAAAGTCAATTTCTCGCTGCGTTGGAGACCCATTGGTGGCCTTCGGCTGTTGTCTGCTCTTTGGTGGGGTTGTTGTCTCTTTGACATATTCCCATTTCCATTCTCAATTTTATGTGTTGGTACTGTTAGTTGATTTTAGTTAATGTTTATTACATATGAAATGTATTAATCTTCTCGCAGTGAGATGATTTTGTCACGCAGGGTGATATGAGTAACAGATTAGTTTGAAATGTTGTAATGTATGGACATTATTTTATTAGATCGTTTTGATCGATTTTTTTGGTCGCGCAATGCGACGATATTGTCACGCAGGGTGACTTGAGTAACAGTTTAGTTTAAACTGTTGTAATGTATGGACATTATCTTATTAGATCGCTGGGAGCGATGTATTTGGTTGCACAGTGCACCATGAGATGTTGTATAGTTAAATTTATGTATACAGATATCATTAGAAAATTTTGATTTTCATTTATTCCTTTTTCTATTTATAGTCTCAATGGAAACAGTTTGAAGGTTATGACCAGGCTGAAGCTAGCGAACAATAACTAGCGAACAATAAGCCAGCGAACAATAAGGCGATATATCGAGAAACCAAAAAAAGAATAAGACAACAACGGCCGTTAAATCAAAAAATATTTAAAAAGGCAGAAAATCCGTCCAAATATTGCAATTTCAACTCAATTTTAAAATGGTTTTTATCCCATCCATTGATAAAACAAGTCACATCTCTTTTTAGGCTAATATTCAGTACCACAGTAACTCTGCATCTATCAACGGATTATTTGTAGGTGTAGGACCACCAATGCACCCACTTCAATTTAGAACATATGTAAAAGTAGTCCTACACTGTAAAATATAGCACCTTTGATGTCATTGTTTAATTAAACTAACATACACATTTGCAGAAATGGGGTCGGCCTATTCAGGGCTTCTAGAGAAAAATAATGAGGGTGTCACGGGGTAGGACTATATACGTCTTGAAGAGGAGAAACAGGCGCTTCTTTTGCGCAAGGTATCAAAGGGCGCTATGTTAAAAATCTGAAACTAGAGCACAAAATTTGAAAAAATGGTAAAAACAGGGGTGGGCCTATTCCAGGGCTTCTAGAGAAAATAATGAGGGTGTCACGGGGTATGACTATATAGGTCTTGTAGAGGAGAAACAGGCGCTTCTTTTGCGCAAGGTATCGAAGGGCGCTATGTTCAAAAATCTGAAACGAGCACAAAATTTGAAAAAAAAAAATGGTAAAAAACAGGGAAGTCGGCCTATTCCAGGGCTTCTAGAGAAAAATAATGAGGGGTGTCACGGGGTATGACTATATACGTCTTGAAGAGGAGAAACAGGCACTTCTTTTGCGCAAGGTATCAAAGGGCGCTATGTTCAAAAATCTGAAACTAGAGCACAAAATTTGAAAAAAAAAATGGTAAAAAACAGGGGGGTGGGCCTATTCCAGGGCTTCTAGAGAAAAATAATGAGGGTGTCACGGGGTATGACTATATAGGTCTTGTAGAGGAGAAACAGGCGCTTCTTTTGCGCAAGGTATCGAAGGACGCTATTTCAAAATCTGAAACTAGATATCAAAATTTGAAAAAATGGTAAAAACAGGGGTGGGCCTATTCCAGGGCTTCTAGAGAAAAATAATGAGGGTGTCACGGGGTATGACTATATAGGTCTTGTAGAGGAGAAACAGGCACTTCTTTTGCGCAAGGTATCGAAGGGCGCTATGTTCAAAAATCTGAAACAAGAGCACAAAATTTGAAAAAAATGGTAAAAACAGGGGTGGGCCTATTCCAGGGCTTCTAGAGAAAATAATGAGGGTGTCACGGGTATGACTACATAGGTCTTGTAGAGGAGAAACAGGCGCTTTTTGCGCAAGGTATCGGAGGGCGCTATGTTCAAAATCTGAAACTAGAGTTCAAAATTTGAAAAAAATGGTAAAAAAGGGGTGGGCCTATTCCAGGGCTTCTAGAGAAAAATAATGAGGGGTGTCACGGGTATGACTATATACGTCTTGAAGAGGAGAAACTGGCGCTTCTTTTGCGCAAGGTATCGAAGGGCGCTATGTTCAAAAATCTGAAACTAGAGTTCAAAATTTGAAAAAATGGTAAAAACAGGGGTCGGCCTATTCCAGGGCTTCTAAAGAAAAATAATGAGGGTGTCACGGGGTATGACTATATACGTCTTGAAGAGGAGAAACAGGCACTTCTTTTGCGCAAGGTATCAAAGGGCGCTATGTTCAAAAATCTGAAACTAGAGCACAAAATTTGAAAAAATGGTAAAAACAGGGGTGGGCCTATTCCAGGGCTTCTAGAGAAAATAATGAGGAATGTCACGGGTATGACTATATAGGTCTTCTAGAGGAGAAACAGGCGCTTCTTTTGCGCAAGGTATCGAAGGGCGCTATGTTCAAAAATCTGAAACTAGAGTTCAAATTTGAAAAAAGGGTAAAAACAGGGGTCTGCCTATTCCAGGGCTTCTAGAGAAAAATAATGAGGGGTGTCACGGGTATGACTATATACGTCTTAAAGAGGAGAAACAGGCGCTTTTTGCGCAAGGTATCAAAGGGCGCTATGTTCAAAAATCTGAAACTAGAGCACAAAATTTGAAAAAATGGTAAAAACAGGGGTGGGCCTATTCCAGGGCTTCTAGAGAAAAATAATGAGGAATGTCACGGGTATGACTATATAGGTCTTCTAGAGGAGAAACAGGCGCTTCTTTTGCGCAAGGTATCGAAGGGCGCTATGTTCAAAAATCTGAAACTAGAGTTCAAATTTGAAAAAAGGGTAAAGAACAAGGGGTCTGCCTATTCCAGGGCTTCTAGAGAAAAATAATGAGGGTGTCACGGGGTATGACTATATACGTCTTGAAGAGGAGAAACAGGCGCTTCTTTTGCGCAAGGTATTCAAGGGCGCTATGTTCAAAAATCTGAAACTAGATATATAGGTCTTGTAGAGGAGAAACAGGCGCATCGTTTGCGCAAGGTTTCAAGTGGCGCTATGTTCCAAAACTTAAAACTAGGGCAAACAATTTGAAAATTTTACTTTTATTGTTCCAATGAACGAAAGGCGTTTTTCCCCCGCATGAGTGTTTTGGAATCTACAACAGAACCATTTCGTAACTCCTTCCACTTTTAATGGGTTGAATGAACTGAGTGTCGATTTTTTCATTCCCGACACGATGAAAAAACGTTGCTATGCCCAGGAGATGTATTGTCGACGATTGGTTATAATATTTCATTATCCATTTATTCACCTTTAACAAGACGTCTATTCTTTGTCCGTCACACTCGAAATGCAGAAAGTTTGTGTTTTGCTAGGACATAGCGCTCGAAGTTAGCTTTTATGTAATTGTCGTCCAGTCCAGAATCTTTCAGTTTCTCTGATTGGTTGATCAAATCGATGACGCACAAGGGAGAAAAGTTTGACAAGTCGAAAGGATTGGTGTTACTGCTGCTGAAGAGACGATCCATATTGAAGATTTTCTTGCAAAAGTTGGCTGCATTTTGTACAACCTAAATATTTTGCACTGGGTAGAAGCAGCACTGAAGTAAATGACTGGGTAGCGTTGAACGTTGACTGTTAGTGGATGTTTTGCAAACTCCAATGCTGAGATGTGGGTACTCCTGTGCACGATTGTCAGAGAGTAGAACGTTTATCTGGTTCGATAGGTAATTTATCTGCAAATTAGGAGATGGAGTAGGCAGTGCAGATAGTGGTAAGACTACAAGGAGGTATACATTTGACTTGGTTGACTGTGAGGAAGTTTTTTTTCTTGCCCTTTTAAGACTGGTTTAAAGACTTGTTAAGATCACGACTCAACCTTATTTGTCAAGTAGTTATTGTAAATTACTAGATTTGATGGTATGATTTTATCCTGGGAATTCACGTGAAGAGCTTCATGCTGCCTGGGATAGGCAATAACTACTATAACAAACGTCATTTTATGTAAAGCGTTTGCAAAAAAACCTCCCTTAAGCCTTTGAAAACATTTTTTCTTAAAATGTCCTGTACAAAGTCGGGAAAATGGCCATTGTTATATTATAGTTCGTTTCTGTGTGTGTTACATTTTAATGTTGTGTCGTAGTTATCCTCTTATATTTGATGCGTTTCCCTCAGTTTTAGTTTGTAACCCGGATTTGTCTTTTTCTCAATCGACTTTATTAATATGAATTTCGAACAGCGGTATACTACTGTTGCCTTTATTTAGAAAACATCCTCTAGTGTTTGATAGCGTTTGGGAAAAAAATGCGATTGATGGTGACAAATCCGTAAGGCTCAGACCAGCATAAAGTTTTGACCACCTTGAAGGCTAGGTCCAAATATCTCACGGCGAATGTGTCTGGAAATTCTTGTTGTATTGTTGAAAGAGATCTTGACACAAACAAAGTTGGATCGTCTTGCGCGAGAGTTTCAGGCAGTTTTGACAGAGATAGAATCAATCAGCGTTGTTGAGCCCTACTCGGACGTAGAAGTGTTCACGCTATTTTGCTTCCTTAGCACCAAGTCATCAAAAACCACCAAGATCTTACTGTTTGTGTCAATCCCCGATGGTCTGTTCGAAGACAAGCAATGACATTGGTGAGTGATGTAGGACATTTACCCATAACGGATATCAGGTCGCTTATGTCATTTCGTGAGAACCTCTTCCTGAGTGCTTTTGCAGGAGTAGATAGATAGGTTGATGAAGAGATGTTTTGAACTATCGTACTATAAACACCACGACCGGAGGAGTAGATTATTTAGCAGCGTCGGCTTACAGCAGTCTGAAGTGTAAATAGAATACAAAGACAAACAGCCACTTCAATTTACGACTAGCAAGGGGCGACGACGGAGGGTGGATCGAGGATATTCAACTTCGTGAGTACTACCAGTGGATGTTTCGTGAACAAACTAAATAACAACGCCCCGATCGTTTGTGGCACAACTTCACTGGACCTGGTACTAAGCCGAAAAACGATTACATACGGTAAGAACCCAAAAACCTTGGCCCATGAGTCGCTCAAGCTGTGTATCTTCATGATCTCTGCTGTTTGTACACTTCTTTGGTCCAATGGAAGGTGTGTATTCCTTATCAAATATACCTAACTTCTTAATTAGTGATTCGAACCTTGTCACCCACGTGGAACCGAGCCGTGTAAATGAGCTGTCGATGCCCAACATAAGAATATAACAACTCGCAACTATGTGAGTGCCAGGAACATGCATTGTTAAATGTGCACTATTAATAATCCAAGAATGAGAAAGAAGATGGAACGCGGCATCGTTTGACACCTCATCTTCACCAAAGTACAAATCGGTCTCGGCGTCTCAATAGTAAAGTTCGTTGGACGGATAAATTAGCTTAAGAATTACTTAAAACATTTCGACGTAAATTCGAGAAACGATGCGTGATCGCTGTTCGTTTAGGTGAAGCTTGGACTACTGTTCTTTTCAACAGAACAAAGAATTCACGTTTATTCTTAATATCATCAATGTTTTCTCTAAATACGACTGCATAGTGCTGCCCAAGACCAAAAAAATGTGAAGATCAAAGTTGCTTTTAAACGGTTTTAAGTCAAGCATTTCCATAATACTTTGAACGGAAAAGGTTACCGAATTCCACAACAGAGAGGTCAAAGTGCTATGCCGAAAACACAACGTTGATGTCTACTCCACCGATCCTGCCAGAATGGAGGATAGTTGAGTGTTGTTGACCACTAGGACCGCTCCATGAAGGAGAAGATGATCAAATACTTTAAAGCCAAATCTACGAGCACATGCGTGATTGGTACTTAAGATAATCTCGTTCAGCAACAAAACACCCCAAACTGAGATAGATGAAAATGACTCCAGACATGTGTCTGAAAGTCATAAGAAATATAAAAGAAAATAAGGTGTACTGTAACTTGTATGCAGACATGCATCCAATACAGTAGGGTCGGTTCCCGTAATTACTAATTCCCACGATTTCAACGATGAGAAAATACAGGGTTGCCGAACTTCTGAAAACCTCGTACCGCATCGATAAGGTATTGCGAAGTCGAAATCGAGGTGATGTATCAGTATAATCAAATAAGGGTACCACGTTTTATTTTTTATAGCAGCAACGAGAACACCATCAAACAATTGACCTTTCGACTAATTTCAACAAAGGTGCCAACAGATCATCTGTCCTCTTATCTGTTTTTCATCTCGGTTGTATCGCATCGTAGGTATTCAATCATCTCCTTAAGAAGGTTTTAATATAAAGATAAGAAGATGATGTATAAGTACTAATGAGACAACTCTCCACAAATGACAAAACGACACAGGCATTAACAACTGTATGTCACCGTTCGGTCTTACGTCCATAAGAATCAAAGTAAATCTTTAACTGGTTGCCTTAAACCAACACGTCCAATTTGTCTCTAGATCCGTTCGTTGTTAGTTGGGTAAGTCTAATACTTCAAATCGTTCACCTCTTGCTCGAGTTCCAACTTTGACGAGGGTGTTTTGGTGGAAATTATTATGCACCTATGTATAGTTATACATTTATTTATATCAGATAATGCCCGCTCGTGGACGAGAGTACTTATATCGTGTTTAAGGATGTGGCGCTTGGATTGTCATTAACGGCTGAAATGGCATTTTTGTGACATTTGAATGAATAATCGCTCAATAGGCCGCATCTTGTCATGGTCTACAACTGTCAGTCTTAAAAATCTGCCCATGATCTATCATTGGTAAAGTTAACTGGTCTGTATGAAGTTTTACTATCATAGCCTTTTAACAACGCAGAAATCTTGGCCAATTTTGTTTTATTCTGGTACAAAAGCGCTGATATAAATAAACTGTTGAAAATAATACAAAGTAGACTGTCAATTAAGTCTGTAAGTGTATATAGAACTTTAGGTTGTATACCGGCTGTCCTTCGCATTAAAGTTCTTTCATCTTCATCGTTTTCTTTTCGAAATACCCTTGAACAAAATTCAGCCAGTAATCAGCCTTCTCTTTATCAGTACTTACATTACACTTTTTACAATCTCTTTTATCATATAATTCGGGTGGGGAGTTTGTATTTTCATTTTGACTTTTCGTATGACAAGAAATTATTATAATTAGTCTTTGCTGACTCTGATATGCCTTTTTCATGGGTTTTACGTTCTTGTCTGACATTTCAGTTGGCTTAATTCATCATTAAAATTTTAGTTCCTTCCGACATAATTTATCATAGCACCTCTAGAAGCCTTGCGCAAACGATGCGCCTGTTTGCCCTATACAAAACCTATTGTTGAAAATACCGCAGGAGTTAAGACGTCGCGTTTTACCGATTTGAATCTAGGGTTGACGTCAGTGTGCGATGTAGCCTTAGCACCTCTGATATATATATGAAGTAAACGTTAAACTGTATGGTTGTGTTGTTTCTGTATAACGATAGTAGAAATAGCCCCGACATTTATGGTGCCGTGGCCAAAAGGGAAAATGGATAGAAAGCTGAAAGCCATTAGTTCCGGACATAAAGGAGCAATTACAAGACCTTGGAAGAATTTTGGAGACATAAGAGATAGTTCCGATATAGAAATTAAGGAGTCACAGCTATTCTAGATTCCGTGCAACAGATCTAGAAAAAGGGAAATTCTTATAGATCTTAACGATAAAATTGTGGACGCTAGCTCGGATGAAGAAGTGGTGGATGAAATTCAGAAAACAGATGAGTAGAACCGAGTTCAATTTAGATTAAAAAATCTGTCATATTAGAAAACTCTTTCAATCCTCACAATCAACTATTTATAATTTACCCGTCAATACTACCGTTGTTCAAGCTAATAATGTTACTCCCTCTTATACACCCATGAATGCCTTGATTTCACCTACAGCCAATAGTGTACCCGCAAGCGACTCATCTCAATTGAACCCATACTCCAATTGATTCACGTCGAAATCTGTTGTACAATCAAATTCACCATCGTTTTATACTAGTAACCCCGCTAGTATATCAGAGATTATTCCTATCACGAACCAGTCTGAGCGTATTTCAAGTTTACATTCGTCTTCTAGCGCAAAAAATCATTACCACAAATAACCAAAGTTGAACTTACCTACCTTTAAAGGGAATATTCTAAATTGGCAATCCTTTTGGGATTCATATGAGACATCTATTCACACAAATCCCACACTCAGTGAGGTACACAAGTTTAACTTCTTAAAGTCACTCCTACAAGGAGAAGCGTTTCAGACCATATCAAGTTTTGCTATGACTAAGACTAACTACGGAAAATCTATTTTGTTGTACAAGAGAGGTATGGACAGATAATACTATAATACAAAAATATATGCAAGCTCTACTTGATATTTCGCCGCCGATTTATACTTTAGTAAGCCTACGCAATTATTTTGACAAAACTGGTACTTACGTACGAGGTCTAGAGTCACTCGGACAGACTGATGACGCTTATGTTTCACTACTTGTACCGGTTATTCTAAACTTGCAGCCCGCAGAAATACGCCAGAACTTAGCTGGAGAACACGGACTATCAAGTTGGAATTTGAAAGATTTGAGGAAGAGTATACTTAACGAAATTAAAAGCATGGAGGCAGGACAAAATACAGGTACTTATCTTGTTTCTATAGACCACCAGTTTTCAAACACATCTATAAGTCCATACCACACAGGAAATAATTCACCACAAGTATAAACACAACAAACAACGAGAAGAAAAGCCAGCCCGGAATATTAAGAAGAGACCATGTGTTTTGTAAAGACATACATGCGCCAACATACTGTACCAAGGTTAGTGATCCTAAAGCCCACATATATATAGTCAAACGAGACAATTTGTGCTTTAATTGTTTAGGGAATCGTCATGCTAATGAGTGTAAATCATAACGAACGTGTAGGCAATGTAACCAGAGACATCATTCCAGCTTATGTAATGTAAGTAACCATGGTAACATGGAAACTGCAAGCAATCCAGATAAGCAGAATAATCTAAGTCTGAATCAATTTACATCTCTAAATCTCATTAATGATACTTAAAACAAGGAAGATACGACAATTTTACGTTCTTTGAAACAGATGCGCACAAATGTGCTATTGAAGACGGTTGAAGTATGAATACTAATTGATGAAGGTACACAAAGATCTTTTTGAAAGATTATCTAGCGAACAAATTAAATTTGAAAACTGAAGGAGTTGAAGATGTACACCTATCGGCATTTGGAAAGGACAACACCAGCACGAGAGAATTACGTAAATCCACCGTATACATTGAAACAGAAAATAAGCGTAAATTTCCAATTGAAGATATAATTGTACCTACAATAGCAGTCTCACTTCAGAATCACATGCGCTACGTTAACCGAGATATGAACTATCTAAAAGGATTAAGACTCGCTCATCCAGTTACTAAAGAAGAATCTTTTGAAATTTCTTTACTTATTGGTGCCGACAATGATTGGGATTTTATTGAAGACGAGGTTATACGAGGAGATAGACCGATCGTGGTAAGATCAAAGCTTGGGTATTTGCTATCAGGACCCTTATAGTCAGGTATAGCACATTCGTTTACGACAGCTTGCATCTTTAACGTACTAGTTTCGCAAAAATCAGAAGAATTCAACTTGGAAGCGTTCTGGAAACTTGAATCGATAGGGATAATTTCATCCGAAAATCAAGAGAAAGAGACAAATTATTTGAAAGACTATCAGGATTCATTAATTGAATTTCTAGGAGATAGGTATTCGGCGAAATTACCATGGAAACAAGATTACGAAGAATTCCCGTCAAATTCCCGCAAAAGGAGATCGGAGAACGTTATCAGAAACAAAGATAGACAAAGATGCGACCATACGAAATACAGAGATATAATAGAAGAATATGAACGTCGCGGATTTATTGAGAGGGTTGATGAATCAGAACCGACAGTAAACAAAGTACATTATGTACCACACCATGCCGTTGTCAAGAAAGATTTCAGTACAATACCAATACGTATAGTGTATGACTGCAGTTGTAATATGTATCAAAATCAACCTAGTCTGAATGATTGCCTAATGAGCACTCCCCCAGTGTTAAATGACTTATCAAAGATCTTGGTAAGATTTCGACTTCATCGTTATGCTATCACTACCGATATTGAGAAGGCTTTTTTACATGTGGAACTCAACAAAGACGATTGAGATGTAACCCGATTTCTATGGTTAAGTAACCCTTCAGGTGTAACCAGTCCGTTAATGACGTATAGATTTAAAGTAGTATTATTTGGAGCAACTTGCTCACCATTTATCTTGAGCGCTACCCTAGCCCTGTTGAAACATTTACAGCAAACCAACAGCAATACCGCAAGAATGTTTGAACGGGATTTATATGTAGATAACATTTTGATTAGCATTAACAGAGAGAATGACGCTTTAAACTTCTTTGAACAAGCACGGAAAATGATGAGTAAGGCAGGTTTTAATCTGAGGTTTTGGAATTCGAACAGCGTAAAGGTACAACAAGCAGTATCTCAGAATGTTTTAGACACGGACAGAGACACGAACGTATTGGGAATGAGAAAGAATAGCCACACCGATTATCTTTTCTATCCACACAAGGATGAAATTACGACAAAACTTGTAACTAAAGGAGAAATATTGAGATATTCATCCGGAATTTACAATCCTCTAGGATTACTGAGTCCAGTGACAATTACGGCTAAAATTTTAATGCAAGAAATATGAAAACTTGGATTATAATGGGACAGTTTAATAGAAGGGGACATATGTAACCAATGGATATACGCGATAATATTGAGACCGCAACACAAACAGTATTTCCTTGATATTACTTCACTGAGACAGTATCAGCAAATCACAGTCTTCACATATTTGTTGACGCAAGTACAAAGGCATATGGTGCGGTAGGATATATATGTAACGTACACGAGACAGCACTTGTAATGGCAAAGTCACAAGTATCACCATTAAAGAAAATTACACTCCCACAACTTGAGTTAATGTCAGCCGTAATCGGAGCACGCTTAACTAAACACCTTCAATCAACGTTGGAGTGCAAAACATTACTTTTGGTCGGATAGCCAGATCGTTTTAAACTAGCTTAAGTCAACAAAGACATTAAAAAGTTTCATACAAAATCGCGTGAATGAAATAAACGAATTGACAAAATCATGGGAATGGAAGTATTGTCCCTACAAGCGATAACCCAGCTGATCTAGTAACACGAAGGATAACGACCGAGCAATACACAAACAACACATTATGGATACAAGGTCCGCATTGGTTAACAGACAGTTAAACTTACCCAAAATCAACATCAATCGACACATCTTTATCCGTTTTGTTAACAGAAAATGACAATACATGTATTAGCTAACCAAAGGACGATTCGATTTGTCAACTTGGAATTAACTTTATCATTTATATTGAACGTTATTCGTCGTACAAGAAACTGTTACGTATCACGTCATATGTACTACGGTTTATAGAAAACTGTAAAATTGAAAAGACTTTAAGGACATTAGAACATTTAAAACCAAGTGAACTATCCAAATCTGTGGAGGTATGGATTCGAAATTGTCAGGAGACGGCTTTTGCTACGGAATATAACGCATTGAAGTATAACAGTAAAACACGGAACAGTTTACTAAGAATCAGACAATTAAGATTATTTCTTGACGACAGGAACATCATCAGATGTTGAGGAAGAATCAAGAATCGCCCTTATCGGAGTCCACAATTTTCCGTATATCTTACCTATCGATCAAACAATTTCTAAACTTATTGTATTAGATGCCCATGAAAGAATTTGTCATTCCGGAGTAAATGCCACAATCGTGCATTTGAGACAAAGTTTTGGAAAACCTGCAATCTGACAGTTTGTTCGAAAACACTCGGGAAATGTGTTACTTGTAGAAAGGTGGTTGGACAACCATATGCAGCACCGTATCTACTACCATTGCTTTAGATTTGTCTACAAGAAGCTGACCCTTTTACAGCTACAGGGATAGATTTCACAGGCGCATTACAAGTAAAAGATAACGATAATGTCATAAAGAAAGTCTATATATGTTTATTCACTTGCGCCTCCACGAGAGCGATACATCTTGAAGTCGTTACAAATTTGTCAGTAGAAACTTTTTACAAGCTTTTCATCGCTTTTAAGCAGAAAATCTTTACCGAAAGTAGTTATGACCAACAATGGTTCTACTTTTGTATCCGCTTCAGAAGACATAAAACAACTTCGTAATTCAAAAAGTTAAAGAGACATTATCAGCACAAGGAATCGACTGGTTTTCATCCCTAAACGTGCTCCACGGTTTTGTGGATGGTGTGAATAGTTATCAAAGGTACCAGGATTATAATTTAGTACGCCAGACGCGCGTTTCGTCTACATAAGTGTGAGCATCTTTTTGGAATGACGAAAACGAATTTGAAAAAAGTTCTACGAAAATCACTTGTAAATTTAGAGACTCTTCAGGCAATCGTTGCAGAGATAGAGTCCGTCTTAAATGATCGACCCTTAATAGTCCAGTCAATCTAGCATAAATTTGACCCAAACCTTAAAGTAATTGCAACAGAAGATATTTAAGTTTTAATCATTAGCATTATACCCCAAATATACACAGAAAAAGTCCCATAAAATCTTACTTGAGGAAGACTTAAGATCACGATTTAAAATTCCTATGGAAATATGCATTATTAGAGAGATAACTCTGTAAAAACGCAGAAATATCAATAAAATTGATAATAAATTATAACTTTACCGCTTCTATTCAACAGAATGTATTGATTCTTGATATTTTAGCCGTCTTTAGAATATAACAAACAACTCTTAAGGGTTTTCATATCTTTTATCAAGCTTCAATCTAGATTTCTTAATTCATTAGT
This sequence comes from Mytilus coruscus, assembly GCA_017311375.1. Taxonomy (NCBI): domain Eukaryota; kingdom Metazoa; phylum Mollusca; class Bivalvia; order Mytilida; family Mytilidae; genus Mytilus; species Mytilus coruscus. The sequence continues at coordinate 46,503,086 of CM029604.1, read as the reverse complement.
TGACCATTTATTGAATTTTTCAACATGTCAGGGTAAAGAATCTCAAATTTAATAAAAATAATTAAGTATATATTCTTCTTTTGTGGTTTAAAGTTTCTTTAAACAAGGTAGATGCTGAACAAATATAATATACAAATATAAACAATACCAGATTTTCACATTATTTTTTCAAAATGGTCACGAAGCCACAAATTTGCAATTTCTTTAATGAAAATGCACAAAAAATAAAATACCCATAACACTTCGGTTTTGTACATTTCATGAGCAGAAGATTATCTAATATAGTCAAATACAAACTTATAACAACATCAAAGTATCATACTTTACATAAATTTTAAGAAAATCAACCAAAACTGACAAAAAAGACTCATTTTGCAGGGTTATCTCCTTCAATGTTAATTTCATAGGAAATTAAAAAGCTGATTTTGAGTTTTCCTCAAGTTAGATTTCTTGGGACTTTTTCTGTGTATAGTTAGGGCATTATGCTATAGATTAGAACTAAAACATTTTCCGTTGCAATTAGTTTGAGGTTAAAACTTAGTTTGACTGGACTATAACAGATGTGTCTTCAGACCAGGAGGATCCTCAATCATTTACTCCAGCTCATCTTCTTTCTGGGCGTAGGATAGATACATTACCGTACATGGATACTCGTGAAATTGACATGTTTAATGAGACATTTATGAACAAAACAAAATTTATACAACGTGTTGAAAGACAATCCTTACTCTTACAACAATTCTGAAACCGATGGAAAACAGAATGTTGGATGACATTGTGTGAATTTCACAAGAAAACGGGAAACAATTCTACGATAATCAGAATAGGCGATATTGTTCAGATTCATGATGAAACCCGAAGAATAATGTGGAAAACTGGGATTGTTGAAAACCTAACTAAAGGAAATGATGCACTCGTTCGTTCCGCTATTATTCGAACCAAAACTGGAACCACATCACTTACCATCGTCAAGTTATATACTCTTGAACTTTGTACGGACATCGAAACATCAAAGCACGAAGAAGCTCGACTGATGGAGGATCCAAGTCCGACAACAAGCCGGATATTGCTAAACCGAGAAGCAGCCAGAAGAGCCAGGAAAATATTAAAACATGAACTAAATAATGCGTAACCAATGAAGTGTTCTGAATTATTATGGACTTTACGAATATGTTTGATATTAATTGACTAAGTGCAAAACCGAATATATGAAAAGTTTTGAATTTGAGAGACTGATTTTATTCCATTTTACTTTTATTGTATTTTAATTTTAATATTTACTTTTGGTGGCCAGGAGAATGTTGAGAATACCGCGGAGTTAAGACGTTGCGTTTTACCGATTTGTATCTAGGGTTGACGTCAGTGTGCGACGTAGCCTTAGCACCTCCGATATATATGAAATAAACGTTAAACTCTATGGTTGTGTTGTTTCTGTATAACATTAGTAGAAGAAGCACCGACACCTATATATTCACACCCGTGACACCCTCATTTTTTCTCTAGAATCCATTGAATAGGCCGACCCCCTGTTTTTCCACATTTTTTCAAGTTTCGAACCCTAGTTTCAGATTTTGAACAAAACACCACTTGAAACCTTGCGCAAACGATGCGCCTGTTTCTCCTCTACAAGACCTATATAGCCATACTCCGTGACATCCCTCATTATTTTCTCTAGAATCCCTGGAATAGGCCGACCCCTGTTTTTCCCAATTTTTTCAAATTTCGAACCCTAGTTTCAGATTTATGAACATAGCGCCACTTGAAACCTTGCTCAAACGATGCGCCTGTTTCTCCTCTTCAAGACCTATATAGTCATACCCCGTGACACTCCTCATTATTTTTCTATCGAAGCCCTGGAATAGGCCGACCCCTGTTTTTACCATTTTTTTAAATTTTGAGCTCTGGTTTCAGATTTTTGAACATAGCGCCCTTCGATACCTTGCGCAAAAGAAGCGCCTGTTTCTCCTCTTCAAGACGTATATAGTCATACCCCGTGACACCCTCATTATTTTTCTATCGAAGCCCTGGAATAGGCCGACCCCTGTTTTTACCATTTTTTCAAAATTTGAACTCTAGTTTCAGATTTTTGAACATAGCGCCCTTCGATACCTTGCGCAAAAGAAGCGCCTGTTTCTCCTCTTCAAGACCTATATAGTCATAACCCGTGACACCCTCATTATTTTTCTCTAGAAGCCCTGGAATAGGCCCAACCCCTGTTTTTACCATTTTTTCAAATTTTGTGCTCTAGTTTCAGAATTTTGAACATAGCGCCCTTGATACCTTGCGCAAAAGAAGCGCCTGTTTCTCCTCTTCAAGACGTATATAGTCATACCCCGTGACACCCTCATTATTTTTCACTAGAAGCCCTGGAATAGGTGTTTTTACCATTTTTTTTAAATTTTAAACTCTAGTTTCAGATTTTTGAACATAGCGCCCTTCGATACCTTGCGCAAAAGAAGCGCCTGTTTCTCCTTTACAAGACCTATATAGTCATACCCGTGACACCTCTCATTATTTTTCTCTAGAAGCCCTGGAATAGGCCCACCCCTGTGTTTTACCAGTTTTTTCAAATTTTGTGCTCTAGTTTCAGATTTTTGAACATAGCGCCCTTTGATACCTTGCGCAAAAGCAGCGCTTGTTTCTCTTCTTCAAGACGTATATAGTCATACCCCGTGACACCCCTCATTATTTTTCTCTAGAAGCCCTGGAATAGGCCCACCCCTGTTTTTACCATTTTTTTCAAATTTTGAACTCTAGTTTCAGATTTTTGAACATAGCGCCCTTCGATACCTTGCGCAAAAGAAGCGCCTGTTTCTCCTCTTCAAGACGTATATAGTCATACCCGTGACACCCCTCATTATTTTCTCTAGAAGCCCTGGAATAGGCCGACCCCTGTTTTTACCATTTTTTTCAAATTTTGAACTCTAGTTTCAGATTTTTGAACATAGCGCCCTTCGATACCTTGCGCAAAAGAAGCGCCTGTTTCTCCTCTACAAGACCTATATAGTCATACCCCGTGACACCCTCATTATTTTTCTATAGAAGCCCTGGAATAGGCCCACCCCTGTTTTTACCATTTTTTTCAAATTTTGTGCTCTAGTTTCAGATTTATGAACATAGCGCCCTTTGATACCTTGCGCAAAAGAAGCGCCTGTTTCTCCTCTTCAAGACGTATATAGTCATACCCGTGACACCCTCATTATTTTTCTCTAGAAGCCCTGGAATAGGCAGACCCCCTGTTTTTACCATTTTTTTCAAATTTTGAACTCTAGTTTCAGATTTTTGAACATAGCGCCCTTCGATACCTTGCGCAAAAGAAGCGCCTGTTTCTCCTCTTTAAGACGTATATAGTCATACCCCGTGACACCCTCATTATTTTCTCTAGAAGCCCTGGAATAGGCCGACCCCTGTTTTTACCATTTTTTTCAAATTTTGAACTCTAGTTTCAGATTTTTGAACATAGCGCCCTTCGATACCTTGCGCAAAAGAAGCGCCTGTTTCTCCTCTACAAGACCTATATAGTCATACCCGTGACACCCTCATTATTTTTCTATAGAAGCCCTGGAATAGGCCCACCCCTGTTTTTACCATTTTTTCAAATTTTGTGCTCTAGTTTCAGATTTTTGAACATAGCGCCCTTTGATACCTTGCGCAAAAGAAGCGCCTGTTTCTCCTCTTCAAGACGTATATAGTCATACTCCGTGACACCCCTCATTATTTTTCTCTAGAAGCCCTGGAATAGGCAGACCCCCCTGTTTTTTACCATTTTTTTTTCAAATTTTGAACTCTAGTTTCAGATTTTTGAACATAGCGCCCTTCGATACCTTGCGCAAAAGAAGCGCCTGTTTCTCCTCTACAAGACCTAATTAGTCATACCCCGTGACACCCTCATTATTTTTCTCTAGAAGCCCTGGAATAGGCCCACCCCTGTTTTTACCATTTTTTCAAATTTTGTGCTCTAGTTTCAGATTTTTAACATAGCGCCCTTTGATACCTTGCGCAAAAGAAGCGCCTGTTTCTCATCTTCAAGACGTATATAGTCATACCCGTGACACCCTCATTATTTTTCTCTAGAAGCCCTGGAATAGGCCGACCCCATTTCTGCAAATGTGTATGTTAGTTTAATTAAACAATGACATCAAAGGTGCTATATTTTACAGTGTAGGACTACTTTTACATATGTTCTAAATTGAAGTGGGTGCATTGGTGGTCCTACACCTACAAATAATCCGTTGATAGATGCAGAGTTACTGTGGTACTGAATATTAGCCTAAAAAGAGATGTGACTTGTTTTATCAATGGATGGGATAAAAACCATTTTAAAATTGAGTTGAAATTGCAATATTTGGACGGATTTTCTGCCTTTTCAAATATTTTTTATTTAACGGCCGTTGTTGTCTTATTCTGTTTTTGGTTTCTCGATATATCGCCTTATTGTTCGCTGGCTTATTGTTCGCTAGTTATTGTTCGCTAGCTTCAGCCTGGTAAGGTTATGCCAATAGTCCAAGATTAGCCAGTGTGATTGATGTTTTGCCGTATATTATAGAATCTTCTAAAGCCAAATCTACAAATAATAAATATCGTATTTATTTTGAACAATTTCGGAAATGGTGTGTTTCGTTAGGTCTACAGTATTCACCAGCTACATCGACTACTATTTCGCTTTATATTGGTGGACTTATTCAACAAGGTATTAGTGTGTCAGTTTTGGAGTCTAATTATTATTCTATTAAATGGCATCATGATAAGAATTTTAGGGGCAATCCTTGTTCAGATAAGTTTCTTTCCTTGATTCTCGACGGTGGTGAAAGAAATTTAAGTAAGCCTATAAAAAAAGGACCGGTCACACCAGAGATTTTACATATGATTATTTTTAAATATGGTATAGATAATGACTTGTCCAGTTTGAGAATATGTGTGTTATGTTTATTAGGTTTTTCAGGTTTCTTAAGATACAGTGAATTAGCTGCTATAAAAGCAAAAAATATTACTATTTTTGATAGTTATATGTCTATTCTTTTAGAAAAGAGTAAAACCGATATTTATAGGCGAGGTAGTTCAGTTATTATTTCTAAAACGGGAGGAAATCTTTGTCCCGTTAAGTGGTTGTTAAAATATTTACAGTTAGCTAATATTGAGCTAGATTCTGATCAGTACATTTTCCGCGCATTGTGTTATTTAAAAACACGAGGTATTCATAAGTTGTGCAGTAAAAATTCTCCACTTTCATATACGAGGGCACGAGAAATTTTGCTTGTAGCTTTTGAATCTGTAGGATTAGATAAGAGCAAATTTGGTTTGCATAGTTTAAGAAGTGGTGGAGCTTCTACTGCAGCTAATTTTGGTATTTCAGAGAGATTACTGAAAGCTCACGGTCGTTGGGCATCCGATAGATCTAAAGATGGTTACATTAAAGATAACATTCAATCACAAATGGCAGTTTCTTTGAATCTTGGCATTTAATTCATATCTCATTTATTCCTTTGATATGTCGAAGTTACTGCGAGCAACTAAACCTATACCTAGAGTTTTGTTTTATTTATTATACCAAGGATTTTAGTAAAGAAATGTTTTAAATTCGGACGAGCATGGCGAGGGAGAATTTAATTAAATTCTTTTCGTTTAGACTTGGGATTTTCCCTGTGTTATAGTTATACTATTTATATGTTAGAAACTGGTTAGTGAGAGTAGTTGTATAACGGGTTCTTGTTTTGGGATATAAATATATATGAGTAATATATGCACGTGAAATACTTTGGCGGTTTAAAAGGTGGGGTTCCGTTATATTATATAAAGAAAATTTGTGGGTGTCATTTCATCGAAAGTGCTCACAGTAACTACGACAGTCAGTTTGCAGTTTATTGTCAAATAATAATGTATGATTATAATATCAAGTTTGATTTCAGTCCATTTAAATGTATTGGACAATTGTGTTTGTACTTTAAATATTGTTGTTATAATATGTTGGTTTATAATGTTATTAAACATTGCTTGCTAGAAAAGAGAAAAGTTACTGCGAGCAACTAAACCTATACCTAGAGTTTTGTTTTATTTATTATACCAAGGATTTTAGTAAAGAAATGTTTTAAATTCGGACGAGCATGGCGAGGGAGAATTTAATAACTAAATATGTATTAGTATACCATAGTAGGCAAGTTACAAACGTTCACATTGCCCTGCAAGTTGTCGATACCAATATGTTGGCATTGCACACGGTTATGCTTTTCTCAAGACTGCTTATGACATTTTCACATTGCATCCAATTAAGGTGTGCTAATTCTGAGAATACATAGTCTATTTATTAGCTGAAATTACGCTTTGAACTAGTATAAGCTTTCGATATTTACGACTAATCTTAGATCTGTACTTTATGTCCATTTTCGTTTTGTTTGTTTCTCTTGTGATTAATGCAGACTTAATGAGCTATGCCATTTTCAATTAATTTATACAGTTTCTTCTAATGTACTAGTATAAGGTCCTGGAAACGGTTTCGTCCTTTGCTTTTCGTTCTCTACAAATATAGTCCTTAGTTTGGACAGTGTATAACTTGCAAATATTTTTTCATACACCTCCCAAATTTATTTCTGTATATTTTATGCATAAACTAGTAAGGGGATGAAATTACATGTTAAATAATTGTCGTCATGAATTTTATGGGAAAGTAGTGATTTAATCCAGTTGAAAAGGGTAAAAAATAAGTATGTCTGAAGCTGTCAAACTGAATTATAGACCCCATTAACATAAAATTGTCCATATTTTGAATCAGAGCTGGTAGACTTTTCTATAATTTTGATTTAATTTGTCCTCAAAAGTAGTACGCTTCACTGTTAAAATCTTTTTGAGATAGAGCAAGAGCTATTTTTTTAATTTTTATTTGCGTTTATTGTCTAAATGAAATGCAAACGAAATAACTGTGTTCTCGGGCCTAAGATGACTGTGCTGTTACGTGACTTTTCTATATAAGGGATTGTTGCAGACTCACAAACATGCTTAACCCCTGCCATATTCTTTATGTACCTGTCCAAAGCCAGAAGCCTGTAGTTTTATTGGTTGTCGTTGGTAGCCGTCTGCCCTAATTCTTTTTCGTTATGTTATTTATTTACTTAAATATAGAATTATACCTTTTGAACAGTGACGCTAATTGATGTCCATGGGCCTTTTATAGTTAAACAATATGGTACAGTTTTTGTCCCTTATTGAAGGCTTTACGGTAATCTGCATGTGTTTACATCCTCGTTCTTTGTTTTATGGTGGAAAGTCGTGTCGTAGGCAATCATACCACATATCATTATTTTTCATATTAACTTCATTTGTGGTAACTATCATTTATTTCAAATTTATTGGGATAGATGCGATCAACATAATCAAAAAACTTTGAATTACTAGTACTCAGTGATAGGATATCACCTAAATTGTGGAAAGTTAAGTTAAACGATAATGTTAGCTCGTTTTATTTTTTTCTTTAGAAGCTCCTGTATGAAGAATGTCTCCTACTAATAAAGGTACAAGTAGGCGAGAAGAGGACCTCATGTGGTTCCCTTAGCTTACATTGAAACAAACGCACGTTGAAGTCTTTATATGTTTTTGTCCGAACAAAATAGTTATGCTATACTAAAACAAAACCTTCTCAAATGAAACAAGGAGCCACAATTGAAATACAGTTTTATTCTACATTTTTATCTGCTTAGAATATTTATAGAGTGTATAACAATTTCATGTACTTCCTACTAGAATATGCAAACTGGAGATGTTGGATATATACCAATGACACAACATACCAAGACTTATACCGGTATTTGGGTGGTTTCAGATACAAAAAAAATAAATAATGGACTTTGCCATTTGTTCTTATAGCTTTGGAGAAGGTAGTCGACACATGCTAAACTCAACATACACGTCTCTAATTCAATGAGTTATGGTATGGGATATTCAGCCAGTCTCAATTCATAAAAAAAATCGTTATCTTATCTCTGAAAATATTTCATTTGACCATTTTATTACCGCGTAGATGAACTCCGACTGAAGCTGTATTCCGAATGTCCCTGTTGACTATATAATGTACAGATGTATTCTGAAAACAGTAGCGATTCCGAAAGCCTTCAAAAACCACAAATATGCATGAGTAAAAAGAACACTAAAGACATAACTAAGTACTGTATATAAGAAAACAAATTAAAGACGCCCATTGAATCTTTAAAAATACTAAAATAGTAAACAGTTTTAAATATGAATCGCAATAATTGGAAAAAAAGAAACGGATATTTGTATTTTTTTAATTTAATTTCCATCCTGCAAATGATGTTTTCGCACGATAAGCATTATTACTTATAATTGAGGTGGATGCCTGATGAGAAGAACGAATGTAAACGCTATCACCATGGTTCAAAAATACGACTAAAGTTCCAGAGTCGGAGTCGTAGTCCTGTGCATCGTCCGTTTCGCCGAATGTGCTGCAATATACAGAATTATTAACCAAGACGTCAAACCATGTCTGTCCTCGGCTTGCTGTATAAATCGTCCACGCAAAGACATACACACCTGGAATCGGAGCATTGAACGTTCCCGAGTACTGGTTGTAACCACTTCCAATATTAGTTTTAGCAATGTCAAAAATCAGTTGGTGATGAATGCTTGGGGCTGGCTCAGTTGATGACATGTACGCATAGAAAGCCACTATTTGAGGTTCACTAGCTGGCATTGAACGTATAATTTTCGCATCTGCAAAGAAAAAAGTTAGTTTTTCAAAAGAACATTAACATATAAATATATATTAATCCAAAGAACCGCAGTCTGACTTATATGCAAGTGATTCATTTATCATAACTGAAATTCCCTTCATCCTTCAGGAAGAGGTTAGTCTGCACTTCAACTATAAAGATACAAGAATAAAGTTATATACCAGATACTTAGGAATCTTACAACAAAACACATACAAAACAAAAAGAAATCAAACAAACGAACAAGAAATAAAACTATATACACCTCAGACAGAAGTGATGTTTTTTCTGTTTTTCAACAAATGATTGAAAAGGCCCACATGAGCTTTCAAGAAAGTGAGCTTAAAAGTACATATTCAATTTCGAGTGATATGCAATTCAAAGACAGATACTGTACTGATCTAGTTATTAGGGTTAAAATGGTAAAATTACAAAAACGGTTGTCTCATTGACATGTAACCAACATCTTTTGTGTTAATATTAAAATCAATAAGGAAACCTTATATGATATACTTACTTGTATGACTTGCTGACAACCTATGTTCCACATTTGTCATTTGCACATTGCCCCCACCGGATTATGATCGGCTCCACTGTCTTGCACTGTTTTGTTTGTTTGATTACTAGGTTCTCTGTCAGGCACATCGTATGATTTTCTTTCGGCCTTTCCTATTGCTAACAGTCCATATAGTTTCTCAATGTCTTGACTAAGTAATTTGTTTTCGTTTATGAGAGACATATTGTCCTCCTGAAGAGATTTTATTAGCTTACGAATTTCATTTCCCAATCTACCTCTATCGCTAAAGAAAAATGAAAGAAACTAAATGATAGTATACACATAAAAGTTATGGTATGTAAACTTTTACATAACAACATAATAAGACGTTCACATACAGTGGTTGAAAGATAAGAAAACTAATTTGGTCAAAACTTTATTTGTCGATACGAATTAGTGCAAACTTTATCTGGTATTATACAAGTAATGTGCATAATTTTTCTTACGTAAATAAACGTTTTATCAATCAAGTAGTGCATTTATATTTTTCAAGTATTCTAGCATAATTCTGCATTCCATTTCCAATGTTTATTGAATCAATAAAAGAATCAAAATAGGATTGTGATTTGAGAAATAAGTAGAGATATAAATTTATATAAATATACAAATAAACCATCCGAAATCGATTGTCTAGATTTATAAAATTTAGTCACTCTATATCCCTTTTCTATTAAGTTAATTTAAAACAATTCTCCAAAAATGGCATTAATTTGGAAATTGAAATGGATAAAAAGATCGTTTCTAAAACTTTCTTTTTCTTTTTCTTTTGAGTTGGTTGACCATTATGGAGTGTCCGTTTCACGGATGATGTCGGATGTGTTCCTTGTGTCGTGACTGCAGTCCCGTTCCCTTTTCACGAATGTGACCTACCGAATTAGACTATTTACCCCTATATGTGACATTTTTACCTATTGTTTTTGTTTGTTTTGTTCACACATCGTTGTCAATATAATGGAATTTGATGCGACTGTCATACAAGTGAGAGGTTTAGCTAGCTTTAAAACCAGGTTCAATCCACCATCAGAGCTCCAGATAAGCTGCGTATTTGCGTGATCACGCAATACAAATAATTAAAAACCCAATGCAATTGCCTATTGCAGGGTTCAATAACCCAATTAATTCAAAGGAAAACCCAATCATATGCCAAAACCATGAGTTCTTATTCGCTATCGTTTGCGTTATTTACAGTCGTCGCGTAAATCTACTTTTTATAATATTTATAATTGGAAATGTCCTTTCGTTCTTAAAATAGAGCCTTGCATCAAGTAGCTGTAATGGGTCCCTGTTGGAATTTTCCGTTGCTCAAAAGGTACACGTGTGTATGAAAACATTTCGATCTTCTCTGCGTTTATCCAGTTAGCGTGTGACATGCTGTCATATTTTTTCGAATTGCTCGGGATTTATCATAACATACAATGAATTAAAACGAAAGTAAATGTCCGATAAAAATATTGAATAGAAGCATGTTTTCGGCTTCTTTTTGATAGCTGAGGGAAAGTTATGATGATAACAAGACTCAGCTAGTGATTTTAGGAAGCGTCCATTGAACGCACGGGCGTGTTTGCGTACCTTAACGAAAACATTGCTATTAGAACGATAAACACGGGGTTTCGTCAAAAACGAAATCAGTTGGAAAAAGTGAAAGGCCAAATCAATTATGACATGATATGTAGTTGGAAAGCATCGGAAACCAAAAGTTCTGATAAGGGACAACTTAACCCAGATTTATGTAAATTGAATTAAACAAAAACAGTTTATATATTATTTTTTTTCATTTTAGTTGATGAATGAATACACATATCCGTTTTTTACGTCAAATTATGCAGCTTGACACTTTCTTTGTTTTGGTCTAATTGTTCTGGATGCTTAAGATAGTTGTCTTATTGGCAAGTGCAGTATAACATTGTCATTTATTTACTTGATGTTGCAGAATTATTTGTAAATTTAAGTTGAATGTAGTCTCCATCATTAAACCACCCTATAAATCTCAAGGTTTTGGGGGTATATCTTAAATCTGGGAACTTCTTTTTATTTTTATTAAAAAGTAGATCTGGCAAATAGGTGAAAGGACTGGCAAAACTTTCTTACAGCACCTAAATTTCATATATATTACATAAAAATCTAAACACTAAGCCACACCTACCCCAACTACAAACTGTAGGGTGATCATATGGGATCTAGAAAGGCAATTAGTTACTGTCTAACACCAGCTGCAGTTTACATAAGTTTTGAGAAAATACAAAACTGACAGAACGTTTAAAACGGGACACAAATTAAACGTACAATTGCTCGTCAGTGAATAAACCAAATAAAACAGCTAAGCACATATACAAAGAAAGAAACACATTTAAGATGGAAACACATCTGGGGTTGATATAATGTGATTATAACATGCCTAAATATTCAATATTGTGTTGATGAAAAAACCCAATACATTGAGGAGCTTGGTGGTGAAAAACCCAATTTGATATTTGCTTGAGGGGTGAATTGGAATTGATAATGCAATTAAAAAACTTTATCACCCAATTACATAAAAAAATGGTGGGTAAAAGCCCCAATTTGTGAATTCTTATCTGGAGCTCTGTCACCATTTTCTACATAAGAAAATGCCTGTACCAAGTCAGGAATATGACAGTTGTTATTCATTCGTTTGATGTGTTTGAACTTTTGATTTTGCCATTTGATTGGGGACTTTCCTTTTGAATTTTCCTCGGAGTTCAGTATTTTTGTGATTTTACTTTTTGCAAAGAAAGGTCTCGATGTCATTAACTTGGGCAATATCCATCATCATGAACCAATTCACTGGAAAAACCTACCTTCTTTAGAGATCAGTTCGGACCTACCATCTCTAATACATGTATACCTGTACCAAACCAATTGCAACTAAAATTTTCAATTACAAACACGTGTTGCAGAACCTCCTGATTGCACCTGTGCTGGTTCCCCATTCATATATAATCCAGTTGTCAAATTAATACTGGTGATATAATTACGTTGTCAATAACACTATCACATATCTGCAAAATATGTTATCCAAAAGACCCGAAATATCGTGAGTCTAAATCTATAAATTGGAAACACAAATTTAAAATACTGATGGATTCAGTAGAGGATTACATGCAGTGGGCGAAACGCAAAATTTACCAAGGAGGAAAACTTGAATAAGCATAGGCCTGTTCTGTATTTTTATCCTTACAAACAACGTTATATTACTAGCTGTTGCAAGTGCTCCACGAAAACTCTTTTTGAATTAATAACATCAACTGTATCAGCAACCAAAGCCTGGCATTAACGTTATTGTGAAACTATCTACTCTATGGGCGGCAAAAATCAAACATAGATACTAAAAAAATCCAAAATTCTGTTACAGTACATAAAATCTTATTCTCTTTCCTCTTTCAATAGTATTACATGTAAACCATTTTACCTTTCTACCCTTTACACAATTATTCCCATTCCGTACTTAAAGACAAATTGAAACAATTGGTTCGGCTTTGTTTCACAAAAAGAATGGCCAACGCAGATACAAATATCTTGTATTAGGGAGGGACGAATCGTACTTTGTAACAAATCACCCCGATTCAAACTAAATTTTTTGAAAATGACGATTTAATAAAGGCTTGATTTTTTTTACTGACAACATATTTGTTACGTTTGGAAGACGTGTTTTCAACAAACAATCGGCTTTCCGTAGGGAACCAACTGTGATCTTCTTGTCAATTTGTTCCTTTGTTAATATGAAACTGACTTCATACAGGATCTTCTTAAGAAGAAAGAAAAGAAGCTAGAATTATCCTTCAGGTTCCGCTTTACAGATGATGTCCTCTCACTAAATAATGGTTGGTGACTATTTTGGATGCATCTATCTCATTGACCTTGAAATAAAGGATACAGCAGATACAGTCAAGTCAGCCTCATATCTTCAATTAAATCTAGAAATCGACAATAAGGGTCAGTTGAGAACCAAACTTTATGAAAACATTGATGATTTCAGCTTCCCAATTGTGATCTCTCCGTTTCTATGTAGCAATATCCAGCAGCGCCTGCATATGGTGTATATATCAACCAGTTGATGTGACATTTCAGAGCTTTTATTTCCTTTCATCATTTTGATAAAGGGAGTTTGCTATCAAGGACGCTATTAAACGCTTAGAGTTCCAAGTGGTGAAGTTAAAGTCATCACTTCAAAAAATTTATAGACGCCATCACGAGTTGATTGACTGTTATGGAATATATGTTTCACAGATGACGATGAATATGTTCCAATTGTCGTAAACACAATCCCGTCCTCTATTCTTCGAATGTGACCTACCGAATAAGATTTATCACCGGGTTTGTACCGACATGAGCAACACGACGGTAGCAACATGTGGAGCACACAGTTTTATTGTCGTTTACTGCAGTTTGTCTTTTGGACGTTTTGTGTTTTTTGCCATGGGCCATTGTCAGTTTGTTTACGACTTATGAATTTGAATATCCCTTTGGTTTGGCAGGTATGTTTCGCCTCTCTATAGACAGTAAATTAACTAGAAGCGTTTGTAAACTCTGGATACAAGAGGTCACCTATGGTTAGATTTTTCAACGATACGTACCATTGGGTAATCATAGCTAGCTTCAGATACATATCCAAACGCTCCCTAAGTAAGCTAATAAGATATGTGTGAATAAAATATACTCACAAGTGTCATGCGTAATTTCTTATTCTCATTGTGTAATTTTGATCCTCGGTGTGTATTTTTCACATTTTGTAATCTCGGTGTGATTTTCCAAAATATGTAATTTGTAATTCTTTGTATGTATTTTTTAAGTAGGATTTTGAAAACGAATATACCTAGCCTCGTAAAAGATGAAAATAAATAACCTTGCAACACAAAATGCAGGAATCTATCGTGTACAAAAGCCGGAGAAAAAACATAAACATGAATAGCAACAGATGAAAGTGAAAAGTCAATCCGAAAAATCCCCTCTCCCGAATATCAAATGGTCGTCCCCTTAAACATAGTTTTGAGGAGTACGGCCATACATCCTGCAAAGCAAAACAGACCCCATTGTGACAAGGGTTTACTGTCTGATAGGAGGAATCTAGGTAATTTTATACTCTCTTGAATCCTTGGGGTTGAAAATTGAAAATTGAAGATTTTAGATATTGGATCTATACAAATCAGACATCTTACTAACGACACAAACAACCGAAGGACACCCAGAGGTCAATAAACAATCCTCAACAATAGACACTTGTCTATAGCATGAATATTCATATATTCCAATATTACAGGGTTACCAATTGGTTGAATTCGAAAAGCAGCAAACTTTCACGATATGTCAACTTCACAAATATCGATATTAAAACCATTTTTTTTGTTTTAGATAGACGAAACCAAGGGATAAATTGAAAAATGTGAACTACAACTGAAAGGAAGTGCAAAGATCTCAAGATTTAAAGATGAAACTTCAGAATCAAAATTTGTTTGAAAATAAGCTAGAGGTAGAGAAAAATAAAAAAGCTTTCAAAGTGAAATTTTAGCAAGCTTCTTTTAGATGTATTTACATATACGATCGCGACTTATTAGTAATGTACACTTTTACAAAGAACTGTATTGGCTTATCCTGTTTCTTAGTGTGACATAATTTACACGTGAAGGTCCATCATAAGGTATTGACAAATATTGCCATGTTTACACAACACAATTCACCCTGAGTTCAAAGAAACATGCACCTGAAAAGTTTTAGGGCATGGTAGTACCTATATAAATAAAATTTGACATGCACTTTATGTTACTGAAAATTAAAAGCTGTCATAGATTTTGACGTGTTCTATGTGTAGTGTTTTGTTTTTTTTTACTGTTGATTGTGGTTTTTTGCCATGGCGTTATCATTTTCTGTCGACTTTTGAGTTTTGAACGACTCCTTGGTATCTTCTGCCTCTTTTCTCCTTCATAGAAGCATATAAGAGGATTGCAAACGCTTTTTAAAAAAATGTGATATGGTAATCGGGGCTTAATTACTTTAACTAGTTTATTCAATGATACTTGTAACTCCATACTTTGAATACAAGTTTATACTGATTTGCATATTCTAATTTCATTAAAAAAAGGCCTAGCTTTGAATAAACTTGTTAGTTACGCTTCTATTTCATCCAACGTTGATATTGAAAACAAATCTGCTAATTTTTAAACCAAAAATAAGAGGCTAACAGTGTAAAAAAAGAGGTTATTAGTTAATTTTCTCAAAATAAGACCGAAATAGAGTCGCTCATCAAGGAAGAGTAACGTTAAGCCATCAGCGATTCTCTTTCTTCTTGGCTCAAAATCTTGGTTCAGAAGTGAGAAAGCTAATAACAAAATCATCGGATTTTTTTTCTTTAAAAAAATAATTCAATAAAGTAACTTTATACAAAATTGTTTTACTGAAACAAAATCTAGACTGAAAAACAGGTTAAATACTCATCGAAAACTTTATTTTGTTTGCACCATCTGACAAAGCAACCAATTATTTGACGTGAGGCCATACCGAGATACTAAAAACTGTTAACAAATTCATGCAAACTACCTCTAGTAAATGAAAGATTGTAAGGATCACCACAATGATCCCCCTGTGTAATCGTACAAATTTCATTATATATCTGAAAATAATTATGAAATCTACTCATAAGTCGAGTCGCCGATACTAGAACCGAGAACGGAATAAAAACAGACGAAATAAGTACTTTGAGATTACTTTCAATAGCTATGATCACTCTTTGGTAGTGATCTTTTGCTTGTTCCTATGTTTTGTTGTCTGTTATAGTAACAGCCCTGAAAAGACAAGTAACTATATGATATCTGTATTATACAGCCCTGAACAGACAAGTAACTATATGATATCTGTATTATACAGCCCTGAAAAGACAAGTAACTATATGATATCTGTATTATACAGCCCTGAAAAGACAAGTAACTATATGATATCTGTATTATACAGCCCTGAAAAGACAAGTAACTATATGATATGTTTATTATACAGTCCTGAAAAGACAAGTAACTATACGATATGTGTATTATACAGCCCTGAAAAGACAAGTAACTATATGATATCTGTATTATACAGCCCTGAAAAGACAAGAAACTATATGATATCTGTATAATGCAGCCCTGAAAAGACAAGGAACTATATGATAACTGTATTATACAGCTCTGAAAAGACAAGGAACTATATGATATCTGTATTATACAGCCCTGGAAAGACAAATAACTATATGATATCTGTATTTTACAGCCCTGAAAAGACAAGAAACTATATGATATCTGTATTATACAGCCCTGAAAAGACAAGGAGCTATATGATATCTGTATTATACAGCCCTGAAAAGACAAGTAACTGTATGATAGCTGTAGTATACAGCCCTGAAAAGACAAGTAACTATATGATA
Organism: Mytilus coruscus; assembly: GCA_017311375.1. Taxonomy (NCBI): domain Eukaryota; kingdom Metazoa; phylum Mollusca; class Bivalvia; order Mytilida; family Mytilidae; genus Mytilus; species Mytilus coruscus. Next base: position 46,486,405 of record CM029604.1, on the reverse strand, counting down.
TCTGTATTATACAGATATCATATAGTTACTTGTCTTTTCAGGGCTGTTCTTTATTGTACGTTATAATGTGTACTTTTTCTTATTCGACTTCTCGAGTTTAAAAGGAGGAGTATTGAGTGCTAAAAACTAGTTTAACTCCATGTGCCTGTCCCAAGTCATGAACCTCGTAAGTGGTCGTATTTCATCATACCTTTATGTTTGTGTCCTTTAGAAAGTTTATTGTTTAATAATAAGGTTTAATAAAATAAGATCTAAGTCCTTGATAAGTGGAACATTTTAACATGATATGGATCTCATCCTCACTGTCGTCCTTACAAAAACTACAGAGTCTATAGTAGACTTGTAGATGTCTTTTATTAATTTTTTTTTTGTCATTGCTTTGATGTCTAATTGACCCTCTTTTCACTTTACTTTAATTGCTTACAGAACATCCACCGTTACTGTGGTAGGCGTTGCATATCCAATATGGTCATAACAAAATACAAGGTTTCTTCCATAACATGAATGACTAGTGTGATTTCTTACCTTGTAACAGCAGGAGCTGTTTTACCTTCAGTCTATGCTTTATAGACATCGAAAGTATTAGACTTGCTCTTAATCACTACAAAAATGTTGACCCACATAAGATTCAGTCTGAATCATGCATAAATTACATAATTTATATAAATAATTGAACGGGTTAAGTTATCAATATCATACCATCTCAAATGAAATCGAATCGATTCAGTCACTTTAATATTATGGATATAATTTGCAATGATAATATATAATTAAGAGATAGTCACATATACCACATGAAGTACAATGCGTAAGACTGGTAATTACAAACACAACCAGACAAGACGAGTTATGTTGAATAACCGGTCACCTTTTTTGGGGAGGAATTTTAGGATGTCAAAGTTATTTTATCATTTTAAAATGTTTACGAATTGACTGTTTATTTTCCCACTTTAAGGAGAACGTTGAGTGCTCATCAACATGTTTAATCCCGTAATATTTTTTTCTTGCGCTTATTTAATTAAATGCGTGAAAAATTAGTTTAAAAAGCTTTTCCAAACTTTGATGATCTGCAATCGTTTGTGTTGATATATTTTTTTTTCTGTGCTAATAGAACACACAATGACTAACATGTGGACTTCTTGGTTTACATTTCGTTGAACTGAACAAAGCGTTCCGTTATGGTCCGAATGAAGCTGGCTCGACTTGGCTAAATAAAAGGAGCAAGTTCAGTATGGGCCATAGGCACTTGTATCTAAAAAGAAAATTACCTATATACTTTAATGTTATATTAAAGTATTTATAGGAATTTTTTTTCAGAGTGCCTGTGATTTGGCACCGACTATTGTGCTCAATGTTTCAAGATAAAAAAGGTTTTAAGTTGATGAAAAGACATATGAGAAAGTTTAATAGAACTATTGTAGTTAAAGTTTTATTTCAAAGCGTTGATTTTTATATCTCAAATAGGTCAAAAATAGAGACTTTTGCACAATTCGACAAAATCGTCCGGATTTCAACCAATTAATTCAGGCCTAAGAAACATACAGTGCAGGCGTCGACAACCTAAATATTCAAATAAGTTACGTAAAATGTAAAAAAAAAACACTATATTAAAATATTTTTTTGTCGACGCATGAGCTCTATGTTTCCTTTCCAAATAATCAATGGAAATTTACCCGTTTTCTTTCAATTTTCGTGGAAAATCAAAATGAGTGCTTTTTGTGACGTCATGAATAGAACGCAAGTACGTAAATTTTTAACAAAAAGACATACTTCCTATGTAGCTATTGTTTAGCTATGATTCATTGTGGTATTGGTCAATAAATGCTAATTTGAAATTTGAAATAACTAGAAATAGGGGCCATTTTTGGTCCATTTATCGAACCTACACATGTACTCCTTTCATTGTGTCGATCTTGGTTAATTTTGCTATAAATTAAATTCATTTGGCCAATTTGCTTACACATGTTATTTAGGTTCGTAGTGTCGCCAAACAATGGAGTATACACACAGGCACTTGTCTCTGAAAAAAAAATTCCTGTATACCTTATTAATCTTTTTTTTTTCTTCTTTTTTTATTTGGGGATTCTGCCATCGTTCCGACATTTTGTATACTTTAACCTTATGTATTAAACACTTATTGAACACTTCCGTCTTATAATTTTCATTTATGAATTGACCGTTCGCATGACTCACCAACATACTACATTCATTACCATTGTAATAGATTTACACGATTTATAGTTTTACAAGTTACAAGGAAGCTATTAAACCAAGAGTTCAAAGTGGTGAAGTTGAAATCATCCCTTCATAAATTTTACGGACACCATCACGAGTTGGTTGACTGTTATGGGATATTTGTTTCACAAATAACGACGAAAATTGTCGTAACGGCAATCCCGTCCATTTTCACCGAATGTGACCACAGGCACTTGTCTCTGAAAAAAATTACCTATATACATTTCATATTAAAGTATATACTAGTAATAGGTCAATTTTTTCAGAGACAAGTGTCTGTGAATGTGACCTACCGAATTAGACTGATCACCGGTGGGGTTCGTGTTGCTCAGTCTCTAGTTTTCTATGTTGTGTTTTGAGTACTGTTGTTTACTTTTTTGGTCTTTTCTTTTTAGCCATGGCGTTGTCAATTCATTTTAGACTTGTGAGTTTGAATATCTCTTTGTTATCTATTGCCTCTTTTACATTGAAGAATATGTGTTCAAGTCGCCCCAGTTGTTGAAAGTATTGTTATGCATTATTTGTTTTAACGCTACCAATACCGGTGACTCGGGAACACCTGATTAGCGTTTGATGTTTTATTTCAATTTTCTTCCAATTTTGCGAGAGAGAAAAAATCAATAAGATACACATATTGTAATAAAAAATTAGCAATCGAAAACGTAACAGCAACACCATATCTATCAGAAAAACATCAGTTACAAAACACTTCTTAGAAAACTAGATATTGAGTACCGTTATGTTTCTCATGCTAAGCATAATTTGATGATCTAGGTTTTTTTCTGTGACAGTTAATGAAAAATCACGTGGTACGTAAGCACACATATGACTCTTGATGGCCGTTTTCTCTTTATACTGTAAATAGTGACCTTCTCTAATGATGTGCACACAAGAAAAGCCACTATCAATTTTGTTTTACTTCTGTAGCATTGGTCGGTGAAGAAACCGCGAATTAAGTTTTTGCAATCTCTTTGTATCGATGACTTCGGTTTATACTGTTCTTATTAATTTGGGAGTGACTTTAGGGAATATTTTAAATACAGCATTTAGAATGACAGGTCTTTGAAGAAAGTTATTTGCGTTTGGTTGCGTGATTGCAATACAGATTTTTTCACATGATTCCAACCTTCACGTGTGTAGAATTGTTGAAGAATATGATTATAGAGGCGTAGATTTTACAAGTGGTGCCATGTTCTTTTGAATTATTAAGTTCCTGTTTTGATTTTTCATGTCAACGTCAACAGATAATTCCTGAAACGGAGCGGTTAGAAACTTATATTATCATAACGGTAGATCCTGCTTCGTCTGTTTTACCAATTATACAATAATCAAAAACAACTATGAACCAGGCAGATCGTGTAAGGAAACCATTTTATGTATAGGGTATCTCATATACAGGTTTTATCCTTTTTTAACCCTTTTGCTCCATGTTTATATATTTATACCTGACTTTGTTATCAGCTGACATCGATCGCTCACTTTATAATAAGTCAGACAACATTCTGTCCAAATTAAAGAAGAAAGACGAACAGTAATCAACAAAACTAACAGACAAAACTAAAGATCGAATAAAACAAACCTGCGTAATGTTAAAGCTTTTTGAATATATTAGACCTTTCAATGAACCTGGAGTAATGTTATCCTTTTACTTATAAACATTATATAATTTCAAATAACAAACAGAACGCCAAGACATCAACAGATATTGAAATAAATGCAACCCTATCCTTGTGACACATGTTACATAAGAATGATGTATTATTGTATTCACAGCATTTTTTTCAACAGAAAGGGGAATACTTTTACAAATTAAACGGATTTGATTACAGGAGCAATAAATATAATACTGTGTATCCAGATCAAGATGAGACACAAAAAGTCAACAAAACTGTGCCTTGTTTCTAAATTGAGCATTTTCGTTTAAATAGCTTGGACAAAGGTCTCAGCAACTAGTTTACATATCATATTCATAGGTTTATGCACATTGAAAGCTTTCTTATAAGATTTCCGTTTTGTGAAAAAAAGGTTGTTTTTAAAAGTAAAAAGGAAAAGATACCGAAAGGGGCAACCTAAAACAATAAGTCAAAGAAATACACCCTTTCAACTGATTGCTATAGTTTGTTCTTCTATGGTATTGTTACACGACTGTCCCAGGTTAGGGGAGGGTTTGACGCCAGCAAACTAGTTTAACCCCGTCACATTCTGTATGTACCTGTCCCAAGTCAGGAGCCTGTATATCAGAGGTTGTTGTTGGTTCATGTATGTCATATTAGTTTTTCGCAAATTGTTTTGTTATAAATTAGGCCGTTAGTTTTCTCATTGAATTGTTTCATATTTTTCATGTCGGGACCTTTTACAGCCGACTGACTATACGGTATGGGTTGTCTCATTGGCAATCATACCACATCTCCTTATTATTATAATGCAATAAAAGAAAAACGACGGAAATACAAACAAAAGTCTTCTTAAAGAAAATCAAACCAAAACGATCAGTTGTGAACTCAGGTGCTCCGTTATTGTAAGCAGTTTCTGCTCCACAAGGCTATATGCCTACTACACTAAAGTCCCGTTAATATGGTGAAAATTTACATGTGCATGTATGAATGATTGATTGGTATTTATTTGTGTTTAACACCACTTTCAACACTATTGTGCTATTTCGTGGCGGTCAGTTTTTATTGGTGGAGGAAGCCGGAGCGCCCGGAGAGAACCTTCGGTAGGAAAACTGACAATTAAGATTGGAGTCGAGCGCACCTGCCACGTGCGGGATTCGAATTCACAATCTCGGTGTTGACAGGCTAGTTGCACAGTAGTTCGACTACTTAGACCACTCGTCCACCGAAGCCCCTTCACATGAATACATAGATAGTCACCTACGGTCAGAATGGGGACATTAAATCCGATGCCTTTTGTAGGGCATGTGTTAAACTCATTGCACGTTTAGGAACCCTTTTAAAAACTCTTTGAGGGGTCCAGAGGCGGATGTTATAAAGCTAAATTTACGTCTTCTATGCAACATACCCTCATTTCCAATGGTAGTCCAAATTTTCCGCTCGTTATTCTCGTCCTAAATATGCATGAAATAATTGCCACTGCACTTTTAGCAAGCAAAATACGATAATTCAATCTCAAAGCTGTAAGGTTTCTGACACTGCACAATATTATTTGGATGCAGTAACACAAATAACTTAACAAGGGACGGGCACAGATCTTATGACGGGTAATTAAAACTATTATACCATCGCTTCTTAATATCTTTGTGTATAAAAGAACATAAATTTTATGTTCTGCGTTCATTTGCACAAAAAACACAGAGCGTAAAATTTCATATGGCCAATTTTTACTTGTGCATCAAAGGGATTCGGTCATGAAAATTGTATAGCATAAGTGTGTATTTGCGTTCATATGCATGCATAACACATATTTATGTATTTTTTTAATGCATATTGTTCCTTGCGTGATTGAAATGACACTCTTGTGCATACTGAAGATAAAGGGAAATTGACGAAGCTTATGTATTTTGTGGTCAATAGGTCAAATGGCAAGGTCATTGTAAAATTTTCCGGATGATAACTTGAGATTACCTTGCTTGGTTGGAATGAAACTTATACAGGTGGAATATATAGAGAAAGAGAGGAAGTCTCAGATTGATTTTTGGGTCCATAGGGTAAAGCTCAAAATCGCTGTAAAGTGATGCAAATAGTAGAATTTGTAATGGTTTCCAGATAGAAGCTTGATATTCTCTTGATTGATTGGGATGAAATTTATACAAATTGAAGATATAGGGAATCGGAGAAAACCGATGATTTCGGGATTCACAGGTCAAAGGTCAAGATCACTTGTGTTTAATTTGTTTTGTAATGTATGTTTTTAGGGCGAGGAGGCGTATTAGACATTTAAATAAATCTCGAAGTTTTATCTTTCTATTCATAAATATATTCACATCGGATTTCAAAATAACAGCAAGACATCAGCAGTCATTAAACTAAAGGCTATTGACATGAGACATGCACAATATGCATGTCAGGTATGTGACGGGAGTAACATTTATGTTATACAATCAACAGATATTATATAAGTTAAACAATGATTTGCAAATGTAACTGAATACACTTTTAAAGTTGGCGCAGTATAAGTATACTGACTGATTTTAAAAACGCAACACTAGATTATTCTTTTTAATTCTCATTTTCAAATATACAATTTTTGTTTAATAGATGTACATACAAAAGTTTAATTCAATTACTTCATTGTCTAAAAAAGTTTGCTGTTCGAAAGTTGAATTGATAACGTCATGTTTAATGTTCAAAGCATGTGGTATGCACTGAAACCCTGGTTTTCCCCTTAACAATGGATGTATCACCATCAAAGGCAATGACTGCCTGTAAACAACGCCTAAATGATTGACAGAAAACTCTGTTGGACATGTTTTGAGTTCTGTTATGTACCTTCTGATTATGTCTCTGTCCTACCCGTTACAGTGTGTTTTGGCAACTATGCGGTTTAAACTTTAGGGTTTAAAATGGTTTTTTTTCTGCAGTTGATTCTTTGGAGTTGCAGTATATGGGAAACTTTATGGCGTGAATCTGTCTGCCTTGACCTTCGACGACTTAATTAAGGGCATCCGATACAGTTTCACGTTATATTGTCGTTTTTATAATTTTGAAATATGTTGTAGCCCTGGACGAGTTGTAAAAAAATCACCAAATAAAACATAGGTCACCGTGCTTGTTTTCGAGAAAATTGAGGCTGAAAATTGGGGATTTTTGCAATTTAGTAAAAAAGTTGAGCAAAGGGATAAAAATTTTGGAATAGATATTCTTCTTCATAAATTGATAAGATTGGATTCAATCTAAAGCTGTGATTAGTGAAAATAAGGGAAAAACAAATCCCGTCAAGAATGACTAGTTAAATATTCGAGCCATGCATAGAATTACGGATAAGATGCTCAAAGTCGGATATTTTTGTACCTTAAAATGTGGTTCTTATAATGTCATTTTTCTCATTTTTCTACAATAACTGTCTTTTGTCATGCTTTCTCCAAATAGAAAATATATGTCAACGTGCTGGATTCGAAATTAAATCACGATTTATCATAAAAATTGCGTCCCCCCTTGGTAGCGCCAACGTTGCGCGAAAATGCACGACGTCGCTGGCTTATAATTTTGACTTCTCCCGCCAATTATTCCTGCAAGGTTATCGGCGACACTTTCCAAGTGTTTATATATTGCTTACAAAGAACTACCTTAAAATAATAATATTGTTTTGGAAATAAAATTATAAATATGTGTAACATAAATACCTCTCTCTTTTATTCTGGTTGTGTACCTAGTAAGAAATGTATTAGATATAAGTTATTGCAGATTATTTTTTACGGCTTAGTTTAAAGACTCGCAGCAATTTGGAGCTAGACATGTCGGAACTGTACACACTCGTGTGTTTTTAAAAGACAATATGTTGACCTCTAGATTTTGTTTTGTTTTGGTTGGTGGGCTACTGTGTCATTGACATACACCCAAAACATCCTTTTATTCACATTTTAATCGCTTTTAATAATTCCACATTCATTCATAAAATTAAACTTTTATTCGGGTGAATGATAATCTTAACAATAATGTTGAAGTATTTCATAATATTTGACCAGGTAAAATAAAAAAACCGGGACATGTTACCTATACATGCATACAACATAACTTTGGTTTTGGTTTTCGTGTCCTATTAATTCACCTCCCAAATATCCAACATATACTACCTGAAATTACAATTTTAAGGCAAGTCAATTAAAGCATTTGTAATAGGAGGGGTTCGATTGGATAAGGTTTGCAAGGTTCTTATGATACGGCCTCAATGTATGGTGCACAATTAGATTTTTTGGTACACTTTGTGACAGCCAGTAGTCCGAAAGACCACAATTATTCAGTTGTTTTTTTTTTGTTTTTTTTCGATACAAATAATGAATTTAGAATTATTTTTTTCTTTTTATATGCATGTTATATAATATTAGTTACATAGTGTGCTAGTGACCTAATACGATATATATGGGGTCAATAAATTCCATTTGGGGTTCGAGCGAATACGATATCTATATGGGGTCAGTAAATTTCATATGGGGTGAGAGCGAAGCTCGAAACTCATATGGAATTTATTGACCTCATATATATCGTATTAGGTCACTAGTACACTGTGTAACGAATTTATCTTACCGATATCTTAACATGTGGCTTTAGACAAGTGGCCTATCAAAATGATCAAGTCTTCAATATTAAGAATCTACTTCCATTGCTCTATACAAAAACAAATGCCAACAATAACAACTTGTTAGCTTTTAATGTGTTTGCATTTATTTCAATCGTTCATCATCAATTTCTTTGTCTGTTGAAACTTTTCAGATTTTCCCTCAACACCGTGATGTTTTAACAAAGATAAACACTAATATCAATAGGAAATCTTCCTAGTTCACCATACATGATACAATTTGGTGTACATTTCATACTAGACGTTTACAGTCTCCTGGTTTCCTGCTTCTGTTGCGAGCGAACGGTTATGTTCAAATTATTGTTTACATCACAGTTTAATTTGGGTCCTCATTGCAGTCCGCGTTTAAGTCGTGTCAATTTCATTCAAAGACAAGTTCAACGATTGAGATATAAAAAAAACTATACGTTTTAGCTCAATGTAAAATTGCAGAATTAAAACAATATTCGTACAGTGTACGAGCTTCGCTTTTCTCTCTGTTTCTAAAACTCGTCAAATAAATTTTATAATTTTTTACACTGTACGAATATTGATTATTTTTTTGTCTTGGAAAATAAACGAATAACAGCTTCTCCAGTTTAAATGATCTTTTCATACAGCGCATTAATTGTTGAAATCCTCACACTTTTCTAGACTCTAAGCGTTTAAATGCTTGGTATATTTTGTAGACACTTGTTCATTTGTTGACCTCTAGATATTTTCTTCTTACCTGTTGTCGTTGTGTCATGGCTGTCTCATTGATTTATACCCTACATATCCTTTTGTTATTATTAAGCTGTATATATATGTTGGTTAATATTTTTTATTTGTGACTTTTTTATAGTTAACAAATACCCCACTTGATTATATTTCCAAATAAGTTATACGAATGATGAACGTATCATGATTATCATCATGGCCATAGTGGCTGTATTCATTGTCATCATCAGTATCATCATCATCAGCGGCAGACGCCATCATCATCATCATCCTTATTATTATTATTAACTATTACACTACTTAAACTTCTCATTTCCTACATAAGGAAATGCCTGTACCAAGTCAGGAATATGACAGTTGTTTTCCATTCGTTTGATGTGTTTTAGCTTTTAATTTTGCCATTTGTTAAAGGACTTTCCGTTTATAATTTTCCTTGGAGTTCGGTATTTTTGCTATTTTATTTTTTTTTTTTTTTTGTATAACTTATATATATATAAATCATCAGCAGCAGAAGCAGCATCATTATCATCATTATAATCACTATTGACTCTTACATTGTATAACTTGTATATAAAACTTTAACACAAAGCTGTCCGACTTTACAGTATTTTAGTGTTTTATTTTTTTAATGTTTTTATTATTATTAAGTTTAAACACATGAAAATCAGTGAATCGGTCAAATGTGTGCAAACAGTAAGCAAGGCAAGGTCGTTGACTTCATGATAAATCTAAGTTAGTTTTCTTCTCTGAAGGTTACACTTCATATTCAAACTATGGTTTCTACCTATATTAGGTAACTCTCTTGATTATTGATCGACATACGGGACGTCGTCAATTAAATTATTACTTTTATAATACAAGATGCGTGACGGGTAAAGATCCTCGTGATTGGTTGACAGTTCCTATGACAAAAATACTTTGAAAAAGACTTAATATAAATAGAAAAAATCTTCTGCCATTTCTTTAATTCGAAAGTTAAATTGGAGCGAGAATTACTTACTAATCAATAAGTTCCTTAGATAACGTAAGTTATTATCATTCGCTTATAGCAATATTTTCTTTTTTTCATTTGATAATAATAAAAACAATAAATTATGAAAACTTTACATTATCATCATGTGGGATTCATTTTTCTCAAGAATTATTAGTTAAGAATGATTCGATTTATGGTAGATCCATTTTATTTAAGTTTTGCTTTTGTTTTTATTTCTATTTCAGTTTATTTATCTGTTTTTTGCTTTTGTTTTTGTTTGCTTTTCTACTTTTGTTTATTATACTTGTTTTCTTAATTTTTTTTTTTCAAATTCTCGTTTTGTCCATAGCAGAACCATTGAATATTATTTACTACTTTGTATACCGACTAATTCACCCAGGTGAGACACAACAAGCAGTCCGTAAAAGTGCGCACTGTTTCTAAATTCAGTGTTTTCGTTTTTTGATATAATAATAAATAGTTACAGACAATTAAGTTTTTTCTGATGTATTTAAATCAAATGCAGACTAAGAGGTAAAAATATTTCAGAACCAAACTCAAACTATTTTGTGCGTCCAAAGTGCTTTTTATCTTCATTGTGAACGCTCAACCCACAAAAATTGTAAGCCCAGAATGTTTAAATACTTTAAAACTTGTGGAACTATAAATTATCCTTTAATTTTTGAAAACAATGAAAAGCATAAATTACTTTGTAAACTCATCTCATTTTATCGAACACCGCTTCAGCTCAGAAAAAAAAACAGAAATTTTAAAACTTACACATATTAAACGTTAACTTTCTTCGAGATAGTATAAATGATTGTAATAATATTTGATTTTTGGTGTTTTAACGCCACTTTTAAGCACCGCTTTTGGGCTATTTCGTGGCGGCCAGTTTTTATTGGTGGAGGAAGCCGGAGTGCCCGGAGAAAACCACCGACCTTCGATAGGAAAACTGACAATCCTAGTCAATTAAGATTGGAGTCGAGTGCACCCGCATGAGCGGGGTTCGAACTCACAACCTCAGTGTTGACTGGCTAGTGATTACAGTAGTAACTACTTAGACCACTCGGCCACCGAGGAATTGTAATAATAAACAAGTTCTATCTTTAAAAAAAAAAGATATCCGACGACTTCAGATGGGAGCATATTTTTTCAAACACCAAATGAATTGTTATGTCGATTTTATGATACTTAAATCAGCGGTTGACATTTTAACGCATTGATAGGGCTTTTTAGCGAAAAAATTCTGACGTTTTAGCGCCGAAGTATAACCCATTTCAGCTCGATCAAGATTTTCAATCCATTTTAGCGAAAAATGATATTATCAATGCCCATTTTAGCGCAAGATTGTTCACCCATTTTAGCGAAAAGTGAAATTATCAATGCCCATTTAAGCGACAGAAATGATAAATGATAAATAATAGATTTTAATAGAATCAAGAAAGCATGGTTTAAAAAAATTTCATGTCCAATAAAATACAGCACTAAAAGTCTAAAAGTTAACGCAAATGTTACAAGTCCGATCTAGCCTGGAATTTATATGACAGAGAACGTACGTAATGGGCTCTTTGTATACCCCCTGTATAGTACGGTTCCTACTCTTTCTCTTGTCTTGATTGAGATGCACACATACATTACTATTCATGGTTTTAGTTTGGTGAGTATTTGAATGGGTAGTTTTCGCTAAAATGTGCTATCGAAAATACAGGTGAACGGATTAATCCTCCGCTAAAATGGGCTATAATGTCTGCTAAAATGTTCCCTAGTTGTTCAAAATTTTTTCGTTGCGCCCATTTAAATGCCCTAAATTTGACGTCAAAAGTCTGACAATTCTGAAATTGAGCACACGCACTTGTGTCTAACAAAAATGCATATATATCATTAATTAACTTGTAATGGTATACAGAGTAAGTGCCTGTGAAATAAAGATAAAATAAAATATATACAATGTAACAACTTGAACAAAATCGGTTTTAGAACAGGGAAAAATGTCAAGCATCAATTTACCAATTAGAGACGTATACCCTTTCGGTGCGTAAAACGGACGGACGCCGAAGGGAGATGATTTGTAAAACATCTTTTGACAGGTAATTTTAATTTGCTGCATACATTTTGACATTCTTTATTTCAAGTATTATATTTTGTACCAAAAAATGTTCATAATTATATCGATTCTTACTTATTTATATCAAATTTTGACTGCTCTTGCATGTACACAAAATTGTATTACTGTGGAAACTGGAATTTCCCTTAAACGTGTTAATGGAAGATATCTATATAGCATTCGAGTAAATTTGTCAATGTTTATGCTGCATGCGCATATCCGAGTGATCTGAATATTTTCGTTCTCTAAACCCCGACAAAAAATTGCATGGATGGATGGATTCGTTCTAGTGTGGTAGTAAACAGCTATTTATTACGAACACATGCTCTAAGACAGTTTTATCTCAGATATCTTTATTTAAAACTATCACCTGCGGTACATCACGAAATACTATACAAACGAATGCTCGAACATCAACAATGACACGTTCTTCCAATCATAGATCAGATCAGCGACAACGCCCTCTCTGTTACCATGGCTTAGCATCATTAAAGCATTAAGGTCAAATTCGAATGTTTACACTGAGAAATATAGTCTGTCATATTATACTCACAAACACCTGGTTCAAATGTAAACTTTGCTTATACTCAAATTTCTTCAGACTCTTGTAACGAAATTTAAACTGTTATTTTTAATAAACTGTTTATTGTCGCTGCAAACCTTACCTTTGCCAGTTACCAATATTTCATAAACTGTTTCTAAATTATCATCCAAACGGGTCAAGCTAAGGTCAACCTTCTACAGTTAAATAAAGCCATCAGAATTTCCTTCTTCTAAGTGCAAATCTTGCCGAAGAGAGGAAGTTGATGAAAGATTGTTGCATTTTTCTTTTAAATATAATAATCTTGCTTATTATTGAAAGCTACGAAAGCAGTTTTATAGAAAACCGTTTTCTTAAACGACATATTGAACAATTTCAATTAAATGCTCGCGGAAGCTGTTTTTTGTTATGTCTTAAGTACTTCAGATGCTCAAAACTTGAATTAAACACTGAAATACTTCCATTCTTACTACTTGTATTGATAAATTGGTGATACATGTAGATGAACATGTCGCAACATTCCAAACATTACAAAAAAATAAGAACAATACTTTATAAATTTCAGGCGCCTTTCTAGATTTACCTTCATCAGGAACGCTCAAAACCAAAGATATATAAATACCGAAACAGTTAAAGAGATATATGACCCTTAATAATAGACAAATCCATCTACATTGTAAGGTAAACTTTGCTTGAAGGAGATTCCACGAGATTCAAACTATGCATGTGTGGCTACAGGAATCTTTGCACATTGCCAAACCTCGTAAGGTTAGACATGGTACATTTACAAACCGATATTGTGTGATGACTTTACCTTACTATGTCGTATCTAGTAGCATGTTTAAGATATTATTGTTTGACAAAATATTTAAGGGATGATCAGGTTTTAAATCTGAATTTTACAGTAAACAATTTATTTGGCATCGTCTTGTTTGTGAGAAAAAAGTTTTAAAAACTAGGACACCTTTTAGCTGTTTTCATTGCTTGCAAACATGGCCTGGGCCGTTATATTCGTTAAATTGATACCTCGCTCGCATACCATTCGAATATAACTGTCCAAGCCATGGGAAAATTTACAACAAAATATGGCTTGAATGAATTATTTCTTTAATTAAATATCAATAAAAGGTATTATAAACACTTCATATTACAAATGTCGACCCCACTGCCTTTATGTTCTCTCTTATTTGATATTTTATCACTTGCATGTTTGCGACATATAAATGCAAAATTATAAATTAATGTACAAGGCGATCCGATGTAGTGTTTCTGTTTTATGTCTATTGTTCACGGTAAAAAACAAAATGCATCGTTTAAATGAGCGAACTTCCTTGTTTGCCGCTCAAGCATTCAAACGTGAAAAATGATATATATTTTATTTTCGCCTCACTAAATATTTATTATTCATTTGCAAAACAAAATAAACAACCAAAGTATGAATTAAATAATATTCTGAAACAATTTTTACTTCTTGTAGGAGAATGTTCCCAAACTAGATTCTTATTTTACCTCTTCAAAATTGGAGAGTATTCTCTTAATTAATAAATCCATTCCGAGAAAAAAAGTAGTGTGTACTTTAAGAAAATGAAATTATCTATGGAGAATATAAAAATAAGTATATGTGGTATGATTGCCAATGAGACAACTATCCACAAAAGTTGAAATGAAGTGGATGTAAGCAATAAAAGGCATCCGTATGGCCTTCAAAAATGAAAAAAAAAAACATACCGTATAGTCGGCTATAAAAAGCCGCGACATGGAAAATATGAAACAGTTCAATTAACAAAACTAACTGCCTAATTTATAACAAAACAATATACGAAAAAAAAAAATGACAGACATGAACCAACGACAACTACTGAACTACAGGCGCCAGACTTGGGACAGGCACATAAAGAACGTGGCGGGGTTAAACATGTTTGAAGGCGCCAACCCTCCCCTAACCTAACAAGTACAACATAAGAACAAACTATAAAACTGTCGGGGCCTTTTATAGCCGACTATACGGTATGGGTTTTTCTCATTGTTGAAGGCCGTACGGCTGCCTGTAATTGCTTTTTGAACTTTGGCAATCATACCACATCTCCTTATTTGTATATAAAGTTCAGTTGAAAAGGATTTAACTGATCAGATCGATACAAAGCAGAAAAACATCTAACAAAATTACAGACCGGACGTGGCAAGGAATTTATAATCTCTCACAACAAAAAGGACACAAAGTACAGATCTGTGAGTACTCGCAGCTACTGACAACTTGTTTAAAGCCAATAACAACTAATAGAAATTCATGTATCTAAGACTAAAATATCAATCAGTACACATCCAACATCCAATAATTTAGTACAAAGACGTCATTAACAGTCAGAGAGAAAAATATGACCTTGTGCAATGCCAACATATAGATATCGACAGATTGTAGTACCGTGAATGTACATATGTGCATAACAATAATATTTAGTATGGTTTTAATTTACTGATAACAAAATCAATATTTATACCAATAAAAACAATATTCAAATATATAGTTACAGTGTAGAATTGGTAACCTTTTAGAATAAATATTTGAAGGATTGATAAGTTTATCCGGATAGTATCTAAATTTCCGGGCTCGATAAACAACATCACCGTAAAAATTATGATGTGCTTTTCCGTTTGAAATAAGTGTTCTACGGCTACAGCCAAACTTCCAAACCAAATCTTTGTATCGAAGGAAGAATATAAGAAAGGTTTTAAGTAATGTGTGGTAACGAAATCCCTGACTTAATAATTTACCAGTGATACATAGGTTACGCTTATTGAAATCCAAAACTTCACTACAGACACGGGCATAGCGAACGAGTTGGAATATATAAAACACTGTAAGATGGTGCCAAAAAAAAAAAAAAAAAAAAAAAAAAATCACCGTCCAGAAAAGCAAAATTAACAATAGTGAAAGCAAAATTGTCCCTTTTTTAGTAATTTTTTGTGTAGTCAAAGTTTATCGTGTAAAACTGAAATATTTAATTCTAGGGGACAGATATTGCTGTTAATATTTGATTTATTTAAAGTATGTTCCGTTGGGTAATTGTTTTTAGATAACCTTCATCTGTTGCTCGAGAACAAAAGATTGGTCAGCCAATTATTTTCGTATTCGAATTCTGCAAGTGGTTACTGTTGGATCCATATTACATTTCACAATCAAAGATTTTGAGATTGGATCAAAATTTTTAAGAGCCAAAATTGAAATAAAGATACATAATTAAATATTATATATTTGATAAGTACCGGATGGTCTTAAATGACAATGCCGCACAAACAGGAAAAAAATATATAAGGCTAAAGATTTGTTCAACAATACTAATATCGTTATCGTTGCATAAATTCTTTAGACTTTTATATATATAAATTTATATTTTGATGTTAAGGGGGATCATCCCTTAAGATTTCTATAAGATAGAATTTTCTTATACTTTGCCAGAATGTAGATTTTACCATGTTTTTTTTTTAATACAATAAAAAGTATGGGTCAACGTGCTTTTTTTCAAGCTTCAAGTTGTGCAAAATTGTTCAATTTTGCATAGATTATTCGTGAAAAATACATTTTTTGTCTATAGAAAGAAATCTATCAGATAGTATTTCGAAATAAAATTTGAGGAGATAGGGGTTATAATAGGTTTAAGAAAATAAAAACAGAACTTCTTTCTTGCTACAAGTATAAAATGATAATGTCATTAAAATCTATTTATACAATTTTACTATAAGAGTAATATCCCCTTATATTGGTAAGTTGAAAAATTGAATCGAACAAAAGCAAATATTTAGTACTTGTAAAACATAATACAATAAATAACTTAATTCTCTTTATTCAAATAAACATTCTCACACATAAATTGCCATTCTGTTAAAAAAAATTGCAAATTTAAGCAAAGAACTAGACCGATTGTGTAGTGCTATTTTACAATCCAAGATGGCAATATACAGTTAACTTACATAGAATAATAATTTTCTATCATAATGTTTAACAGCTTCCCTGTTTCTAGTTACCAAACCCATGGTAATTTGCTGTTTTAGTCTATTATAAGCAAGTCTTATACTTTGAGAATTTTCCGTAAGCTTGCATGGATTATTTTTTTATTTGACTATCATGTTCTGGAATATTTAAAGGATGCTGAGGGGAAATTACAAAAAACAGAAGATTAAATGACAATACCATGACCAAAAGACAAAAAGCTGATAAAAAAAAAACCAATAGTTGACAGAAAAATTTCGATAGGAACCAAGAATTCCATTAACACAGTGCGTGTATTATTTGTATAAGAAAAATAAGCAGTCCTGCTTCTTTAGTAGCATCTGTCGTGCTGTTCATATAATATAACATTCTTAAAATTACGGTAAATAGAAATCTGATTAGGAATCGTAACCGATGATAAGCATCTGTCATTGAGACATACCTATGATCAAGGCAAACACAGTTGATCAACAAAAACCTAACTGATGATATTTTGCTTGTTCCAAGGATAGACTCAACGTAAAAATACGAAAGTCAAATACGATGTTATTTTCAACTTTGGCCTCAGACTAGAAATATATAAAAAAAGACCTTTGAAAATAGTTCTAGCGTCAAATGTAATGAAGGAAAAAGAAGTTTTTTTCAAATTGCTTTCAGAAGTATCCCCCTTAGCTTTGGTATTTGGAAATTCGAATTCGTTAAGTAAGTTATCCCACACAGTGATCAATAAAATTAGATTGATAAATAATGCAAGTGTCATATTAATGCACTCATATAAAAGAAAATGCATGTGAAGCAAGTCATTAAGTTAATAGCTTTAGGGTATAAATTAACCCTTTCTTTCAGGTTGCTAGTTTTATATCTAAATATTAAAGTATGGATGTTCTGCATACAAAATTGCACAATACATTATTGAATTTCGTTTAATGTACCACATCCCTTATCGTGTAAATTAGGTGCACCCATGTTAATTTCATAATACAATTCAGATGCATCATGTTATCGATTCAAATGAAAAGGACAGTTATGTTAATTCCATTATTTTTAGAATTTTATTAAAAAGTTATATTAGGATTGACGTAAAAAATAAATCAACTGATTTGTCAAATATAACCATCTGACATTAAATGCAGTGTTATATTCAGTAAAGACAGGGGAGGACTTAACAATTCCACTATATTTACTTATGCAAGATAAAGTATTGATTTGCATATAGTTGTGTAAATTACATAAAAATTACAAAAACTTAAGAAGTCCTATATATTTTCGTGCTAAATACTTTTCATTTGCATTTGTTATACTTGTGAATCATTATGTTAAATTACAGTTGTAAATAAGATCTTTTGAACAGTGCGCTACACAACGTGTCACATTTATCAATTGACAGAAAAGAATTTAATCAAAGTACTTTCAATGTTAGGTCTGAAAGAGAGGCAAAAAATATCAAAGGAACATTCAATATAAAAAAGAAGATGTGGTATAATTGCCAATGAGACAACTGTCCACAAGAGACCAAAATGACACAGAAATTAACAACTATAGGTCAAACTCACTTTTCGAAAATAAACTGACAACACGTCTAAAATTTTGTATTAAAGGACCCCATTAACCAACAATAATTCATTTGTATCTGAAATACACATCATGGAAGTTTGGTTTAGGTAACAAATATCCTGCTTATTCATTTTTGTTGAGGGGGAGGCATACTCACAATGTGTCAAAATATATATTGATTGATGTTTCGAGAGCCATCTATATTTGGTAACATTCTAAGAAAATCGCCCTTATGTAGTTAGAAACTCAATGACACACATGGAGATATAATACTGCGAATAACAAAATGGTCTTGATGTGCAATAAATTCAGAAGAAACTAGCTTTACATTAAATTTATATATATTCCTTCAAATTTTTATATAAATAAAAATCCTGCAACAAATTCCTTTTTTGTTTCTTGGTTTTTCAGTTGAAAAGGTTTCTTCTCAATAGGAAGAAAGAGCAAAGACTGGCTGGCCTAGATTCAAATATCTATTGAAAAGGTTTCTGTGCAGTAGGAAGAAAGAGCAAAGACTGGTTGGCTTAGATTCAGAATAATGTGTCTGAGTAGGGAATATGTTGTTATGTCGATAGAAATTACCAACGTCAAACTAAGCTTAACTAACAACAACACGAAACACTACTGCAAAATTTCTTTGGTTTGCCTTTAATTTGATAAAAATGAAATATCAGACGTCAAATGTGAAATTATATGTATGTAATATGTTGATGAATTTACGAATGCAAGAACGCAAACTCCTCAAGTGCTAACCCAAATATATATGATGTTTGTATTCCAAAACGTGCACCTTTTTTTCAGGTTATCAAGTTTAAAAATGTCGCAATGTATCAAAATCCTGCAAAAGATCCACTCCAAAGAGATACATATAGATGCACTTGGAAAAGCGAAGCAGTTTGCATTATTCAGCATTACTCGTCCACACATGAGGAGTTTCCATTCTTCATGGTTTTGTTTCTTCATGGCTTTCACCTCATGGTTTGGCATCCAACCTTTGCTACCAACAATCAGGAAAGAGCTTGGTTTATCGAAATTGGACTTGGCTAACTCTGGTATAGCAAGCGTAGCCGCCACTATAGCTGTTCGTGTTATAATCGGACCTCTCTGTGACAGATTTGGACCAAGAAGAACTATGGCAGGTTTACTTATGGCTGGAGCTGTTCCTATGGCACTATCTGGTTTAATCAAAGATGGAACTGGTCTCATCGTCCTGCGACTTTTTATCGGCGTTCTTGGAGGAACATTTGTACCTTGTCAGTTTTGGACAAGCGCCATGTTCAGTCCTAAGATTGTTGGTACGGCAAATGCATTGGTTGGTGGATGGGGAAACCTTGGTGGTGGTTTCACATTTATACTAATGCCCGGATTGTTTCAGTTAATGAAAGCCTTAGGAACAGATGCATTTCTCGCATGGAAACTGGCAGTTGTGGTTCCTGCTGTTATCTGTGTAATTTTAGGTAGATATACACATATAGATGACTTAGAGGAGAAGAGGAGTCGTCGTTTGGCTGTTATTACATTAAAGTATAACCCAATGCATCCTTTCATTTATTTTACTTTAGAAAATAAAAAGAAAATTCAGATTAACATCCAAGTAAGAATGTCAGGTGTGCAAAGATAAAAATCATTCTGTATAACCATTCAAAATATTTAATATGTTTTAAGAGCAGTTTGAAATTCACAATGAAATGGGATAATTGAAGATCAACTCTCCATACTGTAAAAAGTACGATATACAACTGTATCTATGTATTTATATCACAAATGTATTGGATTTTTTAATTACCAAAATGGGCATTATTCATCGTGAAAAAAACCTTGTAGAAATCTAAGTTTAAACATGTACATTTGTGTGTATATTTGACTTTATTTTCTATCTTTCTTACAGGTGTCTCAATTATTTTCACAACAGACGATTGTCCGCAAGGTCACTGGTCAAGTAGAAAACTACCAGAAATTACCATTAAAATCAGCAAAGATGAAATTGTTCAAAACGAAAAGGGCGTCCCAAATTTAGGATTCCAACCGGACTTACCATTTAACGAAAAACAGAACGAAGGTACATCATAGTCGGTCATTATGAAATATTTTATAATATAAATAGATTAACGACTATCTTTACGGTTAACTGCATTCTAAATCAATTTCCGTACAGCAGCACAAGAATTATAACCGAAACAACTGTTCAGTATATTTTGATGTAAAATTCCAATCGTCTTTTCGGAAAATGCCTGTACCAAGTCAGTAATATGGCAGTTGTTATCCATTCGTTCCGTTGGTTGATATATTCTTCTAACGTTTGATTTTATCATGTTTTATGGACTTTCCCTTTTTGAATTTACCTTGGAGTTCGATATTTTTGTTAATACTCTTTTTCAGAGTATCATATTTTTCTTTCTTCAGATCTTTTGTTAAGAGAAAATATTTACGGAAAAACGGACAATTTAGTCTTAGATGCATGATTTTTTTATTAGTTGTTATTGGCTTCGAACTAGCTGCCAGGACCTGCAAGTACTCTCAGATCTGTACTTAGGGTCTTTTTGTTGTGGGGATGTATAAGTACACTACCACGTCCACTCTTTGTTTTTGTTAGATGTATTTCTATTTGTATCCAACTGATGGGTTAAGCCTTTTTCAACTGAATTGTATAGTTTGTTCTTATGTTGATACTGTTACACCACTATCCACATATTAGGGGAGGGTTGGCGCCTTCAAACTAGTTTAACCCCGCCACATTCTGTATGTGCCTGTCCAAAGTCAGGAGCCTGTAATTTAGTGGTTGTCGTTTGTTGCTGTGAATCATATTTGTTTTTCGTTCATTATTCTTTACAAAAATTAGGCCGTTAGTTTTCTCGTTTGAATTGTTTAACATTTGTCATTTCGGGGCCTTTTATAGCTGACTATGCGGTATGGGTTTTGGTCATTGTTGAAGGCCGTACGGAGAACTATAGATGTTAATTTCTGTGTCATTTGGTCTCTTGTGGAGAGTTGTCTCATTGACAATCATACCACATCTTCTTATTTTTATAACACCATGGACAAAGAAAAAAAACGACGAAAAGACAAACAACAGTCCACAGAAACTTAACAGAAAACTAAAGATGGAGTAACACGAACCTAACAAAAACAGGGGTGCTCCGGAATCGTAAAGTTTCTGTTCCAATAGTGACACCCATCGTGTTACCCATTGCAAGTAAAAAATTGCTAATACGTTGCAATCGGTAATGTCACAGTCGAAAAAAAGATGACAGGACAGTGTCTACGACAAGGGAAACATATCCGTCGTTATGTGTGTTACATAAAGTAAATGATTTTACTCCTTAACCTGTGTTTGTCTCCTTTTGACATTACTTTTGTTTTATTGCTTTTTACTTTATGATAATTATGGATTTCCTATATTTGGTTTCTTGCACCCTAAATGAAAAAGGCGAAAATTGTGCATCCAACTAAATTCAGTATAGTGTTTTTGTATATCAAATACCTAAATGATAATTGAAAAAGAAATCGATTGCCAGGTTTACATAGTAAACATCATTTACACATACTGTTCATTTAATAAATAAATATTGATTACATAATTTGTCATGTTAAATTTAGTAATCTTTATACACAAATAAGTCACTGCGATTAAAGTAATATTAGTTGCAGGCATGCGAGTTATTTTTGATTCTCCTTTTCAAAGTTGACTAATGTATATTACATCAAAACTGTGTGCAAAACACATTTATACACTTAAGGAATTATGTTACATTAGATAAAAATTTTAATATTATATCGTTTTCAGCTATAAAAGAAACAAAAGTTGAAGTTACAAAAACAAAAGACCTTTCGGAAAAGAAAGCAGAAGACTCGAAAGAGAAGGGCGGGAAATGTACATCCGATGGATGCTGTACAGTTGTAACGGTGGTTATTCTTACGATGCAGTATGGGATGTGCTTTGGAGTGGAGATTGCCGTAAATACAGTCATGAATCTATATCTACTATACCGATTCAAAAAAGCCGATTGTGTGCAGGGTAACGTCCCTTTTTTTAACTCTTTAAACATGACGACTGCAATGGTGCCAGAAGAAAACGAAAACGAATGTAGTATTTTGAACCAAGACACAGCAAGTTTAATTGCATCCTTGTTCGGGCTGATGAATCTTTTTGCAAGAGCTCTTGGTGGACTGTATTCAGACGTTTTGAGAAAATATTTGAGTCTATCAGGTCGTCTTATTGCCCATTTTACATGCTTAGTTGCTGAGGGCATCATGCTGGTTATATTTAGCCAGATAAACAGTATACCCTCTGCCATTGGTGTAATGGTTCTGTTCAGTACCTGCGTACAGATGACAGAGGGGACTACATATGCTATTGTTCCGTATGTATCCACAAAGCGAATCGGTATAGTGGCTGGATTAGTCGGTGCGGGTGGAAATGCTGGCGCCATGATTTGGAATACAATATGGCGGCAATATGTTGAAACCGATCCAAGTGGATGGTTTTGGCTCTTAGGTATCATCGTTTTATGTGGCAGTATTTTGACATTTTTCATACAAATATCAGGCGAAAGCATTTGGCATGGTTGTCTACGTTGTAAATCAAACAAAGACAAGTATGAAATGTAAACATACCTCATTTACAAACAAGTTTTATAATCGTGTTAGTTTAACTACATGTTATGAGAGATGTCTTATAATATCTTAGTTATAATTTTATTTTTGTAGTTACTATATTATACATTCGTGTATTATCATGAAGATAGCATATAAGTTTTGTTTAATAAATTTGAATATTATTAATAACTACTGGCAAATTGTTAAGGTCTGTACCGATATTCGATGATAGGGTGTGCACAATGAGTTTTCACCTAAATATATGCAGTAGGCTTCCCTAATCTTTGACCTTACGTGTACCCTAAAACAAATCATGGAAAAAAAATAACGAAAAACGACAAAAAGATAAACAGTCTATTGAGCATTACATAAAAAACCGAAAAAAAATTGAGTACACGAACCCCAAATAAAATTGGAGGGTGTGGTTGGGCCGGGGTAATCAGGTGATCCTGAAGGGTAAGCATATTCTGTCACACACATGGCACGCGTCAAGTTGCTAATGATAAGTACAAATTTGGTGTTAATGTCTCATTCGGGGATGTCACAATCGAGGAAAAGAGGACGAGAGAAATTGTACATATCCGTTGTTATCTGTGACACAGATATACCGAAACGGTCAACTCATGATGGTGCCCATAAAACGTCAATGACATTAAATTTTCCACTGGCAATATTTGGTTAAATAGCTTCCTTATAAGCAGCAACATGCTGTCAAGGGAATAATGATAGGATACACAAGCTCGTATCAACTAGAAGATATATACTCCACATGCAGACGCTGATGGAATGTTGATACATAGAAATTGAAATGTTACAATAAGAAAGCTGAAATTATCTTTCTTGTCGTAAGTTGTTGTTCTCAACCAACTCTCAATATCAATTTCTAGATGTAAGTCAAAATATCAGGCAGATTAATTTGTATCTATGGTATCCTATATTTAAGGTTTTTACTTTTCCCCAAAATTATTGCTTCCTACTTTCATATAAGAACCCATCCAAGATAATGACAATTCTGCATTTTCCCCCATGTTTTTTTTTTAGCTACGGCGGCCGTCCTTTCTGACGGATTAAAAATTTTAAAAGGAACAACCACGTCGAGTTTTATTTAATACCATCTTGAAGTTTCCGAGGAGAAGTTCAAATAAAAGTTAACGGACGAACGCCAAATGATGGCAATAGTTTACATGACCTTTGGCGAGATTGAAGCAAGGTCGACACATGTTTTAGATTACATTCATTATCTATGAAAAGAAAAGAAAAGAAAAGAAAGATGTGGCACACGACATTGATCATGGACATTTTAGTCGATTTTCCATTTTGTCCTATTTTGATTCATAACCCAAGTTAATATATCATTATACTGCATTTATTGCAATGATTATTTCACAGAATAATTCAATGGCGTCGTCTTTTGTGTTGGGTTGAAATGTTAGTCCATTTTGTAAAACAATAGCTCCTGCTACTGCATCAAACTCTTCGCAGACACCATTGTTTGGAGGGGCTTGGGTATATTCCTGTTCTATTCCGTCAATGTTTTCTGGAAGGGTCATTTGAAAGTCTCTAGTACCATACAACTCCGGTTGAAAGTAAAATACGTCTGGTTTCCCGAATGGGCCAATTGCGTTTCTACTTCGTCTGACTCTATGCTCATTCCAATATCGAAGGGTGTTTTGTAAATCAACATTTATCAATGGCATGAAATAGTATCGGACGCATTCTAAATGAATCATATCGGAAGTGTCGAGTAGTCCATAATCGGCCGTTCCTTTGAAGACATCTATCCAACTCTGACCACACATACTCCTGAGGTTTCTCCAAAATCTTTCTATGCGCGTATTTCGGTTGGAAGATCCATATAAAAAACTTGATAAACCTTCAAAAGAATCTCTATGATGCCATCGAAGTGCATATTGGAGATCGCGAACAATAACATTTTCCATACCCCGGTCTGCGTATATTAAACCATTTATCTCTCGAAAGTAAATCAGGAAAAAATGAGCAATGTATTGTGTATTCTTGTTTGAACTACACGCTTTCAACCAATTGAGACGTCGCGAATATCCGTCAATAGCTTCATGTATGGATATTCCAAAAGGTTTAAGCTTGTCCCAACCATCCATATGTATTGCAAAATTTGGACCTTGGTTCAGGTACTGACGACGTCGTAGTACATGTCGTCCGCGATCATGTACACCATCGGCATCAAGGACTGTTAGCGCAACTATCGCGGTTTCTAATGACGCATTAACACAAGTATCCAATAGTCTGCCCCGCATAAGTCTATAACCAATGTTACGACCAGACCCCACAAGTTTTGTCCTGAACGGCTGTGATGATGTCTTCAAGTGGAGTGGATGTGCATGAGAAAACAATCTTGCCAAGCAGGGAAACACAAACTCATTCTAAGAATAGCGAGCTGTCTTCAACAAGACCTCAATCCACTGCTCTCTATTCTGTATATGGGTCCTTAATTTTAAATACAATGTGACTTGGATGGAGAGTTGTCTCATTGGCACTCGTACCACTTCTTTTTATTGATATTCTTTGTTTAAAAATGATCACTAAGACATATATATATATAATCCAAATATGGAATAATTGAAAAACAAATATTAATTGAAATACATTGAAATGTACGTACTAATAATATCTCAAAAGTCAACCTAACCGTTTGTCTGTACAATGTACAACCACAGTCTGTTCTGGACAAGGAGTTCCGAAAATATAATCTAAATATAACTATCGCAACATTTAAGAAAATGACATCAGAGACAAATGTTAGCGACTTTTCATGATATATGTCGTCTTGTCATGATAAGGAACATGGCAGGTTGCGATAACTCTATGTTGACAAGACCTTATGTGAACGGCAGGAGCAGGCAGGGTCGAAGAAAAAGTCACGGTAACGAGAAAAATATGTCAGCATTCTGCAGCATGTATCACGGAATGTCGCGATAATCTATCATGACATGACACGATAAAAATGACTTGAAAGTCGACATAACGAGATAATATCATGGCTTGTCAAGATAATATCATGTCTTATCAAAATAAATCTATGTCGACCAAAATTATGTCGATGTCAGAAATAAGCCACCATAAACATAACTAAAAATAAATGCAACCCTATCATTGTGACACATATTACATAAGGCATGGACCATTTGACTTTCTGAGGGGAGGGGGGGGGCCTGGGTTTTTATATCAAGCCAGATTTTTTTTTTATCATGCAAACCGGGCAAGAATATTTTTTTTTTCAGTCAATCCAAAGCAAGAATATTTTTTTTCAACATCATACATGTCATACTTGCTGAAGATGAAGCCAGAATATTTTTTTTGGCAACTGAATAGGCCAGATTATTTATTTATTTTTTTTTTTGTCAAAATAGAGGCCAGATTATTTTTTTTCAAAAATGGATAAGAATCATCCTCTCATCATATAAAGCTTGGTTTCAACCCCTTGTAAGGTTTTCGATACTGCACCATTTGATTAATGGTGCAGTAAGCAAAATAACTTAAATACGGATGAGCACAAATCGTATGGACTGCCAGACAGACGGGTAATTAACTATTACCCTCGCTGCTTCGTATCTTTGAGTATAAAACAACCCAATATCTTAAATTTTGCGTTGATATGCACAAAATACTCACAACGTAAATTTTCATATGGGCAATTTTACTTTTGCATCAAGGGATTCGGTCATGAAAATGTATACTCATTGAAAAGCATAAGTGTGTATTTGCGTTAATATGCATGTATTACACCTATAAATGTATTTATGCATTCATATGTATATAAGCATACGTATGCAAATGTGTGCATGTGAAATGGGAATTATACGAGAAAAGGACAATTTAGTATATAATGATATGAAATAACTTTCACATAATTTATCACAAAATATTTACTTCTATAACAAAGACAGTGATCATAAGGACAGCTTTGAAAATACATACTGTCGTATACAGTTCTATAAAATCATATATGTATTGCAAAGTTCTATTTTTACATACCGTTCCCTGAGGAAAACCATTTTTTTTCCTGCATTTTGTTTTTAAGCTCCCCAAAAAAAAAAAAAAAATTCTGGATCCAATTTCGCTCGTTCGTCAGAATGCAACACATATATACAGATGAAAAATACAATATAATAGTACATGTTTATTTCTCCCTCCAAGCATACTAGTATTTTGAATCCTGAAAACAAAAATAATTTCTCTTAATGAATGTGCAGTTCGTGGACCACCATTTGACAGTGCCAGATTTTAACTTGTGTCTCATTTTTTTTAGGGTGAGTAGGTGATTTCGGAACGTATCTAACATTAAAATGAATCTCGAAGTTTAATCCTAATATTCATAAACGTATTAACATCGAATTATCGAATAACAGCAAGACATCAGCAACCATTGAAATAAAGGCTACTGACTTGAGACATGCACATTATGCATGCCACGTGTGCGATGAGAGTAATATTTATGTTATATAATCAACATATATTATATAAGTTATACAATAATTTGCGATGTAACTGTATGTACTCTAATGTTGGCATGTATAAGTACAATATTTGATATAAAATTTTGTTGAACATGTTGTATACATTTAGTTGATGTATTATTTTATTCGAGAAGAGCGGATACAGCAGTTTTTAAACAAAATGTGAAATAAAGTATACCCATGAAAGGTAATGGGGATCCAGTCGTATACTTTCTTTTGATAATGAATAATCTTCTGTCAGGTTTTATAAAATTCCACGAAGGTTTGACGAAGTTAATGATTTCCAAAGAAACTTAACCACAGACTGAAACTGAACCAAAATGTTGACGACGTCGAAGATGTCGATGGAATGTAGGAATACTGGATATCTGTTCGGATATATTTTGTCGCCTAGCAAAAACAGCTCAGTCGGGAAAGGTAATTCTTGTCCTATATTTCTTATAAATATATACTGCTGATGCCAAAGAAATCCGCACTCACCATAACATTTCCTGTCTTCGTTAAATATTACAACTTGAGTGTGAATGCAGTGACAATGTCTGTCTCTTGGGAAATACTATTTGTGTAGTTCCGTTATCGGCCACAATCTTTCCGTCGATAGCCCTACTGCAAACGGAATTTTTGGCCAACCACCTTGTAAGTTCTGCCAATCATCCAAAGAAGGTCAATAGATAAGACGGTTATATGTTTCTTGAAATAGGTATACACATGTATGTGTTTCATCTTTGGTAGTCGAAACACTAAGGTCAACTATTTCAGAAATCATACGATAAGACGGGTATGATTGTAACCATAAAATAAAAGAAGAATTATGTTTCCCGGGAAAGCTTATGATCCCGACCGGTGCTGTCTGAAGAGACCATTAACACCGGCTACAATTTAAAGTAACGTTTCAGGAGTTTCACCTGTAAAAGGAATATCGTTTGCTTGCAAAAGAAGTGAACACATTCCTCCCATTCAAAAAGTATACATCATTGCCTATAATATTTCCTTGATTGTAAAAGATTAGTTTGTCATTGGTCAAGCTAGGACTACCAGGGTTAGAACCAGATGGCGAATGAAATGTGTATCTTACATCTGGTGGAGTCTGCATCAGGGCAGGTAATGCTGCCATGGTTAATCTGTGTTCTTCGTCCATAACGGGAAAAAATAAAATAAATGCACGAAATACACTTGTCATTTATTCATTTTTTCCGTATTAATAGTTTTACTCGCTTTACAAAAGCGGGAGGTATATAGTAATTGGGAGTCGTAAATAGTGTGTGATTTTTTTAACAATAACGTTTAAATCTTGCCATATAATGTAAACGGTATTTTTCTACTGTTTTTGACGTTAATGATGCATGTAGCTAGTAAATATCGCGTTGAATCTTTTTTTTAATTTTTTTAAACGTAAATACACTGACAAATAACATTTTTAAGCTATAGGAAATTTGTATAATCACTCGATAAACCACGGACGCACTCGAAAAAACCCGGACTGCTCTCGAAAAAACCCGAACATATAAAAATGAATTTAGTCTCAAAATGTCATTTTCAATGCAATAACAAGAATTTTAGTAAAGTGTCTGTATATCTAAGGATATATAGATTTCGTGTATGCATTTCCTTCGACATTTGCATTGGTGTGTGTATAAGAATGGCTTTATTCTGTATTTTGGAATAAAAGCATTGTAAGGCTAAATCTAACTTTTTTAACAAAAAATAATGTCGGATTGATAATATCTTTTTATCTCAAAAACTAACATGCCTTATATAACCTTGTATATTAAACTCAAGCTTCTATATCAAGTCTTCTGAGAAAGGAAGTCTGTTAGTTTACATTTTTGATCATATTCACTCGAAAAAAAATGGTCACACTCGCAAAAACCTGATCAAATCACTCGAAAAACCACAATCCTAGCCGGACACTACCTACCGTGAAGTAGTCGCTAACGATAGTCGAGGACGGTAAAAGGAATTTCAACAATCTTGAAAGATTTCTATGATCACTTATTACAACAGGGCCAGTATATGTAAAGACGAATATATTTCTCTGCTTTATATCTTCATTGCATTGAAGGATGATTGTTGTTTTATTTTTCTCTAATTGATCTCGTTAGGCCGTCATAAAACAATTTATAGTAACAGAACTTATTGAAATGCATCAAACTGACAAGTTGTCACAGCAAGCTAAGATGGTCAGTTGAGGGTAAACTGAGAAGAAACAAATCTAGACCAAACTAACAAAAATCATATTAAACGTAAAAACCACGAAGAGCCGTTGGTCTGACAAGTGTTTCAAATTGGTCCGAGTTGTCTTTAAATTTGCCCGAGTTGTCTTAGTCCGATTTGCCTTTGGGTCCGAGTTTTTCCGATTCTACATCAAGCTGCCAAGATGCCATTTTTTATCGATATTTCTCTGAAATTCCGTTGTTCAACTTTAGAAAAACTCTTTGTTTTGAACCGACGGTTTATATTTACACTTTGAAACAACCCAAGATTTAAATGCTACCTGTAAGTGTAATTGTAATCCTAATCGTAGATGTATGACAGTTTATAACCGTATGATATATGATAGCTCATCGCATGTACTCATCCGTGTAAAAGTTTGTTATGATTATATACATTGAATGATGAATACATACGTCATTAAGAGCTGGGGTTAAATTGATGTTGAATGATGAATACATACGTCATTAAGAGCTGGGGTTAAATTGATGTTGGTATGTTAAACAAGTCTATAATACGTAACAAAGTAAAATGTTGAAACAGATGACAAATTGGCGTATAAAAGAAAAAGTTGACGTTTTGATAGATGAGCATGGGAAGAAAAAAAAATATTTGTAATCCAAAACTTCCCCCTACTTAATCTTTTATTCATCTGTTATGGGTGTTGCTGGATGGAGGGGCCTGTTTATCTTCTGGAGACAACGATATATTTTTAACTCTAACAATACATGATAAAGGTTTCAGTGGCGCAGCACCAGTGTAGCATTGTAAGCATATGCTTAGACGTTACGCACGATATTGCGTCTCAATTAGTAACGTCAAAACTTTTGACGTTTTACGCCGATAGTTGAGGATGATTTTTATTTCGTTGGCAAATGTTTTTCTGCACAACACTATGGATACTTCGAAATGTTTGGTTGTACTGTATATGCATGAAATATATCCACTGAAAGTAACGCAAGCAATAAACAACATAATATATGTATTTGGGAAAGATAATAGGGTCTATATAAAAGTAAGAAGATATGGTATGAGTGCCAATAAGACAACTCGCTACCAGAGACCAGATGACATAGAACGTACTAAAATGCAATGTTTGCCCATTTAAATTCGAAAAGGAGGAAGATATCCATTTTGTTTTTTTTTAAAAAGTTGGTCTTGCTTAAAAAGAACACTTCACTTTTTTTTTTTTTTAATAACAGAGACAATTGAATTAAGAAATGAAACGATTGTCAGAAAAAATAGTTATATTCATCCCATATATAAATATATTCACAAACTTTTTATGATATAGAGGAGTAACTCTTCAGGCACAACAATTTTATTTTCACTTTCAAGTTCTATTCATTTGAATGTCATGAATCGTATTGCAGAGAAATAACAAATTGCAGTTTTGCGCTTTACAAATTTGAAAATAAATTGCTGATTTTTTATCTTCTCGTAATACAGCCTTTTCACAACTTTAGAACCTAATCTAAACGAGCAATCCCAGTCATCGTTTTTTTTTGTATAGTTTGTGGTCTTGTTGATACTATTACTACTCATAATATATATCGTCAGCCAAAACAGGCATTATCATGTCCTTGTCAACAACGTCTTCGTTTATATTATAATGTGTATCTCAATCGTCATATTTTTTTTTTTTCGGAATTCGAGTTCCGAACATTTTTAATCATGACTACCTTTTTGAAATTTCCTGTTAATTGCGTTTTCTCGCAATCATATATTGCTCCATTAAATCAGTTATCACAATTGTAACACGATAAGTCTCGGACAAGAAGATTTGTATATATAACAAAAGTTGTGGATATTATTTGGTGTATTTTGCGAGTCTGTTCAAAGGGTTTACAATTTATATTACAACCAAGGTTCTCCGAATTCCTCTATACCATAGAAAACTGTCCGATATGATACAAGCAAGGGCGCTAAAAGTTGCATTAAACACCAAAACACATAACAAACAAACAATTCGATTTGATTTTAAAAGACACAAATAGCGTCCCGAATTGACAACGTTGAAAACGTAAGAAAATCGTTCAGTGGACAAACTTGCAAGACATTGGATTTGTTTAAAAGCGAAGTCGTTTTGACTTCGCAAATTATCAAAAAGTATGTAACTTATTTGTAGGGTTAAAGTACAATTAAGAAAAAGCACTATTTTGTATGCAACAAATCGATTTTTTTTTTAATAAATGACGTCACAACTGACAATTTACTCTTAAAAGGCTGCGATATTCGACATTGGACATTCTTGCAAGACCTTTGCCAGAAGCCGTTTCATTTTTATTTGTAGTGTGAGTGCTGCAAAAAAATCGGTTTTGAAATGTTCTATTTATGTACTTTTGTGAGCATAAGTTATGAAATCGAAATTTCATATGATCTTATATTTTAAAACCTATAAATTTTGATAACTTACCATTTTCCGAACTCTTACCATGGTTAAGACTATTTATTTTTGTGTCTGAGCAGGGAATGTGTTGTTATGTCCATAGAAATTACTAACGTCAAACTAAACAGTTAAATTACGCTTCACAACAGTATGAAAATTAATGCACAAAAAACAAAGTGAATGAAATTGGGTTCAAAACAAAAACTCACACAACTATCAAAATTATGTATTACCGTCAATGAAACATGTATTGAAAATGTCCATTCTTTCATATTACTTGGAATTGACATTGATGAAAATTTAAGCAGGGAAGATCATGTTGATCGTATATGTAAGATTATCTCATCTAAAATATCACTTTTGTTTAAAATTAAAGTATATTTGCCTATACACACAAGACAACTATTTCATAATGCATATATTCTACCATATTGTAGTTCAGTGTGGGGAAATGTATTACAAAAAGATTCAGATAGAATCATAAAACTTCAAAAAAGAGTAGCAAGAATTATACTTGAATGCGATATTTCTGTTCCACCTAATTTTATGTTTTCAACTTTAAAATGGCTATCTTTTACAAAAAGAATAAAATACCAACAATCAATTCTAATGTATAAAATTGTAAATGGACAAAATTTATTTGGACTTGTTTGTTTGCTTTTTGGCCTTGAATGTTTGTCCCTAATATTTTATTAACTATGTATTTACTTTCAGGTATCACAGATCGAATTTATTCGTTCATAGTGTGTTAATTTACGTTTTTGATTGAGTTAAGCCTTCCAATTGATGTTTTATCGTGTGTTTTTCTATGTTGTGATGTTATACTATTGTTTCAGAAAAAGGGAGAAGGTTTGGTACCATTAAAACGTTTAATCCCGCTGCAAATGTTTGCACCTGTCCTAAGTCAGGAATCTGATGTACAATAGTTGTCGTTTGTTTATGTAATTTATACGTGTTTCTCGTTTCTCGTTTTTTATATATACTAGACCGTTGGTTTTACCGTTTGAATGGTTTTACACTAGTACTTTTGGGGCCCTTTATAGCTTGTTGTTCGGTGTGAGCCAAGGCTCCGTGTTGAAGGCCGTACATTGACCTATAATGGTTTACTTTTATAAATTGTTATTTGGATGGAGAGTTGTCTCATTGGCACTCACACCACATCTTCCTATATCTAACACCTGATTACTTAGCAATGCTAAATATCAATGATGTGCAACACCACAACTTACGATCTGTCTCTAATAATGATCTATTTGTTCCAAGACCAAATACAAATTTTTATAAAAAATATTTTCATTATTCTGCAACCAAGGTATGGAATAATTTACCACTCAAAATAAAAAATTGTCGTAATGTGGAATTATTTAAGAAACATTGTTATAATCATTTTCTTGAAAATTCCATGCAAGTCGAATAATTTGTTTTCTTTCTTTTGTTGTAAGAATAAGAAAATTTAATCAAAACTTTACCAATTATTGCCATTTATTGCCATTTGTATGTTTGAATGATTGAATTGTGTATATACTAGTAATATATATTGTATTTTAATGTATGAATGTATGAATGTTAACTGTATACATGTATTTTGTTTGAGGGCCTCAATGAAAATTAGACTACTTCTAATTGAGTTACCCTTTTAAATAAAGAATTTATTATTCTATTATTATTATTATTATTATAAGCTACTATTAACAGTTACAGGGGAGGTAATGATGTTGCTAACGTAATATGTTATTTTTTTTGCGACGTCAAACTCCGACTTATTGGGAAAAGATGCATTTTCGAGGGGTTTTAATCATTAGCTTGAACACGACTACGTGGACCCCTCTTTTTAAAAATGACAAATGACTTGATACTGTATGAAGAGTATTTTTTTCCAATTTTTATGATAAAAGTCACCGATGATTTTTTTTTAAATTAGATAAATATGCAGCAAAAATGCCGTTTTTTACTTAAATCATGAAATTCTAATAAAAATTAATTATTTTAAAAGAATTGTTACACAAATTAAATGCATACTTTTGTACAGAAGATATTCCAAATCGTTTTACAAAAATCCGCAGGTGTTTATCTTTTGAAACAAAAAAGTAAAGTATGTCTATCCATAGGATAGAAATGTACAAGAAACTGAAATTTTAAGTAAAAGTCTAAAATTTCGACCCATTTATCTCTAAATTTACCACATGAAGGTATATTTTTTATTACATATATGAATAGACTAAGTGAAAAATAGCCTGTATGCAAATGTTTTGTTAAAAAATCACCGTGGGATCGAAACTGTATTGTATGCCCTTAACTAACAATATCACAAAACACTATTGCAAAATTTACTTTGTTTGCCTTTGATTTGACAAAATGAAATATCAGACATCAAATGTGAAATTATATGTATGTAATATGTTGATGAATCTATGAATATAAGAAAGTAAAATCCTTAAATGCTTACCCAAATATACATGACTTTTATATACACATATACGTATTATTTATTTTAATGCTTATATTCTGCCATTGTTTGATTATTGTTGCAATATATGGGGTAGTTGCAATGAAAGTGGAATAATTAAACTTAAATCTGCTAGGATTATAGTAGAAGCTGACATAATGACATCCTCTACTTTATTGTTTAATAGTTTAAATTGGTTGAATGTGGAAAAACGAATTCAATATCAAAAGGCAATACTTGTATTTAAATCATTAAAGGAAAACTTTCATTTTACTGATAATCAAAATTATATAATTTACGTTCAGCTGATGAAAAACTATTAAAACTTCCGAAGCCAAAAACAAACGACAGATCAAAGCCTCCATACAACCATATTCACTTTGGAGAGGATTGTGTATGACATAAAAAGTTACATTTATTTTCTTTTGTTTAACATTGAATAGTACCTAGCGCCATATATATTGAAACTTAATGTAATAGTCTAGCCAATTTAGCTATAAAATCACTCAACCTGCAACTAATTGCATCACAAGGTTTTTTCAGTGCAAATTAAAATATAGACTTGTACTAACAACATTCTAACAATCTTCGTTGATATGATTTGAGGAAAAGGTTATTTTGGGGTGAAATATGTGTTTTTTTAGAGAAAAAATACTGAAAACTGGAAAAGAAGAAAAATTGTTATTTATGGTTACATTTTAGACTTAATATAGCTTGATGAAGACAGGACACTTGATCTTATTAGTGTTTTATGTAGTCCTCTTGTTATTAGTATTTATTTTAAAGTAATTTTGAGGTGAAATGTGTGATTTTTAGAGAAAAAACGCTGAAAACTGGAAAAAAAGAAAATCTCAGTTGTTAATGTTTACAAGTTTTTAAATGTGATCTTTATAGAAAATAGAACATACTTTTTTTATGTTTATAATGTGAAGTCCTATAGTTATTGATATTAATATTTGGGTAATTTTTGTTGAAATAGATGTTTAGAGAGAAAAACGCTGAAAACTGGAAATGATGAAATGCGCAGTTATTTATGGTTAACACATTTGAAGTGGGACCTTTATAGAAAATAGAACATACTCTATTATGTTTATATAATGAAGTCATATAGTTATCAGTATTTGAAAATGGTAATTCTTGGGTAAAATGTGGTTTTTAGAGAAAAATTGCGAAAAATGGAAAAAAAAGCTCGATTATTCAGGGTTAAAACTTTTAAAATATGACCTTTATAGCAGATAGTCCTTATCATCTTATGTTTATATATATATATATATGCATTCCTCTAGTTATCAATATAAACGGTATGTAATTTTTAAGTGAAACATGTGGTTTTAGGAACAAATAACAAAAAAAAAAAATGAAAATTAAAAAACTTGGTTTTTCTAGTTTGATTTTTTTTTAAAAGAAAATAGAGAATGGAAACGGGGAATGTGTCAAAGAGAAAACAACCCGACCAAAGGTCTTCAAACTAGCGAGAAAATCCGGTAACCGGAGCCGGGCTTCAGCTGGCCCCTTAACAATAATGTATGGATCCATACTAAACTCTGAAACATACAAATGAACCAAAATTAAAAAAACCACACAACACTAACAAAGGCTAGAGGTTCGTGACTTGGACAGATGCAAAAATGCGGCTGGGTTAAACATGTTTTGTGAGACCTCTTCCCTCCCCTATACCTCTAGCCAATGTGGAATAAACAAACATACAGCAATACGCACAGTAAAACTGCGTTTACAGAAGTACGTTTTGTTGAAGTTTGGACATTTTATTTTATGTTTCTGTTATGTATTAATAGTAATTATAAGTGTAGGTATAATAAACAAAAATGTTTAATTATGGTTCAAAAATAACTTTAAGACAGTTTGGTTACTGACTTGATTTTGTCATGTTGATTGCTGAAAGAGCTATGGTTCTATGTGTCCTTGGTTCACCCTTTACTGGTATTTTTTCATTAGCTACTTTTACAATATTTGAATTGCATAAATTCACAGTTAAACACATATGACGTGATTGTCGTTTTCTCTTTATCAGTTGCTAATTCTATTTAGCAAGCTCTGTCAATATCCACGTTTAATTTCAGATATATACGCATTTTGAATTTAGGAATATATATTAGTACACTGAATTAACATGAAATGTAGATCTTATATTGTATGGACATCTTTATCAATACAATTATAAGTTTACCTCAAGATCTTGAATTTAAAAAGTAATTCTACCAAAGTGGTCCAATTTAGGATGTTGAATATGAGATAAACAGGGAAAATGTTATCTTGCAAAATTCGGACAAAGATAAATCAATACATCCACGCCATTTTGACTCTGGTTGATAATTGCCAAAATGGAAATCATACCACACATTCGTATTTATATAGTGTGGTGTTTTTCTGACAAGAAAAAAATAGGCAGTTCTAATGATTCATTTGGAAAAAAATGTCAAAGAGTGGTTTAAGGAATTTTCTAGATATTTAATGTCCATGTATTCATACAATCAATAGTCTCAGTCTCTTAAATGAATCGATGGGGTTTCTCCCTGGAGGAAGTGCTAATAACAACCTAGTTGTATAATGTGTGTACCCTGTAAACATATGCATGTATGTGCTGGTCTGAAAAATCGACCAATTTGAAATGAGAACGACAAAGAACTAACATGAGTTATCTATTCAATGAAAATATCATGACCAAAGATACCGGTATATATATAAATTAAGTATAACAAAGTTCATTTCTTAGATATCTGATTGACTTAATTTAATAAATGGTAATCAGTTTACGCCTATCCAAGAACTATAAAAAGATCATGCTTGATTCAAGATCTGAGAATGAACTAACATTTGTTTTAAGTGGGCGATTTAGAGCCTGAGATATCGTGTAAATAGTCCTGTCTAATTAAAAATTATGTCTTTTATTTTTTTTTAGTTGTATTGGTTGCTGTCTCATTGACCTTAAATACCCCACACCTCCCGGCCTTTATTCGTGAATATACTCTATTATAGAAAAAGCACTTGAAAGTTCAATGTTTGTATTCAACTCATTAGAACGAAACTCAAAAAATATTTCAATTAAAATACACCTCATGCCAAACTGATATACATGTTTAGCTTTTAAGGTCCACTAAACGCTATCAGTGATCTCTTGGTAGTATGCTTGTCTCAAATGTGGGAAATCATGTGTTTGATCGCTTGACAGTCAGAGCATGATTTATTGAAAAATCTTCCCGCTTAAAAAAAATAAGATGTCGTATGATTTCCAATGAGAAAATAAGATGATGTGGATATAAACAACTACCGGTATACATATATACAGGTCATCGTACGGCCTTCAAAGATTAGCAACATTCATTACATATATTAAGCTATAAAAGGTCCAGACATTTCAAAATATAAAACAATTCAAACCAGAAACCTAATGGCCTGATTTATGTTAAAATAATAAACGGAGAAACAAATATGACAGACAGCAAACAACGATCACCAAATAATTACAGGCCACTGATTTGTGGTAGACATATACATAGTGTGACAGGGTTAAACATGTTTGCGAGCACCCAACCCTCCCATAATCAGGGACAGTGTTTTAAAAGCACATCATAAGAACAAATTGTAAAAATCAGTTGGAATGAGCTCGACTCAAAAGATCAGCACGGAGCATAGAAACCACTTACAATAAGACACTGAGTACTCATAGCTAGCACAATGCTAATTACAGCTAACACAATGCTAATTACAGCTAACGAATAAATCATATTGTCCCAGACCAAATTATAGATCACTTCAGATCCGATTAGCACCCAAAGCGAAAAGTGATATTCAGTGTTACATCTAAAAAAGCTTCCAAAGCTAAGGGTTTATTTTGATAGTCTGTAAGTACCAAGATCGTTGATACTAGAGTGATTAGCTATTCAAAAAGCATGAAATTTTCACCTTTGAAAAATATTCAACATTAAAATCATTAAACACTCAACATTCATCTTATTTTATGAAATAAATTGATGGATTCTAAATCTTTTGAATTTTTTTTTTGTTTCAGAAGGGGAATGAAAAAAAAATGCTTGTTTTCTTCATAAGGGTGGGGAACATAAATACATTAAAGACTTTGAATTTTAAAAAAATTAATTCTTGCAAAAAAACAAAAAGAAAGTTTTACATGAAGGATAAAACAAACCTATCCACCACCCAACAAAAAAATGAACTGTTGGTGCCTTAGATACAGTCAGTGGCAGAATTCTTTTAAATACTGAGTAAGATTATGACAAAGATGGTTGAATTATTAAGAACTGTTTACCAATTGTAGGTTATACACTAACACTGTTATTGGAGAATTAGAATCATGGATTGTAAAATAGCAGAACACAATCGGTCTATATTTTTATCAAAATATACAAATTTTGAGAGAGGAAAGTGATTTATTTGTGATACTTCTCTTTTAAATTGAAAAAAAACTGTGTGTTATATCTTTTATTACAATTGTTTTTTAAAAAATACAGAACATTTTTGTATGATTCATTTTTTTTCAACTTTGCCAAATAAGGGGAAACAACTCAGATTACCAAACAGTTTGATTAATGACACCACTTTCCGCAAAATATATTTTTGTAGATTTTTAGTATGTTGTTCATAGATAGTAACAGACTTGTTTTGCAGAGAAAAAACTTTGTGTTGCAATTAGTTGCAGGTTGTTCACCAAATTAACTAGGCTATAAAGATTCTTTTCAAAAACATAACAACGAATGTGACTTGGAAGTAACCTTTTCATATTTAAAAAAATGTTTTGCCATCCAATGTATTTACCTCGATTTAAAAAATGTTTATATATACATCGGAACAAATTTTAACCGAAAGTAACAATGTTATTTTGTTACAACTTTTAATGATTTTGTATTGAAGGACACCATTAACCAACAATTATTCATTTGTATCTGAGAAACACATCATGTGATGGAAGTTTGGTTTAGGTAACGGATATCCTTCTTATTCATTTTTGTTTGGGGAGGGATACTCACAATGTGTCAAAATATTTAAAAAAAAATTTTTTTGAAAGCCATCTATATTTGGTAACATGCTAAGAAATTCGGCTTTATGTAGTTAGAAACTCAATGACACACATTGAGATATGATACTGCGAATAACAAAATTGTCCTGATGTGCGATAAATCAGACGAAACTGGCTTAACATTAAATTTGAATATATTCTTAATAAAAGTCCTGCAACAACTTCCATTTTTGTTTCTTGGTTTTTCAATTGAAAAGGTTTCTGGGCAATAGGAAGAAAGAGCAAATACTGGCTGGCCTAGATTCAAAATATCTATTGAAAAGGTTTCTGTGCAATAGAAAGAAAGAACAATGACTGGTTGGCTTAGATTCAGAATAATGTGTCTGGGCAGGTAATATGTCGATAGAAATTACTAACGTCAAACTAAGCTTAAACAGTTACAGAGGAGGTAATGACGTTGCTAACGTAATATGTTATATTTTCGCGACGTCAAACTACGACTTATTGGGACTAGATGCATTTTTCGAGGATTTTAATCATTAGCTTGAAAACGAGTATATGGACCTCTCTTTTTAAAAATGACAAATGACTTGAAACTGTATGAAGAGTATTTGTTCCAATTTTTATGATAAAAATCACCGATGATTTTTTTTTTAAATTAGATAAATATACAGCAAAAATACCGTTTTTTACTTAAATCATGAAATTCTAATAAATAATGAATTATTTTAAAAGAATTGTTACACAAATTAAATGCATACTTTTGTACAGAAGATATTCCAAATCGTTTTACAAAATTCCACAGGTGTTTATCTTTTGAAACAAAAAAGTAAAGTATGTCTATCCATAGGATAGAAATGTACAAGAAACTGAAATTTTAAGTAAATGTCTAAAATTTCGACCCATTTATCTCTAAATTTACCACATGAAGGTATATTTTTTATTACATATATGAATAGACTAAGTGAAAAATAGCCTGTATACAATTTTTTTGTTAAAAAATCACCGTGGGATCGAAACTGTATTGTATGCCCTTAACTAACAATATCACAAAACACTATTGCAAAATTACTTTGTTTGCCTTTGATTTGACAAAATGAAATATCAGACATCAAATGTGAAATTATATGTATGTAATATGTTGATGAATCTATGAATATAAGAAAGTAAAATCCTTAAATGCTTACCCAAATATACATGACTTTTATATACGCATATACGTATTATCTATTTTAATGCTTATATTCTGCCATTGTTTGATTATTGTTGCAATATAATGGGTAGTTGCAATGAAAGTGGAATAATTAAACTTAAATCTGCTAGGATTATAGTAGAAGCTGACATAATGACATCCTCTACTTTATTGTTTAATAGTTTAAATTGGTTGAATTTGGAAAAACGAATTCAATATCAAAAGGCAATACTTGTATCTAAATCATTAAAGGATATGGTTCCTAACTATTTAAGAGAAAACTTTCATTTTACTGATAATAAAAATTATAATTTACGTTCAGCTGATGAAAAACTATCAAAACTTCCGAAGCCAAAAACAATCAAACTTTTTATATAGTTTACCAAATGAAATAAAGATGAGTTATACACTTGTATCTTTTAAAACAAAATGGTTCAATTTGTTCATGAAGAAGGCAGATTAATATGCTTTTTCATTAATATCTATATAAAATTGTATATTGTGTATATATCATTATAATATTGTATGTACTTTATGAATATGTTATTATTATTTTGAGGACTCTCAGAAAGATTAGTTTTAACTATATATAATGGGGTTATCCTCTCGAAATAGAGATTATTTATTTTATTTTTTTATTTATTTACATTCCAAAACGTGTAATTTTTTTCAGGTTGTCAAGTTAAAAAATGTCGCAATGTATCAAAATCCTGCAAAAGATCCACTCCAAAGAGATACATGTAGATGCACTTGGAAAAGCGAAGCAGTTTGCATTATTCAGCATTGCTCGTCCACACATGAGGAGTTTCCATTCATCATGGTTTTGTTTCTTCATGGCTTTCACTTCATGGTTTGGTATCCAACCTTTGCTACCTACAATCAGGAAAGAGCTTGGTTTATCGAAATTGGACTTGGCTAACTCTGGTATAGCACAAAAACTCGCTTAAAATGCTTCAAAAATGCAAACATTAAATAACTTTAAATAACAACGGATATATGTGCAGGTGAGTGACCGTATCTTCCACCTGAATATATCCCACATACCAAATTCATTGTAATTATTATGATTTTCTGAAAAAAAAGTTATCGAAATTGGACTTGGCTAACTCTGGTATAGCAAGCGTAGCCGCCACTATAGTTGTTCGTGTCATAATCGGACCTCTTTGTGACAGATTTGGACCAAGAAGAACCATGGCAGGTTTACTTATGGCTGGAGCTGTTCCTATGGCACTATCTGGTTTAATAAAAGATGGAACTGGTCTTATCGTCCTGCGACTTTTTATCGGCGTTCTTGGAGGAACATTTGTACCTTGTCAGTTTTGGACAAGCGCTATGTTTAGTCCTAAGATTGTTGGTACGGCAAACGCGATGGTTGGTGGATGGGGCAACCTTGGTGGTGGCTTCACATTCTTACTAATGCCCGGATTGTTCGAGTTAATAATAGCCTTAGGAGCAGATGCTTTTCTCGCATGGAAACTTGCAGTTGTGGTTCCTGCTGTTATCTGTGTAATTTTAGGTAGATATGCACTTATATAGATGACTGTGTTTTGTAGGAGTAGAGGGGTCTTCGTTGGGCTGCTATTACATTAACTCATACCCCCATGCATATTTTCATTTATTTTACTTCAAAAAATAAAAAGAAAGTGCAAAATATCATGCAAAGTAAAAATGTCAGGAATGCAAAGATAAAACTCATTCTGTAACCATTCATGATATTTTAAAATATGTTTGAAGAGCAGTTTGAAATTCATATTGAAATGGAAAAATTGAAGATAAACTCTCCATAGTATGAAAATACCATATACTACTGTATCCATGTATTTATACCGCAAATATATTGGATATTTGAATTACCAAAATGAGTATTATTCAAGGTCATAAAAAACCCTATAGAAATCTTAGGTTTAAACATGTACATGTGTGTGTGTATATTTGACTTTATTTTCTACTTTTCTTACAGGTATCTCAATTTTGTTCACAACAGACGATTGTCCACAAGGTGACTGGTCGAACAGAAAACTACCAGAAATTACCATAAAAATGAGCAAAGATAAAATTGTTCAAAACGAAAAGGGTGTCCCAAATTTAGGATTCCAACCCGACTTGCCATTTAACGAAAAACAGAACGAAGGTACATTATAGTCGGTCATTATGAAATATTTTATAATATAAATATATTAACGACTATCTTTACGGTTAACTGCATTCTAAATCAATTTCCGTACAGCAGCACAAGAATTATAACAGAAACAACTCAGTGTATTTGAAGTGCGAATCCAGATAGTTCATTTTCACTGTCACATGCGAGTATTATTATTGTAGAATAAAGGATGATGGGAAAACTGTGTTTATTTACGTTTTGAAAATACAAAATAATTGATTTAAATGTATTATTTGACACAATTTCATTAGAATATGACTTTACAATGTACAATGATATGATTAAAGTCCAAAAATATGCTATTAAAGCAACATAATAATCCAGAATAAAGTTATTGAAAGCGATTCACTTTGACATTTGGTGCGAAGCATTATTACTGTTAGTGCGATCATTTCTGATGTGGAATTTATCTAGGTTCGATGGATTTTCATTGTGGTTTTATGTGATAATAAGATATGTAAAAACTGACAATATTCATTTGATTTAAATATTGATGATATTTACAATTTAAAAATCTAAACTTCTCATACATGTTTAACCAACGTACAGTTGATTGCGGACGTTGCGCGTTTTTAAGCGATAAAGAACAAGCTGAGAGAAGATGATATTACATATAAAAAATATTCTAAATTATGTACAATTTTGTATACAAAACTATATTATACACGTTGTATACATGTTAAGTAATTAATATCAATTAAAGAATTCGAATTTTAACTTGAACTGTACTTACTGAATGATAAACGCACGTATGTTTACAAACCTTGGTCACAAAAACTCGCTTAAAATGCTTCAAAAATGCAAACATTAAATAACTTTAAATAACAACGGATATATGTGCAGGTGAGTGACCGTATCTTCCACCTGAATATATCCCACATACCAAATTCATTGTAATTATTATGATTTTCTGAAAAAAAGTTATCAGTTTATGAACTTTTTGACATTTCTAACATTTCATATTGAAAATTAACATGATTAAAGCACCTAAATTTTATGTATGTTTAATGTGAGACCAAATGGAACCAACACCTCGGGAGCAGCTGATTGCAATCCAGTTTCTGAGAGATTTCGCCAAAACAAAACTCTAAAAATATAGTATTTTGATCCGGAGGTAAAGGTCACATGAAGATCATGATGATATGCAAAATATAACAACGGTTTTCTTATTCGTTGTGACTATTTTAAATAGACGTGTGTATAGATCTCTTGTAAATATCGCGAAGCAAAGATTCTGTGTAACACAAACTTGAATTAACTATAAATTAAAGCATGGTATGTCGACTCAAAAACTAAATGTGACCGTGTGTTTAATGCTTTTTGTTGTTGTTTAGAATAATGGGTGTTCATATCTTATGAAACAATCAATGCTGTCAGGAAGCAGTAAACTTTGTTTTCCTAAACATGCATGTTATAC
This sequence comes from Mytilus coruscus, assembly GCA_017311375.1. NCBI lineage: Eukaryota > Metazoa > Mollusca > Bivalvia > Mytilida > Mytilidae > Mytilus > Mytilus coruscus. Next base: position 46,442,152 of record CM029604.1, on the reverse strand, counting down.
CTACTGTTACGGCCATAAGTCTTTGAAGAAAAATATATTCTATCTACCAGCCTCGCTTCGCCCCACAGCAACGTCCGAAATCAATTGTACGGTAGAGATACCAGTGATATAGAACCATTAAAACTTGTAAAAATAAACTGTTATCAATATTGCATTGTAATTTCAAAATTGCGTATTCTTTGTATGTCCAAGATATGCGCACTGATGAAGTTGCATCGATACGTGATGTATAGCTCCTTGGATTAAAACAGAAACTGAAGTGAAAAAGTAACCAGTCACTCAAGTGTAAAATGTAGGTCGTTGTGTGAACGCTCTTCATTATCCAAGATGCATAATGATTCATTAATGACGTTACGTTAGCATGTAATGTATAGCACATGTATAGTACACTAGATATAGACCGAAAACCAAAACTTTAGCATAGTTTTCGGTGGCCGATAATGTGCTTAACTGTGCAAGGTATATGTATTCAATAATGAAATTAATGTATATCCTGATGAATTATAAAAAAAAATGAATTAAATATTTTTAGCAATAAATGCTCTTATTTTCACGGAATTTTAATTCGTTAGACTTTCACTTACAAAGTAAGCATTATCAAATAGTTCTGACTTTGTCTAGATTGTCAGTGAGTCGGCTGACATAACACTCTATTTGATAAAAATGATAAAGAAACCTACAGTGAAAATGCACCGCATATACAATGGAAATGAATCGCCCCTAAAGTGAAAATGAAATTAGTGTATCATTATTCGACAGTAAACATGATAGGCATAACGAAAGCAGCATTGTGGAATTTTACTCAATATCAACAAACTGAATAACAAAACCTGTTTAAAGTTATACAACATTAATGATTATGTTAAAATGTATATTTTTCTGAAAATGAAACTTTACTCTGCTTTTAAATCTCATGCACGCTCTGTTCGTGAAATATTCTTAATATTTACTTATTTGTGTAACGTTTTCACGCCTTGATCGCTGTATAAGCGATATAAACCCGTCTGCATATCTTACATATATTACAAGTTTATAAAAACAATCCATTTGATATATAATTTATTATTTTATTTCAAAATTATAAATTTTTCGTCTGTTTATTTATCATTCTACATTAGAAATCTATGGCATATACAGTGAAAATGGTATTTCAGGATCCGCACTTTATATACACTGCAAGTGTTCAATAAATTTTGATGTAAAATTCCCCCAATTTTCTTTTCGGGAAATGCCTGTACCAAGTCAGGAATATGACAAGTGTTTTCCATTCGTTTCGTTGGTTGATATAGTCTAACGTTAGATTTTGTCATGTTTTATGGACTTCCCCTTTTTGAATTAATTTGGAATTCGGTATTTGTGTTAATACTTTTTTTCAGAGTATTATATTTTTCTGTATTTAAATTTTTTGTTAAAACGAGAGAGAAAATATTTGCGGGGTACTAGTAATCAAAATACAAAAGGCGAATAAAAACAGACAACACCATGGACAAAGAAAAAAACGACGAAAAGACAAACAACAGTTCACAAAAACTACAATAGATGGAGTAACAGGAAACTAACCAAAACGCGGGGTGCTCTGGAATTGAAAGCAGTTTCTGTTCCAATAGTGCCACCCGTCGTGTTACGCATTGCAATTTAAAATAAGCCACATTCAGTGATGTCACAATCGAAAAAAAGATGACTGGATTGCGACTACGACAAGTGTAAGATAAAATACGTCGTTATGTGCGTTTCATAAAGTAAATGATTGTATTCCTTAACTTGTGTTTGATATCAGTTTTTTTTTTTTTTTTGCTCTTTACCCTAATACAATTTCCTTTATTTTTGGTTTCGAGCATCCCGAATGAAAAAGGCGTATATCATGCATCCAACTTAATTCAGTATAGTGTATTTGTATATCAGACAACTAAATGATAATAGAAAAAAAAACAGGTTTACATAGTAAATATCATTTACACATACTGTTCATTTGAATTCAGCTTCCCAATTGTGAACTTTCCATTTCTATGTAGCAACATTCCAGCAGCGCCTGCATACGGAGTATATATCTCCCAATTGATACGATATTCCCGGGCTTGTGTTTCCTATCATGATTTCCTTGATAGAGGATTGCTGCTCACAAGGAAGCTATTAAACCAAGAGCTCCAAATGGTGAAGTTGAAATCATCCTTCGTAAATTTTACGGACGCCATCACGAGTTGGTTGACCGTTATGGAATAACCGTTTCACAGATGATATCGGATATGTTCCTTATGTCGTAACTACAATACCCTTCCCTTTTCACGAATGTGACTTACCGAATTGAACTATTTACCGGATTTGTAATAACATAAGCAACACGACGGGTGCCACATGTGGAGCAGGATCTGCTTACCCTTCCGGAGCACCTGAGATCACCCCCAGTTTTGGTGGGGTTCGTGTTGCTTAGTCTTTAGTTTTCTATGTTGTGTCATCTGTACTATTGTTTGTCTGTTTGTCTTTTTATTTATTGTTTTCGATCTATGAGTTTGACTGTCCCTCTGGTATCTTTCGTCCCTCTTTTGAATAATAAATTGATTACATGATTTTTCATGTTACATGTAACAATCTTTTTTTACAAATAAGTCACTGCGATTAAAGTAATATTAGTGCAGGACTGTAAGTTACTTTTGATTCTCCTTTTCAAAGTTTGCTAATGTGTATTACATCAAAACTATGTGCAAAACACATTTATACACTTAAGGAACTATGTTACAATAGATAATTTCTAATATTTTATCGTTTTCAGCTTCAAAAGAAACAAAAGTTGAAATTACAAAAACAAAAGACCTTTCGGAAAAGAAAGCAGAAGACTCGGAAGAGAAGGGCGGGAAATGTACATCCGATGAATGCTGTACAGTTGTAACGGTGGTTATTCTTATACTGCAGTATGGGATGTGCTTTGGGGTGGAGATTGCCGTAAATACAGTCATGAATCTATATCTACTATACCGATTCAAAAAAGCCGATTGTGTGCAGGGTAACGTCCCCTCTTTTAACTCTTCAAACATGACGACTGCAATGGTGCCAGAGGAAAACGAAAACAAATGTAGTATTTTGAACCAAGACACAGCAAGTTTAATTGCATCCCTGTTCGGGCTGATGAATCTTTTTGCAAGAGCTCTTGGTGGAATGTATTCAGACGTTTTGAGAAAATATTTCAGTCTATCAGGTCGTCTTATTGCCCATTTTACATGCTTAGTTGCTGAGGGCATCATGCTCATTATATTTAGCCAGATAAACAGTATTCCCTCTGCCATTGGTGTAATGGTTCTGTTCAGTACCTGCGTACAGATGACAGAGGGGACTACATATGCTATTGTTCCGTATGTATCCACAAAGCGAATCGGTATAGTGGCTGGATTAGTCGGTGTGGGTGGAAATGCTGGCGCCCTGATTTGGAATACAATATGGCGGCAATATGTTGAAACCGATCCAAGTGGATGGTTTTGGCTCTTAGGTATCATTGTTTTATGTGGCAGTATTTTGACATTTTTCATACAAATATCAGGCAAAAGCATTTGGCATGGGTGTCTACGTTGTAAATCAAACAAATATGAACTGTAAACATACCTCATTTACAAACAAGTTTAATAATCGTGTTAGTTTTACTACATATTATGAGAGTTGCCTTATAACGTCTTAGTTATAATTTTATTTTTGTAGCTACTATATTGTACATTCGTGTATTAGCATGAAGATAGCATATAAGTTTTGTTTAATAAATCTGAATATAATTATTGATAACTACTGGCAAATTGTTAAGGTCTGTACCGATATTCGATGATAGGGTGTGTACAATAAGTGTTCACCGAAATTTATGTAGTAGGCTTCCCTAACCTTTGACCTTACGTGTACCCTGAAACGTTTGTCGTGCACACAAAAAAACAATATCTTAATATGTAGATAGTGTTACCATTAAAACCCGCAAATGTGACTTGTGTAAAGAAAGATGATTCTCTTAACTTCTCCTGTTCGACAGACCAATGGTGAGGAGTTGTCTGTTTGGCTGTGCGGAACATATATTGTTGGAATGGAGTCGTAAAATGCAATTCATCGTTTACCATACTTTCTGCACCGTGAATAATTCCCGCAATAACACTCTTTTTTGGGCCCATAGATGAGACATACGTATAGGTGTTATAAGGCCTGATCCAATCCAACAATCTTTCGCTTCCTAATAGGCTGTCAAACTTTGCAGTGCGTATTAAACTAATGAAAATCGTTACATGAGGAGTTTTATCCCCATTAATTATGAGATTATATCTTACCTCACATTCAGTAATATCATACATGAATATAAGAACGAATTAGTCGATTATTCTTAGGAAAACATTTGGCCCAAACAAAAAAAGATAACCTAAGATTGCAAAGAATGTTCTCGCATTTGGTTGATTGATGAATTAGCAATAAATTCATTGGGAAAAGAGGCGGAAGAAACTAAAAGAATCAAGCACCATAAGTCATTGAGAAACTAACAAATTATGGCAAAAACAAATTAACGAAAAACGACAACGAGAGCAACACGAACCCCAAATAAAACCGGGAGAAAGGGGGGAGGGGGGTTATCAGGTGCTCCTGAATGGTAAGCATATCCTGACACACACATGATACGCGTCATGTTGCTAATGATAAGTACAAATTTGATGTTAAAGTTTCATTCGGATATGTCACAATCGAGGAAAAGAGGACGAGAGAAATTGTACATATCTATTGTTATCTGTGACACAGATATACCATAACGGTCAACTCATGATGGCGCCCATAACACTTCCAAAGGGATGACTTCAACTGTACCACTGGCAATCCTTGGTTAAATAGCTTCCTTGCAAGCAGCAACATGCTTTCAAAGGAATCATGATAGGACACGTAAACTCCTATCAACTAGGAGATATATACTCCACAAGCAGGCGCTGGTGGAATGTTGAAACATAGAAATTGAAAAATCACAATAAGAAAGCTGAAATTATCTTTCGTGTCGTAAAGTGTTGTTCTCAACCAACTCTCAATATCAATTTCTAGATGTAAGTCCAAATATCAGGCAGATTAATTTGTATCTATGGTATCCTATACTTCGATGAATTGGTGAGTTCAACATAGTCACCAAATTAAATTGTTTAGTGAGAGAATATCATCTAAGGAACGTGAAGTTAAAGGATAATGCGAGCTTCTATTCATTTTTCCTGAAAAGCTCCAGTATGTCTCATACGAATAAAAAGACAAGTCGACAAAAAGATGAACATAGTTTGCTCCCATAGGAATGATGATTGTCTGTTGGAAAATATGTCCTCCAAACGTAACAAACATGCTTTCGATAAAAAAAAATCAAGCATCTTGATGGTGTTTTTCAGAGGCAATTTTGTTTGAATCAGAGTGGGTTTTTTTAAATATTTTTTTTACAAAAGATGATTTTCCCTTCTTAAATCAAGATATATGTATCTGTGTTGGCAGTTTTTTTTATGAAACAAAATTGGATTATTTTTTTCATCCTGTCTTTACGTTTAGAATGATGAATACTTGTATACTAGTGTAAAGGATAGAGAAATCAAATGTGTTTATATTATTACAAGAGGAATAAGATTGATATTGTATGTATTCCAACAGGTCGTTGTAATCTTTCAGTGACCAAAAATGATTCACACTAGTTTCCTATATGACAGTTGTTTTCCATTCGTTTGATGTGTTTCAGGTTTTAATTTTGTAATTTGATAAGGGACTTATCAATTTGAATTTTCCTAGGAGTTCGGTATTCTTGTTATTTTACTGTTTCCTCTTACAGTCATAAACTTCCTTCTCGTTAATTTTCAAATGTGTTATGCTAGATTCTGCAAATAGAAGAATTTTCTAGAATTGCTTTAGGACAAAAATATTCATACTAGGTAAGATCATCTCTGCCTCCATATAGAGTATGACTTATCTTCCGTCTTATATTATCATTGACTATTCAAAACGCCATATACTTAATATCTTACAACTACTGGTATAAAAAAAAGTAAAATAACAAAAATACCGTACTCCGAGGAAAAATCCAAACGGAAAGTCCGTAAGCAATGGCAAAATCAAAAGCTCAAACAATCAAACGAACGGATAACAACTGTCATAGTCCTGACTTGGTACAGGCATTTTCTTATGTAGAAAATGGTGGATTAAACCAAAATGACCTACAATATCATTGAAACATACAATATAGATTATGTAAGTATACAACATTATGTCCGTGTACATGGCTAACTTTCTAGCAAACAAAACCCAATAAAAAAAGTTTCAAATGTCACATCAACCATTTTCTGTTAAATTATTAGGAATCAAACGTTCGTAAATATTTCAAAACATCCGGCTTCCTCCGTAAACAATGGCCTAAATCTACAAAAGAAAAGACCGGCTTCCTCAGTAAACAATGACATAAATCTACAAAAACGACCGGCTTCCTCAGTAAATAATGGCATAATTCTACAAAAACGACAACACAGTGGCAGAGATTGCGTATCATGAGAATAAATTAGTTTGCTGATTATAGATTATAAACCTGTCCGATTGGTATGAACTAAACCCGAAAAGTGAAAAGAACGGGAGAGACGACTTGCTGTCGAGAAGACCAAATAAGTTACAACAGTAACACTTTCCCCAAAGAAAAAACAAACACAAAACTGCTTCAACAGGAAATAAATTTCTAACTTAAAACTCACTAACCACTTACCTCGCAAAAACAATGGTCACTTCAGGTTGTCGAACTTTATAACCATCGTATTCTAAGGTCTTGGTGGTGTACATTCCACAGGGTAATGTTATGTGTCTAGTGCGGTAGGTCTATTTGTATGGTTCTTACCGATGGATAGCATATTTTATGTGAAAAGAGAGCCGAGTGTGTAAGTCTTTCCTGCCAGTATACAGCCTCTACATTACCAAGACTCCAGCAGTATCCTCCCCGTTGGTAACACTGGTAACTGACATCTTTCGAGGTCAGGCTGAACTGCTTGGGGATCTCGGAGCAGCAAGGGTCCTAGAGATGCAGTGTGTAAACCCATCGATGTGTGGACATGCCCTAGCACTCATCAACCTTGCTCCAGCTATGGGTAAATAGTTTGGCTAGATAGGAGTCATAAGCCCAGCAAGGCAACCTATCTAAGAGAGACAACTCTAACAAAACCGAACAGATCATGATTCGTAAGCCTTGGTTGGCAGCTGATCTATAGGACTGGAACCTTAATACCAAATCAACTGGCCCTCCAGGTTGGGGGTTGAGCACAAGACCAACTATCTCGTCTCATAAAAAATGCAGTTACGGAAACAAGGACAAGAAAAAACTTAACTCATCTCGTAAGATCAGAGTACCAGCAGACATCTGCAAGTATGAATGATGTCAGTGAAAGCCAAACGGAAGCTGACAACATGAAAAGTATTTTGAGCACGAGAACAAAACTAAAAATTGGATGCTGGAATGTAAGAACAATGTACGAAATTGGAAAACAAGAGCAAGTTATCAGAGAAATGAGAGCATACAACTCCACCTGCTAGGTATTAGTGAATGAAGATGGACTGGATGTGGTAAAAGAATTACAAGTACAGGCAAAACAATAGTGTATTCAGGTAGAAACGACGAAAAACACCAAGGAGGAGTAGCAATTATAATGAGCAGAAACGTAACAACTGCCATGATAGAGTATGCCCCTGTAAACGAAAGAATAATGAGAGCTCGCTTCCAAGCAAGGGAGGGAAAACTAACCATCATCCAATGCTATGCTCCAACAAATGAAGCAGAGGATGAAGAGAAAACAGACTTTTATCTAGCTCTACAATCTGAGATAGAAAAAGTACCAAAACATGATGTTACAAAAGTGATGGGTGATTTGAACACCAAAGATGGAAATGATAACACCGGGAATGAAAGAGTAAAGGGGAAAATACGGATGTGGCAAAATCAACGACAATGGAGCTAATAACTTAGTAGTAGGGGGTAATATCTTCCCTCATAGAGATATACATAAGTTGACATGGATTTCTCCAAATGGTAGAGACAAAACCAAATAGACCATATTATCATCAATGGAAAGTGGAAAAGATCATTGCAAGATGTACGTGTTATGAGGGGTGCAGATGTTGCTAGTGACCACCATCTAGTAATTGCAAACATCAAACTAAAACTTAAAAAGTTGTCTACCTATGTAAACGTGAAAAGGAAATTTGATGTTGGTAAATTACAAGACCAAAAAATCCAGCAAGAGTTTAAACTAGAAATTAAGAACAGATTTCAGATATTAGACAACCTCACAACTGATAATACAAACACAATATCAGTCAATGATGAATGGCAGCACATACATGAAATCTAGACTGAAGCTAGTAAAAAGGTACTAGGATTCAAAAGACAAGTACACAAAGAATGGATAACACCTGAAACTTGGAAATTGATAGATTCAAGAAAAGAAGTGAACAAGAAAATATGTCAAACACATTCTGAGAGAATTAAGGAAAAGCTAAGAACAAAATATACAGGATGCAACAAGAAGGTAAAGACAGCAACACGAAAGAACAAGATAGATTTTATGGAAGACCTAGCAAGAGAAACAGAAAGTGCAGCTTCAAATCAGAGAATGGGACAGATATACCAAGTAACGAAACAACTAAGTGGTAAAAATCTAATGTAAATATGCCAATTAAAGACAAAAACAACATTATATTAACAACAGAACGAGATCAATACTTAAGATGGAAGGAACATTTTCAAGAGGTTCTTAACCGAAAAGATCCAGACGAGCTAGCTATTATTCCTGAAGCACCCATAGACCTAGAAATAGATACAGATCCACCTTCAAAACCAGAAATACAGAAAGTCATTAAAAGCTTGAAAAACAAAAAGACACCTGGCATAGACCATCTAAATGCAGAACTTTTTAAGATAGATCCCGTGCTAGCAGCGGATACTTTACACCCAGTATTCCAGAAAATATGGGAACAAGCTATTATTCCTAACAGTTGGTCTGAGGGAAACATAATAACAATACCAAAATCAGGAGACTTAACTAATTGTAACAACTGGAGAGGAATCGCCTTACTATCCATTCCAAGTAAGGTCTTCTGCATAATTTTAATACCAAGAATCATAGACGCTGTGGATAAGAAACTACGACAAGAACAAGCTGGTTTCAGAAAAGGTAGAGGTTGCACAGATCACATATTTGTCCTACGAAACATCTTAGAACAGTGCCATGAGTTGCAGAGAAAACTATTTGTAAATTTTGTGGACTTCGAAAGAGCCTTTGACAGCTTACACCGGGAAGGTCTTTGGGAAATTTTGAGAAGCTATGGAATACCGAGTAAGATAGTCCAACTCATCAAGCAGTTCTATACAAACTTCTCATGTACCATCAACTCTGAAGCTGACACTAGTTTCCTTGTAAAATCAGGAGTAAGGTAAGGATGTGTTATGTCATCTGTGCTTTTTATAATTGCCATTAATTGTGTAATGAGATCAACCCTAGCAGAAAGTAACACTGGACTGAGATGGACACTATGTACCACGCTTAAGGACACAGACTATGCTGATGATTTAGCACTTTTATCGCATACCGAAGATCATATGCAGGAGAAGACCAAAAAGCTAGAAGAAAATGCTAAAATGATTGGACTTAAGATCAATGCCAAAAAGTCAAAGTTAATGTACCTCAACACAGAGAGACACCTTGTCATATTTGTAGAAGGGAAACAGCTGGAAACAGTAGACTCATTAAATTACCTAGGAAGTTGTATAACAACAGAAGGTGGTGCTGAAAGAGGTATAAAGATCAGAATAGGAAAAGCTAGATCAGCATTCATTAGATTAGGCAACATCTGGAAAACAACAGCCTTTTCAAAGAAGACCAAGCTCAGACTATATAACAGCTGTATATTATCTGTACTCCTTTATGGCTCAGAGTGCTAGAGAATGACTGATAAAGACATCAACAGACTCTCCAGCTTCCATAACACATGTCTGATGAAGATAATGAAAATATTCTGGCCTTACAAAATCTCCAACAAAGACTTACATGAGATAACCAACACCAAGGACATGGAGACTTTGCTGATACAAAAGAGATGGAGGTGGCTTGGTCATGTTCTACGCAAACCATCTGAAGACATGACCAAGGTAGCCCTTAGATGGACACCAGAAGGAAAAAGAAAAAGAGGAAGACCTAAAACAGCATGGAGACGTACTATAGAAAATGAATTAATGGAAAGAGAATATACCTGGGGCACAGTGAAAAAAAAGCAAACAACAGAGAAGAGTGGAGGAAACTTGTCCTTGCCCTATGTGCCATTAGGTATAGCAAGGACTAAGTAAGTAAGTAATTCTAAGGTCTATGAACATTACCTCTTGGCCACAACTGATGACAGGAAATACAATTGGGAATGACTGTCACATTGATCTTATATCTCTTTTATTCAAATTTTAACAGAGGGACAAGATACTAAGGGGCAAACAGAAACCATAAGTCGAATAAAAACAGATAACACAAAAAGAAAAACGACGATAACACAAACAACAGTCAACAAAACACTACACAGAAAACTAAAGATTGAGCAGCCACAAAACCGGAAGTGAACTCATGTCCACCGGAGGAGTAAGCAGTTCCTGCTCCACTAGTTACACTTGACGTGTTACCCATTGCAAATACATAAATATTCCTTAACAATGAAAAATCATGATGGCGTACCTAAAATATTCGAAGGGATTACCTCAACTTTACTACTTGGTACCATTGGTTCAATATAGGTTCCTTGTGAGCAGGAACATCTTATGAAAGAAATATCATTATATGAAACCCAAGCCCTGGTATATTGCATCAACTTGGAAGACATATACTCCATAGGCAGGTGCTGATGGAATGGTAAATATATTATCAATGTCTCCTATATTATATTTTATTTATTTCGTTTTTAATTTTGTGTTTGATTAACTCATCTTATTTGGGAGTACTATTTTGTTAAGTTAATGGTGTTTTTTTTTTTAATTACTGTCTTGTTCCCAAGTTTTAATTGATTATCTTATATCAATCAAACGGAAATACATGTATCAACAAAATATAATTTTTTAAAAATAATCTATGCGTTTGTTATTGGAAATTTATAAATTTTACATATACCTAGGAACGTTTTTCTCCGAATTTATGTGCTTTCTATACAAATGTTCACCTGTTTTGAAAGAATTCATTTAGTATTAAAGATTTTCAGTTAAAGTTCTTCGAGCCAAAGTTGTAGGCAAAATGTAACCAAAATCTATGACAGCCCATTTACTATACTTTGAAGACCACCTGGGGGTACTTATTTAGTCTTATCAATACATGACATAATTTCTACTTTATAAATGACAACAGACACAGCAGAATTTATTTTACATACAACTTTTGAATTCATCCACTAAAGAAAAATCGAATTTATTAACAGTGAGCAGAAAAATAAATCCAAGTTTTGGCTTTGAACACGTGTTGATTTTCAAGATGTTAATTGAATATTCATTAAAATACCGCTATTAACGATTGCAGCTTCTTAAACGTAATTACATTATTTAAAAAAAAATCTTTCAAGTCACGCTCTGTTCTCATTTTAATATGGGTAGGAATTGAATTGGTTAATATCTTTATAACGAGCGTAATCGTAAGCATGATAAAATCATTTCGATTCTAATACAAAAATTTTAACTTTTGTACATCGTAGCGTACCTAAAAGACGCGTTCGAAAAGCAACCATTTATATTTGATGAAGCCAAAACGTTATAGAAAACCGACCGCTTCAGGATTAAAAAATGAATAGATATAGTACATGTAAACTTCTTTTAACTGATTTTATTGAATTTCCTAGCTAGAAACGTGAACACAAATGGCAATTTTGATTTCCGGCTTTGTAAAAAAAATACAACTTACGTTGCAATTTTAATAGTGGGGTCGTTCAGGTCTAGCCCATGTTCTATTGGAATTAGAACATGATGGCTTCGTTTACAAAGCGAAAAAAAGAACGTCGTATTACAGTGGAAATAAACATATATATATATATATATATATACGTCAAAATATGTGACTACTTAAATTTACGACAGACGTTCTCCATCGGATAATCTGTGGTTATACAGGGCTAACACCATAATTTATAGATACTTGGCTCAAATTTAGCCCAACAATATTAGATTTGCAAAACAAATGGTCATGGTTTCGAAATAACTTTATAAAGTTTTACGCTGTATAGTTATGACGTGAATAAACTATTGATTTTGTCATTTTTATTTTTATTTTTTTTCCGCTTTGAGAGTTACTTTACTGTTGTTCTCGCTTGGCCAGTTTTCCCACGTAATTATTAAACTGTAAGTCTTTAAATCACATTTTTTGTCGGAAATAACAGCTACAACTCGGAAAATATTCCTTACTTGTGTAAGCAGTACTTAAAGGCCAAGGTCTCTGAATGAAGATATTCAAGAAGTTAAGAGGAATTTATGTTTATTTGAAATGCGCTAAAAGGCGGAACAACTTTAGTCCTTTTTGAAAATATAATTTCATTTGTGTAAGCTGTATCATTCATAGATATAGGAAGATGTGGTGTGAGTGCCAATGAGACAACTCTCCATCCAAATAACAATTTATAAAAGTAAACCATTATAGGTCAATGTACGGCCTTCAACACGGAGCCTTGGCTCACACCGAACAACAAGCTATAAAGGGCCCCAAAAGTACTAGTGTAAAACCATTCAAACGGTAAAACCAACGGTCTAGTCTATATAAAAAACGAGAAACGAGAAACACGTATAAATTACATAAACAAACGACAACTACTGTACATCAGATTCCTGACTTAGGACAGGTGCAAACATTTGCAGCGGGATTAAACGTTTTAATGGTACCAAACCTTCTCCCTTATTCTGAAACAATAGTATAACATCACAACATAGAAAAACACGCGATAAAACATCAATTGGAAGGCTTAACATTCATCCATTGAATTTGCATGAGCATATATTATTTGTAGTCGTTCATGGCAGGCAACAACATCACTATGTATTGCCTCAAAATGTATCTTACTCGTTGTTCAAGACAAGTCTTATGACTGTTTAAGATGAAAAAAAAACCCTCAAATTACAGCACTGTGCATGAAAAATGGGTATGTGGGGGACATATATATATATATATATATAAATGACACAACAATCCAACAACAGTGTTTTGTAACAGTCAAAATTAATCTAATTAAAATACAGATCCTGTGTCTAAACTTTGCTTACAATGATCTGACAACACTCCGTGTTACTTTCTGTTCTGTAATTATTACATCAGCCAATGAAATTTCAGTCTACAAAAGGTGTGTAACAATCCGACAAAACCAGAGGATTCCGAAATTTAAGGTCTTTACAACAGAAAGTATAGAACGAAGCGTTTTCAGATCCTTGTAAGCAAACTGCTTGGTTAATACACAGGATCTGTATTTTATTCAGATTACAGTCAAAATAAGATTATTCAATTATGTACAAGCTTCATGTACACCACCCACAAGCTATAAACCCAACAGAGTCAAACCCTTACGTGAATAAATTCAACATGAACGTCAACAAATCCAATTCAAGATAGAAAATATGCAGACATTGGCGTCATTTGGTCTCTGATCTAAAATTGTCTCATTGGCCATATTTTTAAGATTCAATGTTCTATATAGTCCTTCTACATACAAAATTATGATTAGAATCAGAAAAATCCCACTTAAAACAATAAAATTATTTAAACTGTATGCACCATTCATATCAGATTTATGAGACATTTAACACAGCTTCACACTTCATACTCTCGAAACTAACCAATATACATCAAATAATAATCTTTATTCTCATAAACCATAAGATACAACAGTACAGAGATATACATACATATAGCAATGAAAACAAACTTATACATTATAACATCTTACACACAAACATACACACAGGCATACACCAATTATCATTAAATACCCACATACACATATATCAGTATGTACAATATATACAAAATGGGGGTTATGTTATAGCCTAGAGAACAAATGATTTATTTATTTTGCGTATAAGTCTTCAAAGGAACAGCATTTATAAAGATGATATTCTTTGATAGCAGTTACAGATAAATTAACACTTAAAGTAAACAGACGAAAGCTACTATTGACAATCATGATGATGATGCGGAGACTAATGTATGCATTTTGACAGCTAGCTTTTCCAAAACAAAATTATATGACCTAGCTGACGATATCCATGGTCAAAGGAACAAAACTTGTGACGAGATGAATTAACAACGTACCATTTTTAAAATTACCAAAGGCGTTGTTTAGCAAAGGGAGACAACTCTTATTTCTATGACGGACAAACTGTATCCCTCACTATCAAATGATTTTTGTTTTTAAAACGGTCATTTTGATCTTAACATCATCTAAAAAATCTGAACCTAAAAACGTGTTTAAGTTGTTTTTCGATTACTTTCTTATTGCTATTCAATTACTGTTCAATAAGTTCGCTTGCAGTCAATAAAGTACTGCATGTTCATTAACTTTTCTTTAGAATATAGCAAAGTGCTCTCGACCAATGAAATTGTAGGATTTGGTGTTTCTTAATTGTGAAGAATGAATGTAAATCATGTTCTTAGTAAGGGATTATCCTATTGTTTAGGCCTACTTACAGTTCAAAACAAAGAGTTTCTATGAATGAGTTACAACTGCCCCGAAGCACATCTATCAGATTGAAAGGATTTATCAAACAGTGATTGAAACTGACAAAAAGCGGAATTGTGAAACAAATAAAAAAAAATTAAAATAAGTGGAAAATTACTTGTGCATTAAAATTGGTACCTTTAATATTATTATGAAAATATAAATCACTTCAAATTACTAAAAAATTAAACAATATCAAAGCAATGGAAAAGAAAAAGAAAAAAAAAGTTTTAAAATCAAAAATAACCTAAATCTTTAGCTTTCCAAAACTCTGATTACTGGACCATATGTTGGGAAGAATAGTTATTTCCAATATTCCGATAAAATAAAATAAATAAATAAAACAGGAATTTGATTTAAGTTATGAATATATTTAAAACTTTTAAAGTCATTTTATTGAACATTCCCCAGACATAATGAAATAGTATTTGATTTAAAAGCTGGACCAAAATATTGGCTGTGAAATAAAATTAGTTGTAACTCAACTGTATTTATTGATTTAAACTGTAAATAAAGAAAAGGATCATTCCTCACTAAAATATTACATGATTTACAGTCATACTCACAATCAGGAAACATATACAATTCCTACCTTTTCTTTGTACTGTTATGTCACCTAATGTCTATAACGCATTTTTTTTTAATATTACCCAAATTATAAATGAAATGCCTAAAAAGTAAGTCATGCATTAATTATAAACATTGTACTGACAATGAAACTAATTTTTGAATACAACCAATCAAGAGATCATTTGGGTCTTGGGCACTTTACAATATTCTAAGTTTGTAAGAGAATGATCTCTTACATATACTAAACCACTTTTGTGACGTCAGCCTATTCATTTTCCGTGATTTCTTTTTCTAGAATCAACACTTCTTTAATCCGTCACCGAATTTATGTTCAATTCAATTGTTACCTTTGTGTAGTTGATTTAATTAATCTTGAATTGGATTATTTATTTATTGTTGTTCACAACTGGAATTAGTTTAAGAACTTACCTTTGACTTTTGCAAATTGTTATTTGCCGTGACTGGGGTTCGAACTGCTTTCTTGGAATATATTATGTGTCAATGTTTATCACCTCTCGGCTACCAATCGAGAGTACCCCATATAGCACACGACTAGAACTGGTTTTAAATCAAACATGTATATGTCTTTAGTTTCCACACTGTGGTAAGAAATTCGTATGGTCAAATTTTCCAACAAAATCGTTTTTCCGAATAGACTGTTTTAGTAACTTTGTAATCCACCTATTTCAAAATATTTATTTGAACTTCTGTGCTTACATTTTCTTTAAGATAATTTCATAACTGTCAGTTTAGATTGTCATTGGCATCTAATCTAAAAAAAATTACAATTTCAAGTTGCTTAAAAATATCGCATTTATTTCGTCAATAAACACTTCAAGTTTAACATTCATGGTCATTAATTTTTAATAAGCACACATGTAACATTTCAATTTACTACTTTCTTGCTATGATATATAATGTACTCCAGTTTAATGTTGTAAAAATAATTTTGTAGTATTGTCTTGCTTGACAAATGATTTTTTCGTGACATTTACTTTATTTGTAAGATCAAAGTCCTTTTGAATTTCTATGGTTGAAAACTTCATATTTTGAGTAATGTAATTTAAAACGTCGTTTTGAGAAAATGAACAAATATCTAATATTTAGTTGTTATACGAAAATCTACTATTAACGAAGCTAAATTAGTATATTTTTTTTATTTGACAGAATATTTAAAAAGAGAGTATTATATTAAAAATTGAAATCCATCAAAAGTTTGTGAAGTTGACCCTTAACTTTAGCTTTAACAAATTGGGACCATTTCTGATCCTTACAATAGGCATATTCTAATGATATATATAATAACATAGCTGTGTGTTCGGCGAGGAGATTAAACTCAAAAAAAATTGTCTTTGGTCACCGCACTATTATATGGAAATCGGATAGCAAAAAGTTGTTTCCTGACTGGAAATTCTTAACAGCTTACGTATATCATAGATATAATAATGGCTATTATATCTATGCGTATACTAATATTAACACATAACTCTTTCCTTTATGTTCTCACTGATAGGAAACAGTATCCGTCCTATCCAACAGAAGTTAAGCTTTTTCAAATATTTAAAATTCGAAACAAAATGTGTGATAATAATTTGAACTATCATAATTGCATGAATTAAACTATAAATATCATTATGCGATGAAATTATCATCTTTTGTTATATTATATAGAGAATAATATGTGTCAACATTTTTATTTTAAATATATTTTACAAAAATAAAGGCTTTCTAATTTGAAAAATACCTCTTACGTTGAAATTTTTTTTTAAATCGTCCATATTGGTATAAACTTTTATCTCTCAGCAGTATATCTTTCATGTTTTATAGAAATAATTCTTTTACATTTGTTTCGATTAAATTAAAAAGAGTTCTATTCCTTGATGTTACTCAAGTTGGGTCCCCCTTATGGAGCTACATATAGAATTAATGCATGTACTTTTTAAATGTCACACTCCAAGTTTGCCCCTCCCCACCCCACCCCTCCCCTCTACTTTTCAAAATCCTCGATCCGCATCTGGTTTCGTGCTTATGTATCCTATTTTATTTATTTTTATATTATATTTTTCTATCACTGTTTTCGTACAATTCAATTTACTTATTTTGATATTTAACATATCTCATACTTAGTATTTTTAATGATATATTATTGACATTTAAAAACATTATTCGCAAAAGAAATATTGTGAAAGATAATTATTTTATGGTCTGTCTGCGTAAGACTGCATTAAAATAACTCTTATTATCAAATCGCGACATCTTTATCAATACAATTATGATTATGTCATTTTCTAACTTAAAAGCTTTTAGTAAGTCAAGGTATAAAAATTTAAAAAAAAACAAATGTTTAAAATATTACCTTAAATACACGTGAATATTTAGTGATATTTAATTTGATCATCTTTCAATCTGACATTCATTTATTTTTTAGACAAAACATTTATCTTGACTGTTTTAATTTAGTAACATGTATTTTTGAAACGCAGTTCTTAGGCCTTTTTTTCCCGGCCAATTATTTTTATTTTAAGAATACACAGGAGTGAATATGAAATTTTCATGCTTTTCTGATATAAATGAATCAAACTGTGAAGAATTATTTGATATTTACGCATTACTTTATATGTTGTAATGCATTACGTAAGTACTATCAGAACTGAAATACTCATAGCTGAGATCACGAATACGGTTTAAGACAGACTTACAACTTCTTCTGAAGATAAGATGGTACCCGAACCTGCTTTCTCTTTTTTATTGGTCTTTTCGTTTCTTTTTAACACATGAAGTGTGTCATTGAGATAGCTCTATGATATTTACAGAATTCTATATGATATTGTGAAAAGTGGAGATGTGTATGAACTGATGATTTGTATTTAAACATTAAAAGAGAGGCAACAGATACCAAATGGACATTCAAACTCATACGTCGAAAACGAATTGACAACGCCATGTCAACACGAACCCAACCCAAAAATCAGGGGTGATCTCAGGTGCTCTGGAAGGGTAAACAGATCCTGCTACACATGTTGCTCATTTCAGTACAAAACCGGTGATAAGTCTAATTCGGTAGGTCACATTCGAGGAAAAGAGGACGGGATTGTAGTTACGACAATTGGACAATATCCGTTGTCATCTGTGAAATATATATTCCATAACGGTCAACCAACTCGTGATGGCGTCCGTAAAATTTTCAAAGGGATGATTTCAACTTCACCACATGGAACTCATGGTTTAAAAGCTTCATTGTAAACAGCAACCCTCTATCAAAGAAATCATAATAGGCAATGCAAACGCTGAGATATCGTATCAACTCGGAGATACACATTTGTATACTCTATATGCAGGTATTGCTGGAAAGTTCACAGTTGAGAATATAATATCTTCTCTTTTGTTGTATTTTTTTCTCTCAACCGATCCTTATTGCCAATTTCTAGATGTAAGTCAAGATATGATGCAGACTTAACTGTATCCGTTGTATCCGTTATTGCAAGTTCGATGGGGTAGATGCGTTCAACATAGTCACTAAACTTTGAATCATTCAGTGAGTGAGAGAACATCATCTATATATATAGCGGAACGTAAAGTTAAAGGATAAAGCTAAATCTTCTCATCATTCTTTCTAAGAAGCTCCTGTATGAAGTATGCCTCATATGAATAAAGGAACAAGTCGATAAGGAGAGGAGCACAGTTATTGCCTGTGGGAATGCCGATTGTTTGTTGAAACAAACGTCCTCAAAACGTAACATGTAATTTTGCTTTTTTCTACGCTTTTTCATACGGTATATATACGAATGAATCATTTTAACTCAAAAAATGAATTTATTAACACGAATAAATTTACTTATTCATTACTCTATTTGGGCAACTATTAAGGGACCCGTTGTAATATATTGCGAAAAGATTTATGTTAACAGCGGTATTGATTAAATATAACAGAAATATACATTTCTGGAAGTGTAGAAACATTCTTTGTTTGTCTTTGACAAGCAATACTCGTTTGGAGATCTAACTTTGTTTCTGTTGATTTTTTTACGATTTCTCTACTATGCATGCTACACTGCAACATAATCATATCAAAGAGAAATACAAAACAGAGGGTATCTCCGAGTGTAGAAATTGATACAAGTCTGAAGGGGTACGACACCCTCGCAAGGGGCCTCTGTTTTTGGATGTATAGACACGTAGCTACATTTGTAGAAATGAGGACCTTAAATTCGATGCATTGTATAGAAAGAGTATCATGCTCTGTGTACGTAAAAGAACGCTAGCAAAAACTCGTTGAGGGGTTCGTAGGGTTTATTGATTGTCTATATTGACATAATATTGTATTTGTTAAAATCACAATGCTATATCTTCTCATCATTCTTTCTAAGAAGCTCCTGTATGAAGTATGCCTCATATGAATAAAGGAACATGTCGACAAGGAGAGGAGCATCATAATTTTAACAATTCTGATTAAGACACATTTTGTCACATTTAGATGTGTTCCGGAATTACTATCAATCCCTAACGTACGCACCAAGAGTAAAAATAACATTGTAGTTAAAATTCTAAAATAAAACTCAAAAGACCATCCACAAAACACGTTTTTTTTTCCATATCAACCAAAGTGAGAATGATTTACTAACATCATTCCGTACCAGTTTTCTCCCACTATTTACGCGGCTAACATATGGAATGTACTTATATTCGAGTGTAAGGAGGTGGCACTTCACTGTCAACAGACAAAGTACTTTGCACTTGATTTCTGTATAATTAGTCTATATTCTATTACAAATCTTTGCTTCTGAATTAAGGAAGCATGGGAGAATTCCGCCATCTTTTACTACAATTTGCTAATTTTAATGCAGATATACAGACTTTTAGGGTTAATGGACAAATTTTATTTTATGGTAATATGTGGTAATATTTGTGTCTTCAAATGCAGAAAGATTTTTTCTTGGTTTAATTTCTTGTAATGTCTTTGTGATGGGAGAATAATTAGATAATTCAGTCAAACTGTACGGAAGGTCTATCTATACACGTGGTACCGATGCAATAATAAATTGTAAACAAACAAAAAACGTGTCGTCGAAAAGATTCTTAGATTCAGGTTGAACAAATTGAAATTGTTTACTGTTGTATATTTTTTTTCAACTTATACAATCCAGGCGAGTCTCTAGTTTCTGTTTATTTTTATAACAGCTATCTGTCACAACTTATTTCTGGATTCTATCTTTGACATATATTCGATTATCCATAGTTTATATTTTACAAAATATAAGATTTTCTATAGCCCGTAGCTTAAAATACGCACGTTGATGAAGGGTTTTTTTTTGTAACAGATCTTTAAAAACTAGCACATTATAAAATACATTTTGACAAGAAACAAGAGCTTATTTTGTTTATTAAAAAAAAAGTAGTTCAAAGTTGTTTGAATGATTTGTTTGTCTTGTTGTCGATACATGTAGTATATAAAGAAATAATTTCAGCGGTACGAATTCATTCCTGCCACATGTGCCAGGTTCACGTTTGTCGCAATATGTTTTTGTAAAATAATTTGATGATATCAGATCTCTTGTCGTCTCTGATAAATTAGTTATAATTTATAACGTGTCTTGACTTAGGACGACAAGGAATTTGCTCTTGTTAGGGTGCTGTGTATGTCCAGGTTAAAGACCGTTATGACCCTTTTTTACCAATTATTGGTGACCTGATATTGTTTAGTTGCTGTCCCATTGACTTAACTGATATTCTGTTTAATCCAGTACTAATGTATAGGTTCAAATTCTACTTTTAGTTTGAAACTACACGCATGAAATTCATTTTGGTTTACTTCAATCAGTGGTTAAAATCTTGGTTCACTTTGCACTTTTCCACAATTTGAATCTACTGTTTAGAAACATGTCTTATTGAAGCCGGTTTTATACAACGAAAGAAAGTTTATGGAGGCGATTTAATTGAAATTGTGTTGTTTTTTTTACTGAAACATATTCGCCTTTAAATGGTTTTTTTCTTTTTATAAAGAAAATTAGAAAAATCATCACCATCACAGCAAATTCTGTGTCATAGTGTACACTTTACTATAAGACTATACCTATTCATTAATTTTATAAATTTTGCTGACACACACATATATATACGCATGGTTGACGAGCGCCTTATGTCACTAAAACCATTCGTCTTATGATTTTTTTCTTTATCTTTTTGTCATTCACTTGCTTTGTTTTTTATTCTTTGCTTTTTGTCATCTTAACCAACTTATATTTTGTTCTTATGTGGTGTTTGTTAAGAGGTTTTGAAGTTCAACAACGTGCAGTTTTGAAGAGCTGCCTCTTGATGATAACACACTATGATGTACAACATGATATTATATGTTTGGCAATGCTATTAAAAGATTGCGTAACGCTGATGAGGCATTAAATTGTCTTGAACTGTCTAATATTTTTTCAAAAATGTTGTGTGATTGAAATATATGCATTGGGTAAAATTAAGTCTTCGTGAGTATTCTTTAATGCTGGCACATATATAACTTACAATGTCTTCCCAAATAATAATAAAGCTTACTCTTGCTTAACATTTCATTGGCACTCAACCTCCTCAGCGAAATAATTCGCCAAACACTGACTTTTAAACGGTTAAATATGCAGTGGCGGATCCAGGGGGGTGGGGGATCCGGGGGTTGGAACCCCGTTTTTTTTTACGATCAATGCTTTTAAATGGGGACATATGGTTGGAACCCCCTCCCCCTTTTTAAAAATGGCTGGAACCGCCCCTGATATGAATAAATGGGATTAATAGGATTTACCCCAAGGGTGACTTGGGTATAAACAAATATGGCCCCCTTGGTGTTCTTCCATCCAGCAGTAAAACCCTTGCCAATGTGGGACGTCCGTATGGCTGTGCGGGATGTATAAATTCGCAGCCATGTCTGGTCAGCATAGGGACATTAAATTCGATGCCTCACGTCGAGAAAATACCACAGCTTCTGTCCCTACCCATTATGTCATTTGTTTTCTTTAGTTCAGATTTCCTAATCATCATCACCCTTGTCGTTTCAACTTGCACCTACAGATTGTATTAATTTTCAAAGTTTCCCGTCCTTGATACGCATACAACACTTGCCACTGGACGTTAAAGGAAACAACAATCAATCAATCATCAATCGAATTTTAAATGTCAATATTAGGAAAAACAAGATTATTGGCCTAAAATTATTTTGTTTTTATAGGATCGCTTAAATTTTTTCACGTCCTTGATACGCATATAAAACACTTGCCACTGGACGTTAAAGGAAACAACAATAAATCATTCATCAATCGGATCTTTAATGTCAATATTAGAAACTTGAAACAACATTATTGGTCAAAAATTATTTTGTTTTAGGAGCACTTCAAAGTGTTGGGGTTGGATTGGTTTGAGGTTTGTTTCCTAGTGATCGATTTCCAGTATGTCAATTGAATTAATTCATTAAATCGGATTAAGAATTAACATAATGTGTACAAATATTTCAAGTCGTCGTGACGTGACTGTATTTCCGTCTTTCTTATGACATAAACTTAATCTTCAAAGAGGACTATTTCCCTTGATACTCTTTCAGATAAAGGACTAATCTTATCGTCAATTATTTTAAAAGGACTCTGACTACAAGACAGTAGTAGTGATAATGATTCTTCTGGTTTCAGTTGATCTTGATCGTACAAAAGCGTTTTATATATGAAATTAGTAATATCAAGAAAAAATATATCAGTCAAATGAAGGATCAATAGTTTCCAAACCTAGGCCGTGGGGGAGGTTTCACCCTGAGATTACTATAAAACATGAGATTATAGTAATTTTAGTATCACCAAAATCTTCTATGAAGATTTGGTTGATTTCAAACATTTGTTGTTACTATGAGTAATAAAGTAACATTTAACACATCTAAAATATGTACAGTAGAAACATTAAGTTCAATGGTAAAAAATCCCATTAATAGACCATTTGTAAATACTTCTGATATTATATCATGGCATCATTAGCTTTTTACCTACAATCTGGGACTTATAGATGAGGGTCTGGATTTGGGGGGGGGGGTCCTTCATTTCTCTATTCTTTAATTTTTTAGGCCATTTTTCTCTATTCTTTATATGTTTTGCCAATAATTCTCTATTCTGTGAACTCCCATCCACACGCTCATAAATCAATGTATAAGTCCCAGCTACAATACAAACGAAGACTGGTGTGTCTATATTGGCAGAACTTAGAATATTGTAGACTAGATGAGTTCTTGGTTGTAAGTGTGTTTAAGGAATTATATTTTATCGAGTTAAAATATTGTTTTGAGAGAAAAATTCTTATCTTGTTATTTATTTATTTTGAGATTATCCCCAATTCTTAGACACTTCCTATGTTGTTTTAGACATTAGAAAATCATCACAGTCATATGAACGCTTTGAATAAAAGTGGATTACATCAAACGCTAAATAAACAGAGATCACATCATGATCGACCTTCACAAAATGGAGTGGTAACAGCAGACGTAAACTAGTCTTTTGAGGGTCAAAATAGTTCAGGGACACTCACACACGATGGACGGTTCTCTGTCTAAAGTCGATGTACCAGAAATACAACATCTTTTAGATTTAGATCCATATCTAAGATTGCACGAAGGTGAAATAAGGAGAAGGTAAGTTATGCATGCTTTCAACTTCTACGCAGACAAAAAACGTGAATAAATTCCATGATGCAGATATACTGAAGGCGTTAGATTTTTTTGGCATGTCAGCAATCTTTTTTTTGCCAGTTTCCCAAGTCGCACATTTTTCATTGTTTCCCATGCTGTCATCCTCCATCGCTCTAATACTATGAAAAAAAAAAAAAAAAAAAACATCATAGATACCAGGATTGAAAATTTGTACGCCATACGAGCGTTTCGTCTACAATAGACTCATCAGTGACGCATGAATCAAAAAAGTTAAAAAGGTCAAATAAAGTACGAAGTTGACATGGCTGAAGAGCATTGAGGACCTAAAGTTCCTAAAAAGTTTTGCCAAATACAATTTTCAAATTAGCTGCCAAACCGTAACTCTTTTTTTGATCATTGAATTTAAAGATAGATTTTCACAATGGGTGTCTGGCTAGGGTCGTGATACATTGCGGTTTACAGACTTTTATAAATTCTCCTGCCAAACAGAACTTTTTGTATGTAATTTATTTGTTGAAAATATTTTAATAGATATGGATGTTTCCAAGATGTAATTAGACATATTGATAGTACAGAAGGTGGCATAGAGAAGTTTAGTCGAGGATATGAATCTTTTGGTCTACACAGAACGCCGGACAATGGGATTTGCATGAAGGAATGGGCACCTGGCGCAGAAGGATTATATCTTAGGGGAGAATTCAGTATGATGTTTTGTTGTATTTAATTTTTTTTAAATATTTTAGTTCATTATTATAATTGTTTTTAATTATTTATATTTATGTACATGTATGCCATGTATGTAGAGCCATATATATATATATATGTCATGTGTATGTTCATCCTGAACAACAAAAGAAACACATCCATTAATCTCTCTCAAATAAAACAAAAAAATAAATTGCTTTATCTTCTTAACTAGTAGCAAGATAGGTCAGATATTATGTTTCAAGGAAATGAAATTCTGTTGATTTGAAGAATTTTAAAAGATTAAAAGATAAATTGTTTAATTCTCAAAAAATTTCGCTAATAATGTACCAATTTACAGTAGAAGTCTTCACAGTCAAACTACATTGTAAGTACAGTAAATTACAAGTATATTTTTAATTACCCCTTAGTGTTCCAGCTTGAATCTCAGGATTTTTCTTTCAATATTATTTCATGTATATCTCATGTTTTGAGTAGGTCATTGTACATGTTGTATCATTTTGTTATATTTTAGACAGCTGGAACCAAACACAGTATCCATTTACCAGACTGGAATTTGGTAAATGGGAAATAAAAATTCCTCCAAATCAAGATGGATCATGTCCTATACCACATAACAGTAAAGTAAAGGTAAATTTTCTCATAGTCAATTTATATTTACTACTGGAATTATCATGAATATGATCAAGATACGTTTTGCTTGAAAATATTTAGGAAACTTTATTCGGATGAAACGCATAATCTGTAGTAGAATAGTACAGAAAATCAACTTCATCCAGTTAGTTTAACTTTCATATTCGGTACATTTATTTTGCCAAGGTTAAACCATGTTATATAAAAACTGCACTGACAAGTAAGAGCTGTAAATCAATTAAATCGCCACCTTTACTATAAAAGGCTCTACTTAGAAAAAAATCTGTTTGCATGAACTTAATTGTTTAAAAGTTGCTCATTTGGTATTTATAGTGAATATGTATTTCAACATCCAACCAAAACAGCAATTCAATTGCGTTAACAGTCAAATTCAAATACATATGACAGATAGTTGGCTGAAGGAACTTGTTTTAAAAACGAATTCATTTAAATCTATTTGAAATAATACAGTAAAAGAGAGGCGAAAAATACTGAAGGGACATTCAAACTCATAAGTTGAAAATAAACTGACAACACCATGGCTAAAAAAAGAAAAAGACAAACAGAAGTACAGAAAACACAAAATATAAAACTAAAGACTGCAACACGAACACCACCTGAAACGGGGGGTGATCTCGCGTGCTCTGGAAGGGTAAGCAGATCATGCTCCATTGTGACACCCATTGTGTTATTCTTATAAAATATGTTGATAAGTTATATCAAGTGATTACACATCATGCAATAGCGGATTGGTAATAGACTCTTATCTAACCCTGTTAGAGACATCATTAAATTCTTATCCATCGGTCATGTAAAATTGTACTATAGTTTATGCTTGCATGTACATGTATGTCCCTGTAATTTTTATACTTAATATACATAGTATCATAAAGTCTTTAATTCCAAAGAAGATTTGCTATTAACCATGTTAACAGTGAGCTATGATATACCTTTTGTTTAAAAGTTTGTACTTCAAAGTTTACTGTTATGTCCTCGCTTCAAAACAAAAACAAAAAACACAAATAAACAAAATCAAAATGTACTCCTGTAGAGTTTAAGGTTTAGAATAGTACATTACATTTTCAGTTAGTTGTAAGAACCAAATCAGGTGAATTAGTAGACAGAATATGTCCATGGTCAAAAGTAGTAAAAAGACCAAAAGATGTACCTATTTTTGAACAAATTAACTGGGATCCTCCACAGGATCAGGTGAGTAAAGAGTATATCTGTATTAACAATGGATTGCATTTCATGTGTTCAGATCTAAAATGTAAAAGCGCATATTGATGAGACGCACAAAAAATTTGAACATGCCCACATCTAAATAGTGGCACACATGAACAATCAGGCAGATATCAATTTTGCTTCATGTAAATGTTGTATGAGCCCACTTTTCCAATATATAATTTGCTAAATTTTTCTTTGTGAAAAAAAAAAAATAAAATAATAACATTCAGTGTAACAGTCATGATACTACTGATTAATTCTCAGTCAAATGATACATTCATGCTTCATTTTACATAAACATACTACATTTTGTACTTAACTTTTAACTTTCATTAGCATTCAACAAAGTCATGAAAGTTCTGAACACTAAACAGATATATCACTTCTACACAAACAACTTGAAATTATGGTGGTAAGAGTGGTATAATCATTTGACATGAAACAGTCCAAAAGTATTAAGCAAAGTGACTATTAACATGCTTGTAATAGAAAAATTACATTGTAATAGAAAAATAGCATTAACATAGAAAATCACATTGTAATAGAAAATCACCTTGTAATATAAAGAAAATCACCTTGCAATATTTAGAAAATCACATTGTAATAGAAAATCACATTGTAATAGAAAATCACATTGTAATAGAAAATCACCTTGTAATATAAAGAAAATCACCTTGCAATATTTAGAAAATCACCTTGCAATATTTAGAAAATCACATTGTAATAGAAAATCACATTGTAATAGAAAATCACATTGTAATAGAAAATCACATTGTAATAGAAAATCACATTAAAATAGAAGTGTTTTAAGTAAGTAAGTAGTAATATTTGAATGATTACTGTCACTTTTAACATATATTTGAATGATTACTGTCACTTGTAACATATATTTGAATAACATTAAAAATAATGTGTTTAATTGTTTAGATGATTAAAATATTCCATGCTTTTTAGGAGAAAATTATTTTGAGAAAGGAGGAATATCTTCTATTATTGCAATGGCAAGCTTACAATATGATTTACAATGGTAACATTAATCATTCCTCAGTATAATTGCAGTAACATTTTAAAATATATTTTTTAGCTATATCAGTTTAAACACAGACGACCAGATAAACCAGCATCATTACGTATCTACGAATCTCATGTTGGGATAAGTTCACATGAGGGAAAAGTTAATAGCTATAAAGAATTTACAAGGGATCTTCTACCTCGAATACATGATTTAGGTAATACTAAATTACAGTTTTAAGAGTCCAGTTCACTACCCTCTTCCAAGCAATGTCAATATTAGTGAAAAACAAAGACAACAGCTTGGAACTATAAAACTGCAGAATAAGCATTAATATTAAAATATCCAGTATAAAACAATATATAAATTTAATTTAGAAAATGATAAAATTTATGTGTACTTGCTAGAAAATATAAGCATTTGAATTATTATACCTGAAACCATTGTGTGTGAACCATTTTTTACATGTGGTCAGTGTTGTTTTGATTTTGTCCCTCTGACTCGGTCTGTTTTTCATGAGCAATATTGATTGTAACACCTTACAGTTGTAACTTGTTTGAACATCGCCTGATAGAATATTAATCACAGAAAATTGGTTAACACAGGAATGGTCTCTGCTGTAAGAGCTGTTCAGCATTGAAACAAAAAGAAGTCAGTACAGGTTACTGCAAATTCAGAAATTTTTGCAACATGTTGTCTTTTGTTCATGGTCAACAATAGCAATAATAAATGCACACAAAAATTCATGAATTTGCAATAATAAAAATATGTTAGGTTATGTTTGCAAGAGACATAGTTATTTAAGAAAAAGAAAAAAAAACTTATGGTCTCAAATGACACATTGAATAAAAATGAATAACAAAATTAACATTAAAGATTTTTCTATTTTCATTTCAGGTTATAATTCAATACAGTTAATGGCCATTATGGAACATGCATATTATGCCAGTTTTGGTTACCAAGTAACAAGTTTTTTTGCTGCCTCTAGGTAATTGTGTTTACATTAAGCAGATGTAAAGCAAATATTTGGGTATAGATTTTTGTGTTGAGGGACCAAATTCTTGTATTATAAATAGAAATAATTACTTTATAACTTCATTTGTTCTAAGTACCAGATAGTTTCTGTCTAAAGTCATTTTCACTCAATGAAGTGGAAGTTACATCAACAATACAAAATGAAACTTGTAACTTGTGTTCATAATGATGTGAAATTTAAAAAAAGATCTAAAAACTAAGAATTTTGACCAAGATATAGTGGTCACTTAACATTGTGATGTTCAAGTCTGAAATCATTACATTCTCAGGTTAAAGTATTGGTTTAAGGTAGTTTACTGTGAATATATGGTTACATCAACATGAAACTAAGCATAAATGTTCATTATGATTTAAGCTTTCTAAAATATATGCTTAATTAGGGTATTGAGCTTGATTTCACAGTCAGTAAACATGGACATCTGATAATCCATATTGATTTACACTGTCATGTTGAAAAAAAAAATTATGGCCTACCCGCTTCTAGATGACAGGGCATTATGTTATACTGAAATTACTCTTGTCTGTCAGTACATCCAGATATTGGTTCTCTAACTTTAGTTTGCCTCAACCAAATCTTATGAAACTTATACACAATGCTTATTACCACCAAACACAGATCAATTTCTTATTTGTGTGCATCACTTTCATTCTTGAGTTATGTCCCTTTACAAATGGATAAATGGCTGAATTTGCCGTTTCCACACTCTAACCTTAGCTTGCCTCAACCAAATGATATGAAATTTATATTCAATGCTTATTACCACCAAAGACAGATCAAGTGTAAATTTTGGTGGCGTCACTTTCACCGTTCTCGAGTTCTGTCCCTTTATTAATGGAAAAATTGCTGAATTTGCCATATATTTACAAATTGGGGCATCTGTGTCCCATTGGCACATTCTTCATTTATTGTTTTATAACCACTTTTTGTACATGCTCTTGTTACACATACAGTATGTTTGAAAATTATTTAATATTTTTTCATTTTAGTCGATATGGAACCCCAGAAGAATTAAAAGAATTAATAGATGTAGCCCACTCACTAGGTATTGTAGTATTATTAGATGTTGTACACAGTCATGCCTCCAAGAATGTCGTAGATGGATTGAATCAGTTTGATGGAACCCAATCCTGCTTCTTCCATGATGGTGGACGAGGCACACATGATTTATGGGATTCACGTCTTTTCAATTATACTGAGTAAGTATTGGAATTTAAACTTGAAAACAGAGGTTAAACTTAATATAGTCCTGTTATATCAGTTGCGATTTTTTATCCCCATTTTATGTTTTTTTTTTTAATTGTGCATTCTGTGGATACATTATTATTCATGTTTGCACATTTTGTCTGTTAGCTCTTTAAGATATATGCATATTGATTGTTTCACTAAAAGTTTGCTGAAATTGTAATTTTTGTATTTTTTTAGACATGAAGTTTTACGCTTTCTTTTGTCCAACTTGCGATGGTGGGTAGAAGAATACCAATTTGATGGATTTAGATTTGATGGGGTGACAT
This sequence comes from Mytilus coruscus, assembly GCA_017311375.1. Lineage (NCBI taxonomy): Eukaryota > Metazoa > Mollusca > Bivalvia > Mytilida > Mytilidae > Mytilus > Mytilus coruscus. The sequence continues at coordinate 46,412,087 of CM029604.1, read as the reverse complement.
CTATGTTGTATCATACTCATGGCATGGGTAAGTTGTAAATCTATCTCATGACACATTTAAAATCATGATCTTTCATAACATAATTAATCAATGTCTAACTTCTCTACATGTAAAGGAAGTAAAAAAAAAGTATACAAATAAGACAAAAATTACAGTCAGAAATTACATCATCTAAATTAACATAAGCCAACTATACGGTATGGGTTGTTCTCATTGTTGAAGGCCGTACGGTTGCCTACATTTGCCTACATCCACTTCATTTGAGAAGTCTGGTGAATAGTTGTCTCATAGGCAATCATATCACATCTCCTTTTTATGCCCCACGTAGGGGCATTAGGTTTTTATAAATTTTGCGGTCGTATATTGGTATGACGTTGGCGTCGTCGTCGTCCGAAGACTCATTGGTTTTCACACTCTAACTTTAGTTTAAGTGAATGGATCTCTATGAAATTTTACCATAAGGTTCAATATCACAAAAGGAAGGTTGGGATTGATTTTGGGGGTTATAGTACTAACAGTTAAGGAATTAGGGATCAAAAAGGGGCCAAAAATAAGCATTTTTGTAACTTCCAGACATAACTTGTGTGTTAGTGTATGGATCTCTCTGACATTGTACCACAAGGTTCCATATCACAAAGGGAATGCTGGGATTGATTTTTGGGGTAGTTGCCTCAAAATTTTAGGAATTAGGGGCCAAAAGGGACAAAAACAAGCATTTTCTAGTTTCATGACAATAACTTGTGCGTAAGTGTATGGATTTTTCTGAAATTGTACTACAAGGTTCCATATCACAAAGGAAAGCTGGAATTGAGTTTGGGGTAATTGCCTGAAACGTTTAGGAATTAGGGGCCAAAAGGGCCAAAATAAGCATTTTCTAGTTTCCAGACAATTACTTGTGTTCAAGTGTATGGATCTCTCTAAAATTGTACTGCAAGGTACCATACCTCAAAGGGAAGGCTGGGATTGAGTTTGGGGTGATGAATCATAAGGGGTTCAAAAATTGGGGGATTTTTTTTTTCCTTTTTCCTTTTTTTTTCTTTAAAATTTTCCATTTTAAGTTGGTTATTTCTGATGTATATTTAAAAGCAAATAATAATGATATGGCAGGAGATACACACCAAACAGGATGTGTAAATTATTATATAATAAGTATTGTGCAATAGCAAGAAATTTTCAATTGCACAGTATTGCGCAATAGCAAAAATCTTCAATTGCACAGTATTGCGCAATAGCAAGAAAATATCCAATAGCACAATATTGGGCAATAGCAAGAAATTGTCAATTGTACAGTATTGCACAATAGCAAGAAATATTCAATTGCACAGTATTGCGCAATTGCAAGAAATATTCAATTGCACAGTATTGTGCAAAAGAATATACTTTGTATAAATTGCTTATTTCTTGACCAATTTCAATGGGGTTTTATTCTTGAATTCTTGGGGTTCTTTAATATGCTGAATCTAACCGTGTATTAAGTTTTTGGATTTTGGGCCTTTTTAAATTGGTCCACATTGAGGTCCAAAGGGTCCAAAATTAAACTTTGTTTGATTTCATCAAAAATTGAATTATTGGGGCTCTTTGATATGCTGAATCTAAACATGTATTTAGATTTTTGATTATGGGCCCAATTTTCAAGTTGGTTCGCATTGAGGTCCAAAGGGTCCAAAATTAAAACTTTGTTTGATTTCATCAAAAATTGAATTATTGGGGTTCTTTGATATGCCGAATCTAACCGTGTATTTAGATTCTTAATTTTTGGTCCCGTTTTCAAATTGGTCTACATTAAGGTCCAAAGGGTCCAAAATTAAACTTTGTTTGATTTCAACAAAAATTGAATATATGGGGTTCTTTGATATGCTGAATCTAACCATGTATTTAGATTTTTGATTTTTGGGCCCTGTTATCAACTTTGTCCGCATTGAGGTCGAAAGGGTCCAAAATTAAACTTTGTTTGATTTCATCAAAAATTGAACTCTTGGGGTTCTTTGATATGCTGAATCTAACCATGTATTTAGATTTTGGATATTGGACCATAATAGGTGAATGTTCAATTTAAAATTTTTAAGTTCTTAGACCACATTCATTCTGTGTCAGAAACCTATGCTGTGTCAAATATTTAATCACAATCCAAATTCAGAGCTGTATCAAGCTTGAATGTTGTGTCCAAACTTGCCCCAACTGTTCAGGGTTCGACCTCTGCGGTCGTATCAAGCTGCGCCCTGCGGAGCATTTTATTCAGTCTGTCAGTCCATTCGTTCGTCTGTTCGTTAGTTGGTCTGTCCCGCTTCAGGTTAAAGATTTTGGTCAAGGAAGTTATTATACGCCCGTTTACGGGACGTTTTATGGTATACCATTGTCCGTCTGTCTGTCTCTTTTGTTTTTTATAAATTTTAGATTTTACGTTTCCGTGTTATGGGGTTTTATTCATTAAAAAAAGGGGGATTTTCCAGTTTTCGGACAATAACTCAAGAATGCTTTCACCAACTTGCAAGAAATTTTGGTTAATTGTTTATATCTATTGATATGAGCTCCCTTTTGATTTTTATAAATTTTAGATTTTACGTTTCCAAGTTACAGGGTTTTATTCATAAAAACAAAGGGGGATTTTCCAGTTTTCTGACAATAACTCAAAAATGCTTTCAGCAATTCTTATGAAACTTTGGTGAATTGTTTATATCTATTGATGTAAGCTCCCTTTAGAATTTTATAAATTTTATTTGTTTATAGTCTGACAACAGATTTACTAAGTATTGCACAACAGCATAGTGTATTGCACAGCAGCAAGAAATCTTTAATTGAATATAAATTCAATTCATATAACCAATTTCAAGTTCTTTGACTTCATTTATTCAGAAACCTATAATATGTCAAATATTTAATCACTATCTAAATTCAGACCTGTATCAAGCTTGAATATTGTGTCCATTTTTGCCCCAACTGTTCAGGGTTGGACCTCTGCTGGCATATCCAGCTGCGCTCAGCGAAGCAGTTTATTGATGAAGTTGAAGTCCAATCAACTTGAAACTTAGTACACATGTTCCCTATCATATGATCTTTCTAATTTCAATGCCAAATTAGAGTTTTGACCCCAATTTCACGGTCCACTGAACATAGAAAATGATAGTGCAAGTAGGGCATCCATGTACTATGGACACATTCTTGTTTTTTATATAATCATGTATTAAAAATCTTAAGAGGATTTATGAAAATTCTATTTACCTTATCTATATTTTTAGGCTACAGGTTCTGTTGTAAATATTAATGTGTTTTGTTGGTATCATTTCAGTGTTATATTCTTGTATTTCATTTTATAGAACACAGGCATATAGTCTGATCCTTTTTTCAGGTCATGGGTTCAGTGGAGACTACAATGAATACTTTGGCTTGAACACAGACACAGATTCATTAGTCTACCTAATGGTGTCAAACTATATGTTACATCAGCTGTACCCAAATATGATAACTGTAGCAGAGGTATGTATATGTCTCATTTGTTTGTATCTCCACACTTTTTGATTATGATTTGAAATGGTTCTTTGTTTTTGTGTTGTTGGGTTCCTACCTCATTGCTGTATACTCCACATCATCTTTTATTCACGAGTTATGTTTTGCAAAAATTATTAAGCCTTATTTGGCTCAATATAATCCTAAACTAAACATTAAAGTTTTCCTTAGGATTTTCTCAATGTTTTGAAGACCCTTTGGTGGCCTTGGGCTGCTTTCCACTCTTTGGTCGATTGTTGTCTTTTTGACACAAACTTAGTTTCCATTGTCAATTCTATCAGCTTGCAGGTGTGGTTTCTGAATTTCCATGCTGTTTGTGAGAAAAACGGAACAGGGTTGATTTACATTTTTAGTACATGAAAACTAGTTCTATATTGTATAGTATTTACTGTCTAATCTGAGTGTCTGCTTCTAAAGTTCTGTTTTAATCAAAGTTTTACAAAGAAAGTTGTTTTTTTGAAGAAAAATGTTATCATGGCAACCACCTTTATGTGAAGATTGTAGTCCCTTCTTTCTAAGCTAAAACATTTTTTGGTTCAAAATGATTTTTATGCCCCATTTAAGGTCATTATGTTTTACGTCTGCGTTTGTTCGTTCGTCCGTCGGTTTGTTCCTTCGTTCATCCGTCTGTCCTGCTTCGGGTTAAAGTTTTTGGTTAAGGTAGTTTTTGATGAAGTTGAAGTTCAATCAACTTGAAACTTAGTACTCATGTTCCCTATGATATGATCTTTCTAATTCTAATGCCAAATTAGAGTTTAAACCCCAATTTCACAGTCCACTGAACATAGAAAATGATAGTGCGAGTGGGGCATCCGTGTACTATGGACACATTTTTGTTTATAATATTTCCATGCTTTTAGCATAAAATGATATCTAATTCGCGCATTCATGCTTTTAAAAAGTAATTTTATTTAGATTCCACAACAAAGTCTTTTCATTCTCCATTCAGTTATGTTTAGAAGTGAGGGGAAATGACCGTCACATTTATATTTTATTAAGGTTATGTATTATTGTTTTTTTTTTTAAATGTCAGTTTGTTTTGATTAATATGGATGATTAAAGTTATTATATTTATATAAAAATTTAAAAAATAAGAAAAAATCTTTTATGATGGGATCTTGAGTAAATATTACATTGTCTACATAATGTAACTTCTTAAATATACCTAAAATATATTTTCATTACAGGAAGTTTCTGGTATGCCAGCATTATGTAGACCTGTTGAAGAGGGAGGAGGAGGATTTGACTATAGATTAGCCATGGCTATTCCTGATATGTGGATAAAGGTTTCTGTTTGATCTATGTTTGAATTTGAAATATCAGTAGTAGTTTACATGAAATGGTTGCTTAATTCTTAGATTCAGTTTTTTTTAGTTGATTAGTCCTTGTCCATTTTAGTAGAGCAAGGATTAAGGATCATCTTATTTAGGAAGCAAACTTCAAATATTTTTGATAAGTGGGAATTTGGTGTAGAATAGAATTGGAAAAAACCCAGCTATGGAATAATATGAGGTTTAATTCAACGTTTTACATTTTTCAGTATTTAAAAGAGTTTAGTGATGATGACTGGGATCTAGAGAAAATGGTTCATACGCTGATTAATAGACGATATAGTGAAAAGTGTATTGCTTATGCGGAGAGCCACGACCAAGCCTTGGTTGGTGACAAAAGCTTAGCATTCTGGTTAATGGACAAAGAAATGTACACATCTATGGCAACATTATCTCCCCCTAATCTAGTTATAGACAGAGGAATAGCGCTACATAAAATGATACGCCTGATTACAATGGGTTTAGGTGGAGAGGGATATCTAACTTTCATGGGTAAGAATTGTATGACAAATACTTTCAAGCTGATTACATTTCATATAAAAATGTATTTTTGTTTACAACTAAAATCTGACATAGTCATTCAAAATCACATAAAATGGCTTTTCAACAAAAGCAGTCAGTATACTGTTATTATTTTTGGTATTTAAACAGAGTTGTCTTTCTTTGCTCAGATATGCTATAACTGGAGAAAATAATTATGGTGGTGTGAGGTAGTTTATAGAATCACTTTGTGTTAGATATTTAGTGAATACAGATTAGCATTTGATCTATCAATTAGAATTGAAGTATTCTGCTCACATAAATTGGGATGTTAAATCCTGTAGTTTCTCACTCCCTTCATTTAAAAAAACCTTAACAACTTTTCATGATGGGCCCGTATGTGTGACCCGCTGCAACAGTAAAAAAAACTCTCATATCCACCCTGATCTGCCTACTTTTCAAAATCTAGTTCTTGTAGAAATGCTTATTCCAATAAATCAGTTTTTTTTTTATGAGAAACTCAATAAACAGGCGCATAACACATATAGATATATACTTTTAGAGAAAATTTATTTTATCTTTATAAATGTTTATTTTATAGGAAATGAATTTGGACATCCAGAATGGTTGGATTTTCCCAGGATAGGAAATGATGAGAGTTACCATTATTGCAGACGACAGTATTATTTAGCAGATGATCCAAATTTGAAGTATAAATACTTGAATCAATTTGACAAAGCAATGATGCACCTAGAGAAAAAGTATAATTTTCTGAGCCATGGTCAGGTATGGATCTATTCAGTTTACAGTACTCATATTCCTCTGTGTCTATCAGTGTGTTTTAGGCTTTATCTCATTTCCTCAAATATTTATTTTTTAATTTTGTAATGTACTTGATTATGATTGATTAATTGAATTTTGGTGTTTAACACCACATTCATCATTCTTGGCTATATTGTAGCAACCAGTTTTTATTGATGGAGGAAGCTATTCAATTATGATGTTTTCTTTTAAAATCTCAAGTAATGGTTATTCAGAGTAAAATAATTTTTTCAACAGAAAGACTAAACATATTTAACACTTCCAATGGCTAGTGGAATTTATTACAGTAACTGATGTTGTATTTTATTAAACTAACATATGTTGTATTTTCTTCTTATTTCTATTTAGAATTATATAAGCAGGAAACATCAGGGCGACAAACTTGTGGTATTTGACAGAGCTGACAAATTAGTGTTTGTATTTAACTTCCATCCAAATAACAGTTATACAGATTATAAAATAGGAGTCAACATTCCTGGAAAGTATCCTTAAATACAGTGATAACACTCAAGTGAAATTAATTATTGTTTGAATTGTCATATTTATAATATTTATTACATATGACATTGTACTGTATTTTAACATTAGTTGAGATCTTACTAGAAGAAAATAAGATAAAACAACAACTTTCATGGATATCGTTTTATAGAAACTTGCTGTAAGAACATCTTGAAAGTCATTTTGAATTATTGGATGCATCTCCCTCATGCATTGGTCTTATTCCTTGTTCAGGTTTGGCTTTACTTTTGGTCCTTTCTGGATTTATCAGGTCTTCAACGTTTGTAATAAGTTTTGGTTTTCAGATATTTTGGCCTTGAGCATCACTAAGAAGACATTTTTTGTCGAAATGCAAATCTTGTGCTGTAAAATTGGTACCGTTAATGTAATTGCACTTGTGTGTTGACATGATCTACAATTGTACTAACATCATTTCTTTGGACAAGGAAAAAGCCACCTGTATCAAATGAATAATGGTTAAGAATGGTTATATGGATAATATAATTTAATTCTATTAAGGGAATTTATATTTATGCTATGACAAAAATATAAATTACAGTACAATATTTTGCTCATGTTTGTTACAAATACAGACATTTTCACAAAAAATGTCTTCCTTGGAATTGTGGCACACAGAAACTATCAGTAGTGGAATCTTCCATAAAGTTCAATTTAAAATATTTATTTTCTGTTTTTTTTTTTTATATATATATTTTCATGTATTCTGTATGTTTCTTTAACAATAATAAGATACAAAATAGTACTAGACTCTGATGCTGAAGAGTTTGGTGGACACAAAAGATTAGATCATAATACAGATTTCTTTACAGCCAATGATCCCTGGGACAATAGGAGATGTAGTTTAATGGTAATGTATTATCATTCATACTATATTTTTTCTTATATTTTTATACATACTCTTTGCCCTTTGTCAGGGGGTAATTATAAAAACATGAAAGAATGATACCCATGAAAAATGTATAAATGTATAATGTTGAAAAAACTTAAAATAATTGATATCCACAATGATTCTATAACAAATATAACCATATGTATTGAATCAGGCTAAATTTCACACATAAACAGTTTTAAAAGATATTTTATATAGGGTCTAAAGACTTGCCAAAATGATTTTACAAAATGCAAGTTTCATACCTATGGCAGAACTTCTGATACATTGTTTATATTCTCTATATATATTGGCAAAAACAATGCCCCTATCTGCCACCTGAAGAACTTGATTGGCTTTTGTTTTGTAGAGCTACTTTTCTGTACCAAACAGGGTTTGACACTAACTAAATTCATGCACTAGCCTGCAGGGCTAGTTAAATTTTCATTTTACTAGCCCTGGTAATAATTCACTAGCCTGCCAAGTACTGATGGCACATGGATGGTCGTGCCAACAGCACGACCCTTTCTAGGAGGGTCTGGGGGCATGCCCCCCAGAAAATTTTGAGATAAATGAAGCAAAATCCTGTGTTCTGGAGCATTTCCAGAGGGTTTTGGACATGTTTTGTTTCATAAAATTTCACAAGTTTGCTAATAAAATGTACAAGAAAAAATATTTTTTTCATTTTCTAATCATCTTTATTAAGAATCTGTATGACTTATTTTGATCGTTACTTGATGCATTATTTAAATAATTGTAAAAAGCACTTGCATCTCAGCTGTTTATTAGATTGAAATTCTTTGCTGGCTAAAAATAACCAAATACAGTGTAGTCATTAATTTAGGGATTTCCCATATTTTCCTGCCAAAAAGCACATGGCTTCCAAAAAATGTAAACACAAATTTGCATGTGACCATGATTTGTTTGCAGGATTACTCGTTTTATTAATTTAATTTGGATATAGATATTCAATTTAAGGTACAGTCAAGCATTTACATTTATAGAATAATTTGCATACAATTTTAAATTTTCAACTTGATGAAACTTTGTCATACGATGTTTGACTTGTTCAACCATGCGAGACAATGTAAATAAATGGGAATGGGTAAACCCTGAGGATGCATAATGATTGAGAATAAGATAAAACCAAAATTAAATGCCTGTAATTGCAGTTTAATTAATATTTATTACAGAATGGGTTATCTGGTAACTACGTGCATTCTTACTATACGGGCCGAGTAATCCAAGGCCGAGTTGACAGTTTATTATAGTGACTGGTTTTCGGTAGAAATGTTACCCGCCAATGCTAAACAATTTTTGACCAAGTTGTCAGATTTGACTGCAGTTTAGTACTGTACTTTGCTTAAAGTACAACAGTTTTGATGTTCAATGACAAATAAATTTACTAGCCCCTCGGGCTACCGCACCACAGACTTTCACTAGCCAGACACAAAAGTTACTAGTCTCGGGCTAGCGTTAATGTCGAACCCTGCCAAATTTTTTATAACTTTTATTTGTTTAAACAGCTGATTAGCTTTGCTTATAAAGAGAAAACTAAAATACTGTTTTAATGTTTATAACCTTCCTGTGTACATGTGCTGTTTAGCTTGTTCCCTGATGACTTGTTAGTTTACTAGTTTCACAAAGTCTTGATAATTTCTTACTTTTATTTGTATACACCATTATCTTAATCAAAAGAATATTTTTATTTGTAGGTGTACATTCCTTGTCGAACAGCATTTGTGTTG